>JAKIJQ010000012.1:2400000-3895983 GCA_023373905.1 Rhizoglyphus robini | reverse complement strand
AAAACAAATGCTTCATAAATGATGTATGTAGTAGCGCCCTATGTGAATGGCCCATGTGGGAGGGAGTGTACGCGAACATCGATTTTGTCTTACGATGTTTGCCAAATGACGACATCTCAATCCGAGGGGATGTTAGCAAAGCTGTGGCCAGAATCGACTTGTTTCACTTGTGATGGATTGCTCCAAAGATTCCCCTGGTGACGAGTCCTCCAGTGCGGACATCGACAATGTAGAAACATTAATCAAGAGTCTATACATCGAAAGAAAAAATAACAAACAGTCACGAAACAGTCAAACCAAAAATCCATTTAAGCTCAAATTGTAAGTTTTTCACCTTTTCACCTTTGTATTTATATTCTTAGCATTTATATTGTTTTTTACTCTTAACTGTTTTATTTGTTTTTGAAGCATAAAGAAACAAAAAAGGAAGCTGTCTATTTGTTATAGTCTTTCTCAGTGTAAAGATATACTAGTGAACTTGAACACTTCAAAAAAAAGTTCAAAAGATAAAGAAAGTATTGTATTGTTAAAGATATCCGATAAAATGGTCAAAACGTGGAATGAAGATGGCTACAGAGAATCTAAACCTCCGTTATCATTCGTAAAGAATAAAACTACAAATGGTTCCAAGGAACAATATGCACCCACTGCCGAAAACAGTAACACAGAAAATAGTGAGAACCACTCTCAAATGTCAAGTCAAACTTGTGCCCGACAAGCTATGTACGATTATTGTGATTCTTCAGTGACAGAATTGGCTGCTTACTTAGACGAGACACTTTTTATACCACGAAAGATGTCCTTTATGGCCGAAATGATGTATACATAAATGTAAATACCGTAAATACCTAACCCAAATGCCTGTGAATTTTATTATTTTATAAAGTGGTAATGCTGAAAATTTTATGAAGAGTATATAAATATGTAAATGACAATTCTATTTAATAAAGAATGGCAACGCAATTGCTTGCTAATTGTACAAACGAAATCAAAACAAACCGTTATGAAGTGCCTTGTTTTGTTATATGAATGGGGGATTGTAGAAGTAATGACCCTGCAAAGCATGGTGGAAACAGCTTTCGGCTACACCCAGGTAACAAGGTGAGGCAATAGTGGCATGTTGTTGTGCATCTAGGTCGTCACTGAACCATCGTGCTCGAATCTGCCGCTGACGATCGCTGCGTTCATCAACAAAGTCATTCGGCCAGTCAAAGGACATACGCTGGGAGTTCAATCAAAATGCCTTAAAAAATCATTTTTTACCATAGTGTTGGTATTGATGTGTTTTACTAGCCACTAGGGTAATTGCACATTGCAAACGAACACCCTCTTTTCAAAATTAACTGTCATTTGATTTTTGACAGCATTTGCAATCAATTGTTACCAGTGTGACAGTAATGTAGATCTCGAGTGCAGCGAGTACTTTGACTAAAGTACCACCAAGCTGAAACCTCTTTCGTGCGACTATATTCACGAAGCAAGGTTTTGTGTAAAAACTACTGATGTATGGAGGTATTGTAATATGTAAAACTAACGCTAACAAATCATTAACAGATTTTAATGTATCATTTAAGGCCGAATAGGTACAATTCGCAATTGTTCAGCTCGCGACTTGGGCGATTACTGCACCTACATCGATCGTACAGGTGATATTCGATACACTCGCAGCTGTATCTATACCTGCTCTTCCCATGGATGCAATGGCGCACATTCTCATTGGTTGTCCAAATATTTGGCTGTCCTGATAGTTGCCTTGACAAGTATGCAACTTTATTGGCAATTCTGACTCGTCGCTTAAAACAATGTTTATATTCCAATTGTACAGTCAATTCCCTTTGTGTAAATGTGTCATTTAATTCAAATGTATTTATTGGAATTTTAACGAGTACTGTTAAACTTGATCATTTTCTGTCCAGTATTTTGCACAATGTCACCTGGTTATAAAACAATAAAGTGTGTTCAAAGCACGTAGGCAATGTTTACTTCAACCGCGACGTTGTCTCGCTTCGCTTTACCGATATCGTCACATAATGAACAAATATGATTGCACAGAGACAATATAAAAAAAAACTTTAATTGGTACCGTTGTCAAATAAATTAGCTTTAAAATTTTTTATATTCTCCAAATAGAAATAATTATTTAGTATGTTATCTTCGCAATAACATATCGAATTAAAAGTAAATATTATTATGACTAAAACAGCATTGTGTTGAGGCACATCACTTAAAGTGTTATCATTTCGTTTTCTTGATCGATACACATTATCGTCTGTATTTCATTTGGAAAATACTATATTTATATATGTTCGTCTTTCGGTAGTATCACTAGTTTTGCATTTGATTT
Source organism: Rhizoglyphus robini (assembly GCA_023373905.1). NCBI lineage: Eukaryota > Metazoa > Arthropoda > Arachnida > Sarcoptiformes > Acaridae > Rhizoglyphus > Rhizoglyphus robini. The sequence goes on along the minus strand of JAKIJQ010000012.1, from coordinate 3,893,639 downwards.
AAATACGATCTCCTTGTCAAGCAATGAGTTTGGCACAACCTACGAATTTGGTCGTTCGTGACTGGTTTGATGCAGAGCCGAATTAGGCAACTCATTCGTCGATACTTTGCTGGTATTGGACAGATCAACAGGATTCATTGCGAAAGTCTGATCACTATTCACAATGTGGCTTAGCGCTTCTTGTGATTCCAACTGTTGCATTGAATACGATTCTTGTTGCGTTGGGAAATGTGTAGGATTTGTAACGTAATTAAGCTGATTATCTGTTACAGTTGACTCATTCAGTGGTATGTTCACTTCAGTGGAAATGTTCACTAATGGTTGGGATGTAACCTGTACTGGGGCAGGGTTATACAATATATTATGGTCAACAGTTTGCCCACTAACAGGAAAAGACAAATCCTCGGTTTCTGATAAATGCTCAGGTGCTGGTTCTAACAGAGGAATTGAACTTTGAGTTTGATTATTGTTTAAGTTTGAATTACTATGTAGGCTTGGTTCTGTAGACGAGACAATAATATTGGGCTGCTGATGCGGTTGTGACAAAGGCTGAGAACCTACATGAACGTTGCTTGGCGGCAAAGGCTTTTGAATTTCAAGCGATTTCTCACAACAAGTGACATGATTCGGGTGGTTTTGACTTTCGGTGAGCGTGTCTAGCAAAACGCCAGCAACAGTTTCTCGGTCGTCCTAAAAGTAATAAAAAATCAGTGATATAAATAAAAAAAAACTGTAAAACATTCATAAATTATAACTTACTTTATTAATGAATCCGAAGTAAACAAGCTCTTGTGCAACTGAAGACGGAATAAATTGGTCATTAATTATCTCACAAGTTAATTGGCGGTTTATTTTGTCGTCCAACTTGATTATGATTTTGACATCGAATGAAATCACTTCTGTAGAAAGTGGTTGAATGCAACAGTTAATGTGAACAATTCGACGAGTTTCTTCGTCATAAGGATTATCTGGCGTGTTGATCAATTTATGAGCATCATCTATCACTTCAGGAGAAATGGTCCTTTGCTTGGAAACTAGTGGAGGACGAGTGGTTGTCATTATAGCAGTTAATGGACAAGCACCATTTTTCACTTCATCTAAAAATTTTTCAAGCTCTCTATTAGGAAAGTCAGACTGTTTAAACAAACGTGGAGGTTTTTCAAAGAATTTGATTTCGGCAACTATGCGATCACATTGATTTTGAAGACAGAGAAATCGGGATATGGCATCTTCTGTTAATTGTTCTGGTTGCAAAGTCGATGGATTGTTCAAAATAGACTGAGCACAAAATAGTCTTAACGTGGGCACTTCAAAAATTATTGGATGAAATAAAAGATCTCTCGCAGAAGGTCTGTGAATAGGATCTTTACAAAGACATCGTTGGATGAAATCCTTTTGTAGTGGGTTCTCCAAAGAGTCGATTGTTTTCTGAATGACTTCCTCAGTGATGTGATGTGAAGAATCGTCGTCAGTTGAAATCTCTAGAGCTGCCATTTCTAAGGCACACATTCCAAACGAATATATATCGACCGCAGGAGACAAAACTGGAGAATCTTGTTCGTTTCCTAGTTCAGGGGCAATAAAATGCAAGTTTGATTTGGAATCAGCTCGGACAGTTTTCACATGTCGATGAATGGCATCAGGTGCAATGGCACCGATCTTAATCAAACCATTGTAGCTGATAAAGATAGTATCACAATTAATGTTTCCGTGAATTATTGGAGGATGTGAAGAATGCAAATAACATAGCGCCGATAATGTTTGCGTGCACCACCGTCGCCAAGCCTAAGTGAATCAAAAACGATAAAAAATCAGTAAAATTCAAAATATCAACATTGATATACCTGTAAGGCCATTTTAATATCATGGCGCTTCGTCTTTTTGAGAAATTGTTTTAGAGAACCACTAGACATGTACTCTGTAATAAAAATCACTCTAGGCATATCAGCATCTTTGTGAATCCAATATTTGTGTAATTTCACTATATTAGGATGTTCAAGTTGAATTAGCCTATCAAAAACTTCACTTATAATCTCTTCTTTGGCTTTAAAATATTTCCTTTCAGAAAAGCGAACTTCATTCCACACAACTTCAACTCCTTCCTCTGTGTCCATTGCTAAATAAGTGGCATCAATTCCAGGAATATTACTTTGTTCGACCTAAACAAAAAACATATTAAAGATACCAAAAGTATTTTCAAAATATCAAACCTCTTCTCTTCTTTTGAGCCATCTTCCACAAGGACTCTCTTCCAGTATCTCATTCTCCTCTTCTTCTGAATCTTCTACAGCGGGTTGACTAGCAGATTTTATATCCTTATCTGACTCCATTTTGGGTATCTTTCTTTGTTTCAGAGCTTTAAAACAATAAAAAATGTCGAAGAAAATAACTAAAATAAAAATATACATATTATTTGTGATTGATGGTAATGTAGTTGTACCTTGTAAGTCAATGCAAAATGTGGCTTAATTTCATTTCAATATTAGTTTTAATATAGGACGATTCTTCCAGGATAACATGGAAATACAAAAAAAAACAATTTCGATGTCAAGCAGAAGAGGTCAAGAACGCGAAAACAATGTTAATTGAGAAACAATTGCGAGATTTGGCGAGATAAATGAGACGCGTTCGCAGTTAAATATTATTGTTAAGATGGTGTTAAGATGGTAGTGTCGGCGATATCTGTTGCCGTTGACAAATAAAATCGAAAGCAAACTTGTACTTGATGCAACGACGATCGTTCTGCGAAATTGCCAAGAGCCGGTAGCTGTGTTAAACACAAAATTTTAGGTCACGACTGGTAACACAGAAACAAGTGAACTGGTGATTTGTGTGCTGATGATGCCTAGATTGCGACGGCCGTGATGGCAGCTAGTTGTTGGTTTTGTGACTAAATCAATTAAAGTACTTCAAGCAAAGGATGTGACACTCATAGGAGCAAATTGCAATTCGCCATCGTGTGCTATGCACAGAGTTAATGAGAACGTCGGCCGGGGATGTGAGAAGAAACAGACAGCACAGGGAGAAATAGAACAAAACAAAGCACGGAATTGAACGATCGGCAATAGCAGCAGAGGATATCAGTATGGCAGGGCAAGTGAAGAATCGCAATCGGATTGCGAACCGATGGGAGCAGATTCAAAACAGCGAGCGAGCACGATGTGTGCCTTGTCTGGCTGCCGTCACCGTCAGTCTGTCTGCATTGAGGGCCGTGAAGAACACAGCCCACCACCACTGCACGTACTTAGTCGCACTACCCCAGCGGTGCCAACCAATGCAGACGAGTATTGCGTTATGCAACGTGCGCGCACGCACATCGAACAAACACGCCAGACCCAAAACCATCATACCGATTGACAACTTTACGTGTTTATTACTTTTAGTTTTGTTTTGGCTTTCACAGTGTCCTTACTTATCACTAGGTACACCAAAACACTACCCATACATCATTTGTCGCATATCCTTTCTAAGATTCGATCTACTTCTATCTGCATTTGTTCCTCGCTTAAGGAGAAGTTATTCTTGGCCCAGGTTGACTTCAGTTCATCTAACAAAAGACTGATCTGTCGCTTTTTCTGCACCCGATTAGCCACCATGTTGCCATGAAAAGGAAATGCTGGAATTGGCCAGTTTTGTATTTCTAAAATAAAGTCACTTGACGATCCCATATAGTAGAGATATTGTACGATGTATTCTTTCAGATTGTTTTGATTTGGTTTTGGTGCTAATGCAAGTTGGGTCCTCAAAAGGTGACTATTAAATGGTTCATCAACATTACGATTAGCCAAAATATAGGCCATTGTGTCTCTTTCGTAATTTGACAATTTCAATCTGGCCACAATAGAGCCCAATTCTTCAGTGTCTCTGATGAGTGAGCAAAATAAAGTTTGGGGCTTCCAAAAAACTTTAAAATCAGGGTCAAGATGGAACTGCTTAAGTCTTGCTTGTGTTTGATAGAATTCATCCAAATTTATGTCTGGACTTGAAAACCCCATATATTGACCAATGCTTAAAACATTAAACATTATCTGGATAGAGTTATCACAATTAATATTCGACAAAATTCGTTTCATCTCAGACCAGATGCGTTCTCCGCTAATAATTTCAAGTCCATCAACATTTTTCTTCATTATTGAAATGGTATTTTTGTCGTGATCTCCAGGGGAACCAAAGCGAGTATGAAACCGAAAATAACGAAATATTCGAAGATAATCTTCTTGGATACGTTTTTCAGTATTACCAACAAAGCAAATTTTGTTATTTTTTAAATCATCTTCTCCTCCAAAATAATCATATAACATGCCATTTAGATCAATAAACATTGAATTGATAGTCAAGTCCCTTCTAGAAGCATCTAATTTTAAAAAATATATGTATAAATTATTTTAAAATGTAGTAACCAATAATTACCAATCTTCCAATCATTGACAAACTCTACTTCGGCATGTCGACCATCAGTTTTTTTGTCGATCCTCAAAGTAGTAATTTCATATTGTGTTTTATTATCAATTCTAGCAGTGACTGTTCCATGTCTTTTTCCTGGGAGCAAACTATAATATAGAGATGAATAATTAATCATTTCGTACCAGATTCAGTAGTAATAAGACGAATTGGAAGGTAATCTGGCTTGTTTGTTTGTTGGTTAGCGGTGCTACAATAAGTATGTGATATTGATAAATTACATTTAATTAATTCGAATGGCAATAAACCTCAACATGTCAATCATTTGATCAGGTCTTGCGTCAGTGGCAAAGTCGATGTCATTTGGAACAATGCAACAAAGTAAATCTCGTACTCCACCACCTGCCATTCGCTAAATTATATAAAATAAAGTTAGTTACAAAAAACCTGGAGAAATTATATCATATAGTAGATAAATACCATTTCATAGCCTCTTTCATTAAAAATATTGTTCAGGTATTTAACTTCATTCGTATTGACATATTCTTCAAATAATTGAAAAGAACTATGGCTAATTTCTTTAAGATTGGTCTTTTTTAGATTGGACATTTTAGACGTTTCCAGTTGGGTTGACTTGGCATTCACTGATAAGAGACGAACTATAAGTAACCTATGTTTTAGTATACAGCTCACAGTTCGTAATGAATTCATGACCATGGTGGTAAGAACATTGCCAAGTGATGCAATTTGATTTGAACACAATTCGCGAATAAAATCAGATGGGAAAAGTCACGTGAAGAATCCTCACACTGGCGCATTCAGAAAATTTGAGTTATTGCACTGTGGTACATTTTAACTTAAAAATGAGTAATTCATAGATAAAGTTACTGTGTGTATTAACTAAGGATCAATTTTTCTACGAAGGCTGCTTTCCCCAAGTAACTACGAGAGCGAGCCACTGAAGCAGCAAAACTTTGCTACAAAAGGCCAGGCCTCTCATCGATTCGCAATGCCCACATCAACGCCCGGGCCGGGGGCATCCACAATTACGTATATGGGAAATTTGATTGGAGTTTACAGCTGTGGGCAGCTCACTGCCCTCTACCTTCTACAGTGCTATGCTTGCATCGTGTGAAGTTGTTTGTGCGTGTCACAGTTTTTCTGCGGTTGCGCAGTTGATAGCGTCAACTGCGCAACCGCACAAACACAAACCGCACAACACACAAAACGTAAACAAAACCTCGATCAAAGTTAGACGAATTGCTGCCAGTTTACGGAAAATATACATTTCCGGTAAATAAACTATCCAGATCCACAATTTGTATGTCCCAATACCAAAATATCCCAAATCCAGTATAAAAAATCGGGCCCACGATTAAAGGGAAATTATTTTGGCCTCACTGAACTTTGCATACTGGTGGCGTAGTGGTCAAGGCGTTTGCTTTGCAAGCCTAATGTCACAGGTTCGATTCCCGGATTATGAATATTTTTTTGAATTACTTTGAGGTTTTTTGAGTTGAAACACTCATATAATTGATATTTAAGCAATTTTGAAATGTTTTCGAATGCAATTCATTATTTTTTCACATTTATGTCTCAATTTGTAAGTACTTCAAAGGTAAGATACAATTCGAATAAAAGTCACCAAAACTAAATTAATTTGAACAATTTGATGTTTTTAACTTGATTTGAAGTAGTTGTGATCATTTCTAGTCTAAAAGAAATTAAAAATAAATCGAAAAAATATTCCGTCACCGGGAATCGAACCTGTGACTTTAAGCTTGCAAAGCAAACGCCTTGACCACTACGCCACCAGTATGCAAAGTTCAGTGAGGCCAAAATAATTTCCCTTTAATCGTGGGCCCGATTTTTTATACTGGATTTGGGATATTTTGGTATTGGGACATACAAATTGTGGATCTGGATAGTTTATTTGCCAAAAATGCAGATTTTGGGAAGCATAATACCGGTTTTGTTGAGTTTTGTCCAGCAAAAACACATTCGTCCACCAACAACTAGCAAACAAAAACAAATTCACACGATGCAAGCATTGCACTGTAGAAGGTAGAGGGCAGTGAGCTTTTGAAAAGGCTAATGTGTAGTTCGGTTGAAATAGTGTGCCTATTGATAGATGTAGTCGTTAGCTCAGTAAGCACATTGAGTTTTACTGAGACCGGGTTTTTGTCTCACTGCCTTGCCATTTATCTGTTTGCGGTCGATCTCGCTATTTTCGATTTTCTACTTTCAATTCTCGCCCATAATCAAGATGGGGCCATATCTCGCAAAACCCGAAACTACTATTCATTCGTCACATGCCGAAAATGACCGCTTTATCTATTGTACCGCTGAAATGCAAGGGTGGCGCAAAACACAAGAGGCAAGTCTTAATGCACCTTTTTACAGTATTTCACATTTCGATTTTTTAATTACTTTGATTTTTACTAGGATGCTCACTCAGCTTTACTAAACTACGATGATAATGGCTCTGCTTTCTTTGCTGTATTTGATGGACATGGCGGAGAAGAAGTCTCCAAGTATTGTTCGTTATATTTTCCAGATTTTATAAAACGGTCTATCAAAGACGAAAATTTCCTAGAAGCATTAAAGAATTCCTTTTTGCAATTTGATCAATCACTTAAAGAACCTGATGTCATACAAGTTCTGCAAAAACTTGCATCACTTGCTGGCGTAGAAGAGATTGCCGAAGAAGAAACGGTAATTCTTAAAAAAGAGGCACAAATGCCTTTGGAAGAAGTTATACAAAACACTTTAAACGACGAATCTTTGAAAGACACTAAAAATGGTGATAATTCAAAAGAGCTAGGAAATCAAAAAGATGATTCCGAAAATATAAATAAAGATAATGATTCTGTAAATAATAAATCTGAAGACCAAAAAGAGAAAAACGGCGAAGCTCAAGCTGGCTGTTCCAATCATGTCGATAATTCAAAAGACGAAGACAGAGATATTACTCAAGAGCCTTCGTCTTCAGGCATAGCAAGCTCTTTCGCAAGAGGTATGGGTATAGCCAGAGGCGAGAAGTCGCTAGTTTTAAAAGCTTTAAATAAACAAATTTATGAAGCATTCCTTCAAGATTTTGAGAATGAGGATGATGATGAAAATGAAGAGTTTGATGCTTCAACTGATGATGATGACGATGAAGAAGACGACGAGGAAGATGATGATGAAGACGAGAGTGAAGATGATGATGATTCTGAAGCTGCTTTTACTGACCCTGCTATGGGCAATGTCTATGTTACTCCTGGTGGCGGTAGTGGATGTACCGCGATTGTGGCTCTTGTTCGTAATAACATTTTGTATGTGGCTAACGTTGGTGATTCTCGATGTGTTCTTTCGCGTGATGGCACCGCCGTTGAGATGTCTGAAGATCATAAGCCTGAAGATGAAATTGAAAAGAATCGAATTGTGAAAGCTGGGGGCGAAGTTACTGCTGACGGAAGAGTTAACGGTGGTTTAAATCTATCCAGAGCTATTGGAGACCATCTTTATAAGAAAAATGAAAAGCTTTCACCAGAAGAACAAATGGTCACTGCATTGCCTGACATTCGAACTCATGAAATCGATATTAAAAAGGACCAATTCTTTTTCCTCGCTTGTGATGGTATATGGTAAGTGTTCTTTATATTGAAATAAAAATACAAATTCAATTATCTTTAATACTATTTTTTTAAAATTTAATTAGGAATTCTATGAATAATCAAGAAGTAGTCGATTTCATAAATCAACGATTGGAAAAAGATGTTGATTTAAAAACTATTTGTGAAGAGGTAAAAGTTATTGTTTTTTTAGTCTGCTAATAATTATTTGTTTTTTAAATTCAGCTTTTCAAAGCCTGTTTGGCCCCAAACACTGACGGCGACGGTTCTGGATGTGATAATATGACATGCATTTTGGTGAAAATTAAGAAAGATTTTGATGATGTCAACAAGCGATCTTTAGACGATTCTACTGACGAGCATTCCGAACCAAACAAGAAAGCTAAACTTGACGAAGCTGATTTGTTCAAACCTGGTCCATCCAAATGAACGTTTCCTTTTCTTTAAACATTTTTATCATAGCCAAACATTAATCACACACAATTAACTGTATTATACCATTATATCGATTCAGTAACATTACCTTATAAGAGTGAATTTATTTTTTATATCGTTAAACTGACCATAGTTCAAATGACTTTGACATTTAAATAAATCCACTATGTCTGGCTAATTTCAGTCATTTAATATGTAATTCGAGTAATTTTTCGAGCATCTCAATGTGGTCATGTTGCATTATTTTGCGTACCTCACTAAGATTGGCCAAAATATTAAAATCTATGGAAAAACATGTTAGCACTAGTTGCTTTGTTTGTCTGTCTTACCTCTGCTTGCAGCTATTGCATCATCTGATTCGGAGCAAACTTTACTTTCTTTGATTTTTTCTTGTTTAGTTTTGTTTTCCAAGTTTGACTTTTCTGGACCACTGGAAACAAAGCCTTTGTTATTTTGCCCGCGATCTCCATTTAAACTGCTGTCATGTTCAATTTGTTTGCATTTTACAATAAAATCACCTCGTTTTCGCTCCTCAAGATAATCCATGTACATAGACAACCTTTGCTGGGCTATTTTCTTCTCAATTTCTTCATCTGCTGCCTTTTCCCGTTCTATTTCCAGTTGTTTTCGCTTCTTTTTATCTTCAATCTGCCTCAAAAGATCTTGTCTATAGTTATCGTTTTTTTTCTTACTTCTTGAAGATATCGGCGCGTGCATCGAAATTATCCCGAACATATCGTCCTCGTTTTGCAGATTTGAAGATTCATTTATTTTGGAAAACTCTTTATTATCCACTGATTTAGAAGAGCACGATAACTTCACAGGAGTAATGGCTGAAGACTGCTTGTGAGCGAATGTTATTGCGCAATTCATTTTTATAGTTAATTTAATATACCTGAGATGTATTTCTTAAAAGAGATATTTTATTATCCTCAGGGTCCTTGTGGTCATTGCTCTAAATCAAAATAAAGAATTAGCGAATACCGAATAGTGGCAAAGTGGTCACATGCTTGATGTTTGTCATTTAACGGACGTGCCCCATCATTATTAGAATTCTAGATACAATAATAACTAAGTGACATTGTACATATGATTTAGACTCCAAATTTTAGAGTTGATCCGCTTACCTCAATGTCGATTTCATTATAAAGGGTTTTCAACTCATTAAAAAATTTAGATGCATTCTCAATTGTTTCTTGCTGTTTAAAGATGTCATTTCTTTCCATGAAAATATATTCTGCCAATGTAGTTTTCATGATTGATTCTGTCAGGAGTGGTAGTGACCCGCTCAACAGTGCATTTGTGTGTCATTTGTGACTAGTCACTCGCTCACATGTTGTCATGACAAGTCAACAGAACGGTTCTCTCTGGCAAACCACTGCATTGTAGTCACAGGTTCTCACTAAATCGAGCTCGATCAGCTGACCATTCAAAGTTTAAATTTTAAACCATCTTGCTCGCACAGCAATAAAATTGACCAAAACAACTTTCACCTTCACGATAAGGTGTGTTGTTGGTCTTATTGTGGTGTGTGCATTGTCACAATTTTTATGCAATTATGTAATAAAGCTATCGTCAATGTCTCCCATAGCCTATCATCAATCACCGATGATCACATTTCCTCGTACGAGGTGACATCATCGAGCAACAGTACCGAGCCAGAGGATCGATTAATGACAGCAGTGATGAGTTCGTTCAAAATCTGTCCTATTTCACCGATGACCCTAATGGCGTGCCTGAATCGATTACTAATCAAGCGAACGTTGAGTGTCTACTTGATCATGATGAGAGTTAAGCTGCAAAAAGTACATCGAAATCGGACGATATCGTCAGTTGACGTCGATGTTATTGGTTGGTTAGTGGCTCGAAGTGTCCAAGCGAGGCAGAACGTATGCGCGCTTGTTGGTAAGCCCAATGTACAATGTACATTCCTTCTGGCTTCAATGTCGCACACATGCACACTAAGGTTCACTCCGTTTCTCCTCATTTCGAATTTGCCTCTTGCTATCTCTTAAGCGTGTCTTGAAGCTGTCTTCTAGCTGGTTGTACTTTATGTTGATGATGCTGCATTGAATGTTGATGCATCGACCACAATCACCATACAGCCAGTCTCGTGTTGTATCGCGTTAATCAAAGTGCACTTCACTCCACTGAGTCTCCTGTACATCAGGCAGTAGCGTTTATTTATTTATTTACACTTTTAGTCAGTGGGTATTTTACTTCACTTCTCCGCTGCGCCGCTCGTATTCTTATCGTATTAGTTGTTGTGTTCACTTTCGTCCAGACGAACCAGCGACTTCGGGCGACTTTGGAATTCTTGCACCCTTACTCACTGACGGTATGTTTCGGAATGTTGCCCTTTTGCTATATAGATCGCCTGACAGACGAAATGTTTTCGTTCACATTACAAGCTCAAATTCAGACGACCTTTCAATCAAACGGCACATGTTTGTACCTGAAAGCGATTGTCGAACGCTTTTCCTTGAAGGGATAAAGTTAGCTCCTGCCCAAAAGTGTCTATTTCCTCGATAGCCAGTCAGTCTGTCTGTGTGTACTCGGTAAAACATGTAAAAGTAAACGTACAGGTTGCTTTTGTACCAAAGTGAGTTCACGAACAATTATAAAAACAAATGCAAATTTGAACCGTTCTAGGTAATTGTTTTACACCATTCGTCAAACCTTAGCCGCTGCAATTCCATTTTGACTTATAGAAACGAATCATTTTTTTTATCAAGATTTTTGTTAAGTGATAATAACCCGATGTCATTCTTATAGGTTGAAAGAACCAATGGTGATCATCTAATAATTTGCATTTGGAAATTGTAGTCCCCTTCGTAAATGCCAGGTACATGCACTACTCTATCCGATTCAAACTAAATTGGCACTTTTTGCTTGCAGAATGTCTCTTCGGGTGCTTTTATACCGGAACCTCAGCAATGGAGTGTTCCTTAACAAAAATGCTTACAATAGCAAGTGTCAGCATTTGAGATTTTTCTCATCTGAACTGAACCCGATCAAGAAGGTGCTTGTTGCCAACCGAGGTAATTAATCAGTTATTACTGGCCAAAACTTTATCACAAACTAAACCTTCACTTCAGGCGAAATCGCAATTCGTGTCTTTCGAGCGTGTACCGAACTTGGAATTCGCTCGGTGGCAATCTACTCCGAACAGGACAAGATGCATATGCACAGGTTAAAAGCCGATGAGGCCTATCTGATCGGGGCTGGTTTGCCACCTGTTCAAGCCTACCTCAACATTCCCGATATTATTAGAATTGCCAAAGAAAATAACATCGATGCCATTCACCCTGGTTATGGTTTTCTGTCCGAACGGTCAGATTTTTCCCGGGCCTGTAAAGATAATGGAATTACATTCATCGGACCGTCTCCTGATGTTATGGCCAGAATGGGCGATAAAGTAGAAGCACGTAAAGCTGCTATCGAAGCAGGGGTTAGAGTTGTTCCTGGAACTGACTATCCAATCAATACGGTAGAAGAAGCATCTAAATTTGTTAATGCACACGGTTTGCCAGTGATCTTTAAAGCTGCTTACGGAGGTGGCGGTCGAGGTTTGTGCAACTTTTTGCTTGCTGGAAAATAGTCTGATCATCGTTTGTTATCTAGGTATGCGAGTAGTGAGGAACCAGAGTGAAGTCAAAGAGAACTTTGAACGCGCTTCCTCTGAAGCATTGTCAGCATTCGGAAATGGTGCTCTTTTCATTGAAAGGTTCATTGAACATCCACGTCACATCGAAGTTCAAATTCTCGGAGACGCGGAAGGAAATGTGGTTCATCTATATGAACGTGATTGCACCGTACAACGAAGACACCAAAAAATTATTGAAATTGCTCCCTCTCCGAACCTTGACCCTGTGGTGAGAGACAAAATATTAAAAGATGCAGTCAAAATTGCCAAACACGTTGGATACCAAAATGCTGGTACTGTTGAGTTTCTGCTCGACGCCGATGGCAGCTATTACTTTATCGAGGTAAATGCCCGACTTCAAGTGGAGCACACAGTGACCGAAGAGATCACTGGGATAGACATTGTTCAAAAGCAAATTCGCATTGCCGAGGGAAATAATCTCAAAGATCTAAACCTTACTCAAGATAATATTAAAGTTGATGGCTATGCTTTGCAATGTCGTGTTACAACTGAAGATCCAGCTAAAGGGTTCCAACCTGATACAGGTCGAATCGAAGTGTTTAGAAGTGGTGAAGGTTTTGGCATTCGTTTAGATGGAGCTTCAGCTTTTTCGGGTGCCATTATTTCTCCTTACTATGACTCTCTCCTGGTAAAAGTGATCGCCAAAGCTGGCAGCATGAAGGCTGCTTCTGCCAAGATGACACGTGCCTTACGCGAGTTCCGTGTGAGAGGCGTCAAAACTAACATACCCTTCTTGTTGAATGTTCTTAACAACGATAAATTTCTTAAGAACGAATACGATACTAACTTTATCGATACACACCCTGAACTGTTCCAATTTGAACCAAGTCAAAACAGAGCTCAAAAACTACTTCACTATCTTGCCAACGTGATGGTGAATGGTGCCTCTACTCCACTAGCAACAAAATTGAAGCCATCCGAGATTACTCCTCAAGTCCCAGATGTTAATCCGACTCAGGCTTCAAATGAAGGATGGAAGAATGTGTTAGACCGAGATGGACCAAAGGCATTTGCCAAAGCTATTCGAGAGCACAATGGATTGCTTTTGATGGACACCACTTTTCGCGATGCTCACCAGTCACTTCTGGCAACTCGAGTTCGCTCTCACGATCTGCTACGAATCAGCCCTTATGTGTCACAGAATCTTAACAAGCTTTTCTCATTGGAAAATTGGGGAGGTGCAACCTTTGATGTGGCAATGCGATTCTTACACGAAGATCCATGGGAAAGGTTAGCCAGAATGCGTCAATTGATTCCGAACATTCCTTTCCAAATGCTTCTCCGAGGAGCGAACGCAGTGGGCTACACTTCTTATCCCGACAATGTTGTGTTCAAGTTTTGTGAGCTTGCCAAACAGGTACTGTTTATGGATATAAACATATTTGATCTCACTAAAGTTATTACTTTTAGAATGGAATGGACATTTTCAGAGTATTTGATTCCTTAAATTATTTACCAAACATTTTGGTTGGCATGGAGGCAGCTGGCCAAGCAGGGGGTGTCGTTGAAGGTGCTATTTCATATACTGGAGATGTTTCTGACCCGAAGCGTACCAAGTACAATCTTGACTACTACGTTAACTTGTCAGACGAACTTGTCAAAGCTGGAGCGCACATTCTTTGTATAAAGGACATGGCCGGCCTGTTGAAGCCACAAGCAGCCAAACTTCTAGTGTCAGCACTTCGATCGCGTCATCCAGATGTGCCAATTCATATTCACACTCACGACACCGCTGGTGCGGGCATTACTTCCATGATTGAATGTGCCAAAGCTGGAGCAGACATTGTAGACGTGGCCGTCGACTCGATGTCTGGTGAGGGATACATTTCATTGATATGTCTGGTTTTGTTGACTTTTCCCTTTAGGTATGACATCACAACCTAGCATGGGTGGCCTGGTTGCCTCGTTAGAACGAACCCCATTAGAAACCTGTATCGATCTGAGAAATGTAAGCGAGTATTCGGCATTTTGGGAACAAACTCGTACTCTATATGCTCCATTCGAATGTACCACTACGATGAAAAGTGGCAATGCCGATGTGTATTTAAACGAAATTCCCGGTGGTCAATATACCAACTTGCAATTCCAGGCTTACTCACTTGGCCTCGAGTCTCAGTTTGAGCAAGTGAAGAAAGCATACGCCGAAGCGAACAAACTTCTCGGTGATATAATTAAAGTAACACCCTCATCCAAAGTAGTTGGAGATTTGGCTCAATTTATGGTACAAAACAAACTCACGGCCAAGGATGTCGAACAAAAGGCTGAAGAACTTAGTTTCCCGAGTTCAGTCGTAGAATTTATGCAAGGATTTATTGGTAAATCTTATTTTAAACATAGTTCGGTGCCATAACACATTTTAATAGGTGAGCCCTACGGTGGCTTTCCTGAACCACTTAGAAGCAAGATTCTCAAAGGCTTGCAACCAATTCGTGGCCGTCCAGGACAGCATCTACCTCCACTCAACTTTATCCAACTTAAAGATGAACTCATCGAAAAGCATGGCAATCCCATTACGGACACTGACGTTATGAGTTCGGCGATGTACCCCAAGGTGTGCGACGATTTCGTCAAATTCCGTCAAGAATTCGGTCCAGTCAGTCTTCTAGATACAAGGATATTCTTAACAGGTCCCAAAGTAGGAGAAGAGTTTGAAGTAAGTTTGATTATTAGTCTATATAGCAATATTACGGATTAATTGGTTAACTTCCACAGGTTGTCTTAGAAAAGGGAAAAACTTTGCATATAAAAACGTTAGCTGTTTCTGAAATTCGTAAGAAAACTGGCGAACGAGAAGTATTCTTTGAGCTGAACGGACAGTTGCGAACTGTGCTTGTTAAGGATAAAACCGTAGCTAAGGTAGATAAACTCTTAACAATCCTGCATCTAATGCATTTTCATCGTACCTCTAGGAAATCAAATCCAATCCTAAAGCAGTGAAAGGAGTCAAAGGCTCTGTGGGCGCTCCAATGCCAGGCCAGGTGATTGATGTAAAAGTTAAAGTTGGGGACAAAGTCGAAAAGGGTCAGCCTTTAATTGTTCTGAGCGCCATGAAAATGGAAATGGTTGTGCAATCACCTGTGAGTGGAACTATCAAAAAAGTCATTGCGGAGAAAGACATGAAAGTTGAAGGCGATGATCTCATAATGGATATTGAAGTGGACACATAAAACTTGTGAAAAGTTTAATTTCATTCGATAGTTCACTTACATAATGTTACATGATACGTAATGTTTCGTTGTGTGTATTGTTTAGAGAAGAAAACGGGACAATCAGTTGTAGCATGGATTAAAGGTCACCCAGTGAGCCTTAGGTCTATTTTTTGCGCTCTCGTGAGTGGTAAATAAAGATTTATAAGCCTCACTTGCAGTTGGATCTTTACTAACAGAGTAACTCTTTGCCGCTTTGTCATGAAGCACGGTTAGTGAAGATGTCTTTACAGTGCTGTTTACTGATACTTGGCTTGATAACTCTGCTTTGTCTGCAATCTTCTGCTCCTTCCGAGGGTTCTTATCTTTTTCGCCATCCATCTTTCGTTTACGTTTCTTCTCCTCCTTGGATTTATTCCGTCGTTCGATCATTCGTTTCCTCAAATCCTCAATCTCTTCATCATTTCCGTTGAGAAGAATCAAATCATCTTCGAGAAATGGTTTATTACAAACAAGACAGCTCTCGGTTTTTACTTCTTTGATTGCACGTTCAGACAAAACACAACCACAAGTGCGAATATAATAAAATTTGTACTTTCCACTCATTTCCAAACCCACAATTGGGCACACATACTTTGAGTCTTGATTGTCTGACTCCTGGTCGCCAGCAGAATCTTTTTCTTCATAACCTTGTTTTAGAGTCAAATTTAAGGTAATAATATCTTTAAGGTTTCGGATATGACTCAACAATGACGAATTAGGAGCTTCCTTGTTCAACAAAAATTCAATCACCTTTTCCTTGTTGTATAGTCGACCAAGTTCACACGACACAATTGGATTGATCAATTTATTAGAAGAGATGGCACAATATTTCCATCTTGCAGCTAAATCAGCATTTTTGTCCTTTTCTTCTTTCTTCTTTTTAGTACGTACAAGTTCGTCGCGTTTAGGAATAGTTCCACCATCACATCCCATGATAACAGCTGTAGTAAAAGTATTTGCTAATTGTAAAATATTTAAAAATAATATGCAGAAATTGACAATTTTGGGCACACAAACAAGTACAGCTAGATTCTAGTAGATTCGAACAACTCCAAAGCAGAGAAGTGAAAAAACTCAAATGAGCAAAATAACGATGTAAACATGCCAATTTAACTGTATTAACAGTCATATGACCAATAGGTTAAAATAGTTGCCGACAAATCAAATTCCAGCGGGATTCCCGCTGCGGGAAATGTAGTTTACTTTTTATTTATTTATTTGTGTTCTGAAATAATTCTAAGGCCAATTAATAATTTAATTAATAATTTTCAAACAACATAAATTATTTCAAACTATTGATTATGCAACAAATTCTTTTAAAACACTTGCCCATTAATCAACTTGAAAAATGCATAAGCCTAGAAATTATTTACATTACCTAGTAGTACAATAATAAAAATTATTTTATATGCATTTTTACGGGCATTTTATTTATTTATTCATTAAAGTTTTGATAATTAAGGAAAAATGTTTGAATTTATAGAAATTAATAATATGAATTTCATTTGATTAATTAATTATAATTTACGTGCAAACATTGTTGAATTGAATAGTCTAATTTTTCTGCTTGTCATTTTGAATCATAGAATTTGTAAATCTTCTTATCAAAGACTCTCGAAGTGTTGCTGGCAAATAAGCTAAAAAATAAATGAGCCATTTGTATGACAAAGTTGCGCTTAAAATGTATTTGCTGGGTTGGACTGCGAGAATAGCTTCTTCAAAGTCCGAAAACAATGAAGATGATTGGAAGCTTTTAGGACTAAACAGTCCATAATTCTGCAATGCTGATTGGTGATATTGTTGAAAGTAATCGCCGTACAAGTCTTTCTTAAAATCGCTTAATTCTTTCTCCTGTTGGACAACCACTTGTTGGTGCTTGGTCATGATATCCGTGAGCTTTGCATAATCGCCCAATCGAACATTCACCACTTGAACCTCAAATTTATACAGTTCCATTCGAAGTGCGTCACTAAATGCTTCAATAGCACTCTTTGTCGCCGAATAGACACTAATTCCAGGGAAGGATATCATTGCGTTAACCGAACTGGTGTTCACGATTCGTCCTTTGAATGATAAGTTATGCAAACTTATTTATTTGTGTTATCATTGAATTACCCTTGCTTTTGATCAATTGAGGTAACAGCAGTTTTGTTAAAGAAAACGTGCCAAGTATATTTATGTTCACTTGATCCTCGATTTGCTCTATCGTACAAAAGTCAAATTCACCAAAGACGCAAATTCCAGCATTATTAACCAAAGCATGAATACCTAAGGATAAAAAGTATTGAGTAATATTGATTAATATTTTTAAGAAAAAAACATACCTAATTTGGACTGAGAAAGAATATTTTTAATATTCTCGACAGTCTGGACAATTTCTGCTTTGTTCTTTAAATTCAATTGTAGCATGTGAAAACGATCACTTTTAAGTTCATTTTGCAACTTAATGGCACCAGCACTTTGGCTAGAGACGACGGTTGCAATCACGAATGAGCCCTTTTGATGAAAATACTTGGCCAACTGCCAACCAATGCCCGAGTCACAACCGGTAATGACAATTGCTTTGTTGGCTGGTGTTAACCATTGGCGATAGAAAAGCGCACTGTAGTAAGTCCATAAAGTGATTCCCATGCCCGAGAGTAGTACGAACAAAGCCAAAATTGAAGTGAGAATCGATTCAGATTCCATGGTGAGTGAGCGTGTTTCGTAGTTTCGTGACCACAGCTGCAACTGAACGTCTTTTGGTTAAAAAAATAAATTGCAATAACACACATTCGTAATCTGAATAAAGATGCGATACTTACCAAACCTGTTTTGCCCTCAACAAGAGAACTTGCATCCATCAACAAGCAAAAGGACACCTCACTTCATCATTGATGCGGATGTGCAAAAGTTCAAAATAGAATGTTATCTTATGCTTTGATCTAACGTATGAGAGCATACACTTTTTAAATACTAATTGATAAGCATGGATTTGATATGTAAAAATTTGTTTTCATAGAACGCAAAAAATGTAACACAGAGCTATTAAGAGAAAAATTAAAATCAATTATAAGAAGCTAGATAATAATCCACAGTACGAATTAAATGAAATGAAATAAAAATAAAATAAAAATAATTATTATTAATATTAATATATACCTTATTTGTTAAAATTTTGGAGTCAAAGTTAGAATGGTTGAGCAACCTTAAATTGGCCATAACGAGCTTGGCATTTAGCTGTTTACACGTTGAAAGTTGTTTAATACTGACTGTGAGCTGTCTCACGTGTGTTTCTTTTGCTGTTTTTTTTTCACTTTCACAAAATTTTTCACATTTTGTCTATTCAATCCTGTAATATCACTTACCTGGTTCGATTTGTTCGCTCATTTTAATTGTATATTGCGTTTATGTAATATAAGAATGTCGGACGAAAATTTATTTCGCGAAGCTATAAGCATAACACTTCAGCACTGGCCGTCTTTCCAAATTGCTGTGAGCAATGGAATGGGTGGATCAAATACTGAAGCAAAAATTGAATGGATGTGCGATTCTATTGCCGAGCTATTTACGATGAATGAAAAAATAGGAATTCAAATTGATGAAGTGCTTGATTATGTCACCGAAGTTATCAACAACGAATTTGATACCATCATTGAGGACGGTTCTGAAGAAATGGTTTGCTCCAATCTTGTAGCCTATTATAAACACATTCGCTCAGGAAATAAGCAATTTGTTGTGGAAAAATTGAATTCTCTCAAACAAAAGCAAGCCTTGTTGGATGCTCAACGTCAACAACAGACAGCTTCAGAAGCTTCAAACACGACTGGCACTGCTAAAGAATCTACAAGTAGTGACGATATTGAGATGAAAGATGGTGACAACGTCGAGGACGATGGATGGACGGTGGTGAGGAGAAAGAAATAAAATAAAGCAAAACATTAAAAACTAAAAATAATTGGAATTCATTTAATATTTTCTTGTCAGTTATATTGTTCTGTATATTTCGACTAAAGCTGAATTATGCTTGTGTCAATTTAATTTTGACTAAAGCGTCGATTAATTAATTACATAATTGTTATTTTTCTGTTGCATATATTGGAATATTTATTTTTGTCCAATGTAAACCTCAAATAATAATATTTCTGCAATAATTTGCCTTTTAAACATACTACTTTTATGAACGACCCTTTTCGGCGTAACATGGCTTCTTGTTGTTGACTTTGGCAAAGTGCTTTGTGTTTTTATTTTGTTGTTCCAAGATTTATGTCCTAAATTCATCCTTTTCAATCGAATTTCTTTTCCCAATGATGTACTCACAATACAACTGACTCACCAATAGCATAATATAGTTTAATAGCGTCGAGCACCGCCGCCGCCATTTGTGTCAATTGTGCGTTCCCGGCCAACTTTAATTTATTAAACAAAGATGCTGTACTAAATTTATATCACTTCTGTCAAAATTCAATGGTTTCATAAGTCATTCTTGATGTATTTCATTTGAAAATTACTTATTTATTTTAATCAATTTAAATGGCTGCCGGCCTTTATGATATTACAAATGAAATACTTGGGAAGGGCCATTTCGCAATTGTTAAACTTGCAAAACATTGTTTAACAGGTTTGTTATTAATTTTAATTATGATTATATATTTATGTATTCTTGTTATCTTTTTTAGGCGAACATGTAGCCATAAAAATCATTGACAAGGCCAAGCTTAACAAAGAAGGTTTAGATCAGTTAAGCAGCGAAATCAGATTGTGGTCTATTCTATCCGAACATGAGCACCCAAATGTGGTCAAACTATACCAATGCATCGATACTCGTACAAAGCTTTATCTAGTCATGGGTAACATGCCAACGGTATTGTTGATTGATTTTTAATACTTTCTAATAGAATATTGTGGGGGACAAGTATGTGATCTCTATGACCATATTCAAAAGAAAAATGATGGAAATGGTTTGGATGAAAATGAAGCAAAGCATATTTTTCGTCAAGTAAGTTTTTGATCGTTAACTATTATTAACAATTATTAACTATTGTTTTTCAATGCTTTGTTTTGAAGGTGTGCAATGCAATATTATACTGCCATTCATTAAAAATTGTTCATCGTGATCTCAAACCTGAAAATATATTAATTATTAGCAATCAAAATATAAAAAACTTCCCAAATAGTTTGAACACTGTTTATCCAATGGTTAAACTCATTGATTTTGGCTTTTCTAATCAATGGGCTGAAAACGAATTATTACGAACTTCATGTGGCTCCTTGGCATACTCTGCTCCAGAAATTCTTTTAGGTATAAGTTATATCTTTTAATTATTTTATAGAATTATAAATATTATTAACATTTAATAGGAAATCAATATCATGGACCTAAAGTTGATGTTTGGGCACTTGGGTGCATTTTATACATCATTCTTTATGGCTGCAATCCTTTCATGCAATATAACGACAACGAGACTTTAATCAAGTTCGTTTTTTTTCTTAATATTTCTTATTTGTTTGAAAATCTTAAATTTTAGAATTTTGGATTGTTCATTTACTACTCCTGAAAAATCATCCGTCAGTCAATCATCTATTAATTTGATCAATGGGTTGCTTAAGAAGGATCCGGATACAAGATTGACAATTGAAGAAATAATGAATCATCCATGGCTTGAAAATAATGAACTCAATTTGTCTGGAACAGAAAATGAAGGACATTCTAAAACGCCTGTAAATGAACACATCATTGATATGATGATTGACCAAGGAATTGCGCTGCCTAAAGATGCCATTAAGAAGATTTTGAAAAATGAACCATCTGAAACAGAAACGCAACATAAAGAAACTCCACATGAAATGGCTGGAGGTAAATTAAACGATCATCACTACATCAAAGCAACCTATCACCTCCTAAAGGACAAATCTTTACGTGAATGTAAAGGTCTTGATCCAAATCATAATCTCAATTATAATAAACGAGGCAATATACTTAAAAAGCCTAATTATAACAACTTAAAAAGATTGAATCTGAATCAAGAGAAAAGTGCAAATTCTTCTGTGAAAACAAATCTACGCTTGCAGAAACCAAATTTATGTAGCCTTGAAGTACCTCAAAATTCAAGTCCGTTTTCTCTTCCACTGGCACGCAAATGTTCGATTGTCTCGGAGGAAGGCAGTGTATGCACTGAGGCCACAAGTTTGCCTGAACCAACGACAATTGAGAAACTAAGTGAGCATCAAGAAGAAAATACTCGTCCTATTGTCGATATTTTTGTGACCGAATCATCAGAATATTCTGCAGACAATTTGCACAAAACTCCACCTACTAGCATTTCTGAAAGTATTAGTGAATTCTCCCTCAACCAAAACGACACTAATAGATTTGTTCATAAGAAACTTAGTGATAAATTAAACCACGCGGAGCCCCCCGGTCTGCATCCTGTTTCAAGTTCACCTGACTTTTTAAATTCGGAAACTCTCAAAGGTGATCAAGATCGGTCCAGTTTGGAACATAAAATTTGTGATATAGATCGAATGTCCAGCGAATACAACTCTAAGGAAAACTTCGACATATCCGAGTTTAACAAAGATTCGCTTTTCAATCGATATAGAGACTACTCGAAAGTGAAAAGCAAAAAGTTGATCAATGTCCGAGTGGCCAAGTCATCAGCTAATCATTCGATGAACAACGCTTATCAATCAAACAAGTCACCTTCTATGCGGGTAATTATTCAGTCCAAGTCACTAAATAATATTGCATTGGCCGAACAGTCAGAGGCCAAGTTGGCTACTTCCATGTCTGTCGTTAGCATAAAACCTCCCAAAAGTGACAAAACTGACTGCTGTACAATTTCTTAGTTATTGTTTTCATGATCTATATTCATATAGTAACCAAATACAATTGTTGTTCCTTCCACATGTATAAATTTCATTTGTCAATGAATAACTTATTATTTCTGTACAAATGTTCAAATCTAGTGCAAACCTTTGAATTAACACATTTTGTAATTTATTTTTAGTTAAATTGTTTTGTTACCAAATTTTCACCACTGCCTTGACTTGATTTGCTTTTATTTTGTTGCATCCTTCATTTCGAGTCAACAAACCAATTTCCTCTCTGTAAGGGTTAGATGAACAGCTGATTTTCATTAATTTTGGTACTGTTTACATTCTCTTTGCTCACACTGCCATCTGTGTTTTATCAATTGCATCAATATTCGCTGTTTTGATTCGATACGACTCACCAAGTGGCTCACTGACAGTCCGACTCAGTTTAGCATTTTCCGAACTGTCGGGCTCTGTTCGGGTTGCACTTCACATTTTGATGTGAGTAATTTGGATCGCATCATCTATAATATAGATTTTATATCGAACTTGGGCCCTCTACTTAGGCTATAATTGTTATCAAAAGAAGTCAATTATTGAATGCACTTGAACAAGAAGCACAACGATGACTGATGCTGCAGTATTGGAAAAATACGCCAAAATGACGGACCCTGCAGAAATTGTATCTTTAAATGTCGGTGGAAAAGTATTTTCTACCACAAAACATACGCTACTTTCCATAAACGATACATTTTTCACTGTGCTTCTTTCTGGTCGAATTCCTTCACACAAAGACGATTCTGGTGCAATATTTATTGATCGCGACCCAGAATTATTTACCATCATATTGAATTATTTGCGAACAAGTCAATTGTTTAATGTTTCCGAAAGCAATGTGAATATTTTAAGACACGAAGCTGAATTCTATGGCATTACGCCACTGGTAAAAAAGTTGGTTATTTATGAGAATTTGGTTTCTAATCCCACTTGCAGTGGAGATATATTGTTTCAGGTTTGTTTTATACTTCGTCGTTTTAATAGAATTATTATTGACTAATTAATTATTCTTTATTTGTAGTCTCTTTTGAAGCCATATAATCCGAAAGATAATCAATTAAAACAAATCGTTTCTTTTGACAATGGTCTGTTGACTGTTTTTAATCACAACGTTTATTGTTATCGTTTGTCTGATAACTTCGGATGGCAATGTGTGGTGGAATCGGGATATATCGAGAACCAGATAGTTTCAGCAGATTTTCATACTGAATTCTCAGTGGACTTGCGTTTCATGATGGTTGTTTGTTGTGAGAAAGAAATAATTTTATTTTCAAATCGTCCATTCTCTTATTTAAATGGACAGCAACCTGCCTGCAACTTACCTAGTAACCGTGTGAGAAATAATACCACGAAAATGTACGAAATCGAAGAAATTGGCCGCTTTCATTTAAACGACTATCCAATTGATTCAATGTTTTTCATTGGACAACAACTAGGTATGAAACACTTTGTTACTTGAAAGTTAACTCAAGGTTAAATTTTCAGTCGCTTTGAATAAAGAAAAGGGAAGAGTCGGAATCTGGAACAGTTCTCGGCGATGGTTCATTCAAGATTTGAAACAAAATCAGACATCCGAGATAACTGCTTATGATAAGGCAGAATCGGATTATTTATTCTTGTGTTCAAACCAAGGCACCATATATTTGATCGATATGCAAAAATTTCCATTGCGAATGAAAGATGGTGATCTCCTTATTAATGAATTCTACAAAGATCCGGAAGGAGAAGAGATCAACGCGATTTCTTGTTTTCTCTGTTCAACTCAACGGACTGATTATTTTCCAATTAGCGAGAAATCAATCGAAATTGCTTATGGAACTAGAAATGGAACTGTCCGCATTTTGGTTCATCATCCAGAGACAGTGGGTCAAGGTCCTCAGCTGTTTCAAACAATAAAAGTTCATTTAAGTGGAATCAGTAAAATTATGCTCAACAATGATTATTTGATTACAATGTGCGACAAGTTACATGTACGAACCTGGTCCCTGGCTCGATTTCGTGGATTAATATCTACTCAACCCGGAACGACTTCTCATTGCAGTTTTCAGATTCATTGCTTTGAAGTTCGATCAAATGAAGCGGAGTGTAAGCCTTCAACTAGCAAGAATGAAAAGAATGAAAGACCATTGACCATAAAATCTCGACAAATGACTATCAATGTCGGACCTTACGGCAATCAACGAGAAGGAGAGAAGCAAGTATTTGTGGAAATGCCTTCTCCCAACAGCAAATATATCAACATTCTCTATGCAGCCAATGGGCAGAAGATTTGTACTCTCAAGTCAGTTGACGGGTCTCGAATAACAAGCGTAATCATCATGTACCAACATGACACTCGTTACCGTAGGTTCATCATCACAGGCCACGACAATGGGAATGTTCAAATCTGGGACCTCACCACAGCGATGGACTTGAAAGCAAAGGATAACTACCTTCCCTCGAGAAAGGTTGCTAAGACTGAGCTGCTGAAAGATATTTTCCAAAATGATTAAGTTAGGTTGTAATAATATAAATCTGTCATTTATTATATCATTTCTCAAATAACAAACGAAATGACAATAGAATATTTCAATAATTATAATAATGTTTGCTTAATTTAATAATTAATATTAGTTAATATATAATATATTTAAACAAATTGCAAACAAAATGTTTAACACAAAATATAATTTCGAAAAGTAAACAGATGACATTCAATGCATTTGAGTGAGATTTTGGTGCTCTTGATGTTGAGGTTGTTGATGTCTATGCGAAGCGTGATAGTGGCTCGAAATATGGTAAGGTTTACAAGGGAGCGAAACATTGGGAGAATTCATTATACATATAACATAAATTATATAGTTAGTTTGATTGATAGGGTCACATGATTTTGACTTAGTTCTTAGACACCAGGAAAATAAATTGGTCACATTTGACTTGTTGATAAGTGTATGTTTGGGTGCTACAGTGTGAATGTGTGGTGGCTAGAAATGGCAAAGTGTTAATTCTAATACATACTAAAATAATGTGTAGCATATTCAAAAAGAAATGATAAAAGACATTGCGGCTACTGAAAGAATTGAGTAAAACGCAAAATAATAATAAATATTGCAGTAAGTTTCAGTGTTGAAACAGCTAAATAAAAATGAATTAGCTTTGTTGGAAAGTTTAAGAGCTTGTAGGCTTTGTTAGGTGATATTATGCACAGACAGTTGCAAAATGAGAGGTTGTTGGATGTGTAGAATATACAATTAGTGCTGGCAATCGATTCGGTCAATGTGTTGCCGATGAACTAGTTCGTACAAAATTTGCAATATGATTTTAGCCCAGCGGGCTGAAGCGGTAACAATTGATGCAAGGGGTAAGTTTTCTTCAGTAGACACTGTCTGAATATATAATATATTGCTAATATGAATTTGCGTATGGGGAGATGTGGGCTCGTATCACGATGCTTACGTTTCAACGTGTAATGTACTTGGGATGACGATATCACCATTAAGTTATCATATATCAGTTGTGTACAGAATTACCTTAAGCTTAATCTGTCAAAGGTAATCTATAAAAAACGTAAAATCTTTTCAAGAGATAGAAAAGTTAAAGAAAAACAGAGGTTAAACTAATCAAAAAATAACAAAGGACAGTCTGAGGATGACGATTAATAAAGCGAGAACAATGAATGAACAACACCGAAAGCTAATTACCTACAAGTGGCTATCGAAATGGTGAACACTGGTACGGCTATGATGCTCAGAACAGTCCGAGAAGCAACAAGCAAAACTCACTTAACGCAAAAAGGTGGTAATCGTGCTTTGCGCTTGCTGGTTAGATCGCTTTGATTCTTCTTCATTAATTTGACGGTCGATCAAAACACGAGCAGTGTTAACTGCATTTTGAGAGCCAGTTATGGTAACAATTCGGTTTCGTGTTCCAGGAACAAATATGCCTTTCTTTGAGATTTGAATGTTAGCACCACTCATACGTTGCAATTCTACCAGCAATTTTCCACCGTGGCCCAAAATGGCGCCAATAATGTTATCACTGACTTCAATTTCAATCTTAGAGCTCATTTCTGATTGATCGGATGGAGTGGGACTTTTCCTCAAAGAGCTTGGACTATGCAATCCTGTTCCAATGCCAAATGAATTATTGTTTATTGACATTGAAGGATGAACATTAGAGCTGTTGTTTCCCGATGAACTTAATGCGGGGGAAGAACGAAAAGTTTCAAAAACAGGACCGTCAGGCATATGAAGGCGATCTTGACGACCAGGATTGGGTGAATTATGAGTAAAAGATCCATGGGTCATTCCGAGAGATAACGAATTTCCTACAGATCCAACTGGACCAAATAAATTGTTTCCACCATTTCCAGAGGTTTGGGCAACATTTGTGCAGCTTTGATCAAGCCCAGGAACACCGCCACCTTGAGAGAAAATAGTGTTCTGGCCAGGACTAACGCCACTCATCTGAAGACCACAGTTGTTGGTAGGAGTACCAGGCATACCCATTCCCAAGCTACCAAGAATTGGAGTACCGTTCATCATTCCATTTAGACCCAAGCCAAGACCAAGCATTCCGTAGTTAGCTAAAGTTGCCATTGCATTGCATATCTCATTGACTGCATCTTCTGTGTAACCACAAGCTCGAAGCATACCACGAAAATTTTCAATCATTTGAGTAGATGAACCAGAAGGAGAACTTTGAAAGACATTGCCAAATTGTACCATATTACCAGGATTGTTTGCATTTTGATTTCCATTAAATGAGTTGTTGAGAGTTGGACTCATACTGTTTAGGCTTCCGTTTGAACTATAATTAGGATTGCTGTTGTTAGAATTTCCCATGCTAGAATTTGCAGCATTTGCATAAGGTGAACCAGTAGGGTTAAAGTTGGCTACTGGGCCAGTGACATCGGCATAACTAACGTTTAGACAACTTCCACTTTGAGGATCTTCAACAATTTTCGCCAAAATCATTTGAACAGCTTTTTTGTTGAATTCAAACTCACCGATTACAGTTATGCAACGCTCAGCCAATGCATGATCAAGTGATTTTTGAGATATCTGCACGTAAGCACCACTTTCTTCTTTAATATGTTTGATGTAACTACCGGCCTTGCCAATTATCATACCAGCAGTGCTGTTGGGCACAAGTATTTTAACCTTAAACAAAAATAACTATTAAATATAAACATCATTCGATAATAATGACCTACTTGTTTTTCTCGCTCAGCAGGTTGTTTGTTGTCAAAATCAATTGCCATCTTTGCATTAGGGTCTGGCTTTTCTTTAATCTTTTCCATGATAAATTCATTTATTCGCAGAACTCCGTCAACTGAACCAGAAATCAAGCAAACACGTTCCGTAGTACCTAAAAATATAGTTAAAATCTACACGAAGTACCTTAAAACAAACTACCTGGATAGAAGTCGTTTGCTTTTGACATTTTAACACGCGCATTTGTTTCTTTCTGAAGTTGTCCAATAGTTTCTCCGCCTTTTCCGATAATGGCTCCAGCGGCAACTGCTGGAACCAATATCTTAAGGTGATAAACTTGCCCATTATTACCACCTAGAAGTTTGTCACGAATTAAATGATGATTACAATCAATACGTCAGTAACATTGAGTGGTATACCTTGAGATGGTGATGATGGCGAATAACTCATTTGGTCTGTTGAGAACCAAAAAGGTTGCACATCTGTTCAAAGAAAAGTTCATGTAAGGACCAATTGAGTGACAACGATGACAACAAGTGTCAAATCAAAAGAAAAACATGAACAAAGTGGCAAATGAAAGCATAGATGAAAGGTCACTCGTTTGCGATCCTCAAAGGTGATTTACAAGAAACACTGCACAAAGGGGGGGTGAGTGGCAATAGTGACACTACACACACAGTTGGGAGCATTTAAAGCGACTATTGTAACATAAACAGCAGCGCAAGCAATCACAAAGCCACACCTTTCCCGGCGCGTTACGTGTAGCAACAAGCGAAGAGGGGAGGAGACAAGAGGTGCACTCGTGGCGAGAGGCCTGGTGCAAGCGCATGGGCAACTGTGGTCAATATCAACTCAGCTGGGGACCAAGGGTCAATCAGGGGCTCACGTTCATGTGGTGCAAGTGACACGCGAGGCCGACTTACTTGCGTACTTGTAGCTAAGAATATGCTTTAGTGTTACTAGTCAGTGGGCATAGGAGAGGGGAGCACACTGGCAATTACTACGGTAGTGAGATAGAGACACGAGGTGATGATGGCAAAGTGATGGGCGATGGAAATGGGGATGAAAATGAACAGCCGTCAATAGCCTGGTGGACATTCGATGCGGTCCAAACAGACGACTAAACAAAATCGGCAAAGAAGCCCACGACGCAGCTAAGTGAGGTGCCGCTGTCTGAGCAGATAGAAAGTGCAGGCGTGTAGTGTATTATTAGCGTGTTCAGACTGCTGGCTCGGTGTGGTATGAGAGCAGGCGGCAGCAGCTACTCGGTGCGTGAGTACGTGCGTGCTCGGTGCTCGAAAGGGTTCGAGCGACAAACTAGTTACGTCGTCGATTAGCCACTGATAGCACTCGATGGGTGCTGCCATCTTTGTAATCTATACTGGTCACTCAATGGTCACTAAGATAGTGACATCAGACAAATGCACCCGAAAATGAACAGAGACAAGACAGCTGACAAGCCAAAGTTGGGACCATCTTGTCATGAGAGTATTGTTTACAAGTAAGAAAAGCAAAGTGAAATCGATTAAGTGATCATATGCAACAATTACCATTATCGGACATAGCTCTTGTATCTGTCATGTCAGCTGAACGCTGGTGGTGACGATCTTTAGGATGTTCTTCTGGATAGACACTAGTCTTAGGGTGGGTAAGACTACTTCGGTTAGCTTGTGATGCCATAGGTTCTTTTCCTTGGTTGGTATAGTTGTCATCACAATAAGGTGCCCTGCTCATCTCATAAGTCATCATCATCATGATCAGAAGGCGTCTCTTGGAACCGGGCTGGGCTTAACGGTTGTTGGATCCTTCTTTTCTTGTTCCTTCTTAAAATTCACTTGACAAAACTTTTGAATGTCCCAACGAGACCGGCAAGAGAAAATGTGATTAGTTAGTTGATTCAGAGGATCGAGTGAGGGATTGCACAGCAAAGGCTCATTGCAAAGTGGACAAAGCGAAGTCTACGACGTGAATGACTCATTGGGAGTGATTTGTTTGCAAATGCCACACGTCTCGGTTTGTGCGGTCGGCAAGGGCCAAGGACGTCCACAAAGACGTCTGGCACCGGCTCCAAGTGATCCTTGAGTGATGTTCGCAGGCAAGAAGCAGACTTACTGGATGCGGATGGGACCGAGAGCAAAACGCACGACGCCAGCAGATTTGGTTGAGTGGGCCAACGAGACCGGCTGCAGACGAGCCTCTCCACACTCACGCCTGTTAAATCGCCGACAGACTGCACTCATACGCAGTGCGCATGTTCAGACTCACTCAACGTGAGGCACGAGAGGGCAGTCACATGTTTGTCGTCGTCTGCCTGTCCACTACTGTCCACCTCTAGCGGCACCGAACCACACTACTACAAACTACCCCCATACTAGAACAACAAGTGCACTCTACATTTGTATTTACATTTGGCCACATATTTATTTGCGCACATACTTAAATTGAAACAGTGGGCAAACAGTAAAACTACTTGCTATATGAAACACTGACACTAGGAAACTAAACACTAGGCCAATAAAAGTGAGCATCGTTTCTTGTTAGATAAAAGTTGGTTGATTATATGATTCCATGGAAGGGTAATGTTGGTAACGAAACAGTGAAACGAATTGGAGGCACTTTTGTGTCTTTCTTTCCATTCAAAATAAGACTGAGAAAAGCCTTTCTCCTTCCACATATTGGTGAGAAGTTCGTCGTTGAGATCTTTAAAGTCAAACAATCAAATTAACTTAATCTTCAGAACATGTTTATCATAATTACCTGAAAAGACATCACTAGATTCTATAGACATGCATTTTCTAGTATATGTAATAGGATAACCTAAGTGTAAATTATTATACATTCTTTTTTTTTGGTTTAAATTGAGTAAATATAAGTCGAGGGCAGTGTCAGAGTTTTTCTCTAAATCCATTACCTTAGTAAATATAAAAGTTACCTAAGATAACAATCAATAATAACTTACATTTGAAAACGTAGATCCGTCAGATATCGACCTGGACAAAGAGTAAAAATCAAACAAGGTATCAATAATTGACAGTTACCGTTTTATTTTCTTTTTAACAACAATCTCGGCAGTTGCCTCAGTATTGCAATCTCTAATTAGTAGAACGCCAAAATATTGTCCATTGCAAATAATTCTCTACAAATAAATAAGTTCAATTACACTCAATTGAACATTTAATAAGTTTACATTTTCATTGCAATAAGTATCATTTAGAGACTTGTAACTGATCCAGGATGAAAAGAGCACAAATGGTTCGTCATCAGTAGATAAATCTCTGGCGACAAATTCAATGTATATTGATTCAAGATCATTGACAATACAGTCATATAAATACTAAAGAATAAAATAATTATTTAATTATATTAATTATAACATAAAACAGATAAATACTTCTTCAAAATTTTCTATATAAAAATTTATGAAAGGGTATGAGTATTGTTCGAGGGATTCTTTGAAGAGAACAGAGTGCGAACTTGGAGTTGCAAATACGGACAGTTTTTGCTTGGATAAGACTTGATAGTGCTTTGGACTAGTTCTGGTGCAAACTGAGAAAAGGATTGAGTACTCAAGCTTTTGTAGAATTATGTTTAGGAATAAAGTTTCTTCCCAATTAATCGAGCACAAGTGCAGTGGCAAGTTTGGCGAAAAGCTTCGCATAACATCTATTTTTGGCTGTAAAATTTTGATTACTATTGTATTTTTTTGCAGCCAGAATCTTACTGTTAAGTTGACAAAATTCGTATCAGCATGTTTGTAAATGAAAAACAGCAAATCGTCTTGTTTGCTAATAGATTTTTCGTTGACGAAATGACAGGTAAAAAGTTCCTTCCAAAATAAATCTGCAAGTACAAAATATAAGCCTTTAATAAAATCATTAGAAATAGAACCTGAGTTGTTCTTAGTCGAATCGTCTTGATAGAGTTTGATTTGATCGATGATTTCACACAGAGAATCCATATTCCAGAACTTTTCACATGAAAAATAAAAACTCAGTAAAGTGTCAAAGAGAATTTGAGAATGTAAACAAATGAAACTATTTTCACTCAATTGAGTGTGTTTTGCTTAAGCCTAAGACTAGAGCGGCTGTTGATTTTGTGGTTATAGTTACTATAATATAGTATAACGTCCATATGTTTTGTTTGTTGCAGCATGATAATTATGCCATGATTGTATTTTCGTGTTAGTTTTAGCTATTCGCCTCCATCAAATGGTGCCCTTTGGAAGTATGGAAATTAAAGGCCAACTTCGAATGGTAACTTGTTTTGTTTGCCAAGAGACATTTCAAATAGACCAGCCTGATGACATTGCGCTTGAGTTGAGCTCATTTGAGGTTCATTTGGTCAACGAACATAAAGTGATAATTCCAAAATTTGCTGATTGGGACGGCTTTTGTCAATTTATTTGTTCAATAAACTCATTTCGTGAGCTACAGTCAAATGATCGTTATTCTCCCTTTGTAATGAGCAGGTTAGTGTTTTACATTTTGGCAATGATTTTTTTCATTTGTTATTGATTTGATATTTAGATTTGATAAAGAGGTTACATACCACATTATCGATAAAGATAAATTCGACGGAGAAAATGATTCAACGATCAGAAGTATTATTGAAAAAGATTTTCTTGAAAATATTTTAAAAGATGCCCAAAACGAACGAAATTGTACGGATTTTTGCCGAACTTGTTTATTTTGCAAAAAAGTTTTCGATCAAAACCGCTCTCAATTGTTTGACCATTTACATCACGACCATAATTTCTTTCTAGGGCATCCTGATAATATAATTAGCTCAAATAAATTTTTGGATATACTTGAAAATAAACTAAAGTTGTTGCAATGTTTGTACTGTGAGAAAAATTTTAAATCGTGGAATGTCCTCAAAGAACATATGCGCAAAAAAGGTCATAAACAATTGAATCCTAATAATCGTGAATACGACCGATTTTATTTGATAAATTATTTATGTAGCGACAAGCATTGGAAACAAATCAAGCGAGTATGTTTTTATTTATGTTATCGATTAAAACGTCCTTTCAATTGTATTTATTCCCTTTAATAGGAGAACGATTTCGATCTGGACAACGATGATTGGTGTGACTGGGTCGAGGAGGATAAACAAGATTGTTTGTGTTTTTTCTGTTCACACAAAGGAAAATTTGACAATGTCAAACAGCATATGCGCGATTCTCATGAGTTTGACTTTTCAATTATTTTGTCATGCGAAGACTTTTATGACCGCATCAAACTGGTCAACTATATTCGTAAACGACTTTTTGCTAATCAATGTTTTAACTGTGAAATAAAATGCGACGAATTCGAGTCTTTGCTAGAACATCTGTCCTCTACAAACCACATGGCAAGCTTACCATCAAAAGATTTATTCAATCACCCGGAATACTATTTTCCCACTTATGAAGACGATTGTTTTCTTTTCTTTTTAGATGATTTTCATGAAGATCCGTGAGCACTGTTTCATTATTAATTTGTGAATAAAAGTTGTAATTTTCTAGCAAATTTAAAGACATTTTTAGTAATTTGATGGAAATAAACTTAATTTAATTTAATTACTGTGTTTAAAGGTTTACAATTTGAGTGAAATTTCTAAAATAACTATACAGAAATCATTTTATTAAATGACATGATTTAAAAAAATATTAATTATAATAATAAAAACAACGATATCCAAAAATGTTTTCGAATGCAAGCTAAACTAACAATTAATAACATCGAAAATACTGGTTGAATCTTGGGTTTTTAATTTTTTACTAGAATTGTCATTGAAATCAGCAGGACGCTTTTTCAATATTTCCTTCAGTCGTGAATCTTTAATAAAAAACGAAGAAATCTTCGAATTCTGCTTTTTATTCATTTGTGTTTGTCGAAGTAATTGGGTTGTGCTTTTCAGTGTTACAGATTTGGTGATTGATATTTCTCCGTTTTCGGAACTGCTGCCAACATTAATTTCATGTTTAACTATGCTTGTTTCTTTTTTAAGCCGAATCACTTTGTCTTGGTCTTCATCATCATCACTAGGGATCGAGTTATTATCCTCTTCATCGGAATCACTTAAAACATTGATGAAATCGTCCATCTCGTTATTAAGTTGCCATCTGAACTTTTTCTTTCTGTCTCCATCTTCATCGTGTAAATCACCATCATCGAAAAACATTTCTTTCAATATCATCAACTGACGTTTATCTTCATCAAGAATATCTTTACTGTAAACAAAAATAAAATTAATATAAATATCAAATGTCAATACAACCGTACTTGTAAATTTTCTCCACTTGGCCTCTTAGCTCATCATCCGAAGGTAATTCTTCATGAATTTCGTCATGTTCGAGTTCATCTAAGTCTTCTTCATCGTTTTCATCGCTACTCACTTCACCATCACTTCCAGACAGTTCTGCTTCATCTTCAATAAATTGATTTATGTTATGTTTCGGTTTTGGTTTGATCTTAGCAAAATTTTTATTTTCATTCACTTCTTCATCGTCATCAGAAATATTTGAAATTATGACGTTTTCTTTATCTTGAGAATCAGCCTTTTCATTTTGAGTTGAGAAATCATTAAACTGTCCGGAACACATATTGGCTAATAGTTGAGAATCAAAATTTTGACTCGCGTTCGTATCTGTAGAATCATATGATAAAGTATTGGTCGATTCTTTTTCAGCATATAAAGGAGTCAATGGCAAATTTTGTGAAACGAAAAACTTGTCTTCGTTTTGCGAGTATGAAATTGGAAACGCAAAATTGTCAACGTTTTGATCAAAATGATCAGTTGTTTGGTTATCTTCCTCTTTTTCATCGTCGCCATCTTTTAAATCAAGGTCACTTTTGTCTTCTTCGTCAATTATTTTTGGTTTCGCTTTAGTAGAAGAAAATAGTTCATCATCGCTCTGGTCAGAATCGTCATCTTCGCTGGTTTGATCGATGTATTCATTTTTCAATTTACTTTCGTCGTCATTGGAGTCCACTTTGTCACCTTCATAAGAGTCCATGTCACTGTCATCGTTGTTTAATTTCACATCTTCAACATCTTCTTTAGTATCAGCAATCTCCTCGTCTTCAGAATCATTTTCAAATAGTTCATCAACTTCTTCTTCCTCAAGTTTGTCATTTAAAGTTTGGATTTTCCATTCCTCATCTCTCTTATGCTCCATATCAATCATCATTTTCTCTTTTATCTTAACCCACTTAAAGATGTCGTCCTTTTCTTTTTTGTCGTCAGGAATTTCATTTTGTCGATGTCGACTGAGCTTGTCCACGATTGAATTAGATGGGCCTTCGACCAAGATAATTTCGTTGGCATTCTCAGAATTATTATGTTGCCTCAGTTCAGGGAGATTTTTGCGGGCGTTAGCGATTCGACTTTTAATATCACTCATTTTGGAACACAATTAAAAAAAATACATCTAAACAAAAAGAACTAGCCGAAACAAGTTTGGTCTAGGCGGCAAAATACGTTGCCAACAGCACAGGATCAAACAATGAGAGTGGTCTCTCGAAACAGTAAGAAAGACCGCCAAATTAGCCGCTAAGCAGCCTGCAGCCTGCTGAGCCTGGCTCAGCCAAAACAAAGTGATAACAGCTGTGTTGAAATAGACTATTTACATTTTCACGTTTCGCGCCGCGCGTTCCGTTGACTTGCTTTCTTATAAAGTTAGATTAAAGCTTTTTTTAATTTAAATAGAGTATTGCATCTTTTGTATATCGTCAGATGGCTAAGGTTGAAAAATAATGATTATTAGAGACAATTATTGTTGTTTAATAAATTTCAAATCATCAAGAACTCCAGGATTATAGCTAACTCCTCCATATAGAAAGATCCCAACTTCGGTGGTTAGGACTCGTGCTTAGGATGACATCGTAACGCTGTACCAGATGGGAAACGACCGGTTGGGAGGCCGAGGACTAGATGGGCACACCACGCGATTGATCTGATTCGCCGCATGGACAGGATCAAGGACAACGTTGAGGTACTTGCACAAGACCGACAATAATTGACTAAACTCGTGGCTAACCTCTCTCAGTGACCCGCTAGAATCGGATAAGCGGGTTTATGAATGAAAGAATGAATTAATTTTAATGCAAGTGTATTTACAATATTTAAACAATCACTCATCAATCATTCCATAATTTGATGGTATCCCAAGTCTACTCTCTTGCTTTAATTTTGGATTTTCTGTTCTGGTATGCCAAACCAGTGTTTGGCGACACATATCTGCTTTAGGTTCCAGGTCATCAATAGAATCAATCAATTGGTTCAACAAATGGGTCTCCTGATATCCGCGAGGAACGTTCTCAGAAAAGATGGCATTGCTCTTTTCAACAAACAAATTAAGATTCACTGCAAAGCCTGCCATATCTATTGGATATTTTCTATTTGGTTTCCACATAGAATTGAAATCCACAACTTTTCGATTATTTACAATTGGTTTCTCCACTAATAATCCACCGACCAAACCGACCGGGAAAATGGAAACCTTTTCGGTATTTCTCATCTCATCGAATAACTTCAAATCGTAAGTGTTGTCATCGTCTCCAAAGTAAACAACTCCATTTGAATTAATCGCATTACTATTATCTCGTAACCATTGAATAGCTTTGTTTCGCTGCCATACTCCACGAGGCTTTGCCCAATTTGGATCGGTTTGTTTTGTTTTAAAGTTCAAAGGCGTTGCAGCGTTCAAATGGGTGAATTTAAAACCATAACTTTGCCGATGATAAACTTCTCTAAGTAAATTAATTACTGTCTTAGTTTTGGTATCACTGTCTTCCACTAATATCCAATGAACATTTCTTACGAGAAGCAACGTATGAGAAAGACGGGTCAATTCAGCCTTTTGGACATGCCGTGCATAAGTAGGAGTGATAAAGTAAATTGTGATATTCTTGTCATTTGGAGTAATAAATATTTTCTGTTTTGAATTGCCGCAATCTATAATAAAGATTTTATGTATAATCAATACAATCAAATAGAGAAATAATTTATATAAGCCTTACCTGATGCACTATTTAAAAAAATATACAAA
The DNA here is from genome assembly GCA_023373905.1 of Rhizoglyphus robini. Classification (NCBI taxonomy): domain Eukaryota; kingdom Metazoa; phylum Arthropoda; class Arachnida; order Sarcoptiformes; family Acaridae; genus Rhizoglyphus; species Rhizoglyphus robini. Next base: position 3,857,250 of record JAKIJQ010000012.1, on the reverse strand, counting down.
TTAAGGAATGTGAAAGTGCACAAAAATATGCCAATAAGCAGAAGGTGTATTGTTCGCATATCACAACAGATCAAAATTCGTTGCACGATTTCAAATCATGCCTAGCCTAAAAGTATAGAACAATTTGTTGACAGCGACAATCGGCGATCGCACAGTTTGTGAGTGATCGGATCGGCGGTGCCGCAGATCGAGCGATAGCTTAAGCTTGCTATTTCAACTGCAATACAAACCAAACAATATTGACCAACTTGAGTCAAGTTACTTGACTTTTGTGACTCACAAGCAGCGTTGTGCCTCCTAGCAAGTTCAGTAGGAAAGACAGGCCTGGCCAGGCCTCACCGGTGACAGGCTTTGATAGTGCTTCTGAGCTCACAACTTGTCTTCTGACTGTGTTCACCAACCCCGATTACTTTTATTAAATGGCTTACGTAGAAATCGACTCAGACGATTTTACCAAAGCTCTCAGATTGTTGCACTCTCGCACTCCCGAATCTTCGGATGAGCTTAAAAGAATACTGGATTCTTATTATGTGAAGCAAGCTAATTATGTAAGTATTTTTTGTCCAATTTGATCAATTTTGTTATATGTTTGTTTTTATAGGATGCGAAGAAATCATCTAAGGATTTCACAAATGTTTTCAACGCTATTCAAAGTTTAAATCAGGACATTAATAAAAATGAAGCTGAAAGAAGAGTACGATTGAGTTTTCAAACAAATTGGTTGAATCATGTTTTTTAAATTTACCTTTTTAGACCAGGGCTTCTGAAGATGATTCTGAAGCGACAGACATTGAAGATAACGACAATGCCGATGCAGGTGATTTTGCTAGCGATTTTGGATTAGCATGTGTGGTTTGCAAGCAAATTGAGATCACCAACAATAACCAATTGTTTGAGTGTCAGGATTGTCTTTGTCTCTATCATCAAGAATGCCACAAGCCACCAATTACGAAGAAAGATATTAACGATCCTAGATTGGTTTGGTACTGTTCAAAATGCAGTAAAAATATCAAAAAGGTTGGCAAACCAATTGCTACTAACACTGGTAAGTTAGGCGCGACTAAAACACCTGGTACAACTTTAAATTTAACATCCAGCATTAACTCTGGATCTCCTTCATCATCTTATTCGATGAGTTATCAAGGTGTTTCATTAAAAGAATCAAATTTAGTGAAATCTCAGTCAAATTATCTAAAATTGTCAGAACCGGACAGTAAATCCACTCAGCCACCTTTTAAGCGTGCTCCTGGAAAATTTGCATCTTTCAACCCATCTTTTTCGAATAATGCTAAATCATCGTCTATGCCATTATCTTCGACTAGTCGATCATCTGCCTCCACAGCTTTATCCGCAAATAAAGGCAAAGTCATCTCATCTACAAATAACCCAACATCTACATTTTCTGCAGTAAATGCGCTACCTAACTTGGATAAACGATTTCCTAATTTAAAGAAAGCAAAATTAGCAAAATATAACAATTGAGTGTCCTTGTGAATAAACGAATGCAATTAATTGAAATGTTCGCTACTTGTGTAGTTGCTTGTACTAATCAGCTCATCCATTCCGAATGAGTGAATTTGGAGTGAATTTGTATTCACTGAATGAATGTATCATATTGCAAGGGACAGCGACATTAGCTTCGGGCGGCAAGTGAGGCAAGGTGTTCATTCACCGCCTCGCCTGTTGTGCCCCGTTCAAGCCCACAAAGGCGAGTTAACGTTAGCAGGCAAACCTGAATTGAATTGGCAAGGGAATTGAATGAGTCTATTGCGAATCAGCAAGCGAAGCGTTTCACAACAGCTCGATGATCTGCTCGGATCACACCCTGACACGATGTGATCTATTTGTGCTTGCTGCCTCACTCGTTACCTTTCCTTAGTCATCTGTCGTACCTCACTGACGCACAAAATGTCACGAATGATCCATAATGGCGATATTTCCTACTCGAGCATCAATGCTCACAACTATAATCCAAATCGTGCCGAATGTAAGTGTTTAATAATCAATGACGAAAGTTATATTGGTCACGTTCGTGATCAATTAATAAACAATTGACATGATCGCAATAATTAATGTGTTCACTTTCTGTCAATAAAATATCGTTCTGCCACTCATCAATGAATCATGCCATTGTCGACAGCTTGCTTTCGATCATGTTTTCTCAACCTACCGTACGCGACAATCACCTCCACCTTTTTGGTCATTTCAGGACTCATCATTAGTTTCATCTCCACTTTGCACTTGGCGGGGGTCTTTGACCGCCTGTCACAAGATTTGTTCTACAAACGTTATTTATGGTAATACTACAAGTTGGCCATTTAACCAACTTAACGCAATCTTTTCAGGCTCAATGAACTGCGTGTAGTGCTTTGGTTTATTGGCGGTTTTATTGCAATCATAATTCTGGTCAATTTACTCATTGGATTTGCAACTTCTTCTGCTACCCTAGACGGAAAAGCCAATAAGAACAGTTGTTCTTGTTCCCGACATTCCACAACAAATTGTTTAGTGCGATTTGTCTTTTTCCTCAATCAATTGATTTTTGTTGTTGTCCTGTTTTTACTCATTTTATTCTGCATCTCTTCGTTTGTTCTGTACCTGTTTGCCACACTATGCAATGATGACACTCGTATCACTTCTGAAGCATTGCTCAACCATGACCGATCTTTTGAACAAACCCATCCGGGCAACTCCATTAACCTTCAGCCGTTCGCGCCTACGCTTTTCTTTGCAGGCAATGAAACTCAACTGCTTCTGTTCAAAGACAATCGCCTCAAAACATTATGTCGAGATTATATTTCAACGCTAACATTGTACAATCTTATCTCACTTCTTGGCATCGTTCTGCTTTTCATTGGCTTTCACTGTTATTTAATTAACTTGACTGTCAATCGAATTCGCATCGCTACTTACAAGAAGTACACTGAACTGCTTTTCCTAAATGGAACTGAACTGAACACTTTCAATGACACATCATACGATAATGGAGAGAGGTTTTGAGCATATAAAATCGCATTCGCAATTGTTGATTGCTTATCAGCATTTGGACCTCTGACAAAATTCGAACTGTGATTTCATCAGTATGAACGCATGAACAACTTAGCTAGCAAACATATCTCGCCTATTGGTAAAAAAAATCGCCTTCAAGGCCAACAAGACTAATCTTATCATCTGTGGACCATGCCATGGCATGATTACCGTAGATTGAACAAAATTGTGGATGTCATGAGACATGTACATTTAATCTGGTTGTATAGTATTTGATTGCAGTAGTTCCCGTTTGTCTGTTTACTGCATTAATTGAGTATTATCCACATTTAATTAATAAATAATAATGATTCACCTGCGAAGGAGATTTGTGTCCAAATTGCTTAAGTTGTATCAATCCGACTTACAATCTATAAATCCTTACTCAATTGGGGTGATTGGCGCGCCTTTTTGGAAGGGACAGTCCAAGCCGGGCACTGATTTTGGACCCGACATTTTGCGAGGTTATGGCTTGCTCACCAAGTTAAATCTCATTCAAGAAAATGTGGTCGACTTTGGAAATTTGCACTTTGGCCTGGCACATGTCCCTCTTCACGAACTGATTGACAGTTCTGTAAAATTGAGCAATAAAAATGAATTCATGCTGGCCCAAATGTGCGCTCATCTCAGTCATTTCGTCCAAACCACACTCGATAAAGGTTTTGTATCACTCATCTTGGGAGGAGACCATAGCATTGCAGTAGGGTCGGTTATTGGCACTTGCAATGCCCAGCGCTATCAAGACAAAGACATTTCTTTGGTAAGATTGATTATATGATAATTAAAGATTTCTTTAATAAGAATCTTTCTGCCCTTTCAGATTTGGATTGACGCACACGCCGACTGCAATACAGAAAATTCATCCAAATCGGGTAATCTACATGGTATGCCTGTTTCATTTTTGCTCAAAGACATTCAAACACCTCGACGTGATCTATTCAAAAACTTCAAACCGTGCTTGAACGCTAATAATGTCGTTTATGTTGGACTAAGAGATGTTGAAATTCTTGAATTAAAAATTCTCAAAGAATTGAATATTTCATACTTCTCAATGCGAGACATCGACAAATTAGGTATGTAGTCCCTAAGGTATATTCAAAAATTAATTATCGATAATTTCAGGAATTGATGAAGTCATGGCCCGAGCCCTAGAAATTGTTAATCCAAAAAATCAAAATAAAATTCATGTCAGCTTCGATGTGGACTCAGTAGACGATTCGCTAATTCTATCAACGGGCACTCCTGTCTTGGGAGGACTTACAGTACGTGAAGCGATAAGCATTGGTGAAGCAATATACAACACTGGTCAGATGATAGCCCTGGATGTGGTCGAGTTTAATCCTAGACTTGGTAATAGAGAGCAAGTGGCTCAAACGGCCAAGTATATCATCGATATCGTATTGTCTTTCTATGGGAAATCTCGTTTAGGCTATTTCCACCAAAATCTAGAGCGATAAGATCTATCAATAAAGAGCTTTAATTTAGATAAGCAGACTACACAGAGTGTATAGAAATATGAATGAAACGAGTTGGCACGAATAATGAGACGAAATGGAGAATTGCAGTGCAGTGCACTACTTTGAATTCGATCGAAACGAAGCGAGCAAAGGAGCACCACACGGCGTTGCAAATTGTAAACAACAGGCCAGCCACAGGGCGACACTAGAAGCGTCTAAAACTATTGCTACAAAGAATTACCAAAAAGCACTTCTATTATTGGCATGGAGCCACCGTGGTGAAGCCGCTAGAAATTCATATTTCCTTTAGTCAAATTCAACACGCCTTTTTGAGTTTTTGTCGGTGATTTTCTCTTGTCCAAGCATCTTATTCAAGCACCATGAAGACTTTATCGCTCAAGAAAGAATCTGATCGAAAAGAATTGATCCTCGATCTCTTCAAAAGTATGTATCGAAATTTTATTTTAGTCTTCTATTCAACAGTTTTTTAGAAATTGAATATCTAAACAATAACCCTCCAAACGATCCACTTGAGGAATATGCGCAAATAGAGGAATCGGTAAGCAAAATCATCGAACTCGAGAAAGGTTAGCGACATTTTCAATTTGTATTTGCCTAACTTTTTTTTAACAGTAGTTTCTGAGTAAATTTTAAATTACATTAATCTAGATATTTCTGTTCAATTACCTCAAAGAGAAGATAAATGGAGCGAATTTACTCGTTGGTGCAATCTGCACGGCGTTTCAATGGAAAAATTTGACATAAAAAAGGTCGATGAAGGCGAATTTGGCTTATTTTGCAATTCACAATTTAATCAAAATGATGTTGTTTTACAAATTCCAAGAAAATTATTCTTGACCAATGAAACAGCTCTCTCTGACTCAAAATTAGGTAATAATCTATAATTATGATTAATCATATAATTTGAAGTTTTGTAGGTATCTTTGCGAAAGATATAATTTTCACACACATGCCCAATTTAATATTAACCATTCACTTAATGGCCGAATACAACAATCCAAAATCTTTCTGGGCTCCATATCTGCAAACTTTGCCAGGAACCTATCAAACTATACTTTATTTGAATTATCAAGAATTGCTTCAACTAAAGGGGAGTCCACTTTTGGAAGAAGTTGTTAAAATCAAACGTAATGTAGCTCGTCAGTATGCGTACCTTTCAATGAAAATCGAAACCGCCACAACATCGAAAACCCGGAATCCAATTGGCCCATTTACTTATGAGCTTTTTCGGTAATGTTTTTATTACTTGATTAGAAAATAATGATTTTGCTGTAAACAGATGGGCTTACTCGACTGTAATGACACGCCAGAACTCTGTACCCTGTCAATCTGATAGCAAAAAGTGGACTTTGGCGCTTATTCCACTTTGGGACATGTGCAATCACCGAAATGGAAATGTATGAATTTACTTAAAACATTTAACTTTTGTAACTCATTTTTTTCAATAGCTTTCAACAGATTTTGACATTGACAACAATTCTCTAGTCTTCTACTCGATGAAAGATCTTAAGCCTGCAGACGAAATATTCAACTATTATGGAAACCGAAAGAATGCCGATTTCTTTCTCAACAATGGCTTTGTCTACGAGAATCATCCTGACGACACTGTTCGAGTGAAAATTGGCTTGAGTACTTCTGACCCTTTGTACCAGCTAAAAGAGGTTCTCTGTAAGAAAATAAATTTACCAACTTCTGAACTTTTTGAGCTTAATCACAAGTCCGAACCCCTAAATCAGCAATTGTTGGCCTTTATTCGAATATTTCTGCTCACCAAAGGTAAGTATTAAGACAGATTGACCATTGACTAATTTTTATATCACTGATTTTTTAATTAAAACGTTTAGATCAACTAGAGAAGTGGATTGCGTCCGAGGAACCCTTAAACTTGTATGAAAACAAATGTGACGAGTTACGTTATTTGGATGACAAAGTAGTTCAATTTTTGTCTATGAGATGTTCACTTTTATTGAGAAAATATGTGACTTTAGAGAAATACCTCAATTCTAACGTTGAAAAAATAGTCAACTGCGAAAAGCGCATTCTCCAAAGTCATGTTTCAATATAAACGATTTATTGGTTAAGAGTCAGTGCCAAATAAATATATTTCAACAACAGAGTAGAATGTTGCCATTGGTAACAAGATGAAATTCAAATTGATGTGCGATGGAGAAGTCACAATATAGATTGTATGTACACATTTGGTTGTTTACTGAAGAGGAGTTATTTCCGCTTCATCATGTAATGGCTTTATACAACAAACTAAACTTTGAGGTGATTTGGTGAGAATGCATACTTCAGTTGGTAGGCGTCAGCAACTAAAAGTTTCACTTCATTCTCGGACCAATGAAAAGTTGGTAAATTTTGAAGCTTCAACATCAAGCCTTGAAAATCCTTTTCAAGTAGTAAGCTCTTGGACCAAAACCGCAAAAAAGCAGCACAAACAAACAGATGAAACGCAGAAGAAAACGGTGTTCCTGAATTAACAGCCCAGGTGTTAAGGTCAAGTGAATCGTTGAAATTGGAAGATGGCACATAGGTTGCAGTAACAGCTCCTTCTGAGAGATAGGTATCCCACAGTCGAATAATACAACGAAGAGGAATTTCCCTAATCAAAAGATTATTCATCCAGCGAAAAGCAAATTGAAGGTATTGAACTGAATTGCGTTCTAGGTGTTCGTGCAATTTTTTATCAACTCGGGAAACTACTCGAGAAAGTAGGTTTACAAGTCGTTGAATTCCTGGTTGAGCAAAAGTATAGTTATCTTGAATGGAGTCCAGCAATTTGTTGAACGACCAATATGAATCTGCTTCAACTGCTGCCAAAACTTCGTCCGGCAATGTAGACACATCAAATGTTTCCACATCAGAGAAAGCATGTCCTGGTACATATTCAGATAGATAAGTTACAAAAAAGGGTGTCACCAAATCATTCATTCCTTGAACGTATCCACTTGCTGGATGCCTAATAGACCAAATGTATAGAATTCGTTCAAAAATTCCTTGTACAATTGGTTGCTGAAATATCGATATTAAAGGCTGCATACGAGGAATATCGATATGAATTTGTCTATAAATATCGTCACTTTCTTTTCGTTCATAGTAGTATTGTCGAACCAAATTTTGGTATTCAGTTTTTTTGTTTTCCATTGTTAATTCACGTTTTGAACTTACCGCAGGTACATATCCCAGCAATAATTTCCACGCCAAAGGTCTATCTTCGTTAGGGATACCACTCCATGCAATAGTTCGTAATTGATTCAAGTCCGTAACTTCGTCATAATGTAAAAGTTTTTTCAGTTTTGCTATCTTAGGGTCATCAAGTTGTGACTTATTTGGCAATGAATTTTGAACTGAATTTAGCTCTAAAGAAGTAGACGCTTGATTATTGACGTCGTCTTCATTTTTTGGTGTTTTAGCATCCTATTTATTTAAATACATTAGTTTACTAACAGTTCTATTGATAGTTTATATTTTAGGTCACTTTAACTAGTCATACATACCAATTCTTTTATAAGAATTGCTGGTCTATTGCCAAATTTCAGACGACTTGTTGGAGAATTGATTGAATTTTTTTCAATGCCTTGGAATGAGATTTTGTCTTCTATTTTGTGATCCCAAGCATCTTCACATGAAGCAGTAAATTTTTCAAAACTATTATTTACATTGCTGTTCCTTTTGTCTTGTCTCGATAAAGAGTCAGAGGACGATCGCAAAAGTTTTCCTTTCTCGTCTACATTCGATTGTCGTGCAAGTCCGGGAAACTTTAAAATTGACGTTGATAACTGGTTAGGGTTGGGAGGTTGCTTTTTGAACGAATTTGACATGTTCACAATTGCACTTTTGTGGGACAAAGTGCACGATAAAGTTCAGCGGTGGCGCCAAGGACACATACCGAGTAAGTTGTCACTCGTGCAGGCGAAGCGGTGCCAACAGATAACGCGAGGTGAGAAATGCAATTGGTCGAGTGATCATTGGTTCGTATACACAGAGTACAGAGCGATTGTTTTGGCTTGAGGTTAGCTGACGATGTGACGCCAGGTGAGGAGAATACACTGGCCAATCTTCATGTTGTTCAGCAGATGGCGCTGCATAATACTACCAAATTGGTAGTACCAATTTTGCAATCTGATTGCCGCAATCATTGAAGGACTTGCAATGCAAGTGATACTTAATAAGTTTATCTCATAAATGTACAAACGTTCGAATAGAAAGGCATCCGAATGATTCGGACCGAATCTATCAATTGCATAGACTTTGCACAAATCAATTCATTTGGTTGCATTGGTTAACAGTTTATAGTGATAGCTGGTTAACAAAGTATTTACAAAAGTCGAGTTAATTAAATAATCCATAATATAATTAAACAAAACTGGTTCACTATAAGATAACAATATATAAAGCAAATTACAGTCACGTTACAGCCAGATTGGAATCAAAAAGGAGCCAAGTCCTTATCGTTGGGACATTGAATGCCTAATTAAAAAGAGATGATAAATAGTAATAACGTTCCATTCAATAAATTCAGTATAACACTTACTATTTTCTTTGTATTTCTGAATAGCTTTTGCTCTCTCATTCGCATCGAAGTACCAAACGGTTATTGCAAAACGCTTCCGAGCGGAAGGCATCACTTCGTGAGGATTGCGACGGTCTGACCAGAAAAATATGACCCTGTTAAATTTTGGTTCAATGTCTGCCACAATTCCATCATTCATTTGGGGGAAAAGTCGCAAAACTCCTCCATCCTTCTAAAAAAATAATAATATTTAAAAAAATCAACATAGAATAAACAGTACCTGTCGATCATAATCTTTGTTTAGGTAATAAATACTAGTAATACACCTGCCGTCACTGTTTGGGTTGTCGATATGCCGCACATATTTAGTATAGTTTCCGGGATAACAAGCGATCATAGCTTTGGTTCTTCGGTTAATATTGTATTTCAAAAATTCGCCTGAAGACATGGTAGTGTTACATTTAGAGACAATCGAGTCCAGTATACGAACTAAAAAACCAATATTGTTGCAAATTGGTTCATTGCCTTCAACCCAGATTATCTGATCACCACGAATCAGCTTTGAGTTCGAATTTGCTCTGTTATTTACAACTTGTCCAGCTCGAAACAATCCTTTGTCGTATAAATTGTTGACTTCGCTTAAAATTGCATCACCGCTCTGTAAAAAGTTGTCGATGACACAAAATCCATATTGATTCATATCCTTCAAAATGATTTGACAGTAGGTGTTCAAATTGTTAAACACTTGATCGTTATTTTTAGTAATTTGACTCGGCATTTCAAAAGCATTAATTACGTTTTCAGATGAAGATGTATTTGCAGCATAATTAGGCTTAGATGAATCACATACTCTAAGGCTTGCCATTGAGGGACATATTTGCGAATTTAAATCGATAATTGCACTGGGAGCCTTGTTTCGCCTCAATGATACATTCTAAATTGAGAAACAATATTGATTTTTAGTGTTATTCCGAAATGCGTCAAGTCAAACCTCTTGAGTAAAATTAGTGGAGCACAAAATGGTGGAATCAACTCTGTTGGTTTCTTTAGCTTCGTTACTATCGGAATTGTAAAATTTGCTTTGCTCACAGAAGGCTTGGTTCGAAGGTACAATAAGGTCATCGCTGCTACTGCTACTGCTGCTCGCAACATGTCGGTTACCGACAGTGTTATTGGTTGTAGAATTCTTATTGCACCATTGTCTGTGCTCTTTCCAATGAGCAACTTGATGTTCACGGCTACAATAGTTTACTTTGAGACACTGACCACATGATTTGAGGTTGGTGGTCAAACCACAGACTTCGCATGACATATCTTGAGTTAAGAATAACGTTAAACGTTGAATCAATAAACTGGAATTGCGTTATTATCGCGTTGAGGTGTCAATTGTCCCGATGGGCTTAGTAAAAGGGCATGATCTTAGCTTGATGCGGATTCGATTGATACTACGTTGAGACGAAGCTCGGATGTTTTGGGCAGAACAGAAGTCACGTCTTACTCAGGACTGGCACAGAACAGACGTAAACAAAAAGGGGAGAACACGAGAGGGAAGGCAACGAGATCGACATAGACCGACTACAGCTCGCTCCTCACGTAGACCTCGCGATCGTGTTGGTGCACTCACTCACTCTCGCGTGCGCAGCACTCGATCACTCATACAAACCGCGTAAACACCGTTACCTCGTGTATCCAAACATTACATTGCCTTTCTAGGGACGGTTTGTCTATCCGCTGTCATTTGCGTTGCAAACAGACAACAACACAACACACTAGATTCGAAATAGTGACCCACTTATGTATGTGCAATGTATACATACAAATTGTATGATACAATGGTACACCATTGGTGCTTTCTACCTGGCCAATTGATCAAGCGACTTGTCGCTTTTAATAGATTGTACAGAAACATCTGGAATAAAGTATTTATTTATTGATTTTTATCAAATAGGTTCGTCCATTTTCAAAATGTTCTAAGGCATCAACACAGTTTTGTTCTGTTACTAGGCATTTGTCGATTACCTTTGAATCGTTACAAAGTCCGAGTGTCAAAACAAGCACCAAGGTTGCCGACTGCTCCGAGTATCTTTTAGTTTTTTCTAAGTATGGTGTCGAATAGAATTTGTCCATAAAATGGACAACACTGTGAAATTGCTTCTCCACCGAATATGTCTTCAGAGAAGGCGTTTTCAAATTGTTTCGGGTTATCCATCGGTTAAGAATGGTTTTTGGAAGACTCTCAGGACTGAAAAGATTTTTATCAAAAACTACAGGAAGTTCAACGAAATCGCCTTGTTCTACTGATATAGTTGAATTTGGATTATTAAACAAACTTTTTCTCGTCTTCCTTTCATCCATCAATTGCACATAATATTCATGTAAATCGTATATTTTGCTCATAGTTTCAAGATCATATGAACCTTGTTGAAACAATTGATTAGTTTAAAGAAGTAAACAAACAATTGCTTACCTAATAATTGTTTACCCTTCTCCAATTCCTGAAAATTTCCAAGCATTTGTTGGATGCAATATTTAGAATTGATAGCATTGTTGTCAAATTCAATGGAGAGCTCAAGGTACATCCTTATCAGTGAATCAATATCGTTTATATGGTTGTTCTTGCTAAATATTGAACAGTTTTTCATAGCAGTTCGTGAAATCATCACTGAAGATGCGTTTGTTAATTCTTTGAACTTGCAAATATCCTCAAAACATTCGATATCAGAGGATCCGCCATTGGCTATGACTGGAATTTGAACTAAATTTCCAATTGCTCGAATAAAATCACTACGATTCGAGTGTTGAGGTCTTTCTTCCTTTGTACGTCCGTGAACCGCCAGTGCATCAACTCCGGTCAATTCAATTAGTTTTACCAAGTCTAAGGTAGCGTTGAGATCTGACAACACACGAATTTTACATGAAATTGGTCTTTTCAAATTGGCTTTCAAGCTAGTGAGAATGTCTCTGATCTTATCAGGTCGGCCCAATAATGCTGCTCCCATTCCACCTTTTAACGAGAATGACTTGGGGCATCCCATGTTGATATCAATGCCTGCGACGTCGTCTTCTACCATTTTGGCAGCAAGCACGGCGCGAGTTGCATCATTAGTCCCAATCTAAATGAAATCGACGTTATCTTTAATACAGAAAATGTACACAAATACCTGAATAATAACTTGGTTTTTCTCTTCTTCACATGTACGAAATACAACGACGCCTGACTCGTCAATGTAATCTATTGTGTTTAATTCGTTGTTCACAAATCGACGTGATTTTATTAATTTAAAATCGATTATTTCTTCAGAGTAAGCCAAATCTGCCCCAAAACGTAAAGCCAACAATCTCATTGGCAAGGTTCCCACACGAACCATTGGACCAAAGATAAGTTTGTTGGAATAGAAAGACTTTTTTCTACGATCAATTTCCATTATTTCATTTGTTTTATGCTGATGGTAGTCAAAATGCGATCAAGCAGTACAAAAGTAAACACGTGTCTAGTCAGCTGTAAGCAAAGGATCTCGAGAACTCGCTGTAATGAAAGGCAAACAAACGCACTCACACACATATAAACACTCAAACATACACAACAGCGACCCTCACTGTCTCATTTGTCAGCAGTCTTTGTTCACGTGCACTACAGCAAAATTTTGGCAATCTTGCCAAGCCAAACTGTATGTTTCTTCAACTAAGCCTTCGATCTTCATTTGAGTCCTCAAGTGCCATCAGTGCAGTGTGTCATATCAAACTGTGACAAAATGGCACATCGTGGAGACCGTGAAACGCTTCTTTCAACAGAACATGAGTTGGATTCTCCTGATCTTCATTATCCAATAAATATTCAATCTCCTCGTGATCGGTTTGTTGTCTGTTTTTTAATCATTTTGTTTATTTTTTATTTTTTATAGATTTTATCTTTGTCACATTGGATTTTTTATTATTGGTCTTACTCAACTTTTGCCATGGAATTTTTTAGTTGCTGCCACCAATGTATGTATTACTTTAAATCAATATCATTCTCTTTTTTATATTTTGCTTATTCAGTACTGGATGTACAAATTTCGTGCTCCTAATAATACAAATGTGCACTTATTTGCAAAATCAATTATTTACGATGAACAAAGGACAGAATTGCAAACTTTTTTCGACAGCTATCTGGCTATCGCAAGTAACTTGCCATTTTTATTTGTATTTGCTTTAAGTTTTAGCAAACATCTTAAAAAGTACTTTTAGTCATACTTGTAAACAATTCTAATTACTTTTTTTATTCAATAGAGTGAATGAAATTGTTAAAAATTGTGTTTCATTTATTTTGCTATTTTTGGTTATGGTCTCTATTACGAGTTTTGTCTTAGTCAACACTGACGAATGTGAGTTTTTATTTTACTATTAATATAAATTCTTATTGTTTTTTCTTTTATAGATCAAATCACTTTTCTTAAAGTGACCCTTGTTCTTGTGTTTTTGCTCAACTCAGTCGCTGCATTTGTTCAAGCCAACTTTGCTGGTCTCGCGTCTTTATTCCCAAATGATATAATGCATTTAATGGTCACCGGCCAAGCAATGTCTGGTCTGTTTGCTATCATCGCTCAAATTCTGTCCCTTGTTGGTGATTGGTCTGTTCGACAAAGCACATTTGTTTACTTTGTGTTAGCAGACCTCATTATCTTAGGGACACTGGTCATATACTTCGCTATTTCAAAAACAGTATGTGCTTATTAACCCTCAACTAAATCTAAACATATACTTTTTCTCGTCCACAGGATTATTTTGTGTTCTATAATTCACAAACCGATTTGGAAGATTCTTCATTAGATACAACTTCTTTTGATTTTTCTGTTTTTCTAACTGTTTTTAAAAAGGTAGTATCTTTGACTTTAATTTAACTTAACCTTTTTTTGTCAGATGTGGCCCTTCTGTATAGCACTAATGCTCAACTTTTGGATCTCACTCTCTGTTTATCCAGCAGTAGCTGTTCTAGTCAACAAACAGGCAGATCACAACTCATCATTTTGGTCAAGCAAATTTTTCCTTCCTGTTTGTTGTTTTTTTATGTTCAATCTGTGCGACTTTTTGGGTCGTTATCTTGGACAATTTGGTCTTTTGTCTAGAGAACGAGCTTGTTCTTTGTTGACGATAGCTTTACTTCGTCTTGCCTTTATCCCTCTTTTTATTTTTTGCAACGTGCTCCCCCGTCACCTGCCTGTAGTATTCTACTCCGAATATTACTACATTATATTTATGATCATATTTGGTCTCAGTAATGGTTATATTGTATTGAATGTCTTTGTAAACGGACCACTCTCAGTGCCGCCTGAATATCGCAAGTTATCAGGATTTTTTCTAATGCTCTTTTTAGGCATTGGACTAACATTTGGTTCCTTTACCTCGACTGTGTTAGTTAGAATTCTCTAGCTATATACGCAACTTTGATAATTTCAAATCGACGAACTTTATTTTCATAGATTTACTCTACACTTACATTTTTAAATTTATTTAATATATATTATTTTATTTTGCTATTGTCAGTAGTAATTTTTACAATCAACAGTTTAATGCATTTAAACGCATAATAAATTATTTTTCTAGGCTACTTGGCTGGAGTAAATATTAATAGTCATTTATTTGTCAAAGACATTCAATTTATTAACAAAGAACAAAGGCTAAAGGCAAAACCACCGAAAAGGCATGTCCACATTAAACTTACACTTGGAGTCCACTTATATTGATATTGAATCAATCGCTATATTCAATGGCAATATTGACTCGTTGGTGACTCTTTTTCAATGTCAGTGTCAGCGGTAATCACTGATTGATATGATGTTATAGATATAGATAGAACGATATAGATCAATGAAATCGAACGATCAAACTTGGATGGAATGGCATTTGATAGCTTTCGATACTATTTTGTTTTCGATGGCAGCAATGATAAATAGATCGACCGGTACGAGAGCTGAGAGAATGAAAGCCCTCGTTAAGGTCGATAAGAGACAGCTCGAACAAGCCAGAATTGCCTCTTCAAAGGTCAAGCGCGAACTGCCCCGGAGCCTGAGGGCATTAAGGCTGGCCATTACCACATATGTACATTGGAGCATCGATCTATCCGCATCAACTGAACTATCATCTAATCCTGAGTGCGATAATGAATTTAGGCGTTGACTCGTAGCTCGTTATCTTGGTGGCCACAAATCCTACTAGTCAGCATTATAGAATGGTCATATAATTTGCATGCTTGCTAGAATTTTATCACTTTGCCGATGCCATGACTAGGATAGCTGAAGACTCTCCGGTTGGCTTCTTATTAGAATTGAATGAACGCTACGAATTAGTGTCCACGCCCTACCAACAAAGCTAGGAAGATTAAGCCGAATAATGCCATTTATAGATGGGCTTTGCAATACACATTTCAGTGAGCTGTATAAGTATACTGGTATAATCTACATTTGGCGAGACGCACTTCACTCGATCAGGTCGTCCACAAGACAGAAATTGTCCTCGTGCAAGTCATCGATCAGCGCGCTGAAGTCGTCCAATAAATTCTGTCCATCGTTGCTTAGCGAATAAGTCAGCTCGAAATTGTTCATATGACAATGGCTTGAATTGGTTGAGACATTGTCGACAATGCTATTGCTGCAATGCGCACTGTTGCTTGCAAAATGGCTTGGGTTGAGATGTTCTTCGAAGTCATAGACTGATAGCCCACAACTGCTTTGTTGGGCACAGAACACGTTGTTTGACTCGATAAGATGGCTGTCGGTCTTAGGTTTGTTGTCAAACTCAAAATGAGGCACTTTTTGTTGAGAGTTTCCTAAATGGCACATTCTTGCACTGAGATCTCTATTGCGACTAACTTCGGAATGACTTGTGCTTGCTGCAAAAGTATGGCACTTGTTTTTATTCGATTGGCCGCAGCTTGTGATTCTCATGTTTTCGTTATTTTCCAATGACAAAGAGCCCTCTGCATCTGGTTGAGTGAGCATTTGAGTCAAAGCGGATATATAATTCACGGCTAACTTGAGAGTGTTGATTTTGGTTCCTTTGCCCAAAACGGCCGAACTAGAGGCTGGTGGTTGTTCTTCGCCAGAGAACATATCAGGCACAGCACTTTGTAAACGTTTGAAGGCATCATTCATTTCCTGTGGGTCAAATTGGATTTTGTAATCACGTGTCGTGTCTCGTCAGTCTTACCTGCATTCGACATCGTTCTCGGAAGTTAGCTGTTCTCCGGCGATATTTACTAAGGGGCGCTGGTCTTTGCTTTGGCTTCGGATGTCGAGGTTCATTTTTACGCCGGTCCACTTCAATTCTGTTTTGAATGGACTTAGTTCGCAGATTGTATTTGGCTTGTGTATCTCTTTTTCCACCTTTTTCTTTGCTCAGTGACACAGAGCCATTGTTGGTCGCGATGGTGGATGCATCCATAGTACGAGCTTGTCACAACTCAAACATAGAAACTTGGGCCAATCTGAATCAATTACCAAAATGGCACAGGTAAACAGAGCAAACATTCATTGACGCTCAAAGTTCTAACTGACCGATCGAAGAGGCACAATATCGAAAATGAAGTCTCCAAGAAGCCACAAACAACCTGTCTTGCTGTCCTGGCCAGGTCTGCCCAATTAATCGCGCATACATAAATTTACGAGTGCGTCTGGACGGGTGGAAATGTGTAGGCTTTCGAGAAAATAGTTGTGAGTAGCCACCAAGTGAGACAAGAGAAAACAAGTCCGCCTATATGTCAAGTGCAAAGAATTTCGATTCGATTGACGATTATGATGAGGACGGTGCTCAGTGAACAGGTTCCCGTTCGGTAAGTGATAGTGAACGAACAAATTGACCGTGCCATCGACGGAAGGGATCATCCTCGACCGACCTTGCCATGCTCCAGCCGTGTGATGGCCCACTGATGGACCAACCATGGCCACTGACGGCCATGCCAGCAGGTAATCACTCTCGCAAGTGGCCACACTCACCAAACACGTACCTCACTTGTTAGCATCACTTGAGCTCTAGAGCGCCACTTGACAGACAAATTGATGGCAGGTGCACAGCACTTATGCACTGTGACCTTTGTCCATCACTTGCCAGTATCCACTTTGTCCTTGATGTGTTCTATGATTTGATTATATTTGATTGAAAACACTTTTTTGTTAAAGTACTAATGAGCTCAGGTGAACTGGTCAATCGAAGTCTGAATCGAGTGGCAGCAATTATTCTTGTTTTGAAGAAAACTTTGCTGAATGGAGTAAGCAAAGTGTATCGAAGCGAATAATCCTTTTTTGGAAGTTATTAAATTGCATTATTAATGATATTCTAATTGAAAGCAATGGGGATCGCTGCATTAAGCAAATACAAACTGCAATCCCACGCAAGCAGACAAAGTGGCCGAGTGTTCGGTGGCAGCGATTGCATCGGCAAGCAAGTCAAGTTATGATTGTGCAATTGTTTAGTATTATTATTTTATAAGCCAATGGCAAAAAAATCAAATTGAGCGAATGTTCCGAAGTGTTGGAAATAACATCGGTCTCTGAGAATTGTTCAATGTTTATAATAAAAGGTAAGTAATTTGTCGCGAGTGAATGGCCTGGTAGAATGTAAACAACGTGCATTGATTGAGTCGAAATCGATGGGCTTTTTCCAACCAGGATTGCCCAGGAGGTTGCCAGGAGATCGCAAGAACTCTTCTAAACTATAAGACTCATACGATAGCTACCCACTAGTGACAAGTGTCTTCCCAAATGAGACCACTTTAGAGGCACATCCCAGTCAAGATATCCGATATCGAGTTGTCCGTGTTTATGTGCGCGTTCGCTGCCCTGTTTCTGCGCCTTAATGTTTGATGTCACTAGTGTGCTCATCGCAAGTGTAAACAAATGTGAACCTGTCTTGGTTCATCACTCCATCCACACCGTCCGTTTTAAAATTGCCTATACCTAAATATTTAAACCACCGTAATCTTGTGCATTCATTTCTGCAAGCCACCAGTCTCAACAGTCCAATTTTTTTTATTTCTTTTGATATTCCAGTCTTTGCAATGTTATGGTCTGTAATCACGACCTATATTTCATCTAATCTCAGTTCGATTGTTCTCCTTTTATTATTTGTGCGTTATATTATTTCTTTAAATAAAAACAAACGTCTTCCAAAAGGGCCATGTGGCCTTCCGTTAATAGGATATTTGCCTTTTCTTGGCAAGAATCCACATTTTACTTTATGGAAACTTAGCGAAAAATATGGAACAATCTACACGTAAACAATTTTTAATTTATACATGCAATTGAATGTAACTTAAGACATTCTATTAGTCTTCCTCTAGGAGAGCAAAATATTGTTATATTAAACGATTGGGGGTCAGTAAAGGATTCTTTACGCAAAGATTCTTTTCTTGGTAAGAACTGAACTTTTTTAAATGTTCCTTTTTCAAAGTATATTGTACCCAATTAGGTCGACCTGTTCATGGCACTTTTTCGATTGTGACCGGGATAAAAAGTACATAACTTATGTCTTATTGACTTAATTTTACTTTTTAATTCTTTATTTATTAGGTTTAATTGATGACAACAATCTCAGTTGGCGCGAAGATCGACGTGTGTTTGAAAACATATTTAAGACAAGTTTTGATAGTTCCTTCATATACAAGAACCTTTTAATTGAACTCAGATGTTTGTTGATTTACTTGCGAAAAGCAAATGGAACTCCAGTGCAACTCCGAACGACCTTTTCCAAATATATTAGCAAATTTTTCTATTCCTTTATTTTTGGTAAACAGTTCATCGTGGCACATTCCTTGTTCGATTCATCTCTTTTTGTGAATATGTCCATCCTTTCATTTTTTCCATCTTGGCTGGGAAAATTGTGCTACAAAATATTTGACATTCTAAATCATTATCGATTTTCTTTTTTTGTGAAAATTTTTAAGTAAGTTTTTTTTCCATTGGATAAGTAGTAATTTTGTCCATTTAATTAAGGAGCGAATCAAAAAGTCATTACAAAACTGTCCGAAACGAATCATCAATGCGAGATTTAATCGATGGATATATTTTAGAACTGAAATCAAAGAAATCAAATTCAGTACCAACAACAATGTCAAGTATGTACACGAAAAATAAAACAAAATTGTTATTAATCAGTAATATTTAGTTGAAAAGCTTAGAGCTAATTGTCAAGTGTTCTTAAGTTTTGGAAGTGAAGCATTTTTGTACAGCTTGGAGTGGTCGCTAATTTCAGTTGCATCTTTTCCAAATTATCAAAAGATGATTTGCGAAGAGATCGACCAAGTGATTGGATATCAACGTTTTCCTGACTTCAGAGATGAAATTCGTATGCCTTTTACAATTGCCTTCCTCAATGAAGTACTAAGGTGGAAGACAGTTTTGCCTTTTAATTTTCTCAGGAGGTTAATTTATTACAAATAACGATTGGATAACTTTATATAACTTTGTAGGACCCTCGAAGATGCTTCCATTTTGGGCCATTTTATTCCTAAAGACACGTTGATTTTGTCAAACATTTGGGCAGTTCATCATGATCCTGGTATTTGGGAGAATCCTTTCCAGTTTAATCCATACAGGTTTCTTTCTGATGACGCGAAAACTTTGATCGATCACGAAGGATTTATGCCATTTTCTATAGGTATGACTAATATGAGACCTAAAAATGAAATATATCGAAATATATTTATTATATTTATTTATGCAGGGAAAAGATCTTGTGTTGCTGAGCCGTTTGTAAGGAAATTGTTATTTATCTATCTAGTTTCAGTTGTTCAAAAATTTGCGATATCATTGTTGAACGGCGAAGAGGTTTTTGACGAGGAATTTAACATAACAATTAGACCGAAAGGAGAAGTAAATCTAGTGTTTGCGTTGAAAAATCAACAAGCGGACCTGAACGTACTCTAAATGCATTGCCCTTTATGTTCTTAATCGATGTGCTCATATATGTAAACTTAACCTCAACCATTATCTGTGTTATCGACTTGATATGCGTTTCTTCCATCAAATTGAACATTCGATCATAAATCAAATAAATCTTAACAGTGTAAAGTTGGCATTGTATAAATTTGGGCGTTTCACCGTGTAAACCGTGCATACTGTAACATTGTTTACAGTTGTGTTTACTTTTTGTTTTCTCAGAAGCTGTACTGCTGTACTCGTACTGCTGAAGTATAGTTTTCATTCAAACCTTTTTTTGTTAAAAAAATCGTCAAATGATGCAAAATTTACATATCTTCCGAAACCAAACTTGTCAATTTGACAAGATTGCTCCACTCGAAAATGGCACTTTGGTTACGTTTGTCAACAACTGTCTCTATGCAATGATCGAACAGCTCAACAATTTTGCTTGTTACGTGGAATCCCGAATGATTACTTTGAATCACCAAATAGACACGTGCCATTCAAATTTAGTCATACTTGAAATGAAATTGAACAGCATTAACATTCCAAATCAAGTACTTATTTCCAAAAACAACCAAAACACCTACAGTCAAGTCAAGGAAATGTCTGAGCCTCAAACTATGAACAATCCTATGAACAATGCATCACTTAATACGCCTTCTCATAACGAGCTAGACGCAAGTCAAACCGACGCCATTGAAATCAATGATTCTCAAACGTCTGAAAATGATAATTTGACAAGTGATGATGCTCCTGGTGAAGATCTTTCGGAGGAATTGGAAAAATATCGCAAAATGCTTAGGTTTGGAGTTCACGAAAGTGCTGTAAGACAGAAAATGGTTCTTGAAGGTGAAGATCCTGCTCGATTAAATTTATAAATTTTAAATTTATATTGATTAAATAATTTTATTGGTTTGATACTCAATTTATTTCAAATTGTTAAATTATGTTTAGTGGTGATATTATGATGATAAATGAGGCATGTTACTCAATAAATAATTTGTGCGAATAAATAATCTAGTGAAATTGATTAAATCAATTGTGAATGATGTGGATGAGTTGATTTGTTCAAAGATGAAAATTTATGAAGTGTTCGAGGCAGTATAAATTATAAGCATGTTATCTCTTTACTATCATGAATGGCAGACTGATCTAGAATTTCAATAATTTCCTTGAAGCCAAAAAATCGAGCAATGTCTTTTGCAGTTCGTCCATAGGGATCCACCTTAGTTGCATTGACCTTAACCGTGTTAACAAGGTAATTGACAATGTCCACTTGGTTCTTCTCAGTTGCCTGAAAAAAAACAAAGGTTAGAAATGAGAATTCAAAAATATTATACGCCACAACATAAATAATTTATTAATCAAAATATATAGTTAGGCTTTTAGTATGCATTACAAATAAAACAAAATTAAAACTAATACAAAGTCAACAAATTAAAAATTGCTCAATTATAATACATGGCAAATAAATAAGTGAAAATGAGACAAAATGGTTATCGGAGCCTGGAATAGTCACTGAGAACACATTTAACTAGTTAAATTATTTTGGAAAACTAATGACAGATTAGTAGATGAATCGTGCTCTAAAGTGCTAGGCACCAATCGAGTGGATACATGGTCCGAACCAGACTGTACGATTCAATCAATCTATTGGTGGTTTATGGTAATGATCAAATAAATAAATAAATAAATAAATAAAAGTGCATTCATGTACATGCGAAATGCTTGAAAGCATGGAAAGGACATTCTAACTAATTAAAGCACGTGCAGAATTATTCGAGAAATACAAAAATTCGCTTAGTTAGTTAGTCAATAATGAATTAAATTAAAGATGAAGTTAATTATCCACGAGTGTAACCTACAGCATGAATGCATTGGCGTCCAAAGCTATCCTTCTCTTCGAGAGTTGCACCTGCGAGACTCAAGGTCTTCACCAGATTGATTTTTCCATTAGCGGCAGCACTATAAATCAATGAAATAAAGCAAATTGTAGAATAATTCGCAGAATAATAATATTTGAGAACTTACTTATTCACTAAGTCTCCGATTCGATTTTTGGGCAGGTCGATCAGTGCTCCTGTTTTGATAAGAATGCGTACTATCTCAGGGTGATTGTTCTTAATGGCAAGATGCAAGGGCGTTTCGCCATTTTTATCTTTTGCGTGAACGTTGGCACCTTCTGAGAGCAAATACTTGACCACCTCAATATGGCAATGATTCACTGCAATATGCAAAGGAGTTCGCATATCATAATCACATGCACACAAATCGATGCCACTCTTTTTCAATTGAATCAGGCTGTCCAAATCACCGCGAGCTGAGATGGCACAAACGATTGCGGGATACAAAGCTGACCTCAACTTGTCCATTTCATCAGAAGTTGACACTTTTAGTGTGTGAGCAATGGCATGGACCAGACTAATGTCTTCCACTTTCTGCTCTCGTATTACGCTCAATTCGCCGCGCAAATTCGTTCGAACCATCTACCATGAAAATTAAATTGTAAAAATATATACTTATTTGTTACTTTTGAGCTTACCTCTCGTTTTTGTTCTATAGACCATTCGTCTTTACTTAAGACATATGACAATTTAGCGAGACAAGCTTCAGGAGTCATATCTGATCCAGGTATAACACCAGCTTCTATTAGAGCATTTCCAGTTTCGTAGGATGGATCCACTTTACCATTGGGACATTGAGTTATGTTGACAATGATGACTCCTCTTTTAGTTGCTTCTTTGAATTCGTTAAGAATGTCTTTTCGATTTGAAGGAGCATTTCCAGCACCATAAGTTTGTAAAACAACTCCTTCAATGGGAGATTGTAAGAAAGCGCGTATCTGTAAATAATTCCAATGAATTAGAAATAAATCGATTGATTATATAAAACAGTTTACCGTTTCAGCAGTTATACTGGGAAATATCCTAAGCAAAGTAACGTTTCGATTCAGTTTTGAATGTACATGAATTTTGGCGATAGTTGACGGTCTATACACATTGTTCCAATCGACTATATAGATATAATAAAATTCAAAATATAATCCATTTTAATTTAGATTCAATATACAACTTACCATTAATCTTAATGCCAATATTGACTAGAGGAGACATGTTTGGTGAGTCAAATGCATCCAGATTGGAAGCACTTATTTTTGAGGTACGGTTGCCGCGGAAAAGCTTGTTGTTGAACAAAATAGTAACTTCAGGAATACAATAATTGCCAGCAATTATGAGAGAATTAAGCAAATTTTCTTTTCCGTCACTTCTTGCTTCAAAGAGAGGTATTTGCGAACCAGTTATTACGACAGTTTTGCCCAAATTTTCCAACATAAACGATAATGCTGAAGCAGTATAGGCCATAGTGTCAGTGCCGTGCAGAATAACAAAGCCATTAAATCGATGATACTCTCGCTGTAATGAGAAATATGCATCGATAAAGTAAAATAGCATAAATCAAACTAAAATATCATACCTTTATGTTCTGCGCAATTAAAATCCAATCATCAATTGTCATATTGGAGGAATCCAGTAAAGGATCGTACTCGTACACAGTGTACACAACTCGGGTCTTTTCGCCAGTGTCACTGTCGAAAATTCAAATAGTCAAATTTACAATCAATTGTCTAAGCAAAAAATACTCACGGTAAAACCAATAGATCTTCGGAATCCGGTAAAGAGAAGTATCTACTAAAATACTCTTGGTCGTGAAGTTGAGGATATTTCTTAAGTGATCTTCCAAGAGCGCCAGGGCACGGTTGGTAAACTAAAATTAAGGTGTTCTTATAGCACGAATTTATAGTATAAATATGTTCACAAACCTCCGCGCTCATTTTTTACCATGCCAATAGTACCACCAGTGTAGATGACGAGAACTTTGCTCTCTTTGGCTAAATGTCCAGTGGATTCAGTTCTGGTGATGGAGTTGTTCTTGCGAAGCACTTTCGGTTCGAAGAACGGATCTATCGCTTTCTGATTCATCCTGCCAAGAAGATTGTTTAAACTCAGACGTCGATGAGGGTCTTTGTTTTTCAAGGCAACCGGATTGTTTCCGTTCCAAGTTGCGTTGTTGAGCAGTTCAGTGTCCGACTCGCCTGAGTCGTCGGAATAACTCTTTTCGGTCATATTATTTATTTCGGTTGAGCTAGGCATGAGTAGAACACAGCACACAAATAGAATAAAAAAATGGAACCACGTATTAGGTTGAATTGTTATGGTTATTATTGTTATTATTAGCACTAGGATGATTTATGAAACTGTTCGAGAGATTGTCGAAGATTGATTGAGAAGAAATATTGCTTGAACTGTAGAACAACATTAAAAAGCAAATTGATTGGGAAAGAATGCAAAATGAAGATTCACTAAGTCACCACTAATATGATCGGAGACGAGAAGTTTCTGATTTGGCTGAGATTAGTGAGTTGAGACGGTTTGAGACCAAAGCGCAACTGGGTCGGGGATGATGCGTGAAGTGGTCGGTGCAAGCGTGAATGCTCTTCGAAAGTCAGACAGAGAGTCTTGTTTCGGTGGCTTCTTCGCGCTGTTTAAATACAAGCGGAGCGTCCGCCAGCAGAAGGCTCTTTCGAAGTCTGTTTGCATAGGAAGCGAAGGTAGTGTGGCGGCGCGGGCCAGTAACGTTGCGGGCTGTATGGCAAAGTGTATGTAAACGGCAACCTCGATTGCATCAGCCTCTTCTTCTAGGCTCTCCAGGCTTGCTACTCGCTGTTTCCTTCGGCAGGCGGGCCAAGTCACATGGCATGCTGACAATTGCCGATTGGTGCATTCAATACAGTGAGTGCATTACGTCAGCCGCTTCGCTTTGAATTCAGATGACCCGATCGTTCGAACTAATATGCACTGACGATAGGGATTTACTCGCTTGGACAGAAGCTATCGCGCTATCGAACGAATTGCTCGATGGCCAGATAGAGGCAACAATGGGAATGGCGTCAGCGAGCATTATTCGGTGATGCCACCGGCTTATCACATGAGCAAGTCACCAAAGTGCCGAACAGTGCCGAACTTGATGAAAGTGCAAGGCACAAATCGTGAACGTATTGGCACCTTATGACTCAAATCGTGCCTTTACATGTACCACTTGTTTGCGTTTGGCTAGATGCTTTATCGCTCCGGAAAACTTCCGATTTTTGTTGATGTTCAGTTGTTGAGTGGGGCATGCTAAGCATACAGTGGAATAAGATAGATGCACTATCAAAGTAGAGTAAACTGAATAAAGTGATCTTCAGCGAGACACGCCAATGGCCATAGAGAACAAGTGAGTCCAACTGACAACTGAGTTGGCACCACTCGTGACTCGTACATCGTACATCGCCAACATTATCGATATCCAGGGACGGTGCTAACCGTGCCAAATAATGATCGGTCGTTCCCAATTCAGTGAGAATAGATTTATTGATGAAGCACAACAAAACAGATAAAAAATATGTCCAAACAGACATTCGACAATGGCGTACTTTGTGTGTCCATTGGTGCTATGTACAGGTTATTATTACCCGTTCACTGTGTGTCCGTTCAAATAAATTATCGACCCCTTTGGCGTTTGGCTACAAAATTGTTGCAAGGGATCGAGATCATTTAAAAACAATATGGCATTGGGCGTGAATGCGGGTTCACGAGGATTACGTTAGGGTTGCTTGTGTGAAATGGGACATTCGAGTCGGGGCAGGAGGGAAAAATAAATAAATAAGACCGATCAATGAAGAAATAAATAAATCGGGTTCGAGGAAAGGGTCAAAAGTTGAGGGAAGAGTGACTCGTTGGCTTATATTTGTTCTGCTTGCATACATTGATTTGCCATTTCGGTGGGAGAGACATTGCTTACGTGCTGGACTAACCGAAGGTTGAACTCTTCAATTGAACATTCGAACTGCAAACTCCAAATCGGCGATAACATTTGTGAATGGCGACTTATCGATGACACCAAGAGGATGTTTACTTTCGCAGACTCTAAGACAATGTTCGGGTTTTTACGAAAAACAGTATAAAACATGAATAGAAAATTGTTCTTAACAATAGAATTAGATAGTGACTAAATAGATACAGTGGGAGTAGTATCAAATGAGACTTTCCATTAGAAAAATGTTGATAAGATGTCGTTTGCTTTGCAGTTAAATTGGTTCGATCGTGTCCGTGTCATGTGTCATGTATGCAAGATGTAGTGTGGTATGTGTGTGTTTGTGACTGTTTGGAGTAATAAGTAAACAAAATGCATCTATCATGTGATTGTGACTATTTGGGAGTGTTGAAAGCATTCCAACAGCATTTCAGCTATATAAACAAATTAAAACATACAATTACAAATGTATAAAATGGCTATTTATAATATAAATTTATAAATTAACGTTCAATTTCAAATAAAAATAAAAACTGACTAGAAAGTAGAAAAGTATACAGAGGCTTTTCAGTTCGCTTATTGGTCGCTTATCGAAGGAGAAAAACGAAATACAAATCCATTTCTAAGCAGTATTTCATTGATGTTATTGATTTATGTCGTACTTTGATGGATTGAAACGATCATTTGTGTATGAAAACCCCTTAAACTCTTCTTGATTAATTGATCGAATAGTTTCGATATTAGTAGGAGTTAAAACAGCATCTTCTTTGGTAAAATCTTGGTCAAAATTATTGACATCACATTTGGCTTTCTGTAAAATTAGGTGTTTTAGTAAAGAATATGATTCATATAAATGCAAAAAACGTACAATTTTTGGTTTAAAAGGAGTCTTGACTTTTTTAGCTTCTAACGCATCCCAATCAGTTTCTCTGAAAAAAGGGTGAGCCAAGATTGCATTTTCACCGAAGTTGGCTACACAGCCAAGACGTTTTGAGGGATTCTTGGTAAGAAACTATTGATACAATAGAAAATACAATGAAAATTATAGTGTGAAACCAAATACTCTGTACAAACCCCTTTGAGAATAGAAACAGCTTCTTTAGAAAGCCACACTGGATAGACTACGTCGTCGTGAAGAATCGATTCGAACAAGTCATCTTCGTTTTCAGCTTCGAATGGAGGCTGTCCTGCCATCATTTCATACATTAAGACTCCTAACGCCCACCTTTAGGGAAATGGTTCATTTTATTTTGGTTCAATCACTTTGTAAACAATGCACATACCAATCAACACAAGGACCATAATCAAGCTCTTGTAGTATTTCAGGCGCAATATAATCAGGAGTACCACAAAATGTAGAAGTAGTAGCGCCGTTCTTTATATGTTCTTTACACATTCCAAAGTCGGCAAGCTTACAATGACCTTCTGAGTCAAGCAAAATGTTGTCTAGTTTTAAATCTCTGTAAGTAGAGTATTAATTATTAATAAATTATTAATAAGATCAAATCTATAAACCTATAAATGATGCCGTTCAAGTGTAAGTACTTCAAAGCTAACGTCACTTCAGCAGCGTAAAATCGTGCTCGAGCTTCATCAAACTTTCGAGCTTTTTGAATTTGAAACATAAGATCGCCACCGTTTACATATTCCATAACAAAAAACAAACGATCCTGTTATTATATAAAAAACAAATATGAGAAAGAAATATCATTGATGTGCAAGTGACTTTTCTTACAGCGGTTTGAAAACAACAATGCAATGCGGTTAGAAATGGATGACATGCAGCAAGAACAAGGACCCGCTTTTCAGTCATAGTGCAATCGACATCGTCGTCTTGAAGAATGGCATCTTTCTTCAAAACTTTCACTGCATACACTTCATCAGTATTTCTTAATTCTGCCAACATGACCTTTATAAAAAATAGGTTAGCCCAAATTAGTTGAAACCAGATTAAGTCGTCAGAAAAATCAAACCTTTCCAAAACTTCCTTTTCCTAGTACTTTAATAAAGTTAAAGTCGCTTAATGAATGTTTATGCTTAGAAGAAAATTCCCAATTGGGTGATGAATCGTTTGGATGTCTATCACCGTCATCACCGGAGTAATATGGTTTTTTGAAAGAAAGATGCATAGAGTTCACATCGTTGCAAAGTGTATCATAAGCCATTTGATCAGATATGCTAGGCAAAGGAGAAGTATGCGAGCGTTCGTTAAAAGAGGCATTAGATCTGTTAGGCGACTGTTCGCATGCAGATGTTTTCTTTCTTGCTTCCTTTTTGCCACCCGAGGTCAATCTGTCCCCTATTCCAAGTCCAACCAATATTTCGCCAAATTTTTTCGTGTCGATGCCGCATGTATTGGTTACATTCTTCTCGCAACGTTTGTGAACATTTATGTCACAAGCTAAAATACAATACATTATTATCAAATTTACAATAAAGCAAACAAAATACCTTCACATTTAAGACCTTGTTTGATAATTCCATATAGCATAGAACCACAATGATCACAAAAAGTTGGTCTTTTATAGTTATGAACGGAGAAACGATGTGGAACATTTATGCTAAATCTGTTTCCACTGCTAATCGACTAAATTAAAAAATAAATTAATTAAAAAACAGCTCATAAAAATTATGAAAACTTACATCTTCTTCGCTGATTTCTTTACAACCAGGACATTTGACAACTACAAATTGATGACATTTTTTGTGCACCACAAGCGTACAAACTAAAATACATTGACACAACTTAGCTTCCTTTCAGCAAAAAGTTATCTAGTTTACCTTGACACTGGTAGCCTTGTTTTCCAAGACCCCAAATAAACTGCCGACAATGTGAACAGAAGGTGGGTTGTCGAAGAATGGTTGCCATGAATTTGTGACCGTTTATTTGATGAACACGACGTCGCATGGCACCTCTTCGTTTGTTGTTAAAGCCAAGTTGCCGCTCTTTAAACTCTTTTTGGGGTCTATCCTTCATTTCTGGATCATTCGATAACTCGATAATAATATGCAACTTTCCGCTGGGTTCCAGGTCGACCTTTGAAATCAAATCGAGATTTAATCTCAAAGTGAAAGCCAAAGTCATAATCAGCTTACCCATAAATCTAATTCTACATTTTCGGAATTGTTTTGATGGTAAAACTCGTCGAACGACAATGAACAGTTGGCTACGAATTCGTCATTTGAAAATGCTGATTTATGGAATACGGTTAATTGCAAATTTTTAGCATCAATTAGAGGGATATCAAACACTTCATTCCAAATTGGCTTGAATGTACGCGATTTTGCAGTTGTTTTGTTAATTGTCGTTTCGTCAATGGTGATGCTTACAAAAGGGTCAATAAGCGTTTGATTCTTGCTAATTGAATGACGAGTCGACAACTGGGTGGGCTTCAAATCAGAAGCTTCCACAATTTTCAACTTTAAATTCCCGTTGAAAGGCATGGTGGTGATGTTGTTGAGTTGGAAATGTGATGACTATTTAGCTGACCATAATAAGCGGCTGAGGCAAAATTTTGCAGTCGATTTGTGCTCCAGGGAGAAGTACAGTAGTGCTGACTAGTTAGTTGGCAATTTGGTAGCTCGTGATAATGGGGGTCGGCTCGAATATCAATTATTGATCGAAACAAATGCGAAACAGCTTGGAGATGCGTTTCATAAGAAATATGTAATGGTGATGCCGATGGTGAGCTGAGCTTAAGTAAATATTCTTAGTGATACATTGGTAGAGGTGGTGTAATGGGATGGCTACTCGTGGTAATCGCTGGCTTCACTGACTGGTTGCAGTACAGTCGGGGATACAGAGTAGAATGCTGTGAGATAGGTCAATTATAGCAACATTAGCAACCTAATACTGCCATAGCTAACATTGTAAGAAGTATTGTCATGATTGGCGAGATCGAACCGATATAACAACAAATCGCTCACGGAGGCACCAATCGGCGATATTGGCCTAATAGAGTTGATAAGCGTTATTGCCGATGGCTTCTGACCGAACACCAGTGAGCCTCTCGTTGGAACTCGGCTCGGTGACGGGAGCCAGCGAAAGGAGAGCACAGAGGATAGCGCTGAGGGACGCGTCGGGAGTGAGAGTGAGGAGCAGTTGGCCGACAGTGGACGAGCGAGCCTGTCTGCTTGCGGTGTCACATCGCAGGCCAAGGTGTGCCAGCTAAGGTGATCCCAGCGATCAGACTCGCACCACGGACGAGAGCCAGCGAGCAGTTGGAACGGGCTGCTGACTCGGGTGCTGAGGGTACGCCACAGACGAGAAACGCTTTCCGAGCAGATGCCAGTAGGAGTTGGTCGAGAGGCTGTTGCTACTCTGTTGAGCCATTACCGAGCCAGCGCCAGCCTGGGAGCAGGCACAGGTAGACCGTTGGAGCAAGCGCAACGCCGACGCCGCTCCTATGACGCCCGACTGGACCGTTAGACGCGGGAAGGGAAGCTTTGGGAAGCGCCGCCTTCAATGCCATTGCCAACGAAATGTGGTCGTGATGGCAACCGATGTGAAACCGACCACCACAAACCGAAACTGCCATTGCCACCTGCCTTTAGCCAAACACACGGTCCTCATAGGACCATAGCGATCATATTCACACCGAATAGTAAATTTAATGTAAATAACCGGCTTAAATGGAATCCATTTATTTGCTCACAAAGTTTTCTAAACTTTTGGCACAATCGCTCAAGGTAAAGTGTAGGTCTTGAAGTTCTTTTTGGGATAGAATCATCGAAAAGACGGAAGGAACATCTTTTTGATCGATTTTGGATTGATCTTGCTGATCTACATAGAGATCAAACAAATAGTTCTTCTCCTTGATGCTATCCATTCTCGAGCTTTTAATATCCAATATTTGTGACCACTCCATTCCTCGGAATTTAGGCAAAGGATTTAATTCTAGCTGATTTACGTTATGAAACACTTTTTCCCGTGAAGAATTTATATAGTTGATAAATAGCTTAAAGTTTTCAGTTGAACAGTCAAGTTTATGTTCTTGTAATAATCGAATAAGCGAAGCCTGGTTTATGTTGTTCTTTGTTGATTCCAGTAATAGTGAATTTATGGCAAATGACAGAATATTGTGAAGAATTGATTTGTCATCTGTTTAAATTAAAATCGATTAAAATTATTTAAAAATGAAACGAAAAAATATTACCAGAACACTGAGTAGATTCGTCTTGGGTCTGGTTGGACAAAGTCTTGTTGCATTGTTCAAATATTTTCAGCAAATCATCTCGATCTATATGTGCCGAATTGATAAGAGACAGAGCCGAAAGTATCTCATTGTTTATTTCCATTGATTTAATGTTTGGACAACAAAAGCAAACAAACTAGATGAAAGCTGGACTAGAGTAAATTACAAATCATTTGCTGCAATTGACAAAAGCAAAACAAACTTGTGCTAATGGGAGGATTCACAGGCACACACAGGCAAATGTATACATGATATATCAAAGGGGAAAATATTTGCGAAAAATACACACAGCGACCACTTCGACCTAACTGAGCCCACATATGATTTGGGTGCACTATGCCGTATGAATGCAATGAAGTTCATTCAATTTGATTAATTTAATCAACAAAAAAATAATAATTCAACCAACCAAAAGAAATTGAAAGTTGTTTTTATAAACCTTTATGAATGCATTTTATAAAGGTTGCAAGATTGTCAGAAAATGACACCAATCATCATCGAATGTCGAATGTTGCCACTAACCGAACAGAGAAATTGAATTTTCAATTAGTTTCAATAATGAATTTGGGTTATTAACAGTAGCTCACTGTGAGACTTGTCAAGCTATATATCCATTTGTAGTGGCGATTAGTTTTTGTTGGTCAATTATATTGGAAGGTTCTTCTATCGATGCTCGTCTTGCTTCAATTTTGCATCTTTTTCTCATTGTTCGGCAAGTGTTTAATCAAACTTCAACCTAAATAAATAATTTCTTTTAGTTCAATCTCAGTGTGGCATTTTTTACGACAATGAAGAAAGGTCCAAACTACCGGTTGAGTTCAATTTCGGACACTTTAAGTTCGTTATAAGCAAGAACAATCTTTCTATGCCTGGTTGTGGTCTGACTGGGTTCGGACGCATCGTAGGTGGCAAGGACGCAATAGAGGGTGCCTATCCATTTGCCACTCTTTTATTACGACAAAATCGGCCTTTTGGTGGAGCAGTTATTATGAATCACCGATGGATTCTTACTGCAGCCCACAATTTTCACAGGTTATTTTTTGTAAGTTTTTCTCTAAATTAACCATGCATTTTGACAATAGTTCAACTCAACCGGACCATTTTAGCATTGGAATTGGTTCTGTTGACATCGACAACCTAATGGTTGTGTCCGTTGAGAAAATTCTGATACATCCGTTGTATCAAAGAAAGCAAAAGTTTGATATAGCCTTGATGAAGCTTAAAAATCCACTCAAATTTAACCAAATGGTGAAGCCAGTTTGTTTGCCTGAGTACTCCTTTCAACCAATCGAGTCTGCCAAAGCTCGTGTCATTGGTTGGGGATACAAGCAATTCACAGTAAAGAAAGTGTCCACAATACTGCAAGTGGTCGATCTGGATATTATTTCTTTAGAGCAATGTCAAAGAATGTACGCACCCATTAAGCAAGAGATCATTCGTTCTCAAATCTGCACTTGGTCTCACAAGATGGACGCTTGCAGTGTAAGTGATATATTTGACCAAATTAAATAACTATCGATAATTTTCAAATTTTCTTACGCTCAGGGAGATTCGGGTGGTCCACTTTTCGTTTACTCAGGCGAGAGAGCAATTCTATACGGACTAGTTTCATTTGGTGTAACTTGTGCTGACCAGTATCCTGGTGTTTACACAGCAGTGTCATACTATCTCAACTGGATCAGTAAAATTATTCGCGAAAATTAGTTGTACAGTTTCGTACATAGTGGACTAATTTCATTTGGTTGAATTATTAATAAATGTACTAAATGGAATAAATGTAACATTATTATTATTATTTTAATGATGTTTTGTTTTGAAATCTTTCGTTAAGGGATCAAAGGAGGGAGAGGGGGTGGTGCGAGTTTTTGTGTGAGAGGGATCCAGGCTTTCCGAGAGTCAGCAAGTCACTTGTGAATAATGTTACAGTTGATTTGTGAATGATGTTTTGTTGTTTGTGAAGTCAGGAAGAGAGGTCAATGATCTATACATGTGAGTAATTAAGTTCTTGAATATTGGGCAGACTATATGTTCTACTGTTTGTACTGAAATTTTGTCGCATAGGCAAGTGACATGTCTGGGCACTTCTCATTCGTGTCTTAGTTGCCAAGTGTTGTCCGTTGTTGTTGTGAGATATTGTCCGAAAGTATCGTGTCCAGTTATGAATTGAGTTGTGTAAAAATTTGCTTTGATGAATTATTTTGAATGACGGGAGTTGTTCGGAAAGAATTCCTTGTATGTGAAATTAGTAATGTGAGAATAATTTCGAGTCATATTCTAATTTGTGATTAAGAGGTTGATTGGTTTTAAGTTTATCGGAATTTATTGAAAGCATTGACAATAATTGACAATTTGAAATGTAACATACAGACTTTGTGAACAAGCTCTGACTATTATTGCCAATGTTTTGTCATCAAATTGTGCCATGTGCCGTATTTGATACTATTTGTGCTAGAATCTTTTATTGACATCACAACAATGTCTCAAGAAGAAATCAATTTTGCTTGCTCGGTACTTCGAAAAGCAGACAGCGATACCAAGAAATTGGCTGCCTTGTTGATAATTGGAAAATTATTCGCACAAAAAGAGCTCACCGAACAGGACAAAAGCAAACTACTGAAACTAATCGATTGCAACTTTCTTCTGCAACTTCTGAACAATCATTATCGCAAAATATCATCTCCTGTTGATGATGTAGACACTGATACAGGGTTCAGTCTCAACATTGTATTGCATTTCATGTCGTGCGTCATTCAAGATTTCGAGCAAAGCGAACTTTTCTTTGAAATACTTGGACAAATTTTAATCGCTAATTTCAATGTAGGCAACTCTTTTTTATACAATCAAGAAACTACTGATAACATACTTAGCTGCTTTAATTGCTTGAACGGCTGTATTGGAATTCTTAGCGAATATCAAACTGAACGAATAGTGCAAATTATAATCAATTACATACTCAAGTCGTATCTCTTGGATAAATACGATAATTTGACATTGGAAAATTCGCTAGTTATATTTTCACAGTCCTTGGAACGAAAATATTTTGATTCCTTTTTAAACAAAATTTGTCGACAATTTTACTCATATCAATCTTTGGAAAAATTCAAATTATGCCAACTGATTAAACTGATTTTAGGAAGGCAAAATAAATGTCTTACCATTGATAAGTCAGACTGGCCACAACTTATCCGTGATGCTTTATTTGACATTTTCAAGAACAAATTGAATGAACAATTTAGAAATAATGCATTAGACTTGGCTACGCAAATGTCTTTGACATTTGATGAACTCAACTGGATCAAATGTGGCAAATGGAATGAGCATAATTCAAAGTTTTTTGTACTTCTCTTGAGACTAGTTTGTATTGAAGTGCAAATTTTACTTTCAAACTATGACGATGCAGGAAGATGTGATTGTAACAGAGTAGGCACATCGCTCATATTATTTGAACAGCTTCTATTTGCGTTTATCAATAACCTGGATGAAGAAAGTGTACAAGAGAATGATAAATTGTCAATAAACAATGACACGATCATTAGCTCCATTCAGGCCATAAATGAAGCAATGTCTAAAGTCGTGGAATTCATTAAGAAAGTGTCACAAGAAAATAAACAAAAACAATTAACCGGTGATTTACTTCGTATAGTTGTAGCTTCCATTCGACTTATTTGTGCATATGTTTTGGAGGAAAGCGAAGCACTTCGAGAAGATGTGATTGAAGTATTACCTTTTATTTTGAAATTGGTCAAACAGAATTCAAATTCGGAAATTGAAAGCATAAAGCCTCATTTGATCGCAACCGTGAAATGTTTAAATGAAGACGATTCAATGAGAACAATTTTTACACAACTTGGCATTAACATTATGGAAAATGAACAATAATGAATAAAACTAAAACTTAACAAATTTATTCGCTTTACTTTTTGCATTTTGAAATGACATTTCAAAATCATCGGCATCCACACTGTAGCTGACATCGTTGTATGTCTTAAGATTGATCTCCTTTTCTTCCCTGTCTTTGTCCTTGTTCTTGCTACAATCTTTTACCAAGTGATTAATCGATCCACAAATGATACATTTGCCACCTTTTGGAAAAACTCCATTCTCATTATCTTTGCATGAGCTAGTGAGATGTCCATTCTTTTTACAAATAAAGCATTTCGCATAGGGCAAGTTTTGTTCTTTCTTCTTTCCGGCAGTTTTGTACTTTGCACAATCTGACAGTTTATGTTCGCTAGAGCCACAAAAATAACAAATGTCCGAAGATTCTTCGTTGCCTGCTTGTGGGCAGTTGGCAAGCGTATGGCCTGGTTCACGACAATTATAGCAGAGGTGTTTCATCTCTTTATTTATCTTATTTTCTTCTTCTCGACGTTTTTTTCTGATTATGTCTCTAATCTCGATGTCATCAATTCCTTTTTTACGCAAAGCCTTTTTCAATTTGTAAATCTTAGTTTCGATCTTTTGTGGTAACAAAGTGCCCATGCCCTTATCCTTTCGAGCTTTGGCACACTTTTCGTAGAAACTTTTCACCTTAGTTTTCATCTTCTTGTTAACTCGCACAACTTTCTCTTTGAGGTCTTCATTCTTCTTCTCTCTATTCTCTTGTTCATCAAGTTTACTTTTCTCAGTGCTTTCATCTTTAATAAGTTCGCATTTAAATTGGTTCGATGAGCTGAATTTCTTGGACAACTTTCTAGTGATCTTCTTGTTGATCTTCCCCATTTTTGTAGGTTCACGATAAAATAAGCAACAAAATGGGCTTTAATTAGCAAAAACACAACAAAATATAGATTCGCACAGGACAGATGGAAAAACGCACGTGTAGTCGAGACTCGAGTTTAGGCTCAAAACAAATTTAAAGTATTGGTGCGAAAAAGGGCCATTCAAATATGAAATGTTTCTCTGAAATGCATTAAGATTGAATTTTATTTTTGGTAAGCATTACCCATTGTTGACCTCAAAAATGTGGTATATCCAAATATGAAGTTGTTTTATTTTGCTTGCATTGATTTTTGCTTCAAAATTTTCTTGTTTTTTTTCATTGAAAACTTTTCTTGTTCTTTTTAAGCTATGTCTTCATCTAGAAGGAAAAGATGCGATTTTATGGAATACAAGTATGTTTGGAATCGTTTGTTTTTCTCCAATAGTTATGAAAAGATGAAATTCCCTCGAGAAGAAGTTGATCAATTTTGGCTATTTATGCAGAAATATTCGAGTTCTCCAAGTAAATCTAGTGATCAAAATAAAAAAAGAAGGCAGATGTGTACTAAGTTAATGGAAAAATTGTCCAATACTATTCCAGACGAATGGAAAGATATAGATTTTTTGAAATCAGAGTTAAAAGAACTCAACTGTCAACACTATATTGAATCTCGTGATATTTATGAGTTCAGAGATGTTCTTTTAATGTTTGTCGATTTTAATAAAAACAGAAAAACAAAGAAAACTGAAAAGCTTAAAGTTTTTCAACAGAATCTACCAATTCATCAGTACAAAAACGATATAATTGAAACAATCAAATCTTATTCTGTGATTTTGATTGCTGGTGACACGGGTAAGCTTTTGTGTAGTTTTAATATGATTATATAAATTATAAAATTTAATTAATTATAGGTTGCGGAAAATCGACACAAGTACCACAGTATTTATTACAAGTTGGATACGAAAATATTTGCTGTACTCAGCCAAGAAGGCTGGCATGCATTTCATTGCGGCATCGACTTTCATTTGAAACCGCTGATGAGTATGGTTCTGAAATTGGTATGATTTTTTACGCAAATCTGATAGGTTTTACATTGAATTTTTATGTTTTTATTCTAAAGGTTACCAAATTCGCTTCGAAAAGCACAAAACCAAGCACACGAAATTTATTTTCTTGACAGAAGGTTTACTTCTTCGCCAAATGATCGAAGATCCATTTCTATCTAACTACAACATAATCATCTTGGATGAGATCCACGAACGTCACTTATCTTGTGATTTTTTATTAGGAGCAATCAAGTGTTTGCTCAATAGAAGAAAAGACAATTTGAAAGTAATTCTCATGTCCGCAACAGTTAACTGTGAGCTTTTCTCTAAATATTTTGGTAACTGTCCTGTTGTAAAAGTTCCTGGACGATTATATCCTATCAATGTTGAGTATTTTCCTATAGAAAAATTTGCTATGCTTAAGAGTTCTGCAAAAATCAACCCAGAACCTTATTTGAAACTACTTCGCCATATCGACGGCTCTCACACTGAAGCTGGTTTGTTTATACTTTTATTTTTTATATTTTGAATTAAATTTCGCATTTATGTAGAACGAGGGGATGTTTTGATATTCCTCAGCGGATTTTTAGAAATTGAAACTGTTGGTGAAACATTGAAAACATACGCCGACCAAACAGGAAAATGGATAATTCTATATTTGCATAGTTCATTATCTATTGCTGAGCAAGACAAAGTGTTTGACATTGCGCCCGATGGAGTTCGCAAGTGTATTCTTTCAACTAATATTGCAGAGACCTCCCTAACAATAGATGGCATTCGATTTGTGATCGATTCAGGCAAAGTGAAAGAAATGTACTATGATGCAAAAATACGAATGCAAAAATTACAAGAGATTTGGGTGAGCAAGGCCTCTGCTGAACAGCGAAAAGGTCGTGCCGGTCGCACTGGTCCGGGAATTTGTTTTCGTTTATATTCCCCCAAAGAGTTTGACGAGTTTCTTGACTTCTCTACACCCGAAATTAAGCGAGTCTCGTTGGAATCACTTTTACTGAACATGATTTCAATGGGTCTCAACGATGTTCGTCAATTTCCATTTCTTGAATCACCAGACTTGCCTAACATTGAAAGCACAGTAAAATGTCTGATCGATTATGGCACTCTTGATGAGAACGAGAAGATTACTTTGAT
Source organism: Rhizoglyphus robini (assembly GCA_023373905.1). Taxonomy (NCBI): domain Eukaryota; kingdom Metazoa; phylum Arthropoda; class Arachnida; order Sarcoptiformes; family Acaridae; genus Rhizoglyphus; species Rhizoglyphus robini. The sequence continues at coordinate 3,819,389 of JAKIJQ010000012.1, read as the reverse complement.
GGGTCGAATTCTGTCTAAACTTCCTGTGGATATTTCTATTGGCAAAATGCTCATTATGGCCGTTGGACATAATTTGATTGACTTTTTCCTTTCAGCTGCCGCATGTCTTAGTATTCAAGCCTTTTTCTCTGCACGGTCTATGAACGATGTGGAAGCAGTCGAGGGAAGGAAAAGGTTGAATTCAATGGACGGTGATTTGTTCTCGTACATTAATTTCTACAGTCAATGGCTTATGCTGAGGGCTCAAATGAAAAATACTCACGCCTGGTGTCGCAAGTTGGGTCTAGAAGAACAAAGATTTTATGAACTAACCAAATTGCGAAATCAATTTAGGGAAATTGTCACCGCTACCGGACTAGTGCACAATAATTCTGAAGAACGTTCCACGAACAAAATCGAACGAAAGATCAAACACGGTGAACGCAAGTTATACCGAAAAATGAAAAGTGATTACGATCAACATAAACATAAAAAGCGTAAAGTTCTCAGTCTAACTGAACAAGATAACGAGGATGATGAACAGGGTCAAAGTGAGGCCAACATAAAAGACATCGAGTTCAAATTGATATTCGATGCGGCACATTTGTTGGTACATTACTCTATTCAGAAGACAATTATTTCTAAACTAACTTGTGCAATATTTCTTTATAGGAAATCGAACAAAGACATCATTTGAGTAGTCAAGATATTCAGGTAGCTAAGTTGATTGTCTGCATGAGTTTTTATCCGCAGTTGGCCATTTCTGACCTGGACAATTTGTACCGAACTGACTGTGATCAAATGTTTCACACAAAGGTAATAATTGAGCAATATTATTTTGCTCCCTTTGATTATCTATAGAAACTTTTTCCGACAGAATAAACCATTTGTGGTTCTTCATCCGTCGAGTGTTTTTTACAATCAACCGGAATTGTTGAAACCAAAAGATATAGAGTATTCAGCCATTGGAATGCTCTCTTCTAGTCATACACTATTGGGTTATATTTCATTCATAGAAACAAGCAAAACATACATTTGCAATTGCTATCCTATATCTGCGCTCCACGCTTTGCTTTTGTGTGCCTGTGAAATTGACACCAACGAAGACATGAGCAGGTAATAACTTTTTTTTGGTTTTGATATTTTCACATTTACGATATTTTGTATTAAAGTTTTTTGTTTTATTGATTTTTGATAAAAAAATAGCTTTTTTGCATATCTGAATAATTTAATTCGTTTCTATGACAGAATTGTGTGTGACGACTGGATTGAACTACAGGCAGCCAGTTGGGAGGAAAGTCAGGACATTTTGCTCAAGGCATTACGAATTCGTCAATTATGGTCTCGCTTTTTGACAAACCTGTTTAATGGTAATTATTGTATCCGGGTAAGCTTGACTTTTTAAATGATTTTTTTAGGTTTAGCTTCATTTTCAAATGAACTCGATGGTGAACAAGGCAAAGCTGTACAAGTTAAGACTGAATTCGATTGTGCAGCAGAATCTATTGTTTTGAAGCACCAAATGAGCCTTTATTTGAGTACTCGACCTAAGTATGCAATCAAGCGGCTTTTATCTGCTGATCTAAAGAACTTACACAACCAAAAATCTATGAATGTAAACGATCTTAGTAACTGTACTCACAAACCAATCAAATGGTTGTTAACTGAATCACACCAAGCTGAGCCTAACACTAAAAAAGGAGGTCTTAGAATTTCAAATATAAATTTCAACTGGTATGAATCTTTAATGTTTACATTTTATTGTCATTTGTATTTTTTAGTTTGCAACTTAATCAAGCCGATGAAATGATTAGAGCAACTCGAAAGCTTATTGACTGTCCTCACTGCAAACAACAAATGTATCTCAGTACTATTGAATCTGCCCGCCATGAAGAAATTTGCAGTCAAAAAACTGAGGCTTGTTCGTCTAAAGCACTCAAATCTCAATCCAACTCGAATCTGTACTTCTGTCCGCAATGTGACAGTGAATTCGAATTCAACAAGATTGGTATTCTCCGGCACCGACAAATGCATGCTTCCTCGTAATCGGTAGAAATTAAAACATGATTGAAGTCGATTGGTGCAACATCGAGTATCACATTTGTCGGATTTGGCCTACAAGGGGACACATGTTCACTTACTCAGTAAATAACTTAATCGAATGAGTCCATTTGCCAATGAGCTATGAAGTGACACTTGGCCCGGCTGAGTCAGTGTTGTCACATCTGTCATCATGTGCAGTTGGGTCGATGGCGAGATGCAATGCAATCATTGAGATTGTGCTCGAGTAAGTCGAGTCGAACGCACTTGGTCAGGTGGCCTCTTTGTGGTCTTCCCGATTATGGCCCGTCCCAGCGATTACCGCTGGCGCTGAGCAGTAATCGGATCTATTCGCTTGCTTGCTTCTGAATGTGTCTCACTGCAAGTCATTGAGCGGTACTTGTGTTTGCTTTGTTGCCTTCTCTCAAATGTCCCTTACGGGCGCCAACACGATGGCAATCGGTCGAGCCACTGTAGGGACAGTTCAACATTGGATGTTTTACGCTGTCCAACATCAAACCAAATACAGTTTAGATTGACGCCTTTGTGGTTTATGAGGCCTCACACAAGACCAGCCAATTTGATTCGCTCATTGTGAACATATATCGATTTCTCATTAAATTGTTCATTTAATCATCACCGAGACAGTTTTTGGTTTGTTATCTAAAAGATAAAGAGTGTAATGGGGCTATAAAATAATTCATTTGAACGGGAAATCAAATCAGTTCGAGACGATGCAATGCGCGGTCTAGTCCCACCGATTAGACTTGCAGCTAGTCAATCCCGGCAAATGGCCTCGTTCTCGACCAGTGTCTCGATCCAAATGGATTGAGGACGCTTGTCACTGGGAATTAAGACGCGTGTCTGACAACACGCACATCGGACAGAATCAATTACGACGCTAATTCGCATGTGACGATAACACTAATACATCCTACTTAAGCATTGACCGACTGTGGCTCACATTGTCGTTCTGCTCGGTCCAGTTTGTCTTTTTCTAGTAGTCGCATTGACAGTCACAAATGAATTTCATTCAATCTCGATTGGCTCAGTGAAGGGTCGTCTATATACTAGCAACAACAAACTTCTTTCTGATTGGCTCAGAGACAACTTTGAACGCCTTCCTTGACAAGAAGGCGTGAGTGAAAGGACGAGACTTGTACTTCGAGCCTTGGTTCTAAAGCCTCTTGTAGGACTCGGTGTCAGTCGGTGCCGTGCGCCACTGTGGCCATGTCAAGCGGCCGTTAATTAGTGACACTGACCCCACTGATGCACTGCAATTGACCGAGTGTTTGATGGACCCGATTTGCTCATCCAACGGCAACATGTTCGAGTGCGTGTCCCCGAAAGAAGTGCCGGGCAAGAGTGTTTTGTCTCGAGCTAACTCGTTGTCCGGGGCACATCTGTCGGGTTCGGTGCAGGGCGAAATGACACAGCCTTCCATGTCGTGCTTGACTTTATTCGCGACCGGTGGCCCAGCCTCGGACAACGAACGCTCTGAGGGCAACAACAGTGTGGCCTTGTTGTCCCACTCGGCCAACTATTATTTAAACTCGGCACGTGCGTCCGATTTCACGATCTTTCCCAAGCTGGCCGAACAGTCCCCATCGAGCCATACAAAACCGCTCTCATTTGACTCGTGTTCACTTTCCAGTTTGTATCCGATCTTGTCGAACAACTCGTCACTTCAACTTGCGGTAAGTTTAATGTTGCCGTTGAATCAATCTAACGGCACTTAATGTGCAATTTCTTGCTAGTCTCAGTCCACTTTATTCGACAAGAACTCTGCTTTGGCCTCAGTCGAATTGGAAAATGTAAAGGCTTGTACCGAACAAGTGAAGGAAAAATCACGTTATCTCTTGTTCAAACCACACCAAACTTCGGATTTGCTCAAATCAGAAACAAACCAAACTTGTTTCCGAACCAATTTGGATCAAATCGAGAATATTTCGGAAAACATGAAAAAGCAAGAAGGCCAATTGCACTGTGAATCAATGTCCACTGATGGCGGAAGCAGAAAAGGTCGGATGGGCAAGTCAATGAATGTACGTACTCAACGCGGACCTTGTGACCCGATTGGCGCTAACGAGAGCCTCTCTGTGCAGCACGTTCGACTCAACATTAATGCCCGAGAACGTCGTAGGATGCACGATCTCAATGACGCACTGGACGAGTTACGCTCGGTCATTCCTTATGCTCACTCACCATCGGTCCGCAAGCTATCTAAGATCGCCACTCTTCTCCTTGCTAAGAACTTTATTTTGATGCAGGTTGATCCTAGATTTAGATTTTATTGTTAATTTAATGTATTTTGTCTTACTTTTATTGAACAACAGGGTAACGCCATTGAAGAACTAAGACGATTGATTATCTACATGTACCAGTCGGGAGTTCCACTGCCTCCCAACTTGCCATCTCTCTCTACGGTCGGCTCCGCGGGACAACCAATTAGTGTTCAGCACTTAGCCAGTTTTGGCGATATTACTTCGGAAGAATTAGCCAATATTGCCAATTCGGAATGTGACCAGTCCCAAGCACCGATGGAAGTGCATTCTTCGAATAACCAGTCATAACCAGCCTATCCCTTCATGTATACAGTCAGTAAATCTAGCACATTTGTACAACTCGAAAGGAAACCAAACGCTCAGCAATAAATCATTATGTATCGTAATATATATTATCGATGCGGTCAAACCATGTCGGTTCAGCGGATTCGAGTGTCTCACACCATGATGGCTATTTTTATCGTTAGAACGGGCGAAATTGAGGAACATGAATTATTCATGGAAACACGTGCGTTCCAATTGGACGCTTCCTTTGAGTAAGTCTCGCCCGTCAAGTGCGGGCTCGTCTACTTGCTCGGTCACGGTTTGTTCTGGGTTGTGTTGCCGCGGGACCAATTTGCCGAATGCGCTCCATTGGCCACCAGTGACAGTCACTGTTCTCTTGAGACTCACGAGTTACTGATACACTCCAGTTGAGATTTCCCAGTGCGACAAACCACCGATTGACGAGCCATTTTATTTTTACCACTCTCTCAATTGACCAAACGGTGCAAAGAACTGATTCAGTCGGGTACTGGCTAATGCAATTTGCAACCATTTGAGTGTGCTAAAGCATTGATTCGTTGTTTGGTATAAAACAAGTCTCTGTTGGTTCAGTCAATATTGGTAACCTGATTAACTTTATGCACAATTTTTGTTCAAATCAGAGTTATAATTATCATAAAAGTTATTTTTGTTTAGTTGACTAGATAATAAGGAGTATATCTTCTACATGTGTTTGATATATTCAGTGTTTGAGATGCAATACTGATAAAGAAATTGATGGCATTAATTATGCCATGTTCTCTTAAATACCATTGGTAAATTGATTTTTGTTGTAACCAATCTGAGCATATCCATTAAGCATCTATTGAGCGCAATTTTTATATATACTATAATATTACTATTTATTACTATATACCGATTATTTTAAAAACTGAAAGTAGAAATGAACACAATTCCAAATGATAATCATTTAATGATTCATTTCCAAAATAATCGCAAATAAAATACAAATTATGTAAATTGAATGATGATACGATTAGAGCTCTATTCGAGGGCGAATTGGCTAAGATTTTTGAAACAAATGTGCCTAGAATCGAAACAGTTTTTGCTATACCAGGTTTAGCAGTCATTTGTGATAAACCATTCGAAATACAATGTATTATTAAATCTTAATTTAAAGTAAATAGTTTTGATTGTGTAATCGTAAATTTACTAAATAGATATACCAAGCCAAAAACGAAACGAATCCGAAACACCGCGTAAACGCAACCCAAGTCCAGTTCAGAATTGTTTTAAACCTATTAAGTATAAATGATATCTTTAAATCCAACTTTAACATTAAAATGTGTAAAATCTTGATTTACCAAAATTCACCTTAAGTAAATTTTGCATTTCCTTTTAAATTTAGTAATGATGCTGTCATGTTTGTATATAATATATGTTAATGAGTTTTTATTTTCTTACAAATTATTTCCAAAAGTTTTCGACCATCTTACGAGATCGTAGATGAGACAATACAATACAAATGACTGATCTAAAATTTTGATTCTAAATACTTAAAGATACTCAAAGATCTTAAATGGTTTCACGAAAATAATTATTAAAAATATGTGATAATTTATATATACACTGATAAACAAATAAACATCAATATATTTATTAAAAAAATCTTCTAAAAATAAAATAAAACAGATTCTTGTTATTTGGGTTGTATCAAACATTCGAAATTTAATTATTAAAGCTATTAAAACGCTTTTAAGATGTACGACAGTAAAGTGGAAATATTAAAATTAAAATTAAGAAAAACAATAAGAAAAACAAATAAAAAGTCAGTAACAGACGAATTAATTGGAAAATGCTAATAGAGTACAAAAGAAGATTGGAGTGTCGCATGGGCAAGTGACATCTGAAGGGATAAATAAACAATTGCAAGAAGACACGGCCAGAATAGTGGAATGGCCAATAGGGAGCGGACTCAAAGGGCGAATGGCGCCTCGTGCCACTGGAACGACGGGTTCAATGGTCGGGCAATGAGAGCTCGCGAGCCTTACACGAGAGAGTGTTCTCTACTGCAGTCTGCAGCCATCTTGAGCGTTTGTGTTTGTGTGGCTGACTTGTGAGCGGTGAGCGCGTTTGACACTTCTCCCTTCTCGCCTTCTACCTCTCTCTGGCCTGTGCTTTCTCTCGCTATTTTCAATGCATAATGCACTAGGCCCGGCATTTTGCCTGTGTATATTTTAGGATGAAGCTAGCTTGGATCCGGTCACTGTCGTCCAAACTGCCCAATTCACCTTGATTTACCCATTTAACTCAACCACAGCCAAAAATGGATCTTAATTCTGACCATAAAAATTCTAAGGTTTGTTATTAAGTTGTTTTTGTTACTGATTCGTATGTACTAAATGGGTAATGTGCTTTTAAGATTGGCGCTGAAAATAACAAAACGAAACAAACTGACCAAACTGAAATGAATAATTCGGAGCATTGCAACAAAAACGTCAAAACATCTACGAAAGAAATCTTGGATCAAGGTTGTAGAACACGCCAGTCTAAAAAGACTTGCTTAGAGAATTTTGCCCAACAAAAGTCACACAAAAACAAAGTCAAACTACAAAACAACTCAAAGACATTGCCAACTAATAATGAAATTATTGCACCCAAAGCTGGCCATAGCGGCGTGAAAAGAAAACCCGATGAAGACGATGAAGATGAAGATCGTGCTAAACGACAACGTCAAAAATTTCAGCCTTTTCAATCCCCAAACTGCCAAACGAGTACTCTTATTCAAAATTCAGGAAAATCAATCCAATCAATAAAGAATAAGGATAAAATGATTATTTACAATGTTGGTGATTTTCTTGCTGTTCGTAATGAATTAGACGGCTTCTATATATGTCGTGCAAAACAAAATATTTGCAAAAATGGAAAGAAAATTAAAATCCAGTGGTACAACAATGATAATAACCCAGAAGCATTTACTTCAGATTTTTTAGATCGAATTGATTTTGAAAGTATCCTCACGAACCTCAGAATGGATCGACTTGATAAGGGTGATGTTTCTTTGCCTCCAACAGAAAGACAGCGAATTACTAACATACTTGAACGTACTATCGACGTGGAGCAGGTGATATGATTTTTATTTGCATCTTTATTAATGAATGCGTTTTTAGGGTAATAGCGCACCGCCCGATCCTACTAAAGTTTTAAGTGATGGTCTGGATATTTCAATTATTGGAGAAATTGAAGAAGATGAGATTTTACGTAAAATCAAATTTGATATTGATGATAACAAGAAAGGTACTAACGGAAAACAAAAAAATAAAAATATTGTTAACGGAACGTTAACTAAAGAAAATAATGAACAAATTAAAGAAACTGAAGGTCAGGTTATTAGGATTAAAAAGGAAATCAAGAAAGATATCAAGCTGAATAACAAGATAATTGAAAAAGAGAAATTTGAAATTATAAATCCTCCACATCCAAGGCAAAGAAAAACGTCTCCCACTGTAGCTTCAAATGATGATATTGGTAAATTATCTAGTTGTTCAATTTATAATTTTAATATATTTTGTTACTGTAGTAAGTTCAGGAAAAGAAATTACGGCAATCAAATTTGATGATAATTCCAAATCTTCCATTGATGATCAATCAGAAGAGAAAGATTCTTTTTTCGATTCAAGAGTGGAACTACCTTTTATATCGACTTATGTCAACAGTAAATTGTTGATTCGTGCTGTTTTACTTAATGATGGTAATCTAATGCAGGATATTCTGCAACCTAATTTTCAACAAATATGCTCAGTTTGTGTTCATCGCTCAGTTTGCATTAACAAGAATGCAATCCATTATGCAATATTCAACGAAGATTTTATTTTGCTAAATCGTCTGATGAACGTCAAACCACAAGATCTGACTGATTATCCTAACTGTATTCCTTCTATGGAACTTCATCATAGTGAACTTTCTCTTGACAAAAATATCTACCAGAATAAGCTGAAAATTCCGCTTCTTGACGGGAGTTATGCCAAATTTTCTATGAAAAATAACATTTCTTTAGACTTTATTTCAAAATCTCGATCTTATTTTCAAAATGGGCTAAAAGACTTTATGACCAATATTATTGTTTCCATAAAAAGTGGAAATTGTAGTGTAGCTTACTTTATTGCTCAACACTTATGCAAAGCAGGATTACCTGGTTTTAACAAGTCACATATGCTTTTACTTGGAACTGATTTTAATCTCGAACTTGAATATGATGCACTTAATGACTATACTATACCAGGACACAAAGTGTACCCAATCCAGATTGCTGCCATCAATCCAGACTCATATTTTTTCTCTTCAATCATAAACAATTCGCTCGACCAACTTTACTCAAGTGATATTGATGGATGGATGCCGATTCACTATGCATCTGTGTGCTCAAGTAAGACTAATGTGTTTGTGAGCAATTGATTTAATTGTATTTTTTAAATAATATAGCTTTTTTTAATCTTCAATATTTACTCAATCTTGGAGTTTCTACGTTAAACTTTGACTTGAAAGGAAATACTCCTCTGCACTTGGCTACTTCATATAATCGATTAGATAATGTTGCTTTGATATTAAATAACGAGTTGGCTCATTCATCGTCAAGTGTTTCTTTGAAGTCATACAATCAAAAGGGCTGGACCCCGTTGCATATTGCATGTAAAAAGGGTTTTGTCGATATCATAAAATTTTTTATTGAAAATAGTGCAGATATCGATATTCCAACTTCGAATAATTCTGGTGAATTAACGTCGCTTATGATAGCTTCGCAGTTTGGTCATTTGAACGTAGTAAAATTGCTCATCGAAAATGGCGCCAATATCAATTTGTATGACAAGAAAAATCGGGGACCTTTAACTCATGCTGTAAGTTGTATTTTTGTTTAAATGTAGAGTTTGCTAATCATTTTTAAGGTGATGAATGGTCATTCAAATATTCTAAATAGCTTGCTGAATTACTCTGCAAATCCTTCGAAAGATATGTTTGGAAACAATTTGTTTCATTATGCTTTGGCTTATGGGTGGTATTTTTGTTACGAACTTATACTGAAGACTAACGTCAACATGAAGGATACAAACATTTTTGGTCTCACGCCCATTTATGCCGCATTCATGAAAGGTCACATTGGGTTAATCGAAGATATTCTCAAACGAAACATACTCGGAGTTAATGTGCCTGTAAACGATTCAGGTTGTACTTTTGTTTTTCTATTGTTTTCTTGGTTGATCTAATTATATTGTTCTATTAGGAATTACCTTGGCAATGTTAACCTTTTCACTTTATCCTGATCAAAATTTGATTAATTATTTAAAACTTTTTGTCGAAAAGTTTAAGTGTGACCTTTGCAAAACAGATTACAATGGAAATAATGCGGTAATTGTAATTATGTAATCTATTATTTACGCACATGCTTTTGTTTTGTTAGTTGCATTATTTGCTGCAATGCGAATCAAAGTACAAATTAGCCAACTCTCAATCGGTAAATATTCAAAAGCTAATAGTTTGAGTTTTTACTGAATATTTTCTTTAAAGATCAATCAAATATTAAATGAAGCATTGACAATTTTGTTGAAAAATGGCTGTGATCCATTTATCACCAATCACGCTGGAATGTCTCCAATTTTATTTTCAATGAAAAACAACTGCTTTGTGGCTTTTAAACACTTTTTTGAAGATCACCACAAAGCTGCTCGATTTCATCAAATACTCTCAGGAAGTGTACATTTCTTACCTTTGATAAATTTTCATCTATTGGACTCTGTTGATCCGGACTCTGAATTGGTATTTGCAAAATATTTCGTAAATGTGTATAATCAAAATAAGTCCATACAAAATATTGCCAAGAATTTGAACTTAAAATCCAACAAGCATGGCGATATTCCAATCCAGCATTTGATCAAATCATCAAGTACGCTAAAATTTTATTTTATTGCTTTAATTACTTAAATTGGTTTATCTTTAACAGGACAAATTATATCGAATTCTAGCCTAGCACAAGAAATTGCAGAGCATGAAATAGTTGAATATTTAGACTTTTTACTTCATTTTTATGAATTAAAATTTCTACAGGATATTTCACTGCTTCATTTGGCTGCTCAGTTTGGTCATTCTGCTGTTGTAAATCATTTAGCATCAAAATTTTTCAAAATTGACGATCTTGATGAGATGGGCAATACTCCTTTAGCAATTGCTTTGAAAAATGATAACATTCTAGCAGCTGAAATTTTGCTCGAGTCAGGTGCAAATATTAATTCAAAAATTGAAAACGATCTTTCGAGCTTTCTTTACCATCTTTCGACCGACAAACCGGATTTTCATTTTGTTTTGTTTCTATCCAAATTTGATTTCAATGTTTATGAAACTGATTTAAATAAGAATTCTGCTTTGCACTTGGTTTGCAAAAAGGCAAACGAAAAGTTCGCATTCGAAATTATTCAAGTATTAATTGAAAAGGGGATCGATATTAATGCTCAGAACAAATTTGGTATGAATTTATTAATATAATGTTATTTGACTATAATTTTTTTTACAGGCGAAACGGCTCTTCAAGTTGCTTTTAAATCGAATGATCCTTCCGAACAACTTTGCAATATTTTTGAGGTTTTGTTACAAAATAGACTTAATCTTTATCTAAAAGATAGCAAAGGGTTTACTGCTTTAAATTATTTGTTTATGTCAAACAAAGTGAACCACCACCTCGTTCGAATTGTTCAGACAATTGATATCAAGAAATATGACCTAAATAGTTTTGTGGACAATAACGGTGCTAATTTGTTACACTATGCCATCAAAGCTGGAGATGTGAATTCTGTTTCTTATTTGAGATCCTTTATCGATGTAAATAGACTCGATAGTAAGGGCAATTCTCCATTGGCACTCGCTGCTGTCAATAACAAAAAAGGCATGATATCTTTTTTATGTTTGTTTTTTATTTAGTTAATTTTTTTTATTTAGATTGTGCATTAGTTTTACTTCGTGCAAATGTTGAACTATTTAGAAACAACGAATATGTTTCGGATCAAGGTGACAAAATTAATGTCTTTAATCAAATGGCAAACAATGAGTGGACAGGTATTTTTATATTGTGTCAAATTATTTTTTTATTGGCTAACTATTTTTTATTTTCTTAGATGTATTGCTTGAAGTTACGCAGAAAGCAAAAAGAGCAAATCGAGTGCTTGATTTTATTCATATTTTAATTAAATCTAATTGCATCAATTTTACTACTTTGGTTTATAAATCACTGACAAATTCGGTGAACTTGGATCGTAATAACTTCAAAAAAATTCTTCTTGAATTTAGTTTATTCACCGTGAATGATCCTAAAAATCCAATTCAAGCTAATTTTTTGAAGCATTTTAATTTTGAATTAATTAAAGAGTTCTTTGTGGAAATATTTCAAAATTCTATACGAAATTGGAATTATATTGTGTGTCACGAAATATTGCGTATGTTTAACATCAGCCAAATTGTTCAAACGATGCAACAAGAAAAAAAGGGCCGAAATATGATTTCACTTGTCTTTTGGAGGCTATTCAAAGAAGATCATTTAATAAGTCAAATGAAAGAATTGGTGTTATTGTTTCTTCATCAAGACATCAGCATAAATTGTCATGCTTATTACCCGATCATTGAGAATGGACAAATGAATACTCGATACAGTTATTGTATGGACAAGAGTGAACTCAGTTCTTTAGTGCAATATTCTCCATTGATAGTGGCTGTCATCAAGCGAGATTACAAACTCGTTAAATGGCTTCTCTCACTCAAGCACAAAGACAAATTTTCTGTTGACGTTAATTTTGCAGATTCGAATCAAAGAACGCCATTAATGCATAGCATTCTTAACAATGATTTAAAGATGATCAAACTTCTTCTTGACCGAAACTATTGCCTGGAAGATGATAACGATTGCTGGAACAGTGACAATGTGACTTTGAAAAATGCGAATGAAGTAGACCTCCTTGTTCGAGACAAAAACAGATTTACTTTGTTTCATTATTTAATTCTGCCTTTCGATTATTTTAACTATTCAGCTGCAGATTATATTTTCTCAGTTCTCTGGCAGTTGCTCGATTTGAACTTTAAAACAGCAGATTTTATCAATGAACTTTACAAGCTAGCAATTGACAATCATGTTTTGAATATTGCAAGTTTTTTAGAGAAAATTGAACAGAAAAAAGTATCTATTCGTCCTAATGCTAAGAAAGTTATTAGCAACAAAAAGATTCGTTTTAATTTTCAAAACGATTACGACACTTTGCTAAATCAATTTTTTCGAACACAGAAAAGTTCTTCTATTTCTAACAGGTATGTTTCTTAAATTCATATATTTTTTATGACTATTTATAATATTATTTTGTAGAAATATTTTACAAGATGAACAAACAAATTTTCCTTATGATGTCACATTCACTAAACTTGATAGCCAAAAAGGAAATTACATTTATAATTTTTACAAGATTCAAATTATTTTGATTTCTGACAAACATGTTCTTATTAATCGATGGGGCCGCGTTGGCACGGCAGGTAATTTGAGAAAAACGTTTTTCAGCTCCAAACAAGAAGCAATTGAAGAATTTAAAAGAATCTTTAATTTAAAATCTGGCAATGCATGGACAAGTGTGAATGATTCGAATGTAAATTCAGTACCAATTCAAGACAAATATCGAATGGTTGACACTAAAAGGAACATGAAAGTGGTGGGATTAAGTTTTGATTTGCACCTTGATCATCTAGTCTCTATCAAGAGCGAGCTTTCGATTGATTTGCGTGATTTAATAATTCGATTAATTAAATTGCAAGCTAAAAGTGTAGATTCAGTACGTATTACAAAATATAACAATTTGAATTCAATTTTGCTTGACAATTGCGATGGTAAGCTCTTTTGTATTTACTTATTATTGATTTTCATGTTGAATTTTTTTAGGAATTTTGAAAAAAATTTATTCTTTAATTATTAAACAGAAAATGCCCTTGAATAGGCATCGAAAATGTCCGCTTAAATATATGAACGAAATTATTGACTTGACTGAAGAATTTTACAATCAAATTGGAATTTATGGAAGAGAATTTGATCAATTAAGTCCAATAATGACTTTGACAGAATTTTTCGAAAAGAGCAAGAATCTCCATCAATTGAAGTTTACAATATTTGCCAAAGAACTTTTATATTGTGCACAGAAAATGAAAGAACTAAATCCTGTCGATTACATTTATGATTCATTTTCATATGAACTTGAAAACGTTCTTACGGAGAGTGAAGAATGGAAATTTGTTTATTTGTTTTTAAAGAATTCTATTGATTTTAAGTTCAACGTTGGTACATTTTATAGAATCACAATTTCAGACAATCATGATCTAGGGCCTAATTCTTATTTGCTTTGGTATCAACTTGATAGTGGGTCAATATTTCGAACATTTGCTAAAGGACTACAATTGATTCCTATCACTGACCCAAATTCTCACTTTATTTTTCAAGTAAGTTTTATTTTAACTAAAGGTGTATTGATAATTTGATTTCAAAAGGGAATTACATTGACTAATCAAATAAGAAACGATAACCAAGAAGATGACAAACTTAGTTATGTGCTTTTGTGCGAAGCTAAGTTGAACAACATTCTGGAAATTGGTGCCAATGATGCTATCGATAGTTCTTTACTGGAAGATAAAAACGCAATTGTTAAATCGAACACAACAAACAAAGATTACATACAGCATTACTTGAGCTGGAAAGGTGAATATTATTTATACTATATCTTTGGCTTATTTATTTTTTGTTGTAGGCTTTACTGTTCCTTTCAGACATTCAAAATACAATGGTCCTACGGAGTTCACTATGCTTGATTCAAAATACGTGATTCCTCGATATCTAATTGAGTTCAAATATAATTAATTTAAACGATGCTCATTTTGTTAATGTATTTTATGTATGATATTCCTTATTTAGAAATTTATTGAAATTTGATACTTTTATTTATTATATTCTTTATTTATTGTGATATCTATTTATTTTTGTATTAATAGTTAGAATGAAATAGTTAATTAATTTGGTGGTTTACTTTGTATAAATAAACAATTCAAGAAATTTGTCCACTTGTTTTAGCATCTCATTTGTCACTAACAAATTGTAAGATTGTAAATGTTTTCACAAAACTAAAAACTTCGACTCAAACTCATCCCAAATGGACTTTTTAGCGAGATCTCATTATAATTTGATTACTTATAAATTATAATATAATGACTACATTCGTATAAACGTCTTTCTCGCCAAATAGTTTAGGTGCGGTGCCACCTATTTGAAATAAAATGGACCATTTCATTGTGATTTACGTCATCTGTGTTTAACCATTTTCATTATTATGAAGGGACACTATAACCCTCCAAGTTTTCTTTGATTAACATTGTTGTGCTTGTCGGCTTGTTTTGCCAACAAATTCAATTTCATATTGTTTTATTGTTTCTCTTGTAATTTCAAAATGACGGACACGATAGAACAAGAATGCAAAAAGATGAATGTTTTCATGGATACTGTGATCGTAATATGCTTCTCTTACAAACTTTAATGTACTAATATTCTTTTTGTAGCAATGTGATATCTTGGACGAAGCATTTTCTGGTTTTGTGAAAAACCAACTAGAATCTGATCTGTATTGCAAAAAAGCATTAGAAACTGGTCTCGTCAAAACTTTACAAAAAATTCCTTCTGAAGCGATCGATGAAGTCATCAAGTTCTATGTGAACCGTGTGAGCACACTCATAAATTTCAATCAAAGCCATCTTTTTTTCTCTATGCTTGAGACATGTATTCACAAAGAACTTGTTGTCCCAAAGTATGTATATTTGATAATTTAGTAATCATTATTTAATTTAATAAAATTAAAATTTTAGGAGCGTTTGCGATTACACATTAACTTCAGCTAATTTTGAATTTCATAATGAAGTATTTTGGGTTAATGGTCTTAATTTTATTCATCGGATAATTTCTCTTGTCAACTACAAAGGTGTTCGAGATATCTTAGCAATATTATTGTCTAAAGTTCCATTAATACCTTTAACTTCTACGGCATCAAGTTGCAAACAAATTACTTCTTTATATATTCTTTTAGAATATATATTCGATCGTAGCGCAGCTTTATTGCCAGGGTATTTTGTTCTTGATGAAATATACAAGAAGGTTGCTTGGCAAGATGGACATTGGGTGAGCTTGTTTTATTATTTTTCTTTAGTTTAATTTCTTTTATATTCAGAAATTTTCAAAATTAATTTCTGCTTTTGTGGACACTTTTCGTCCTCTTGGTAAAGTTTTACTATATTACAGTTTGTTCATTTTAAATATTTATATTTGACTTTAATCTCAATAGCCAAAATTGTTTCACTCTCCGGAAGACCGAAAATATTTCCAATTGTTGGATATTCCTTATCGCTAAATTCTTTAAAATTAGATCATGCTTCGGCTAAATATAGATTCAAGGGTTTATTGCCATATGATAAGGAAATATATGAACCACAAACTGACCTATTGCTTTTCATAATTGAGCAAAATAATTCTCGTGAAGCTATAGTTAGTACGCTTTCATTGAACAAAGTTAAGGGAAGAAATACTATTTTGGAAAATTTAATAACAAAACTTATTGTAAAAGTCATTGACAAATGCGGAAATCTCAAATTATTAAACGAAAATGACAATTTTGAAAGTTTTGACCTAGTGGATTCTGAAAATGAATTTAGTCAAATTTTTTCTTTTTGGCAACATATTTCCTCAACGGCTTTATATTTTGAATTTTTCTATCAAAACATTCAATTTTCAGGATTTTTAAATGACTTACTTGAAAAAATTTGTCAGTATAAAAATAATCATCAAACATCTAATAAGTTTCTGATTAGAAGCAGAGAACTATTTATGTGGACTTTACTTCAGATGCTATCAGACTCTATCCAGAAAAATTCAGTGGATAACCTAATTCCGATATTGAAATTTTTTGAAATATTTTATCCTGATAAAGAACCTATTCCTCTGCCAGATTTGAATAAACCAAATTGCATTTATATAATGGCAGCTTCATCTATTTGGATGCTTATTAGCAAGAAAGCAGAAAATGACTCGATTAAATTTCAACGCCCTGTTCCTATTGCTTTAAAATTACATGTTGACTTTTTACAAGAAATAATTAATAACACTACTTTGAACTCGTCTAATGATTTTATTATGGTCTTACTGTGCAATTCTTGTAAGTCTTTCACATATGTGTAATATGATTTAATGTTATTTTAATTATTAATTTCCACACTAAAGATATCACAAACAATGAATGCTACACAAGAGCATTTAGAATGTTTATAGAAAATGTCCTTAATAGAAATTCAAATTCCTCAACATCGACAATGATTCCAAACAATCAATTGCCAATTCCGATAAGCCTTCTTGATTCAATGTCTGTGCACACTAAGATAAAGTGCGTTTTTAATTGCTTTGAATGTGTTGTATCGTATTTAACTATTTTGTATTTTAGTTTGGTCAATCACATCATGGCTCAGTTTAATAATTGGGCTTCATCTAAAACTTTGCTCAGTTTGCCTTCGGGAATGGTTGAAACTATTAGCCGATTAATGGCATACACTGAAATTGAAGCTTTTGGCATCAAAAATTTTATAAGCAAGTTTTCATTTTTATATTCTTAAATAATGTTTGTTGTTTGTTTAGATCAACTTTTGCCTATTGTTTTGCGTAATAATTGCTGGAACTACTTATATACATTCTTGGAATTATTTTCTTATCGTTTGCATCATGTCAACTGTGCCTATCGCATTCAGTTACTTCGTCAGATATACGCAAAAGCCCATATTGCTCAAATTAATAATGTCCAGCTGTATTCTTGCATTGAGAGTACTACCTTGAAAATCATTCTTGGCCTCAATTCAACTGAATTTTTAACTTTACCGGCACTTATTCAACATCGAGTAATTGCCGAATCTCTCAGCTTTCTCCCTCCAGATTCTGAAGAATTGAACAAAATATTTGTTTTGACTTTAGCCAGAGCCTTCCACATAACTGGTTCTGAGACTCTTTCTGCAACGTGGGTCAATGAAATATTGACTGGAATCAAAAACAATTTAAATATAAATTTAACTTGGCCTGAATTCACTTTAAAATGCTTTCCTTCAGTGATTAGCAAATTCTACCAAGAGAACTCTAAGCCTAAAGAATTAAACAAAGATCAGCTTCAACAGCATAATTACAAGCAGTTGGTAGATGAAGAGTATCGAAAATGGAAGTCGATGACCAACGAAGGTGATATGATCAAACATTTCACTTCACAAGGAACGCCTCCTTTTTTCTTTTGTATTTTATACAAAATGTTACTTGATAGCGAACCAATCACCTTAGTTGTTTATAAAATCATCGACCGAATGGGTGTTCGGGCACAATCAGTTCAATTAAGAACTTTTTCCGATTTTCTTGTTTATGAATTTTCGAGTCTTGGTGGCAATCGTTTGAATAAGTTTTTAGATGCTCTCAATGAACTCATTTGGAAATGCTACATTATTTCTTTTGATAGACTTTTATTATGTTTGGCTTTGCGAAGTTTTGAAGGGAATGAAGCTCAAGTTTGTTTCTTCATTGTACAGTATCTTTGCCACAAAAACTCAGAATTTCAAAATCGATTAAATGAATTTGTTAAAGAGAACTCGCCTGAACATTGGAAGCACTCGAATTGGGCTGAAAAGCATGCTATGTTTCAACGAGTAAGTGTCAATTAAATAAACATATTTTTTAAATTTACTTTATTTTATAGAAATTTCCAGAAAAATATTATTTTGATCACTTGCAAGACGTAAATAATCAGGGAAATAATACAACTTACCTACCTGTTATGTTTAGCAATATATGTCTAAGAGTTTTGCCTGTTTTTGGTAAGATTTTAAGCAAAATTTACATTTTTTAATCTTTATTTTGCAGATATAATCATTCATCGATTAATTGAATTGCCTACCAATCATTTGACAAATATTGCTGTAGATGGTTTATTAGATCAACACGGATGTATTTACAAATTCCATGACCAACCAATAACATTCCTATACAACACTTTGCATTATTACGAAAACAATTTGAGGAAAAAGTTTAGTCTTAAACGAAAATTAGTATCAACTATAGTCAATGCCTTCAAAGATATCCGTCCAAGAAATTGGGCTGTCACAGAAACGTTTTTGAATTTTTGTCAGAAAAATGAAGAAGATTGGAATCCTGGTATGTTTTGTTGATTTTGACATAATATAACGATGTGTTTGCTAATAGGGAATGATTATTATCGGTTGCTTATTAGCCGGCTAGTAGACACTCTTTCTGGAAACTCAAAATGCCCTTTCCAACCTATCGATTATCGATTCAACGAATTTCCAAACGCAGGTTCACACGCGCTTTATGTTACTTGTGTTGAAATATTGGCATTGCCAGGTGAGCCATCAGAAATTGCTGGTTCCATCGTTAATGTTGTTCTCAACAATCACCGAGGGTTTCCCAGACAAGATATTGAACTTTGGATTAATGCCACTGCATTAATACTCACATCTTTGCCAGACAGCTATTCGGACGTTATCAATGACCGAATCATTGATTTATTCAAAAATCCATCAGCTCTAACGAACAAAAATATATTTTACTTAGTGGACTTCAAAAGCAGTCATCTTTATATCAATGAGTCTGAAATAAGCTATCTAATTGCATTATCGCATGCTTATTGGAGCCACGGTAGTATTGGTCAAATTTGTTCACTGAGTCTATTTCTCAAAGAAAGAATCAAGCCAATCATTCAAACGGAAGAGCAATTCCTATTCGTATGCTATCTAGTTGGTCCATTTCTGCACAGATTTTTTACTGAACGCACTCGTTGTGTCATGGACATTGCCATAGAATTATATGAAATGCTCGAAATTGTTGATAAAAAATGTCTAAAATTGAATCACATCGACACAATTTGTGACTTTCTTTATCATATAAAATGTAAGTAATTTTATCTAATCTAATCAAGCTAATCTATAATACCTTTTCTAGATATGTTCACTGGAGACCATATTAAAACCAATATTGAAAAACCAATTATAAATATGCGACAAGAATTGAAAAATAAATTACGATTTATGCTTGGATTCATTACCGCAACAGAACAATAATATAACCACACATTGTAAATCGTTATTAATTGTTGATAAATTAACGATTTGTTAACGAGAATATTATAATATCCACTAATATCCGTAACTACAATGGCACTCAAATTGTACATTTGTACAGCGACTCATTGAATGTATTCATGAATAAAGCATTTTGTTTATCTCGAGAGACTATAGTCTAATTGTGATGCCAGTAATGTGGGGTCAATGTCAAATGCGGCAGAGTGAACCGAAAGAAGCAGATCAAACAGCAGAAGACACCGAGTGATGCTCGTAAGGTTCGTTTGCAAACCAATTGGTGAGCGATCGTGTCCAGCACGACGACTGCCGACGAGCACAGCGATCTCTATGGCGCCCACAGCGGCGAGTTTGTTTACACGCTGCAGCGGAGGCAGACAACAGACGGGCAGACAAACTGCAGACTCAACATGCTGCAAGGCCTACGTATGACTACTGTGAGGCATACAGTGTCCACAACAATAACAGGCTGAGTCCTTTGCAACTTCAAATGTACTCTTACGACCCTCGATTGGCATTCTATTTCCGTTCGATCTTCTCGTGGATCTCATCCAGCACTCGTTCATCATGGCAGGCATTTGTGACAGTTGTGCCGACATGGTATGCTTGCTTTCCAAGTGTAAGTACCAAGTGATTCTACCAACAGACAACAATCAATCACCCTAATTTTGGATCATTTCGATTTGTCATATAGTCAGGGAAAGAGGCATCGATGAGGATGAAGAGTTTACTTCGATCGACAAAAATGATCTCAATCTTTTGATCAATTATGTCAATGTTTGGAATCAAAAGTGAGTTTCTTAAGGTGATCTAATCCAATGTTGACAATTTCTCTTTGCAGGCACTGCTTATGTTGTTTCAAAGATAACTTGAATCTGTTACGCTTTAACAACCTTGTGCAATCAATTATAGTTTCTTCATTCAACTTGCTCAAAGCAATGCTAGAATCTCTTAAAGACGATACAAGCGAAACTTCTTTTAAGGATTGGACAAATGAAGACAAAGAAAAACTTCTCCAATTAAAGTCTAAGGTATTTTTTGTTGTGTTACATTTGTTCAACTGACTTAATTTACCTTTTAGATTTACCAGCTCTCATTTCCTTTGTATGTTGCTTACAAACATTCAAGCATGAACAAAAATGACGAATTATCTTTAAATGAGAAGAAACATCTATCTTATTATTGTGATTTATCTGATTATGAAATGCCAATTTTTTTAATGAGAAAGATAATTTACTTCATCGAATCCGAAGGCTTTACATTGTATATAAATTGTTTCAAAGAAGCATCGCCGTTTACAGTTCCAATTGGTTTTATACATTCGATGATATCTGTTATTCAGAACATCAGAAGTTACTTCAATCCATCGGCTATCAACCATAAACTAGTCCAAATTCGAACTTTTGTGATAAATTACTTGTGCAAAATTCAAGATACTGATCTGCGAATTATCAACAATCGTTCAATGTTTGAATACATTTGGTCAGTGGTTAAAGAATATAACACCTTTAGCCACTTTTGTATTGATAAAGATGGACTTCGAATTTCTTTGAAATATTTCAACTCCTCTACATTAACTATGCGACTGACTGGTCTTGCTCAAATCAACAATTATATTAGTGTTTATAACGATTTGCATCATTCAGCGTCTAGTAAGTTGATCATTTTTACCATAACATTATTTAATTATTACAAATTTTGCTATTTAGGTTTAAGTATTGAACATATTAGTGATCAGCTTAACCAGTGGATAATTGATAACAAAATTATCGAAAATATTTTTGGTCCTAATTTGCATGTTGAAGTTATTAAGCAAAGTCATTTTATTTTGTCTTGCATATCTCCAAAAATCACGACTGAGCACATTGACATCATTTGGGGTTCAGCACAGATAAAGCATTATGAGCGTTATATTTTTGAAATTTTAAGCCAATTGGTCAAGAATTTTAACATAAAGCCAGTGCTATATCTCTACAATCTTCTGTTGAAAATCAAGCCCAAGGATCATTCTGAACATACATTGAATTTGGCTTCACAAATTATAAAATACATTTGGGCTCATAATGATATTCAACCAGACATGATCACTAACATGCACTACATTCCTAATGAAAAGACATTACTTGATGAAGCCCCTTTTAATAAGAGTTCTCTTTATTCATTTTTTAGAGGTAATTTTGAATTTTGTCCGATTATGTTTTCTATTAATTTTGTTTGTAGAGCCTATGAAAACTCCAAGTTCTTCTGCAAGTTCTGTCGAAGTTAGTGATGATGAAGAAGAAGACGAAGATTTTGACCTTGAAATAAACAGTCGACGTTTATGTTCGGTTATTGACAAAGATCAACTTTCGAAGCTGAATAGTGAAGAAAGTAGTAATAATTCATCTGAAAGTGATATTGACGAACTGAATGAATTGTCCAAAGAGAAGCAATCATTTAAAATTGCACGAAATTATAGCAAAAATAAGATTGAATATCCAATGGTGTCAGGTATGCTTAAATTGTACTTTTGAATAGAAATTTTATTTATTTATTTTTCAAAAGAACTGAAAGGAATTAATTTGAATTTTACAAACGAATCTCAAGATGTTAAGATGAAGAAAGATAAAAATAGTTCCTTTAAAGAAAGTAAACATACGCCAAATAGCAGCAAAAGCTCTAACGATGAGTCATTTAATGAAATGGATCATCAATTTGATTCTATATACGAAGATGGAGATATATCAAAAATTTGCTATAATTTTACCAAATCTCCTATCTCAGCTAAGAAAGTGGAAAAGAAGCATTTAAGCTGTAATTTTAATTGTTATAACTTGATCGCACAAATATTAACTTTTACTTTATTTTCTTAGCTGATTTTTCAGATTTCGAGTTCCGACTTTCAGATGTTTGCAAACCTGGCATTACATTATTGTGGGATATTCTTCAAGATGATATATTAAATCAACTTTCAGAAGAAATTGCTAATGCTGCTGAGAAAATATTTTGGAACACCATTTGCTGTGCTAGCAATCGCCAAATTAGAATAAATTTTATAATTGCTTGTTTAGATAATCTCGCTAAAAACTATTCGGTGATAACATCGATTAGACTGCTTCAAAAACTTTTTTCATCGTTTTATCAATATAACGAAGGAAGATTAACTCGAAGACTCATTTTCGATGCTGACAAGCAAAAACATATGCTTAAATCGTTTTTTACTAATCTCACTTTGTACATGTCATGCTGCAAACACAAATCTAATCAGTTTGATTCGTTAAAATCAAAGTTTCATTCTCATAAAGACGAAATTCAGATTCGTCTTAGCTTTTTAAGTTTTATTTTTATTTATGCTGGTTCACATGAAAATTTGTCCTTTTCTCAAGAACATATTAATATTTTATGGAATGTTTTTACTACATCTGATTTTCCTGAGATTGTCGACGAATTTTTTGATTGGCTTTTAAGTATGATTTCTAATTGTGTCAACAAAACATATTAATTTTATTTCGTTTCAGATCAAGTCAAGTTAAACAATGGTTTAAACATAGAAATAATCAAATATATTCTTGTTGAAAAGATGCCTCTTCTTCAACCTGAATCTTTTTCTTTGACTTCACTTGAGCTTTTACAACATTTGAATGGTTTTGTTTTATCAAAAAATTGCATCGACATCTCGACAATACGAAATGTCATTCAGCTTTTATGGAATGTTGCTTTTAAAAATCCTCATAACGAAGTTTCAATGAATGCAATTCGTTATTTGAACCAATATTACATCAATCTGTTGAATTGCACGAACAAGTTTGACAAGGAAGAAGAATTTATTCAACTTTGCATGAAACATCTCAAAGAGGCGTCACTTCTACTTCCCATTGATTGTGATAAGAGCCTTGTGATCATCGAACGAGCTGTGATTCTACTAAAAACTCACCTTGAAGTTTTCTATGGCCGTTATTCGTACTTTTTTCGTAAACTAAAGTTAACTTCAGATGTAGATCTAACAATGCATCGAATTCGGGATAAAACCGAACCATTGGTTCGTTTTTGGGTTATATCGCCTTATAATTCAGACAAAAAGCTGTTCGAATTTTCTACTATGGATCACATTGGCGACTTGCGAGCCGAAGTTCAACTTTGGTGGCAATCTATATTGAGCAAAAACTCAATAACTAACGTGAACAATTCATTGGATACGTTAATTGTTCTTGTCCTTCATGGTAAGTTGAAATTAATTTAATTAATAAATCATTTTTGTATGGAATTTTGTATAGAGCAAGAAATTCCTTTTGAATATGACGAAAAACGCATTTGCGAATTTGGCTTTAAAGATAATCACATCAATCATGTTACCTTTCATACATGCAAACATACTTTATCCAAAACTTGTGACCTTTTCCCGCTATCAATATCTCTGGAATTTTTTAATTCTTTCAAAGCAAAAAACTCTAGGAATTTGTTGTTGGAGCCATACAATTTTGAACTTTTATTCACTTTGATGCAACAGCTCGATATGATTAACATCGCAAACTTGAAAGCCCGAATTTTATCACGGAATATTTGGGAAATTGTTCAAATGTTGCCAACATCTTCTGAAATATTGAATCGTTTTGATCGTTTGGCAAGTATTTTTTTCGAAGTGAATAAGGAAAATGAAAATTTTCAATGTGAAGATATTAATGAATTTGAATTAATTTTCGATAAAATATTTCCATCAAATTCTAATCAAAAATTGATTTATTCTTGTCAAATTGTTGAGTATTTTCGAAGAAGCAACAAAAATTGGCCTTTAATATTTATTAAAAGTGGTGGATTAAGCTTTTTATTCAAACTTTTTATTGAAAAGGTTGAATCAATCAAGTATAGTCGTGAGTGGACAGAGTGGAAGCAAGATTGTTTAGCTTCATTAATTCAAACTATTAACCAATTTGCCATATGTGTTCTTGGAAGAAACGAAAATTTCAAAACGGACGACGACAAAATGAAGTATGTTTTGCTAAATAGTTTATTTGAGTTTATGTTCTTTTGCTTGGTTATGCGTACTACTAACTTTTTTTATTTATTTATTTACAGTGATGCGTGTCTTACATTTATTTGCAACCCTGACGGGACAAGAAAAAATAAACGTTCTCGCAAGAACTCTTTGGAAAAAAATACAATCTTTCATTTTAATTCACGATTTTTATCTTTGATTGCTAATCCAGAAAAGTTGATCAAAGTTATATTGTCAATTTTAAAGCATGTGTCGACTAATTGCAAACTCATCTACCAAACATCGATTTGGTCACGAGCACAAGTAGTTTATTTCAATTTGACATTTTTCACTTCTTGGTGTTATTCTGATCTGAATGTTCTCGACATTTTTTATAAACACGAAAATTCCAAAGATATTATTAAAAATCTCATCTTGGACGACTCAGATCAAATGGTCCGCAAAGAAGCTTGTTTGGCTTTTACTCGTTTATGTCTTGGCTCCACTGTGGACGGAAAAAATGTTCGAATTTTTATTCCCAAGTTTTTAGACTTATTGCTAAGCTTTCTTGAAGAAGCTTCTGTTGTAAATATTGCAAAGATTACCGCCAATGCAAATCGTTCAAACGAAGAAAAAGATTTGTCTGGACCCGGATGTAAAGATTATTTTACCTTGGTTTGCCGTTTAATTGAACCCTATGTCGCCCAAAATGCCTCGAATAATAATGACATTAACATCGACATTAACATTTTGTGCCAATTTATTTCTTCTTCAATTCTCAAAAGAGAAAACTATGAGATTCGTAAAAATTCGATAGAAGACGAAGGGCTCCGTGGGTTACTTATTTTGTTAACTGTTATGATGAAACATAATCCTGCATTCAAAGGCAAATCCGAATGTAAAGATTTTATTTTGCAAATTTTTAATTCGTTATTTGCGTTGCCAACGCAATCTCAAAGAGGGCTTCCTAAATGCAAATCGACGAATACTCGTTCTGCTGCTTTTGACTTGCTAATTGAACTTGTAAAGGGAAATGAGAACAACTACACCATTTTATCCAATTTACTTATCGATCAACATCGTCATGAAATCATCGGTCGATCTTCGGCTTATCCTTGGGAATACTGGCCTCATGACGAAAGTAGATCTGAATGTGGGTTTGTGGGACTTACTAATTTAGGTAAATTTACTATTATTTTTAATTTTATTTTGACTTATTTTGATTTTATGATGTATTTATTTTAATTACAGGTGCTACATGCTACATGGCTTCTTGTATGCAACATCTGTTTATGTTAACTGAAGTTCGCAATTGTGTTTTATCGACTGATTTATCTTCGATTATCAAGAATGAACCCATATTGAGAGAACTTCAAAAGATGTTTATCTTTCTTCAAGAGTCTGAACGAAAATCTTACAGCCCGAAAAACTTTTGTAAAGTGTACACTATGGACCATCAACCATTAAACATTTGTGAACAGAAAGATATGACCGAATTTTTTACTGATCTCATCACTAAACTTGAAGAAATGACTATAGACTTGAAGGATATGGTAAAAAGAAATTTCAGTGGCCTTCAATCCAACAATGTTGTTTCCCTTGATTGTCCACACATAAGTCAGACAACCGAAGAATTCCTCACATTGCGGTGTCAGGTATCGGACATGAGAGATTTATACGAATCTCTGAATGAGTTGACCGTTAAAGATACTTTGGAAGGAGATAACATGTATAACTGTTCTAAGTGTGGAAAAAAGGTATTAGTTTGTTTTTAAATGCTTTTGATTTTTAAAAGATTTTTTGTTGAACTAGGTACGGGCAGAAAAACGTGCTTGCATCAAGAAGTTACCAAAAATATTGTGTTTTAATACAATGCGATACACATTCAATATGGTGACCATGACAAAGGAGAAAGTAAATACTCATTTTTCATTCCCATTGACTCTGGATATGTCCCCTTATTTGGAGAAGAATCTTTTGAACATAACCGAAGCTCATGACGAACCTTTTGAATGTGAAGAATATTTTGATTCAAATAGCACTAAATACGAATTGATTGGTGTGACTGTGCACACTGGAACTGCAGAAGGTGGACATTACTATTCTTTTATTCAAGACAGAGATCCTCAAAGTGTTACTAGAAATAAGTGGTTTTTATTTAATGACGCTGAAGTGAAACCTTTTGATAAAACACAAATTGCTTCTGAGTGTTTTGGAGGAGAAACCACAAGCAAACAATATGATCAGGTTAAGTTATCTTGTGAATTTTGTGATTTTTTATTTATATTTATTTTTAGGCAAATGATAAATTTTTTGATTGTAGCATCGAGAAAACTAATTCTGCCTACATGTTGTTTTATGAAAGAATTGAAGATGACGATATTGCTAAAGTAGAAGAAAAGGACAAAATATTTCATATTTCTGATGGAATTTCAAATTCACTAATGGACTGGATTTGGGATGATAATATTTCTTTTTTGCGTGATCAATTTATCTTTGAACACAATTACTTTGATTTTATTTGGCAAGTTTGTGCCCAGGTGCCTCAAACCCTTCCAAGCAATTTTTCGAATCAATCTACTCAAATCGCGGCTCGACTAGCTACTCTTTTTGTTCTTGAAACATTAATCCATGCCAAAGAAAAACCAACCATTGCTCAATGGATTGAATTATTGACCAAACAATTCAATAATTCACCACAAGCATGTGAATGGCTTATAGATCATTTGTCTGAAAACGATTGGTGGTCGATTCAAATTCTTTTCAAATGTTCCAACCAAATGGTATTCATTATAATGTAATTATATAATTTTACAATATTGGTATTTTTTAGGTTCGTCAATTATTTGTTCGCTTATGTATTCACGTTATTACCAAACTGAGACCACCCCAATCTTCGCTTTATCTTCATTCATTGCACGTTTCTGGAGAAATAAAGTCTTCAATCGGACGTTATTCATGTGTGACTCGCTTCATTCGACGTTTAATTTCACTCATTGACATTGAAAATATGCACTCTAAGCCATATATCAAACACCTGACAGAGTATTTTTCGTTTCTTCTTGAATTTGCTAAGCAAGGAGATGAAGAATGCAAGTTTTTAATTTCTATCGATGCTATTTCCACAATTATAAATTTTTACTTGAATTACGGAAAAATGTTGAACGAATTTCTTGATCCATTTAGCGATAATGAAGAAGATGAATTTGATGAACGGTGAGTGTCAATATAAAAGTTTATTGTGACTTAGTCTAAAATATTTTTACAGACCACATATGTTTGGACCCATGATTGAAGACAAATACCCTAAACTCGTATCACTTGATAAAATGATAACTTTGATTGTCTACTTGCTTGAGAAAACTCAAACTAAAGATTCGATGATTTTATCTCAACATGATTTCGATTCACTGATTAGCAACCGATCATTTTTGTTCATTCAACAGCAAATTCGTGACAACATCAACCTTCGGCAAACATTCAATTTGATTTGCTCTTTGTATCGTCTTGACGATTCTTTAGCTCCACCTATCATCAATATGATTTTTTCTTCAATAATTCGAATTTCAGAAAACAGTGCTCCCTTTTTCAAGATATTGTCCTTTATATCAGAGAATACTATGGTGTTTCCATACTTTTCTAAATTAATTCTTCCAAGAATATGGGAAATATCTCAACATACTTCATTACAGACCTTGGATTGGCTGATTCAACATGTCCCCAGAAATAAGTTGATACACGATCATGTTTTGATTACTTTAGAACAATGGGTGATGTATTTTTTGATTGAAGACTCAAACATTCGTGTCAGATCAAGTGCCGGTCAACTGTTGATCTCATTGGTGCCGTCTTCGGAAAATTCTTTTCGTCAGAATTATCGTCCATTTCGGACTTTCCCATACACCATCAACAAAGAGATTAATTTAAGCTCAGAAAGTATTGCAATCATCGATAAAATATTTACATATTTGATGTCGCTCATTAAGAAATTAAAAAACTTTTCCGTTAATCAGCCATTTGGAACCCAAAAGCTTTCCAATTATTTTTTCGTGATGGGCTACTTGTTTATCAACACCAAACAAAAACGTTTATTTATGGTTCATTTCAACGACTTTTGGGCCTTTTTTCAATCAAAACTAGCAGAACCAGCAATTGCAATCCATCAAAATAAGCAAGCGTTTCTAATGTTTTGGTATTTGGTATGTCAAGAGTATCCGGAAAGCATTAAATGTATTGTACATAATAATTTGGTTAGCAAGAAGATTGCATTTAATTATATCCTCGCCGATCACGAAGATCAAGACACTGTTAATTTCAATAAGAATATGTTACCGTATTACTATGGAATATTGAAGCTTTGTTGTCAAACAAATCGAATGTTTACGCGTTATTTAGGCACTCATCAAAATATTCAATGGGCTTTCCAAAATATTACTCCATATTCGAATCACTATACTTTAGCTGCACAGGAACTTTTTAAATTAATGAAAATATTCAGCACTATTTATCCCGATTCGACTGAGGAAGAAATTAGGGAGGTATCTAACTTTAAAAAGACCACAATTAAAATGTTTATGAACACCATAAATCCGAATGTGCATTGGCAAACATTAATCTCTGTCTTAAACATTCTTGTGGATACAAATGAAGATCTCATAAACATCATTCAGAACAACGGACTTTACTTACTGTTTCAATCATTTTGTGCGTTGCACATTATGTTTCACGAAGCAACGGCTTGTCACATCACCAACGAGCTTGTTGATCTCCTTCGAATCATCTCTTCTTTGTTATCAGTGTTCGAGAATCAAATGGACAATCCACAGCTAATCGAGCACCGAAACAATTTGAAGGATTTTGTCGACGTTAAAAAGTTTATATTTTTGCTCAATAGCTACACTCCTGCACAAGTTAGAATTATTCTGTATGAAGTTCTTTTAAAATTGACTCGCGTGTCCCCTAATGAATTCCTCAAAGGTGTCACTCAGTTTCTCCAAATGCAACATAATGCTGTTTTTATAGAACATAATTCATTTACATTAGTAAATGGGCCTTATTTTCCTAAAAGAGGTCAAAAAATGTTTCAAAGTAAATCGAGTCTTCGTCCATCTCGACCAACATTTCAGATGAACTTCAGTATAAGTTATTTGGAAAATGCTCCAACTCGTGATAAGGAATATGAGAAACATGTATTCGACTTTTATCTTCCTTATTATCAATTTATCGAGGGCATGTGTCGATTTGCCATCAAGCAAAATATCATATTCAGCGAACTTATCGAACTCACTCTAAAAGTGGCTTCTGAAAGTTTGTTCTTTCATTGTAAAATATTCATCAATCTACTATTAGATGTTCATAATAGCGAGGAAATTGAGTGCAAACAATTCTTTAGCGATTCTCTTCAAAATTCAAAATCATTTAAGGAATACATAACTCTTATTTTAACAAGAGAAAGAAGTTTTCTTAATGAAGATATAGTTTTTGAATTCATGAATATTTATTTAACAAAGGTTTGTATATTTTAACGTTATATTGCAACCGACTATATTATTTTTCTTATTTAATTAGATTTCGAGCCAAGTTATTACTCCACATCTAATTAAACAGGTTTCATCTCTGATTGAAGCTTTTAACATGCCACCAAATTGGCTAGATCTGAAGGCTGTTCAACAAATCATTGGGGTACAATTTGTCTTATCTGCTTGTCAATATAACTTTAACAGTTTTGTTATTATTTGCAGGATACGCGAGCGGTAAAATTAATGTGTCTCTGTGGTGCATTTGATAATCAGAATGAAGTCAAAGTTAAATTTTGCGAAAAGGTACAAAAAGTGAAATCCGATTATTTCAAATGGTTTGAAGAAGAATCGACAGGTATGTACATTTTAATATGATTTGTGTTAATTTGAGTTATGCTTTAAAAGACAAAATGCCTCCCAGCAAGCGGATCAAATTTGACTCAGAGCATCAATCCACAAGTCAAGAAACAGATAACAAAAGTCCAACTATTGCATCAACATTGGATGAATGTAATAATTCCAGTCAACAAATGAGTGATCACGTAAAACTAATTACTGTCATTGATGATGTTATTTGTTTGATCAAATCAGTTTAATTGTTTGTAAATATTTGTATTTTTATATTTAATCTCTTAATATTCATCTGACTATATCTGACTATATTTTGTATTATTTTGCTCATATTTTATCCGTATTTTAACAATATTTCATTCATATTTTATTCATAAATTTGTAAATTAAATGTACACATATTTAGTAATTATTGCATGTAAAATATATTATGTTGATTTTTAAACAATTTTATTTGTTAAAAGTTTGAACATTTTATTTAATAAATCATTTCTATCAGTTAATTCAATCAGCTAATTCAAATAAAGGCTAAATAATAATAATAATGTTAATAATGTTACATACTTGTAGTTGTGAAGTTTGAACCTGGCAATGCAAGGCTGGCATTGCAGTGGGTCATGTGCACATGCATGCTTGGCTGATCAGCTGTCCAAATTCGATTCTCGTTTATAGAAATGTTCAAACTAATGCGAGCCACCTCCATTGCTCTTTCTCACTTAACTCCATGCAGACATCTAACATCTCGTAAAATGACTGACAAATTGATTTGGGTTGATTGTGAAATGACTGGTCTTGAGGTCGACAAAGATCGTCTTTTGGAAGTGGCACTCATCATTACCGACTCCGAATTGAAGCAGGTGAATCAAGCTTAGTGAATCAAGCTTATTTTATAATTAATTTTTTTATTGGCTTTACCTAGATTGATGTTTTAGATTCTATTTATATAAACACACCTCGAGATATTTTAGAAACAATGGGCGAGTGGCACCAAAAACACTTTTCCCAAAATGGTTTAATCGAGCATTGTCTTAACTCTAAGACTACCATAGAGGAAGCTGATGATATGTTGCACGAATTAATGAACAAGCATCAAATTAAGAATGGAATACTTGCTGGAAATTCA
Organism: Rhizoglyphus robini; assembly: GCA_023373905.1. Taxonomy (NCBI): domain Eukaryota; kingdom Metazoa; phylum Arthropoda; class Arachnida; order Sarcoptiformes; family Acaridae; genus Rhizoglyphus; species Rhizoglyphus robini. Next base: position 3,787,655 of record JAKIJQ010000012.1, on the reverse strand, counting down.
ATTGGTAATTTTTGTGCAATTCAACAAGTGTTTTTTATTGCTAATTACTTATTTTTATTTTATATCTAATAGGTTTTGATAGACAATTTTTGAGCAAGTATTGTCCCAAATTTGTATCTCATCTACACTATCGAATGGTGGATGTTTCATCGATTAAAGTTCTAGTTAGTATGTGGTACAAAGACATGAGCCAGTACAACAAGGTAACGAAACACAGAGCACTGAGCGATATTTTACAAAGTATAGATGAACTGAAATATTACCGTTCACTCTATTTCAAGGATAACAATTAAATTCCACATTCATGTAGGTTTGGGCCTTGTTTAATTAATTCCTGTAGTAGAGTGATGCTTTTCTCGGAAAGATTAAAATTTTCCTTTTGTAATAGTTGGAAACTTCCAAAGCCTGCACAAAATCCATTTAACCTGGTCGCAATTGGGGAAGTTGTGATTTGCGAATCGTTCAATTTCAATTCGTTCAAGAGTTGGTTATACTTGCGAAAAAAGTACTTTTGATGATAATCCTCTGCATTGTGAAAGACGCTAAATTGAATTAATTCAGTAACAATTGGCTTTTTAAATTGAGTTGAGTTGAGCTGAAGCCACGAGTCGATTGACTTTCGTTGTCCTTCGTTGTGATAAAAGATAGCTGATATGTACTGGCGCTTATGCTTTACTGTGGGATCATGCGATTTGAAAAAAGTGTCCAAAAGATTCTGTGATTTGTTAAAAGTAGATCGAATTATTCTATTATTCTATTGGGAGACCAATTTGGGTCATTTAGGCATACCTCGTATGATATTTCATTGTCATCAAATTCAATATCGACAGTCTCGATGTGGTCAGCTAAATTACGGTATGTTGGAGCGGAAGACGATCCTCCAGCATAACCGACACGAGTTGTACTCACACCCAAGAGTGATCCAAATAATGCTTCTGCTCCCCAGAAGCATTGCATCCCAAAACTGGCACGAGACAGTGGACTCATTCTCTTGTTTTCTGTGTTATCAACTAATAAATTCAATTCAAATGAGATGATTGGACACTTTTGCTGTGATACAAACAAACCGTTGGTGTATCCACCTATATAACAAGCAATATATTGATAATTCACATACAATCACAAAGTGCAAATAGTACAACTTAGTGCAATGTTTTTTTATACTATGTATTGCATTTTCATTTGGAGATTTATTTTTTTAAAATAAATGTCGATGCAGCAATTTGAAATCTAACTTCTATATTTTTTTCAAATGATGATAGAAAATTTAATAATTTAATATTTCTGAAATTAATTAACAAATCTGACATGTGGTGTGACACATTTCCTGGTTTGTAACAGAAAACTGCCACTAGGAGTAGCAGCAAAAAGAAATGAAACTTTCTGAAAGTATCTTTCTTTGCTATTTTGAATATGATAAAAAGTGGCTATTTCAACTACATCACATGTGATTGCAGTTAAGCGTTCTCAGTGTGCTTGCTTCTGAGTTCAAACAGTTTGCACGTTATTTTTGTTTGTCTTTGATATTTTGGATCATTTTTGAATTTTTCCGAAATGTTTTCCCGACTGCTTATTACGGTATTATAATCCTAATTACATTGGCATTAATTTATTTTTTTCTGATTTTTAACTTTACCATAGAATTCATTTCCTAGTGGATTTCGTAATTTGAGCACCAAAGTTTCCGCTAGTAATTTTGATGTTTATTTATAATGTAGTCAATAACATTTTTTTAAAAATTCTTTAGCTTCTGAATTGCGAACGCCAGACAGTTCAAAATGTATCAATAAAGTGATTTTACTTGGTCGATGTGTTAACGAGCCACAATTGAAGCCAATTAACAACACACACTACTCTAGCTTTATTATGGCTACAAATGACCTCCGAAGAACTAAAAGTAACGAACTTGTTAAGCGTTCTGATTTCCACAAAGTTTTTGTTTATTCGCCATTCTTGGCCAAGAAAGCTTCTGATCTTATCACTAAAGGGTATTTTAAAAATATTAGTTCTTTTATTTTTAGTACATTATTTTTATTGTAGAACCCGAGTCTACTTAGAAGGGAAATTAAATTACCGAAAAGTTGACAATCAATTTTTCTCAAATATTGTCGCAGGTAATGTTTATTACTAATTCACTTATTTGTAATGAATTATTATTGTCATTTTTATTTTATTTTTATCTTTATTAGAAAAAATTATTTTTATTTCGGGTACTAATCAAAATTATGATACCGAAGCAATTGATGCATTTGCTGAGTTGGAAGAAGCAGACGAAACATTTATTGATGAGCTACAAGAGAAAGTTCAACAAAATTAGCGTATTTTCTTAAAAATTGTTTTCAATTTACAAATATTATTCATTTATTAATATAGTAGCTAGTAGTTCCCTATTATTTGTCTACAGAATGTATGAATGTAAAAGTTTTGTTAGTGATTGTAATAAATCTATATGAAAACGATTTTTTGCTCTAGAATAATTCGAATCGTATTTGCATTTTGAATTTTTTGCACAACTTGGTTTAACACATTCCATTATCAAATAAAAGTGCTGCGTTTTATTATCTAAATAATCCTTCTGAAAGTTATTGAATCTAATTTTTATTAATATTTTATATTTTAACCAAAGGGCGACTTGCGAAAATGTCATTAATTAATGTTTAACTTTAATTCGAAATTAAATCGAACGACTTCAAGGCAAGTTTATAGGTGTCAGCACGATCGAATGTGATGAACTACACCTCAATGCAACCGTAAAGTTGTTGTTGTTAGTTGACAAGCGTTGTTTTAGTGCGTTTACTTTTTAGCGCTCAAAATGCCAGGCGAAATAATCACCTTACAAATCGGCCAGTGTGGCAATCAAGGTAAAATTAACCACTTATTAACCAGTACTTAATTTTTGCATTAATTTTTGTGCTCAGTTGGTTTTGAATTTTGGAAAAAGCTATGCAACGAGCATGGAATCAATTCTGATGGCCAATTAGAATCGTTTGCCGAAAAGTCTGCTATCGAGCGGCGAGATGTGTTTTTCTACGAGTCTGACGACAAACATTATATTCCACGGGCTATTCTTATGGACCTGGAACCTCGTGTTGTCAATAGCATTATGAACAGTAAATATTCTAAATTGTTCAACAATGAAAATATTTACATCTCAAAAAATGGTGGCGGTGCTGGAAATATCTGGGCATCAGGATATTCTCAAGGGAAACTACTTAGTGAAGAGTTTTTCGAGATAATTGAGCGCGAAGCTGAGGGTGCGGACTCATTGGATGGATTTATTCTTTGCCATTCTATTGCTGGTGGAACTGGTTCTGGAATGGGGTCTTATGTTCTCGAAACTATTCAAGATCGATTTCCTAAGAAAATTATTCAAACTTATTCAGTATTTCCTAGCCAAGAAGAAAGCAGCGATGTTGTGGTTGAGCCTTACAATTCTCTTCTTACACTCAGAAGACTAACCGAAAATGCTGATTGTGTCGTGGTATTAGATAATGCTGCTTTAAATCGTATTGCAGTAGAAAAACTACACATTGAGAATCCAAAGATTTTACAAACTAACTCTTTAGTTTCTACTATTATGTCGGCATCTACTTCTACATTACGTTATCCATCTTTCATGAATAATCGATTGGCCGAATTGATAGTGCCACTAATCCCATTTCCTCGTTTGCATTTTCTAATGACTGGCTACACACCTTTTACTACTGAATCTGAAAATCACAGCGAAGTTACTTCTGTTAGGAAGACAACAGTTATGGATGTCATGCGTCGATTATTAGACGACAAAAATATGATGGTCTCGACTCCCATTCAAACCAAAAACGACAATCACTGCTATATTTCTATTCTGAATATTATTCAAGGCGAAGCAGATCCTGTTGAAGTAAATAAAAGTCTGGCTCGAATACGTGAGTCCAAAAGAATCCCTTTCATTCAGTGGGGTCCTGCAAATATTCAGGTCGCTCTTTCGAGGAAATCGCCTTACATTCAAACATCTAATAGGGTGTCTGGCCTCCTCATTGCTAATCATACTTCTATTGCTCATGTAAGTCATCATTCAATCAAACCATTTTTCTATTAATTTTATTATATTTTTAATTATAGCTTTTTGAACGCATTGTTTCTCAGTATGACAAGTTAAGGAAGAGAGGCGCTTTCTTAGACCGCTTCAAAAATGAAGAAATTTTTTCTGACAATTTGGATGAATTTGATAATTCAAGAGCGATTGTACAAGAATTGATTGATGAGTATAATGCTGCCTCGAAGCCAAATTATCTCGAATTAGCTTTATATAAATAGAGATAATGTATTTTGATATTTTTTATGTATTATACTCATTATCACAATTTTTAAATAAATGTGAATTTTGCCAACAGTTTTAATTGACCTCGTGAATAAGATTATAAATCGATTGCAGGGTAGCAGGCTGGTGGCAGGCGGGATTTATTTATGCTGTAGCTCACCACATGGTGTCACCATGTTTATGGTTGGCCTCTTGGTTAACGGCGTGCTTGCTTCAAGTTGCTTGGTTAGCATTCAAAGCAAAACGCGTCTACTTCAATCTGTTTTCATCTGTTTGCGATAGCTCCTTTTTGCCATCGAGACCATTCTCATCAATTGAATCAAAATGCTTCGTTCACTTACATCGAGAATTCCTAAATCGATTTGCTTAGTAAGTGTTAATAAGAATAAATTATATTTTATTGATTGACATTTGCTCCATAGGTCAAATCTGAAAGTCCACTTGCAAATATAGGCTGCTTAAGAAAATTTAGCAGTGGTAGTGAGTCCGAAGAGAGGCGTAAGTTTTTTTTCTATATAAATATATTAAAAATTATTGAAAATATTTATTTTATTCACTTTCAGCCGTGTCTGCATTAGAAAATGTCGATAATGCTAAATGTTTAAATCGAGTTACTCTTTTGGGTCGTGCCACCGGACCAGCATCTTCTTTTAACATTAGTAATACTGAAATGGCTAGCTTTACTTTGGCTACCAATGAAATTCGCCGAAATCGCGATAACGAGCTTATCAAGCGTTCAGAATTTCACCGAGTTCAAGTTTTTATCCCGAGACTGGTAAACAAGACTAAACACGTTGTTCAGAAAGGGTAATTTATTTTGAAATATTTGAAATATAATATAATTAAACTAATTTTACATAGTTCAAGAATATTGGTTGAAGGCAAAATAAATTATAACGTGAAAAAGGCAGAGAGTGGAAACGTTCACTTCACTAATATTATTGCCGGTAATTTTTAACTTGCTACTTTTTTATTCATTGAATGATTTATTTTATTTAGAAAATATTGTTTTTATTACTGGCCAAAGAGAGACTAGAAACGAAGAAGTTGAACACGATGAAGAGGCAGAAATCAAGCAATAAGCATTTTCATTAGAAACGCGTAGTAGCTACACAATAGCTCGTGTATTATTATTACATTACTTAGATTGTTCTTTCTTATTAAAAACAATTGTCTTCAAACCTTTTCATGAGACTAAGAAAATTATCACTGTTAATTTGGCTTAAGTTGTCCTTGAAACCTTTCAGTTGGTTAACATAATCGTTTTTATAATTTTTGATTGCAGTCAAATGATTGGACATTTCCTAATATCAAAGTGTTAATTCGTTTCTAACACATTCAATGTGACATACCTGAGTAACTAAAGAGTTTTTCGCAAGATAATTTTTGTAGTATGGTCCATATAATTTGATGCTCTCACAAAATATGAAAGCACCAGATAAGAAGAGTTTCCTATAAGCAAGAACAATATCAAATTGTTGTTGCTTGGACATATAGTGAACCAAATCTTTCAAATTGGTGAAAGATTCTTTATCAATTCTTATCTTGAGAGAAGGCTTGTAACATTTTTTTTGTATGAACCATAATGCATACATCAAATAAAAAGAAAATATTCGTATTTCGATGGGTTGACTTGAAGATAATTTTGGAACCAAAAATTCATTAATATGATCATAAAATTCACGCAATGAATTTGTTGATCGATGACCACAAAATATAGAAGAAAATTTGAGTTGCTGAAAACATTCCATAAATTGACAAAATGTGAAATTGTAAACTTTAACCGATGAATCTGCAAGTTGACTTGAAGAAGAAAATGCCTGTTCACTGGAGCCGAGTTTCTCAGTTAGGTCACTGTCGATGTACGTGACACGTGATTTGGCTTGAAATTGCTGGAAAAGCTTGTCATAGTCTTGCATGAAACCATTCATGATGAAACAGTCGAAAGGGCCAGTTTGAATTATTTCGGTTAGATTTGAGTGGTGCAGCGCGACTGCTGCTAACAGCTGCTGATCAAACAAGCCAGCCACGCCACCTATATACAACGGGCCAAACACGAGAGCCGTTGAATTGAAATTGAGCCAATGAACTAAGTACTACTGGCATTGGGCTAAGTAACCCGCGCATCCCATTGCCTCTGACACAGACTATGAGCTTGAGCTCATTACTTTTCGTTCAAGTCGGTCTAGTTTGTTTACATTCACTCCATTGGACATAGTTTTAATCTGCTAAGCTTGATTCTTGATCTAATCAAGCTCAACAAATCAACTTTATCCGACTTATGGACTCAGTTTCCTGTCTTGAGTTGGCCCTTGAGGGCGAGCGTCTGTGTAAAATTGGTGACTTCAATGGTGGGGTCGCATTTTTTGAAGCTGCAGTCAAATGTGGTACCAGTGATATGAAGACACTCTCTGCCATCTATTCTCAACTTGGCAATGCATATTTTTACCTGGGAAATTATTCTAAGGCAATGGAATACCACAAATTAGATCTAACAGTGGCCAAGTAAGTTTTTTGTTTCGCAAATATTTTTTTCGGTATTTTGTTTTTTCAGATCTATATGTGACAGAATTGGCGAAGCCAAAGCAAGCGGAAATCTCGGCAATACATTGAAAATGATGAATCAATATGATGGTGCCATCTCGTATTGCAAACGACATCTGGAAATATCACGAGAATTAAATGACAAAGTTTGCATATATAATATATTAAATTTTGATTTTTACGGATTTTTTATGGATTCATTTATCAGGTCGGTGAAGGAAGAGCTCTTTATAACCTAGGAAATGTTTACCACACTAAAGCCAAGAATTTGGGGCATCTTGGAAGTCATGACCCTGGAAATTTTCCTGATGATGTCAAAAGTTGTCTTGAAATGGCAATTAATTATTACAAGTATATTACTGTTATCATTATTATGATGATTGCTAAAAATTGTTGTAAATACTAAATTGATTTTTAGGGAAAATTTGGAGTTGATGATAAATTTGGGAGACCGTTCTGCTCAAGGGAGGACATATGGCAACTTAGGGAATACCCATTACTTGCTTGGTAATTTTTCTCAAGCTGTTCAATATCACGAAGAGGTATTTACTTACTTTAATTTTCTTTAGCAAATCATTTAATTTGACATTTTTTAGAGATTAAAAATTGCTCGTGAATTTAAAGATAAAGCGGCAGAAAGAAGAGCTCAATGTAACTTGGGAAATGCTCATATTTTTCTCGGTGAATTTGACAAAGCTGTGGATAATTACAAGTGAGTTCTTTAAAATACCAATCGAAAATTAATATATAGTAAATGTTGCTTTACATGTTTAGACAAACTTTAGTTTTGGCCGAGGAATTAAAAGATCAAGTTATTGAAGCACAAGCTTGTTATAGTTTGGGCAACACTTATACCCTTTTAAGAGATTTTAATTTAGCGATTGAATATTACCTTAGACATTTAGAAATTGCTCAAAAGTTAAATGATAGAATTGGGGAAGGACGTGCATATTGGAGTCTTGGAAATGCAATGCAAGCTGTTGGCGAACATCAAAAAGCGATCGATTATGTACAAAAGCATCTAGATATCTCGAAAGAAATTGGAGATCTTACTGGTCAAGAAAATGCCCAAATAAGTATTAGCGAACTTCGACAAATTCTAAATCAAGAATCAAATGTAAATGACAGAATCAAAAATATTATGAGACCGAAAAGAGTGAGCATGAATAAACTAGAACTCGTTAACATACCTGATTCTAAGAAAACAGAAAGCGGCAAAATGAAAGAGAAAGTTCGTGCAGCAAGCGTCGAATGCATCTCAAAAAGTCACGAGGACTTTCTTGAGTTGGTGTCCAAGTTTCAAAGCAAACGAATGGATGATCAAAGATGTTCCATTGAGATTTCTTCCAATAAAGAGAATAAAATGCTAGCTCAAAAAAATGTGACCTCTCTTGACCAAACAAGCCACAAAGCAAAAACGTCAAAGTACGGTGACGGTGAAGATTTGTTTGATCTCATTGCTGGTATGCAAGAAAGACGAATGGACGACCAGCGTGCTACGCTACCTCAGCCATTACAAGCTAATCACAATGGTCTTCCATTTAAAGAAAATAAAGAAAATTTAACTCGAAATGTGACCAAAAATCGTGCTCAGCGCCAATATTCTTTGAACTCATTCAATTCGCCTCCTCCAGACGACGACTTTTTTGATATGATAATGAAATGTCAAGCTAATCGTTTGGAAGACCAACGCAGTGAGATGCCATCCACTTCCAATGCTGACCCAAGCAATAGTTCTAGCCATAATCAAGCCATCAACAGACCCACTAGTGTATCATCAACTCAAAGCAATTCTCCGGTAATTTGCTTATACAATTAGTTTGGATTTTATTTCATTTTATCATTTTTATCTTGTTATTTTTCTAGACATTTGCTCCAACCGTTCCAGATGAAGATTTTTTCAGTTTATTAATGCGATGTCAATCGAATCGAATTGAAGACCAACGTTCGTCATTACCAGGCACAAGCGACACAGACTAAAGCTAAGTAATTGTCAATTACCAGATAATAAACCACTATTGATACTTCTCGACACTACTGTTCTTTCATCTTTCACTTTTGTATGTTATTAGTGCTGCTACTTTGCCATTGCTATTTTTTTTGCTCTTTACTTCTAAACTGCCATTATTTATTTATTTTTACCATTTTTGTTCAATGAACGTTTCATATTTTGTCCTATAACTAAGTTAAACTAACTAGTAATAAACATTATTGTCATATTTTCTAGTCCAAATGGCATTTTTGTTGCATAATGATTTCATTTCATGAATTCACACAAGCGACACAAATTTTTTTACATCTATAAAATGATAACGATAATGATGCATGATTGCGTATACGCAATATATTGTTTACATTGATTTGAGGCATCTTTTATACTCTGTAACTAATGACCGTGTCTTCCATTTGTAAAGACCACTGGCCAAATAACACCAATTTAAATAAATCTTACTTTATTGCAAGTAGGTCTTTCATATAAAACAAAATGCCTATATTAAGCAGCCATTTAAGGTCGGTCATTTGTTTAGCGACAACTCGGTTAATTTAAGGCGTTAGTAATCGGACCATGTTAGACATAAACAGACGGTCATTTGAATCACACACTGGGCAATTTGCGAGTTTCGGCACGTCTTTGTTAGACAAAAACTTTGGGGCCTATAAAAAATAATTATCAATGCCGCATTTTTGTGAATTCGAGTTAACTCACCAGCTTGTTGTTTAGAGACTTCAGAGTAACGTTCCAAAAGTTTCTGCTTTCGTTCGGCACACTCTTGTTGACGTTCTCTCAAAGCACGTTCCATTGCGTCGAGTTCATCATTTGGCTGACTTGTTTGACGGCTGGGCACTGAGACGGCTATAAAGAAATATAATAAAGAATCAGTACACGAATTGTTGCACGCGAATTTAGTCACTTACTTCGCTTCACAACAGGCACACCACCAGACATTTGAAATGTCGAGCTGCCCTGTTGAACTTTCTTTTGTTCGTACTCGGCGACTGCAGTCAAATAATGTTAATCGTCGAAATTGCCTTCTTGGCTACTTACTGTCGATGGTGTTTGCGAGATCTAAGTCCACGTCCTTGGGAGCACCTGCTGGTGTTGACTTGGAAGCAACATCAAATGCCGCCAAGATTCGCTTTTTTCTTTCCTCAGCTTCGCGTTGTCTCTTCTTGATGGAATCTTCTACATGATCCACTTTTGGTCCGAATGAGGATGGGAAGTTGCCTGTCAGAGTCGCCTGTCGAGTAGTTGTGGTTGTAGCTGTTGAGTTGATGCAGAATTAGAAAAATTATAACTGTACCATATGAAAACATACTCTTGGTGGTTTCACTCTTCAGAATTGAAGTGTCTAGTTTCTTCTGATCACCGGCGGGGGCAGATTTAGCCATATTGTCATACATTGCCATTGTGCGTTGCTTGTGTTGTTCGGCTTCCTTCTTTTTCGCTTGGAGCATATCCTCGCGAGTATTGGTTAGCTTTGTCACCTTTTCATCGCGCTCAACTATCGAGCAAACAAACATTAACTTAAGTTAGTAACAGTGTGCCATGAAACATCGTGGTACCCTTTTTGGTAGCTTTTAGCTCCTTGATTCGGTCTCGGATCACCTTGCGATCTTCGGGGTCATCAGTTTGATCGAGCTTTGGAAAAAACAACTTGTTATTGCTTGCTTTAATTGTTTTGCAAAACACACCAGACTTTGGAGAAGATTCTCATCAGTGATCTGGTCAAGATCGATTTCTTGTTCATCATCGGCCATTTTGGTTTGATTGTTTAGATGAAAGAAGTCACAACAAACAAGTGTACAATATGAGAATCGATTCACAACTGCCAGTGAGCGACAAAAGTCTTGACAATTTTGGCTGTGAATAAAATGTGCTCTCTTTAACGAAAAGCAACATTGCAATCGTACTAGGTCTGTTCTGTTCGGCAGCAATAACCAATGGAAGAGCTCTCTCAAAGATGACGCCTCCAAGAATATTCGAGAATGTGGAAAAATTCTAAAATTCCACTGTAAATGAAGGGGCTCACCAGAATAGCGCCTTTTTCGATGTCTATGAAAGGAATTCTAGTTTAGTGTCGACCGAGCTGGCCTATTAATAGTGTCTGTGGCACCAGTAGTCTGCTCGAACATCACCAGGACAGAGCCAGGAGTGCAGCAAAACACCAGCCGAACATAACACGACACACCGCCAGTCGTGCAATAGACTGTAGACTAAATTATGTAAAATCGCTTCTCGCTTTCGGTGGTACTCGTCTCATCACCACTTTCTGTGCCATAAATCTCCAATTTAATCCTCACCACGCAATCGACCAACTCGGGTGTGCAACCACCAAACACACCAGAATAGAAGCAAACTTGTTCAAACAACCAAACTATTCGACTGATTTAATAAACCCGATCGACGATTGAGCCTGTTAATAAGCTTCAGTACGCCCAACCAGTGGCGTCAATGGCCTAATTTAGCATTGGCCTGATCAATCTATCGAATGACACTGGACCGACAAATAGCATTTTGCACGTTTACTCATTTGTAAACTAGACCAGAAAGTGTTATTACAAAATGGGAATATTGCAAAGGGACTGGAGCTGGGGAGGGCTTGTATTGCAGGTTATATATATGTATACATTTATAACAAACGATACAAATATTTGGTGGCAACAATTCAATTTAAAATGAAATAAAACAGTGAACCAACAAATAAAACGGTGGCCAAAGTGGCAACTGACTTGCCGAATGTAGCCGTGAAGTGAGGCAATGTCGAGAGTGGAGTGTTTGTGCTTCTTGGCAGCCGAACGGTTGGGAGTCATTGCGAGCTAATTAAAGTCGCTCTCGCCACTGCCCGCCGCATGTTGTACCAAAGTCTTAACAGTCTCTATTGCGCCCGCACAGCGCAATCCAATGGCACTGCCTTCAGAACATTTGCGATTAAAGTGACAGGTCTAGGGCCAAGTGATATGCAGCAAAGATGACAAATGATTTCAAACATTGCACATTCGCTTAGAATGGTTATACATTGCTAGTCGCTGAGGTGTCTAAAAAGCGAATAGACTGAGATGCCGAGGTTGCGCTCGAGGATGTTGAAGACAAAGTCGATGACGATAATTGGGATAGATCGTCATCCTCGGTATTTCTGCTGTCATAGACCGCTTCATTTCGACTGTCGGCGTACACATTCGTTCCCAGCGAAGTGGAAAGATCGGCTAGTGAGAATTGATTGAGCGAATGAGTCCGATGACAGGCACAGTCACAGGGCGACACCAACGGTTGGTCTTCGTTAAATTCACTCTTCAACGGACTAGGTTCGGGCAGCACACTGATCCCTGTTTCTACGTTATCACTGCTCTAGAAGGACATAATTTGGTCAATTTAGTGGCCGTGATTATCAATTGACCAGTAGTGAAAGACTTACTTCAGAATAGGAGCTTATCTCACTGCACGTGAGAGAGACCAGGTTGTACGCTGTATTGGAAGTAACAGAAGAGTTGCATTCACAGCTACAACTGCCTGTGGCTTGCAATTGCAGTTTTCCCAAATTGCTCAAAGCTACCTTAATAGGACCTTCGTCTACACTCGATTCGACGGATTTGTTTCGATTGAGGTAATCCCAAAAGTTGTCATCGAACCGATCTGCAGTTCCATCGATGCCCTTGATTGGAGTTATTGGAGTGAGATTTTCGGGCGAATAAATACTATCGAAAGCACTTGTAAGGTAACAATTTTGGTTTATCTCCGGAAAGCAACTGTTTGCTCGTTTCCGCAAAAGTTGTGGACTTTTGAGACCCTTTTCACAAAATTCCTGCCAAATGTATGGATTACTCTTTCGAGTAAAACGGTTGCGTTGATTTGAATGAAGACCTGACAAGATAAACAAGTTCAATCATTACCAAAATAAGAATATACAGTTACCTGGAAGCTTAATAGTAAGACGATCAAAGTTGTCAACGTTATCGGGTGTGAATTGGTTGATGTATGCTTCGAACGAGTTGACGTTGATCGGAGTGATGCTGTGAGGTCTTTCAATAGGAGACGTTTTTAGCCTTTCAGTGCTCAATTGAAAATTGAGTTTTTTATTGGCGTCGGCAGAAGTGAACACGCAAATGGGTCTAAATGGCGGCTCCACGTTCAAATGACTATTTTGCTCCAGCTCGTCTCCCGTCAAGAGACACTCCAACTCACAGTCATCCGATACCAAATTTCGTTCGGTCTCTTCGTCATTGTCTTCGTTGTCTGCAGCATTGCAACAGTCTGAATCGTTGTTGCATTCATGACAAGTGATCGAAATGCGTTGACATTCGCGACATTCAGCACAATCCGTTTCAGTCTCACAGCATTGGTCGAGTGAACAGGAACTTCCACTGTGAAGACTTCTCGATTCTAGCAAATCGATCATTAAAGATTCGAAGTTGAGCAAATAAACTAAGACTTCTTTGCCGCAATGTTAAAAATTTACTCACCTACGATGGTCTGATTGTCCTCTTCTGGTTCCAAGTTAGGTAGCCCAATCTCCACCACAGTTAGACTAAACGATGTTGACTCGACGTTGGTTGGGGTAAGATCGCTACTACCCGAAACTTGGTCCGTTGTCTTGGATGGAGAGATTGGCTCTATGTTAATTTCTTGTTGCTCACTTGCGTCGATGGTTGTTGAGTTGTGCAGAGATGTGGTGCTTCCCAAATTCTGTAGTTCGCACTCAGAGTCATTTTTTGAATCTGAATTAAATTAACCATTTTTAATTTAATTTATTATTGGTTCGCTATCTATAAACCTAAATCAATTTTTTACCTTTGTTGAAAAATTTAAAGTTGAATAAGCTAAATTTCCTTTCTCGTGATTTAGTAGGAGTAGGTGATTTTCGCATGGAGAATAAATCGGTCCACGAACCTTTTCGTTTGTTTTCTTATATCGAACAGGACTGCCATTAATGAATGGTCACTCAATGTATGTTACCTGTGATTTGTGGTGATCCAAGCGAATTTGGTGCATTGGTAATAGTGATCGATTCGCGAGCAACTTCCAATGGGGCAATGGTCTCATTGTGGTCAGTTATAAGAAAGCTAATCTGAGGACATGTCATACGTACAGAACTTGACTTCTCATCCTCCGAAGAACTCTGCTCGTCTGTGGGCAGATCTTCGAACGAAGCTAACGGAGCAGGACCAAATCGTTTCTGTCGTGAGGCATACGACCCATGACTAGAACTGGATGCAGGGGTTGGTGACTCCGCCGTGGACATATCGGTTGCATTCGAATGGTGATAATAGCCAAACGAGCAAAAGTCACTACCCGATCAGGTTGACCTACCTGTCGGTAGGCGGGGACCACATATCCACAAATACGATCCACTCCTATTTTTTGGTTGCACTGGTTCACTTCAAATTTCCTCTGTTGACACTGAACAGACAGACTCGAGCCGAATTGAGTTCCAGCTAAATCCGATTCTGCTAAAGAGCCCTCTCGTGTTTACGGTCGCAATCAATCAATTCAATTTATTCAATCGCTTAATTCTGTTTAAACTCCAATTGGAACATTGTCGGTGACAAATGTCATGCCCTGAACGATGTTACTGTTCTACAGAGTGCATCGAAATGGCGGTATCGGGAGAGTACTTGCGGAGTGCACTAGTCAAACAGGTTATCACAGGCACAAATAGCTGTAACTTGGAATTTATGCAATTGCACTTGCAAGACGATGGTCATAGTCGATCATGTGTTCGGCACAGCTCACCGATGGAGAGGTATCTCACTTTGGAAGCACCTCGCCAATAACCGAGCACACATGATCTAATCAGATAGCTTTGGTTTGCCTCAAAGGCAGTACTTCACTTTATCCTGTCGTGTGAGTCACGAGTCGAGCAGTGGCGGGCACTGAGCGAATTCATGTGGCGACGTCCATCAATGCATTTTACTTGTTTCCAGCACAAATCATTGACTGCCCCAAATGGACCTCTCCAGGACTCGTCTCCCAGTGTCACTCTGTGTCTCTAGTTAGTATCACTGGTTGGTTGGCTGGTTAAGTAGTTATCGAAATGCTTCGCAAGTTGGGCAAGCACGTCCTTCTCATATCGATCCCTTTGTTCATTCTATTGCTGATCAACTACCGCAACTATGGACACCTTGTGAGGCGGGAAAAGTTATTCGAAAATCAAAGCAATGAAGCAACTGATAGTTCATTGTGGCCACAAGTAAGTTCTGAAAAAAGACAATTAGCACTAATCAATTACAATTTAAGACCGACCACAAAATCAGTGTAAGTTCTCAATGGGAAGTGCTCAGTGATGGCACTGTGATTCATCGAGGCAATGCAGACCTGCATCGAAACTACACAATTGTGATGAACAAAGTCAATCAATGTGCATCTTTGCACGCCAACCAAAGTAGCTTTGTGGTGGTGGTCGAGTCAGACATCGTTAATTTTGATGAACGGCAATTGATTAGAGACACATGGGCCCTCAGTGTCTTGCAAAAGATTGCTAACTATAGAGTTGTCTTCTTGGTAGGACTGACTCACAATGAAGAGACCCAAGTAAATGCACAATTTCATATAATTCGGTCGTAATTCAATTGATTTAATATAGAACAAATTGGATTTCGAGAATCTCATTTATGAAGACATTGTACAGATCGCAATCTATGAGGATTTTCAAAACTTAACCTACAAATCAATCCATATGTTGCACTGGTACACCAAATTCTGTGCAAACGCAAATTTTTTATTTAAAACCGATGACGACATTTATCTGCACATCCCAAATATTGTGAATTTGTTTCGGAGTACCACCCTAAATGGCTCTATTCTATGTCATCAAAACAAATCTCGAAAAATACTTCGAAGTCTCAACGATATTCACTACTTTATGTATTCTCTCAAGAATAGGAAAAAACAAGAAGTTGCGCAGCTAATTCGAAAAAAATTTCACAAATATTTGATTGGTTTCGATAAGCTTCCTGGTGAGTTTGTCGCAGTATAATATCAACCAATTGACATACTCTTTCCTCATCATCATCCTGCATCAGGTTCTCTATATCCCGAATATTGTTCAGGTTTTGGATATGCGATGAATTACGATGTCGCTCTAAAACTACTTAAAGCTTCTGACAAAATACCTTACTTGGGAATTGAAGACGTTTTTATAACAGGGTTTTGTCGACAAAAGGGCAACTTGACTATTACCGACAGTGTCCATTTCAGGTTGAAACCACTCATTCAACCAATAGAGGCAAAGTGTGCCTTCGAGAATGGTCGAATAACTAGCAATGAAATGAGTGTTGAAGACATTCGAAAGCTATGGATTCACATCAACACACAGGGGTACTATTGCAAAATGACAGCCGCTAGTAAAAAGCATTAATTAAGAAATCAATTTTACATAAAATATACATAATAAATATGTTATCACAAGTAATGTACATGTACATACAAAATGAACAATTGCAGAACAATCAATTATCAAATTTGGAAGGACTAGCAACCTGGAAAAGCCCATACTCGTCTACAGTGCTGAGCAAATCACAAATGATTGCCGACTCGACCTAGAGAAAATATAATCAATAATAATCAAATACCAAGTTCTGATAATAAAACAAACCCCTAGGACATATTCACAAGTGCGTGGTTCCATCAGGTAAATAGTGACCGATTCGGAAGGAGAATTTGAGCTAGGACACCTAATTACAAATGTTAATGTAATGAGAAATAATACAAATGTTAATGTAATGATGAAATAAGTTCCGAAATTTATTTATTAAAACTTACTTTAGTTTAACCTCAACAGTTCTTGGTTTTTTGGTCAAATCACATGCTTCACCATAAGAGTAGAAATGTGACACTTGCTTAGGAGTCTTTCCAGGTTTTGGTCGTTTTGTAGGATTAGCTTCTATCCACTTTATATGTTCATTTCGATCCCAATTCCCTAAATTTATGACAACTTTCTTGCCATTTTTCTCTTCATGAAATTGATCTACTTTTTTGCCGTAGCAAAATTCATATTTCCACCAACCGGAGCCCTTATTGAAACAAATCATTAATTTATATAAATAAATAAAAACAATTCAAATGTATTAAAATGTAATAAATTATAACTTACACCCGTCAGGCAGTATTCTCCTTTTAGAAATTGAGTGCTAATGTGCGAAGATATCGGTTCTACCTCGGGCATGATATTAATGCGAAGGCTTTTTCCATAGTTAGCAGTTTCGACAAAAATGCTTTTGCCATCAAAAATATTTTCCGAATTATCTTTAACACTTTTCTGTGATTTTATTTCATTTTGAATATCATTCAGTTGATAACCCTTAGGAACTGTTGGTGATTGATTCAGTGGAAAGCATTTAATTTCATTTTCAGTTGGAGTTTTCAGCTAAAATTATTCAAAAATGTAAACATACGAGTCAATGAATCAATGAAATATTACTTTGAATTCAGAAGATTTACAAAGGAGAGGTGAAAAAGAGATCACTTCATATTCACAGGTGGACGTCTCCTTTATCGAATAAAGATCATGATTGCCTTCTTCTATGCAAACATATAAGACGCGAGTAAGTCTTTTCTTGTTCGAAAGGTCACATAAGGTGCCATCGGTCATGTTTACTTCAATGTAAGGCAGTTGCAAGTCTTCAACACTAATAACAGGTCTTTTTCTTCCTTTTTCGTTTTCTTCATAGTTCCTTATGTATTTACTTAAATCATCAGAGTCAAATTTTCCTAAAAAATACTCTTGAGTAGACCCCTGAATGATAACAACAATGAATAATTATGTAAAATTAATACTCAAATTTACTCTCGATCGTGGATCTTCGTGAAATTGGCGAATATATTTTCCATGACAAATTTCGTAAGTCCAATAGTTCTCGACACGATATGAACACAACTTTTTAGCAAAAATTGGTTTCAGCAATTGATAGGGATTAGGGTCTACTTCTTTTGAAGAAGTTGAGTCAAGTTGAGACTGTATGAAATTTAACTAGTTAATGAAATAATAAGATTTATCGAAATAAACCTTTTTGTCCACATTCGGAATTACACAACGATACTGTTCCTTGTTAGCACTTGTAATGACAATCTCTTCGCCATTAATCTAAATAAAATGATTAAAATACAAATCATGAAACAAAAGAATAAACCTTTTCGGCAGTGTCGTCATTTGATTTATTGTTATCGCTTGGAGCATCTAACCAGTTAATCTTGTACAAAGTGGAATCGTCAAACGAAAATAAGGATTCAGGTGACACAATTTCCCCGATTCTTGAAGAAAGAATTTTATCGTCCTGCAGACTGTAGTCAAGATAACCCAACATAAAACAAAAAAGTGCAAATTTCCACATGTCTAACATGGTTGAAGGCAAACTAGAGTTACGTGTCCAAACAGACCTGCAAACAAATACGAGGGGACAAGACAAGCAGCTGACAGTGAGCTGTGCAGCACCAGATGACAGGGCGGTGCATGTGATCATCTGTTCAAATGAATGTTTCTCAAGTCAAGCACTGCTGACCGACCAACGATGCAATGAGTCTATCCGCTTGTTGCCTAACTGTATCTGGTTGATCTATTCTGATTATGCTTCGGTCATCAGTCAATCATGTGGCTATTATCGTTGCTTCTATCTCTTGTCTTCATCTCTGCAATTGAAGCCTTTCCCGATCAAGGAAAATGGTCTTTTAGTGTGAAAGATGTCAGTTCATTTCAATTTTGTATTTATTTTGTAAACTAATTGAACTTTGTTTTCACAGAAAAGTTGTCATTATTTTAGTACTCACAGTGCCTTGTATTCAAATTCTAGCATCACTATTAGAAGTAAGTTATTGCAAATATCGATAATATGTTGTTCGTAATTGACAAACATCTAATGTTTGTAGTCGCGTGTGATTCGAATAGAGTGTCAAGCCCATCAAAAATTAACATTGGGTGGGTATTACGTGCCTCGCCCTGTTTCGAAGAATATTTAGGTTCAGAAATTTCAGTTGAGTATATCTTTCATTTCATTTGAATTACTTACCATTGAATTTGTTTCTTCTAGCTTCCTGAGTATTTGAAATGGTATTACTACTGCCCTTCTTCTCTTATGGGAGATTTTGGCTATACTAGTGTAAAATATCTAAAAACTGAAGAGATTTCGCTAACTTGCAACGAATACATCAACCTAACAGTAAGTAATTACTTAACTGTTTTTATCACTAAACGGAATATTTGTATTTTTCAAAAATTAATAGCCACTGTCTAATCATGCAACGTTCATAAATGAAACTATTAATTCAAATACGAGCAAACAGTGTCAGCCAAGACAATTTCCATCTTGCGAAAGCTCATCGAGTGATTACAGTTTGTATTTTTCTAAGAAACAACACCCTATTCCTCAAGGAACCATTGTATGTATATTGTTTATGGAGATATGTTTGCTTATATAAATTTCTGTAGAAAAATGGCTATTCTATCACCGTTCCAGAGGATAATGTCTACTTATTTCTTATCTTTATCCGATCTCAAGACTTAAATAATCGTTTTAACGTAACAGGTATTTTTTGCAAATTTATTTACAGATTATCATTAATCGAACAATTCTTCAGTGGATGTTAGCTTTCAATCTCAATCTGGTCATTATCTATCAGCTGTTGATTATCCTTTGTTGAATTTTTACGCGCTTATGTCTTGTATCTACTTTTTATACGCATTGGCTTGGTTCGTGGTGTCACTAGCTCAATGGAAAGAGTTACTTCGGATTCAGTTCTGTATTGCCATAGTTATTCTTTTGGGAATGCTGGAAAAGGCAATATTCTATGGAGTTTACCAGTCGCTCAACTCGGATGGCGTTCTTAATCGCGATATATTCTATTTGGCCGAAATCTTCTCGTGTTTAAAACGAACATTGGCCCGTGTGTTAGTCATCATTGTTTCATGTGGCTTCGAAATCATCAAGTACTAAAATCTCAATTACATTTCTGCTTTTTCTAACGATTTTGTTGTTTTCAGACCCCATCTTGGGCATACTTTGAACAAAATTGTTTCTGTCGGGTTACTGTACTTTATTCTTGGAACTTTGGAAGCTACTCTCCGTATTTACAAGGTATTATTCTTTTTGATGATCATTTATTAATTAAATTTCTTTTATTTAGCCTAAAAACGACCCTTCTAATCAAACTTTAGTCGCTGGAATCCCTCTTGCCTTACTTGATAGTACGATTTGTTGGTGGATCTTTAGTAATCTTGTACAAACGACTAAAATTCTGCGTTTAAGACGGAATCTAATCAAGTTGGAATTGTTTAATTATTTTACTAACGTTTTAGTATTTGCCGTTATGGGTATGTTCAATTTGGTTATCCTATAATGTTACTTAATTTTTATTTTATTTTATCATAGCATCGATTGTTTTTATGATTTGGCAAATTCACATTGTAATTATTTTGAATTATCATTATTTGTTGATTTTGAAACTTTTATTTCAGCATAAATTCACATCGTGTTTGACGGATTGGAAGAATTTATGGTTTGACGAAGCATACTGGCACATTTTGTTTTCAATAATTTTGCTTGCCATTATGATCTTATGGCGGCCAACCAACAACAATCAAAGGTATTGAGTTAACTTATTAATTAATTAATTTTGTATGGTTAATGATTTTATATACTCTTTAGATATGCCTTTACTCCTCTGCTAGACGTCAGTGATGATGAATTCGATGAAAAAGATAAAGACGTCCATCGCCTTATTGAAAGTTCAAGTTCAGGTAAATTATATTCAATAATGATGTAGAATTGAATGTTTTTTTTTATATTAAAGGCGAAATAAAAAGTCGATCTCAAAAGAGAAATTCATTCTCTAACGATTCTGATCAAGCTGACATTCTAAGTAAAGAAACAGTGGATAATTTAAAATGGATCGAAGAGAACATTTCTACAACTTTGATCGATACGTAAGCTTTATTATTACGATGTTACTTAATACTTTGCATTGCCTGGCAATTGTGAATAATTTTATTGTTTTATTTTCTAGGTCTTTGCCAACTTTGATCGATTCAGATGAAGTAAGTTTTTCTACGCCTATTTTGTTGTTTTTATTTAATTATAATGTACTTGCAGGAGCTTCTCAACACAAGGTTTGAAATCAGCAAAATGCAATAAACTTTGTTTATTAAAATAAATATATTTATGTTGTAATTATTATGAAGTATTGTATTTATTATTTTATAAATTAAATATATTTGTACTGGAGGTACCAGTTTGGTGCCAAAGAACCTAACTAGTACCATTGGTTATGATGAATATGTAAAGTGAAAGGAGAGTTAAGTGATAAGCCGTTATCTTGGCTCGACATTCCCAGCGGCGAGTTCTCTTGCTAAACTGAATAGACAAGAACACTTAAGTGGGATGTCCTGTGTTGTACTACAACAGTTGTATGTTTCTGTGCAAAGCTTTCTGTATTGGCTCAGCCATTTGGCTGCCCCATGGCATGGTGTCATATGCTCTGCGAACACATGAGGCATCTTATCAAATTGGGGAGAGCCTTTCCAATTTGGTGATCAACATATCATTTGGCAGTTGTGATACGACAATTTTATGGCTCGATTAGGTTTGTAACGAACCACTTCAGTCACCAAAGAACCCTCTTAAAAGCCACAAGTGAAGTTTAGTGAGTGTTATTGTGAAGCAATATTAATATGATTATGACAAGTAAACTAGTTTCATTTGCTGCCAATGGCAAGAATCTATTGAACTGTGTTTTGCCAAAATGTGTGAATCTAGTGGATAAATCAAATTTCCATTCAAGTAATGTGGTGCAAAGCCAATTTAACTGGCAAGATCCATTTTTGGTTGAGAGAAATTTCACGGAAGATGAACTAGAAATTATGAATCAAATGAGAAGCTATTGTAATGAAAAGTTATTGCCTCGCGTGTTGGAAGCCAATCGAAAAGAGTACTTTGACACCGAAATCATGAGGGAAATGGGATCCCTGGGAGCGCTCGGGTCAACTATTAAGGGCTATGGTTGTGCCAATGTGTCCTCTGTTGCTTATGGAATCATAGCATATGAAGTGGAACGGGTGGACAGTGGTTACAGATCAGCAATGAGCGTACAATCATCTCTCGTCATGCATCCCATTTATGCTTTTGGTTCCCAAGAGCAAAAAGAAAAATACTTGCCCAGGCTAGCGACTGGCGAGTTGATTGGTCCGTAATTACAAATTATGCACATTCTTACTGACGCTTCCTTCGGTTTAGGTTCATTCGGTTTAACTGAGCCAAATCATGGCAGCGATCCTGGTAGCATGGAAACTAGGGCCAAATATGATTCAGCATCTAAGTCGTATATCTTGAACGGTGCTAAAACCTGGATTACGAATTCACCTGTTGCAGATATTTTTGTGGTTTGGGCAAAATTAGATGGAAAAATTAGAGGATTCATTTTGGAAAGAGGCATGAAAGGCCTGTCGACCCCAAAGATCGAAGGAAAATTTTCCTTACGAGCATCTGCTACTGGAATGATCTTGATGGAAGATGTAGTTATACCAGAAGGTAACATTTTGCCAAAAGCTGAAGGACTGAAAGGACCTTTCAGTTGTCTTAATAATGCTCGCTATGGTATTTCTTGGGGAGCACTTGGGGCAGCTACCTTTTGTTTCGAAGCCGCCAGAAATTATGTTCTTGAGCGAAAGCAATTCGGCAGATCTCTGGCTAGTAACCAAATCATTCAACTCAAACTGGCCGATATGTTGACCGAAATTAACATAGGATTGCTTGCTTGCTTGCAAGTTGGAAGACTCAAAGACAGCCAACAATTAAGCCCAGAGATGATTTCCATTGTCAAGCGGAACTCTGCGGGCAAGGCAATTGAAATAGCTAGAAAGTGTCGTGACATGCTTGGAGGAAATGGCATTTCCGATGAATACCATGTGATCAGACATGTAATGAACCTAGAATCTGTCAACACTTATGAGGGAACTCACGATATCCACGCGCTCATTCTGGGGCGAGCCATAACAGGCATTCCAGCATTTAATTGATAAAACAAGTATAAATTTCATAATGCTCAATTGAATTTAATTGTAAGTTACTGAGTTTTTAATTTAATTCATTTGACAGTAAATAAATTCGATTATATACCAAGGTACATTGCCAATAGATGGCAGTCAACGTTTATATTAGTATAAGTAATACAGTGTAATAATTACATGCGTGCATGTGCTCTGACAGCTCTGTTTTGCTTGCAATTTTGTTTACATTTGTCAATTTGGCAACATGGAACGGATTGAAGTGTATCATAATCTAGATGAAACTAAATTTAACCAGTTGATTTCTCAGGTCTTTAATTGATTTAATTATGTATTTTTTCATTTTACTAACTTTGTTTCAATAGGATTTACCTTTTGTCATATCTGGTTCAAATTTTGGCGATTGTTTAAAAAAATGGAATGCTCAATATCTCTCGGATAAATTGAATGGTTCTTCCGTTAAGTTACATGCTTCTGATGAAGCTGTTTTAAATTTTCTTGAAAAAAATTTCAAATATGAAACTTGTGATTTTGCTGAATTTCTAGATAAATGTATCAATGACTGTGAGAATTATTTTTACCTTCGCTCCCTTGGAATTGACAAACGAGGAAAAGATGTGTCGGACATTAAAAAACACTACCCTCAGATTGCGAATGATATTTTACTGCCAGAGTTTGCTAGTTTTTGCGAATCAATTGACTGCATTGACGAGTCATGTGATAAGAAACATCTTTTCTCTAGTGTATTTCGAATTTCTTCAAAAAATTTAGTTATATGGACTCATTATGATATGTTGGACAATCTTCTTCTTCAAATAAATGGAACTAAACGAATCACCCTTTTTCCACCGAATGATGCTCCTTATCTTTATCTAATTGGTGACAAATCGGAAATTGTCGATCTCGACCAAACGGACCTCGACAAGAAATATCCTCTTTTCACAAATGCAACAAAATACGAATGCATTCTAAATCCAGGTGACGCTATATTTATTCCCTCTCTGTGGTTTCACAACACTAAAGCTTTGGAATTTTCTATTGGTGTAAATTTTTTCTGGAAGGATAAACTTCTTAATGATTTCTATAACAAATCCGACGTTTATGGAAACAAAGACTTGATTCCTGCTAGTGATGCTTTTAGCAATATAGACAAAGCTCTCAAACATTTATCTAAACTGCCCAACAAATATAAAAAATTCTACGTTTATATGATTATGAATAAATTAAGTAAACTATTATAATTACATGCATAAATAAAAAGCGCAAATCTTAATTTCAAACAAGCTTGAATGTTCAGTTGGGAATCAATGATCAATAATCCATTAATAAGTAAGTAAGGCATTAACTCTAAAGCAAATTATCGTTTGAATTGAAAATTCTATTGAAGAGTTAATGGAATGCTGTTGATGTTAATTTAGACGCTTGATTTGATAAGATTTATTTAATTTAATCACTTTTTACATTGAGATTTAAATTCTAAACAATCACGAGTCGTTCATCATATCGATTGCAGTGACACAGTTTCTTGCAAGTTGCAAATTACATTTGAAATTATTATATTCTGAATACGCAGTCAAAACATGAGTGGCTTGCTTTGTTGCCGCTGTTGATATATTATGTTTTTATAGATTTTTTTATAACTTCTAATTTTGAAAGTTTACCATGGATCAAGTCGAGCAAGACAATATGTTTACTCATTTGAAAGTTTTTGTTGAATTTATCTCTGAAGAAAAGGTGCATTCAATTGAAGAGGTGATTAATGCTTCCATAGTTTTACTCAAACATTGTCCCTCTTCCCGATTGGCAGTCTTCAAGTTTTACAGTAAACTGCTGAATGAATATTGTTACGAGTATTGTCTAACTAATGGAAACAATTTGAATGCAAATGTCGACAAACAAGAATTCGTATTTTTGCAACGATTTTTGAAAGCACTACATTCAAGTCAAGCCCTGAAGATTAAAAAGATACAGGATGAAAACACAGATAAATCGGAAGTTAAATCTCTTGAAGATGGCCCACAAAGTCCTTCAAGAGAAATGTCTGAAGATTATCATATGGAAGACTTATCTTTAGGTGGAATTTCTCAAAAAGATATAGACCTTTCTGTAATTATTGCTTCGCTCGACAGACACATTTCAAAATTAGGCGACATTCTTACTTTATTGCAAAATGATCCAGACATAATTTTTACTATTTCAATCTCAGACTGGGCTTTGGATCTTGCTTCTGAAATTAGTCAACAATTTTCTTCGTTTATTATAAATGATCCGAATTCAAACCTTAACAAACAACAACGAGTTTCAAAATTGGATAATTTATCATTGATGAGTGCTTTAGGATTTTGGGTCCAATGTCCGGCCATGCAAGTTTTGACCAGAGTTGTTCTCACAAGTGCCTGTATCAACAAAACCGAGGCAAAAACCTTGAGTGATCGTCTTTTGAAGTATTCGCCTCATTCTGACTGGATACTTGCCCACTTGTGCACAAACATTTCCCAGAGTTTAAACTTAACCGATTACATTGAACAGTTGATCAATCAAGACCAATCTTCATATTCGGCAACATTTATTTTATCTTATGTTTCTGAACACAATCCTCAAGCGATTGTTAATTGTTCCAAATCAAATTTGCCTTTATTACTTAAGTTGTGTACTAATTCAAAGCCTTTACTAGATTTGCTTGCTCACGACATCGTTAAAAAAGGTATTGGATATATAATAATAATTGAAATTTAATGATTTATTGTTTTTAGTGAATGTGAGAATGTTAAACAAATTGGCTGAATTGCATACATCAGAGGAGATAAATGATCATATAATATACTGCATTTTAAATGCGCCAAACGCATTCGAATTACTGAAGTTGTCTTTTGACTTAGTAGTTCATCAACAAACTAGCGAAGCTCTATGCAATCGTATCCTCAACATACTTTCCTTGGTAACTATGCAAATTCACAAATATGTCCACGAAGCATCAAGCTCGTCGGACAATACATTTCCAATTATATCTTTGCTGCGGAATAATATTCAACAGCTCATATCGCATCCATCTATCACAAAGAACACTTCATTGAAAAAACTTCAACTTAGACTTTTGAATTTAGTTTGTATTCGCTATGGATGTGAATTTATCACTGAAGTTTTTCACCATCTTTTGAATGTCTCTATTTACACAATTGGAACATCTAATTATGAGAATATCAAGTTAAATCCACTATTGTTTCCTCTTTTTAATTCATTGAGATTGCATTTTGGTTTCAGCATTCAAAACTGTATTAGAGACACTCTCAAATTGCATTACACAAAGAAATTGGTCTTTTGGGCTTTTCTCATGTCGTTTATCGAATCCAACTCAGCTCCACTCGAAAGTGATGACTTAGCAATCTATCTAAGTCAAATATCTTATGACAAATACGAAAACATATTCAGAAAATATTATATTTTGAAGATACTAACTAAGATATTCGAAGTAAATCCTAAGCTTTATTATCGTCAACAATACAAATTGTGCATTGGTTTAGTAAATACTTTTTTTGAATTGATGCAAGAGATGCAATATTGCCAAAGTCAATATCTCGTAGTGATCATCAACTCAATCGTTATTTCTCAAAAGCTTTTATCGAATTTGTCGTCAAATTTCAATCTCAATGAATATGTCATTTCTAGATACATACTAGACTTTATTCACGAAAACAGTGGACTTTTTATTCCTGAATATTCTGTTTCTAATATCCATCCATATATTAATTATGAATGTAAAAATTTGCTCAATGAAAACTTGCTCAAAGTTAGTAACAATCTTAAGTGCAAGAAAAATCGCTTGTTGCCATATCACAAAGCTAATAGGAAAAAACATCAGATTCAAAACAAATGCGTTCCTTTAAACAAGCAACTTTTGATTGATCTTTTGCAAAGCTGTATTAAGGATAAAGTTTCATTTGCCAAAAATTTTGTCTATTCTTTGTCGAATGAACTATTTATGAACGATGCACCTTGGATGGACGATGAGCTTAAAGATGGACAAGTTCAACATTTGAGGGTATGAAATATTTCTATTGACATTGTATTGCAATAAATGTTTTTTTTTAATCTAGATGACACTAGAAAAAGATCTTTGTGTAGCTCGAATATTTGAAGAGAAACCAATCTTGTGGAATGTTTTCGAAATAATCAGCAAGGGACAATATTTGCAACATTGTGTAGTTGTTATAAGAGCTTTGGTCAACGTGCAGCGGGCAAACCTTGCTTCATCTACTTATAGAGATCAAAACATTTTGCTCACCCAAAGGTAAGTAAAGTAAAGCAATTTTATTATTTAATCATTTTATATTTTAATGATTAGAATAATTACACTAATGGCCAACAATGAGATTCTCCCACAAAAGCCTTTCATCTACATTTCGGAGTTGGTACCGAAAATTAAGAATTGGGAAATGTCTTATGTTCTCCACGATATTGCCAAATATATTCGTGATTGTAATACAAATTCACAGGCCAGGTTAAATTTAAAGCCATATCTAGATAGGTTACGTATCATCATGACTCTTCAGCCAGATGAAATATTCATAAAAATATTTAAATATCTATGAAATGCGAATCAGATTACATTTTGTTGAAAAAATGAATTGAATAAATCAAATTTGGTTATTTTTTGGATCGCCATTGTGCATCTTTGTCGGTCAAAGGTACATACATCACACCCATCACTTTCTGCCTTTTAACAGTACCATCTGCTAGTTTATCGATCTGTTCCAAATCTTGATTACCACCTTTTGCTCCGATTGGTACAATCAATCTGCCGCCAGGCTTAAGTTGCTCCACCAACTAATTAGACAAATTAGAAAAGGATATTGGATTTTTACATTAAAAAAATACCGCTTCTGGTAATTTTGGGGCTGCAGCTCCGACGTGTATTGCATTAAAAGGTGCGTATTCAGGGCATCCCAGTCTACCGTCACCCACTGAAAAAATATATGTATTTAAATATATTGATACACCACTTGATACAAAGATTTGGGAATGTTTCGGATATTAATTACAGGGAGTTTGCAATGTATTCAATATCAAATCTCACCTTGAAGAATAATTCGCTTTGAATCCAAAAGATCTCCATTTGCTCGTTTGATATTTCCAATCGATTCTTTTAGTAATTCGGGAAAATGTTCAATGCCAACAGCTCTTCCACTTTTTCCGAGCTATATTATTTTAAAATTTAGTTCAAGCAAATAATTACATTTTTAAAACGAAGATACCATTTGTGCCATGCAAGCAGTTAAATATCCAGAACCAGAACCGACATCAAGGGCACTTTCTCCTTCTTTAAGATGATCTTTAAGTAATTCCAGAGCATATGCATGCTAAAAAATAATGACACTTACAAATATTGAATGAACAAAATATTTACCATGTGCGGGGCACTAATTGTAGCTCCAAAGCCAATTGTCATTGGTGAATCAACATATTTTTGGTCATTCTTAATAAAATTGCCTCGATCAACTGAAAGCATAGCATTTTCCACTCTTGAATCACTGATGATACCATTTTCTATAATAATAAAAATATAAACCAATATTAATATTAAGAATAAAATAAATAATTTATCAAAATATATACTTTTGAGGTTGGCAATCAATTCCTGATGAGTCTTTCCGTGAGATCTCCACGCCATTAGAAAGGAAAAAGAAAGTATGGAGAGTGATGAGATCAAAAGAGGTTTCAGTCTTAAATTTAAATAACGGACCACAATGCGCATTGAATTTCAGTGGATGACAGGTGAAACTTGAACGTTCGCTAATAAAAACAAAGACCGACACTGACAGCGTACAAATAGACTACAGGAACACTTCGATATTCACTTTCAAAATACAGGGCAGTCTTCATCATTCGAAAAACTCAGTAAAAATGAACTGCTAGATTACTGATAAATTAATTGATAGAAAATTACTATTGACTGTTTACAAAATGTCATTCTAATTGCAGGTCTAGAAACGTCTAAAATATTCAAATGTGGTTTATTTGCAAATGGAATTTTTTATTAAATTTATGTCTGTTGATTTTAAATAAAAACTTATATATATATATATAATGAAACAAAATAAATGCAACATTAGAAATTTACATTTCTACTTTTATTCCACTGAGAATAAAACCGCTGGATGAATTCATTATCATGTCGGGACGAGTGCGATCGTTGAGTACTTGAAATTTTCGCAACCAAGTTTCCGAAATTCGAAGATATATGCATTTTTGTCTTAGTTGATGGTAACATTCTTTAAGCGGATCAATCGAAGAGCAAAAAATTACAAAAGGACGGGAAAGACCTAAAAATTCCAAAAGTATATGCACAATAGAACTTGGATCGTAATCTTTAGTGAGAATAAGTAATCCGTGCATGCTTCGATCTCTTAGAATTGCCTTTGCCTTATTTACTTCCCTGAGACGCAATTCTTTTTTAGAAGGAATTTGATTTGGCTCAATGGGTAAGCCTTCATTATTGTCAAGAGATTCCCCATTTTCAATACTCAGTTGAAACACATCATTGAGACTAAGACTGAAGAGACACTCAGAAATGGTACTTTCAGGATAATTTAAGGCATGCACTGCTTGACGATAACTACCATTTGGAATGTTCTCAGTAAATACTTGAACAATAGAGCCTTTTCCAGAAGTTCGTTCCATTAGGGCAGCACTTAAAATGCCCAGATTTGAGTCAACCACCATATAATTTCCACCAGCCATTATGTTACACAAAGTTAACATTTGAGATAAACTATCAACGCGAAGGTAACTAAAAAAATGAAAAATGAATTTTTAAAACTAAAAACTAAACGTTCATAATATCATACTTATTCTTTGCTGGTCCTTTAACAAAATACATTTCAATTAAAAATTTTATAGTAGGCTTCAAAACAGTAAACAAATTCAGGTATTTTTGTTGCTTTTTAGCCAAATATTTTTGTTGCGAAAATTTATTCTTCCCTTCAAACGTTGAACTATTCTCTACTAAAGTCTTAATAATTTCTTGGCCTGAAATTTCTTTTTTGAAAGTCTCTATTTCACTCCTAGTAAGCTTTTGAGACTTGTTGTCGTCTTTAATGAAACGATTATCTTTTTGTGCATTTGAGTCCTGATCTTGGGTCGAAATACAGTAATCAAAAAAATTGACCAATTTCAAGTTTTTATCATTCGTCAATTCAAAAGTAGAGCCAAACTTTTGTCCATCTAGTGAAGAAATATTGATCTTCTGTTTTCCCATGAAAAAATGCCTACAAATTTATCAATATAATCATCAAAATATAATGCTTACAAACAATTGCTTACTTGTCAGTGCCAATTTTGACCAATTTAAAAGCGGTTGTATCGAATGTCCTTCGAATTATGAGAAACTTGCCATCGCTAATAATGTCATCGTCGCTTACTTTGTCCTGTTCCATTTTTACCAAAAGTGAACGATAAGTTGGTTTGATTGAAATCAAGTTCTCCTACAGGACAAAGTTTGTCCGACAAACACATGTGTTTGTGACAATGTGCGCAGCGACTACATCGGCACCAGCTGTGCGCTCAAACTCGACCGACTCGATCATCATCATGTAAACACACAAAAGTGTTGGCAAACAACTCGGAGGGTCGTTATGATGGTCACTTTTGGCAAGTTTCACTCTTCCTTTGGTCCACGGTGATGAGCCAGCTGGACACTTTCTGTCCTGGGGCCTATTGCGGTCGGCTGGTTGTGAATGAAACATTCAGCGAGTGTGGGGTAAGCCGATCTCATTGCTCGTCTTTCAAAATATTTATATGCAATAATTAAATTCAAGGGTTGTCCGCGTGGATTCCGATCTAACCATCAACATATTTGTGTGGAATGTTCCGAACCACTTCAATTATATGATTGGATTTATCTTTCCTTTATGATCATAGTTTTTGCGGTAATTCAGTGTTACTTTATCGACAAGAGCATAAAGTCAAACAAGTTCAATTATTTATCGTTCACCTTGTATTTGGCAACAGTTTGTGAATCAATAATTGCTTCAGTTGTTTCCGTGTTGCCATTCAACTCTCAGTGGGATTTCAATCTGAAAACATGTGGCGTGAAGTCATTTTCCGACTGGTACACTTTGTTTTTTAATCCATCAATCAATGAGAAATCTTATTGCACTCAGGAAGCAGTCTATCCACTCTACTCGATCGTCTTTATATTTTATATAATTTCCCTATGCCTCGTCCTAAGCCGCCACATCTATCTTAGGTTGATTTGCTTCATTCTTTACTTCTTGACCCGATCCTCTTACGTCAAAAGGTTATGTCCTGTAATGTCAAAAGATTACATTACTAAGAACACCTACTATATATTATACTCAATCCCTGCATTGATGTTTATTCATGCAATATTTGCAGGCGTCATTTGTAAGTCATTTTTGTTTGTTTTGTCTCACTAAGTTGGTTATGTCTTTTCTAGATTACATCTACCCATACCTGATTGTGATTGGCTCGGTAATTTCTATAGCCGCTCACTTTTCACATCACATTGATCAAAGTCCGATTTATTTGTTGCAATCGATATTTCAATTTCGTAACTTTTCAATCGTTTTCTTTCACTGGTCTTTGCATGCATTCGGAATTATCTCATTGACCGAACTGAAGCGAACTAGTGATTATTTTATCTTCTTTTTTATCCCATTTCCCACTTTGTTTTATATTTTGACATCTAAGTTTACCGATCCTTCGATGCTTTAATTACTCTCCGGTGTATTAAATACTCATTTTATTATAGTCATTGTGAAATTAAATAAGACAAAAATAAAGAATTAACATTTACATTAGTTTTGGGCGATTGTGTTTTGTTCCCAGATGTATCACAGAGTCCTTTTCACACGTAGAAATGCATCTTTGACCGCAGTTCGTTCTCCAATTTTTCATTATGATAGACTGTCATGTCCTAGAGAAAATGAGTTTTGAGCAGGCTTTACTAGAATCGAATAACTTACAATCTCATTGAACTTGTCCAATTCTTGAAATTGCTTCTCGTGAACCTTTTTAAGCTTTTCTCTCTCTTTGTCTTGTCTCAGTGCTGCATTTTTTCGTTCCTCTATGAACTTTTTGGTGTTGTTACTGTTCTTTTCTTTTAATCTTCTTTCCTTCTCTGCTTTGTTTCTGAGCGTTTTATCGCTGGCAACTTCTTTGGCTGTATCCACTGAAACTTTAGCCTGTTTGGCTTTCATTTCCTTGTTTTCTCGTTCGAATATCGTCTCAAGATTTTTTATTTGCACGTTCTGCCAGTGCAATAGAATCTTTCTTAAAAAGTCAGCTTCACTTGTTTTTTGTGTCTTGTAAAGGTCCCATTTCTCTTGGTGATGTTTTTCACACAACTCACTAAAATGTTTTATTTGCTGACCCCCTAATTCCTTAATTGCTGGATCTTTGATGCAGTCTGTAATTTTGACAGTTTTGACCGCTTTATCAATAGCCAGAGTTTGTTGCTTTTGTATATTAGCCTCCTCTTTGAGCTGCTTCTTTCGGAAACTTTCAAACTCCTTATGGTGTTTTCGGACTAGTCTCAAGAAGATCTTGTCATTCTTGAGCATTTCCACCGTAATATATTCAATCTTATACTCTTCTCGCTTTCCATCGTCCATTTCTCTGTTTTGTATGTCCGTTTCTTCAATTCCCATTGCTTTCATTTGGTCAATTCGCTTCTCTTGAGCTGAGAGAAAAGCTCTTGGGTCGGACAAGGCGTCCATCAAATCTCCTAAACCATCGGGCACATATATTTTTAGTTCGATGCAAATAAAGAGCATTGGCAGTGACATGGGAAAGTTTCCCTCGGTCCTAAGTGAGATATGTCTGTACCCAGCTTGTAGACCGTCTAAAGGCAATATTCGTTGACCGAGCATTTTGCCATTTTCGTCATATACCGCAATTCGGAGAACAGCCAAGTCTGGCAGTACAACTTTTCGAAAGACAAAGGGTTCTTCGTTGTAAACAGGATTGAGACCATTGGCTGGAACCATTCGAGTGCGAAACTCTTTGCGAATTGTGTCCGTGGGCAGTCCATACATGTCTACCTCGACATATGTGCCAACTTTTTTGTCGGACAAGAACTGCCCACTGATGACTCGGACTGAACATTGAGCTGCAATCACACCATCCACTGGAGATTCGGCGAATGGGTCGAAAATGCGATCCTTGCGTCTCATGAAGTCGGGCTTAAGTAGATAACCACAACCGCCATTATATTCGAACTTGCCCTGGTTCAGCTGCATTGGCAAGTCTGATGTTTGAAAGTTGAGCGCCACCATTTGGCAACCCGCATTCCAAAATATTTGAGGTAAAAAGTTGCTAGAATCTGCTCTGGTTCCTTTTGGGTAGATGCGACTAAGCTGTCGTTTGTTATAGTTTACGAATTCAATTGCCTGGGTCTTTAAATAACCAAGCGCAGTGTTCTCAGCAAATGAAGACATGTGAAAGCTATGAAAGTAACAAATAAATGAAAGTTCTAAATCACTGATATCTTACTGAATGTCGCGTTCTTCAGCTACATCAAATCCTTGGAATTTGATTGGTTGTGCATAGTTGACCATTGATGACAGGTAAGGATGGATGTGCAAGGTGGCACCAGTGTAACGATAATTAGCCATCGCAATTTGCTCTGGCTCCACGTACTCCTGTATTGAAAACTTTTTGTTGGTAAAATAGCAATTAATAAGGCTCGCGGTTGTTTACCTTTTTGTCTAAATATTGCAGGTCCATAAATGGTCCATTAGTAACAATTGTTTAATTCACTTTGAGCCTTACCTAAGTCTTCCGTTGTAAGTATTGCTGAAGGGTCTTCGTTTTCTTCGTCTTCATCAGCTGCCAGTTGTCCCTTTTTCCAAAGCTCGAGTTCCACTGTAAAAAACAATAATATAATTGAATACCAAATGCTACATACAACGTTTGCATTGTACCTTTTTCTTCTTCTGGATTGAGTCGTTTGTTTTTAATTAATATTTTGCACTTTAGATCACTTGGACTTGGCAGATGAGCTTTCGGTTCCAAAGGATAACTCAAAAGTGGTTCATGAAGGAGAAGGTCGCCTAATACCTCGTTGCAGTACTTAGCTAGCTTATATTGCTGTTTTTTACTATTACCAGCAAAACACTGTCAATAAGTAAATAAGGACCAAGGTTGGCTTACCTGCAATGATTTTCGAAGGACAATATTACAGGGTACTGGGAAGTGACAAAAGCACAGTCGCGAATTGCATATATAACTTCCTGTTAGTAGAGTTAGTTTGTTAAGATTAAGGCTAGTTCACTTTGCAAAACAATCTTTTCACCTTGAACAAAATATCTGTGCACATGGCTTTTCCATGTGTTATGATGGGCTCTTCGTCTTTTCCATCCCAGCAGTCAAGTTCAATGCACCGACACCCTGCCAGTAACACTTGCCGATACCTGCCCGAGCGAAAACTGTTAAATCGGATCATTTACATTGAAATTCCAGTTTACATTTCCACTGAAGATTTTCCCCCGAACTGTCTTCCGGTTAGATAAGTGTTGTGACTGGAATTGCAATAGTAATGTGATAGTTGCTGGTCCATTTCCATGTAGATATCCAGTCGGTCAAGGAATACTGGAGCATTCTCGTCCGACATGAGGTACCGAATAAGACCGTCTTGGGACAATAAGCCTTGTTTGGTTAAGTCCTGGTTCTGCTCGTAGGCGTTTATGATCTCTTGGGCCCGTTTGTCATCGTAGAATGGATGTAAAATTTCGTTAAGACGTGGATCTCGTTGTCTCTGAAGTAATGTTTCATTATCACACGAAATAATCAGATGAACATTAACTATAGTACCTCATTTAGGAACTCTATCAGCTGCTTCACCGAGATATAATTGGATTTGCCCTGAGTTCTGCAATACATTTATGTCAAAACTTAGTTGACTTAGCACAAGCCACTTACATTGAATTGAATAATTCCTCGATGTCACTTCGAGGGCAGATCTTGTGATAGAGTTGGTAGAATTTGTCAAATGTCCATTCAGCTGGCGCAATGGTCTCATTCTGAAAATGACTGACTATAATGGTCCTTTTCGGTATGCAGATCTTACCTTCTCAAAGGGTAATCCTACTTCCTTCAAGCATTGATATATATACTTCTCAGTCTTACCGGATGCGAATGTTTTTGCTACACTAAAGGTAATCATAATCGTCAATTAATAGATTGATTATAAATCCAGATAAACCTTTTCACTGGGATATCTTCATTGGCATCAGAAAGGAATCCTAATTTCATCCAACTATAGAAAAAAAGTGACAAATTGAAACATTGCCGACTGTTTAATAAATTTTATTGGCACTTACTGTTTCTTGAGACATGTCATTGGGCAAACATTGTTTGCCTTGTTGTTGTTCGTAATAGAACGTAGTCCTTGTTGCCATTTCTGATGGTGATAAATACAAAAATATCAAATTGCTAAAAATTGTAGTGTTTACCTTGGCAATTTCAGGACTTCGTGCGACAATGTGCGTGTAGTTGATGTTGACCATGTCCGTCCCACTACAAACCGTAAGCGACAATTCTTCGAGAATTCCATTGCCATTGATTCGAGTTTGTAATTCAGCTAAAAGCCGAATATCTTTAGGAATTCCACCAGAACGAATATCGTTCACTTGACACAATTCAAGAACTTGTCCTTCCTGTTCGTTATTCAATATACCGCGATTGATTGATTAGTAAAATTGACTGGTTGAATTGAAAATATAATCAACTCACCCTTCCTTCTGATTTCCAGAAAATGAAAAAACCAAACTCATCTACTTTGACTGTGGCATCAGGCTCGTAGATAATTTCTCCTTTTTCCTGAAGACAGTCGATCGTTGAAAAGGTTCATTGGAAGTGCAATGTGTCCACTCACCTCTTCCCAAATATCGAACAGGGAACCTGTCAAGAGTTCCTCTGGAACAGGACGTTGCCAGTTGAACTCGTATGCTTTGGTCATGATGACAAATGAAAGCACTTAATGGTCATCGAGGTCATCTGTTTTGGTCATAGATGCACGATGTGGTCGATAATGCTGCCTTGTGTTTGATATTGTTACTGTTGAATGTACTGGAAAAATGGTAGTTGACATTTGATTTACTTGGCAAACATGGTGAATGGTCGCTTTGTTATATCTCCTAGTTAAACAAGAGGCACAGTTCGACCCGATATCACTACTTCTGACAGACTACCACCGATCCAATCAGCAACTAATGAGGCCCGCCTTACACGATGGCCACAAATAAATGGAAAAGACTGGAACCAGTCGAAATGTTGGTCCAATTGCCACTTCACTCTGTGTGTGGTTCAGCGAATGTCAGAGTGAGAACACTGCCAAAAAGATTTCATTGCCGTGAGAGTTTGTTTATAGTTGGCATCAATATCGACCAAGAAAGAGCAAGCAAGCACCATGTGGTATATAGCAGCCGTTCGATCTCTGCTCTGTTGTGCTACTGACATAAACACTACTCTACTCCAGTGCGCTGACTTGAAACCGAAATAACCAATACGAGGTGAGTGCACAATGCATTCCGCTCATGACCAACCACTATTGAGTGTTAGGGGCTTCCTCGATGCTCACTGTGCCACTCGGTCTGTGTGTCGATCGAGTTCGACTTCGACTGGTGAAATCCCCGTTCACCAAAGTGAAAGTCTCCATCAAACATCATTAATAGTCTGGCCAACTAATGGCACACTATAGATGCGTCTGCTGTATTAATCCGTACCATGTTCTGCTTTCATGTTAGACACGTTTAGCTGAACGCTTTCAATCACATCCCTTCCTGT
Organism: Rhizoglyphus robini; assembly: GCA_023373905.1. Taxonomy (NCBI): domain Eukaryota; kingdom Metazoa; phylum Arthropoda; class Arachnida; order Sarcoptiformes; family Acaridae; genus Rhizoglyphus; species Rhizoglyphus robini. The sequence goes on along the minus strand of JAKIJQ010000012.1, from coordinate 3,751,016 downwards.
TGCACTATCAGGATAACATTGAAAGTAAAGCCGTATAGTATTAGTAGTAGTATTAGCTCAAAACTTTGCTTTGTGGAAAAATTTGTGCCTGTAATAGAAGGAAAAGTGCCAGTGATGTAGTAATGACTACTAAGTAGTTTATTGTACTTAATTCGATTGACAGACTGGTTAGGTAAGTTAGATATACTGTTATGCAGCTAATGGGATTGAAGCAAAGGAGCAATGGAAAGGACAATAATGAGAGCTTGTCAATGCAAGTGGGTTTGGTGAAGTGGGTTCGAATTGGCAACTATCAGCGAATACACTGAGTTTCATGCAGCTGTCATTGGGCAATACAAACGAGTCTTTCGCTTCTAATGCAATAAAAAAGTAGTAGCAAAATTAGAGTAAATCTCGATATAACAACAATCAGAGTGGTAGTAAACTCTACAAAATCTAAAATATCACAAAACAACAACAAGAGTAATACAAATAAAGGATGACATCAAGGAATTGTCGCATAATGTTTGCCATCTAAACATGGAATTCTCGATGCCTATTGCGAAAAAATATAAAACCAAAAAATAAACAGGACAAAATAAAAACAATAATGGCAAAATTCAACGATAAACAATCAAAAGGAATTGTCTCGGGTTGGAGCACTGCAAGTAATAACAGCTCGTGGCACAATTGGCTTAGGTGCCAGCCACAACTTGCACAAAGTGGCTGTGAATGTGCCACTGAAGAGAATTGCACTTTGAAGGGAAAAGCGGCCATTGAACGGACGTTTGGAAAATCAGCGGTACAGGTGGGCCAGTAATGAGCGATAATGGAAAGATCAAGGACGACAAAATGAGCTAGTGAGCTAGTCCTTTTTACTAGTGAGATACATCTGCACGAAGAGACCTTTGTCTAGGTTGTAACTCGATTTGAGTCGGTGGCACTTCTCCTCGTGTTCTTTTGCTTTTTGTTCTTTCATTCTTAATTTCTCCTCTTCCAACTTTCTTTGCACTTCGAGTTGTTTTGCTTTTAACTCTAATGTGCGCTTATCAAGCAACGACTTAAATCGATGCCTCTCGACCACCGCTTGGTCAATTAATTTTTGTTGCAATTCGCGTTTAATTCGAGCAAGTTCGTTTTTGTCTTTGTGCGTCTTGCTTAAAGAAACCAACTCCTCCTTGTTTTGGAGTTCAAGTCTTTTCATCAAGGAGGCCACTTCCTTGTCATGTAGCGAATACAAAAACTGATTCTGAGAACGTTGAGATTCTTCCATTGCTTTGCTCAAGGATTGACATAGCTGGGGAGAAAGTAAAGTGTAACTGAAATTCAGATTAAGATACCAAGTGACACTTACTTGCTCGTAATATTTCTGTTCAAATAGTCTTAATTCCTCTTTGTACTGTTCGACAAATTGATTCAGTAGCGCTTCAGAAAATGTCCTCTGCAACTCGTTAATCTAAATAAACCAAATTGTAAAGAATTTGAAATTTCCTTATCTGCAGACTCACCGTTGCCTTATAATCATCCTCTAAGAATTGAACGTCGACAATGCTTGGACGTTTACTGAGATAACACAATGTATTATTAGTGAGGAGGAAATAAAATCATTTCAACCGAAACTTACCCGTCTGTACTTTTTTTTATACTTTTTAAAGTATTTGCAACAGTTTTTTTTCGCTTTTCCATTGACTGCAGTGCTTTATCTTCTTCTTGCAAATAGTTTTCTCTGTATTTATCGCGAATTTTGTCATATTTCTTTACCAAATTCGTTAAGTCTCGCTCATACTTGCTGCTAATTTTCTGGACGTTTTTGGCCAATTTCAACTTTTCTACGGATTCAGCTGAAAGCTGTGCTTCACTTGACTCCAACAAGGAAGTGTTTTTGAAGTCGAGGCTAGAATCTTCAAAGATTTTGAGTGAAGCGGTCATTTTACGGTTCAAAGTGTCCTGCCGTCTAATACTGAAACTTTTGTGATTTGGTGAAGACACTTTCGATGAATTTTTTGAAGACGAGTTAGCACCATTTAGTTCAGCCTTTGTTATTTCTGATTTCGACAAAGGATGCGGATTGTTAGAATCGCCGATTGAAGCCTCGCGCATATACTGTCGATTAGTGTCGTCATCTATTAAAGACTTCGAGTCAGAGCCACATCCAGAGGCCACTCTGCTGTTGACATGACTTTCACCGGATAGTGGACCATCTTCAGTATCGTCGGTCAAAGCAAGCAATTGTTTAGCATGCTTTTCCACCATTGACTGGTAGGCAATTGGATTGGCCAGTGCATCTGCTAGCTCAGACAAGCCATCAGGCACATAATCTTTTACAGTTATGTGCACAAATAGAGTTGGCAAAGCCAATGGTTGTAGAGATTCATTCCTTAGGGAAATATGTCTATAACCCGGCCGAAGGCCAACCACTGGCAATACACGAGTTCCAATGAATTTTCCATTTTCCTCGAATGCTGCTATTCGAAGGCAGGCAAGGTCAGGCAGAACCACTTTCTTGAAAACGAACGGTTCTTCGTCGAATATAGGATTGAGTCCGTTGGCGGACACTATTTTTGTCCGTTTACGACGAACTGTATCTGCTGGAAGACCATACATGTCTACTTCCACATAAGTGCCCACTCGTTTGTCCGACAAAAATTGACCTGAAATGACCTGAAAGCAATGTGTCAGTTAGCCTAGAAAATTTCTCAACGAGAAGAAACCTTAATGGAAACTGTGCCTGCGATGATTCCGTCTACAGTGGACTCTGTGAATGGGTCAAAGCGCCTGTCTTGTCTTCGCATGAAATCTGGCTTGAGCAGGTAGCCATTACGTCCGTTATACTCGAAAATGCCCAAATTTAGTTGCATGCCCAAATCTATGAAAATAGTTAAATAAATAAATGAATGTACACTTAAACAAAAATTTAGTACCAAGTGTTTGAAAATTGAGCGCCACCATTTGGCATCCAGCATTCCAAAATATTTGGGGCATATAATTGCTCGAGTTGACGCGTGTTCCCCGGGGGTAGATTCGGCTCAATTGTCGTTTGTTGTAACTAGAAAGCAACACATGTGGTAACGCATAAAAACACACAAAAAACCCACTTGACAAAATCAACTGGTCGTTCTTTCAGTAAACTTGTGCTTTGAGTTTCGTCGAAGGATGAGACCTCAAAACTGCGATCTCTCTCTGACAAAGATAACAATTACAATCAGTTTAATGAGCTACGAAGTGGTCAAAATTTACTTTCGGCGTGCTCGAATGCATGAAAACGAATTGGTTGAACGTAGATAACCAACTCGGACATCTCTGTGCCAGCCTCTGGTTCTTTAGCACCTGAATCGACTGTTGAATGAACATCTTCGATGACATCGTCGTCTTCTAAGCTACTGTCCGAATCGGCCTCTTCTATATCACAGCTGGAGTTTTTTATAATATTGGAAATAGGAATAGGTTCGTGTTCGTTCATGTACAAGAGATCATCAGTTTCGAAGGGGCCTTGATTGCTATCATCACTATTGCTGGTCACCAACTCAGGACGGCTTTCATATGTTGAAGGAGAAACATTGGTCGAGGTATTGATTGGCTGTGGGCTAGCTTCGGGCTCGTGCGCAACCGGAGCACTTTTGGTCTTCCGGTTCTTGTTTCGGTAGTGTTTCTTCTTATTTTTTATTATAATTTTCCTCAGCAAATGATTTGGCGACGGGAGAGGAACACCGGATTTGAGTGGGTGGCTTGAAATAGCCTCAGTCAGGAGCATGTCACCAAATATCTTGCGACAGTAATGAGCCATTTTGGCTTGCTGTTTACTTGAGCAATGGTTTTCGAATGAAAGAATCACAGGATAGTGTGAAGTTTTGAAAGCACTTTCACATATTGCCTCGAGCACTTCTTTAAGGGGTACGTCGGTCACCACTGTGTAGCCATGGGTGATGATTGGTTCGTCGTCCGATCGACCATTCCAACAGTCAAGTTCGATGCAACGACAGCCAGCTAGCAAACACTGGCGGTAAATCTCGACCGATGACTTTCCTGTGAGCTGATGCCCAGTCAGATACGTATTGTGACTGGAGTTGATGAAGTAATGACTCAATGGCTGGTCCATGTCAGAGTTCAAATCGAACTTCTCAGGCGGAACTATTGCGTTATCATCGCTTATCAAATAGCGAAGAAAGCCATCGAATGAGAATAGCCCTAGTTAAATGATAAGTTGTCAGTAATGGCAACGAGTGTAACAGAAAGCACCTTTTGAGGCTAATTCTTGGTTTGGCTCATATTGTCTAATGAGATCGTACGCACGAGTTCGGTTCGCGTATGGATAAAGAATTTCGTTCAGTCGAGGGTCTCTCTGTTCTTTGTTAAGGAAATCAACAAATTGGTCTACATTCATCACTTTCTTTTTGCTGCTATTTGAGCAACTATTGCACCTACAATGTAAACAAACTCATTGAAATAAAGAGAGCACTTTTAAGCACTCAGACTAAACTTACATTTGTTCGAATATCTCCATCACTTCGCTTCTACCGATAAGTTGCTGGTAGAACTCGAAAAACTTTTCCAGATCAATCTTCTCAATTGGAATGGTATCGTTCTAAAAGAATTGTAAACATTATTATTATAAACACTTTGCATAGCTATTATTCATCACATACTTTGCCTGATGGCAGATCACATGCTTCAAGGGCTTTTTCGATTCTCTTCTTATCATCCTTATGATTGGCGAACATTTTCACAGCACTGCGCAAGAAGAATGCTAATCAGTTACTCGAATTGATAAAACTAGTCTTTTACTTTTTAACTGGCAATTTTCCTTCGCGATCAATCATCAACATCAATTTGGCGTGAGCTTTTTCTAGGAAGCTATATACTGATGCATTGATAGTCAATAAGTTATAAGCAATCTTCAATATTTCAGTAGTCCACTCCTGCAAATGAGCGCCATCAATTAGCACTCAATTAATAATCCATCAGCGGCAAATATCACACACCTGAGCGATTTCTTTGGAGTTTGTGCAAAAATTAATGAAATTTACGTTTACAAAGTCTGGTCCGTAGACCACAGTTAGAGTTTTATCCTCCAGAGGTATCTCCGAGGGACCAATATTGATTGATTCCTTTAGTTTTCCTTCCTGCAATTAATATTTAATATTAATGTTTAGATAATCATTACATCATTAAAAGGTCATTAGCACCAGTGACAATATGCCAGTGACAACTTACGTTTCTTGGCGTTTTTGCATATTTACCAGTTCGTGTATCTCTAATACTTGATATTTCTAAAAATTCCATCTCCTTTCAGTAAAAACCAATTCAATAAATTGAAATATGTTCGAATCTATTTTACCCTGTTCTGATCAGTCCAACTGAGGAAGAAGCCTTTCTTGTCAACTTTCAATTTTACCTTCGTGCCAATTCCGGTGTCCTAAAAATCAAAAAACACATGATTCATTTGATATACATAAAAAGTCATCATGCAATATCGATAAATTTATTGTCAATTTTGATTGCAATGGACTAATTGTATCAATCAAACTAGCGTTGACTAAAGTCGAGAAGTTCAACTTACATCATCCCATTTGACAAAATCATAGCCGTCCACTAGACTTTGAGGAACCAGGATTGGCTTCGATTGAACTGTGTGAACAGTTCCTTTTGCATTTGCCATCGTAAGGAAAGAGCTTACTAATAGGAATGCCAAATTATTGCGGTTTGGTGAGCATTGGTTAATGTGCGCGAATGCATCAACAGGGACGCAGATTTATATGTTCATTTCTCATTTTGGTAGAATGGTTTCGGTGACAGGTGTTGGTATGGAACACGAGCCCGACATTAAGTGTAAAATAAACAGTATCACCAGTTAATAATCGATTATTTCGATTGATGGCCAACACAAGACCTAATAACTGAGTTACGAGTTCACTCAGGATGTGTCGAGTGGCGAGTGGTGCTAATTTATGTCCGAGTCGATAGCAGTGAGTGGCAACTATGTAAACAAGATGACAAATAGCTTTGTTTGTAGCATGGAGACATCTTAGATAGCGAAAAGCCGACTAAGCAAGGGAACGAATGGCCCAAGACAAAAGCTGGTTGGCGACGGCAAAAGCTGCAAAAGCTGCACTTGATAATCTACTTTCACTTTCACTGGGGGCTTAACAGATGACCGAAAGGCAAAGTCAAACATGACAGCAGCACTTGGCTTGATGGAGCAGCTTGTAATACAGCAGAATATGACAGACACGCACACAGCAAACTATATCACCTGCAGGATAGCAATTAGGAACTAACATGTGATAGAATGCAAATGCCAATGCTAATGCTGCAGGATGGTGACTGCTGGTACTGCTGCTGCTGCCTTCCACGGAGAATGAGTCTCTGCCGATACTGACGAGTTAAGTCACTGAATAGTCAGTGCACTTCTTGTCGTACTGGTCCACTTTGCAATCAACAGCAACTACAAGCGAGGACATTTGACTAAGTGGAGTCGATTCAAGTTGACTGGCGATCGAGTGGTGTGTTGAGGCGATCCAAGTCGATTCGACTTCATTCAACTTGATGCCTCTCTCTTGTCACATTCACGCTGGTCGAGGGACTGTTTTGGTTGTGGCACATACTGCATAAGGCTAAAGATGAAGAAATAGCTTCACTTCGAGTTAAAGATGCCTTCTCTCCTTTGTATCAGTGGTAGGAGCACCAGTTTGACTCATTTCCGTACATCAACCAATCGATTATATAGGAAAGATGTGCGCCCAGGCCAAACTGAACACATGCCAGTGAAGCCACGCACAGTCCGATAATGACCGGCGGCATGCCACTAACGTACCACTGGAGTGCCTCTACTAACATCACCTCCAGTTGTTGGTCATGTAACCGAGTCTGGCAATGGCACAAATAGCGCAACTGGGCCATTGTAAACTGATTCCGTCCCATTGAGGCGGACAGTCATGTGAGTGAAGTGGACACTGTCAACTGGACAAAGTGCCATACAGCACTCTTCCCATGCTGACATAAACACTTCATTCCGCACAATCAATCAGATCCATTTTGCTAATAGTGCCATAGTGCCACTTCACGACATCGCTCGTGCGATCGATTGTTCGTATTACTTTTTCAATTGCCAAAGTTATTTCAAATGTGACCAATTTGCATAATATATTCCAAACCAATTAGTAGAATGTTACGATCATTACGAATTTTAAGTTTGTTGAATCATTCAACTTGAATGGTAACCAACTTAAATAAAAATTGACTAAGTGGCCTCAGCAATAGACGAACTTGAAAGAATAATGTCATCACGCTCTTGTGAAGGTTAATCTAACCAATCACCAGAACGAAAGACAATCGACAAAAAAAACATTTTCTATACTCAACTTTTCTGTGCATTACAATACGATAAAATATTACATTTATTTGCCAATTTAGTGTTCAGAATTTAGTGTTATCTGCCCACAAAGGGTTATAAATGAAAAATCCCCAAATTGGCAAAAAATAGCACAACAATGTGATGAGGGGATTTAGCGATTAAAGGGCAATATTGACAATGTCGATCTGTCTATAGTGGCTTTAATCGACACTGGTAATAGTCCACTGACAATGAATCATAGCGCAAACTGTGCAAACACACTCACTCATGCTTCTCGAGATGGCACTGTCACAGTGCTCTATGCCAAGCCAGTCACTGTTGCGGTGTTTAGGCAAAACTTTAGCGAAAGCAATTGGCAATCGGCACTTGTGATTTGTGATTGCACTCGAGCACAGCTGGTACACTTCAACCGACGCAATGGATCTCACTCGAAAAGTGACCGATTGGGCCAAGCACTGGTACTTCGTGTACGAACTGAGGACCTCGCTCTACATGCTCGAACCGTGGGAGAAAAGACTCTTCAGTGAGTAAACTGATATAAAATGCAAACTGAACTCTTTGTTTTGCTCTCTTGATTGATATTTTTTTTGTTCTCCACAGATTCAGTTGTGGTTACTCTGCTTGCTACATCTAGCTACACTACTTATGTTTTTTTGCCTCGATACACACGAAGTTTGATGGAATATATGGGTGTTATGTAACAACCGGTCCAACTACAAACCAGGTGTGGAGTATTATGTACCATTATTAGTCAGTGTTAATTCCATTTGCCACTGTTAAAATGTTTTATTTATAATAAAGTATTTTTATTAATTAATAAATGGCGTACAAGTGTGCAATATAAAATCGACAACCACTCATTTATGAGATGGATTCATCATCAGAATCGCTTTGATGTTTAAGTGATTCCTGAGCATAATGAACAGCTTCATCGTGTAGCTGTTTGGGAACCCATTGATGCAAGCCATTAGTTTCCTTGCCAATCCAGCTAAGCTCAAGCTCGAAATCCTTGTCTTTGACTTCGTCATGCACCGTATATATTCTAAAAAATACATCACATTTAATTACATACATTATAATTGAATCACTTACATTCTTGCAGCTTCCTTGACAAGATCCCGAGCACTAATATCGCTAAATTTGATTTTTTCAAGTTCGGTTTTTGCGGCTTGTTTGTTTTTGCCAATAGCACAGCCTTTGTAACCCTAAAATAGACGCGGAGTATAAATTAATTAAACTAAATGTTAAAAATGCAATTACCCATGAAACCCCAGATGGATCAAGACAATAAAGATTAGGACCATCCAGCTCATCATAAGAAGTCAAAATTAACGAGCAACCAAATGGGCGCAGAGCACTGTACAATGTATAAGCGTGCAAATACATAGCAACTCGGTTTTTAAGATACTAAACGAGACGAGAATAGAAAACAATTCATTCAACAAATTCAGTAAATTAATGTTAAACTTACGTGAATCGGAATTGGAGATCCATACTGAAGACGGTAATTCTTAGCCTCTTCACGAGCTCGTTCGACGATTGTTCGAGCATCAGCCAATAAGCCAGCAACAGATGCACTAATGTGGCGATCAATTGGAAAAATTCGCTTGTTAGTGCCAGGTTCGTATAATTTGGAAGTGACAATTTTCTCGACAGCAAGAACGACACCATCTTTGGCCTTTAATGCAATCACAGTGCTGATAATTAAAAAAAACATTCATTTTCGATATAATCATTTAAATTTACAATTAATATTACCCGCTATTTTCAACAGCTTTCTGTGCATATTCCACTTGGAATACACGACCGTCTGGAGAAAATTGCGAAGCTGACAGATCGTACTAAAAGCAATAAAGATTTGTTAAGAATAATGTGATTATCATTGGTGGTTGACCGGTCTTACCCCAGTTCCAATAGCACTCATTTTGGAAGAAAATAATTTGTTGCGGAGAAAAAGGAATAGAAACGCTTAGTCACTTCAAATGACAGAAATGAACACAAGCCTGCCGTACAACCAAAGCAAAGGAGCCTGTGTGGCTATATTCACATAAACCACATCTCACTACAGTGAGTGTAGCAATAGCCAAATTCAATTCAATGGCGCTTTGCTGCCAAGCGGTTGGCCCAAGCCTTTGCAGTGCAAAGTTTGCACAACTGCATACAGTCTGCGCATCGTTCAAAAGTAAACTTTATTATTGGCTAATAATTGGTTAGTATTCATAAATATTAAATAACAGTCTATTATTAAATAAAATAAAGTCTAGAAAAAAACAATCAAAAGATCAAAAACTACTACCCAAACAAATCTTTATTTAGATGGCCAATGTACAATATTTTTTACATAAGACAAACAAATCATTTAAATTAGTTTAGTTTAGTTTCGAATTGTTTTCTGATTTCAAACAACAAAATTGAAGATGCAATCGCAGAATTAAGGCTGTCTACATTTCTATACAGGGGAATTTGCACTCGACATCCCGAACATTGTCTTGCTAGTTGATAGCTCTCGCTACTTGGACCAAATGCTTCGTTTCCAATTATTAACACTTTGTGGTTGTTGCTATTTTGAGCAAAAAATTGAACATCAAAATAGTTGAAAGTTTTGATATTATTCGAAGAGGTGGCAATATCGTGTTTTGAATCAGCAATGTACAAATCAAACTGATCAGGTAAATGATTGGTCAATTCCGACCAAGCAACATTAACCTGGAGAGGTATGTGAAAATGTGCTCCAGCAGCAGATTTAATGACTTTACTGTTCCATCCATCTACACATCCGCTAGACAAAAGTACTTTATCAACGCCAGCTGCTGCTGCGGTTCGAATTATAGTTCCCAGATTTCCAGGATCCCGAACGCTGTCACAAACTAAAATTAGTGGCATTTTGTGTGCATATTTCTGAATAGCTGAAAGTTTATTGTAATCAGGCTTCTCTGAAACCGCCATTATTCCAGGCGAAGTTACAAGTGAACTGAATATTTTCATATCTTTGTAAAGTACTTTAGTCAATCGAGTGTCATTTTGTGAGATAATTTCTGGCAGATTTTTAATATCTTTAAGATTTTCTTCTAAAGTAAAGTAGATACATTTTAATTTAATGCCCGCGTCAATTGCATCATTTATTAAACGTTTCCCTTCTAGTACGATTAAATTCATTGATTCCCTTCGCTTCTTGAGAGACAAATTGGTCATCATAGCTCTGAAAATAATTAGATGAAACATAAAATTCTATCTATAAAATATACCTAAATTCATTTTTCTTGTCACTGGCTTTATCGTAACGTGGTATTTCCATAGAGGCTTTTGATTTACGAATTTCCAAATTCACTGGAAGAGCATCTGCAAAAATTGTATCAAATAGGTAAAAATATAATTTTATAAAATAATACTTTCGAGTTGGTCATCAAACGCAAAAGTATCATCATATTTTTCATCCGCAAAATTGGACACTTGAGGCAACTTTGCATTGGTTAAATCGTTCCCATCTTTGTCCAAGACTCTGACAACACGAGGACTAACCACCTTCCGTGCAAAATAAGCTTTTGGAAGTTTCAGTAATATGTCCCTTGAAACAAGTAGATTTTTCAAAAACATAATGCTAATTATTTGTGATTGTGGAATTCAAATTGTGAGCCACAACAATATTGGACAAAACAGACCAAATAGCAATCAAAAACAGCACGTGAAACAATCGATTCTATCGATATATGAACGATTGTGACTTGTTCAATACGAGTTTCATTTCGAATAAGCCATTCGCCGGCAAAGATTGTGGAAAATATAAAAACAGCAGAGTCAATAAATTTAGAAGATAAATTTTTATTCATTTCCAAAATGTGTCAAAAACATTTATAACAAACCTTTTGAAATTACATGAATGTGGAATTATTGGGCTCATGTTTGCGTCTACATTCGGCCAAATTATTATTATCTTGTTCCTTACAAAGGGAGAAATTTAATTTAGGCTGAATACATTTAAAACTTATAAACTAGAGTATAATTAGTAATTTCAATAAAACAAATAAATTAAAACAAATTCAAAACCTAAAAGCTAGCTTTTCATCGAATTCCTTTAGAAAATGGAAGCACCAAATCCAAAAGTTCTCTTAATACTTTCGAAATAATGCCGCTTCCAGCCTTCTTCAGTTCTCTCAAGATCAGTTCGTGGCACACCATTTTGGACGATAGAAACCTCCGTGAAATCCTCCTTTTGTTCGATGTTGATAGTCACTTCAGAATAGTGTTCCATAGGCCAGTTTTTAATGCGCCAATTTTGCTTGATGCACTTATTCGGTTCCAGGTAAGTAAATTTTCCAATGATGTTGCCGTCGAGGAGAGAAAATTGCCCTCCAACAACAGGATCAACAACCACTTTATTCTGAGTAAATGCCTGAAGCAGGTTGGCGTCAGTAAGCACTCGATAAAACTCTTCAGCTGTGCATTTAAAAGTGTCGTACAATCTCAATCCAGTAGTATCGATTTTAACACCAACCGACTTCTGTGGTGCAATGATGGATGGCTTATTTGAAGTGGAAACGTTAGAATCTTTCGGTTTGCTAAGTTGAGCCTCAGTTTGGAACGAATTGATAGAGCCTCCTTCCATAAGCTTAGAAGGCTTAATCATATCCTTAGCAAATTCATCTCTAAGGGCCATTATATATTTGCCAAGTTGTTCACGAATCTGAGCTTGTCCTTTTGTTCGCATTAACTCTTTAAGAACACTAGCCATTGGTCCCGAAGAATCTAAAGAGACATCAACATCTATTTCGTCAGCACTATTTTCTTCACTCAAATTCGGAATTTCAAGTTTTCCGCATATTTCCTCTGTATCGCCATTGACGTTTCCTTTCCACTGACACTTTATAACCCATTCGTAGAAGAAAATTAATTTGCCTTTTCGGTTATTAGCAACAGCTTCGCCTTCAATCGAGGAAACTTCAGAAATAAAACAGTTGCCAATTGCACTTTCCTCAACTTGCAATCCATACAATAAAGACGTCAACTTCTCTTTTGACCAATGAGCAGCATTTTTTTCAGTCCTAAAAATAAGAATTTATAATGAAACAAATGAAAAGTACAAGCAATGGATGCAAACCAGTGCCAATTATTGACGTTAGTAGCGTCCGGTCTTTCTTCCACAATCCAACGAGGATCACCTTCTCCCCACTTAGCCATATTTGAGAATTTTACGATGTAAATTAACTGAAAGCAAACCGAAAATAAAAGTGAAGTAAAGCAATGGTTAGCTTGCAAGCACTCTGTTGAAGTAGACAAAGCTCACAGCGGCAATGTTCAATGATGAGAATGTTCCAGAAAATGCACAGCAGCAACACAGCATGTGTTTGCAATCAGCTGCTTGCAGGGAAAATTTCCCTCTACCTTCACTCTGTTGTGGAATGTTTCCTGGCCGAAGGTGAGATGATTGGCCATTGGTCGAGCACCAAGTCAGCTAGCCCGTCTGTTATTGTTTACTAAACAAATGTTTACCTTTTCCAGTGACTCTAGGTGCCAGAACATGTGTAAGTTAACACAAAGAGGCATTTTCCTGTGAACTGTTTGTGAGGAGTTTTGCATCGACACTCACTCTACATACTCTCTTGCCGTTGATTCTTGCTCAAGGTTTTATAGCATCTTTTGAGGAATCCTTTGCAAGTTGCAGCCAAGTCTTTCTTTGCCTATTTCTGTCTATATCGTCTTCAATCTGATTTTTAGCTCTATTTGCAAGTTGCTTGCCATTCGTAAGTGGCCAACCCGACCAGTGTTTAAAAAATTTCCTCTTCTCAAAACTTTTCAGTCAATTTAGCCTTGTCTCTACAACTGATTACATGGTACGATTGGACTGGTCTTAGATCAATAGATGAAGAAAATTCTGATTGAAAATATTCACTCATCACTACTACCTCTGTTTTCTTACCATAACAACCTGGTATATCGTTAGTTATGGTTACCTTCTGTTATCAGCGTAACTTTGTAAATTGCCATTTACGTGATTTTATTGTTATCTATCGTGTTTCTATGTGAAACTCATTCTATCATTCTAAATTACCTTAAACTTCGCTCTTTTCCTGTTTGTACACTTTTGGCAATACTTAATCAGAGTGCAATCATGAATCCGGATTTTGTTCGTGTGGATCTTCGGAATAGCATATGGGAAATTCCTAGCCGATATGAAAACTTACAAATCCTAGGCTCAGGCGCTTATGGGCTTGTTTGTTCTTCATTTGATAAAAGCCGTCAAACCCATGTTGCCATTAAGAAGATATCGAATCCTTTCCAAACACCAATTCATGCTAAGCGAACATATCGTGAAATAAAACTGCTGAAACACATGAAACACGACAATGTAAGTGTGCCTCATGCTCACTACTTGAGACTGAGCTTAATCATTTCAGGTGATCGGACTTCTAGACGTATTTACTCCTTCTCCTTCATTGGAAAGTTTCACCGAAGTATATCTTGTCAATCAACTGATGAGCTCGGACTTGAATAAAATCATCAAAAGTCAAAAGCTGAGTGACGACCATGTTCGCTTTCTCGTTTATCAGATGTTACGAGGTCTCAAGTATATTCACTCGGCAGGAGTAATTCATCGGGTATTGGCTTTTCGGTTGAGGTCATCTTCTAAACTCTGTTTATATAGGATTTAAAACCCAGCAATATTGTTGTGAATGAAGATTGTGAGCTGAAAATTGTCGACTTTGGATTAGCACGGCAGTCAGAAAGCGAAATGACCGGCTATGTTGCTACTCGATGGTACCGGGCTCCTGAAGTTATGCTTAATTGGATGCACTACAACAAGACAAGTTCGGCCTTCATCCATTATCTCATATATAAATTTATTTTTATTCACAGTGGACATCTGGTCGGTTGGTTGTATTATGGCTGAAATGCTCACTGGCAGACCACTTTTTCCAGGAGCCGACCGTAATGATTTAAAGTGTGTTAATTTGTTGAATTAAGTTTGTTTTCTTGCAAAGACATCGACCAACTGCTGAAGATAATGCGACTTTGTGGTACTCCTGACGAAGAATTCATGAGCAGAATCACAAGCCAAGAGGCTCGCAACTACATTCGCACTTTGCCTCTGATGAAAAAGAGGAACTTCAAAGATGAATTCAAGAATGCCAACGAGCACGGTATATTCTTTTCTGATACCTTCTATTTGTTTCTTACTTATATATTTATCACACAGCTGTGAATCTATTGGAAAAAATGCTCGAGCTGGATTACGACAAAAGGTAGAATCTTTTTATTTATTATTTGCAATACTTAATAATTGTTAATTATTAATTATTTCTAGACTTACTGCCGAACAAGCTCTTCAGCACCCGTATCTTGCAGATTATGCTGATCCTAGTGATGAGCCAATCTCAGGTTTGTATTTGTACTAATCCTAACAACTTAATAATCAAATATTTTTAATAGAACCGTTTGACGATTCATTCGAAGACACGAACTTATCGGTTACCGAATGGAAAAGTAATAATGATTATTATTTACTCAAATATTTATAAACAAAATTTTTCACAGAATTGATCTACACCGAAATTACCAACTTTACCCTTCCTACTTTAAGTTATTAAATACTTATTCGTTTTGAATTGGATTGAATTAATTCACAGCTGTATTACTTGGTTATAGATATATTGTGTGTTTGTGTGTTATTTATTGTTGTATTCGACCAGTTTCAATAAATTCATTATCGCTTGTTAACTACAAATTCGCAAGTAAACTTTATTTCTAAGTGGTATTTCTAAGCTTGTCGAGCTGAACAAGTCCTAGAACGAAGAATAGAACGAAGACGTTAAGATTCTATTGTAAAGTAGAGTTCTAGATTTGTCCATTTGTAGAAAAAATGCTTCAAATTACAGTTCTTCTGGCCTTACTATCGATTTCAAGTGCAATTCAGTCAAGGTCCAAGCAAACAAATCCCATTCTCTATGTGAGGCGACTTCGAAAGAATGAGTCTCTGCCGCTTAGCGATAAGCCAAGCCAAGCGCGGCACAAAGCGCGGTTGTGTTCTGCCGATGTCTTCTTCGACAGTGTTCGGTTACATATCAACTTATCTGCCAGTGTCGGACCTCACTGGGAGATTAGTGCCGCGAAGGCCTCCAAAAGCGACCATATCACAAGAAGACTGTTTGACAGAGCGACAGTTTGGCACTACGCTCTATGCACTTCACTCAACTCATTGGGGAAATCACTTGTTCGTTGGTCTTCACTTGCCAATGGGCGTTGTCTTTTACCAAAGTGTTACTTGGCTATCTTCACTAGCGAGTCAAATGTGCTCATTCGCCCTCGTGCGTTATTTATAGGGACGATGGTGTGGGAACGCTAATCGAAACCAAATGTGCACTCGAACGGTCTGTGCTGGCCACTAACAGTCGAACACTGCCACACTGACATTCTCCTCTTGATCCCGTCCAGAGAGTCCATTGGCAATCAGATTTTTTTCTTTGCTTCAGTGGATGGACCAATCGAGTTTAGAGCAAAAATGCGTCCTTTCACTAAATTCAAATTATTTTGCTTATTTTTAAGTTTTCTCAATGGACATGTGTTCTCTGCTGAACTACTAAATCCACCGTATTTCAATTTGGCAGAGAGTAGAAATGTAAGTTCTTTTTGAAGACAACTCCCAACAAGCCAATTTGATAACTAAAAATGTATTGATGTGTTAGATTACAGCCAGTTCCACTTGTGGAGAGAATGTACCCGAAAAGGAATTGTATTGTAAATTGGTCGGTTCAAACTGGCTCGACAGCACGGATAACGATAATGTGAACTTGATTGAGGTAAGAATTGTTTGTTGATTTCCACTTAAGGTACAATTGCATTGTTAGGGTCAAGCCTGCGATTACTGCGACCCTCAAGACACGAAAAGATCGCACCCTGCCACAAATGCGATCGATGGAACTGAACGATGGTGGCAAAGTCCACCACTTTCCAGAGGACTTAAGTACAGCGAAGTCGAATTGACGATTGACTTGGGACAGGTGTGGTGCCGATGGTTCTCTGTCAGGAGTGACACTTTTCTTACAGGAATTTCATGTGGCATACGTTTTTATCAAGATGGGTAATTCGCCTCGACCAGGCGTTTGGGCTTTGGAAAGGTCTCGAGATTATGGCCAAACCTACACTCCTTGGCAATACTTCGCGGACACGCCTGTCGATTGTATTCAACATTTTGGTCAACTATCACTTCTACCAATTACCAAAGACGACTCAGTGATTTGTGAAACGAAATTTTCTAAACTGGTACCATTGGAAGGTGGTGAGGTAAGTGACATTGCCTCATTTCCGGTTTAATGATACACTTTTTTAATTCATAGATTGCTATTTCATTGCTCAATGGACGACCGAGTGCGGACAATTTCTCCATCTCAGCCACTTTACAAGATTGGAGTACATGCACAAACATTCGTTTGCGCTTCATCCGGCCAAAAACCACCTTGGGACATTTATTTGAAGTGGCTCGCGAAAATCCAACTGTCACTCGCCGAGTAAGTAAATGGGACAAACAGTTAATGAGTAATCAATGGTCGGTCCGGTGCAGTACTTTTACAGTATCAAGGATATTAACATTGGTGGTCGATGTGTTTGCAATGGTCACGCCTCACAATGTGACCAGGCATCACCGACGGATTACAAAGTATCGTGTAGCTGTCAACACAACACGTGCGGCACTCAGTGCGAAACATGTTGCCCTGGATATCAACAGTACGCTTGGAGTAGAGCCACCTTGGACAATCCGTTTGTTTGTGAGAAGTGCAACTGCAATGGTCACTCCGAGGAGTGCTATTTCGATAAGGAAGTGGCTAAAAAGAATATGAGTGTCAACATTTATGGAAAGAATTTAGGTGGAGGTGTATGTCTCAACTGTCAGCACAGCACCACCGGCATAAATTGTCACGAGTGCAAAGATGGCTTTTTTCGACCAGCCAACAAACCGATCGATGCCATCGACGTTTGTCAGCCTTGTCAGTGCGATCCTCGATTCTCCACTGGAAGCTGTTATGAAGGCACAGGAATATGCAAATGCCGAGAAAACTACCAAGAACCTGATTGTGACAAATGCAGGTATTTCTATATTTCGTACCATTTAATTGGTACACTGTAAACTCTTGTCTTTTCTCAGCTATGGTTACTATTCTTTTCCCGAGTGCAAAGAGTGTGAGTGTTATCGAAATGGAACCTTAGGTGAAATTTGCGAACTCAACACTGGGCAGTGTCCTTGCAAAAAAGGTTTGTACTGAATGACATTATGTGTGATCAAACCTTTAACACAAACGTTCTTTAGGTTATGGTGGTCTGTTCTGCAAGAAGTGCAATGAAAACTATTTTGGCTTTCCTGACTGTCAAATGTGTGAATGTGATCTCAGTCACTCGATCGACAATAGCTGCAACATCACCTCTGGCCAGTGCAACTGCAAAACCAACTATGGCGGTCGTAAATGTGACCAGTGTAGTGTGGGCTATTACAACTATCCCAGTTGCCAGTTCTGTCAATGTGACCGAGTTGGCTCCACTGATCAAATATGTGACCCTGAAAATGGCAAATGCTTTTGCAAGCCTGGTTATGATGGACCTGTATGTGACCAATGTGCGGAGGGCTATTATGGATATCCAACCTGTGTTAAGTGCGACTGCAACCCGGAAGGCTCATCAAACCAAATTTGTGACAAGTACGGCAAGTGTCAGTGTAAGTTCAACTACAGTGGTCTCAAGTGTTCCGACTGTTCGCCTGGTTACTTTAACTTTCCGAAGTGCATTCCTTGCAATTGTAATTGGAGAGGCTCAATTGGACAATCGTGTGATCACTCGGGTAATTGCATTTGCAATGAACGATTCGAAAGTCAAAAGTGTGACAAATGCAAAGAAGGATATTACAACTTTCCCGTGTGTGAAGGTAAAAATATGATGCATGCAATCAGTTAATCTAATCAGATACTTGTAGAGTGCAACTGTAATCCTGCCGGATTGGTGGCTGAGTTTGGCGGATGTGACAAAATGGAGGACAAAGGCAAGCTGTGCGAGTGCAAGTCTCAAGTGAAGGGACGCATTTGCAATCAATGCAAGGACCTGCATTGGAATCTTCAAATGCAGAACGTCAATGGTTGTGAGCAGTGTCTGTGCAACCAGAATGGAACAATTAGCCGAATCGGTCTGTGTAGCAGCGAATCAGGTCAGTGCATGTGCAAGCCTAATGTGAAAGGACGTACTTGTGACACCTGCAAGCGCAACACGTACCTCCTCGAGTCGTCCAGTCTGTTTGGCTGTGTGGATTGCAACTGTGATGTCGGCGGTGCCATCGGAACCGAGTGTGACAGATTCACTGGTCAATGTTTGTGCAAGCCACGAATCAAAGGCCGTAAATGTACGGAAACATATGAAGGCACGTACTTTCCCACGCTATATCAGTTTCTGTACGAAGCAGAAGATTGGTTCAACCCTACTGGTTCTCAGGCTCGTTTTGGTTATGATGAAGAACTTTTTCCTAATTACTCGTGGCGAGGATATGCCACTTTTAACAATCTTCAAAAGGAAATCTTTACCAATATCTCAATATCCAAGTTTAGTATTTATCGAGTAATCGTTAACTATGTGAACCGAAACAGCGAACCCGTCAACGGAGTCCTTAAGTTCACTCCCAACGAATGGATGAACGAAGAGGAACAAAGTGTGTCAATTGTATTCGAGCCCACCAAAGAGCCCAAACGTTTACTGGTAACAGGCAAGCAATTGGCTACCAAAATTCTCACTTTAGCAGCAGGCCCATGGCACGTTTCTCTCAAAGCAGACAAACCCGAACTTTATGTTGACTATGTTGTCTTGCTGCCCCAAGTGTACTACGACCAAAGTCTGTTTCAAGACAAACGTAGTGAACCTTGCAAGATTACTCCGAGTGATTCCACTTGCGTCAAGTACTCATACCCCACTTACCCGGATAACGTCAACAACATTGCGGCAGCTAGTGCATATAGTCTCGATGGTGACGTAGTCATTGATCCTGAATTGAATGGTCAACACAACGAGAAGCTAGCCATTGACTCATCTTTGGTTAAACTTAGCCATAAAAATAAAAATCTTTTGTTTGACCTGACCGTACCGGAGAGTGGAAGTTACCTGGTGGTGCTCAACTACCACACACTCTCCAATCCGAATCGGTCTATCGAACTAGACATTTCACTGTTGAACTCTGACAAGAACATCACCATAGAAGGTCGTAACACTCTGACTGCATGTCCATATTCGTTCTTGTGTCGACAGATTTTCACTACTGAAGATGGCCAAATTGTCTTGCTAGACTTGCTCAAAGACAACAAATACAATCTGAAGTTGACACCAACTAGCGACAATTTGGATGATTTAGACTTGAATGTACACTCGGTCACGGTTGTACCGTCCGGAACCAAATGGTCTTTTGATTATGTTAAACCCAAGTTTGAATGTGTTCTTAAGAGTGGCACATGTGCTTATCTCAATTTCCCTCCCGCAACCGAGGGCTTCAAGGTAATTTATTCACTTTACTGTAGCTATAATTTACTATAATCGTTACTAAAGATTGAAGCTGAGTCTGAAACCAACCGAGACCGAGCAGTGGAGGAACCTTCTTACAGTCACACCAGTGAAGTGAGCATTGGTCAGAAGCCAATATTGGTCCGATTGGATGGGAACAACCAAGCTATAGATTTGCGAGGAACTGTGCCCGAGTCTGGCTCGTACAGCATTGTGTTGCACTACTACCAGCCAAAGAAAGCAAGCTTCGAAACTGAAGCCCTCATTCAGAATGGTCACTTCTACAGTGGCACTGCAAACATTGACCATTGTCCCAATATTGCTGGCTGTCGTGTAAATCTTCGTCAACGAGAGACCAATTCATCGTTTTTCTACATTCAGAAAAACTTCATGATCACTTTGCGCACACCACCAGAATCAGAAATGTACCTCGACTACTTGTTGATCATTCCCGGCAACAGTTTTAAAGAACAGCAGCTCTCACTGGCCAATACAGATGTAGGCACTAACTTGATGGGAGATTGCATGCAGAACAATTACTACATCGAACCCGATAATGTCAATGGTTAGTTGCTGTATGTATAATAGTTCGCTTATTAACTCAGACAACTTAGATTACTGTCGTTCATCGATTTTTTCAATCACGGTGGACTTTAATGGAGGAGCATTGCCTTGCCAGTGCAACATCGACGGCTCGTACGATCACAAGTGCAAATCGTTTGGTGGACAGTGCAATTGCAAGCCAAATGTCATTGGCAGAGAATGTTCCATGTGCCGCACTGGGTACTACGGATTTCCTAATTGCCGCAAATGCAGCTGTCCTTCTACTGCAATCTGTCACGCAAAAACGGGCGATTGTATTTGCCCAAAGTAAGTGAAACTGGGTTATTGCAAGTTTGAACTAACTCTTTCCTTAGAGGGGTCACTGGGGAGAACTGCGACAAGTGTTTACCTTTTACATTTGGTTTCGACAGACTGATCGGTTGTGTGGACTGTTCTTGCAGTCCGTATGGTGTGCAAAGTCGCGACCTAAATTGTGACCTCGAGACAGGCAATTGCAACTGCAAACATAACATCGTGGGCAGAACATGTGACAAATGCAAAGCAGGTAAGTTCACTTTTTTTTCGTTGTTTGTTCATTCCGTTTATTTGTCACAAGGCTTTTACGGATTTCCCGAGTGTCAATTATGTCGGTGTGACATTCGAGGCACAGTCGAGGATATATGCGATCAAAGGTCAGCGCAGTGTTTCTGCAAAAAGAACGTGGACGGAGTGTATTGCGACAAGTGTAAGGCAGACTCGTACTTCCTCGAAGAAAGCAACCAACTTGGCTGTACCAAGTGCTTCTGTTTTGGCACCACTGATCGATGTACTAGTTCACAGAATGTATTTACCCAGGTGCGCACTAACAACAAGGAGTGGGATCTCTACAATGTTACAGTATCCGAGAAAATGATTGACGTGAAAGTACTTCAAAAGAACGATGATTACGGCATCGACTTTACTGAGGGAAAGATTGTGGTCACTACAAATGTGCTCAGTGAAGTCACTCGTCAAGAGCAGGACTTTGACTCTGCGGTCTACATAGCACTACCCAAAGAGTTCCTCGGCAACAAGATCTCTTCGTACGGTGGCATGTTTCAATACAAGGTGATCAACAAAATTAACATCAAAGAGAACTACGTTTCGGTGGTATCGCCAGATCTCATTTTGATCGGACAGAACCTCTCGATTATACACCAACAATACGAACAGCCAATCATCAATGAAGTCTTTAACTTCTCAATTCGTCTTTTGGAGAAAGAATTTAAGCACTTGGATGGTCGTTCAGTGACTCGTGAGCAACTAATGATGGCCCTGGTTGGATTGGAAGCCATCTACGTGCGAATCAAGTACTTCGACCCAATTCATGAGATCGTACTTTATGATGTACAGATGGACATCACATTCCCCGGCAGCCGAATCTCCGCTTCACGAAAGGCTTTGAGTGTAGAGCAGTGCAACTGTCCTCCCAACTACAAAGGATCATCCTGTGAGGTACGTCCACCATACACCATCTTTCCAATATGATTTCATTCAATTGACTTGGCCTAGGAATGTGCTGAAGGTTATTATCGAGTGAAGAGAGGATCTTATTTGGGCACTTGTGAGCCGTGTAATTGTAATGGCCACTCGAACGAGTGCAATCCGGTCACAGGAAAGTGCTTCAACTGCAAGTATAATACCGAAGGCGACCAATGCGAACGTTGCATTGAAGGTTACCATGGTGACGCAACTCGCGGAACTCCCCACGACTGTATCATCTGTGCCTGTCCACTGCCCATTACTTCGAACAAGTTGGTTATTCATTTTGTTTTAATTTATTCATTTTTGCTTTTGACAGTTTTGCCACCAGTTGTGAGGTGTCCCCATCCGGGTCTGTACTCAACTGCAACTGCAAAGAAGGTAATTTGTTGATAATGCCAGAGGACTAATTTATTGTCACACTAGGATATAACGGAACAAGATGTGACTACTGTGCTGCGGGTCACTTCGGGCATCCTGAAATTGCTGGTCGTTTGTGCACCAAGTGCGAATGCAACAACAACATTGATGTGACCGACCCGCTCAGTTGTGACGCCTCAACGGGCGATTGTGTCAAGTGTCTCAATAATGCATCAGGAAATCGGTGTGAAAGATGCAAACCGTGGTATTTTGGAGACTCAATCTACTCCAAAAACTGCACTGGTCAGTTAGAACTTGACACTAACTTGTTACTGACTTCTCTTATTGACAGAATGTGCCTGTGACCAGTGTGGCTCGGAATATTGTGACCACATTAACGGCGACTGTAAGTGCAAATCGAACGTGATTGGCAAGTTGTGCGACAAATGCGCACCTGGACACTATGGATTCACCACTTGCGATGGATGTAAAGCGTGCAAATGTGCTGAGGGTGCAGTGGGACACGACTGTGACGAGACTGGCCAGTGCAGCTGTAAACCTGGTGTCAGTGGAAAGAATTGCGAAACGTGCGTGGCAGGATTCTGGGGATATAGCAAATATGGATGCACTTGTGAGTAGATGACATTGCCATTTTGGCTGGACTAAACTGAGCTTCTCTGATAGCGTGCAAGTGCAACGAGAAATTCTCCCGAGCCACTCAATGCAATCTCTTCACCGGTCAGTGTCAATGTCTGCCTGGAGTGGTTGGTGAAAAATGTGAAAGTTGTCCCGATCGGTGGGTGCTAGTGCCCGAGACCGGATGTCAGGAGTGTGGTAACTGTGTTCACGTACTGCTCAACGACACAGATGAACTGTACACCTTGATTGAGCCTATTCAGAACGACATCCAGGTCACTTCGAGTTCAGTTCTGGCTTTCCGCAAGTTGAATTACTACAATTTGAAAAAGGACAATTACACAATACGGTTCAAGGATACATTTGCCGACACACCTGATCGAAAGAAGAGAATGGAAGATTTTGCTCAGGTCAAAAAAGAACTTAACGATTTAGGGGAGAGCATGCAGAAACTTGATTTTAAGGTAAGTGTGCAGAGTGCAGCAGTTTGCTATAAGCTCGCTAACCATCTTGCATTTCAATTTAATTCTCCTAGACTGATTATCTCGAGAAAAGTCTCAATAAGACCAATCTAAAAGCCTTGTCTGTCCACAATGACTCGATCAACTTGGAAACAAATGTTAAACAAGTGAAACAGTTCTCAGCACAAGTGATCGAGAACATAAACCTACTAGAGTTGAGCTATCTCAATACGTCCACCATTCAAAACTTGGATCAAAAGTCAAAGGAAGGTGAGATCATACTCAACGAACTTCGAAACACCAATTTGAAAGATCTTGAAGCGAACCTTAAGCTCGAAGTGTTCAACAAGACCCTTGAAAACGCATACACCTTTGTTCAGCCCTCAGTCAAGTTGAAGGAAGACATCCAAGGCATAGCGAACAATTTGCTCAACATGACGCATCTCGTGTCCGAATTGAAAAATCTAACACAAAAGGCCCGAGAAAGTACAATAAACGCCGAACGAATATTCAAGGGTAGGTTGAAAGAAATGATCCAAGACAAGATCGCAACCATTACAAACTTTGTCGAGCAGACGGAGGCTCTTATCAAAGACGCAAGCAAGTTGAACGACGATAGCAAACAAGGATTCGAGTTGATTGAAAACATGAAAGTTGACTTTGAACAACAAAAGATCAAACTCCAAAATGACATGGATAAACTGAAGGAAACCATGGAAGAGATGAGCAAGTCAATTCCGGAGTCAATTCGAGACAGTGATGAGGCAGTAAAACATGCCGTTGAGTTGAAAGCACAAACTCAAAATCTCAACGAATTATTTGCGTCCACAAAGAATTTGGCAACAGATCCATTGCGAGCAGCAAATGCCTATAACAATATATCTGCGGCGGTGGACCAAAGCGAAAATGCCATCAAAGAGGTGAAAGAACATTTGGGTGTTGGAAACGATCTCACCGATTCCACATTGGTTCAACAAGTGAGTCAAACACACAAAGACATGGTGGCAACAGAGAACAAACTCAAACAACTCTTGGACAGACATGGCAACCAAAACCAAGTTGTGTCACAATTCGACGCAAACTCGCACTCATGGGGCTCGTCTTTTGGTAGCATGAAGGCCAATTTGGACAACATTGAAGTCACTGAAACCGGTGCGAGCATTGAGAAAATCAAATCACTGGTTGGCAATGTGAAAAGTATGGACTCAAAAGTAAACAGCCTTCTGGACAACATTCAATCACTTCAAATCAAAGCTAAAAAGATGATTTCCTACACGGAATTTTTGGGGGAAGTTAGAGAAGCCGAAGATTATATCAAGCGATTCAAAAAGGACTACGTCACCACCCAGAGTCCAGTGGAAATAGCCCCTGGCCATGTGGAGAACAGATATACCAGTTTTAAGCGACAACAGGACTCGTTCAGTGAAAAAATCAATGAATTGAAAAAGCGAATTCAGATTGCCAAACATCACGCAAACAACATTCGAGTTGGAGC
The DNA here is from genome assembly GCA_023373905.1 of Rhizoglyphus robini. Lineage (NCBI taxonomy): Eukaryota > Metazoa > Arthropoda > Arachnida > Sarcoptiformes > Acaridae > Rhizoglyphus > Rhizoglyphus robini. The sequence goes on along the minus strand of JAKIJQ010000012.1, from coordinate 3,726,154 downwards.
CAAGTTTGAGGAAGATTCAGTGCTCGAAGTAAACAAGCCTTCCAACTTGCCAGAGTCCTCTACCTACACAAAATTCTCATTGCAATTTCTTGCACAATCCCCGAATGGACTGTTGACATACATTGGCAATCCATTGAGTGAAAGTACCAAGAAGAAGAGAGAATACTTTGAAGAGGGCAGTCAAAGTTCAAAGCCTCGCATTTCTGATTACATGTGTTTGGAAATTCGAAATGGAAAGGTCATCTTGACTTGGGATCTTGGCTCGAGAACTCCAAATATGCTTGAGGACGAACAGAATGTGTACGACAACAATTGGCACAAGGTAACTGTGGAACGGTTTGGCAAATTGGTCAAACTGCAAGTGAAGACCAGAGAAAAAATTACCGAAAAAGAAACAACTTCTAAAGGCACGAGCAGTGTCTTTACTATGGATCCAAGAGCATCGAGAATATTCGTTGGAGGAATATCTTCCAAAGTGAAAGTAAGTGAGGACATTGTAAACCAACACTTTGTTGGCACAATATCGAATGTTATATTTGACAATGAGCCATTAGGCTTGTGGAACTTGAAACAAAGCACAAGCGTTAGTGGCTCTGCCGCACACGAATTCAACACTGAAAATAGTCTTCGATTCAATGGCAATAGCTACGTGATCATGCCGAAGTCAGAGAAAGCCAACTTCCGTGAACAGTTTTCGGTTAGTTTTAGTTTTAAAACTTTTGCCAAGAACGGCTTGCTTTTCTTGATTGGCGATCCCAAAGTGAATGAATATCTCGCGATAGAGATCTCGGAAGGTAATGTTGTACTGCGGTATGAACTTGGAAGTGCGCCTACCACGGTGGTTTCGCAAAACTTATATAACGATGGCAAATGGCACATGATCAAAGTGAATCGAGAAGAAAAAGAAAGTGTCCTCACTATCGACGACACCGACGAACAAAATGGCTTCAGTCTCGGTTTGAGTACTGATCTTTCCACCGACGACAACATCTACATTGGTGGATTCCCGGGCCATCCTTATTTCGACGTTACCAAGCATGGCTTTGAAGGGTGCATCAAAGATTTGCAGATTATTGACGAGAATCAGAATTTGAACAACAATAAGGAATCGTTTGGAGTTGCCTTGGGCTGTTCAACAGACTTTGTTCGCACAGTATCCTTCGCGGAGCAAGTCAACCAAGAACCAAATAGCTACATAGCACTCAAGATTAAGTCTGAAGTTCTTACTCAGGCCAATTTGCAAATCGCATTCAAATTCCGCACTTTATCCAAATTAGGGCTATTGTTGCACCTGAGCAGTCCTGAGTCGAGTCTTCACTTTACCATTTACCTCACCGAGGGCATGCTCGCCTTAAAATCGAGCAGAGATGAATCTGTGCAGACGGACAATCACTTCTATAACGACAATCAATGGCACTACATCACTGTATTGATAAGCGAGGATAGCCTCAAACTGGACATCGACGATGCGAACACCTTCGAGACTTCTGTGGCGGACAGAATTGACTTCTCTACGCTCAATGATATTTACATCGGTGGTTTGTCTCCATCTTCGAGACAAAGTATCGGTACCATGTATGGCGACTTCATTGGCTGTATTGGTGACATTACCCTAAACGAGATGTATATGAACTTTGCCGAGTCCAGTGATAAACATAATGCTCAATTCAGCAAATGTGCCATGGGAGGGACAGAAGTCGAAGAACCCGCTCCCGGTCCATTAAGGCCGACTACCACCACTACTGCCAGGCCACCAGTTATTCAATTGCCACCAATTGGCAATTGCAAATTGCCTCCAATTCCTACCGAGGACAAAGACAATCTAAATTTGGATGAAGTGAGATTCGGTGACACTTTGTGGAGTAGATATGAATTCTCTATTTCGAATGACGTATCTAAAGGACTTGAGAACGAGAGCGCATTCCAGATTCGATTCAAGACCGTACAGGCCAGTGGTATCATCTTCTACATTACTTCCAACAACAATATCGACTTTGTCGGTTTGTACTTTGTAAACAACAAACTGCACTATGGATTCGATTGCGGCTCTGGTAAAGGTGTGGTGGCTCTTCAAAGTAATTACAGTGATGGTCAATGGCACTCGGCCACATTCGGTCGTAAAGGAAAGACCGGATATTTGAGAGTGGGTGAAGAGTCCGTAGAAGTATCTTCAGTGGGAGGCACTTCCTCACTTAATGTCAAGTCGCCCATTTACGTTGGTGGCGTGCCAGAAGAATTAAGTTCTCAGGTGAAGGGACACCTAAAGAGTGTAGACAAGAACGACTACAACTATGCTGTGTCTTCCTTCTCGGGTTGTCTCAGCGACCTCAAAGTTCGTAAAGATCTCGAGTATAAATTCAAAGAAGGTCGAGGTTTTGATGTTGCTTCCTGCTCGAATCAAGTGGAAAATGGACACTTCTTCCATTACGATGGCGGATATATTCGACTATTCGAGGAGTTCAGAGTGCGTGTCCAGTTTTCCTTGATGATGCAAGTGAAACCAAGAAAACCCGACGGCATTCTAGCCGCTGTGTTCGGAAAATCCGACTTCTTGGTATTGTATCTCGACAAAGGAAAAGTTGTCTTCTCTGTGGACAATGGAGCGGTAATAGAGATAATTTGCTGTTTTATTATTCTAAAAGCTTGTTTTTTACACAGAATCCAATCATTGCTTCGAAGGACATGGGAAATCTTCTTTGTGACGGTAACTGGCATACCATTACAGCCGTAAAGAGTAAAAACTTGGTAACACTTGCGATTGACGATACCGAGGCCGTTTTGAGCATGGGAAGTGCAGGAATTTCCTCCACAGACACTAAAGATCCATTTTACATCGGTGGATTGCCTACCAAGCTCAAGGAAGAAAAGAAGAGTCTTCTGAACAGCGTCACAGACAATTACCTAGGTTGCATGCGAATCAAAGAAATCAACGGTGTTACCCCAACCTTGAACAATGTCAAAATGGAGGGTCACATCACTCTCAACAGTTGTCCTATCTTATGAGTTAGTACATTACATGTAACATTAGTAACTTAGTCTGATCAAACTAGTAATTTTGATCGAATAAATCTGACATTCACTATTTTGATATTATTATGTAAGCGCCAACATGTTTGTTAAAATTTTAAAATGATACAATTTTTATCGATCTACAAGTTGAAAAGTTGTTTTATGCATTGCGCAACGCAATCAAGTCCATTTGCCAGCTACATGCAGACTCGATAAAGCAGTGGCAAAAGAGCACATAGTTGGCTAGTTTGCCATTTTACCATTGGTATATAACATTTGACATGCTGTCGTGTTCGTATTCAGTAAAAACTGCCATTTAGCCACAAGCACAAATTGTGAGCATAAATTATTTGCTTGATTGACTAGTGTGCAGATTGTTGTTGTCACTCACGATGAGGTGATCTCTGGTCGGTTAGTGTTTCACCGCTCTGATAAGTGAGGATATTGTGGACATTCGACAGTGGTCGATCCTTGAAGTGTCGGCAGGGTGAGCGCGCGCGCGGACAACCACAGAAAGTGGTCTGCGTGAGTGATAACTGGCTTATATAGCTCATCGACAGATGCAAAGCACTAGCAGATTCCCTTCAAGGCTATCGTAGCCGCATCCTCGATCGACAGATCGCATGTTGTAGCACCATCATTGACTCATTCATTTCGTGTGTCTGTTACTACTCAATTGGTTGTCTGGTGATCGTCTAAACATGCAACATTTGACACTGTCCCGAATTGGCAAGTCCACAGTTTTGCATTGTGCCAGAAATGGACTCCTTAACTCTAGCAGATTTCTCTCCTCGGTGGTATGTTTTGATTTATTATTATCAATTTTAACGCTTGATTTATGTTTTCTAGCCTAACACAAAACTCTTTATCGATGGTAAATTCGTTGAATCAAAAACGACAGAATGGATAGATTTACACAATCCTGTGAGTAATGTAATGTGTAACTCAATTTGTTAACTTTTCAAATTTAGGCCACCAATGAGGTAATTACGAGAGTTCCAAAATCTACTCAAGATGAGATGAATGCGGCAGTGGATTCAGCTCGAAATGCATTCAAAACATGGTCACAAACTTCGATTTTGACAAGACAACAAACGATGTTCAAGCTTCAGAGTTTGATAAAAACGAATACCGTAAGTAATAACATTAAATAAAACAATTTAATAAACGATCATTACATAGAAAAAACTAGCCGATAGTATTGTTAAAGAACAGGGCAAAACAATTGTTGATGCGGAGGGAGATGTCTTTCGGGGTCTTCAAGTGGTAGAGCACGCGTGTGGCATTCCTTCACTGTTGATGGGTGAAACTATGCCTTCGATCAGCCATGACATGGACAGCTATTCCTTTAGATTACCGCTTGGAGTTTGTGCTGGTAAGGATCACATGAAATGTCACACCAAACAAACCTTTACCTCTGACTTACCAACAGGAATTACGCCTTTCAACTTCCCAGCTATGATTCCTCTGTGGATGTTTCCTCTAGCTGTAGTGTGCGGCAATACGATGGTAATCAAGCCTTCCGAGAGAGATCCTGGGGCATGTATGATTCTCATGGAAATGCTTGAAGAAGCAGGAATCCCACCAGGAGTGGTAAACGTGATTCATGGTCAGCATGATGCAGTCAACTTTGTTTGCGATAACCCACACATTAAGGCCATTTCATTTGTTGGCTCAGATCAGGCCGGCAAGTACATCTACGAACGAGGATCGAAAAATGGAAAACGAGTTCAATCGAATATGGGCGCCAAAAATCACGGTGTAGTTATGTCCGATGCCAACAAAGAACATACTCTAAACCAAATAGTTGGTGCAGCCTTTGGTGCAGCAGGACAGCGATGTATGGCCCTCAGTACTATGGTATTTGTAGGCGAGTCTCAAGCCTGGATTCCAGAGTTAGTCGAAAGAGCTAAAAAACTTCAAGTAAATTGTGGATCCGAAGCAAAAGCCGATCTTGGACCAGTCATCTCCCCAGAAGCCAAAAATAGAATTCATTCTTTGATTCAAAGTGGTGCAGATGAGGGCGCAAAGATTTTACTTGATGGTCGAAATATTAAAGTGTCCAAATACGAAAAAGGCAACTTCATTGGTCCAACAATTATTGCGGATGTGAAGCCATCAATGCGATGTTACAAGGAGGAAATATTTGGACCAGTTCTGTGTGTACTCTCGGTAGACACCCTTGACGATGCAATCCAACTCATTAACAACAACCCATATGGCAATGGTACTGCCATTTTCACTACAAATGGAGCATCTGCTCGAAAATATACTCACGAAATTGATGTCGGTCAAGTCGGCATCAATGTACCCATTCCAGGTAATTTAATTCATGTTGTTATGCATGTGATTAACAAATTGAACTTGTTTCAGTACCACTCCCCATGTTTTCATTCACTGGCTCAAGAGGGTCTTTCCTTGGTGATTGCAATTTCTACGGCAAAGCTGTAAGTCTTTGTAGCTGATTAATCAATTGTCTGAATGTCTTTTCTATAGGGAATTAACTTCTACACTCAACTGAAGACGGTCACGCAGCTGTGGAGGGAACAAGACGCTACAGGGTTTGTCTCAGCCACCAACTTTCCCACAATGAAGTAATTCAAGTAACTGAGTTGACCAAGTTCGATGTTCGATTGCTTTTGTATATGTGTGTCATTTTGTCAAATAAAATTTTTATTATAAAAATATCAAATCGCGCTATTTTCACTATTTTATTATCATCTCGGTCACACGAGTAGAGTAGTTGCCAAGTACAAAAGAGGCAAGCGTGAGTCCTGTTTGTCACAAACGACTTGTGTTGTTTTGACAGAATGCAATCGTTTGTGAGAAATCTTGGGCAAACCACCAATCTTCCAAAGTGGTGGTGCCATGATAACAAGCGACATCTCTTTCGATGGCTTACTGTAGTTTGGAACAAGTATAGCATTCGTTTCACTTCATTGGTCAATAATTGATTTGCCCTTTGCAGTGTTGACGATCGACAAATCAAAGAATTCGGTCCCGAGGTTGCAGCTGCTCAATGGTTGCTGAGAAACGGCGCTAAGTTTAGATGGAGCAAGGATGATGGCCTTTTCGAAGACTATTCCAAATTGATAACCGATTCGAGCCTTAAGAATGACTCCATTGTCGAAATCGATGCCACCGAGTCAAGCATCACTCACGACGGATTTCCGTACTTAAGTATTGCTTGCTTTATTGTAGGTAGATGTCATAACCATTGACTTTCCTAAAGAAAATCTCAAGTCTTTAAGAAAAATAATCTTCAACGAAACGAAATACTTGGAAAACAAAGCACTTTATTTGCTTGGCGAATATCAACTGCCAAGCTTAAAGCACTTGGAAATAATCAAGTGTCACGAAATTACTGACGATGGTGTGCTTTCACTCCAAAGCTTAAAGTTTGTTTTCATAAATGCAAAGCACTAAAATATTAACATTGCACTCTATATAGATCGCTTGAATTGTTGAAATTAGAAAGCTTGTCTTCAGTCGATAGTAAAGTGTCTTGCTATGAAGTTCTGAGCAAAGAAATGACTAAATGCAAAATAATCTGGAACCGCTGATTCATATTGTGGTAAATATTTGCTTTATTGAGAAATAAATGTAAAATATACTCAGAATAAATACATTTCGATTATTGCAAATGGAACGCGTGTTATGATCATATATAAATACGTGTGGTCAGCATTAGAAAAACAATACCAAAACCAAGAAAGAGCGACGCGACCAGAGAAGTGAAAAGTTCTCGTATAATATTGCGAGATTTAGGATTGACTTCCAAGGTGAAGAACCAAGCCAAGAAGAATAGTCCAAACGAAATGGACACCAGACTAAGGTGCGGTATTATTGACACCGGTATTGGGGCTTGGAAGCTTACGAGTTGGCTTGCCATCTTGTTTGATTTGGTTATCGGTTCGGGGTAGAATGGAATCAGTGACTCAGTCGTCAACTGTTCGTTCGTGCAATTCGTTATTGGCTACAAGCGACAAATCACCATAGGCGCTATTGGTCTGTTTGCACTCAACTTATGCTACCTATTTCAACCACTTTTGATGGTGGGACATGGGGCAATGATCTGGGGGCAGTAAAGCCCTGTAAACATAATTTAGGAAACTGTTTACAAATGTAGCCATCATTGACTTTATTGCGCAATGCATAATTAAACACTCACTTCAATGGAAGAATAGAACAATATTTCAGGAATCTGTCCTCCTTGCACTCCAGTGCCGTTGGTGCTCTCCGAGCTGCACTGAAATTGAAAATTGACATCACCTTCAATTGCAACATCGCTGAGGCCATCTTGTCCAAAATAGCTCAATTCGTTGCCATCCAAAACCACCGAAGCTATGTAGAATATATCCTCCTCGATTTGAATTGGATGTTCGAAAAATACTGGAAACGTGCTACTCGAACCATCGGAAAAGAAGCGAGTGTGCTTTGAGGCCAGAACTCGATCCACTCGTTTCAGTTCAATTTTCGCCTTATATTCGGCGGCGCCATTTGAAGAACCATACAAGCCAAACCCAACAACGAATATTCGTTTATCTACGCTAAATTGGATAGAATCACACCTTCCTCGATATCTCCATTGATTGCTTCGATAAGCCGAAGATAGAAAACGGTGACATTTTAGAAGGGCTAGTCCGCATCGGATGTTTGCTGAAAACTTTAAGGTTGGCTTATTTGAAGCAGTGTAGTGAAGAAAAATGTCGTTTATTTCTGCATGTAATTATTAATTAATTGAACTGTTTATCAATAATAAATGATTAATGTGGTCCTACCTTTTACGGTGAGAATTGTACATTGAGCTGGACCATTTGCGAATTCTTCTAAGGACATAGTGGGAATTCGGATAGAGAATAATACTTCACCAAGAATAGCCCGTTGATTCTCTGCTGTATTATCCAACTTTCGTCGTTTGCATTCAGCAATTGCCCACTGCATGGTGGACTCGAAAATGGTTATCTAGAGTATTGCAATATCATTCAAATGTTTCCTTCAAATTGTTAATTCTGCTGACCTCTTTGGCGTTAAGCGTTTCTCTAGAAATGATGCATCCTAATGTGTTGAAATCGATCTGCGCGAATCCTTCTGAGGTCAAGGCTAACTCTGCCTGTGCATCGATTACTTCGAAGCATCTTTGCACCAGATCTTTCTCATCGAACAAGCGACTCTGACTTAGAAGAAGACAAGCATTTTGGGCGCTCAAATTGGTTTCTAAATATTTGACGCAAATTTTCGATAGATGAGGTAACAAGTATTTCTTAGCACAATACAACACAGAGAGGACGGACTCTGGCTCAATTTGAATATGGTCGCAGTACAGGTACCTAAAACAAGCGATATTGGCTATTTTGATGTTGAACGGAAAGCAAATCAAACCTAAGCATTGCCACAAAAGCGTTTGGTTCAACGTCGGGGATTTCGATTTCGTTTTTTTCTTCTGCAAGTGGACCATAGAACATGGCATAGAAGACCGAACTGGAAGTGGCTAGCACATACTTGTGAGCAGGAACTCGAAGTTGCTTCTCGGGTAAATCTTTCGAACCAACAAAAAAGTGGACATCGCTCATGAGGTCACTCATGAACATGGCTGCATTTCGTTCTCTGACATTCTTCTTAAAAGTTTGCCAATTGTCTTGAAAAGTGACCCCACTGATTTCGGACAAAGCAGGAATGTTACAAGGCGAGACATCACTAATATCAAGTCGAGTAATGTCTGGTGGCAATGGCGACAACGGGGGCGGTGTCTCACATCTTGGCGGCAAAGTGGCACTAGATAGCGACTCGATTCTTTGGTAGAAGGGTAATCGGTTGAAGCTGATTGAGATTTTGTCTGACTGGGGCAACGGTTCCTGCATCGTGTTCGTGTGCTGGGCTACTTGCAGACAGCAGGACGGAAGCTTACATTCTGCCGGTGGATGAAAGTGTCCATTAGTGTTGATCGATTGGTTCCACTGTCACTTGACACAGTTGACAGCATCAGACCGACAAAGACACTGAACGTGCACTCACTCGAGGTCTACTTTGTGGTTGTGCATTTTGCTGGGAGCCAATCTCGGACCGAGAAGTGGCAATCATCTATCTCTACTGACATTATAATAAGCTTGATTAGCGATGTAGTTAATAAACATTCGATCCGAAATGCGAGGAGAACGTGTTTGGTTGTGTCTTTCTCTCGATTAATTAGTGCTGCGTCGAGTGAAAGTGAAATGATACTGTCTCTGAGAGAGAAACTGTAATTGTGTCGGCCATATGGAGGAGGACTCACTCGCTGACCAGAGAGAGAACTCCATTAATGCATTAATGCATTGGTTCAAGTTCATCACAGGATTGGCCTCAATCTGCTTGGTAACTTTCAATTAGATGTTCTCCACTACAGACAGTTACAAAGTATACAAAGTATACTACTTGGAGCTATTTGTGGTGCCTACTCCTTGTATTCAACGATTCTTATCTAGCTCTCAAAAAAGCTAATATGGTCAAGGTCAAATGGATGAATCGGTGAGTCATGTGGATAAACAAGAATTTCACTATCAAAACAGTTCAAACGAGTGATTACGCAACAGCAATTATGCACATTTCGCATCTAAAAACGCTAAAGGCAAGCGCACTCGTTGCTGTAACGGAGTGACAAGAGGCCATTAAATTGCAACAGCACGATGCAAATGGCTTTTGTCTTAGTGAGCAAAAGGCAAAAGTGATCACTGACTTTCCACTGAATGTGATCCTCTCCAAGGAATGCTTTTTTCAAAGAGGGTTAAGGTCCCACACTGACCAAACCTGTCACAAGTTGAGCCAATTGGCACTGATCTATCACTCGCACTCGTTTTCATGACTGCATGCATGTATCACTGGGCAGAATCGATCAGTCGCTTCGATCCGATATCACCACTGCAATGAGTTAACACAATTTAGCACATGCTTACCTTGAATTGCACGAGATCGTGAATGGCTCATAATTGACATCTGTTATAAGATTTTGTATTCGTTTCACTCTCGGGTCCATTGGTGGATTGTTGTTCATTGTCGGTTGCCAAGTGCTAAATGCAAACCAGACGACTCTAGGTTGAGTGAGGCTGCGTCCTGCTCTCATCTGAGCGCCAATCAATGCTCAGAGGGAACCCAGACATTATATATAAATATTTGGGCAATAGAGTGAAACATTGGTGTTATGTAGTAGCGATTTTCTCTAGCAAAATGAGATCAAATAAGGTTGTATTCGAGTGACCATTGATCAGTCAAAGTAGAAAAATAGTTTGCGTTTATTGTCGTTACAGTTGGCCAGTTAAATTATAACACAACTACGGAGCAATAAATACAATATAAATAAATAATTCAATTCGAAATGGATCGGCAATCGATCCATCTATGTATGTACATTAGCAATATCAATTATAAAATTTAATTAATTTGTATAATAATTCAGCAAAATAGAATGTACAATTGAACTTAAAGAATTTATAAAAAATGAACAATTGATGTAGAAGTGGGTAATTATAAAAATACTTTACAGAACCATGTTGGTGAAATGCATAAATGTACAAAAGGTTTTATTTTAACCACATTTGAACTATTTCGTTTCGTGCTTCGGTTGATGATATTCTACGATACATAGGTGACAACTCCAAGAACCTTCAGGTGGTTCTTTTAAAGGAGGTTTCAAACAATACATGTGATATCCACGATCACAATCATCGCAAAATAAAAGTTGGTCCTATCAAGAGAAGATGAAAATAATCAAACAAGTCAGATTAGCACTGAGCTAACTTACATCATTATCTGAAGTACCACAAAGACCACATGATTTGCACTCGATACATTGCCACCGATACTTTTTGACAGAGAGGATCATGTTTGCTGTAAATTGGAGACATGTGGGATGTGCAGACCGACCGCAGTCGGAACACGAAACAAGTAGTTCCGCAGAGTTTGTTTTCTTGTTTTCTGCGGAATCACCCAAACAAAAATCACAGTATAACGATGGAGCGGCGGCTGATCTTGGCCTTGTTGTTGGGTTTTTTGGATCTACGGAGTCGAAAGGAGACGATTAGAAATGGCATTCATTCGGATGGTGGTCAGTGTCTGTCAATATAATGATTAGATAGCAACAAATAATCAAACGAAAATTTAAATTACCAAGTATACCGAGTCAGTGCAAACAATATTTAGATAACCATGCTAGAGTTCCAAGTACATAATAAACATAAACAAGTGACCAGTAAAGAATGGAATAGAAAAACAAAGAATCGCGTTATTAATGTCATGCAACAAGAACAAGTAGTAAATAAAAAACAATAAATAAATATAGAAATATAGAAATGTAGCAAATAGCATAATGATCAAATGATGATAGCAAACACATTAATAAGTTCTAATATTTTAATTTGTATCACACTATAGATATACAAAAAAGGCATAAATATCGGTAGATGGAATCGGTTGTTTAGAGAAGCTAGAGCTAAGTAATAATGTGATTACCTTTTTTGTCTTTATCATCAGAAGAATTAAGTGGCTTAGATGAATTTGAATTATTATTTTGCAAATGGTTGCTTTGAGATGAATTCACAGGAGATTGGGAATTTTGTGGTATGTTCACTGAATTGGGGTGACTCGAATGGTTCGATGCAGATTGTGAATTGTTCCCTGACTGTGTTGAATTTTTCACTGAATTGTTGAACATTATCTCTCTCTCCTCTTCGGAAACACCGTTGCCTGATAAGCTACCATTGCCACTATCTTGATGACTATGGCTATAGTGGTATGACAAGCCGGGTCGGGTTTTATACCGAGCACCACATAACTCACATTGAAAAGGTTTCTCTGCATCTGAATAGTCAACACGTTTCTTCTTTAAGGAATCCTTGCGTTTGGATTTCTTTTTTCTAGAAGAGTATTCCTCATAGTCGTCGAAATCAGACTCAGGATCATCAAGTTCACCCGCGTCTGGCAAATCACTGCCATCGTCATAATCACGCATCCAAGAGTCTTTAGAATCTTCGAATGTGTCATTTAATCCAGGATTAGCAGTGCAATTGCTTATGTTGAGACCGTTGCCATTTTGAGCCGCATTCTGACCCGAGTTGGGAATATAGCTTGTTGTTGCATTACTAGTGGTGCTATTTTCATGAGATGAATTATTTATATTTTCGCAGTTGCTTTGTTCTGATTCTTTAGGATTATTACTGAAATAATTATGGTTCAGTAGGTATTGACGCCGCTTCTTTCGCCACCTTCGTGCTGGATATGAATAAAGCTGTGCTGAACAGTAACCGGGCATACGGTCAAGTTTGTTTGACCATATGTAGCAGTCGCCTAAGGAAAACAAATCACATTGTTGGCAATTGAGAAGGAAACACAAAAACATCAATACTTTGAGCAACTCCAGTTTGAGCGTCGATAAATGGCAAACGAAGTTTACGCTCCTTGACAAGACGTTCATTATATGAAGAAGAATTCTCCACCGTTTCTTTATAGACTGGATCATTCATATAGCTAAAAATGAGATGTCAGTAAAAGAATAACCAATTTAGATGACACAAAACAAACAATGTGGCATACTTTTTGAGACGAGTGAGTAATTCATCACTTATTTGTATTTTATCTTCGGCCGACATGGCCGTAACAGAAAATGCAAATTGAGCACGACAAATCGTTGCTTGTGACAGTTGGAAGCAGCACCAAATCGCCGGTAAACAATGTAGACTCGATAATAATTACAATATATAAGGGCAGCTTATGAAAATATCGTTATTATGCCACAATAATCTCAATGCATTTGCATTGCATTTAGTATCAATAAGCCTCCTCCTTGCCGTCACTCACTCAACTCAGCTTTGCCATTGTTTTCAACGGCCCCCCACAAAAAGCGTTACATTTTGCTACATTGGAACATTCTCTGACTGAATAAGTTCCATTTTCAAAGCCTAATTTGTTGACACGTACTTTAAGGTAGATATATTTCAATTAGCTATGTTTGGGCAAAACACAAGGCTCATTATTACAGGAAAGATAATCAAAGATGACATAAATGTGTTTGAGTCATAGTAAAGCATTGCACGTCCTCTGTGGACATTCCTCGTCACGTTCACGCTACTTTCTTCAGTGCACAGCAGGTCATGCTTCCTTTTCCTACATGTTTTCCAAATAGTGAGCTTCTTTCTCGGTCCAATCCGTTTGTATTTGCCCGTATTTTGCTCTCTGGTGCCTATTTCGCCCTAAATCCAGCAACATGGTTCGTATGAACGTCTTGGCAGATGCCTTGAAATCTATCAACAACGCTGAAAAGCGTGGCAAGCGTCAAGTTTTGATCCGACCATCTTCTAAGGTTATCGTCAAATTCTTGAATGTTATGGTTAAGCATGGTACGTACCCAAGATAATGTTTATATTGAACTAAAATGTTTTAATTTTGTTTTTAAATTTTAGGTTATATTGGTGAATTTGAAATCGTTGATGACCATCGAGCAGGCAAAATTGTTGTTAACCTCACCGGTCGACTCAACAAATGTGGTGTGATCAGTCCTCGTTTCGACGTCAAATTGCACGACCTCGAGTCTTATACCCGAAATTTATTGCCATCTCGTCAATTCGGATATCTCGTTTTGACCACTTCTGGTGGAATCATGGACCACGAAGAAGCTCGCAGGAAACATCTCGGAGGCAAAATTTTGGGTTTCTTTTTTTAAAAAGTGAACACTTATGTTGAGAGCAAATTAACTATAAATAAACATAAGTATTGTACTTTTTTTGATTATTTTATTCTTTTTCTTGGCACAGGTTATCTTCAGCCTGTTACCTGAGAATGTTAGGTTAATTTCATTGATATTTATGCTTCAGGCATTCAAACATCGCATTCAATCTTTCTGCATTCTTAATCTAATATCACACTTGCGTGGATAGCTATTTATCAATTTAAGGTTCTATGTACAGTGTAGCTTAATGTTATAAACGATTATAGTTGGCCATCATTTAACAAATAGGATATAAATTAATTTATAACTTCAGGTAAGAAAGTAGCGTTAAATTGTGATGTACTTGGCATTGTTTTATTCTTGCTAGGATTGAATTCAAAATTGAAAACTGGTGCTTGTTATAATTTGGCTCAACTACTGAGAATAATATGAAAATGGTCCTGTTTATATTAATCTAAATGTAGTGCAATAAAAACTCAGTAAACGAAGCTCGACGAAGGTGGGATTCGAACCCACGCGGGCAGAGCCCAATGGATTAGCAGTCCATCGCCTTAACCACTCGGCCACCTCGTCGTATGTTGGCAGCAAGGCCACTGATTCGACAATTCAATGCAATCTTTATTCTGGTCACTGGCGTCATCTTTTCACCGGAATATGTCAAATACGATAAGTTATCGTCGATAACAATAACGATAACATGTTCAAATTTGTATGGACTACAATCATTAGTGATTTGTTCAAGTTTGTTCAGTCTCAATTCATGCTCTTAGGAATTGCATAATTAAATAAAATTACATAATAAAAATGATTTGAAATTTGCAAAATACTTTTTTTGTAAATATTATACCATGATTACAGTCTAAATAAACTACAATCGAAGTCTTAAAAAAGCGCTGAAATTTGTGTATATGATAGTTCGTAAAAGTTTAACTTGAACCATTGGAAACTTAATTTAATTTGATTCAGTTAAAAATTCATTGAACGAGAATAATTCGACGATTGTCTAAAAATTCTTTGGACAATAAATTGAAATAATTTGATCCAAAACATTTTGACGTTGTCAATTTAAAAACACTATTTCAACCCCAACGAGTTAGTACTGTGCACATAGTCGCCTCTCACATGTTTACTGCTGTGTGAAGGCGAACATTGTGCTTTCCTTTTCCGTACAGCTCTGAGCTGAACTTTTGTATTGTTGCGTGTCTATTTCACTCCGTTTCCCAAAATGGTCAACGTTCCAAAGACCCGACGAACCTTCTGCAAGGGCAAATGCAAGAAGCATACCCTGCACAAAGTGACCCAATACAAGAAAGGCAAGGAATCGGTCCACTCGCAAGGACGTCGTCGTTATGACCGAAAACAGCAAGGTTTTGGTGGCCAGTCTAAGCCCATTTTGCGTAAGAAGGCCAAGACAACCAAGAAGATCGTACTTCGTATGGAATGTTCTGAGTGCAAAGCTCGCAAGCAAATTCCAATCAAGCGATGCAAACACTTCGAAATTGGTGGCGATAAGAAGAGGAAGGGCCAGATGATCCAATTTTAATAAGTGTAATATTCTTATTCTTGCCATCTATTATAATAAACATGTTTTTTTCGTAATGAATTTTTGTCTTTTTATTTAATAATTTTTTATCCGGCAGTATTTCATCGTTTTCAAAAGTAACCGCTTTATTTTCAACATTTGCTATTTGTTTAAATTACTTTATTTAGATTTAGTGCTATGAGTTATTCTCCATCTTGATATAAGACATTAGCAAAGCTTTTAGAACAATTTTAACTTAAAATTAAAATTTAAGTATGTTGGCCATCGACTTTATTTATGATGTCTTGTCTAAGTGATTATTCTTGGTTGAATAATCGTTTACTTGTCGTTTTGTTTTGGTAATGTTGAGTTCATTAATTATTTAGACTAATTGTTTTTTATTAACTATATGTCAAGTAATGCATCTAGTTTATTGCTTTTACATATTTTGTCCATACCTGCATTGAATTTGTTTGGCAAATACTGATAAAAATAGTTTTTGAGCATTGATCAGTCAATCGACAAATCAAATTTATCAAATAATACGGTTCATTTAAATTCATAGCAGGAGTGATAGCTTCTTTAAACCATTAAAACAGACAATTGTAAATATGAATTGAATTGCGAAAATACTTTTGTGCTTTTTGTGAGACGTTTTGTATTGTGACTCACAATTAGTAACACGAATTTTCCGCTCCATTTAGTTTAATTTACCTCTAACGGATGGCGCCACTTAAGTGGATTTTTTAAATGTTCAACAGCGATTCGGCGGCGAACATAAACAAACAACACTCAGCTGTTGTTAACTAGCTAGACGAAGTCGATCGAGACTTATTTGAAATAATTGAAATGTTTAGTCATTGTGAATTAAGGCGAATTGTTGAATGATTTATTGATTGGCAATATTTACAAATGACAATTGGTTGATCAGTCAAAATGGTGCCTATATGGAAATATATATACGGTTGCCAGTGGTGAATCGAGTGTAATTAAAATATGTCTAGTGCGTGTGGCATTAAATATTGAATTAATAAATCTATCAAAGATATAACTATCGGCAATAAACATATAAAAATAGACGCAAACTATATCGCACTTGTGTCACTGGCTCAATGGACGGTCACTTTTGAGGACACGGTCACTGTTGCACGGTCATCGGTTGTCCTCGGCCGAGGACAACAACTTCGCTTTCTCGGTCCAACGATTGTTGCGTGACATCACCGATCTGAACTATTTGCACTGAAGTAAGCTCGTTTCGGGGTGGGTTGGCAGTCGGGCCTGGCCAGAGCTACGATATGATCTCTCTGGTCTCCGCAAGGGCGGCGATCAGCTCCGAGTTACTCGAGTCGCACGAGTGGTTCAGGCTTTGACTGTCGTGCCTGCTGTCGCCATGTTCGTATGTGCCGATGTTGCTCGAGTTCATCATCGACATGGCCATCAACTCATTGTGCGGTCCAGCACTCGGCATGGCTCCCACTGAGCCCGTGCTGCCATAAGGATAGGTCTCGGAAAATGGTGAACCATTGTCGGGAGCCATTTGGCTGTAGTACATTGCACCTTCTGCACTGTTGTGGTACGCATTGTTCATTTGGTACATCAATTCGTCGGTGCTCTTCGAGTCTGCCTTGCCGTACATGTGATACGAGTTGGCTCGACTCAACTCGTACATTGGCCCGTTGTCGGCCATGCTAGAATTGGGCCACACTCTGTACTGCCTCGAGTCAATTGGTAGTTCGAGTTGGTGCTGAAGCATCGACCTAGGCTGCTCGAACTGTCCGTCGAGGGACCTCTGTCCCATCAACAGGGGAGATATCTGGTAATTGTTGGCTCGTTGCATCTCCTCGATGGATTCCCTGCTCTGCATTCGGTAAGCATACGGGGGACAGACGTTTCGCAAGAAAGTGGATGTTCCACTGAAACGAGACACGAGCTCGCTGAAAGGATTCTCATTTTTGACTTGAGCACCGGGCGGCGAACTGATTAGATCGTTGCTTATCGATTTAGCCACAGGTTTGTATTGGTACTGCTGAAAAACGCCTCCGTACATCTGGGAATGCATTTCTGCACCCTGACCGGCCAGGAGAGGATTCAGATGACTTTTATGATGACCTGACAACAGACCATAATTCTGATACTGCTGGGAAGGGTCAACTTTATCGTTGGCCTCCACCGGGGACATCTCCGGAGTAGGCAATGACTTGATGGTGTCCCTAAGGCTGGTTTGCTTGGGGTACTCCACCTGAGCGTTGCTCTTTTTGGTAAGGTCGTTGATTGGCGAGTTGCTGGTGGGAACGATATAGTTTTGGTTGTAGAAGGCACGTGGCGAACTGGTATATCTGTACATGTCCGTTGAGTTGTTGCCTCGGATGTTGCTGTGATCACTGTTGGCCAGTGGACTGCCGTGTGGAGATGATTCCGGTGTTTGTACACCACAGTAGTCCAAAGAGGGAGAACTGATCGAGGAATTGTCTGCCATCTCGTGCAGTGATGAGCTCAGTTGTGAATTTTGGAACAAAGAAGGTGAAACGATGCTCTCCTCGGTGGGTGTTCCGTTGCGACTTCCTTTTGTACTGCGTTTACTGTTTTTCCTCCGCCGAGGTCTGTACTTGTAGTTCGGGTGGTCCTGCATGTGCTGCACTCGAAGTCGTTCCGCTTCCTCCACAAAGGGACGTCGCTCCTGGTGAGATAGAGACTTCCATCGTTTGCCTGCAATACAACCGGACAGTTAGTTATGTGATGGGAGCATTGATGGACCGGGCAGTGCCAGTGGTAGCTTCGTTCCCGGTAAGGTAGCACATTTGAACACCAATTAAGTGCTTCTACAGTAATAAGGCATTATTAGTAAGTGCGCCATAATGCCACCACCAATTGCCACACAAGCCTCTAATGACATCACCGATGTTAATGATTTCGCAGACTTTCCGAGTGGCACTCATTAGGCGACTCAACCAGTGCCACCGATGAATCGAGTGTCTGCAGTGGGGACAGTGTCAGTGCAGACTGTGGAGAGTGTGGCCAGTGGCCACTGCAACACGCACCTCGTGTGCACTGCATATTGAAGCTCGTAGCACGACTGAATCTCGACTTGCGATGCACCGAGCTGGTTAGCATGCAAATGAGGACAGCACGAGTTGGTCGGTCGAACAATGCTCTAATGATAATTATCGTTTCATGCTTTCTCATTTACAGCTTTCAAGCTGGCCCAACACGACAAGTGATCCTCGAGGTACGTCCTAATGATCTACCAGCCAGTGACCAGAGCGAGACATCGAAGTGGTCACAATTAATGACACTCTGGATGGCAAAATAATTATCGATGCATTGTGATGCCGGACAGTGGGCAAGTAGATCATGCAGATATAGATATCGCTACTCGCATCGTTACAGTCGCTCATCCCGAGCTCACTCCCCTCACTTGGATGAGCACGATGACGGCGTTGGCTAATCTGGCTCGTTATCAATTAACGTGAAACCTGCCAGCGGACAACAAAATGGCATCACCGACCAGAGAGCAATTGCGTGATGTGTCCGTCATTATTAGATCAACTGGGCAATATTATCATTAGTGCCAAATGGACAGATGCGACCTTAAGGATGGGCTCAATTAGGCATTGCACCAGTTGGCTTCTCAATCTTCCCAATTGGTTTGAGCAAACAGACCGGCGTAATGATAGGACAGGCGATCTCAATTGGATTAGTCCGCGCCATGGCAGGACAACATTTACACGGCACTGTCACTGACACTGCAATCTGTAATTTAACTGTCTCCCGTCTGCCATTCTGCGAACATTGACTTCCATTTAAGCAAGCAAAGACGAATTAGTCATAACTCACTCACATCACTCCAGTGGCCTCATTGCTCGGTCAAATAAGGTAGTAGAGGTGGTCAGTTTCGATGACCACCTTGGTTGGTCAAATCCATGTCCGGACCGGATGACCAATGTCAGCAGGAGTCCGTGTCCGCGACAAAACGGAGCAATATCTTAACTAACTGGCTAATTAAATAGCGCGTAGATCGAGTGTTAGATTAGAGGCTGAAGAGCCGGACTCGATCGCAAATCGATTTGTCCCACACTATCGTTCGGACTTTTGCCTTATCTCAATGGCATTCGATTCGATTCAGATTAGAGTGGACCACAATCGAAGATGGTAGCACAATTAAGCTGCCGTAATGGCCTAATGCGCCAAACAAATGGTCTCGTCTTTTGTCTCGGTATCGGTCGATGTCTCATTTGGGCCATCAAGACAAACATCAAAGCAGTGGCTGATGGCACCGATGATGGCCTCACCACTCGATAGTGTCCACAATGCATCGATGCACAGGCCATTGGACAGTGAGTGAACACTCACCGGACGCGTAACTGTACCGCGCCTAATAGTGGCCGATGTGGTGACCAGCAGTCCAAAGCACTGGTCAATAGTGAGCAGTGTTATTGACCAGCAGCAGCGATCGCAATCGCAACGAACCAATCGCGGTAAGCCTCTTACCTCTCGTCTCTTACCGCACCACAATCGATCGATTCGCGTTATCGCTTTCGGATGTGCATCGTCATTATCGGCTCGAGCTGAGAGGATGCGCGCAACACTTTTCTCACGTAGTGCCAGGACACTGAGCACTGGCTCAAACAGTGAGTGACAATCGGTCAGTGGTCGGTGGACACTCGGTGGTCAGTGTGACAGGTTTGTTTGCAATTAATCACAAATTAATTTGTCTCGTAACGGTTTTGCAGATAAAGCGAAACCGTTTGTTTGTCTGGAGAAGTGCTGAGCTCGCAAGTGAGTCTCTGTGCCAGCACTCACTCACACGTGTGTCTGTCCGAGCGGTAATTGCGATTGCAATAGCGGCAATAAGCATAATTGCGAGGTGCTCGCTCATCAGCGTGGTCTATGTAAACACTTGTCCACAGCCGTAATCACTGGAATCACTCGAGCGGTATCTGTTGCACCGAGCCAGCTTGACTCAGTCACATCTTCTAGTCGATACTTTCAGCTCGGGCCGACCGTTATCGCCCTTACATACAAAGCACAGAGCATAAATTGCGGCATTATCGTGGTCGTCCTCATCGTCGGATGCAGCCAAACTGAGTCAAATATAATAAAGTCTAATTAACTTAATTAAGGCTTGTGAGACTGCTGCACATTGACAGAGAGGGCAGAGACACAGACTGAGCGCATTGAAATTTCTCACGCCGTCCTTGATTGTTTTGACACGAATTTATAGCGAACGGAGCGAACATTGTCATCCATTCTGAAGAGTTTAACCATTGCCTGCAAGATAAGCGATCCTTTACTGTCCAATGAGGCGTCTCCTGGACTCTAAATGATATCATTACTGATCATTACTTAGTTTAACCGAGCCGGTCTTCAAGCATCGGAGCCATGGTCCAGGTGCCTAGTGGCCATTATGAACATTGTCAGTTGGATGCTACGCCCACAAGAAAGGATCGATTGGTGCCAGGCGAAAGTGGCAAGCGTGACGAGCCTCTGAGAATGGACTCGTTCCATTTTAGTGCTTCCATTGACGAACACTGCTTGTAGGCGAAGTGGCGAACTCAACTGGAGTGCGCCTTGCCAACTGAGCCTTGGTAGTCCTTGGCAGTCGCGAGTCGCGACACTGACAAGTGAGCAAGGTGGCATTACTGCAACCGGTGCGCCAATTAACGCGCCCAGTCAGTTCGGTTTGTGCTGTACTGTGGTACATACTCGCATCGACGCCGAGTAATCCACCAACTGACCACTCGTGCTCAGCCGGACTGGTCAGCCACCAATCTCGAGTAGCATCGAGAGTGGCGATAATGTTAACTAAGGTGATTGATGTAAGTGAGTGATGGCGATTCAGTTAAGACACACAATCGACCAGTGATGACGCTTAATGTGAGCGATAGCGACGCCGAATTAGAATGGACGCTTTGAGAGGTCCATTGAGCATTTTGTGTAATGTCGCCTAATTGAGCGAATCGAGCGGCGCTCAACACGAGGAGCACCGAGCATCGAGCGCGCAACGTATCACCACCGTCATCGGCTGCTCTTCGTGGTCATCGTGGTGGTGTGCTTGTCATTATCGTGCCGTTTGCATTTTAAATTCTTCGTTCGTTCGAAGCCACAAGGACTTCAAGTTTGGCTGGCCGTTTGCATGTCAAGACTGGAGAAAGGTTGCACGTATAGAAGTGTGCAGTGCGCAGTGTGGAGAAAATGACTACTCTGTACATGTGCTTATTACTGGCCAATGCAGACTGCATCACTGGCCGAATGATAATTGGCCAGCCATCGGCACCACCACCGCCACCTCAGCTAATAATGGCACTGCGGCAGTCATCTTCGTTTCCAATCGCTTGGACACCGAACGATTGTTCCCATGACTCGACTCATATGTTCAGTGCGGCACATCATTACGGTCGTCCACATGTTGCGTCCCGATGTAGCTTGACCGAGGAGTCTCTTTGGGAGTGAGTTCACTAGTGCCACTGGCTCAGGCGGTAAAAGGCGCACTAAACGACTGTCCAAACAATAAATAAGTAGCTTTGTGCGTATCACTCGGTTCGAGCCGAAGTGATTATTAACTTAAGAATGATATATGACTGCTCACTGCATCCCATAAAGTGCCATCCACTGGCTAATGCCCAGTCCAATCCAACACTCGTGTTCCCTTTCCCAAAGGACTCGTCTCCGGGCCGTCTACTGAACCGTTCACATCGATCACCAAATGGATTCTTTCACAAAGCCCAAATCTGCAGCAACTCGACATTGGTCAGTGGCACTAAGTGCGACATCTCAATGGCTTAACAGAGAACAATTAAATTGTTGCCACAAGTGCAGTACTGCAGTACAGTTCTGCGAAGTGCAATTTGGTGGTTGTGCCACCGAGTGAGTCACTCCTCAGTGGTGGCCACAGCTCGCTGATTCCATGGCCACCGAAAGTGATCGATTCAATCAAGACGCAATCTGCGGTGCAAAGCACGATCGAGTGCACTCGGACACAAATTAGATCTTGCACGTCCTCTCCAAGTGGGACAGGTTTGGCTCCATTGGTTTGAGGGCGAGAAGCCAATTAGTGAGCGAGTACTACTGAGTAATGAGTGAGTTAGTCAGTGTGGCCAGATGCAAATCACTGACCGACCAATGTGGAGCACCAGTGCTGAGTGGCGAATGGCAATGCGGCCTGAGTGGTCGGACGGTCGGATGTGGACAACAATTAAAGTGTCCTCCTCGGTGAGTCTTCACATCTCACGGATTACTCTCTTGGTAACGATAGCTTGGTCATACTTTATGTTTGCTAATTATCCAATTTAATTCCTCAGTGCTTATTAAGGCAAAGAGAATCACCGAAGAGGACAACAATTATGGAGGGCTAATTATTACAGTGCCACTCGAGCTTTGATTTACTGACAGGACAGCCTTCTCGACTAAGACGATAAGCATCGCTTGTTGGAATGCGAGAATCGCCAATCAATCGGCCCGGCTCGATCGATCATGTTGTGAGCTATCCGATCGGGTCAGACCTAGTACCGTCCCACCTGGCCAGATAATCTATTTGTGTTCGAATAGTTCAATTATTTTCAGAAATTTTATATAAATAATTAAGTTATTTATTAAAGAATAGAAGACTGGGGCAATAAATTTGAGAGCGCAGTGAAGGCAATAAAGAACACCAAGACACTGGCGATCGAGCTAGTGACTGTTCGGTGACACGAGCAGACTGTTTTGTCTTAAATCGAGAGCCCACAACCAGCCAGTACACTGAGATGACACCACACAACACACGCGCGCATCAAATCACTCGGAATTGCTCGGAACAGCTAATAAACTAGGCAAAGGGAACTAAATAAATAATGCCTCACCGAGAGCTAAGAGGCTCGGTGCAACAATAAACAGCGCCTGATGGCTCGCAAGCCAAATAGATGACAAAGCCGACCCGATCGATGCGGCCAAGTGAAGTACTGCTCTGGTGCAGTCAATAAATGCTGCCGAAGATATTAATTATAGCGCCCCATTAGAGACTTCGAGCAAGCGTTTTGATTGATTGATTAATCGCTGGTGCAAACTCAATATTGACTTTGCCGTACGGCCCGACACGAACATCAATGCAATCGTTCCCACCGATCGAAATAATAAAACCGTTCGAGTAAATCATCCATCGGAGGCACAATGCAGCCAAAGTGGTCCGAATGGCACTAAATCTGTTCAAACCGAAGTGCTTTAAATAGTGCCACGAGTCTGTGAAAACAGTCCGACTGACCACTGACCACCGGTCAGTGCATCGATCGGCAGTAGGACAGCCCAAAGAGCATTTCATGGTCATAAAGGTGAGCACACAGCACACGTGCAGGCAGCGTTGATGGAATGATTGATTCAGACGCGATGGCGCGATAGTGCCAATCGAGTGGCCAAACGTGAGTCACTCGAGTCGGGCAGTGAGCAGCAACTGCAAATTGCCCTCGTTATTAATTGCATGGCAGATAAGCGAACGGCGCGAGATGCATTCCGAGCCGAACTGGACCGATGATAATGCGTACGATAAGCGCGCGCAGCCAAGGCAGAATCTCGATCTGCTTTGCATTGTTCAACAGTGCCATCCTTGTGCCGGACAGCTCGATTCATAACTTTCCACTCGGTCATCACTGAATACGGCTCATTACGCCGGTGCAAATAAATCCGACTAGTGACTAGTGAGTAGTGACTGGAGCACAGTACCAGTGATGTACGCCGAAATGGATTTGTCTTGCTTGTTCGAGTGTTGCCAATCTGCATAATTGCCAGTTGTTTGTATTCATTTTGGGTGGTTTGCACTCGACACACTCGCCAAAGGCTTCAGACCAACGTTTGCCCGTTCGGCCGCTGCACGATATCGAGCAGATCACTTGCTGGCATGTCCGTCTACTCGGCAGTAAAATTAATGAAAACACCTAGGACGATGGCTGTCTGCTGCTGTGAAAGGCACTAAGTTGAAGGTTTTAAATTTTTCATTAAGATACTTTACACACACGCCCAAAGTGCGTCCACCAGGCTGTGATTAAGATGAGATGCGCTCGATGTGGCTATGCTGCAACGATGACGAGCGTTCATCGACTAAGGCCTAAATGTGCCACACCAAAACACTTGAGAGGCTAGTGAACCCGTTCGAGGCAACGATCACTAGTGGTCCACCACTCACTGACACCTGATGCTAACACGGCTCTCTATGGCTCCAAATGGACCAATCTCCACCAAATCACAAAGTGGAGCAGTAAGAGTTTATTCGGTTTGGTGAAGATCATCACAACCAATTCTGCCAACCAGAAACAAGTGTCTTTATTGACTAATTAGCTAATTATCGACTGAACGATGGCTCACACTGATGACAATGATTTAATTGGTCAGGTTGTATCGTGACGCACTCTCAGTGATGAGTGACAGCTTGCTATGATCGTGTCGTTCATTAGGCAATGCAATCAATCGTACCAACGGACAACTTTGGGATCGGGCGCCATTGGCCACTGGCCAGCCAATCCTCACTTATAGACCCAATTAAGGCAAGTGTCGTCTGGCTCTGGGACAGGCATGGTGGGGCTGGCGGCAGTGCGGTGGCCTGGCAATCGGATTCGAATGAAATGATACTGTGGATGTCATCGAGCGATATTGTCGTATTGGCATTGGCTCGTCTTTGCATTGTGATGTGCCATAGCGAGACACAATAAAAGCGATAATAAAAGAGAACGAGGCTCCAAGCACTAATAGGAGCCAATAGTGTGGCCAGAGCGGCACCGAAGCAGTACAACTTGTACAAGCGTAACAAAACGGAAACTATTTTTAAACTCATTTTGCTGCGCTTATTTTCACTGGCTTTGCTTTATTATCAAGCGAAGGGAAGAATGAAGAATAGTTTGCCTTGATTTCCATTCGGCATTATGCATGTGTATAGAGTGCCTAGCCAGCCAAACTAATGGATACCTTTTGGCAGTCGATTTCCTCCTTGCCATTGCAGTGGCGCTCTTCACCTGAACACAGACCGACCAAATTCTTCGCTTGGCTGATGCTGTGCTCGGACTAGAGACATGGCGGACGACGATGCGACTGCCGAACAAGTGGTCACTGGATCGAAACTAAATTGGAAATACAAGACATCGCCCAAGCCGTAATCTGCCGCAGAATTATTGAACAGCGTGATTGTGTTGTTGCTGCTGCTGTTGATGCTGTCGATCTCGATTATTACGGCGGTGGGATCTCCACCGAGAAGTATCGTTTTGTGTGGCACACCCAGGCGCAACAGATTAGGCCAACACTGCACATTAGCAAATGATCGCTCACTGGCATGGCCAGACTTGCCCTTACAACGTCCAAACAGTCCAATCCGTTAGAGTCACGGCGAGATTTATCATCGCATAACTGAGTCCGATGACAACATCAAACATCTAGCACGACCGACACGCCGAGTCGCTCAAAAGGCGCTATCCATGGCCGACAGTTTTGAGGGTAGTCGCCTGATTCCTAAGAAGTCTTACTAGTCTGCAACCGGCATCAAAGGGCCTAGGGTTGAGCATTATTGGATCGATACATTGAGAAATATTGCTGATTAGTCAGGGTAGACGGTAATCGGTGGAGTAGATCCCTCGAATGAGTATTTAGTAGCAGTGGTCAGTATTTCACAACTGACTCGGACAGGACTGGCTCACATACATAATTCATTCCCTACGACTGACCTACAATCGGCACTCGTGTGGCGGCATTCACACTTCGATTTTCGTAACGCAATGAAAGTATGACAAGTTGATTTAGTCTGCTGAAGACAGTTTCGCCAAAGACTTTCGTTTGCCGTGTTGGAGCGAACAGGCAAACGCCCTTGTAAGAGATTTCAAAGTGCAATTTATATTGCGCGCCTTGCAAATGAGAAATGCGTGCACGGAGGGAGAGAAACCTTTCGTTTCAACATTTCTCGTTGTGTCATTGAGGCAAACAAACAAAGCAACCACATCAGCAGCAAGTGCGTGCTCGGTGGCCAGTGAGCCACTCGATTCCATCGCCCAATGACCAGTTTCACAACGTGGCCAGTGGCCATCATTTGCCTAATTGGCCTCAGTAGTCAGTCACAAGTCACTTTCACCGAGACACCGAACCGGTCTGATTAATTCATTGGCTCATTAGCGACAAATGGCCCAACACTTTGATTCTTTGCCTACTGAAGTCTGACACTGTCCATTGGACACCACTGACAGTAGAAGTGACCGTCACCGAATGCATCGATGCGGTCGATCGAACCAAGTGGCTCGGATGACTTGTCCCCCACCTGCATGGCCCGCTTGACATGTGTGGCCAATGAGTTCAGTGCTGGTGCGAGGATCAATCTCGATCGAGACTGGACTGGCAAAGACGGCAAGCCAGACAGCCGAGGCAGCCATCGGACTTGACGTGTGCGATTGGAAAAGTTAGGTGAAAGCAAAGAAGTAAATCATGCATACACGATACATCCCATGATGGCTGTGGTCTCGGTGATTGACAATCACGAAAGTAACTGGCAATTTTATTATTACTCCTGATTAGTGCTCATGCCTGCCCGATCCTTCAAGCCGTCACTTGACGTTTCTTGGTCATCGTCGGCGCCACCAATGGCGCTATTGCCGTCCACTAATAAAATCAAATGCTCGCATTGCCATCCTGCAAACACGAGCAGCCCTACAGCTCATGCAAATCACTCTCCCGAAGAAGCATTAAGAGTTATCGCCCAATGGTGATGCAAATGTTCCACTGAGATGTGTTCCATCAATTCGATAAATCCAATTGTAGAATTTTGGAATTTAATTACAATAATCCAATGTCGAGTAGAATTCTATCGAAAAAAGTGCACTTGACAGTAACATGACCAGGAAAGTCAGTAGTGATCGACCACAATGAGTGAGGTGTGTAATTGGCCAGCCGAGGTCGAATGTCGATCGAGCAGGTGAACTCTGCCATCGCCGCCTGTGCATTCTCGAGTAGATTTGTAAAATTGAAGGCGCTGATGCTGTGGTGGGCCTCGAGTGGAGCAGCCGTCCACACACTCACACACACACGCACAGACTGGGCATCACGCAACGATTGTTGTCTGCCCAAGTGTCGTTTCTCATTCTCACGCGAATTCCACTGCGGCACATTCTCTCTACGTGTAAATGGATATATATCGCAGTGAAATCCTTCATTCTAGACTCCTTTGGTTGGTGATGAAGCACGCCATAGTGGCAATTACGACGAATATAGTCTGCCTGGGATAATGATGACCACGATGGTGCGATGGCAATGGTGAATGGCACCACACAACATACTCCACCGAGAGGACCAGCGACCAACTGTAGTGTTTGCCTTTACGTAATCGATCTCGTGCACATGGCGCGATGTGACCATCGTCGATCTCACCTGTTCGATTCGGAACAGAGCGAGTTTGTTTTCGCCTTTTCTGAGCGCGACTATCGTCCCGTCGGCGATGAGGCGGAGGAGGACGATATGAGCGTTCATCTCAAGAAGTAGCCAAACTCGTGAGTTTGAACTGGCAAAGGAAAGAGAGGACACGCTGATAAAGATAGTGAAGATGGCGAAACGGCAATGAAATTAGCTAGAAAGTAAAAGTGATTGCCGACTTGTTGTCTGGTGTGAAGCAGAGAATGCGAGCACAGGCAGAATGGCAAATGGCAGTTCGTGTGAGGCTGGATCGATTCGTTCGTGGCATAGTTTCGGGGCAACGTGCACACACACACACTGGACACTCGAACTTCGTACTTCAAAATCACACTGGACACTCACCACTGACACGACATAGAACCTGCAAGGCTAAGCCTTTCGAGTAGATTTCCCTGCCACAAGACACCTGTTGATCTTAGTTCGCTTATCTCACGGCTATTAGTGAAACATCTCTCTCAAAGTGCCGATCTAATCAATACGTCACTAATTCGAAGCCAAATTGTTAATCATCCTTAATATATCGACAATAGATTCCATCTCGGTCGATAGCGGGCACGATAAGCAGCTAGCACATGTAAATAAGCGGGCATTTGGCACTCACCTAGCATTTTACTTAGATCCGCATTATGTAGGTCCGGATTTTCGTCGGCGAGTCTTTTGCGCTCAGCTTTTGCCCACACCATAAAGGCATTCATCGGGCGTCGAATGCGTTGCTGTTGTGGCTGTGGCTGTGTTGCCTGTTGCTGCTGTGCATGGTGATGATCAGATGTTGGAGCACTGGAAACAATAGCTGCCTGTGCTGCTGCCTGTTCGGACACTTTATTCTGTATTGCGTGCATTGTCATGCTTGTCCGAGACGAATGATGCGGCAAAGATTGATGCGCCGTGCTAAGTGATGCGAGAACGTTCGATGGGCCATGGTGATGACCGGGACTGCTCAGCTGAGGCGACGCTTGCTGCGCGGACGGCGTTGCTGACCGTGCTGCCGCCTGAGCCGGACTCGAATAGGCCATCTCGGGAGGTTGCTGATGATAAGATAAACTATAATTAGGCACTTGGCCAGCGGACACGTTCGAGGAATAGGTCGATGTCCACACGGAATTGGTGATTGAGGTGGGCGTGATGTCGCCGTACAAGGGCGAGTACGAGTTGCACACTGATGAGACCATGCTGGGCATCACACTCGATGGGGCTGAACTGAGTAAAGGCGAACAGGACGCCAACAAAGGGTTGTTCGGGTCAGACGTTTCCGAAAAGGCACTCGGAGACGTCTTCACCAGGTTCATCATGCCCGTTGATTGGTCGATGCTGTTGCTGTTGCTGGGGTTGTACGTACTGGCGAGTGACATTTCGAGGAACACAAACACTAACTAGCTGACATAGCCAGGGGCTGTGAGGCGTCCAAGATGATCGCGGACCAAGATGCGGAATCGGTGCGGCAGCATGAAGGGACACTGTTCGATTGGAAATGGCGCCGAGACACGAGAGATTCGTGCCACTGCGATTGGCGAGACGAGTACTAGGCGAGAGCACGTACTGAGCCGCTCTGACGAGGGCGACCAAGCGCGGACTGCTTTGTCGTGGGCATTGTTTGATGCAAGCCTTCAGGTGGAGTTTGCTCCATTGCACGCGTGCACGTTGGCGGACGCCTCGTTTTGCATGTGATTGGCGCAGTTATTAGGTGCACACGTGCTTTATCGCAAGGTGAGTCCGGTCCTGTCGCCAATTGGCCTGTCTCGGTCTGCCTTGGCCACTGCTTGCACTGCTCACTACTTGCTACACTTGCCTCGCAAAGGACGCCTCGTGAGGATGGATCATTAGTAGGTGAGTTGGGAGATTACTGATTTACAGTTAGAAAGGTGATACACTACTGGCTCTGATGCGGACACTGGACGAGTGGCACCGAGGTCTGCTTGGGACGATGGATAATATGAACAGAGATAGCACCGAACACTAACCCAATGTGAGTGGTCGCATGTCGGAAGTCACTTGGAAGTGACTCGGCTCGTTTGGCGCCTTCTGCCAACACATGTAGATGGCAAATTGCACTTCACAGTTATTCTCTGTTCGATCGATTCTGCACGTCGTCGTTGATATTTTAATATCGCCATAAAACGCAATCTACACTTGCAGTCCGCTTGGTTCGGCGTGCACTTTGGTGGCTGGCGACGTCATTCGATTGTAGTCTCGAATTAGATTGGCTCGTGTATTTCGAGATTGGCTCAGTCTCCACTCTCGACAATGCCAAGAGAGGAGACATTGGCTCGCACTGGCACTGGTACGATCGCGGAATAACACTCGATCTGGCAGCGGCAGAATGGAGCAGTCGGAGCGCGGCCAGCGAGCAAGTGCGCTTTGACAGCACCACGAGTGAACACTTGCCGCGAGAAGATGTTCGATTCTGCTGGCGGAGTGAGACAATACTGGCAATACGGCAATACAGCAAGACAAAGCTCGATCGGTGCGTGCGAGTCAGTCTTAAGCTCGGCAGCCAGTGCGCCAGTGATGGACAAGTGGAGCTCGACTGACTGACTAACTGAGTGACAGGAAGCCAGTTCTCAGTGCTAACCTATCGTCTAATCTTGCCTGCCTCACATCTCCCCGAAACAAAGCTTTCCAACATCGAAAGAGGCTTTACCTGTGCTCACCTGGAAGCTTTGTCTCGGTAATATAATTTATTGTGGTAGAGCGAGAGGCTGAACGAATCACCGAAAAGCGGTATGAGCCATGAGGGAGGCTCGCCCTGTTGCTTGCTGCACTTTGCATAAGGCGAACGAGAAAACAAAGGAAACGAACTGACGCTCTCAGTTGCATCCAGTGGTGGATGAGCGAGCCGAACGGGCGCCAACGATGCGACCACTCTGTCCGATCTTGCCGGGCGCCTGTGCCCCACGCAAATTTTCAACCCCCAAAACCTAGCATCACGCCGAGACCATCTGGTCCCACTAGGCACTGGGTATTACCCAGTGGGTAAGGCATTGGAGGCGTTGTCATTTTGGTTCGGTCTTATGTTGGTGCTATTGCACAATATTTAGTGAAATTGCTTGAGAACATCGATAAGATACGTTTAATGGGTCTTTGATTGGAGTCACTTGGGCAAATATTGACTTTGTTGTTGTCACTGTCAACACAGTAGCACTGTACGAGTGCTCGTTGATTAGTGATCACATTGCCGTCCACTTGGAGCGGAGCACAGTGGCCCGACTCAACACACCGACTCGAGGCCCAATCGGTTTGATCGATTGTGCGAGACAATCAGAGCAACAAGAGCAATCGGAACACTCGAGCCAGTAAATGAGTAAATCAATTTTATCACTCACCGGGCTTGCACAGAGCACTCGAGGCGCCACTCGAGATTGGTGCAGCGCGATGATCGCTCTGGGGGCAAACTCGATTTGTGTTGCAAATTAGTGGATAATTAAGAGATACATCCGACGATAGTGACGACCATTCACAGCTTGTGAAGAGCGTAGTGCGGTGTGTGATCAGTGTGATCAGTGTGATCAGTGTGGCCACAACAGTGTCGCCATGTGCCACTCGATAACGATAGCCACCATCGGTGATGTTTGCTCGGTGTTGCTTTCGCACACATCCACTTGATTTATGCCCCAATTGGCCAAAAGTGTTTGTCAAGTTTTGTCAAGGCGCACCGAAGATAGAAGAGTCAAAATGATGCTCCATTTGCCGACAATCGATTGCAAATCGATTGCCAATCGGCTGAGCGTCAATTGGACGGCAAGGCACCATAAATCACGGCCCGGACGGCTTTGAGGTGCACTAATGAGAAGCCAAGTGTCCCATTCTGTGGACATGTCGGCTAGCATTGAGTGAATCCTGTAAGACGGTAATGGGTCGTTAAGGTGCGCGGTTAATCAAATTAGTGCACTGGCCAGACGTGGTGATGCGTCTCCAATGGCATCGAATTTACAGTGCTTTGTTTTCCGAAAGTAGAAGGCCATAATTGAGTTGGACAGAATTTGGCAAAATTGAACTTTTCGTTGGCCACCTGGGCGTTCCAGGAGAAAGGGCTAGTCAGTGCTAGTTAGCAGTGCAACAAGTGAAGCATCACGGAATGACCACCGCCGGTCACGGCCAACTCTTCTTCCTCACACCAGAACTGACCGAGCAATCGTTTTTCTTGGCAAATTATCACTGCCCCAGGGTGGGAAAGCAATAATCCTCGAGTGAACGATTGTGTCTGTCTGTGTTCCATTCGGAGGGTTTGCTTTGTGCCAACTAGCAAGAGTTGGTCACACAAAGGTCACATTCGACTTACTGCCAATCGATGCTCCTCAACTTAATTAGCTCATTCGGGTCTTAATGAATTCGAGTGCTTTTTGGCAGGACAGCAAAACAAACAGAATGACTTCTGCTCGTGGCTCAGTGGAGGTATTAATTAAAGTAGCAAAGGTGCCAGCAGAGGTGTCAGTGAACAGCAGTCTAAAATTAGAACTCATTCCAAAAGGACATGGCTGATTGGGCCTGGTGGTGGTGGTTGGTGGTCGGCGCACTCGAACTCGTTTGCACCGAGATGGCGAGGTGTCTCCACACCGATCGGGTCTAATTGAATTTGTAGCTGCTTGTGCAAACATGGCCGACGAAATCAATCACCACACAGTGCATCGTCGCTAATTGCCTCGGTGACCGATCGAGCCAATATCCACTGTTTGTTCAGCAAATTGTTTCTAATTGCGGTGCCATTGCTTCATTGGCACCTTGGCCAATGTCATTCCTCATCCTTACACTCCATTGCACCGCTCTCCGTCACTTGATTGACCACGAGTTTTGATAGAATTACAACAACTACCAAATTAACTCGTCCCAGTATTTCCCGACCCTATAAACACTGTCCAATAAATGACTCGGTCTAATTAGTCCGTGCACACAATCCTGATTTTAATTTCAAATTGATTCCTCTCCAGTCATATAAAATTGCAACTCGGTGTTCGATTGCTTCGGTGCCGCCCTCTGTTGTATAGAATTTAGAGTACAAGCTAATATTACCAAAATAAAGCAGAAATTGGTCACAAAATTGCACATTATTACATTAATGCAATGCACATAAGTGTCTATAGCACTCATAAGTATATCTTTTAATAATTAATGGCAATTAGAATGATTGCTCACATTAAAAATAACCAAATTAAGACAAATTTGGGAAATGTTGTAGTAGCTCTAGGAATGATCGCATTTGTATGTCTAACTCTGGTAGTCATCATTGAACTGAACTCAATTGGTTGAATAACGTCATAAAATAGGCAAAAGGATATATATCAGGATAAACATGATTACTTAAATGAGTTTGTGTATATTTGTGACTAATTTTTCTAATAAATTCTACACAAATTCTGACCTCGCGTTATTCTAGATTTCTATACATATTTGCAAGTAAGTTTTTGCCAAAATATCATAATACAAAATGTTAAGGTCAAAGCAACTCATAGTTGAGTAATTTGCATGACAACTGACCAGCAAGTGATCGTTTTGGTGAGACAACTTGTCCAATCAATAGATTTGTTGGCCATTTAAGTCAATTGAGTCATCTCGAAGTGAAGTGAATTGCGAACAAGAAATCATTAATAAGTGATGAATTATTCATAGGCCAGCCATTGTCTGAACAAGAGAAACCAACAAGTTGGTGGCGATGACTGGAATGAAGTGAGTGAATTGTCCGAGAGCAGTCGGGAATGTGTTTAACGGGAGTGAGGCTGGATCGAAGTGCAGCTCGGAGTAATCGAAGTGATCCACTCAGCAGACCAACCTCGACTGGCCTCTCAGTGGCCTCGCTCCTCTCGATGCGCATGTTTGTGTTGATGGCCCTGGGCGCATGACCAGATTCCGAGTGGCGCCCGCCCCCGCACTCGCGTCGGACATTTGCACTGGGTCGAGTGGCATACGAGCCCTCCGAGTGCACTCAGACAGCTCGCACTCGCACCAACTACGACCAAATCGCCTAGCAAAAGTGAAGATGACACTTTTCTGGCTGCCAGCTCCGATCCGTCTCGATGGCCAAGTGGGCCTTGTATCATGCGACTGTGGACTGGCCCCACTCACTCCCCTCAAGAAGTGACTTGTGCGAGTCATATTTCGAGGTCAACTCGTGTGTGCTTTGTCCTGTGCTTTGTTTACCTTGCCTGGAACGCAATTGAACGTCTTCCTCGGTGGCGAGCACTTGCACTGTGATCGCGCGCTCACCCACCAAGTGGGCCCAAGTGGACCCAACTCGACCACTTTCGTCTCTTGCGAGCCTCAATCTAGGCAAAGACCACCAAGAGACGAGACACATCAAGCCTCGATGCCTCGATTGGTGTTCACGAATTGGGTCCTCATTGGGCAAATCACTTCTTGAATGCGACTGACAAACTCATCGATTTCATGCCAAGACGGTGTCGCACCTCGAACCTTGCCCGTCACTAACCGAAGTGAGCCTTTGCACTCCGCACGAGCTAAGATGACCGGTGACAAGGTGGAAGTGCACAATGAGCCATCATCCATTCTGAGCGATGGTCAACGCGATGATAGCAACGGAACTGCCCAAAGCCATTCTCAACAAGCCAACGCGACCAGTGAACACCATTGCAAGAATAACTGGTGGAATTGCTGTTGCTGCTGTTGCTCCTGGTGAGTCCTCCACAAGTAGTGATGCACTCTCTTTACCCTATCCTAACAATTTCTTAGTTTGTCCATCAAAAACTCGGAGAAAAGCAAAGAGAACAAAATGCAACTCTCCTCGATCGAAAACTACTTCAATGGTGATAATGAGCCTCCGTGAGTTACTCAATCACTCTTTACTAGATGTCTCTAATGCAATGTTTGTCGCAGACCAACGTTAGAAGAGATCAGGAGTTGGGCTGATTCGTTCGATAAGTTGATGAAATGCAAAAGTGAGTGCTTCACGCTCCTCGTTTGTAGTCATTCTAACAATAAATCTTGTGTTTATGTTTACAGTTGGTCGCAAAGTGTTTAGAGACTTCCTCAAATGTGAATACAGCGAGGAGAACATTATGTTTTGGCAGGCGTGCGAAGACCTCAAGAAGGAGTCCGACACGGACAAGATCGAAGAGAAAGCACGTCTCATATATGACGACTTTATATCGATTCTTTCTCCCAGAGAGGTTTGTTCTGATGCTTACTCCCTCTCAGTGACCGTTCTGTGTCCTTAGGTGAGCTTAGACTCTCGAGTCCGCGAAATAATCAACAAAAACATGGTGGAGCCTGCTCCTCATACATTCGACGAAGCTCAGCTTCAGATCTACACGCTCATGCACCGCGATTCGTATCCTCGGTTTATCAATTCGCCAGCTTACCGCAAGCTCGCACAACTGCCCACTCCAAGCCGCAAGGGAAGTGCTGTCTAGTGTTTCAGTGGGGCAGCCCCAGTGGAAGCCAAGTTGGTATTGTCGTCCGTGATGATCCTTTTCGTCGGCCACTGTTGGCTGCACTCAGATACAAGCTTCCTTAGACCCTAGTGATATATTTATTTGTTTATTTATTTGCCACCGTGCACCGACAGTACAGTACTAGCGACTAGGTAGCTTCTCAGTAGTCCTCGTTCAGAACTCAGGTGGCCAAGGCTCCTTAGGTCTGCAGTCTGTTCGATCGTCTGATTGCGCTAGCTAACAAGAAACCTTCCGGGTAACTAGGAATGCCGTGGGAGTGGTGGCCAAGACTTGGCCCACTCCCAATCTGCTAGTCCTCTTTTCTCTTCTCGGTTATTGCTTTCTCGCTTGACCATTTAGACCATTGTTGTTGTATTCCAATTGATCTCTTTCTGCTGCTTGCCCCATTTTGTACCGTTTGCGATGACATCCACTCTTCTCTTAACTCACTCGTGCTTGTTGTACATATGAACGATGTCATTTACGAAGCATTCATT
Source organism: Rhizoglyphus robini (assembly GCA_023373905.1). Lineage (NCBI taxonomy): Eukaryota > Metazoa > Arthropoda > Arachnida > Sarcoptiformes > Acaridae > Rhizoglyphus > Rhizoglyphus robini. Next base: position 3,690,649 of record JAKIJQ010000012.1, on the reverse strand, counting down.
TGCCCAAGTGATTAGTTGTTCTATATTGCAATTTTATATACACTCTATATGAATTATTGAATATATTGTATACATACAGTCTCTATTTACTGACATTTTGTGAAATTTTATAATTTTTAATCAATTTATACAGAAGACACAAGACACACACACACATACACAGATGCATACAAACCCACATACCCAAACACACACGCCCACACACCAGGCCACGCATTGACAACCAACACACTGGTGGCATCTAGGCCACCCCAAATGGCAGTCCAAGAATCTTCTTACCGGTCGCTCTGTGAGCACCACTTGTAATGTATTGTTCTAATGTACTCTCAGTTCAAATGTTCTCATGTACCGAGCACTTGGACCGCCATTTGGCCCTGTTCACTCAATCACACACATTCGGGCCATAAGCTGGCCCGGTGGATCCTCCACTCGGCGATGACCCATTGAAGCATCAATCACTGCATGTACAGTAGACCTTTCGAATGCCACACTAGGTAGCTCTACTCGAACAAACGACAAATTCTGTGATCAATATACAGTAGTCACTCTCACCAGGCAAGTTCACTAGTGAGCGAACACACCTTCTATTCGCATATCATCGATTGTGTTTGCTTCCGTTTGGCCTCGACACAACACCACGAACAAATCCACTAATAACTAAACGGGTCGATCACAGCCAAATCGAGCAATGAACTGAAGGTGTCACTGTTGGACACCTTGTGACTGCTTGAATACTAACACTTAGGCTCAAATTTATTTAAGTGATGTATAATAAATTCCACTTTTGTTTGACCAAATTTTAATTTTAATTTTTTTATCTGTATCAAAAATTAACTGCTACAGATTTGTCCAGGTTTTACAAAGGCTAGCGTTGGAAATAATGTGCGTTTACAAACAAGCACATCCACATTTAAAATGAAAATAATAAAATTTAAATTTCATAATTAATAAATAGTCAATGCAGATAAAATCTTCTACTCGGTAACTTGATAAGATCTGATCCAAACATGCTTTCTTGCTAAGCTCAAAGGCATCCGTTGATTTGGAGTAAATACCAATAATTTAGATATAAAATTACGTGCATTAGATGAGATATGGTTTGGGAAAGTGTAGTCAACTGAGCGGATTTTTTGATAAGTCTGGTTAGTCTCGGGACATTCAAAAGGAGGTTGCCCAACAAGAAATTCGTAAGTTAGCACACCAAGACACCACAAATCCACATTGTGATCATACGTCTGATGGTTCAACATTTCAGGAGGCAAATAATCAATGGTACCACAAAGTGTTTTTCTTCGATGCGAAGGAGCATGAACTGACCAGCCAAAATCCGATATTTTCAATTCGTGATTATATCCAATAAGTATATTTTCTGGTTTAATATCTCGATGAATCACATCATTAGAATGGCAATATTCAAGAGCATCAATCATTTGGGCAGTATACTATAAAAATCAACATTTAATTACAGACAAAAAAACACCAAAACTTACAATAGAAGCTTTTTGTTCATCAAATCGGCCACTTTTTTGCAGTACTTTGTATAATTCGCCTCGTGGAGCATATTCTAGCACCATATAGATTCGATCATTGTCGTAGAAATAGTTCAACATTTGCAAAATGTTCTTGTGATTTAGATGAGCTTGTATTTCGATCTCTCTTCTTAATTGATGAGCCATATCATCCTTGTTCAACTGAACTTTGTGCAGAACTTTCAGGGCGACAATATATTTTTCCTTTCGGTGCTGGGCAAGATACACGTGACCAAATTTTCCTTTTCCCAGTGGCTTTCCAATTTCAAAGTCATTTAATGTCATATTGCCAGACATGTTGGCCACGAAGTTCAAAGGAGAGAAGCGTATGTAGTAATGAAAAATCAGTAAATTAGACCGCAATGTATAATAAACAGTCGGTCATGTAGCAAACAATACACGCGCGAATAAAAACGGTCACTTTGCAAAGAGGTGCAAATAGTTGTGTTTGAATACTTGAGTGACGCTTAGGTGTAAATAGTGCTGCTTGTGGTTGATTGTTTTGTTTGGCTTCAACTGTCCTGTCAGCATGGATTTCTTGAGCAACGATTCCTCCTCCCACAGAAACAGGGCCAGACATCGCACAACTAAGCGAGCACATCCGTTTGCTGCAACTGAGTCTTTGGATTTTGGCTTGAACTCTCCCACCCATATTGCATCACAAATAGACGAATCGTTATTCGCAATGGATGAAACACCCGCAAACGATATGTATGGCTTTGGAAGTTTGGTGAGTCCTATCTTGTCTTTGCCTTTTGCCAAGACCAGCCAGATGGAATGGAAATTCAAGGCCAACTTAGTTGGTGAAAAAATTCACAATCCCGCTATTTATCTGTGTGACAATTGCAATTTGCCCATTCTCATTTATGGGCGTATGGTACGTTGTGTTGATGTAATTCAACTAGTGTACTAGTGTAAATGCCTTTTTTCCCTATAGATACCCTGCAAGCATGTCTTTTGCTATGCTTGTGCTAATAAATCTGATAAAATTTGCCTGAGATGTTCAGATGAAATATTCAAAATTGAAAAGTGCAATCTTGGAAGCGTGTTTATGTGCCAAACCGAGTCGTGCAAGCGCACATATCTAAGCCAAAGAGATTTAGAAGCTCACATTAAACATCGACATGTTCGTAAGCCAGATGTGTCACAACGATTATGACATTTCTCGATTTACATCAAGATACTTGATTTTGTATATAATTTTGTATATTTGAATTTTTCATTCATATCAATTGATAGCAATCTGTCATCGTTTGTCAATTAAAAGTGTCAGCATTATTTACATTGAATAAAATAAACAATGAATATCACTTTATTAGTAGGGGGAAAATTATATATTACATAGTCTATTTAATTAAATTATCAAATTCGTCGTGAATAAAATAATACTGATTATACTCGAATGTATGATTGAACAGTCAATGGTTTATTGGTGCGACAGGTCATTTGATGGGTGCAGTGTGCCTGTTGACCTTAGGTGAGCGAGGCCCAGGGAGCGTGCCTTGCGCGATGCATCTCCTTTGGCGTCGTTCATTAGGCTTTCGTGTGTCGCTGAAGCACTTGCTTTGAAGGCGTGTGCATGGCAGGTGAGCGACGCCGATTGGATAGTGTCGGCAAGTGGATCGAGTCAGAGCGAGCAGAACAGCCCACTCGGAGAGAATCACCCGTCGGAGAATCGACAGTGTCCGCGTCCGATGGTGCTCGGCAGTAACGCGGTCGCAATCGTGGCATCGAGTTTGTCCCGTGCCACCGCTCCACACTTGTTGCAGCTCGACCTAGCATGTGTTTGTGTTGACTGTGCCGTGGAGTCCATCACTCCAAGCCTTTTCTCTGTCCACAACAATGGCCGTCCGTGAAAACGCTTGAAGAAAGCAGCTAAACCAGTTAGACGACACGAATGGAATCGCCTTTACCGACTCTGGTCGAACCCGAAAAGCCGGTACTCCACGCAACCAGTAGAGGGAGTTCGAGTCCTCTCAGGTAAGCTTCTCTATCATTGTTTGCTTTGATGGTCAAGGCTAGACCTGTGCCGGCGGCAAAGGGCCTACCTGGAGTTACCTGAGGCAGTGCACCTTAGTCCTCATGCCCGGGGCAATTCACTGGCGCGGCAATTGCCGCTTGACGTGGCACTTGACTAAAGTGATCGCACTCCCGCCTTAGTGCGCAGGCGCATCACTGCCCATCTGATACGCGGACAGACATGCCGCCCTCCCCCTGCCGGCGCGAGTTCGGTGTTGGGAGCCTACCGTGAGTCTTGGTTGGCTCGATGCACGGTTACGTCACGCGGCCAGGTCAGGCGCAGGTTAGTGACCTACCATTGGCCACTTCACTGGCGATGCGAGCTGCGCACTGATCGGACAGTCATGACTGTCGGGGGCGAATCACGATTCTCGCAGCGATCCAAATTGGCCGCACTTAGTCCTCACTTGTCTCATTCAACAGTGGCCTCAAGCTGAACAGTCTGGTCGATTCGGATCACTCGTCCGTGGAGACCCTGCACGACGACAACAACAACAAGCACATCTTTCTCTCCGCCAGCGACCACAAAGGTTTTCTTGATTACAAGTCCCTTTATGGTCGTCTAATCAACAACCACCCGATCTCGATCGACAAGCCTGACGAAGCATTGAAGATCCTTCTTCCAAGTGAAATGCCCGATGCAGCCAAATCCCTTGCAAATTCGGGTAAGTTCTCGCTTGTGCTTGATTTGTGCGTCCATTTTGTGTAACAATGACACCTGTTGCTCTGTCTGCCGCTACTAACTCTCGATGCCATCGTGTGCAGCAAGTGCCACACCTGTGCTTCATTTTACGTAAGGCACCGTATTGCTTTCTCTGTCACCTTTATTTACTCGCTGTCTGTTGCCTATCGGTCCCCATCGATGGACCACTTGTTCGTTTCAATAGTTTGGCTCTTGAGGCCTTCCCGTGGTGTCTGGGGGCATGCGAGCCAATGACTTGGGCCTTATAATGTTTATAGCTTGTAATACCTTTATTTTCTTTGTCAAGTCAAGTTGTACTGTCCGATTAGTCGGGCAATTTGGCCGCAATTAAGGTGACATGCTTTCAATAGAATCGAAACTAATTCGAGCTGACTCCATCTATTCAATGATCGATCGACCGACCTTGTTCGCCTCCGACCATTTAGTCGCTCATACTAAGTTTTCTTTGGAACCGAATCGCGAGCACAGATAGTCAGCCAATTTATTTCGCTTACCTGTCTACCTCTGCAGCTCTATCTTATCTCACTTAAAGTAGATTCAAATGTCATACTAAGCTTTGGCTTACACACTGAAATGTCTCCTGCTCAGGTCGAATAATCTTCCATCTCTCTCTCTCTCTCTCCCTAGAAAAACTCATAAAACATTGCTTCATGACGACTAGTCTAGTTCGGCCCAATTCAACAAAATTTCCATTTATGCGGCAGTGTTTTTGAGACTATAAATATTTTAAATTTGATATGGGTAATTTGGGAGGCGTGATGAATGAATATAAGCTTTGCATATGAGTCGTTCCAAAGTTTTCAGTTAGCTCAGTGGGTTTCAGTTAATCGAGCGAACCAATCTGTGAATTGGCTCGATTCTCGTGACTGCTTGGCCATATGGCAAAGTTGTTGCGAGACCATGTGGACAGAGTCCGTTATGAGGCAAACTAGTCAGGTTAGACTAGAACTAGAACTTGATCAAGACTAGTCCAGAACTTGAGCAAATCACATGGTTGTTTGCCAGCAATTCTAGTGTGGTCGAGTCCTGGCGGTTTGACTGGTGGTGACTGACTCTGACTGACTTGGTTTGCCTGACCACAATAGAACTCTCAACTGCTCTACCAAAATGTTCTCTTGTGGCACACTCTCTTGTCAATAGAAACTCTTGATCATGCAAATGACCACTACGGGTGCAGTGATGGTAATCCGAAAATTACACAGCACAAGCTAGTGAAACATCGCTTGCTCGTCGTCGGCTGCAATCGGCCAGCGAAGGTCGACATCCTTTAAATTTTCTTTGCGACCGAGGGCGATAGAGAGCACAGATAGCTGTTGCTGCATTCTCAGCGTCATCTCTCCATTCTGATCGATCTCGACCGCTGCTGCCACCTCTGCCACAGCGCCTTTTCCCTTTTACCTGTGCTTACCTGTCAGGCTCATACCTCTGCTTTCTTTACTGCCACACTAAATCATTAAGTTCGAATGTAAGACGGCCGAGAGCGACCTGAACAGTCTACAGACCCCCTTGCCTTAGCTCGGCGGGCTAAATCAATTTATTTATTTATTTATATTTATTTAGTTTATTTAGTTTCGTTACTAGCAGTCTCAAGTGCGCAGAGCGCTAGGTGGAGATTGAACAAGTCCCACTGTTCGGGCAGGTAAGTGGTCAGGGGAGAGGCAGGAAGATGGAGATAACTCTACAGAGGGCAGACGAATTGTCTGAGGTCGTCATCCTCTGCATTCGCACAGACTCACTCTCCCATTGAGTGTGCCAATGCATTGATTGATTGTCTTCTCTGTACTTTTCATATTTCGTCTCACTCTCTAGTAAACAGTGTTTCTCTAATTAGAGATTGGACGATAACTTATAAATAGCTGACTCGATACTTGCTCGGTCCTGAGCCAGGTTTGACCGTGCCAGAGCTGTCACACCGAGTGTCACTTGTACCCGTCACTGTTTTGCCCTCAGCCCCAGTCGTCTGACTCTGAGTGCAGGTCCTGTTCAGTGAATACCTTGACGAGTGCACTTGTCGTTCAGTGTCTCTGACGACCGTGATCACCGTGCCTGTGATCTCATGCATTGACATAATAGCGACAAAAGGCAAAGTTGTCCATCAGTCCAGTGCAACCAACAGCAATACTTCGATCAGAAAGAGGAATCGATCCTTTATGAGTGGCGTCACTTTCTGGTGACTTGTTGCCACCATAGTGAATGCTATTTGATTGATTCACGCAACAGTGCGGATGAATGCAGCACGGAGCTGAGAAGTGACTAGCCATGCTCACCTGTGTGGGGCATCACAATGGCCAGCATAGGCAATCGTTTCATTGCGCCACATCCGTTCGTATACCCCCGCTTGCTGTCGTCCGCATTCACTCTCTCCGTGCTCCTTCGAATCATATGAACAAAGAGTGGCCTATAAAGCTGGGCGGAGTACTCTCAACCAAATAACACTATGCCAAACTGAATGAGCGCTTCTAATGCATCTCATCTTTTTGTTTCTCTCAGGCCAGGCTCAATGGATGCTATTTGCTATTTGAGGCATTGCAACTCCAATAGTGCTCACTTGGCATCAAACATCGTTTCGATGGAGGGGCACAATTAATTGCAAACGTACATTGCAATGGGAGAATACATTGTGCCAAGTACGATTGGGCCAATGATAGTAATGTAATGGTCCAAACGGTCGAGCAATGGCACTCTTGACCGAACCACCGCATGACATGCTCAGGCAATGAGAATATACGAGCAACTAGAGCCATTTGTTTGGTGCCAACTTATCGTTGCTTGAGAATTTGCTGTATTGCGCTGTTTGCCTCTCGCTGGACTCGAGGCTCGAGCGTCGTTATCTCACTCTCTGCCTCTCATCATTTAATGATGGCGAAGCAATTCTCTTCGTTAAATTGCAGAAATTATTTACTCTCGCTCGGGCAAACACAGCCACCAGGTAAGACCGAATGGCTAGTCACAAAGTCACTACTCAGAACGAGAGACGTCGCCTTCTTATCGTTGATTGCTTTCTCCCTCTCGCATATTCTCCTCAGCTCACCTGTTGGGAGACCGTAATATTAACATAGCTTTAGGCACTTTCAAAGAGTAAGAATTGCTACAGACTATGCGCACTAGCTTGTGCTTCTTCACTTAATGCATCGGTGCTTTGTTATGGCCGCAGAGGACAGCATCGTCACTGTCAGTGCTGCATCAGATCGAACGGTGAGATGGCAGCCAGTGTGACAGTGCTGCCAGAGTTGCACAATACAGGCAGAATCGATCCATAATACTAAAGCATAGCACTAAAACACTACTGAATGAGACTAATGACGCGTTTGTCCTATTTCCTCCCATTCCCAAGCAGCTTCAGTGACTACCATGCTCAACATAAATGGCTCTGCGGAGGAGACCCAGTCGAATGGCTCGGTGCAAGGTCTTCATTCCATCTACGACTACTATAAGTTGCCCATGATGGTGGATGGTGTCAGTAAGGGCATCACGCTGATCACGTCCGACGGCAAAACTGTCACCGATAGTGCTTTGCAAGAAATGGTCTGGAGGTGAGTACATCTCAACCGAACCCAATTCCCCACTAAGTCACCGCCAATGTCCACTCTTAGCACGCTTTTATATGGCTTCTCACTTTAGTCTACCACATGATGGTTGCGAATCTTTCCAGCATTTCCATTTCTGACTGAGAACAGGTTTCACTCAAGAATGAAAACCAACTTAGTAGCCATTAGTTATTTGTCCAAGTCAATAGACCTCAGCGAAGTGAATCCAGTGCTTCCAAAGTGGAAATAAGGCACATCATGTCGAACATGAACACTAGGTCCATTCACACGAACCATAGTTTCGCGCGCACCATATTGTTAAGTATGTTATGTATACGTTAAGGCGAGCAAATATATAATCGAACGCAGACTGGGTCCTTGGATAGCTCGATTGGCGCCATTGCATCCCGGTGTGAGTCTAGACGGGAAGGGAAGGGAAGGGACGGGTGACAGTGGTGGTCTCAATCGGTCTGCTCGATCACTTTCGCTAGGTGTGCTCGGGGAGGCAGGCAACAAGGGTGGGCAGCATGCCTCACGCGCGCTCTCGTGCGGCGATCACAGGCCAAGTGTGCTTTTCGCCGCCACTTGTTACTGCGTCTGCACTTGTTACCTGCTAGTGGATGAGTGAAGGCCACGATTGCTGCTTCAGGCCTGTTGGCGAGGAGAAAGCTCGCCACAATAGCAGCCAGTTTTGCTCGCTGGCACTCGATCCATTCGACCACTTAGTCAAGCTGTCCACATTCTCTATATCCGATGACCTCTCGTTGATCGTTGTTGACCATGCAGAGCGTCATCAGTTACTGGTAACGATGCATTGTCACTTACTCGTACTAGTGCTCATTGCCGCGCTTTGGCAATGACGGGCCCAGTGGCAGTTACTCAAGTGCCATGTCTTACTCGATATTAACCCATCTCTTGTGTCCGTTTCAGTGCTGTTCCTGTGTCAGTCAGTACAGCCGATGTCCTGCAAAACGCAACAATCGTCGCTACAAGCGGTTCACTAACTTCATCACCGAATCGTCATTCTGACGAAGAGCACTTATCAAACACCAGTCCAATAAACGGTCATACATCCCCACACAATCAAAAAATTGACAGAAATCACCTCATTGTTGCTTCAAACGATAGTTTGGTGACTAATGGTGACAGCTCAACTCAAGCTATTATTGTTACCACAGGCGAGGTTGGTCAAAACAATTTGTCTCAGAATGGCCAGGCAGTATTACATTCAAATGATTTGCATATCAAGACCGAACCACTCACACAAGCAACAGTATTACACCCGAACGAAGTTCACATCAAAAGTGAACCACTTGATTCTTTGCCGCCTCTCGCTTCCCCAGCTCAAATGGTAGATGTGCTTCCAGCTGGCGTAGATCGCAGCCGCGAGCTGGAACCATCGCCACCTGCCACTGTGATCTCCCTTGCTCCAGCTCAGCCTTATCCACCAAATGCCACTCAACTTACATTTGCTACTCCAACCTACGATCTATCCGGTGCCGGACAGTATGCAGTGCAGGTTTGTACCATTAATGGCGCCTTTGTGGTTTTATTCATATGGATTTAAGCAGGTAAATGCTGCCACTGTGTCACCTCAATATGCAGCAGTCACACCCACTGCTGCGAGAAGTACCAATGGAGGAACTGTATATCTGACTACTGACTACATTACATATCGAGAGTATTACCCAAACACCACCAACAGCAACAACATTGTGGTCACAAATGATCAGTATCATACAGTGCGTCAACATCTCACCGCTACTCCAACTTCAGCAAACGCATATTCTTCTCCAAACAATGAGAATGAAACATCTTTTCTTGATCGCTATTTGCGGCAGCAACCAGTCACCAGCTCCGCTATTGGAACCATTGCAGCAACAACTGCGACAGTTTCACCTGCTGTGGCAGTTGCCTCCCTACCGACTAATGGTGTGCTAGGCTATAAAACTACAGTTCATGGTCTAACTGTCGATTTGCCATCCCCAGATAGTGGAATTGGAGACACAACTGCCACTCCAAGACCTGAAAACGCAGCGCTACCACAAGTATGCGATAACATTTGATTTGATTGGACAACATTTAACCTATAATGTTATTTGTTTGTCTCTCCAGATATTTGATTATGCTGGTTTACCAACACAGGCGCCAACCTTACTGCCAGTTAACGCAACCACTGATCTATCAGTAGTTGCTGCTAATTCCACGCCCGCTAATCCTGGCTCTGTAAACTCTGTAGCCAATTCTCCGTCAGTGACGCCTGCTTCAGCTACCAAATCGAATAGACGCTCGTGGCATGAATATGGTCGCAATTCCGACGTTGACAAAATTCAAATACCAAAACTGTATGTTACAAATTTTAACATAAAATTTATTTTAATTTGTTTTTTTCATAGTTTTTCTGACGTTGGTTTCAAATATTTTCTTGAATCTCCAATTTCGACCAGCCAACGTAGAGAAGATGACAGAGTGACATACATAAACAAAGGGCAATTTTATGGGATCTCGCTTGAATACATCAATGAATCTGATAAACCTCTAAAAGCAGGCACTGTTAAGGTTATATCTTTATCATTGATATTAATATTTTAATCTTATTTTTTAATTTTTTTTAGTCGATTGTAATGTTAGTTTTCCGTGAAGAGAAGACACAAGATGAAGAAGTGAAAGCTTGGCAATTTTGGCATAGTCGGCAACATAGTGTGAAGCAACGAATTTTAGATGCCGATACTAAGAATTCTAGCGGAATTGTTGGTCCAATTGAGGAAATTTCTCATAACGCAATTGCTTTTTATTGGAATCCGTTGGAAGGGCAAGCCAAGGTATCGAGCGCACTAATTATTGTATTTTTTATGGTAATTAATGGCACCATTTATTTCTAGGTCAATATTGCAGTTCAATGTTTGAGTACAGATTTCAGCAATCAAAAAGGCGTCAAAGTAAGCTATGATTTTTTATTTTGAAAACTAATACTCAATGATTTCAAATTAAGGGTTTACCTTTGCATTTGCAAATTGACACGTTTGACGATATTCGAGAAGGCAGTACTCCCGTTCACAAAGGGTATTGTCAAATCAAAGTTTTTTGTGATAAGGTATGTTCTATTTTGCTTGCTTTATTTTAATTTTAATTTTTAACTTGTTTTTAGGGCGCTGAAAGAAAGACACGCGACGAAGAACGAAGGGCAACAAAAAGAAAGATGAACGCAACCGGAAGTAAGCTTTGAGGCTTGATTTGTTAACAATGAGATAATGCTTTATTTACCATTAGACGGCCGCAAGAAGATCGAAGAAATGTATCACTCCACATGTGACCGTTCAGAGTTTTACTCAATGAGCGATCTTCTAAAACCACCTGTTCTATTTACTCCCAGTGACGACATTGAAAAAGTAGTTTAGTGAACTTTTTATTTGTCCTTACACAGAAGTTTGTTTTCTAAATGTATTTATTTATAGATCACTACTGGAGACATGAACTTTTATGGACATACTGGCACAGATCTAGGGTATGATGCTGATTCTGGTGCTATTCCAGCAATAAGCACCAATATACCTATACCTATACCTATTTCTGCATTAACTACTTGGTATTAATAATGGCTTTATGTTTTATTTTTTCAAACACCTTTCTAATTTAAAGTGAAAGGACCGATCCACTAGGCGTTTGCGATTTGCCAATTTCTTGTCCTCCTAAAAAGATGAAACTTGATCGTTACCCAAGCATGAACGAAAGGGGTATGTACCAAAACTCATGATGCAATGTTTGTTTATAATTTACTTAATAACTTGTTTTCTAGTTTTACTATTTGCGAAACAAGAAAATGAAGAAGTGTTTCATCCTCTACATTTAGTTCCCCCCACGCTAGTGGGTTTAGCTCTTGCTGTAAGTTTTATTTATGATTAATGTAATTATTTAATAATAATTTATTAATACTTAGATTGAAAATAAGTACAAATTGGAAGCAAAAAATATTAGAAACATCTATAAAAGATGTAAAAAAGGGTACTTTTAATATTTTTTTGTGAAGTGATTACTTATTTAATTCTTGCAGTATTACCGTTCAAATGGACGATGATATGGTCAAGCATTACTCCCACGAAGATACAGTCTTGCTTGAGGTCCATCAGATTGATACTGAAACACATGATATTACTCTTGTTGAATATGACGCTTGCTAATTAGTCCAATCGTGCTTGAACTAATTAGAGGGATTGATTAATAGTTTTAATCAACATACTCGATCTTACCGATACCGAAAAATCACTCCAGCCCAAAGCTTTATCAATCCATCATCAATTTCGATTATGAATTAGCGTTTGTCATTGCCACTTCATTCTCTCATCAACCGGTGCATTTCGAAATTTTTTCCAAGTTCGTGCTTTAAAGCATTTAGCATCATTTTGCACGAATCTCATTGCAAATGTTGTACTGATCTGATTCTCACAACCTGACCGACCAAGACATGCTTTCGACAGGACTCTGCATTGAACAAGATACTCATCATTTCTCATTTTGACTCATCATTTTATGCGCATGTTATTAGTTTTGATAAATTCTGTCTCAATTCTATATTTGAAAGACTAATTTATAAATGTACATTTCTCATCCATTAATGAGTCGGAAAGAAGCGCTAATGACAAATTATAAATGCGAAGTATAAACGAGAAGTAATCATTCAAACCAGCTATTGGGAGTGAAGGCTTACCAAATCGAAATAGCTCTATCGTGGAATGAAATGAAATTAGTCTTACGGGTAAATTTCGGAAGGATTTCTTCATACTTAGCACATTTGCCGGCGGTACAAAAAAAAGTATGTCTAATATGCCTTCGTTAGACAGATAAATGTTCTGTGATAATTGATCCAATGCATTGGCAAGCCAGCACACTCACTCAGTTGGCTTGACCCGATTCACCTAAAGGTTACACTACCGCATTCAAACAATAAGCTTTCAACCACATTATTCATTTTCGCTCTTCCAAATTCGTTGCCTTCAGGCACAGATACATTTCACTCTCATGGAAATTGTCGAAATCATTCGAACTAGTGCCAAATTGAATCGATTTCCTGTACAAATCTCAACGCGTCTTCATTTTAGGTTCTTTCCCAAAGTTTTGTTCATTTCTATAAATGATTTCTTACTTTATTAGCGAAAACGACCACTTGACAATAGTCTGTAGACATGAACCAATTATAGCAATGTTATTCTACTACGAGGCCATTCGTGCAATGGGTTTTGACACTTGATCTATTTCACTTACATTTCTTAAGCAAACCCCTGTCTCTTTGTGAAACACATATACACACACTTTTCAACTGCATCAATTGGTCATTACTGACCGATTGGTGTTGCACTGCACTTTGTACATTCTCCTCTACATTCATAACATAGTTCTGCTTATGTTTTATGAATTCACTATTCACAAGTCTATTAACAATAAATTATTCTCAAAAATTTGAATGTGTGTTCAATTTTGTAGCAATATATTTGCTGATGTTTGCTAAATGTTATTATTGGCAAGTATTCCGAATGTATCGTTGTGTTAGTAATTAATGTTCATATCCGAAAAATTTGTCATCAGACGAATCATTTGCTGGCATTGTCCAATTCGAATTTTACAGTAACATTGGGTTTTAAGTCCAAGTTTGAACTAATAATATTGTTTGTCAATCCATTTTGATTTAATTTTACCAATGTCGCTAATAAACTTGTTTTCTGGTTCGTGTAAAATTATATGGCGAAATCAATTGTACAACAGTAACTTATAGCGAATTTCCACATTAGTATCAAAAGTGACATGACCAAGCCCTTTTTACCAAGAATATTTTTCAAATGAACAAATTTCTATTTGCACCTAACAGGGCTTCTCTATTTACACAAAACACAATTTTATCGAAATAAATGAGTTTTTGAGCGAATTGCACCTTTTTGTTATTGTTTAGTTTCGCGTTTTTATATTTATTTTGTTTACAACTCTTCCGTTTGGGTTTTTAATTATAATTATTATTTGATTGATTTAGAAATGGATGATATTATTTTCTTTGAAAAGGTGTTTTTTATTTGTCCCGTCGCCGTAATTTAATATTATTTAATTTAGCAACAAGGATCGTTGTGCGCTCAGCACTGCTTAAACACATTGCTTCAAGGAGAATATTTCAATGCAGTTGATTTAGCTCAAATTGCCAAAGATTTGGATGAGGAAGAACGATTGAAATTGGCCGAAGGTGGACAAAACAGTGAAGACTATCGTAAATTTATTGAGGTATTTTTCTACTTTCATGCTAATGGTCTCTAATTGAAACGAATAGTCACAAACGTGTATCTCATTGTATTTTATTTCATTCAGGCGCCTTCGCAAAATATGGATGATTCTGGATTTTTTTCTGTTCAAGTATTGCAAAAGGCATTGAAGATTTGGAATTTGGAAATGATTCCCTACAATAGTAAATCAGATATCGCCATTAGCTTTCAAAATGACCCAATGTAAGCTTAAGCTTGAGTGTATGGCTAATTCTTATTAATCTTGTTAATCAATGCATTTTCAGCCAAGCACAAGCATATATATGCAATTTACGCGATCATTGGTTTACAGTGAGAAAATTTGGTTCTCAATGGATTAATTTGAATTCAATTCAGTCCAAACCCGTCCCAATTACTGACACTTACTTAAGTTTATATCTGAAGCAATTGCAACATGATGGGTTTTCAATATTCATCATTACTGGCAGCTTTCCTCAGTCTTCCGCAGATCAATATTTACAAGAAAATCCACTGCCAAGCTCTTATTATGCTCAAACTTCAAGCTCAGCTCAAAACATGGAGAGAAATGTTGATGCTGATGATGTAAATCTTCAAACGGTTCTTGAAAAAAGTTATTTGGATTCTTTAGAAGATGAACAAAATCAACTTGAACTTGCCTTAAAAATGAGTTTAGAACACAGCTAAATAAACTATTTATTTAAATTGTTATGTAATGGTCTCGGGCCACCAGCTCAGTAATTTATTATTTTATTTTGATAGTGGCAATAATTTTTTACTTATGGAACTCATAAGTGGTCTCAATTTAATATACAAATAATAGTACAAATCACATTTTATAATCGTAATAGTTGGTGTAACAATTAATTCAAAATTCTATTTTAATAAAATAAAAACTAGATTTTTTGGGCAATCTGAATTGCAATCTTGCAACCATTAGCAATGATGCCAGTCACGAGGTTGTAGGCAAAAGCATTTTCGGCATCGTTCACTATTCCTGTGTCATGATGTTCCTGTTCATCGTCTCGAATTTGGCTTAGGTTCTCAATTAATTCTTTGTGCACTTCGGTGTCGTCATGGATAAGTTCCCGAATTTGACTATCGTAATGCTTGCAAATGGTATCTTCAACTGCGACCGTACAGGCCATTGCAATCCGAGAGCCCAAAAGTCCAGTGGTCACTCCCAACACGGTGCCAGCAATGTCCCATACTGGGGTGAGTAAACTCTTTCTGGTTCGCTGGAGCAGCATTTCCTTGGAAAAGTACTCAAGATGTTTCTTCTCTTGGTCCCACATTTCTTGCAACATTGGTGCGTATTTAGGGTCATTGCGAAAGCTATACATTTGTCCCATATAAATTCGATCAGCAGCAAGTTCGCCACTGTGGTTCACACGAAGAATTGTATCGTAAATGGCGTGTCTTTTCCTTGCAATGAATTTAGCCATGATTTTTTTAGGCAAAAATACACAAATTCAAAATTGTGATAACCCTCAAATGAACTTGAAGGTAAACTTGATGATTGTTGCAAATTATGAATTTAATCAATTACAAACCATCGATGCGTGTTTTCTAGTACACTCACCATCGCGATTGCCATACCACGTGAGCAGTTGCCACTTGCCAGCTGCTGTAGCGCTGCAGTGCCTTCGATCGGTGCTGGATTGGTCGCATTGAATCAAGCGTGTTTATTTGTGTTCTCACCTGTTTTCATCACATCAAGACATCAAATTAAGACATTTTTAATTCAACCAATTCAAGATGGCTAAAACTCCTAAGAAACCGAAAGTGAACGAAGGTTTCCACGGCGGATCGCATCACAGTTTGAATCCAGACAGACCAAGAGATGCAAGTCAAAGTCATCTTCGCGACAAGGCTACAATCAAAAGATTGTTGATGTACAAAGGGGGAAAACCAGTTCGTAATTCAAAAGGAAAAATCGTTAAAGCTGCTCCATATCAATCCTGGTTGCCTAGTGGTTCAGTTGCTCGAGTTGCTCCTAACCAAAAATGGTTTGGCAATACCCGAACCATCACTCAATCATCGTTACAGAAATTTCAAGAAGAACTGGGAAAAGCTATTCGGGATCCTTACAAAGTTGTTATGCGACAGACACGATTACCAGTTACCTTATTAAATGAACGTGCAAAATATGAACGAGTTCACATTTTAGAAACTGAAAGTTTTAAGGATACTTTTGGCAAAAATTCAAAACGAAAGCGTCCCCGTTGTAAATTCGATGATTTGCAAGCATTCGCTGATACTGCCAATGAGCGATCAGAAAATTATGATGAGTCTAAAGATTCGAACATCATTCAATCATTGGACTTTAAAATTGAGACCACGGAAATGATCATGAAAAAAGGTCAATCTAAGCGCATCTGGAATGAACTTTATAAAGTTATCGACTCAAGTGATGTTGTGGTGCAAGTTTTGGATGTGCGCGATCCATTGGGAACCAGATCAAAACACATTGAGACTTACATGAAAAAGGAAAAAGCACACAAGCATCTAATATTTGTGCTCAACAAATGTGACTTGGTGCCCACTTGGGTCACTCAACGCTGGGTTACTCTTCTTTCGACGGAATATCCAACCATGGCATTCAAGGCCTCCATCAAGACGCCATTTGGCAAAGGTGCCATGATTAGCCTTTTGCGGCAGTTTTCAATGCTTCACTCAGATAAAAAGACAATTAGCGTTGGCTTCATCGGTTACCCAAATGTTGGAAAGTCATCGGTAATCAACACACTTCGTGCCAAGAAAGTTTGCAATGTGGCACCCATTGCTGGAGAAACTAAAGTATGGCAATATATCACCCTGATGAAAAGGATTTATCTTATTGATTGCCCTGGTGTGGTTTACCCTTCTGGTGACACAGAAACTGAAATTGTGCTCAAAGGCGTTGTACGCGTAGAAAACATTAAGAACCCTGACGATTATATCCCTCCTGTTCTTGAAAGAGTAAAAAAGGAATATCTCGTAAAAGCATACAAAATCTCGGAATGGGGTGATCACATTGACTTCCTCACCAAGTTGGCAGGTCGAACTGGCAAACTACTGAAAGGCGGCGAACCAGATATTAATACTGTTTCCAAAATGGTATTGAACGATTGGCAGAGGGGAAAGTTGCCTTACTTCGTAAAGCCTCCAGAATCAACTAACCAACAAGAACCTAACATCAAAAAGACAGGGCAGAGTACTCCTACAATAAAACAGGACTTGACTAAAGTGGGTGTCGAATTGGAATTTGATGGTGAAGACGTCAAAACTTATGAAGTCTCCAGTACTGATGAACTTTACCAATCAGATGGTGAAGAAATTGACGAAGAGGATGAGGAAGACATCGAAGATGAGGAATTTGATGGAAATGTTAAAATTGATGACAATCAAGACGAAAAGAACGGAGATGAGCTTGACAGTGAATTGGAATATACTTCAGAAGATGAAGTTCCAAGTGAAAAGAAAATTGATTCTGAGGACGAGAAAAATTCTAAAACGACCAAAAAAGGTCTTTCTTCAAAGTTGCGAAGAAGAAAGGAAAGAGACCAAAAAGCAAAAAAGATTGGCGTTCACTTCTACGAGACTATTAGAAAGAAGACCAAAAGACGACCCAAAACTGTGGACCTTGGAAAGGCAAGCAGAGGACATCAAAAGAAGAAATAATACAATATTAAATTCAAATATCACGTTCATGCATTTATTTGTTTGTTTACACAGTCTATTTTCATACAATCGAATAAATCTATTTCTTTGAACTTTTACCTAATTTTTCTTTGCGTTTCTTTACAAATTTAGGGACCTTACTTTGTCGTTTTTCTCTTTGATTTTGTTTAATCATTTGCTTACGTAGCTGCAACCAAAAAATAATAATCAAACAAATAAATAAATTAGAATTGTTTACCTTTTTTTCCTCAGGAGTTTCATCTTTGGGACGCGCAGATTGTTGAAACTTTGTGTCTTCTCCAGAATCGGTGCCTGATCGAGAATCTTCTTCATCTGAACAAGATTGGTTCTCTTGATTTTCGAGTAAAGTTGGTTTGTTGGTAGGTCCAGTCAGGTCTGGATTGAGCCCAGTCAGTGTCTTATAATGAGTCTGATCCTTGTTAGTTTGTTTGTCGTAGTGAGCAACTTGTTCCAATCTCTGTGCAATGAAGACTTGCTTGAAAACTTCTTCATCTAATATTTGTTCTGCTCTTTGACCACCTTCTTTGGAACGATCCTCTGCAAGTTCTTGTGCCTTTTCCAAGTATTGGTCAATATTTTTATCGTTAATATTTGGATCGGTGACAAAATCAAATAATTCTTTAGTTGTCATGGTGAGGACGCCTTTTTTGGAGAAATAATCGTTAATATTGAAACAATCTTTTCGGAGAAAGTCCAAAGCAAATGGGTGGTCATGCTCGACAGACTGAGATACATCGATCACAAATATGGAAGAATTGTGGTAGAGTAAGTTGAATTCACTGAGGTCGGCGTGAACCAAGTGACAATCATTGAACATTTTGCGCATAATAATAATGCACTCTAAATAGAGTTCTTTAAATTTGCTTTCACTTAGATTGACATCCTTAAGTAAGGGAGCAGGAATGCCATCTTTTCCCAAAAAATCCATAACCAAAACATGACTTCTTAAGACTTGAGGTTTGGGACAGTTAATGCCAGATTGATATATTCGACAAAGATTACGCATCTCCTTTTCTGCCCAAGTACGAACCATTTTGCGTGGATTATGCCGACAGTATCCATGTCTAAAGCGGAACTCACCAGATACATATTTGTCGCGATCTTTGAAAATCAAAATTGATGTTTTGTATATTTTCACAGCCTTATCAACTCCATCGACAGAAGTGGCGTGATAAACATTAGCTTCTTTGCCTGTACTGATACAACCATTGATTTGTTCAATGTACCGTCGATTAATCAACTTAAATAGAATCATTCGGGTCCTCGGGTCCAACACCTGTTCCACTGTGGCCCGATCACACTTGTCTTTGATTCGTTTTCGTTCTTCGTGTATCTTTTTGTCTGTTTCATGAAGCAAATTCCACGTCTTGTTCGACACATTGTAAGAATCCAAATTTATTTTGTCCTCATACCTGCTAAATTTCTTTAAGTTAGGTTGAAAATTACTCATATGAACGTGCTCGCGTTTTGAATCAACATTTCTTATTTCGTTGTCATCAAATAAAAGTTCATCGTCAACTTCATCGTCGTCTTCATCGTCCACATCTTGCATTTTTTGCCTTGCAAAAAGTTCGTTAATTTGATCATTTTCATGCTCGATAGCATCACTAAACTGATTGATTTCAGCTGACATGTTGACCACAGTTTAGTTGCAGATTGCTTAGTTGAAATATGACTTGGCAAACATGCCTTCCAAATCACATGTGGTTCATAGATACAGTAAACACTCGGTTGTTCAATGTTGACGTGGACAAATGCAATTTTTTTATATGAAATAAGACTTTATTAAATATAATTAAATTTTCAATACAAAAGTAGATTTTACTCTCAACATTTTCTTGTTTAATTATTCATGATTCAAAAATACTTTACCGATACACAATATCTAAACAATATTTACGAGAAAATCCTGTAAAGGGTCATTCATAGATGCCATTATTTAAAATGACACTTCGACAGACTGCTGTGTGTCTCTTAGCGAGGAATTACTGATTGTAATTGCGACCTTCTTCAGGGGTGAAT
This sequence comes from Rhizoglyphus robini, assembly GCA_023373905.1. Lineage (NCBI taxonomy): Eukaryota > Metazoa > Arthropoda > Arachnida > Sarcoptiformes > Acaridae > Rhizoglyphus > Rhizoglyphus robini. The sequence continues at coordinate 3,670,908 of JAKIJQ010000012.1, read as the reverse complement.
AACCGACTCGGGCCGAATGGAATGGCAATCATGTGTTGAGCTATGCACATAAAAGTGTGAATAATTTCCGCCCCGGCTTGGCATCTCACCTATACTATATCAATGCAAGTTGTCACTGTGCACACAACTCGGTCTACATTGCTAAGTTGTTAATTAGTGATAATCTATTGTGAGATAGAGCACTAATCAAGAGTCCGTTTTAATTTCCGTCCATTTTTGTGGGTCCAGGTAATGGATAGCATTGAGCTTCTCAAATAAATGTGTTTATTGTTGGTTATCTAGAAATGACACTAAGAGGAAAGTGTGAGCCAAGTAAAGTGCATTTGAGTGGGCAAAGGAGCACCGATGAATTATAGTTGGCTAGAAGACAAGACAAGTGACGCCGTCCGAGTGGCCAGACAGGAATGTGGCAGTCGGTGTCCGATGGGCCGCTTAGTGCGAGGACATCGTTGTAGAAAACTCTTGTGTCTTGGCAGAAAGGAGTCTCTGTTGAGCTGTTGCCCTTGTGATGATCAACTAGGTAGGGACGAGACCGGCCAGCACAGTTCGCCTCCGCGACAAGTGCACTGAGCCGGTGGCAGCGCCGCTCATAGCCGCGGCGGTAGCACTCAGCGCTACACACAGACAGACAGAGGCAAACTTTCACTCGATCACTTCAATACGTGGCATCCTCTGGCTCACTCGGCGAGGGTCTTCGCCATCATATTGTCCATATTGCCTCCGGTCTCTGCTGCTCCCAATCGTCACTATCTGCTCGATGTTGCTAAATGCCCCTTGATTGGATTGCTGTGATTTGGTTGCCATCACCACGGACACCGACAGATCCACTCTGACACTGTTCCTGCTCTCCGTTACATCTGGAGAATTGTTACTTCTGCACTTGCTTTCCGAGATTGAGCACCGACTGATTGGTGAATGAAGTTGCCTTGATCAAATTGCGCCAACGGTTATTACCTGGTAAGCTTTATTTGGACCGATATTCTTTATTTCGGAGATATAAATTCCCTTTGTTATTAAGAAAATATGCTTAAACCGGCTTAGGTTGATTTAAGTTTGTTAAATAACTTAAATGCAAACCGGTTTGTTTTTTTAATAGTTAGTTAATGTTGATTGTTACTTATTCAGAATTATTCTTTTATTTTAATTCACTTTATCTGTTGTTTCTAGATATTGTGCATATCATGGCCCTGTTTTATATCCTTCTCTTTGTGGTGATTGCCATTTTCTTTGCTGCGATGCTCATATATGGAACACAAGAGAAATCATACGAACAAGCATTAGAAGAACAAAGAAGCAAAAGTAATTTTGATTTGCTTCTTGGTAGTAGTGGAAAAAGTGAGGCCGTTAAAAAGGAAACCAAGAAAGAAAAGGTGAAAAAAGGAAAAGACACTGGTGCCAAGAAAAACAAGGACAAGAATACTGTCCAAATCACTAAAAATGTCACACCAAAAGAACAGACTGTGACCAAAACAACTTTGTCTAAAGAAGTGGAAAATGTTCCGGATAAAATTGAAACTGTCGCTCCACAACCAGACGTAGTGGATCAGGCTCCTTCAACATCTTCGGCGAAACAACTACCACAGAGAGTCAAAGATGTTCCCAAGAAAACCGAGGCAAAACAGATCGTTAAGGAAAAGCCAGAAAAGGTGGAATCTATAGCGGTTAAGGTTGTTCAAAAAGCTCCCTTTGTTGAGACAACAACAGAAAAAATTGAAAAAATCCCATCTGTTGTAAAAGCACCTGAAAAGCAAATCGAATTGAAATCAAGTGATCAGCCCAAAGTAAATAACAAGAAGAGTAAGAGAAGCATATCTAAAGGTTTGTTTTCGCAGATTGTTTGTGAGCTTTAATTTATTTGTATTTGCTTTGATTAGTCTCTAAAGAGCTTAGCTTCGAAGATATTTTGGAGTTGGTGAATTCCTCTTACTTTGCGGATGATGACATCACTCGGCTTACTGATGCTTTATTAAATCGGCAAGCGGATGAGCAAAAGAATGATTATAATTGGCATAAGGTAATTGCTACTAACTTATCTAGTAAATTTTAATCTTTTAATTTTGTTATTTTATAGAAAAATGATCCTGTTGAAGCCCTTCAAAAGCAGCTAGCTGAAAAGAAAGAATTAATTGATCAGCAAACTAAAAATATGGAAGCAGCCAAAAAGAAATCCGAAGTTTTGCTTGTGGAAGTACAAATTACCAAGAAGAGGTTTAGCAAATTGGAGACAGATAACGATAATCTTAGAAAAGAAATTGAATATCAGAAACATAATTATGGCTCCATGATAAGAGATGTTGAAGTTAAAAGTCAGCAAAAGTTTGAACAACGAATAAATGAAATCAAGTTGGAAGAAAGAAATCGTTCGATTTGCGAAATCAACGCTCTTCAAGGCGAAGTCAACAGACTTACCGATATTATTAGCAACCAAACTGAGGGAATCAAAGATAAAGAGACCGGTTTGGAAGAGTTGACTATTTTAAATCAACAGTTGGAAGATAAAAACAGAGAGTTGATGGATAAAATTACCGAAGTCGAAGCACGTTTAGAAGATAATGCTCAGCAACTGAATATAGTAGAGGAAACTCGCCAAAAGGAAGCTGAAAATCAAGAAAGTCAGATTGAGAAATTAAGGGAGAGTATCAAATTACTTGAAGTTAAAGTGCAAACAAATGAAGCTAATAATTCTGAAATTGATACTTACACTTCTCAAATTAACAATTTAAAGACCGAATTAAGCGCTTATGTCGCCAAAAGTGCAGAACTGGACACAAAGATTGTCGAATTGAAGGATAAAAACTCAACAGTTTTGATGGAAAAAGAAAGCATTCTTAAGGATTTTGATTGCTTAAAAGCAAAGTTAGAAGAGCTTGATAATGAAAAGAGCAGCCTTTTGTCAAAGTTGGATAACTTAACCAGCGAGAAAAATAATCTAACTTCTAAATCAGACGACCTTAACAATTTGATCAAAACAAACGATGAAAAGATGGAATCGCTGTTGAATGTTCTCAGCAAGTTGGGCATTTCTTCTGACCCAAGTTCTCTGTCAAAGAACATTGATGATCTAAAAACTAAATTATCTCAGTATGAAGATTTGAGTTCAAAATATAACGATCTAAACGACTTGTTTGAACAAGTAAATAATGAAAATGGGACTTTTAAATCGCAGCTTGATTCCGTGAAACAACAAAACAAGGAAGAAGCCAAAAAGTCTCAAGAATACGCTTCTACCCTTTTAGAAACTGTAAGCAATAGTAACTTTTAATTGAATTTTATATTTTATTGTTTTATTTTTAGGAAAAAATATTGAACGATTTGCAAGAGAAAATTATCAAGAATAAGAGTGAGCAAAATCAAAAACTTGCTGAATTTGAACAAATTTTGTCAGACAAGGCAGAAGAAAATGAGAACGTGAAGGAAGAGCTCAATAAACATCGCGAAAATTTTGAAAATTTGAGTAAACTCAACGATAGTGTAAGTTGAATGAATTGCCTGTACAAGTTAACAATTATATTTTATATTTCAGTTGAATGAACAATTGAAAAATTTAAAAGAGCTTGTAGCGCATAATGAGGGAGAAATTTCTTGTTACAAATCAAAGGAAGAAGACCTTTGCGAAAGCTTAGAGAAAATACGAGAAGAGAACAAAAATTTGAATAACAAAATCGTGAAACTAAATAATATGGTTCAAATTGGCAAGCATTCGTTCCAAGATGAATGTCAAAAAGTGCAAAATTTGGAATCGATTATATCTTTGATGAATGGCAAAGAGAACTCTAATCTGCCAACCTCAAATGGCAATTCAAGCAACTTGCCTCAACCAATGTAATCCCAAGGTGATATGTTTGATAATTGATTCTTGAGTCTGCAATAGAGTCTAATTTAGCGTTTTTCCTCGAACGCTATCACGATAATTATTATTTTTATACATGTTTTTCAATATTGAAGCTTTATTTTTATTAATTCTATTTATACACTTAAGGCATGAATCATTTTATGATGATATATTATTATATTGTCAAAGGACCAGATGCAAATTTTCATAATTGATGTTATATAAATGTATATTATTTATTAAATTACTATAAAAAACACTTGTTTCATTGAATTGCAAAATTGTTCCGTATAATTGGTCTCAAGGAGTAACTTACCGTCTACGGATGTCTGATAAAGGTAACCATGGATTATTTGGGTGAGATTGCACCAAACTGACTAGTCGTTTGTTGGGAGGCTCAATTGTCACAGCAGGTGAGACATGGCCCGATCAAGCATGAACAAGTTGATTCTATCCACTTACGAACAATCGGTGTGCCGGGTGCACTTTGTCTTGGTGGGCGAAGTCATTAGCTTCGTGTTCGTGCTCATGGCCACAATCGTGGCCGCAACCAGTTGGTATCACTACAGTCTGCCCGCTTACGCCTTGTTAGCCACAGTGATCACTTTTTTCTCTGCCTGGACCTTAAGAATTCGATTCCTGGTTATCAGTTGTGCTCTGCTCTTCATCGAAGTTGCCTTCAAGTTGGTGGGTTTGATTGTGCTCAGCCACGACCGAATCACCATCTACAACACGTGCTACTTAACTGGCAATTGTGAATACGATAATTGGCGAATTCAAATGGTGCAACTCGCTAATGGAATTGCATTTCTCTTTCCGTCTATACTGATCAGTTTCATTAACATGGTCTCTGTCATGTATTTAATATATTTATTCAGAAGTAATAACCGGCAATAAACATTTATCCACTGAAACCTATTTGTGAACGAAAATGTGGTTGCATACTCGAATTGTGACCCTTTCCGAGCTTGAGTCGATGTTTCTGTTGCAATCGATGCATAAAGCCAATGTGTTTTGCCTTTTGAACAGCATCTTTGCCGGTGATGCCAGTCCATCCAAGTGCTTTGTATTGCGACATAACTTTGTTCAATAATTCTTTGTTTTTCGATTTCTTTTCTAGTGGTTGTGGTTTAAGATTTTGTTTGTAATAAACAAACAAAGATCGATGACCAATGACGGAGCCTGAAGGTAATTTCAATTGGTAATCACCGCCATCCAAGTTTAATTCTTCGGGATTTAGTTCGTCGTTTGGCTGGCCCTCGGGATAACTAGAGGAGTAATCGTAAAAGTCTTCAAATTCCAAAAGTGTCTCGCTAGCATGTTCTAACTTAATTTTGGTATGACCTTTGTCAGTCATATGTTGTTGGGCTGACTTCTTTGAAGCAAATTGCTTGCCAAATTCACTGCACCACAAGCAACAAAATCCTGAAGCTATTTTAATGCCAACATAATTGAGTAGACCTTTGATGTCAATGCAAAATTCCACATCCGGAACGTAAAAAGAATGAATTTTCGACATGTGTAACAAATTAGCTTCCATATCATCGGATACTTCCGAGCAGAAGAGACATTCATTTAGAGGAATACCTTCTAGAACCTCTTCATCACTTTCTACTTCTTCCCAGTCTGCTTCGTTAAATTCTTCAGCATCTCCATCGACAATTTTTTCTTCCTTTCTTTCGACATTCTTAACAACTTCGACTTTTGCCACGTTACTAGGCTTTTTAACCTTTTTATTGGTTACCATCAATTGAAAATGCTTCTTGCTAGAATTGTGCTGATTGAAAGCCTGTTCAGTGTAGAAAAGTTTGCAACATGTTTCACAATAGAATGAAGTCTCGGCAACCTTAACACTTTGGTTTTCTTGGGAATGTTTTTGCAACACTTGCTTGTATTCCTCTTCGGTGAGAGGAGTTAATTGACTTAGTTTACGCTTCAAATTGTAAATGTGCCATTCGTTCTTGTAATGATCGCGTTGATCTTCAGTCGTAGCGAGACTAACTCGACAAGTCAAACAAGTAAATTTTTGCATCTCTTCAAGTGCAAATTTACCTGAAAATATAGCAATAGTTACAAATGTCTTTTGTCGAAAAGATTTAAATCAAAAGCAAAAAAGCACTCTTACCAAGGAGAATGTCAAAATATATAGTACAACTAGGATAGGAACACAAAATGGATAACAAACGCAATCAAAACGACAACGTGCCGAGCTTTAAGCCAGTGCGTGTTTTTCGTTAACGCTGTTTGTGGACACATGGCCAGTAACAAATATTTTTTGTTTATGGGCGATAAGACACATTGTTTATTTTAAATTTGAACTCATTTCCCTAGAGTAACGTTCTATCTGAAAGTGCTTCTTAATGGGTACACGAGTGGCCAGCTGATTACTTTCACTCAATTTACTGAACACTTTGACTTGCATTTTTACTGCATATGCCACGCGAATTGTCAATTGGACTTCTGATCAGTTTAGACTAAATTCTAACACTAACTGCCACAATTACCATCAATAGTAGATCACGCCATAATGGTAAACTATGTTTATATGTACTTATACTATTTTATATATATTTTATAATGTATTCTACAATTTGATCAGGACAATTCGGAATTCCTTAAAGGGCCAGTTTACAACCAGGAAAATTTTTCAAAAATGCACAATATTAAATTCTCTAGAAATACAGAGAAAAGCTCAAAATATATTCCTATGAATGAGAATGCATCATCAATCCCAAGTAAATATCTATTGCAATTTTTCCTAATAATAAAGTTTTGCTCAATCAAATAGTCGAATCAGAATTTAGAAGTATTCTCATTGATTACTTGCACTGTCATTGGATCAAGCAAAACTGCCCAGACAATGCAAATAAACGATCATCAAACAGCATCATCGTACCTAGTCCCAGTAAGAAACCATGCATAGAGCCTTGACCAAATCCGGGACATTGTGTAAATAAAATTCTGTCATATTCTGTATTTTGTATGTACTTTCTCTGACTCCACCATTTGCTTATTGATAATTAAACTCGTTCATGATCAGCATATAAATTAAATCAGCATTAATTAGAATACGCAGTGAGTGTAAGTGGAAGTAAGGTGGACACAAGCCTCGTCAAATGGATCGCGTTTTGAAATGTGAAAGGCTTGAGTGGGGCCAATTGGCAATTGCCAAGGCAAGCAGCAGCTGCACTGTCTAAACTGGTCTGACGATTGTGAGTGGCATCGTCTGAATGCGATGTCTGGCCGCAAGTGGCGTGCATGCGTGCAGGAGAGCACGCTACCACTCGGTGTCGTCGTTGGCTGCCTCATTTCCTAGTGCTCCCTCTTGGAAGCAAGACCTCACATCTGATATCTCTGCTCTTTATCGCTCAAGACACCTCATTACTACAGACCCGCAAGTTCAAAGGGACAGTCTAATTTGAACGAAGCTTTTTCGAATTTTACCTTTTAAGCCTACAAGTCAGCATCGAACGTCGACTTACAGTCTCAAATAATTCGTTCATTATTTGAAAATATATGACGTCTTTATTGGGAAAAAGTTTGGGTACGTTTTGACCGAATTGATTTAATTAGAAAAAAACATTTCTTACAATCCTTATCGTTTTTCCTATATATGACTAGCCTAAATTTTTTATTCTATTTTAGTTTTTAATATATCTTGCACTTTTCTAGACATAGGCCCGAAAAAGCTTGTGTGTGCGAAGCATTTATATCTTGGCAAATTTCGTGATTTAAAACGTTTGTTGTATATGCATAAATTGCACTATTCCACTATAATTTGGTAAGATTACTCTTAAAAAACTTGATCCTAACTTTTCTCTTTATTATAGGTTTCGTCAATACTGTATTCGGAGTCGGATAAAACATATATTTTGGACCTGATTTTCACAAATTACAAACAAAATGGGTAGCATCAACATCAATCGTAATCTTACCGACCAGTTTTACCGCTATAAAATGCCAAAGTTGGTTGCTAAAGTTGAAGGCAAAGGAAATGGCATCAAAACTGTTATCGTGAATATGGTCGAGATTGGTAAAGCTCTCAATAGACCTCCTATGTGTAAGTTTTAATTGATTTACTAGTTTAATTTTTATCAATAATCATCACAAAATTGACTAGATCCTACTAAATATTTTGGTTGTGTTCTTGGAGCTCAAGTAAACTGCGATGTTAAAAATGAGCGTTACATTGTGAATGGATCGCACGATTCTGCTAGACTTCAAGACTTGCTAGATGGCTTTATCAAAAAATACGTCTTGTGTGCTGCTTGTGATAATCCGGAAACTATTTTGGCAGTGAACCAAAAGAAGGGAACAATTTCTTCTACTTGTAAAGCTTGTGGTCATTTTGGATTCATTGCCTCGCAAGATAAGCTTACTACATACATTCTTAAGTGTCCTCCTGATCAACAAATTGGTATCCCTGGAGCTTCTGTTAGTAAAAAGGTTAAAAAGAAGGATGCCAAGAAAAATGGTCGATCAAGTCCGCATGATTCTGATGAATTTAACGACACTGGGTTTGATCAAAATGGCGATGAAGATGACGACGATGATTGGTGCGATAATCCTTCCCAAATTGAAGAACTAACTAGCGGAGCTAGTAAACTTACTTTGAATGCTGATTTGGAGAAGACCGTCGAAGAACGTTTGCAAATTTTTTACGATTTTTCAAAGGTACAAATAATTATCCGAGTAATCAAATTTTAATTTACTGATATTAATACTATAGAATTATCTCGAAGCTGATGTAATTGATGTTGCTGCTCAGAAGGAAATTGTTGCCGAAGCTGATCGTCTTGATGTGAAAGACAAATCTGTTCTTGTTCTTTGTGAACTAATGTTCAAAGATCCTCTCAAGGTTCCAAACAAGATTAAGTCAAACCGAAACTTCTTTCTCAGAGTAAGTTTTATTTTATAGACGTTTACCAGTTTTGATTTATTTAAATTGCATTAGTTTACTGCGGACAACACCAAGGCGCAAAAATATTTGATTCGGGGATTGGAATTGACCATTAAAGAGTATCAAAATGATTTGTTGCCCCGAGTTGCAATTTTATTGAAAACTTTCTATGATTGTGACATTCTCGATGAGAAAGTTATCCTAGAATGGAGTTCCAAGGTTTGCTTTTATTTTTTAAAAATGTTTGGTTAATTTTAGTTTTTGTTTTAGAAAAAGTCGGCTGTTAAACAACTGGCAAGTCAAATTCATGAGAAAGCTCAGCCTTTTATTAAATGGCTCAAAGAGGCAGAAGAGGAGGACTCTGACGAGGAAGATGAAGAAGACGATGAAGATGATGTCGAAGTAGTCTACGACGAACGTAGTCGCCCTGATAAGATCATGGAAATTAAGGAAGAACCAAAGGCTTCTCCGAAAAAGGTCGAAAAAGATGATGACGATCTTGATATTGATGCCATTTAACATTTAAATGACTATTTATTTTATTGCTCTTGACAACCTATTGTCAACTTGCTAATTTATGCAACCAAATAAATGTTTTATTTTTATTTATTTACCTATTTTGAGACTACATTGTCACACTACTACTATGCTAGCCAGGCAATTTGACTAGCGGGATGATCCATTGGGTTGTGGAACCATTGCCAAGCAAGTTGAGGACAAGTTGGCATTTGCTATTGGCTACATCCACCCGAAAGGCGCCACTGCAGGCGAGTAAGACTTGGCAAGACCATCCCCGTCTGTGTGGCAATAGTGTCGCAGTGCTCTCCCCGTCTGTTTTGCTTTGACGTCGATTGTCTCCAGTGCACTGTGTCCACTTACATCATCTTTATCTGGCTGCCTTATCTCCCTCGATCCCGTTTGAACTTGGCCTCCTCCAAGTGCCGAACCCAGTGTTGGTCCAGCTGTTGACCACGCTTGACCACAAGCATTTTCGCAATCTACAATCATCACATCTGCATCACTTGTCCACACTGTGTCATTAATTGGACATACAGGTGAGTCAACACCTTTTGCCTTCTCAGTGCTTTCTTCAGTTCAACTGGGTGCAACTATTTTGCCTTTCCTATCGATTTTTTATCAACTGCCAAAATTCAAACATTCAATTTCATAACCTTTATCAGCACCAACTAATTGAATATTCTTCATTATCTTATTTACTGTTACATGAAATAGAATGATTAGTATGTCGCAAGAAGAAATTATTGCAAACACTAAGACAGTTGTTCAAGGCCTTGAAGCTTTGAAAAATGAAAACTGTTCTATATTATCTGGGCTTTTACAGTCCCTCAAAATGGTCAAAGAAACGTCTAAAGGAGATGTTAATACACGTTTGATGGAAGAAAAGGCCTCTATCATCAAAAAGAGTATTGAATCAATCGAACTAGGTTTAAATGAAGCGAATGTAAGTTTTGTTATTAAATTTCAATATTCTTAATTTTCTTTTTAGGTAATGATGGCACTGGCAAGTCATTTACAAAGTATAGAAGCCGAGAAACAAAAATTTAGAGCCCAAGTAAGAAGACTTTGTCAAGAAAATGCTTGGTTAAGAGACGAATTAGCAAATACACAACAAAAACTTCAAATTTCCGAGCAAACTGTTGCTCAACTTGAAGAAGAAAAGAAACATCTTGAATTTATGAATTCTCTGAAAAAATACGAAACTGGCGAAATAAGTGTAAGATTTGTGATTAATAACTTTGTTATGGTAGTTATCGATTAATTTTATTTTAGACAACCGAAGAAAGTTACACATCGAAAATCAAATCAGAAAACGAGAAAGATCCACTTGATCTTGGTTTTCCTGACGACGACGACGATGTTGTTCATCCTGATAGTTTGACACCAACGCCTCACGGACAAATGGCAGCTGCGGCAAATCCTGGTTATGAGATTCCTGCTCGCCTTCGTACTCTTCATAATCTCGTAATACAATATGCTTCTCAAGGTCGCTACGAAGTAGCAGTTCCATTGTGTAAGCAAGCATTAGAAGACTTGGAAAAGACAAGTGGTCATGATCATCCAGATGTGGCTACGATGCTTAACATTTTAGCTTTAGTTTACCGTGACCAATACAAATATAAAGAAGCTGCAAATCTTTTAAATGATGCCTTGGCAATTAGGGAGAAAACTTTAGGGGAGAATCATCCTGCTGTAGCGGCAACTCTAAATAACCTCGCTGTCTTGTATGGAAAACGATCCCGTTATAAGGAAGCAGAACCGTTATGTAAGAGGGCTCTTGAAATTCGTGAACGTGTTCTGGGAAAAAATCATCCTGATGTCGCTAAGCAATTGAATAATTTAGCTTTGCTGTGTCAAAATCAAGGCAAATACGACGAAGTGGAAAAATATTATTTACGGGCATTAGAAATTTATGAAAGTGTACTTGGCCCCGACGATCCTAATGTTGCTAAGACGAAGAATAATCTTGCCTCAGCTTATCTCAAACAGTCCAAATATAAAGAAGCAGAATCCTTGTATAAAGAAATTTTGACCAGAGTACATGAACGCGAATTTGGTAATATTAATGACGAGAACAAACCGATCTGGCAGCTTGCTGAAGAACGAGAAGAAAGAAAAAATGGCACTCCAACAATTTCGGATTATGGAGGATGGTACAAGGCTGTTGACAAATGGTAAGTATTTAATTTGCTTAAAGTTTATCTTTAAGAACCTTTATTGAATCTATTTTTTTAAATCATCTAAGCCCAACCGTTGCCACTACATTAAAAAATCTGGTTGTACTATACCGTAAAATTGGAAAAATGGACGCTGCCGAAGTTTTAGAGGATTTAACTGCTACTCGAATTAACAAAGAGGTAATTGGAATGAATGTCGCAATGTGAAACTACAAATTGCGTTTTTCCTTTTAGAACCACGAATCCACTGCCAGAACAGGCAAGTTCCCATATTTAAATAGCTCTGAATATATAGCTTCTTCACAACTTAAAGATAAACGTCGATCATTTTTTAAGGACAGTAACCAGCGTGGATCAAGGGAATCGTTGGAAAGCACCGGAGAAGTAGCCTCTACAAATTCACACGTGAGCAGTGTTTTTATTCATAAAAATATATTTCTCATAAGAATATACCATTCCTATTAGCGTTCATTGCCTTCCGACATACCGAGAACTTCATCAGAAATCAGCTTGAGCGAGCAAAATGGCTCCTCAAAGACAGGTTTAAAGTCGAAACTCTTCAGTGCATTTGGTTTTCCCATGTCACCATAATCATCATCACTAGCTTCATCGATTTTATCGAAATTGTATTCTCATTATATTCTATATTAATTATATTGAATGCTCATTTGACAATTAATTTATTTGAAAATACATTTATTTTATTGTAAAAGGTTCTAACGGTTTTTAATTGCTATTATTGTATAGACTGTGATACTCATACTTTTATAACATGTAATAGGCAACATGCACTTTCAATGACAACATCCCGCAATATTTAGCATTAAACGATTTCAAACTCCTAATGTGTTGTGTGTACACTGTACAGTCACTATACATCAACATATGTGTGCCCTCACACAAGTTTATTCATTTCTTGTAGCTTTTGTTGAATTGCACTTTCCTCCATTCCCGAAACAGGAATCGCTAGACCTTCTCTAAGGTACTTTTTGGCCTGAACGCGGTCTTTTAAAGCAAGTAACATTTGCACAATGTACAGAATGTTCTCCTTCCATTGTGGTTTCAGCTTGTGAGCTTTGTAAAAGTACTTAAGTGCATCTTGATGTGACACTTGTGGCAGAGCTCCGAAGAAAGTGTTAGCCAGCTTGAGCTCGATCCAAGAAAGGGACAACAGTTCTACACAGAAACGACCAGCCAAATAGTATAAGGTTGAGTCGTCCTCTCTCAAGGTCATGGCAATGTCCAGGTGCTTCTTGAATTTGGCACCATTGCCAATCCTTTCTTTGGTTGTGACGTAATCGTTCAAGCAGCCAATGGTGATAGCGTACCTTTCAATTCAAAACTACTGAATAAGACAAACATTGTCACTGTTATCCTAAATTAGCGAATACCATTTGTGGCAGTCTGCATTTAGATCATCTAAATCTAATGCCTTTTGAGCATAGCCAAACGCTTCATAGATAAGACTTTTCTTAGCTTCTTTGTTCTCCTCTTTCAAGTAAAAATCGCTTTTGCTAAGGAAGTGTGCAACTTTCGCCAATCTCCACCAGTAGTTTGCTTCGTTTGATTGCTAATGTAAAGCAGCAAAATCAGTACATTGACAGGAGATAATCGATGAGAGCTACTTAACTGTTGAAAGGAGCTTCTTCAAATGTTCATATAGAGACTGTCTATCAAAGGAACTGTCTTCCAAATTGAGATCGACTTGAGCAAAGAGGAGCTTTACAGTGTTAATGTCACCATTTAGAATTAAGCCATTGTCGATACTACCAATAGAAAGATAATTCACGATCACGGATAGTCATACAAAAATGCTTGCCTTTCTGAAGTGTCATAAAAGATATCATCACTAGAACGAGAAGTAAGGATTTGACCCAGCGGGGCATCTAATTGGTCGATGACACCATCATTTGGTACCAACCGAACTAGTTGACGCTGGATCTCAGTCAAAATTTGGTATATTCGGTCTATCTCCTCATGCATTATATCTCGTTTTGATCTAGTTTTTTTCTTCCTTTTAGAATCTCGATTTACATAATAAACATGAGAGAGGTAGCCAACCAAAAGACCACAAGCGAAACACACAACACTGTTTATCACGCTTTTCTTGAGCATAGTTCATTTAGCCAATGACGAGAGGAGGTCAGGCACTAATTAAGAGCATGCAAATTCACCCACCGAAGCAAACAAAAAGTCTCGTTTATCAAAAAGTTCAGCATGAGAGACGATCCTGACTGATCGGTCGGTTGACTGACAGTAGACCACGGATCAGTGGATGAACGCTATTTTGACCGGATTGTACTGCACTGTTCAAGGCGCGAATTGAGTGGAATGTCCGCCAATTCGGAGGTGATTGGCTAATTAGCAATGCTAAGTCTTCACACTTGAATGCTGATGCCGCTTTCATGTTCTATCAATCACCAAGCTCTATATATCTTCTCAGTCGACTTGCTACTGTAGTTGATACTACCCTTCTACTACTACAGGTGACCAATGTCTTCATTGTGGTTCAGTAATATAAGTCTAGTTCCAAGCGGAGTGCGTCATCAAATGCACTGACAATTGTGAGTTGACATTGTCGTGTGGGTATTTTGTTGCTTTTAGAATTGCCAATTCCGCAACGAACACAAAATGTACATCAAACCGTTGTTGATCATTGCTCTGATCAATCTGGTGATTGGCAAGTTTATTTTGTTTTCTGATTTCTCAGTATTTAAATTGCTAATTTAGGTTCACCCTACTACGAAATTCAACAATTGCTAGGCCGGAAACGGACTTGGTCAAGTCAAATCAAGAATTGCATAAGCAGTTGCAAGAAAATTTTGTACAAGTGCCACAAGGACATGAACTACTGCATTGAAGGATGTCGAATTCGGGTGTACAAGCCAATCTACTATTGTGTTTATGAACAATGCAACAACCGAGGCTTAGGAGTGAACGAAACATTTCATCCGGTCAAATACCACCAGTGTGTGCACTTGTGCAAAATGAGACCTAAAAAGAATAACTCAACCGATTCGTCCGTTTATAAAGCCGGTAAGGCTTTTCTAGACGATTTCCAGTCCAATTCAACCAAGCATGATTGAAATATTCTGTTAGATATCGACATGCTTTGGGTCAATGGGTTAGTAAATGCAATTTCTGTTTCCAGTAAAAACAAATTTAATATAACTAATTTATAATACAAGATATATCATATTAATAATAAAAACATTTCGTCAAAAACTACCTTCTTTTAGATTTTCGTAATAATGCCAAAAAAGCCAAAAATCTCATTACAAAAATAATAGTCACAAGTGAGCAAATATCAAAAAGAATGTTGTTTTGGTTAAAGCTTAACTCTTCAATAACCGATATGCCTTTAGTAAGACATCTGTGTTCAGCATTGAGAGTCTGTGCGTTGATAGAAGACGAATTCAAAGTACTTTCAGGGCAAGATATATGTTCAATGCTTTTCCATTGTGATATAACCAGTGCTTCGTTTCCATAGTAAAACCAGGAAATATACTTGAATACTTCAAAGTAAACCGGAATTGAACTAAAAACAATAATATAAACAAATAACCAGACAAATTGCTTAATTCACCTGTTGTTGATAAAAAATCCACCAAATAGCAATAAGGGCAATATTAAAGGAGATGAAAGAGCTATCGCCATTTTGGTTGAAGATGACATACAAGAAATCATATAACCTGTGTAAATACAGACAATAATCACAGCACTTTTCAAGGTAATATTAAATTAATACCGAAAGATATGCCACAGTTGGCAACTAAGTTGCAAACAAATATAAACATAAGATATGATTCCAAGGAACTGTTGAAACCGATCATTTGATAAAGGATCATGGCAAATATAGTTGGCATTAAAACTTGAAAAGGCAACTATAAAAAAAACAATTTCCATTCCCATCAGAAAGTGAACATTTTTCACTGTGGAAACATACCTCAGCTGCCATTTTGGACAAAAAATATGTGTCCACTCGATACATTCCGTCGTTATGTTCGCGAAGAAATATCGAAAGTTCGCTGCAAAACGTCTATAAATTGAAATTAAATCAACAAAATCATAAATGCACAAAGTAATTACATTGACAACAGAGAAAATGTTCATAAATGTCAAGTTGATGATAAGTATGAAAATAGCGCCATTAATATTCATAATGC
The DNA here is from genome assembly GCA_023373905.1 of Rhizoglyphus robini. NCBI lineage: Eukaryota > Metazoa > Arthropoda > Arachnida > Sarcoptiformes > Acaridae > Rhizoglyphus > Rhizoglyphus robini. The sequence goes on along the minus strand of JAKIJQ010000012.1, from coordinate 3,655,314 downwards.
CCTTCTGATCAAGTGTTTGGTTCCAATAAACAATTCCCATAAGTAATGCAACAGTCTAAGTTGTAAAAAAGTTATATTATTAATCTAGTTCAAACGGAATAAAAACTCACAATTGTTTGCGCAAGCTTTATTCTAGTTATCATTGGCTCTCTCGAATTTGTTATAAATGATCGCCATAAAAGAGCTGTAAACTGATCACACCACGAAGCCTTGTATGCCGACATTTTGTAGGAAATTGTTGCTGAAGCCAATTCTTCAGTTTCAAGTTCACATTTTCCATTTGCAGAACTGCCTTTATTGAAAAAACTACCACAAATTGTCTAGGAAAAATGCCCATTATAAAACGTGAAACTTACGCAACCCTAACATACATCTATCCTTTCTTCGCATTCAGTTTCATTTCCAGGTATTTTGGAAATTAGCTTTAGATAATAGTCTGCCGGGTTAAACTTGTTAGGACATATCATACCAAGAGATGTAAAGTGTTCTTGTGCTTCGTCTAAACAGGAATATAATTAAACAAAAAAAAACAAAAAGAACAATACTTAAAGAGCCCATAAAAGCAAGTCTTCCATCGGTTAACAGTAGAATTCGGTCAAAAAGAATAAAAACCTCTGAAGAAGGTTGATGAATAGTGCAAATAACTGTTCGCCCTGAACGAGCCAAGTTTTTTAACATATTCACTACACTTTCAGCTAAGTAGGAATCCAGACCAGATGTAGGTTCGTCGCAAATAAGAATAGGAGGATTAGTGAGAATCTGATGACATATTTAAATATAAAACAAATTAACAAACAACAGAATGTTACCTCAGCAGCAAAAGCTAATCGTCGAAGTTCACCACCAGAGATACCCGACCCAACAAGATCATCGTATCGATTGCCAATTCTGGAATTAGCGCATTTGCTCAGTCCCAGCTAAAATAAACGAGTTATTGTCAAACAGAATAAAATAAACAATGAATAAATACCTCTGTTATAACTTCATCTATCCTCTTTTGTCTTTCAGAATCGGAAAATTTTCGATCCATTCTCACAAGGGACTACCGATTCAAATATAATAAGTTTAAGGCAAATTCAAATATGTAATTTATTACTTGAAACACCAAATATTCCTTTACTGTAAGCATTGGTACAAAAATGCTTCCTTGCTGCACATAACCAGATAATGACTTGACAATGTCAATTTTGGATGGTTGTCCATTGATTAGCACGGAACCTTCTATGTTATATTCACTCAGATTTCGCCCGGTTAACACATTTAACAAAGTAGTCTTCCCCGATCCACTGAAATTGGCTATGTCAATATTACTGAATCAATTTAAATTAAATAAATTACCTAGGCCCCATAATAGCCAATAATTGACCCGAATCAACTTTTCCAGACACTAATTAAAGTATAAATTCATTTATAAAATTATATACAAATCAAACATACCCGACTTCAAAATGGGCGTTGATCCGATTGTTTTGAAGCATGATTTTCGTTGTTTTGTCGATGCTGAGATGCCATGCCAACTTATATTCACAGAGTTCAATTTACCTCGGTCATTCAAGAGTAATTCATTTTGGTCGCTCACCTAAAATGGGAAAATCTCTCAATGAGTAAAAATAAACGAGGAAATGAATAACATTACTTCATATTTGGTGCTCATTTCAATTGAAGTAGACTCCATTTTTAACAAAGAATTTTGCAGCTACACTGATTAACTGACAAATTAAACTTAAACTCAAACGTTGCAAATTTTGATAATGCAAAGATGTGTTAACCATTGGACTTGCATCGATGGGTCGTAGCTCGATTCATGCCAGCATACATTGTTAATCGTCGAAGCACATTTTCTCTATTAGAGCACTAACTATTATCAAGTGGGGGTGATTGTAGCAGAGTTGAACAAACAAACGAACTGAGGGGCCAACAATGTGCATTACAATAAGCAAGCAAAGATTATCCTCCGATTAGATAACTTTGTGAACAAACGCACACGGCCAGCGGTGTAATGCGAGGAGTGAGCCTGTTGTGCAATAGATCAGTTTCTCGGTTGACACTTGAGAAAATGACACTAAAATTGATGAAGTAAAATTGATATCTGAAGACGACGAAAAAAGATGCATCGATGCCGAATGAAAACAAAGCTTCTATGTCGAAGTGTTCAGAACATCGAGTTGGTCACTGAACTGCCCAATTGTGGGCTTAATGGTTCGTTCACACATGAAATTGCTCTATGTTGTCAAACAGCAAATTGTTGTTTTGTTTTGCAAAAATAATGCACAGGAATGGCAAATTGGCAAGAGTTTTATTTACATGACACTTGTGTATGTACATCTGATCAGTTTTGTATTCTTGGCAATGTAACCTGGTGCGTCAGTTACCTAAGGTGACACATCACCTATTGTGTCTATGTTAATGGCACTAACGACTGATTGTGACTTGTACTTTTCCATCCTTTCTGTGCAACCAAAAGCGCCAATCTGACGCCACTGACCAATCATAAATTATAACGGATTACCATTTAGAGTTTGAGCAATTGTTCTAGCATTTGGCACTCCGTTTGGCTGCAAGCTTATGTCCAATCTTGATCTATTTATGTAATGCAAGATCATGACATCAATAGACTGGAGCAAACTCAGGACCATAATTTGGTGGACTGTAGTCATATTTGTCTGTATACATTGCTTCGGGCTTTTTGGCAACATTTTTGGTTTTGCTTTGACAGGCGAAAGCAAATTTTAGGTCTTTCATCATATCTTCAAAAATCGAATCCTAGTTGAAATATAAAATGCAAGATAAATAAAAATTATTTCATCATTCATTCATATAACTTACATTCGAGTCGTGTCTAGCTTTCCAGATGAATTCAAAGATAGCAACCAAGAATGAGAACGATAAACCTCCTAGAAGAACTACAAAAACACCACCGACATGGTCAATACTGAGATTGTTAACAGAAGAAGATTTCTTCGTTTCTTCTGTGCACTGCCCTCCACCTTTCTTCTGTTTCCACCAACGCTCCTTCAGTTGGAGAAGAACGCCATTCTCGTGAAGTTTCAATATTGCGTGCGATAATGGATTGCGATAAGGTGAGTCTGTATAGGTGTGCATTTAAATGCTATGTTAGGATACTGTTTGATTACTTCATTAATGGTAATTACCTTTTCTGGTTGCAATTCCATAGCCTTTGTTATCGAGAAGGCTTCCAATTTGTGTTAAATTGCAGTCGCGTTCGATTGTGTACTCAATGGAGGCCGATTCCATTAGGTAGGCATAATTGCCATTACTCTTCTTTACTCGAGTAATTCCTTCTTTGTTTGAACTTGTGAAAACTCGAGGTCGAGCCTGCATAAACTGCCACATTCGCTTGTAGACGGGAATGTTGGACTCAGCAAAGAATGCCTTAGTGGAACCACTTTTAAGACAGCCATATTCGATTTGGGCCTGCAGAGCCAATCCTTCGGCATTCTCAATTGGATAGACAACCTTTTCCACTGTGAGAAAGGCAGCCAAATTTGCGGTGTAGGACGAAATCATGATGAGCGTAAAGAAGTACCAAATTGCGGCAATTGTGCGCGTCGACATTGCTCTACGGGATTATTCGTTGGGTTAGAGGTCAGCGAAATTAGCTCACTTACTTGGGTGCCACAGCAGAACCTTGCTGCATCATAGTGCCAATGGTAAAAGAGAAACTATTGATAAGACTGAAGTTATTCTCTAATACATTGTCTTCTTGTCGGCAAGGGTGAGGGTCGTCCCATTCGTAAGGCGTCAGTCTGCCGATCACAAAAAGTATTGTGCTCACACTGACGTAAGCAGCCAAAACATAAATCCACACAATGTTCTGGAACGGAGACAGGAAGGAAAAAAGAGTGGTCACTTTTGTGGTTGGCTTCTTGAACAAAATGCTGATGCCTGTGTTCATGAATGGTTGCGTAAAGTCGACCGCCTCTTCTCGTTTCGATGTGATTGTTAGGTCCACAATGGCAATGTCAGACTCGTTGCGAATCAACTCGCCTGTAAGACTCGCAATTAAAGAAATCATTTGTGCAAATGGTCCGTACCGATCATGCCATTCCAATCTCCATTTTCGTCTTTGATGCCATATGCCCCGTCTGAGACCAATTTGAAGCGATACTTGAATCCCATCAGTTTAGACAACTCTTCAATCAGGTCTACCGCGAAGCCTTCAAACTGTTCATTTCCACTGCGTTCTATTGCCGATTCTTTGAGCATAGTATATGGCTCACTGAGGATTGTCGTCACCACCAGGGAGATGTTGGTCATCGACACCTTCGAGTAATGCTCGTTCCATTGTTCAAACATGTTGAGACTCGTGTCATTTCGGTTGTTGGTCTGTTTCCACTCTCCGACCTACATGTAAATGAATCGGTCAGTAACACTTGATCGCATGTCGCCACATTACCTTAACGAATCCATCAATTGTTATGCTCATCACGTCCAACGAAAAGCTTGTTCGATAACCAAGTTGATCAAAATCCACCAGACCAGTAATTCCTCGGAAGGCAATCTAATGGCAAAAGTCAACAATTAGCAATCAACATGTCTTCTTACCGGTCGCATGTAGTTGATGAGCGAACTGCCATAAAGCCAGGGGCTTCCACTATGGCAGGAAATAGGTTGAATGCCGTCCACCGATTGGCTTTGGTCTAAGTCTTGCAAGGCAGTTGACAGAAGTCTGATTCCGTCGTAGATGAGTGCCGATTCCGTCTGTCAATGAGGACTGTTATAGAAGCACAATATGATTAGCCAGAATAATTCTTACCAGAATACCACTTGGCCTCTTCACGTCAGGCATGTTGATTCTTTTGCCCAGTTTTGTCCAATTTGTCATTATATTGATAAGTTCAGGATTGGATTCATCCACAATTCTTAGTGATGTTATTTTTGTTCTTCCAAACTTGAAGTCTTCTAAGTCCATCGTGTGCAAGTCCTGAATTGTGTAAACCAATGTCAAGCAAATCATCGGAGAACAATCCGTGCACTCACCAAGGAAGTGATCAAGTAGTTGTGTGCCTCTGTCATCATTCCCACTTGCTGGGCCTGTCAAAGAGCAATCAACATTGATTACCATTTAGCCCAAATGTCCAAGCTCAATCAGCACTTACGTGTCTGAGGACTGTGAGAAGATTTTCCCGCTTTACATCCAAAATGATGTTGCGCACTTTGGCTTTGTTCACTTCCCAGAATGTGTCTCTGTACGGGTTGTTTGGATCAAATTGGTACAGTTGGATTTTCCAGTTGTACACTTGAGCGTCTTTGAAGAAATTCTGCAATCGAATGATGCCTTCGTTGTTTTCGTAGACAATGGCAAAAGTTTCCCAGTTCCATGACTTTACAAGATCGACGTATGCTGAAGACAACACCGATGGCTGTGGGTAGAGGTTTAATGAGAGATCGTCGCGGTGCAATTTGAAATCCCATCTTGTTTCGATGTGTGGAATTTCCAGTGCGTCGCAAATGGACTGAGTGTGAGCCGAACTTGGACTGGCGCCCAGTGGACCAAACAGTGCCACAACACCTTTCTCGAGGAGATCACAAACTAGAGGGACAAATGGTTACAGATGTGCTCTACCAATTGCCTACATGGGACAACCTCGCTTGTTGGCGTGGAAACTGTCGAAGTAATCGATGGTATTGACTTGAGCTACCAGTTTGGTGCGAGACAGAATGGTGGCGTCCTCGTTGATGTTGTTCACTGCCAGTCGAAACAGGAACTCTTCTTCCCTTTGTTCGGGAGTGAACAGTCCACCTAGGCCAATTCACACTAAGAGAAGTACTTGAATTATCCGGATCCCTTACCTATTTGAATGGTCTCGGGTAATGCGGCTATGCTCTTTGTATGTGCCCAAAGCAGCAACACCACTAAGAATGGGTCCATTGTGACCTGTCACTGGCACCGATGGTGTCACATGAAAACAATCAAATGAATAAACTGTTTGTCCACAATAAGTCGCACGAGTGTCCCAAACAACTCAAAGAAGTCAAGTGTGAAGAGTCAAGCCAGATTCTTATTGATCGGTGCTCGGTTGATGGGTCACCGTGCACCGTCGCACTGTTCCTTGCTTTGCTATGCATTACTGATGCGTCTCTGTAGGGTCGCGATGCGGCGGCATCACTGTTTGTGTGAGCCACTACTAGCAAACCGGTGAAACGGTACTTGCTGAACTGCACTGAAGGGTCTCTATATCTTTGTTCCATTCCACAATGCTCGAAATGCCACTACTGTCGCATTCTTGTCTTATGTGAGGCCAATGAACAAGTTGAATTGCACTTTTTGCAGTTTGTGCTAAAATAGTTCAAACACAGGCCAAGGCGGAAGGGATCAACGAACACATTGGTCACGTGTTCGCATTCCATGCATGTTTGTGTTGCACTCTGTTGTGATATTTGGAATGTTTTACCGATGGTCAGTTAGCAAGAAAGTGACAAGTTTAACTAATAGCTAATGCACAATGTGTTCACTTGTGTGCAAAATTGCACTTATTTTGTGTACCCAAACTAAGCTTATATTTCTATTCATTCCATTTATTGCCGTGATTCGATGTCTGACTCAATTTTTCATTGCTCCAATTTTGTTTGTCTGTCTGTCTTTATTTGGATTGTGTACTTCGCAACTTTCTGGACCACTTCCACTCGAACTTCCTGGTTTATGAGTGAACATTTTTGTGAACCTCTGCCGAATATTTAAACCGAATGATGGCTTAGAGAATTCTCATTCGAATGAGAGGACCAAGATGATTTTGTTTATATTTAGCATTCATGTGCAGCATTGTGTGCCATTTGCATTGTTTGTCGAGACAATTGACTTGGCTATAAAAGCGACCAATGTCGAGCTCTAGTTGGTATTGGTGAACATTCCGTCATCGCGTCTGCCACCACCATCGTCATCCTCAAGGTTTCCTCGGTTTGGCCGCATCTGCATCTGCTTGTGCCATAATGCCTGCTAACACAAATACAAATGCGAGCTTCGAGCTAGCTACAAGGGAACGCACTAGCACGTCATCAAACATTTATGCCAAACTGCTTTCACTCGATTCTGTCTTTTATCAGCCAAAACGTTGGAAGAGTTGGTACGTGAAGAAATTGACGTGCGATCTGTCCATTGCGAGACACAAGGCGTCGAGAGACAAACATAGCCACCAATACTGCCAATTGCCATTCGATTCTCTGCGCGCACCAGTTCTCCACTCACCATCTCCAGCCACCACCAATAGCAGCACAATGATCAAAACAATGCATCAATTCTCTACCATCAAGACCGTCTATTCGGACGATCGAAAGTCATTCGTTTCGCAAGTGAATCCTCTACGCGCCATGCTTGTGCAAGTCGATTTCGAAGTGTTCGGCGAAGTGTCCGGTGTCTGTTGTGTTGCTTGTTGCCTGTTGCTTTTGTTATACCAATAGATCGATCGATTATTCCTTGGCAATGGCATAATGTCATTACTATGTCAAAGTGCACTAGTGCAGTGTCACAACAGCATAGCCAACATTAAGTGACAATATTGAGTGCGTCAAAACATTTTTGACCGAACGCCAACTTGACTCACTGTCACTGTTCTCGCAACAAACCATATTTATAGAATAAAGCTAACCTTTGAGTGTATTAATAGTATTAGTAATAATAATAGTTCTAATGGCGTAAGGGAGTAATTGTATTAAGTGGTGTCTGGCGCGTGATCGAGACTTTGACTCATTCGTCACAATGTCAATTAACCGAAATGGCTGATCCCAATGAATGGCAATAACCCTTTGGTTGAACAAATCATCTAAACAGGTCATTTCTCTCTTTAGGTGTCTACTTCACCAAGGTATGTAACATTTATTGTCCACACACATAGGCTTCGCCTTATGCACCATTCTGATTGGAAATTTGCACTTCACCAAGTATGCAAAAAGTATGTGCGATAACCTGAGCCTCCGGGGCTGGATTCGAGTCGCACCACGTGGCTCGGTCTATGGTCAAATCCAAGGAGAGAAGGAGAAAGTGGACGAAATGTACGTTGATTGTGTGCTTGACAGTTCAATTGCCTCACATTATCTTTTCGATATCGCACTCTCTAGGGCCCTTTGGTTGCGTTTGCAAGGAAGTCCAGGATCGAAGATCGATTACTGCCAATTCAAGAACTGGCAAATCATAGACAGTTGTGACTTTAGGAACTTCACCATTCGGTATTAGCCGAGACTGGTATTGGCACAACACTTCACTTTCTTTCAGGTGGCCATTTAACAAACAAATTTAGGTGTCACTAACAAACTTTACCCAATTCGGTTCACTCAATAAAGTGTTCTTTCATTGTCAACTTTTAAACTCATACGTTTTATTTTTTACATATTTACAACTTGCGATGTTCCAAAGAATACGACAATTGCATCAATCGTTTTTGATTGTCAATTACCTTGATTTGGTCGAAATAGTCTTGAAGACCGATTGGAGAGTTCATTTTCTTGACAGACAAATTGACTGGAGAATCAATTTGAAAGGAGCCTGACTTGCACTCTTGAATCATTCGCAGAGTTTGTCCAAGAAGGTGCTACCAACGATTGAAAAAGTTAAAGTTAAAGATTTTCCAGACAACACTAGCATTAGTGGTGGCTTACCATCTTTTCAAAGTTGACCAGTCCTTGATCGACGAAAGTTTTGTTGCCTTCGTGGACCATGGTCATGTCTTTGATGAGCAATGGAACGAACGGAATGAGTGGTGGTGTGAACTTGGACAAGATCACTCGATATCGGCGATAGTTCCTGACAATGAGATCACTAAAATTACTGAGCCCACTTGCGAACAAACTTACCTGGACGAATCTATCAGTGATTCATACTGAGTGAAGATGCGCTTCAGTTTGCTGTGCAGTCGTTCCCAGGTTTGGGTCAGTCTGCTGATCGCTACATTACTTAGGCCAATGATGATTGCAAAGAAAGCGTTTAAGTTCTTGTATTCCTTGCAACTATAGAACAAGTAGTTCTGTCAGTGCTTGCCACAAATAAAGTTCACTTACTATCCAGCCACTTTGATTAACTTCTTGAGAATCTGCACTCTTCGCGAGAGTGATTTCTCCAGTAGTACCTCGGTGATGACCCAGTACTGCAGTTCGCTAAAGTGTCGACGAAATAGATCTAGGTTGGAAGTGATATCGTTGAAGTTGTGCCGTCCGAACACATGATAGATGAACTCGTATGGGTGAATGTTAAAGAAAAGTTTCCAACTGTGCGTGGTGAGGTAGTAAGCGATCTCCTGAGAGTTGAAGTTGTCCAGATTGTTCAACGAGCCAACAGAGGGACCTTCTTGTTCAGGAAGAGTTGTCAGTGCATCCAAGTGGTCCACATGCGAGATGAAAATGCGCCCGTTCAGGGAAAGAGTAGTCGGAATGTTCAACTCGGTCTCGTTGAATGCTATTTTTTCTGCTCGGTAGTTAAATATTAAATTATCAAAATATCAAGATAGCAGTGACTATCACGATTGCATTACCGTTGTCTGACTTGAGCTCCACCAACATGTAGTCGTTGCTATTGTCCAAGTTCAACTTCTCTGCTGCCTGATTCTTGATCGAGTCTGCCTTGGTGTTCATGCAAATCTTGAGGGTTGTGTAAGTGTGGTCAGCACAATATACTCGACAAATGACTGCAGTTTTAGTGAACGAATTAGACAGATGACAAATTACAACAGCAACAAAGTGCACTCACTTTCATCAAACTCTTTGATTGCGGTCAGTTTTGCCACTTTCTCCAAATTTGTTTCTATATTGGCCAGAAGGTTCTCGTTGATGTTTGACATTCGACGAACAGAGTTGGAATTGTCCGCTTTCCACACAAATATGCCACGCATTTCTAGGTTCATATCGAAGCTGAAAGGCAAATGGTAGGTCACTTGGTCAATGGCAATATAAGTGACTTACATGGTCTTGGATTCCTTCAGACTTCTCAGGGAAGTCAGTTCTATGTCAAAACTATTTTTGTACTTTCCATTGTCCTTCTCCATCAACTCTATCAGTTCATCCACAAATGTCCAAATGAGTTTGTAATTGAGGAATGCTTCCCCTGATATTTTGAACCAAAACAGCACAAACCGCACCACGCGTTTCTTGTTGCCAATGATGTAGCTCTCCATTTGACGAAAGTTCTGTTCGTCTATTTTGTAATGCCTTGTCCAACAGATATTGTCCCTTGGTTAGGTCGCAAATCAATGGCTCTGTCTTACCTGATCAACAGATGAGCCATTTGTTTCCACGCAATGAAGATTGGAAAGGTGAGCAGAAAATCCTCAAATAGACTTTCCTTGTTGAACTGTTCCTCGTAGTTGCAACTGTTCATTCGAGTCTCTAGCAAGTGCTCAAGCACCTTTTCAGGTGTGCCTGCCATCACTTTGTATCTAGTGTGTGTCATAGTGAGTATACCATTTACGCAGTACTGGTCACTTACTTGAAATACAACGAGGAGTTCTCGTCCTTCAGTTGTTTGAGTGACATTTTTTGCAGAACGAGAACTTCTTTACCGTGTTCCTTCAGTCGCACCGTGTTGGCTTCGTTGTCCTTGAGAATACGGTCAAAGTGCACCTTGTCCACTCGCAGGAATTGGCAATCGGGCTCATTCGTGATGATGGTGGCCGCCCTTGGTGCCTCATTTACCAATGCCAACTTACCAAAGTCATCACCCTCGTGTAGGGTGCACACGATGCCTTTGCTGGCAATGACTACGTTGACACTTCCCTTCAAGATGATGTACCAACAGGTTCCTCGGTCACCTTGTTTGAACACTAAAGGCAAATGATAAAGATTTGTTTGCTTGCTTAATCATTCAAATAGATAATTGTGTTTGATAGGTCATGAAAAATTCTCTTGTTTCACTCTTTTATCATTCATCTGTCATTCATGGTATCAAAAGGGAAAGTCCTTTTTTATAAATCCATTGATTTGTGTTGTACAAGTGAACACAAGTGTACAAGAGCACTTACATGTTGTAGACTTCTCTTTGTGTGACTCGAATGCGATCACTGCTGAGAGTTCTTTCTTGACTGTGTTTGAAAGGTGTGAGAATGCCTTGATATTCATGATGTCCTCGTAGACCAGATCGATGTCGTCCTCAATTCGGTCTTCTGGTCTGTATTAATTGTTAGAGTTGGTCATATTGATTACTTGTTAAGCTATTTAATACCTTTTACGTAGAATTTGTCTCAAGGTTGCCTCTGGAGCCATCTGAAGGAGATATGACAGATTTTCAAACAGATAATCGATGACGCTACTCTCGTCGAGTGTCACGTTTTGCCGGAAGAGAGTCATCAATGTCTGTGCCTGTGTGTCATCTGGGTCATCGAAACAGAATCTGTAAAAGGCGTATCGGTCCATGAAGGAGTCTTCATCTGACTGTGGAAAGACTGTGAAACACAAACACTATGAAAGTGAACCGAGTGAACACCGAACAGACTCACCTGCGTAAATAACTTTGTTCTCGTACAGCACCTGATACATTGACTCTGCTTGCTTGCGAGATCTCACTTTTACATGACTGGAAGACATAGTTGTGTTGATAATCCAATCGGTAAGTTCAGAACCGATGAAACACTTGTCGAATGTGGTTGAGGTCGATGGGTGTTTTCGGTCTCGTATGAGGTGAGGAGCCGTCTGGTCGATGGTGAGTCGAATTACCCAACCGACGTGCATCAATTTGACCACCTATCGATTGGAATGTTTCAATAAACTGATCACTATTCACCTGGACATACGTTCTCGGGCAATTGGATCTCTTCCTCGATTTTGGTAACTTCATTCGTAACTTGTTCGGTTTGGTCTGTCATTTTTGGCACATTGTTTGAAATGCATTCCTCGTGCGATGGCTCCACTTCTACTGTAGCGGTGACATTTTTGTTCATTGGCTGTTTATTGGTATTTTCGATGTTGCTCAGAGAGAATGGCGAAGTGACGATATCTTCCATGAATTGCGAACTTTTCTGCCAGATGTCCTGAAAGTCTGATTTGGGCACCCTGAGCAAAGTGCATGGCTCGTTCGAGATGACACTGACCGAGTGGAATCCATCATTGAGCACACATTCTCCGAAAGCAGTGCCCGAACATAAAGTGCACACATTGACCACATCCTGCCAACCAATCCATCCAGTAAATCAATCCACTGTCCAATGGACAGTGTCCATTAGTAATCACCCAACGAACTTACTTTACGTTTCCCGGTATGGGAAATTTGCACGTCGAGCGATCCATAGATAAGGGCATACCAGTTGAGTGCTTCCTCACCTTGTTTGTACACTAAAATAAACTGTGACTGTGTTGTGACAGACAAATGGTGCCACTTACAAACGACTCCTTTCTCGATATGCTCGATTATGGCTACGAAGCAGAGTTGTTGTAACACCGAGGGATGCACTCGACGAAATAGTTTGAAGTTCTTCAATTTCTTATAGATGATCTCCAGATCTTCATCCGTCCGCTCACTGGTTCTGTCATTGGTTCAGTTAAAACTTAACTTAGTCCTAGCTCAATTAATTACATTTTATCCAGGGATTTGATCCAGTCAACCAGCATGTTGGTGTTATTGTCAGGTGATGCTAAAGTGTACTAAGGTGAGCTGACCCATTTCTATTCCAAACACTCCGAACTGTTCCATATTGAAGGCGGCCAAGCCATAGGCATTGCCACTCGATCCAGACTATACAGTCAATACACTTCAATAGAGCATGATCCAGGGACACTCAGAAGCGGTATCTGGTGTTCAGGGAAACAAATTGGTCGTTCGAATCGACTTTATTTGCTACTTATTTGTGTGTCGTCATAATCTTACATTGTGCACAGGACACATCCCGGACGTGACATCCGACACGTCATCTTCTAACTCGTAACAAGTCAAACCGAAATTCAATGTCAACTAAACCTTGGTTTAGTTCACCTCGGAATCGCCTCCCCAAGTAGATCCTCCATCAAGGCAGAAGTTCTGTCCAGTAACAAACGCAGCATCATTGCTGGACAAGTAGAGAATTGCATTGGCGATGTCTTCCACATTGGCCAGTCGTCCCAAGGGATAGCTTTTTCCTGCCTTCTCCAGTTCCGGGTTCATCACTTTCGGATCCAATCCAAGCGATTTAGCAATGAAATCGTCCGAGATAATTGCAGGACTAGCAAATGAATTGAGATTAAGATAGTGAAGTTTAATCGGATAGTGTCCTCAAAGTACTTACTTGATACTGTTCACCCGGATGCCCTTTGGACCAAGGTCCAGAGCCAAGCACTTGGTCATGATGTCCAAACATGCCTTGGACATGCAATACGGCATGTAAATGGCGATCTATGAAAAGAAACACTGAGGTGATGCAGTCGAAAATGGGATTCGTTACCGGTTTGAAGGAAAGCATGCTCGAGGTAACCACAACGGCGCCCTTGCTCTTCTCCAGATATGGAGTGGCCAGTTGAAGCAGTCGAAGCACTGGACGGACATTGGTCAGCATGGTGTTGTCGAAGATGTCCATCAACTTAGGGTTATCGATTAAGGCCGATGCGAAAACTCCAGCGTTGGCCGCCACAATATCGATTCCGCCAAACTTGTCTACTGTTGTTTGCACCAATCTCTTCACATCTTCAGCGTTGGTCAAGTCACACACCACTTGCAATGCCTCGTAGCCTTTGGGGGACAAGCATTTGACGGCTTCTGCAGTCTTTTTGAGACGTTCGACATTTCGGCCAGTAACAACAACCTTGGCCCCGAATTGGGCAAACTTTTTGCTAGTGGCACTTCCGATGCCTCCACTGCTACCGGTGACAATGACAACTTTGTCAGTGAAATCGCGGCTATTCGACATGGTTGCTTCGATCGGTTAGTTTAGGTAATGACAAGTAATGAACGGTGCAAAGAGCGCGTCGCCTTTTATATCTTTGCTGCAGGCAAATGGATTGGCCCACTAGTCGAAGATGCATACAGATGGCCACTACTCGCCGCCAGCGACAACCATTGGCTCGGCCGAACAACAAACAGCTGCAAAGCGATTCAAACGTTTCGAGCCTTTCAGCACTACCTGTACACTGACGCCACTCTCCGAGTGCTTCACTCGAATGATCAAGCGAAAGTGCTCGCCACCAAATATCTAAACAGTCATCCTTGAGGGCTCCAGTCTCGGCACAACTACTTCCCGCACGATTCCATCTCCCTGGCAGGAACAATCAACGGTCTCGATTCCAATGCAGGCTCGTGCTGGTGGCGGAGTTGAGGCAAAAGATTCCACCAGCCAAAATTGCTATTCATTGTTGCCGGATGGAGTGAGTGCTTAACGAGCACGCGGTAAGCTGCAAGGTGGCCATCGAGCTGTCCACACTGCCATGTCATTGGGGCGCTTGGTTTTGCGCATTCCACTTTGGCAGTTTGGGCTCGAGGTTGTCTTTGCTTGTTACCATCCTGAATCGGTTCGTGGCAGCAATGTGCATGTTCATGCACGCGATGCTTCACAGGCTCGATTATTCTTCGATCGCATGATTAGATAGGGTGAAATTGTGGGAATGAGTTAATTAGCGCGCGCATTCGTCGCACACTTAGTCACCTTGACTATTTTGCATTTGTTTGGTGGACATTTGTCACCTGAGATGCATCTCTGGCCAGCACCAAGCGATCCTATCGTACATTGGCACATTTGGCATGAAAGTGGTGTGCATTATCTAAATGAATTCATCTAACTGCGTAATACTGTGCAATAATTTAAAGTTTCCTTGGATTTTTATGATTGTATAGCTCGTTGGCAAGACAGTGCGAACAGTCGAATATGGAAATTGATAGACTTGTACTTTGGTGCACTTGTTCCCCTTGGCTGCACAATTCTGCCTGCCGAATCGATGGCCAAGGCGAATTGTGATTGTCGATTCTATTAATAGGAGCTCGCTAGTGGGCCATTGTTTTGATCGCTAATTGCTGATCACCACTGGTAACTAAGTGCCTCGACAAAGTGCCACTGCCTGCGCCCGCAATTGCCATAAAAGGGATTCAGTGCGGCGGTACTAGTGAGGCGTCATAACTGCCACCGAGAATTGGCAAGAATTGACGTGACGCCAATGACTACTCGCTGGAATGATACTCGCAATCGATGGACCACTGCAAGGCCAAATCAATTCCTAATGCCTTAGTGACTTCGGCTTGGAGGCTGGTTAATTGTTGTTATCATCGATTGGACAGCAGGCCGAATGAATCACTCAACTCATGACACGCAACAGTGCCCCACCGGACTGCAGTGAACATGTCCAGACAGCAGTTAAGTTAAGGGGATGAGTCCGCCGTCGGACTGAAAGTGATGACACTTTCCATGTCATGGTGCAGGTAGGTTTGTTTTGTTTTGTCCGCAATGCTACTGCAGTCACACATTCACTGTGTCAGGTGGATCGGTGCTTTGATTGCAGTGCCACTGGACAAGGTCGCACTTGAAGCGTGTGGCCACGCGGAAGGTAACGAGTTGACAAGGCAGAATGACAGTGCCAGTGCGCCAGTAAGGCGATGAATCGATCGCTTAGTAACAGCACAGTCAGAAATGGCAACAACAGAGTACTGCTAGACGGCCTTGTGATATTACCCATTCATCCTGCAGATCACTCTTCTCCTGTCCGCCGGCGACTATAAATTCAACTGTCGGCAGACTAAAGCCGCCGTGCGAACACTTTCCCTCAAAACTGATTCGATCTATCAACAAGAGCACTTCTCACTGGACAATAATTCACCATGCCGCAATTCGTTCTAAAGACCAATGTGTCCAAGTGCAAAATCCCGAAAGATTTTTGGCCAAAGACCACAGAAATAGTGGCGAACATGCTTGACAAGCCCGCCGCAGCTACAATGGTTAGGTGATTTGGGTCGGGTGTCAGACCGAGACTAACACACTTTAATCGAAGGTGGTCGTCGAGGCAGACCAAACGATGACTTTCGGAGGAACGCATGAGCCCACTGGACTAGTGGTTTTGCACAGCATCGGATGCATTAGCCGCGAGGAGAACAAAAAGTGGTCCAAGATCTTGTTTCCGCACATCGAAGCTTCTCTTGGCATTCCCGGCGACCGACTGTTTCTCATCTTCGTGGACCTGAACCGAAATAACCTGGCCTGGAAAGGAGTTACCTTCGATGACATTTTGCCTCCCGAGTAAAGTCTCCTCAGTGGTTTGAGTGGAGTGAGTGGAGTGGTACTGTAGCGTTAGTGATCGATAGGGCCCGTTCGGTAATGACAGAAACAGCAACCAAATAAATATTGCCACCCACTAGTGCTTTCTGTCTACTTACAATGGGCAAACACGCAACTTCGGTTGCCTAGATCATTTTCTCAATCAATAAAGGCAATTTTAAAGAATTAATCTACCGTCGACCAAGTTTCGCTAGTTACCGAGAGTGACACGACAAAGGAAGTGGCAATGTTCATAAATGAGTACTTCATAATCACAACTTCGGCAGTACAGATGTATGAGCAATGGCAAATCAATACTGGCGCGGTGTGCCTAATGATTGTTCGTTATATATAAAGGACCGAGTCACGCCAACAAAGACCAACTAACACTTATTTTCGTTTGTCCTTTGCTTGCCAACCCGGACCAACTGAACCAAACCGAAGTCGCAAGATGACCAGCAGCAAAGACTTTACCGACAAAGTGGTGATCGTGACAGGATCAAACTCCGGTGTTGGCGCTTGTACTGTGAAGAAGTTCGCTGAGTACGGAGCCAAAGTGGTCATCACCGGCCGAGACGCGGTTCGAATTGCTCAGGTGGCAGAGGAGTGCAAACAGCTCTCACCCAATGGATACGAACCACTTCAAGTGGTGTGCGATCTCACCAAATCTGACGATATTCGACGCCTGGTCCAGTCCACCATTGACCGATTCGAGAAAATCGACGTTGTCTCAGCCACTGCTGGAGTCTTTTCGTCCGCTCTGATCGGTAAGGCGACAAATGACGGACGGAACTAACATTTTCAACAGATAACCCCAAGTTGGTGGAAGTGTTCGATTACACTATGCTGACCAATGTTCGGCCAGTGCTTCGCTTGCTGCAACTATGTGTGCCTCACTTGGAGCAAACTAAAGGAAATATTGTGGTTACGTCGAGCATGTTGTCCTTCAAACCGGTAACGATGTCCATTTCCGAATGTCTCGCCTCAGTGTTTCTCCCTACAGATCGCCATTTACATGCCATACTGCATGTCCAAGGCTGCACTGGACATAATGACCAAGTGTTTGGCGCTTGATCTTGGCCCAAAAGGAATTCGCGTTAATTCGGTGAAGTGAGATTTGTTAGTTAACTACTCGTTCTGGCACTAAGGCTGTTCTTTGTCCTCACTAGTCCTGCAATTATTCGGGATAACTTCATAGCTCGATCGTTGGGATTGGACTTTGACCAAATGGCCGCCGAGCTTGGAAAGGCTGGCGAGACATATCCGTTGGGTCGTTTGGCCGAGGTGGATGACATTGCCAACTTAATTCTCTTTCTGGCCTCGGATGACGCGGCATTCATCACTGGACAAAACATGTGTCCAGATGGAGGATCAACCTGGGGCGGAAATTCCGAGGTGAACTAGTCAACTTGTCACTCTCGGCCACTTTTAGATAAACGAACGTGTAGTGTCCCAGAGTGCATTTTGGGCTAATCAATCGATTATCTAATCTGTTGGTGAAACTAACAATAAACAATAGAACTAGATGCGCTAAGCAACCAATTTATGTTCATTGATGGTGGGTGTTAGTTGGTGCAGATTACTCGACAATCGTTTATTTGATTGACTTCAATCGTCGGATTCAGTGAACAAATAAGCAACCTAATAATGCAGTCAACTGACAACTGTACTTGTGGCCAAGGCACAGTCGTTCTTAGTCTGGTCGTTCGACTGAGCGAGAACAAATATGCATCCGGTGCATTCTTCTTCGGCTCGATGGTATATGTGTTCGTTGGCATTGCCATTGTGGCTGATATTTTCATGGACTCGGTGGAGAAGATCACTAGCCAAACCAAGATTGTAAAACGATTCAACAAGAATAACAATCGTTTTGAATTAGTGTCAGACCGAGTGTGGAACCAGACAGTGGCAAACCTTTCACTCATGGCATTTGGCTCTTCGGCACCAGAAATTCTACTGGCGACTATTGAGATCATTAAGAACAAGTATGGTTTTGTGGTTTATTGAACTAACTAACCAGTCTACCAAAGATTTGAGGCGGACAAACTCGGCCCGGGCACGATTGTGGGCGCTTCCATGTTCAACACATTCGTCATAACTGCCTTCTGTATCGTTGTCCCGCCAAATAGACAGAACAAGCAGATCAGACAAATCAAGGTGAGTGTCGGTGGTCAGTGGCACCGAGAGCATCACTCATCGATCGACAGGTCTTTTGGACGAGCACCTTCTTCAATTTGGCAGCCTACGTCTGGCTGTACCTCATTCTGAGTGTGATCACACCTGGAAATGTAACTATTGCAGAAGCAGTTATCACACTCCTCATGTTCCCGGTGATGGTCGTTTGTGGATACTTGGCAGAGAAAGGCTTCTTCCTACAAACAGATTCTATTTATCAAGAATTCGGTAAGTTCAACACAGACAGCGCGGCTCTCATATGATGACACTCTCTCATTGACACTAGATGAGGCAACAATCATCAATCGCCGAATGTCTTTTGCCGTGTTGGTGGAGATGGCACAAACGATCGACCAAAATCTTAATGAGTCCGAGTGCAAGAGATTAGCTGAAATGTGTCAAAATAGACACCATCGAGATGACACACAAGACAATAATGCAATCGGTGAGAATTGACTGCATTTATTTTTTGATAAATGATTTTTGTAGAATTGACGAATGTGGACACAGTTTTGGATGAGAAAATGAACCAAGTGTACAAACAAATGCAACAGAACTTGGCTGAACAAGCCTATAATTTAAAGCAAACTGTGTCGATAGGGAATAATGTGAGTGAGACTCCGAGAGAAGGATCTTTTGGTTCAAAGTGCAGGTATGTTAAGCTGATTGACTTCACTCACATAGGCATATTGCATTTCACAGAGATGCGATAAGGCGAGAATGGGCCGAGCAGATACGAAACGCTTTCCAGCTGCCTTCTGACGGAACTGACCGAACAGGGTCGTGTCTATCCTTTTTGAGCCATTTCATCACTTTCTTCTGGAAAACTACTTTTTCGTTAATTCCACCGACTAGTATTCTCGGTGGCT
The DNA here is from genome assembly GCA_023373905.1 of Rhizoglyphus robini. Classification (NCBI taxonomy): domain Eukaryota; kingdom Metazoa; phylum Arthropoda; class Arachnida; order Sarcoptiformes; family Acaridae; genus Rhizoglyphus; species Rhizoglyphus robini. The sequence goes on along the minus strand of JAKIJQ010000012.1, from coordinate 3,636,128 downwards.
GGTTGACCTTTCTCTGTTCGGTGGTAATGATCGCATTGTTGACAGCGCTGATGGGTGATCTGGCAACTTCATTCGGGTGCAGTCTTCAGTGGGACATGCACAGCACATCAATTACAGTGGTGGCAATAGGCACCTCATTGCCAGATTTGTTTGCCTCACGAGTAGCTGCCAAAAGAGACAACTTCGCGGACAACGCAATTGGTAACATTAATGGCAGTAACGCGTTCAATGTCTTCTTGGGGCTCGGTCAGTCACGATTTAAGATAGAAAGATGTCATTACTAACCAGATCTTCATAGGTTTTCCGTGGCTTTGTGCCACCGTGTACCACCAACTCAACGGGTCGCAGTTTTTGGTGACTGATCTCGAAGACCTAGCCTTCTCAGTGCAAATATTCATTCTTTTCTCTTTGTTTCATCTGGTCTTACTCACTGTCCGAAGGAAATTGTCTCAGTTCGGGAGAGGTGAACTCGGCGGACCAAGAAAATACGCTTATTTCAGTTCTGTGGTGTTGGTTGTACTTTGGCTTGTCTACATTGTGCTGTGCATCACTCGATAGACAAACTCAGATCAAGACTCACTTTTGTTGTAACTGTATGTTGGTCAGTGAGTCTTTGTGGTGTTTGTAAATAGATAATAAATTATGATACTGTGATGGACTATTCAATGCAGTAACTTTCACAGTCGTGCATCACTTTGCCTAAGAAAGCATTCTATAAATAACGTAGACAACTAGGTCACCGAGAATTGTCCGTCGAGATATAGGATTTCTTTCGCTTTCTATAAAAGAGTGACGAGTGACCACAGCAGACTTACTCGAGGGCAACACATGACAATGGCAACAGCGATCATCATTCGAACAGTTTTCTTTCTGGCAGTTTGCGACTTTGTCTTCGCTAGAGGTACCTTACGTAAGGTGTCAATTCCAGCGAAAAGTGTCATCAAAGCTCCCGCAAATGTTTCAACCATTTTGGTCACCTGGAGTGAATTCAAGAGATCGCTCACTTTGAACAACTATCCCGAACCAAACAAGGAACAGTACCAAACTGTACTAAAGCTAGCTAAAAAATTTGACATTGCCACTAAAGAAGAGCTGGCAATGTTTTTGGCCCAAGTTTACTGGGAGTCTGCTGGTCTGCAGGTAAGTTTTTGTAAGCATAATTTCATTCACTTAAATATATATGTTGTAGCACACCAAAGAAATCGCTTGTGCCTCGAGTAAATGTCCAACCAACTACCGAACGGGAAGAGAAATGAAAGACAAGTACTATTTCGGTCGTGGGTACATTCAACTCACCTGGCTAGATAACTACGAAAACTGCTCACTTGATATGTATGGAGACATGAGACTTGTCGATAATCCAGATCTCGTCTCGGACACTACTGAAGGTGCATGGGGGTCAGCTTTCTGGTATTGGAAGAAATATGTCCACGACATTCCCGAGGTATAACCAACATTCTACAATACTCAATCATTACCAACTAACCAACATTCTCTAGATTAAAGAAGGCAAGTTCGGCTTTAGCACCATGGCCATTAACGGAGCACTCGAGTGCAAAGGAGTTTACAAAATAAAAGCTTTTCGACGTTTTGTAGTATACAGTAAAGTACTGGAAGCATTCAGCATTCAAGACACCTTTAAACCTCTTCAAGATGGATGTTATCCTCTGGAAGGAAAAGATGCACCTGGTTTCAAGTTGTGCAAGTCGATTGGTTTCTATCGAAACCAAGCGGGCATGTACCATTGGTGTAATGATAACTGCAATAGTGAGGATTCAAATTGCCCCAAAGATATGTGTTTATGTTCAACATAAAAATTTTGTTCTAGATAAATAAATAAACTAATAAATAGAAGCAATTAAATTGATTTTATTAATTTAAAAAAATACTCACACACTTGCTGGTCTTACAACTTAATGACAATTTTAAAAGAATTTATAAAGACAACTACAAAGTTAACAAAAGCTATCAAAAACCATTGATAATGTTCATGTTTTCATATTTTATAAATTGAATTAAATGATCAGAAATGGACAGAATTAATTGACAAAATATTGCAACATGATGCATGTGGCAATGTCAATGTGCCAAGCAAGGCAGATGTGAGGACGTGATTCAATCCCTTCAGAAGGCGCTCAACACGCAGTGCGCACACTCGGGTACATGTAGTCCTCTATATGATCAGCTGATTGTGTTTGTTGTCTTGATGCGTTTCAGTTTGGCTGCGTTTTGAGGCTTGCGAAACAATACACAAAACACAATGCGTTTAATGTACTAATGCACTGGCGACACTGATTTCTATTCACTCGACGCTTACTCCTTTACTCGTGGTACTTACCTTTTTTGACAAAGACTACAGTCCTTTGTGATAGCAGTCGTATGCGTTAATATATTGTTCTATCTTACTTAACCACCAGCTGAATCATCATGTTGTACATATTTTTGGTTAACACTGGTCAAATGATGACTTTGGACATGAATTTGGCCGTTGATACGTAAGTTCACTTCATCAATCAACTATAATTTCAATCATTACTATTGCTTATCTTTAGAGTGGAAAACTTAAAATCAGTCATTTTTGCCCAATACCAAATTCCAGTGAATAACCAAGTTCTTTTGGTCAGTGGTGGCGAAAGTTTGAATCAAGGCGATCGTGTGTGTAAGTACAGTTCTGCTGGAACGGACACGAGCCCCATTTTCCTGTTTAGCAAGAATCAAGTCGATATGACAATCCCTTCTTCATCCGAAGCAGAAGGGGATGATGACATGAAAGAACGCGTGGAAAGTTGTCTTCAAATGGAAGCAAATTTTAATACTGTTGTCTCGAGAACAGAAATGGCTCATCAACTCTATGAAACAGACAAAATGTTGTATCATTCTTGTGATAAACTGATCCACGATCAGCATTTGCAACAACAAGGATGGGCTGCTGTAGTGGCTAATTTGGAAGATATTGTCACATCATTTCGAAATAAGCATAAGAGAGTGGAACAGTTATATCAAGATATTTTAAAGAACAAACATACATTTTGTCAGTTACTTGAAAGGTTTGAAAGTAATAATTTTGTTTTTAAATTTTAATTGTTTTACTTTTCTAGTTTTGACCAAGACAAGCAAATTCTCTCCAGAATTCCTATATTGAATTCTTTAAACCCTAAAAACGAAACTCAAGATGGCATTACTTTACTTGATTGGATTTTGCGAAAAGATAGTGCAAATTCGTTGGATGAACTATATTGTATGGACGAATTGAATAACTTTGATCAAGAAAAGCTTGAAACTTTGAAGTCTGACATTGATGAAATATTGAAGTTGTGTGAAAACACGGAAATGAAAGAAATTAAAGGCTTAGAACAGCGTTTGTTTGCATTAGACAAATTAATGCTCGAAGCAAAGAAAGTATTCGACAAACAAGGCATTTTAACAAAAGGTTTTAATCAAAACCAAATTCGCATGTCTGATTTACGTGATACTAGCATTTTACCTGATTTGTGTCAGAATCACAAAGAGCAGCTCCAAGGCATGTTAAAGAATCATCTCGATCTCATCGACTACAAGAGTCGTTGTTTGATGGCCAAAAAAGAACTCTCTCAGAATTTGTATCATCGTTTACGATGGATTGTGCACGCTGAAGAGCGTCTTAAGGAATACGACGATATATTGGTGGTTTACGGACTTAAATTGAAAAAACTTCGCGAAAAGCTCGATATTGTTCATAATTTGCATCTTGCACCACAAGTTTATCTTAATTCAATAGTCGAGGTTTTGCGTAGAAAATCTTTTTCCGAAAGATTCAACCACTGGTCGATGATTGTTTCGCAAACAGCCAGACAATTAATTGACTCGGAAGTTGAACATCGTCAAAAATTTTCTACTCAATTAGATAAGCATTTTTTGAAATTATTCTTTCCAGGAATGAATGATTACCCTCAGAATTTTATTAGTGAGCTAGTTCAAGTTGACAAATCGCTACCTCAAGTCTCATTTGACGACCTCGATTACCTAAAAGATCAGCTGCCAGATATGACCTCTCATCTTGTGGTGCCTTCTTCAGTGCCTATACCTTTCGCAAGTCCAGATGAATACGTTGGAAGGAATCAAGCAAATACGATCGAACCGTTCAAGGACGAAAAGCAAAAGTCTTATTTACTAAAAAGTGGTGCACAAATTGAGTATCTAGACGCTGGAATTGAGACATTGCTTTCTGCGAAAGACATTAACCAACTAGAATCTGCGAAATTCGACATGGAAGACTGTTTAAGCGAAAAAAATCAATTGATTGAAGATTTGGTAAATAAACTGAACATCTCCGAGACTAATCGCCAAAAAAAGGAAGACCTCATTCAAAGTTGTTCCACTTTGAATTTGAAAGTATTGGGACTAATGAAGTCTCTAAAAGTGAATGTTTTTAGCGAAATCAATGACCAAATATCTAACTGCTCTCAAAACTTTAACGATTGCTTGACACAAGTCAATTGTAATTTGGAACGGCTCACAGAACGAATGCATGAAGAGAGAAATGATTTTGAACTACAGATTGAACAGAAAAATAACTATGCTGCTCAATTGGGAGAGAAAATTTTATTGATTCAAAATGAATTAAACAGAAAAAATGCTGAATATGACAAGTTATGTCAGATGAGAGACAACGAGAAGAAATTGATTTTAAGCCAGGTGTGTGAAATGGAAAAACTAAAAGAAGAAATTGATAAATTGCACCAAGAAACGGACAAGAAACATTCAACAATTAATAATCTGAATGAAAAGTTAAAAAGTTTAAAATCAAAACTGGAACAGTCTAAACAAGAAGTAATCGTTATGCTCAACAACTTTGTTCAAGTAGAAATGAAATTGTTTGCAGATCAATTTAACGAAAATTTGAACACCCTCAAGAAAGAGTACAACGCTAATGTTAAACTGATCGAAACAAAATTATCTTCAGAAAAGGATATTGATGTCCAAAAGTTGCGTGAACAACTCAGTTCAGAGCACAAGAACGAGTTGGACTCTTTGAGACACCGTTTTAAGCTGGCCATTAGCACAACTTCTATTGAAAGGACATCGTCAGAGACAAGCCTTGAAAAGGTCCAACTTGACATTGTTGATCAGTCTGCTCAAGAAAAGGAAATACAGAAGATGAAAACAATGCTTACAGACCAGAAGACAGAGTACGAGCAAAGTTTGTTGAAACTTAAAAACGATTATGAGGCCGCAATTCAAGCCATTAAGTCCGAACTGGAAAGAGAACAGAAGCTCAACTCTGAGTTTGGCCCCGATCAAGTGATTCAGCGAATGAAGCTCTACGAAACACTTTTTGTACGACTAAACAATAGACTCAATATCGATATTGAAAATTCCGACTTGAGTCAATGTCAAGAAGTGTTGACTACCTTGTTACAGGAGGTCAATGAAACCACTCGAAACTTGGATATGTTCACTCGTTCGTTTATCTGCCTTCCAAGCACTTCCGAAAGTGTATGTATTATCTGAATTCTCTTGTTTGTAGTTGTTATAAAACTATACATTCCTCCTTAGCCTCAACAAAGTAAAGATATTGATTCAATTACTTCAAAGTATAATAAATTGAAGAATCTAGAACTCCTTTCGCCAAACAATGATGACAAAATATCTATTACTAGGTTTGTTTGTTCTTTGTCCTCAATTGTTAAATGTCAACTTATCTCTTTTATTGCAAATTTAGTTGCGAATTTGGAGATAATGTTCTCGTTTATTACGAAAAGAAATTAGAAAACTTTATTGTGTTCTCGCTTACATCAACTCTGCATTACATACATTCGGATTCACTGAAAGAATGTGAATTTAGTAAAGGTATGGTCAATGGATAATTGTTCTTCGCATTCATTTTGTTTTACATAGAACCCCCTTTAAATGAATTGCAATGGATCATCGCAAAAGTAATGGAGAAAGAGTATTGCCAGATTAGAAAGGTATTTCTTGATGAGTTCATTGATATAGTTTAAAATATTGACGGTTTCTTTAGGAAGAGAATCGATACAAACTGCCCGTCAACACCAAATTCTATCGAGTGAAAATAAAGCAAATCTCCAAATGCAACACAACACCTCTCAAGTTAGATCAGGCGAATGTAATGAATCGTTCATACATGCCCTCGAGCTCAAATCGCACCATTTTATCTAACATCATGTCTTTCTTTGGAACATCTACGGAATCTTCGTCAAGCATCATGTCTCGATCACTTGACATGCCTGACACTTGACTACTAGCAACGTATCGCTTATTTTGACTCATTATTCTAATTATCTTTTCAACGATAACAAGCACTCATTTTATCGCAAATATGTTATCTACTAGTTTATCTATATTGGTTTATTGTGAATATTGCCAAATTCTATAATAAATTATAACCGATTATTTACATAAAATAAAACTCAGTAACATAACGTTCATCACTTGCTTAACAAAAACGGTTGCGTATATAGGTTTTCGTTGAATGGGTACGTAACCTGGTTGGAGGGGTCACTTTGTGGAGGGTATTCTTGGTTTGCATTGTAGTCTTGATAATAGCTCGGTTCGACTTGTTGATAGTGGTTGTAGGTGCTTCCGTTGTGGCCATAGGCCATGTCTTGCAATGTTGAGCCTTCAACTCCAACTGATTGATCGATGAGTGGTTCCACTTTGAACTGTTGCGATACATCTCCACAGTAGTAATCGTAATAGTTGGGATCGCTATAACCGAAGCCATATTGGCTGTTTGCTGGTTCATAGTTGGAGGGAACCACAGGTCTGTACATGCTTGCATGTTCCGATATTGGCTGCTCCATCATCACATTTTCTTCATGTCTATACTCCGTTGAGGGGTATGGTAATAAAGCTGAGCTGTTTGGTTCATATGTGTTTGACTCCATTTGTATTGATTGGTCGTCGTCTGAACGTTCAAATATGAGACAGTTTATGTCCGAATATATCGTGCAACTTACAAGAAAAAGTACCATTGCCGAATGTGTTTGGCTTCATTTCTTCGGGCTCTATCGTAAGGTAAGTTTGCATATTGTTACCGGCTTGAACAGGCTAGATGAGATACTAATTTAAGACAAGTGCAAGAGAATCAAGCAACAATACCTCCACTATATTCGAGTAGTATTGTCGGTATGGACCATTGTCCAGTGTATTGGGATTGAGACTGTCTTGAGACTGTATGGGGAGGTAGGGTCAGTTTAGGTCAGTGGGTGTACACTCTATATCCAATATTATCAATACCTCGCGGTTATCGTAAATGATGCAGTTGGTGTTACACTCTTGTTTGATGTAGAACTTGTCCTGTTCGTAGTAGACCAAGTTGGACTCGTGGTGATGACTAATTAGCCGACTGTGTTCATTGCCAATTGCTGTGCCAACGTTGTCTGCATTCAATCAGTGAGTGCCCTTTCCCAGACAAATGACATAATTACCCGCAAAGCAGTAGTTGTATCTACCATAATCGGGTCCTTTGTTTGTACTAGTTGCGATCAATGTTTTATTGCAGCTGGATTCAATTATTTTGGTCAATCCTTTGGACGGAGTCCCACAACTGCCGGTCTTCCTCTCTTTGGGTCGTTTCGTTTTGAAGTTGACGTAATAGTTGGAATTCTTCAATTTCTAGAAGCACACACTGTTAGTGAAGTCAGTGGAGCGGCAACAAATGCAATTGCCAACTGGAAAGAGCGCATCCTCTGCACCTGTTTGTTTAGCGTTTCATTACCAAAACTGATCGGTTGGTCTATCTGTTTGCAGAGCGCTTTGTTGCCTTTATTTACAAAGCTATCTCGACTGCTGTTGCAGTTCTCATGAAGTGTGCCTGATGCGTTCTACTTTAGCTGGCAAAATTGTTTGGGAGATAAGAGATGTGATGCGCTGTGGTCGCATGTCGATGCGACTTCATTTGCAAACAAACCAAGCGACCGAAATTAATTAAAACATACCTGAACGGAGAAGAGTGACGAAGAGAGCAGAATCGACTTGGACAGCGACTTTGCATATTTAATTCCAAAGCCTCGCGCGTCAATTTTCGACTTTGGTTCTGGGCGGACATGGTCGTGACTGCCTTTAGCCTAGGTTGATGTGCCATTAATCACCTACAATAAATATGCCAGGCCTGGCCATACCTGGAAGAATATGGCGTACTCGGTGTGTCGCCAGAAGTGCGTAACTGGATAGCCGCAGTGGCCTTTGCACGGCTGCACCTCGAGCCGTCCGTTACATTTGCGGTTTGGACAGGCCTTGTTCTGCTGCTTCTTTCTTGCTTTGTCACAAATGGCCGGTCGCAAGTGAATCTGGTCGCCGTTCTCGAGCACACAGTTCTGGTTGCATACCAGCACACCTAGACAGGACTTCTTGAGAATGTGTACGTTGTGATTGTTCGTGTTGCGCATTGCCCAACCACTTGAGTGTCGTCGAGCTTCTTCGCAGTCCAAAGTATAAACAAATTTGCAGTGACCCTCGGTCCACTCTTGAAATTGGTCGAATTTAGTCACCTACGTAAGAATAGTGAATAATAACAATCGGTGTAAGTGTTGCCAATTGACGATTAGTGATTGGCACAATCAATTTGCTAATTTGATGGCCTGAGACGAGCCATACTGAGATATATTGCAATGCACTGCGAGTGGCCGGCCATCGAGTTTGCATAAATTACCTCGGGCCACAGACAAGTTTGTTGTCTTTTAATTGCACTGGGAGAGTCCCGGGCCGCTTAGTTAGCGCTGTGCGAAAGTGGACCGAACCCAGAAAGGTAAATTTGGCAATTTATTTAATTAGGTTTGCTTGGACCGAATGGAATGGTACTGGCGGTGAAGATGTCTGTGCCAATTATGCACTATTAGCATGGGAATGGCATAAACCCGGCTGGACAATCACTGTACTACTTATACATTAACTGCAATGGCACAATTGCACTCAAATCGACTCAAATGGACACAATTAGCAAATCGCAAACAAAGCAATTACGATTGTCTGTGGATAATTGCATTTTTATTGTAATTGAGTTCGATTCCTTTCAATTGGTCAGATTTGTTCGAGCTCATCTCCATTTTGATTCTTTCAATTCACAACAATTTGATGAGGTGAGTCAAATGGAAATAGCACTCTAATTGGACCCGAACTATTATTGAGGTAATTAGAAATATGCGAGTGTTGCCAAGTCGATAATAGATTCAAGTGAGGGTCACTCAATGACAACAGAAAAATAATTAATTTTGCAACGAATTTGTCGAATTGAAATCAGTGTTGACAATTCAGCATGATTGATTTGCCAATCTGACATTAATGATGGCACCAACATGGTCAACTTGACAATTCGACATTTGTCTCAAATCGGTTTGAATCTATTGTTAGCATTACAAACGCAACACTTTGATGCAATTCAACATAATTGGTTTAAAACATTTCTATTACCACCATTGATTATTAATAAGTTTGAATTGGCGACAAAAGTTGTTATTTATTAAGAACCATTCGATCTAAGCACATTTACAAAATAAAAAACATTTATAATTCATAGATAATAATCTAAGTAAAATTTTTAAATATAAAAATCAATATGAAAATTATTTGAAACTCAACTCAAGTTCTTAAATCTTAAATCAATCAGTTCGATTGAGAACTTAAATACACAATTCATATGGTCATTCAGTAATGGACTTACCAGCGGAATTTGGCTGTCGTTGATGTCCCATTCCCAGACATCCTTTTTGCTATTAATCACATTCATAGTCACAATGAAAAGTTGTCTGCGGAGTGATGAACCGAGTTGACCAAAGGACAAGCGAGAATGGTCGAAGTGATCCCCGCCAAGTTAACTGTAACTGTGAGTCGGTGCAAGCCTATAGCAGAAGCGATTTGCACTGACTCCGCCTTGCACCCCAACGAGGACAGCTTCAAGGCAACAGCTAGCGCCAATCAGAAAGCGAGCATTCGGGCTCGACCGGTGGCCACTGGTGAGGCACCTGCCAACCATAAAGTCACCAAGTGCTTTTTGCTTAAAAATTCAACTTGAAACTGAGGCAGATTATCGTTTTAATACGACCAGACCGATTTGGCCAATTGCCGAAGCAAACCGAGTGGAGAGTGTCGGGATTAAGTCGCGTGCTGAATGACCTCTCCGAGATGGGACTCTAATTTGATTAGCCCCAAACGAGCCATTTGTATGCGAACTGGATTGGTAAAGCAACTTGTCTGCTCGGATTAGACCAATCTCGGTGGCAATCTTGGTGAACGAGCAGTGAATGGCATTGATGACAGTGTTGTTCACTCCATTGTTGGCAGCATCACTCCATTAATTGCTGTGTGTCTTAAACAAAGGTCTGATTCTGTGCTAATCGGTCCGATCACCGATGACGGCCGTAATTGCCTACTGATGTCTCGGGCATGTCCGAACGTGCTCGTTCATGGCCCTCGTGCCGACGTGTTGAAGTGCATCCCGAATCGAGTTGCCATTTGCCATTGCGCAACCTGTTATTACCGATCTGAGATCGATCTAGTCGGACCGATCTGTCACTGATGCGAGCGTGTCCTATTTGACTAGGTGTCAAAGCTTCTTCACCAATTGGCCAGTCGAATCGACATTTCCTTGTGGCCAGACTCGTGTCCGCTACCACCTTGTGAAATCCATCAAGGGCGTACTTGCACTGAACCCTGTTGTCGAGTTGTGCCACTGTCCATTTGGTACTAGTAGTGATCGGTGGCACATCGATTCGATTCAATTAGCTGCCTTTGTCGATCGAACCACCGATGGTTGTGCCACCAAGTGAGGCTTGTTGTCGCGTAACTGTAGCTCGGTCATGTTTGCAGTTATATGCTAATCACCCTCATCAGGGCCATTACCTCGTCATGGCACACCAAATGGCGCCTCGTTTGGTTGTGTCATTAAACAGAAGCTTTCGGTGCTCATTGTTGCCGTCGTGATTCGAGTCGTTCTGTAATCCACTTCGAGAAGTGCGGCACGCGCCCAACAGATCACTCGGAACAGAGGCCACCATCACTGGTTTTAATGGGCGCATAAATGGCGATGCACAGATAGCGAGATTGAGCGATATTGGTTGGCTCACTGGCTTGGCACAACACAGCACCTTTCCTGGGCGATCTCCGAGTTAATCAAATTTGCAGCTGTCTCGTTAATAGCCACTAACTATTCATCGGCGAAAATCGAATTCAAATAGTGACTTATCGCGTGCTGACGCGTTCTCCATTGCAGCACTATTCACATGATGCAGCCTGAAGCAGCCATTTGGCAGTGAGGTCAAAAATGCAGTAGCGACCGCGGTAAGCAGTGGCCAAAGCAAACTTAGAGAGTGCGATCGCCACTGACGCGACAATTGACTCGATGACAGACAAACGCGACAATCAAAGAAAGACATCGCAAATGACTCACTGTAGTGACCGCCGTGTGGACGATAACACCAGACTGACCAGGGGCGACATCCAGTCAATTGAGATATCAAGTGACCGCTCGACTGGACAAATTAGATTTACCTTGGTGCCAGTTGACTTTGCATTTATGGACCACACACAAGGAATTTGTTTGCTGTTTTATTTTTATTATTAAACACTTATTTGAACAAATAGCTCAACACTGGTTGCAACTTGCAAGTGACAAAGCCACTAACACTGTTATCACCACAGATCAAAATATCACAAACTGACCTCCCTTTCTTGGTTTCGCTCAATTATGTCGACTTTTTCAGTCTTCGTATTGTTTCGATCATTGTTCCCACCAATAGATAAATCATTCGATTTGTCAAGTTTTTTGGAATGTTCGAAAGAATTTGATTTGTCAATTGCACTTAAGTTTAATATTGGTTTGTGATCAACACTTGGGTCGAGCACCAATTTGCTTGATTGTATAATGTTCTTAAGTGGAGATAGATTGGCCAATTGAGATATGTTCGGTTTTGGCTCAGATAAAACAGGAATCACATTTGGTCGAGATTGAATATGCTCAACTTCACTTGATAACGAACCATTGCCTAAGCTTGGCTTCACCTGGACGGCCTCATTTTCTTTTATTTCTACCTTGGGCAGGTCAGCAATGATTTTTACTGAAATGGATCCGTTTCTGACATTTTCATTTAAATTTTCTTGTTTCGATGGATCCTTGTTATCATGGAAAATCTTGTCATGTGTCTTCAACTCTGCGATTATCTCTCTTTGTTCTTTAAGCAATTTTGAATGTTCTTGTTGTTGTTTCTCGAGCCTTTGAAGTAATTCTTCTTGTTTTTTCAATTTGTTTATATCATTAGATGTTTTCAATTTGGTGAGATTGTGGATTTTACTTTTGAATTCGGCCGATGAAAGTGGGGAAACATTTTCGGGAGCATTTGTTTTTTGAGCGATAAATGCTTCGGTAGACTTTTGTTTAATTTCATTTATCTTCTCCTCTATTTCTGCATCTCTTGCAACAGAAATGCTATGTAAAGCAGAAAATGTGCAAAAGACTAAAATAATTGCCCCAAAAAAAACCAAAAGATATGCAAGTAAATATTCGACAGTGTTTTTGTCACTGAGCTTAATGAAAATCATGGCTGGAATGATGAAACAGACAATGGCACCAATTGTAGAGCCCACTAGGGCTAAAACAAGCTCGACATGCGGAAAGATGACCGAGATGCCCATTGTGGTGACGATGAGTACCATTGTAAGGAGTCGAAAGTGGTGATCGGACATGTGGATCGAATGTGCTGTGCTTAACAGGTCATTGTAGCCTCCTTTGCGGAAAAGTAAGGAATGAAGACTGGTGCGGCAGGGAAAAAGACAAAGTGGGAAACTGGTCAGTAGGGTGATCAGAAAAAGCAATAGAGTAATTTTGGTTATGAAACCAGAAGGCAAATTTTGTAATATATTTCCACTAAAGTTGGCATCGTAAAACGCAATATAACCGAAGAGACCAATCAAAATGTAGACAAACGAAGACATGTAGATGGCTCTTTTGGTTGACCGCATCATGAATTTAAGAGATCGAAGATCCGCTTGAAATAAATCTGGATGAAATATTTCAAATATTTGACTTTGACATGAGAGTGCCATTGAAAAAATAGGCAGATATGATATGACATATGTTGAATCCCAATAAGTCACTTCCTGCATGACCTCCACTGAGGAAGGAGTAATAAATTTGTCAAATGCTAAAGAGATCATTCTTGTGGCTAGGAATAAGTAAACAAGCAAAGACATCATTGAAAAGGAGGTTAAATTTTCGACGCTTCGGAGCAAACCAAGGGGGAAAATGACAAACATGGCCAGGATAGTTACTATTAAGGCTCGCAAATGAGGCCCATTTTCGATGTTAAAAACATGAGCAACCAATGAAGGCGCGATGTCACCGACGATCACGAAAAAGGCAATACATGTTCCGAGTAGAAAGAATAGAATACAAACTTCAACCAAGGTTTTTCCACTGGAACCAAAAACATCAAAAGCCAGCAGTTCATAATTTCGTCTTCTGTTGATGATTGCCGATTTAAGTAAAAGATAACAACTGAACTGATTGAGGAAAGCACTAAAGCATACAACCAGAATTGATAACACAATTCCACAATGCTTGAAGCATAAAGGCATCGCCAAAATGGAAACACCGATTATACTGTTGAAGAGATTGACGGTGCTCTTCAGGGAGCGATTCAATTTGTTCATGATGCATCACATTTGACGGTGGGACGAATATCACAACAAATAAAGGCAAACACGGAACGGAACAAGTGGCCTATCGGCAATGACAACACAACAAAATTGGCACGAGTGAATCGTCATCGAATTGACCGAGGCGCCACCAAGATGCGCTAAAAGAAACTAACACACAAACATTCGCCCAGACTCTGGACGCCAGAGTAATATATTCATATGTCATCAATTTATTGAGAACTTTGTGCCGATACAAGTTTACTTAAGGTAAATTACAGTTAGCTTAAGTTAAGTTAATGGCTATTGCAGATGAAAAGTCGATGAAAAAATAACAAAAATATCACAAACTAGAAATAATCGACTCAATTTAAAAACAGTGCAATATAAAATGTGAGTAAAAAGAGAGAATTGTGTAAATTAAGAATTAAAATAATACTTGCTATAAGTGGAATTAATAATCAGATAAAATAATGGCATAAGTGATAAAATTCGGTCAACTAGTACAATACATGTAGTTACTTTGGTCTATTGATTGATTGCAATCATAAAACTAGTTCACTTTCTTTTGGACTGGCGGTGGCGGGGCTGGTCTTCTTGTTTTAAATGGTCGGGGAGGCGGATTGATGATCGGGTAAACAGTTCCACCATTTTGGGTGCTGCCATTGGTTTGGTTCAACTTGACTTGTCCTAACCGGGAAAAGTTTGCTTCCAGTTCTTCGATAAATTCTTTGCAGACTTGCGATTGATAAGCAGGCTTGTTTGGATTATTTGGAAAATCATTTTGAATAGTCGAATCAGCAGGAGGATAATATGACTGAGGAGGTGGATTGCACGTATCAACACAAGAACTGAAGCAGTGAGAATTTGGCATATATTGATTAGTGCACGGATTGAAACACTCACTGAAGCACTTGCAACTGTTTTCCGATGGCAAATAAGAATTACAAGCAACTTCATTTGTAAAATCACAATTAGAGCACACAGAAGAGTAGTACCGATTTTTACTAGATTGACTTTCAATACTATCTATAGGTGGAGCGTAATATTTTGAGCTTGACGGAACATCAATGCCATGGTTATTTGTATTTACTTCTACTTCCGTTAGGGTAACTTCGTTGAATTCACTCGAAAAAAATGGCTCAATTTCGTTTGGTTCAGGTTCATTAAGGTCGAATATATTAGTAGGTGGAGCAGCAAAATTGATCTCTGCCAAATCTTTATGTGCTGAGCGAAATTCTGGTGATTTGGGGTTCGCAGTAATTTCGCTATTAAAATCAATTAAAATATCTTCTTTCAAATTAAAGTCTGACTCAGTTGAATCTTCTTTGTCGTCAAGTTCGTCAATACTAGAAATTTTAAAGATTTTACTTTCCTTCAATCGGGCTTTTTCTCCACCTAGACAGAAAAAATTATCAGTATACATAAAATCAAGAAAATTGAAACTTACCTCTTGTCTCTAAATCAGGTGGAGGAGGGGCTAAAGTACCATTTTCAATACCAAGGACATCAGGTGGTTCAATTGGATGCTCTAGATACATCTTTTCGATAAACTCCGGGTTTCCCCAAGACTTTTTACCCATCGGATCCATATGGCCAGTATGAATAAAGCTATTTTTTAAAGGTTTGCTTATCGCGGTGTGATTTAAATTTTTTAAATCTTTGGCAATGCATCGAGGAAAAATTCCAATGTCAAATGTTCGCTGATTTTGCCCTTTCCACCAATAATTTTCTGAGAAACCCTCAACAATTTCAATTTCGTCACCAATAGCCACCTTAAGATATGACTTGTCGTTTGAATCTTTTTGTTGAAAACTTGCAAATTTGGTTGATCCACTGTCAAAATCAGACAACGCTTTTAGACGGATAGGTTTAGTATTTTTGAAAAAATTTATCATTGATGCAAAAGTTGGCCTTTCTTTTGGTTCAGACTTCCAACAAAGATCCATAACTTGATATATTCGTTGAGAACAAGCGTTTGGAATCTGGAGTCGTTCATTTTGTTCTAATTTTTTAATTATCTGTGAGCCGTTTAATCCAGCCCATGGTTCTTGTCCAAATGAAAATATCTCCCATAACGTAACACCATACATCCTGCAAAAATAATTTAATAAAAATATTATAAGAATAAATTTAAACATACCAAGTATCACTAGCATGTGAAAATTGTCGATATTTCAACGATTCCATTGCACACCAAGGGAAAGGAACTTTCATATTATCGCTCATCGTGTAATAATCTTCGTCAAATGGCACAGAACGCATTAAGCCAAAGTCACCAATTTTGATCGCATTCGATTCTGTAATGAAAATGTTTCTAGTGGCCAAATCTCGATGAATCAAACGCTTAGTTTCTAAGTAGTCCATGCCATTTGCAATTTGTACCGAATAATCAACGAGGGTAGAAAGCGAAATTCTCCCCAATGTTTTGACAAGCTTGGCTCTAAGAGAGCCTTGCTCAGCAAGCTCAGTTACCATCATCATTGGTGAAGAGAGAACAATGCCGTACAGTTTGATCAAGTTGGGATGTTTAAGCTGATGCATTGAATTGACTTCTTTAGCAAAATCTTCCAAAGCTCGCAAAATGACTTCTTGCTTAAGAACTTTTACAGCTACGTGTTTAACGCCTTTGGTTGATTGAGTCCATTGTGCACGCATTACAACTCCGAAAGACCCATCTCCAATTTTATCAAGCAATTTAATGTCCTTGTTTGATATTAAGCAAGTTAAGCCATTTTCGGAATTTGAGTCTCCTTCATTCACAATTTTATTTATGCTGGGTTTTTCATCTTTCTCTTTGGTTTTAGTGGGCAATATAATATTGAATAAATTCTTTTTCCATTTGTTATTTCTTCTTTTGGCAGCTTCTAGTAGTCTTCTGGCAGCTGGTGCTCCCATTCCAATATGAGGACTAGTGAGGTCTTCGAAAACAACATTTTCAAAGTGTTCTACTTTGGTAACATCTATCGCTTTGATTGCAAGATAGAAGTGTTCCAGTTGGACCTCTTTTAGCAGAGCAAATAACGAATCTTGCTCACTATCGGCCATCTCTGCAAATTGGAGAGAATAACACTTTCAGAGGGGAACACTTAATCTTGTTAGGCACATTTCACTAATCGGGTTGAGGCCTCAAATGAGCCACCGATCTTGGCAAACACGACAACATTCGAGTCAGGGTTCAATGATTTATTTTTGCTATGTTGACATCGCCCGAGAGCTGTCACTCCTGTCGATTCGACTCAAACATTAGTCAACTATTTCCACACAAATGGCCTCATTTGGCTCACATTGACTCAGTGAGCTCATTGTGCTGCGTGTGCAACGCTGTCTTCTCTACTGCCGGTTCCACACCGTATCCAAGAAAACTCCACTTTTAGACCTAATTCGGACGATAATTTAACTTATTTTAATCATGTCGAAGATGTACGGTTACAATCGACGAGCTCAACAGCAACAAAAGCAAGCTCCCGAATCACCTATCAAGTTTGTCCAAATTGATGGCCTTGTAAGTTTTCTTTTATGAACATAGTTTCGACAATGACATACTTTACTTTTCTGTAGGTAGTTCTTAAAATTATTAAGCATTGCCATGAAGAAGGCAGTTCTCCAGAGGCACAAGGTGTTTTGCTTGGGTTAGTCTACGACAATCGTCTTGAGATTACCAATTGCTTTCCATTTCCTCGTTCCAATGAGGATGACGAAGCTGATGATTGTGAGTTTCATTAAATAATTTGTTTGCAATTATTGATTATTTAATTCTTTTAATAGCTGTCGAGTATCAGTACACTATGATGCGTCACTTGCGAAACGTCAATGTTGACCATTTGCAGGTTGGCTGGTACCAGTGTAACCCATACGGTGGCCAGCTAAACAAGCTGGAAACTATCGATTCTCATTTCATGTACCAAAGTGCCATTGACGAATCGATTGTTCTCTTATTCGATCCAATTCGCACTCAACGAGGATTTCTTTCTCTCAAGGCTTATCGTTTGACTAATTTGGCAATGAGTTTGTGTAAGGATGGAGAATTTAAGCCAGAAACACTTCGTCAAACCAAGATGTCTTTTGAAAAGTTTTTTGAAGAAATTCCCATAGTTATTCGTAACTCACATTTGCTCAAGGCTTTGCTTTTGGAAATTGATGAAGATATGCCTATTGATGCTGGTCGCCAAATGCTCGATATTGGTGGCTTTTCTGTGGTGGAGAAAAGCTTGCAGACTCATATCAAATCTGTGGAAGATTTGAACAAACAGACTTACACTCTACGAAATCAGATTATAAAGCAACACGAAGTTGCTCGCGAAAATATGAATCGAACCAATGCTAAATTACCTCCTCTAAGCGAAGAAGATGTGAGCAAAATGATGAAACAATTTAAACTAACTTCGCTTCAACGGCTTGAGAATATGCTTAACTATGCCCAAACTTCAAACTTTTGTCAACAATCGGCCCTTTATTCCACTCAAAATATTGGCAAACTATTTATGGCCAAGGCATTGCAAAACATTAATAAAGAATAATAAGGTTAGGACGGATAGATTTTTAATTTGTCTTGATATTGACGGTTTTATTTGTATTAATCAATTTCCTAATAATAAATAAATAATTGAAAGCAATAGCTAGTGACTAGATTCTCATCCGTTCGATTCATTTAGATTAAATCACAATATTTACAACTTATCAAGTAGACTAAAAATCGGGCATTGGGATTTTGTTACTTTGGAATTCACGCTCGGTTAAGCTGATATGCCAAATTGCCTTTTGGTGATCCAAAAGAGTTTTCTTCTCTGGAATAGGCTCGGACTCCTCTGAACAACTTTCAAGTTCTTCCACATCTTCATCGTCCATTTTGAGAAATTTAATAATTCTTTCGGGTAAACAGAGTTGTTCGAGAGTATTGTGGTCATTCACTTGTTTTCGAATGACATAACGGCACCTGTACGAGAGTAGATTGTCAATGAATCACTATAAGATTAAACTAAATGAAAATACCTTTCTTGTAGATTGCAAAACTCTCGCCGGGCAAATAAGATTTTAAATTCGGTTTTTGCAGCGGTAGAGCTGACCGTAGGATAAAGATTTTCTTTGACTAGGTTCAATCCGGTGAAAGCTACTCCGAGTGAAGTTCCATCTTTGAAAAAAGTGAGTGTTCCTTCGAAGCCATCATACAAACAGCCGATTCTAGTGGTCTTGTTTTCCCTAAATGGTCTAGTGTACATTTTCCATTTGCTATTATGCCATATTAAGCCTTTGTGTGACAGGCCCTAAATCGAACAAATAAAATATTTAACAAAAAAATATACTGCCCTGTAAGACTTACCCATCCAAACTCGTCTTCGCCAATCATGTTTATGAAAGAATTGCTGTTCAGTCGTGCCGACCTTGTTGTTATACCAATCATCATACTTGTCCCAAAAACTCGATCTTTCACAAGAATCTTTATAAATGAATTTTGTGAGATTAAAACAACCAAGGAGATTATTTTACCTCCCAATAAAATTTGCCCGTTTGATAATTGATGGGCTTATTGCCACGTATTGCCGCCGTTCCATTGCTCCATAAAGGGTGAAATTGCGCGACCATATTGTCCTTGCTGATAAAGACCTGTCAAGTTAAGGTAAACAGTTGCAGGAAGAATTCGTCATTGAATAAGAAGATATAAGAAGATTACCTCTTCGGGTTTGTCATCACGATTCCATTGGAAATTGTCGGGGAATCCAATAAATCCGGTGAATGGTCTTTTTCGCTTGTTAGCCATTGTCAGCAGTTTGGGAATGCAATGTCAGCATTGGCTTGGTCGCGACTCACAGTGGAGATGTTTGGTCGATTGCTGGCAATACCTAGACCGATCCATTGGCACGAGCGTGCAGTGTCTACCGAGTGCAAAGTGAGAGTGCAGGCAAGATCGCTGCTCTCCACGGTGATGGACCGTTGTGGCACACGCCACACATCTGTCATAGTTCACGTTCTGCACACGAACTCTCCTCGCCCGTTCCCAACCGTCCCACTCGTCTCGTGTTGGTCTCCTTTCTCTGCCAGGATTGTCCGGGTCAAAGGTCAAACACGTCCCAACCCAAACAGCTGCAACACAGAGCAGTATTCGTCCATTGCGTAATGGCGTTGTTTACATCGATTCCAAAGTGTGCGCATCAGTCAGTTCAAACAGCGCACTTCTCGCTGAGTCTTCAGTACCCCCGATTGAGCTGTTTGATGCGACCGAGCTTGTCCCCGCCATCAAGGTAAAGGCAATCTAGTCCGTTCGAACCAAGCCACCCTGGTCGCACTCGCAGCATTCCAGGGCTAACTCATTTTCATGCGCACATCGTGCAAATCGATCGATAGCAACAATAAACCGAAATGCAATATGTGCCTCCCAGTCCCAAATAGCTCAGGCCGGCAACTATGATAACTAGAGATGACTCACTAGTTGTATACTCCATAGAAGCATTGACTTGACAGGCTAACGTATAAACAAAGCACCCAAAAAAGCAATTTGGTAAATAATTGAATTGACAATCGTTAACTCGAGAATCAACGAGAAAAGAAATAATATTATACTAGTGGGGCGAATGATAGTGGTACTACCATAACTTTATAACACTGTGTCCGTTCCTATGCTTAGGCAAACACAATTCTAGGTATATTTTGATAGAGTAGTGCCAAATGTCACCAGGTATTGCTAGTTGGTAGTTGAGATTGCTATCCAATTCCAAAGTAAGCAAGTTGATCGATTCCCCAATTCGCGCCGATCAAGCCCGAACAAGTGAGCAAAGCAAAGGTAATCAATTTCAAGGCTGAGCATTTTCAAAGCCGTGTGGTCAATCTATGCAATCAACAGATCGATTCTGGGACGAATGGTGTTACCAGTTAGGTACCACCCAATTGGCCACTCACCACTCATGAGGCCAATCATGACCGAGCAGTATCGATGGAAGACCACGGCCCAAACTGGCCAACCAAACCAAAGGCGCCACAAAATTCAGAAGGGAGTGCGTGCTGTTACTCGAAGTGGCGAGCTGACATGCGTATTTGTGGCCTCCACCCTGGCAATTGCCAGCTGCGTCTCGTGTCTTTCCATCTTTAGTGGCCAAGTTAGCTCGGTGATCGTGCTGTCCAGTGCAGCTTCGATTCCATTGGCGTTAGAGGTGTCTCTCGTTTTGCCCAACTTCGTCATATTGTTTTACTGCTTAATTGCTCCAATTAAGCTCAATATTGCTCCACTTTACTTATAAAAGGACGGTCTATAAAGTCACTTCTTCGCAATGTCTGAAATTGAACTAAGAAACGTGGACTCTTCATCTGCTCCACTGATGCGTTCTTTAAGTAAAGGCAATGACTTTGAAGGGGATTTGGTCGAAACCGACTTTGGCCCAGTCTTTGTAATCAAGGCTGGCGTGCCACCGAATTCTGGAAAGCCATACATCATCACTTATCATGATATTGGCTTGAACTTTTTCTCCAACTTTCAAGCATTTCTCAACTTTGATGACATGAAGCTACTGCTTCAATCGTTCACAGTGTTGAATATTCATGCTCCTGGTCAGGAGGAAAATGCAGCTCCTCTTCCTGATGGCTACAATTTTCCCAGCATGGATCAGTTGGCCCAACAAGTGGACACAGTGTGCAAGTTTTATGGAGTTGTTAGTTTCGTGGGATTTGGGGTAAGTGCTATCTCTTATTTACTTAAGCAGCTTATTACTTGCTTTCTTATCAATATTTTTTTAGGTCGGTGCTGGAGCTAACGTGTTGAGTCGCTATGCTTTAAATTTCCCAGAAATGGTTGATGGTTTGTTTTTGATTCATCCCACATCAACCCAATCATCATGGACAGAATGGTTTTATCAGAAAGTCAATCTTTACTATATGGGTGGCATTGGATCAAGTATCAGTTCGAGTCAAACATTTCCCCAATCGGTTCAAGATTATCTTATGTGGCACCACTTCGGGAGGGTCACTGAAGATCGACATCTCGATTTAGTGAATACGTATCGTAAATATTTCTGTGGAAAATCGCATAACGTTCGCAACTTGGCAATGTTTATCGATTCGTTTCTTAAGAGAACTGATTTGGCTATTGAACGCGGAAACAAAGAGCGTAACTTTAAGTGCTCCGTTCTTCTTCTGTGTGGCTCACTATCGCCCCATGTGGATGACACCGTTAATATGAACGGCAGACTTAATCCTAACAATTCGACTTGGATGAAATTATCTGACTGCGGCATGGTGCTTGAAGAACAACCATCGAAAGTTTTCGAAGCATTTCGTCTCTTTTTGCAAGGTTTGGGCTATGCCCTGAGTGTTTATGAGAGAAGACGGTCTCTGAGGCAACACAGCCAGACCGAGGAGTCATTTGAGCAATTCGATGACATGTCCAACCAGAAAGTACACATTGTGGAGAACCCCATCGCCCAATGTTGAATTCTATGCTATATCTGTGTATTTCGATGCAATCGAGTACCGAAAATGTTGTCCGTAGATTCTAGTCAGCAGATAGTGTTACCCCAGCCACTTTGTTACGCTTCCTTCATACTGAAGTAGTCTCGATTTGTTGTTTCCCTCTGCCTTTTCTATTTCGCCCTTTAAATACAGATTTTATCACAAAAGTTCATGTTTGGATGAATGTAAATATATTTTTTGTTTAATAAAGGGTTATTTTACATTAATTAAAATGAATATTTCGATGAAGGACATATCTCTCGATTGAGACATTCAGAACATTTTGGCTTGACTGGTAGACAAATGCTTTGTCCAAACCCAACTAAAAGATGATTGATATCATTCCAATGTTCACGAGGCAATCGTTGTTCCAATTGAACCATAGTTTGTTCAGGAGTTTTGCTATTGACCCATTTGAGACGATTACAAATACGATGTACATGAGTGTCCACTGCTATTCCAGTCACTTCATTCCAAGCTACTTTCATAGCCAAGTGAGCCATTTTGGGACCAACACCAGGTAGCTTCAAAAGACCTTGAAGAGTTCGAGGAATATCTTCATCATAATGTTCTTTCAAAATTGAAGCCGTCTTTTTAAGATATTCCGCCTTTCGACGAAAGAATCCAACAGACTTGATTATATTTTCAAGTTCGCCAATTGAGATCGCATCAATAAATTGAATACTAAGTCCTCGTTTTTTAAGTTCATCCATAGTAGCATAAGTGATTTGATCTTTTGTTTGACTGGAAAGCATTAACGATACTAGCACCTGAAATCGACTAACTTTTTCATCAACATCAGTGTCGTAGCACTTCTCACAGCCCATCGTATCAATAACAGCAGGAGTTTCCGAACGCATTTGAGCAATATTGTCATAAATTGTTTTCCAATTAGTTGGTAAGACATTTTGATCGTTGGTTAGTGATTCTTTTGGGATAGAAGATTTTAGCTTTTTTGTTTTTGAAACCGGATCAAGCTCTTCTGTGGAAGTTATTGATTTGTCCTGATTGCGAATCGGTTGCTTGCGAGTAAAATATTTTGATTGATTACGAGTTGCCATGATGACCAATTTATGGCCAATGGTCAGACACGAAAACAGCCTCAATATCCAAATGATTATAGTACAGAACCAAAATCAAAAGTTTGTCAACAAAGCCAATTCAAAGCATTTTTTATCTGACACATGCCGCATGTGACATGACATGACATGACATGCGCCCAGTGCGATGAGAATAAAAACAAAGCCCGTTCAAAAATGACGTATGCGTGACAGTCGCAAATTGTTTTGTTACTATATTTTGAGGACTATTTTCTACTGTAATTTGCTAAATTCAAGACATCTTACAAGTTGGGTAATTGAAAATGTCTCGTCAACACCACTGTGATCACGAATGTAATGGGCACAGTTCGCTAAACAATTCCGAGGATTTGGGTGTAGCCTACAGTCTGTACGCAAAGATAGATTTGTCCAAAGTGGAGTGCCTCAACGAAGCTGTTGAGGGTTCAGGAAAGACTGTTTTCAAGCCATGGGAAGACAAGCTTGATTTGGAGAAAGTAAAGATTGAAAAATATTTTTTAATACTTTTCTAATGAATTTTCTCTTAAAGTTTGTAGAAAGCGATTGTGACGAAGAGTTGCTTTTCAAAATACCGTAAGTTTTCGTCATTTAAGGACTTTTTAACTAACTAGAATGGCATGCAAAATTTAGTTTCGCTGGTAATGTTAAATTGAAGGGAATTATCATCATTGGTGGAGAAGACGAAACTCATCCTTCAAGACTTCGAATGTAAGTACTCTGATTTTTTAAATCCTAATGCAACTTATTAATGTTGTTTATAAAGCTATAAGAATCGTCCTGATATGAGTTTTGATGATGTTTCTGTTGAGGCTGACCAAGAGTTTGAAATTATGCAAGATAACACCGGCACTATAGAATACCCTCTTAAGTAAGCAATATGGCGTTCCATGTGTACATTTATTTTATTATATCAAATTAGGATTGTCAAATTTTCCAACGTTTATCACTTAACAATCCATATCCCGAAAAATTACGGAGCTGATATTACCAAGGTTTATTATATTGGACTTCGCGGGGAATTTACGCCGGTATTTTATTTTATTTTTAATACTCACTCAACAATGATGAATCATTTTACCTCTAGATTAACCGAGATGCAATCCTGATTGCTAATTATGAGTTAGCCCCAAATCCTGCCGAATGCAAAACAGGAATTCAAGAGTCATCCATTCATCAGATTCATTAATTAATGATATTTATTTCTACATGTAATTAGCTCATGTTATAAATAAACTAAAAACAAACTAACGTTGATAATACTCTATATACTCTTTACTTGTAGGCCTTAGAATTTCTTTGTCGCGTAAATTGACAAGCCAGCCAGGTTCTAAGCCATAAAATATTTGTCGAGGATCTTTCCGAATCTTCATTAGTGGATCAAACGTTTCAGGCAATTCATATCCATACTTTTGTGCTAATAGTTTTCGTTCTACCTCAACTGCTTCAGGGTCTGCTAGATAACCTCTATTTTTAGGATTTGAATAATATTCGAAAGCATCTTCAGTAGGAAGTTCTCTTTTGTGAATTGGCTCGCCTAACAAAAATATATAATTTAATAAAATTAATCAATGAATTATCATTGATTATTTACCTTTCTGAAAAAACTTGAGGGGGTTAATTAAAGAAATGACGCTTTTCAGATCAAAATACGAAGTTGTAATAGATCCACCATTCCTTTCAATGGCAGCAATAGTTGGTTCCGAAGCATATTGCACCTCAATGTTAATTTTACTTTTAAAAATGTCAATTCCTTCGTCCACCAAGTTGACTCCATAATGATTTAACGATGGATCAATTTTGAAAAAGTGTGAGTTACACAATGTAGCCAAATCAATCGGCTCTTCAGGATTTATAGCTCCATTGTCAATAAGCAACTGAATCTTTTGCAAACTAATCGGAGGATATTGACGGCGGTGCCTGTATAAAAAGGAATTAAATGAAAAATATTTATTGCCATTAATTGACTTGATTGAATTGCTCACCTAAAGTCACGATAATAGTTTTCAATTGGAATTTTCATATAAAAAGGTGTTCTGCCACCCTCATAGCCAACGGGCCAAAATCTTTTCCGCTCTCGATTACTTTTGTTGATAACTTCCACTTCTCGATATTGACCTTTGTTTTTACCAGTCTATGTAGCATGCATGTAGAAAAAAACTCAAATTACCGACAATTGCAACATTGTTTGTTTACCTTTTTCTTGCTGTATGGATTCTTCACAAGATTGTTAAGACTAACACGTGGCAAATATTTGACTAACTGAAGAGCTTTCTCTGCTGGCGAACTCATTCTGCTGATGTTTCAATCGATTGGTGCCAAAGGCAATTCGGTGGATTGGTTCGCACCAAAACAGCATCAATCGTTCTGCGCCTCAACCATGTGAGAGGAGACTCGTTCATAGAAGACGTGGTAGTTGCACGGCGAACTATTACACTAGTCAAGTGTTTCTTCTGTGCACATGGCCAAACGGCGATTTATTCATTAGCACTGTCGTTTGCCACACTCTCGGCCTCAACCTAAGTGATTGCACTCAAGTGGCCCTAACCTAGGCAATGATACCCAATGGCATGTCGCTCAGCGGAAAAGTCTCTCTGAAGTAGCGATTCAATGAAAGACGATTGATGGCTATTAACTTGTGGCTAATTGTGATCCTCGTCGGGCTGTTTATGTTAGCTACATTGGGATTAGTATAGCAATTGCCGATCGGCCTTAGCTAACGCAAACAAGGCCGTGCTTGTGCCACCCTTTGATATTGCACTTTCTCACCAGACCGACGCAGTTATCACCAATCTCTCGACTGGTCTCATCTCAATCTCAATTGTTTACATTACATCTCAATTGTTCGAACATTGGCAGTGTCAATCGAGCGAAATGTCCCTTTTTGAGTGAGACGGTGTGCCATCAATAATTGATATGCCTTGCATGTACTCGATCCACTATTTACTTTATAGCTTCTGTTTGGCTTGTCCTCTCCAATGGACGGGTGTACTTGTCCAAACCGAGTAAGGTCGACCGTGTCAATGGCGCATTGTGTAACCGAGGGTGCTTGAACGGTGCTATTTGTCTCGCTTACCACAGATCGAGTGACCAACGAATTATCAAATTATGGCATTACCAGCAGTGCAACACGATACTGCTCGAATTACATATCACCTTTTCGATATCTAGCTGGAGCGGGGTCTGTTGTGACCGACCTGCACCGATCCAATTGTGCACTATTAATAGCACTCGATCGTTTGTGCTTTTCTTCGGGTGTCAATGGCCAAATTCGAATTGAGATTGGGCTTACCACAAGAAGTGATTGTTTGTTCTAATCCACACGGAAACTTGTGTCCCGGTGCCATTCGCATCGAGTCCTTGTTGTTTGTTATTTTTGTCTCTTTCCCTTCCAAGAGGCTATCGAGTATACGCAAACAGGTCTATTATGGCGTGCCTTATTCAATAGCGAATTCACTAATTTGTGCCCTTCCAGCGCGTTCGATCAAAGGCGGCATTATTGACGTATTTATGTCTTCATCATAATGGGCCAATGATGATGAAAGACTGCCATACGAGTGAGACAAAGACAGCACAAGACACCGTGTCAGTCCTATTGTTGATTGCTTTGTATCGCACACGGCGGTCTACGTACTGCACCAATGAATGAATGTCACAACAGAACACAACAGACCAGAAGGCACTCTGCACAAACCAAACAACACCAAACTTAAGTTGGCAAGGACACAAGCAGTTGGCAAAGAAGTCGCAATCACAGTTCGGCTCAAATCGAAGCTTGCAAGCTTTGTCTCTTTGATTTGTGGTCTGAATGGCGGACCGAGCGCGCACACGGCAGCACATTAAATAATTATTTGCCAAATTGATGCATTAAACACAACAGAGCAGGACAATGCCGAATCGGTGGCATAAGCTCGTGCACAACATGCAGCACGATGGTTGGATGCGTTCGTGGGAAACTTAAACAGTGACGATCTGACCAATCACTGATTGGCAATTGACAATTGACGGGCACATCTCATCTCGGTCATCTCCACTCGTCACCGCGCCAATTAGACCGCTCTGTCAGTGCCCAATCGACTCATTGACTCGTGAAGCAAGTCAATGGCTGGTCTATTGACTGGACTCACTCACTTGTTACATCGACTGTTTGCAAACAGATACACTTCAGTAGCCTTTGTGCCGTTCTTCTCCTAATTGGCAGCATCACATTGTGTATACTTAATTGCGTTGTCTTTTAGGCCGCACTGCTGCACTCGCCTATCTTGGGTCTGTCCATACTGCGCCAGCAGTCCGGTTGAACCAGATCAGTCCCTTCGTTCCAATCACTCCGAACTGTGTGCATGTCCCTGTGATGGACGCGTGCAGCATTCTTAGCCTGCAGTCAAAAGCAGTTTTGTTGTTTGATTGATTCCTGTTGTCCTGGCCTCGATGCACTTACCGATAGAATACCTCACAGATGAACGATCGATCTTTATGAGTTGCTTTGCAACTAGAGACGAGTCACATTCGAATTGGTCCATTGGTTCGTTAATAATAGAACATTTCTGGGTGACAGTGGAGCAATCCTATTAGGTTAGATTATTGCCTACACGGTGCATCACTTGGCAAGCATCGAGCTCATTTGTTAGCAATGTCACCACGACTGCAACCGGCCGTATTGGTTCGCTGCCGAGTGAGCCATCCGAGGACGATTGGCAAGAGAGCAGTCGACTAGCTTCATTTGGCCCTAAGCTATTTGTGCCCGTTCCAATTGGTGTTTGATGTCACTGTTAGCTCTTGTTCAGCTCGGATCGGACTTGGCACACGCGAAGACAATTTGCTCCGATTCCGTTCGGCACAGGCCAATGGTCGCTCTGCAGGCACCACTTAGGTGGTGGTGGCTCATTTGCTTTGTCTCAATCAATGCAGTCCATTTGGGTCCCTCCATTGAGACACTAATGCAAATGGGTCCGGTTGGCTCTAAGTAATTTTACAGACGTGATTGCATTGGCGTTATGACACTGTGTAGTTGGTTAGGCGCCGTGTATGCCACGAGCGCACCTAATTGATCGGTGGATTGCATTGTTATCGTTATGCAAGTGCATCAGTGCATTCTCGTAACTGGCTGGCAGCATCGTCTAGCACGCAAACTCACAACAAAGCGAACTCCGCCTAGAGACTCGCCACCAGCCAATTGCACAGCTTTCTGCCTTAGCGCCAATCAATAACGGCCTTTTGCGGCACTTTATAGAGGCGCTTTGGGCAAAACGGTCACCACGATAGAGGCAAGAGTCAGTGACGGTCATAAAGGCTTGTGTCCCTTTACTTGTGACACACTCGGTCGGTTTGCTCATTCTGGTCAAATCTGTCCACCAATTAACAAGCACAGGCAACTGTTTTGGCGCCGGCAGACCAAGCTCACTGACTTGTCATGCATCACTACAAAGCAATTGGTCGGTCTAATTGGAACAGGACCAGGACCGAATCTTGTTGGTACAGCTTATCGAAGTGTACTAGTCTGGAATGTGATTACTGACTGACTGCATTTATTTATTAATAATTGCATACAAATGCCAATAATGGAACGGCAATATTTGGCTCGATATAATCTTGCCAGAGGCATCTCAATTGATGGCAATTCGTTGGCGAACTTGTAATGCGCGCACTATTCGTTCAGTGTACTTTGGGCAATTCGGTGCTTGCACTGACTCGAATCTGGCACTAGGGCGCACCAAACCGTTCGAGAGAGTGCAATATTCAACTCGGCACGTTCGATTCTGTTTGCTAGAAACTACAACGTCCGCCTTCGGTGGTTGGAGGCGTTCCAGAGCGATCCAATGTGTCACACGGTGGCTGTGTCGCATCGAGATCGCCTCCACCAGTGCAGATATCGATTGCTGGACCAGGCAAACATCCAACTGGCAGTTAGTTAGCTGCCCTGCCTAAGGCATCGTGCCAGTCCTGCCGAACTGTCTCCGAGTTCGGTTTGTTTGCCATTCGGTGAATTTAAACTTTTTCTTGCAACTCAACTCAAGGGCCGATTGTCTGGCCTAATTCGCCTTGGATCGGTGGCAATCTTTATTTGACTTCTGGTCAAATGTCGACTGGCATCATAGCCACCAGCAAAAAGCTACAAGTCAACTCGTGCCCTGTCTGTCTTCACTTGTGTCTGTACTAATGTGTCACTGGCAAGTGTTTAATCTCTACTCGCAACCTCAACCCTGCGCCGTGCAATTATTCGCGTGTTGAATCTTTCTGACTCACGCCAGCAATGTCTTTTCTCGCACTCGACTCTTGTTCCTGGCAGGTAAGTGCATCGGTTTTTCATATGTCATGTTCTTTCAAACTGTCATTCTCAAATGGCTCGTTGGTAAAACCACTTTAAGTGACCATCATAACTAGTTACTTCGATTTGGAAATTATATTTCTACTAGAACTCAGTCCGTTCGTGGTTGCTATTTTTGTAATCTTAATCCAAAAGCATTGAGCCATCACAATGGTTCGATTGTCAAGTGTTCCCTTTTGTAAGCTCAATTTGTTGCCTAATACCTCGCTGATTGTTCAGTGGCAATCTGTTCTATTCTCGCGGTATCAACCTCAATCTCTTTGTTCAGACCAACTGTTTGAGTGTGCATCACATGTCGATTTGGTTTTGCAAGGCACTAGTGTGGAAAATTGATTTTCTTGTTCTCTTCAACTATCTTGCCCCAAACGAACGTAAACACTAATCCTGAATTAAGCATCATTTCATAATTATCCAAGTGGCAAACAAGAATGCTAATATAATCGACAATTTCATTGAAAATTTTCAATCACCGTTTTCTACAAGCAATCATTTCGAGTGTTCACTTTGTCTAAAATGAGTTATTGCCACAGAGTGCATTGCCAATAATCAGATCATTCCACTGAGTAATGCACTGGTTGGTCATATTTGACAGTGCCATTTATAAACATTAAAACAAAACATTTACATGCAAAGGCACGGCTTGTTCGGCACTCCATAAACTGGCCGTTTCCGAATCGCCATTTGTTCGCGGTTTGTTCCAATCGGAGCGAGCAATAATTTGCATTGAGAAAAGTGGCAGTGGAACTGTAGCCTGGGCTAATGTCAATGCGATCGAGCCAAGTCCTCCCTTGAGAGTTTGCCTGGTCCCAATAATGAACTTGAACAATCGCTCGTGATGCGGACAATTTGGCCTGACTCAATGTGCAAATTCGTTTAAATAGTCGAATTAATGCGCGCCGAGCACATGCACAACACTTTTGACAGATTGCTCCGTCCTTTTGCTGATGCTTTTCCTGACAAATTGGCCCACTGGCTCCATTTCAAGTCAGTAAGATAAAGTGCACTTGCACCAGAACGATCTGGCAAGTTTGTGTCTCGGTTGGTGGATACACTTTTGATTTGCCAGCGTCTAATCTAATAATCGGCCCAAACTGGATTGTCAGCACTTTGTCGTGCCAGTTCGCCGTCGATTTATTCTTCCAATTAAGCCATTCTCCAAGTGAGCCATTTACTCAATATATATTAAAACTTTAAACTGTTCGCTGTTTGGTCTTTGGACTAAACGATCGCTAATCGCAAACATGGCCAAAAGGTCTTTGTTTGTACTAGGCTATTGTATCTTGATGTGCATTTGGCTGCCTGACATGGCCAGACGCGCTGTAGAATCCAATTGAGACTGAGCACAATTGGATTAGTCAATCGCGCTAGCTCGATCAGCACTGTCGCATGGCACCTTTCACTGAATCAAGTGCGTCACACATGGCCCTACAACCAGTCCTAACCATCTACACTCTTGTTAAAGCTAATTTGTAGCCCATTCGGTTTTATAATCAATTACCAAGTTCAAGGACAAGGAAAGATCACTTCAAATGTAGTTTCAATCTGCATATTTGCAAATGATCACTCGATCTTCCTAAACAGGTCATTGGTAGTGCCCGTGTCAAGTGAGTGTCCACTTCAGTGTTCAAAGAGAGTCTCCACTGCACTATTGTCAGTTGGTCAAGTGATCGTGTTCCCTGTTGGACTTACGTAACGGTGCCTTCTTGTTCTTGTCACACTCGTCTTGGCATCGAATATATTGAGCTGTCCATTTAGGTCGCTATCGGAGTGGCAATCGCTGTAATGACGATTAGCACAATAAGCCTGACGGCTTCGAGATGGAGTCGAGCATTCGGGTTCGCATAAAGAGCTTCCTCTAGGGAGAGAGCTAAATTAGCTCGGTCTAGTCCAATGGCAGCCGCACTTGCGCCTGGCACAAAGCATTTGCATTGCCACTATCGATGCACAGAGTGTTTGCTTTGTCCCTTTGTGCTGTGGCCTGCTCGGCTTTGTTGTGGCTCGGTCTGTTCGCACCTCGACCTAATGAGATTGCATTTGAGCCCTCGGAGTTCATTCAGTCTTGTGCTTGTCTGCATTAGCCACTGCTGCTTCTGTAATGGCTCGGTATTGGCTCAGTATTGCTTGTCCCACTCTGGATAATGACGCGTCTCATTTGCACATGATATGTCGATCTCCAACCGCGTGAAAGTGTCACTTGTGCACTCACTCGTGCCAGTCCGCATAAACAAAGTCTCGGTTACACATGTTTGGTGGCCACAATTGTGTTGAGACCTATTATCGTCTCCATTACTTCTGACTGGCCTTTAATTACGACCAAACGATGCGAAGGGCAAGTGCAATCGAACGAGTGCGCGTCACAGATGACAAGTGCTGCCTGTGGATTAGCCCTACCAAAGATTAGCTCGTTGGCCAGAATGGGCCCTCGTAATTGATGTCGATCGAGTTGGACGCTAGATCGATTACTGGATGAGATGTTTTCGCCAACAACAGATCGATTGGCTGCATTCATTTTTTTTAATTATTGATTATGGTGAGTGTTGGTCAGTTAGCAATCAAGGGGATCGAACAGTTTGATAATTGACATTTACCATTTGGTGGTCCAATTAGGCGCGCAATGTAAACACAAACAGATCTTGCCAGGTTCGTGACTATTCAGTTTCATTGAGCAATGCGGTGAGTGGCCGAGTGCCAATTCAGATTTGTGTTCAAAGTGATGAGTCCGTGGTGGAGGCAAAATTGGATTAAAGCGAAATTAATTTCGAAGAACCGAGTTGGCATCAATCATCACCGATTAGATCGGCGAGACAAGTGAGGCACGAAGTCGCATCAATCATGGCCTAAATCGAACTGGCCATCAGCACCGCTACCTGTCCGACGATGAGATCGATTCTGGCTCGCACTGGCTAGTCTGGCCACCATCATCGATCGAACCTAATAGGATTGGTAATTGATTTTAAATTAACATCGCTGCCTTCTCGATTGGACACACGTCCAGGCAAGTGAGACTTTTCGTACCACGCTCGATTGGTGCACTAATTCGATTTAGCCAAACAAACCGTTCTCGTTACATGCACCACTGGCTGGTCGTGCCAACTGCCTGCGCCTTGCTCGTGGCCAGCCAGAAAGGATCCATCGGAAAAGGGACGAGATGTGATGAGATGAATTGGGTCTTTCACCACTCACCGCGTTCCATGGTGCCTTTGGTAGTTCGGTGCATTCGGTGAAGTATGCAATCGATTCAAATAGACTGGCACTGTGCTAATTAAGTTGGCTCGATGTCCCGAGGCATGGCGCGTCGACAAGTCCAATTTGCATTTCGACCGTGCCAGAATCGTGTCACCCTCGCCACTTGTCTCCATTTGCATGCGATTCGAACTATGCTGAGAAGTAATACACCAAACTGCCATTGAACCGAGTGCCTAGTGAAGCACGATCGCACTTGTGCAATAATAATTTTACCTTTGCTTACCGTTTGCTTTTTTACCAAGCCACTAATTATCACCACTAATTACTAATTGCTAATTAGTGATCACACTTCATTAGATGGCAGCACTGGACTTTGGATCTTGTCAACTTGTTTTTAGTGTATCACGTGCGTCGTCTCGTTTTAGAGGAAATGAATTTTTACCAAAACGAGAAAGTGTATGTAATCGAAATTGTGCCTGTCATTTCTTGTCTACCTAATGACTTTAATCAAAGCTGACGTTTGTGAATTTGAATGGCTGCATATACTTATTTAATTATCAATATCATAATTATCAGTACATGCGAAAGACTTGACTGCTAATGTTGATATCGATAATTGAATAAGTCAAACTAGTGGACAATTGACCACCAGATAGCTGTTGTGCTCGCACTTGGCCCGTTCAAATGGCCATTCGACAGTGTCCAATGAGTGCATCGAAACGGTTTGGAATGATCGCTAGTCTAATTAGATCGAAGACAGAAGCCGAGCCAGCTCATTTATGTGTGGCAACACATTTCGGCAGTGGAGGTAACCGAAACTTTTAATTAAGGTCTGCACGGCAGTTTGTTTGTTTGTTTGCAAATGCAATCGTTAATTATGCTATGGAGATGGTTCGATTTTGCCAAATTCGTTGATCACTGTCCATGTCAGGCGGTGTTCGGATTGATTTATAAATTACCTTCTGTACTGCTTGTCCATTGCTAGTAGTACAGAACAGTGGCCGTTTGCTGTTTGGCTGTTCGCGGTGCTCCGTCTTCGTCTTTGCTCGAGTTGCCCATTAGCCATAGCCGCGATATTATGCACATTGAGATTATTGAGACATGTATCATTAACCCGATAATGGTGGATAACAGGCTCGATCGGCAGCGGAATACATTTGCGATCGGCAGCTTGATGATGATCTGGTGCGGGCCAGTGCGAGTGCGAGCAACTTTGACCAACATTGACTAACACTGTTCAGCATTAAAATCAATAGCATTAATATTAATAACAGAGCACAACAATAATTACATGCTTACCATTTGAATGTGTTCTGTCCTGCTGCTGCTGCTGCTGTTGGTATGTCCAGTCGGTGGCCATTTGGATACCTCCACTCAAGTGACCGCGCACTGCACATCCACACAGTAGCAAGTTGTAATGGCTCCGAGTGCATCACTACCACCGAGCCATCGATATCTATTAATTGTCGATGGACGAACTCGGCGCGATCAAACCGACACACAACCATGCCAAATGATATGCATTGAGATCGAACTAGTCGGTCCATTAAAATATTTGCACTGCCTATGAGGAATATTTATAGCATCGATCTATTGCGATGCCACAAACAAACCACAACTACAACGGTGCTTGCTGTTTTGTCATTGCATCACCGGTCAATGGTCAATGGGCGAGTAGCAAAAATGGTCAAACATTTGGGCCTCAGTTGTGCCGCAAACACGATTATACGGATACGTGTTCGTGTACTGCGCACTCAACGAACACTTTCCGTTTCACTTCCATCACAGACATTAATTATTATTATTAATATGTGCAAATCCAATTAAGTGACCAATCGATTTGCAAATGGCTTCAATATTAAATAAACACTTACCCGCGTTCTCTCCGACAAATTAATAAAATGCGCACGTAATTTATTTCGCACTGCGCTCTTATTAATCGAATCGTCCACTGCCAAGCGTTCATGGTACATCAATTCCATTTCCACACTATCGTGTTGACCGATACTATGATGTTCAGTTGCACCAAACTCGTGGACGGTGACCTGTTTTGCCAACAATGATAGACTCACAATGATTTTGGCGCAATAGTTTGTCCCGATTTGCTTCTAATCAATAGGCCAATTTTTGCATGGTGGTTCTGTTTTATTTACGACCAGACGGTGATCGATGTCATTGCCGATATCGACATATCCGTAAATTGATATTTGCCCACACTGACATCATCCCGCCACAAAGCCCCGACTGACAACAAACACGTTCTGTGTGTAGTTTTGGTTTGTTTTTTATCGCTCCGGAAAACGGAAGTGGCGAACTGCATTCTGTCCCATTGAATGGCACAATGTTAAGTTGGGAGAAGACATTAATCTTAAATGGCACCAAGTCTTGCAAAAGTAAGCAAATTTTGTGTGACATAGTTTTCCAACATACCAAGTACCAGTCGAACCTGACACTGAGCGTGAGCACTAATGGCCACTCATAATTACCGAACAGAGCAATTGAGTTATCAAGCCTGCCTCATCGATCCAGAATGGTTCGAGTATTTATTTATGACCGATTGGACCGGTTTCGGTGAGTCACGCATTGCATTGCAAATGGAGTTATCGCTAAAATAGGATTTCCTCCATTGTTACATAGGCACGACTCACTCATTCGAGCAACTGGCACTCGAGACTTTCTGCTTATTAATCTCGTAACATGCACATGGCCATTCTAGCAAAAACTAACTCTATGGGTGATCGGTCCCAGTAAGAGAATCCATCCTACCCGAGGACTCTCCAACGAGTACAAAAAAGTGTTTCGCATAGTTTACCGGTCCGTTTCACTCGTAAAATGTTCTTTCCACTCAAAGACAAACGTTTTTCTTCCACTTGTGTTGAATTACTAATTGCACCTCGCTCTTGGTTTGTGATTCGGTCGGTTGCCAGCAGCAGAACTTACAACTGGACTTGCTTTGCAGTCTGCTGACAAAATCGAATTGAAATGCCAACTCGATACAATTGCCAATTGTGCCAATTAACCATTGATTGGTTCAGTGGTTAGTTGTGGCGAACAAACAAACAAACGAGTCACATCAAAATAGGCCGATTCAACTTATAATAATAGAGTTGTGCATGTCAATGGGCGAACATCTCAATCCGAGTGCCGTCAATCAGTGTTTGTCGAAGCCATCACAACTGTCTCTGCCACCAAAAACCTCTTGTCCATTTGGTTGGCATGCCTTTGTGTGTGTGCTCTAGTTGCCACCAGCCGAACCCAAACAGAATTGCCACTGTCCATCAATGGCAACGATCCATGCAAAATTTGTACCTTACCAGTTGTGGCTCACTGATCTGTCAATTAGTGGCTCAGTTCAATGCTAGTCAGAGTCCAGATTTGGCATTGTGCTAAGTTTAGGTGAGTGACTCGGCATTGATCAAACGCCTGGCTGGTGTGATCACTTTTGCTCAAGCTATGTGATTGGATGGCACCTCGATTAGCCCTGGGGTCATGTTGATGGACACTTGTGTCAATGGCGACAGAAATGCCATCACCGTTCATAACTGTTCGAATGTTTAAATGGCCGGTATGCTTTCTATTAGCAGTAGTCTGTGTTTGGCCTGAGCATCTACACTAACTCAGTCAGTGTGAATGTCTCTCAATAATCGAATAGGAAACTATCCGCGCACAAGTGATCACACCGCGGAGGAGAGAGCTAATCTAAATAAACCGTAGCCGTAGCCGCATTGAGCTTGTTTCTCGAACAGGTAGTACCGAGCGGTGCAATTCTACTCTGCGCCAGCAGTGGCTCGACCATGCACCTTAATCGCACAGGTGAGAGGTACTCTGGCAGTGCAACACTCAACAGAAGGCATTGGCTCGGCATGATCGCAGCCAAGTGTCCAAATAGTGCGCGCTTCGACAGACCGTC
Organism: Rhizoglyphus robini; assembly: GCA_023373905.1. Taxonomy (NCBI): domain Eukaryota; kingdom Metazoa; phylum Arthropoda; class Arachnida; order Sarcoptiformes; family Acaridae; genus Rhizoglyphus; species Rhizoglyphus robini. The sequence goes on along the minus strand of JAKIJQ010000012.1, from coordinate 3,599,566 downwards.
TCAGACCGAGCTCGCGTGACTGTTGTGCCTTTGCTGTTGCGCCGTTCTTCGTGGTGACATCGAACATTTTGTTTGTCCCAGTCAAATCTGGTGCCAAGGGTCGCCCATCCACTTACTCGCCGAGACCTAGTCAACACAAATTGTTTGCCTGTGTGGTGTCGCCTAACATCTTGCCACTGCTTCACATTCAAATCGTTGGCTCACCTGTGAGCTACCACGTGAGACGTTCCGTTCTTTTTCAATTTCGGTTTTGCGCTTCTGGCCGGCAAGTCTGGATCCTTTACCCATGTGCCTTCTATAGTGTGCTCCTAAGCCTGGTTTGTGTTCAAGTGTCAGTGTATTGTGCCTCCACTTGTCCATTTGAGTGTTGTGCAACCTTTCAGAAAGGTCCTTTCTCATCTTGCCTCACTGACCAGTCGATATCGATCAAACAATTTCGATTTGCCAATGGAGGTAATTATATTTTACTATGACTTAATTATTATTTTTCTCAATCGACCCACTCTGTTTGCTCTACTGTAAGTGTCCACCTTGAGTTTTGTTTGTCAGCCTAATGACAGTAAATATTTGCTTAACTTGGTATTATGATTTATTGATTCGATGTCCAATCTTACTGGACACGTTACGTTGCATGCGCTGGCAACAATCGCATCGTTCATTGTGGCATGATGGTCGGCATGATGGTGACTTGTGGTGGTATGCTGTTTACAAGCAAACAGACATGATTAATTAATGACAAATCAAAGTGTCATTAAGCCTATTAATTAGGCGCATCACTCAATGTGATTGGATTACCGTTCTCAGAGCGAGTGCTCAATGGCGGCAATCTATATCGATCGAGGGCTATTACCGCTCAGTTTACAGTTGCAAATCGATTTCTCGCAAAGCAGCTCAGCAGGCACGGAGTGCGAGCATCATTATCGACTCGATCTATCAGCTTGCAGTCCTTCAGTTGTACGATTCGCACAAGGAGTCAGTGACAGTTGAACTCGATCGGGCGCTATGATTGTCTTCGCTGGTCATATTAATCATTAATGCATGACTGGCTCATTTAACTGTTCACTCAATTTGTGTTTGCTTATGGCGCCTTTTGTTTGGTGATCTTACCAATTGGCGACCCTCGAATGGTCGAGCAGTGAACAATTGTGACTTTGCTCAGTGGAATCATTTCATATCGCTCGGTGGCACAAGTCGCATTAGTCTATAATTAGCAGTCATTGTCTGTCTATTTGGCTGCCGACAGCGCAAGTTTTCAAATTGTATCGAAGTAAGTGCGTATAAGACGTCGATTACGCCGAATGGCAATTACGATCGCATCCAGTGCGATATATCGATTGGCCACTTTGTTTCCACTCGCTAATTGGCTCTAAGCATTGTTTAATAAATTCTATGGCATTTATCATTAGCTCGATAGCTAACCTAATTATTCCTGCATTCGGCCCGATCCGTTCTGCGAAAGCATCGATGATTGCACCTCGATAAATCTTACAAAGACATTAATTGCCATCATCTCGAGTAAGAGGCAATTTAAATGTTTGCGTACAAATTTGAATGCACTCGGAGGGACGCATTGTATTAACTGCGAAATAACTACGAGTCCCGATTGGTCGTCGATGATGGCGGTGAACACGACAAACAGGCCATTAGGTGCAATTGCCAATTGGCGACCTGCAATTGACGCTCACTGTTCAGTGTCCGCTCACCGCGCACTTCGATTCGAAGCATCAATAGCTATTGTCGGCTAATGTCATTTGTGGCTAATTATTGAATCGTCCCGCACAAGTCTCTCGGCCGTCTGCTTCCTTTCTCTGGCTAGCAAATGGCATGTTTGTCTGGCTAATCTTGTTGCTCTCGCCACACTATCATTATTAATAACTACGTGTAGAATTGACACACTCATTCTGTAGGCAACACTATCCAGTGCTGGCCAACGCTAACCACCACTGGTCATCGACAACACAAGCCCACGATTATCTATTTAATATGTATTAATAGTGTTGCCATTGGCACTACTGTTGCACTTGTTCAATTGCAGATGAACAGATCAAACCTAAGTGCCAACAAAAGCATCTTAATGCGAAGCTATTCGATTACTTAGTACTCATTCAAAGCCGTTAATCTCGTTGCCAATAGGTGTTGCACCAACTAGGTATTCCGCAAACAAGCCATGTCCGTAGTGTCGACCGCATCTTCATGGCCAAACATAGTTTCACCGTCAATGTCTGTTCACTGGTCAGATTTGGTACTGTCAGTATTGGAAAAGTGGCAGTCTGGGCACTGTTTACCGGCAATATCCATAAGGTGGCTGAATGTCGGTGTGTCGGGTGGTCATTAATAATTTATTAATACGTTTTAAAACGAAATTGCAACGGCAGTGGCCGCGTCGACTGCGACAGCGGCTGCAGCAAGAGTCAATTGGAGAATGTGAGAGGCAAGCGAGTATAATTAATGCAAATTATAGATAGGATGGCGATGGCTGGATGGTTCACTCGTTGGCTCGATCATCGATCGCTGCGACTGAGACGCGAATGGCATGTCGAGCTGAGTGTGGCTCAGATGATGTTATTAATGATGCTGATGGTGGCGGCCCACTGGAGATGGCCAAGCTCAGACTGACCACTCTGGCTCGAATGGTAACAAGTGCAAATGGCCACCAGTAATTACCTTGCCTTTGTGTTTGTCCTCGGTCAAAATAGTTCGGATAATTTCCACTTGTCTTACTGCAGCACAAATTATCGAACACTTTGATTGCCTCGTCTAAGTGCACTCTGGCCATATTAAGGCGCAAAATTAGTCCAAATAAATCATTTAACCTTCTCCATGTCTACTGGTCCCCTAATGGCCTGCTCGATTAGTCCTCGGTGTAGTCAATGGTCGCAATTAGTGGTCCACTCTTGGCAACTTTCAGGCGATTCCATTCCTCGCGACTTTTCACATCGTTCAATTCACTCACCACAAACTCAATCTTCTCCAGCTCGACACTTGACTACTAAACTGCACCAAACCGATTTGGCCAAATTAATCGAAAGTAATAGTTTGCTGTTTGTCAATCAATTGAATTGACTGGCGGATTTTCAATATACAAAATTAAATTTTACTAGTCAAGTTTGGTTAAACTGTGCCTAGTTAACTTTGTTATTTTTTTAGTGTTATGTGAGACATTGACTTGTCAACTGAGGTCGATTAGCTCAGTGTCGGTAAGCTTTTTTCGTAATCGCGGTGGCACTCGTATCTACCTGTCTGGCATACTTCTCGGCTTACAGGGCAAGTGAGTGAAACTAGCAAAAACACATTGCCCGAATGCCTCCTTTAATGAGACTGCTCTCCACTGGCCTGCTTAATCAGAGCAAATAGTCCACATTTTTGACCAACATTTTCTTTCGCATCGGTCTCGTTTGCTTCTCACTTCGTCTAGCACTCGTTCGACACCAAAATCGATTTCTTGCTCACGGTCACTTGCTCACAGCACTGCGAGGGTGACAGTGATGACTTGAGGGGACAAGGCCACCACCGAGCTATTCTCTCTAAAGCACCGATTGTTGCCTCATTCCAATACATCACCAATTGTTGTACATTGTCGGTTGATTCGTGTCAGTCGAGAGTGAAGACACGCTTTGCTTGGTCATGATTGTGCCGGTAGAGGCCCAATTATGACTAATTTGTTCGAGCACGTCTGTAGCTTGACATGTCCTTGCAAATTAGTCAAGCTTGTTGCGTCCAGTGGGACCGACCTCGAGCTCATCATCATGACGCCTTGTCTGGTCTGGCTGGTTTCGTTCCAATGGCGCCATTGTTTGTTGTCAAAAGGTCGATTGTGTGCCATCTCGATTAGTCATTTAATTGGTCTAATTGTCATTGTTCTAATTAAATCAGTTCACTTAATTGTTCTACCCGTGCCATTCTGACTCTCAATAGGGTTCCACCAAGCCTAGTTGGCATTGTTTATTGTGTCGAATTATTGGCCAACTAAGTGGCCATTAGTCAGCAAGCAAACACTGTCCACAATGGACTCGATCAGCGTGACATTGAGGCAATAGTGCTAAATATAACTAAAATATAACCGAGCACAACCGTCTAACTGTGCCCAAGGACGAGAATCGATCAAGAGAAGTCAATTCGGAGCCGACCCAACGGTCCGCTTGTCTCGACAAGTGTCCCAGCTAAGTGAGCAGTAATAACGGCAATGGTGCAATAATGTTCCATTTGAAGCATTACTTTGCCTTACCTGACCGGAATCGAGTGAATTGCCAATTGGCCACTTTGTCATTGTCGTGTGCATTCAACTCGTTGAGATGGCCATAAAACGATAGTGCTCACTTTGCCATTGTGCTGATAACAAGGGACAATGAGGGACACGGTGAGGACATGGAGAGACAATATTGCAAATGTAAATGAAAATATCACTCGATATGTTTTATGGCAGTCTCATGGCATAAAAAACAACTCGAGGAATGTTTGCAAACGTTTCGTCACTAATGACTAGCTGCGGAATGGTCATGGCAATGGCAATGGGCAAAGTGTTAATTTTATAACTCGAGACTCCCTTGGCTCGATTCTCGTGAGGCAGGACAGGACAAGACAAAGCACATTACCTGCCGAATGGTCGCCAGCAGAATGTAAATAAATCAGAGGTCATTTTATCAATTCCTGACTGGAGTGCACGTCCAAAGCAAACAAACGACACACGACCAAAGTCATCCCGAGCCTTAGAATGGCCTTCTATAAATATCTCGCCGCTGACAAGACTGTTCGTTGTGACTTATTCCGATGCACATTCTGCCATTAGAAGTGCCATTATGCCGATTACTAATTTGCATTGTCGGACGTGAACATAAATTGTCTTGTACAAATTGAGCTAGGTCTAAATCATTTGCATTGGCCTGTCAGTCTGACCAAGGCCATATCAATGGCATTATTGACTCAATGGATCGACCTCTCGGGCCAAGTTACGCCATCTCGATTCGTAGCAAGGAGACAAAGCTAGTCCAAATTGGCCTCATGCGATTGAATCGCATTTGTGGCCACTTGTACGCATCGAGCTAGTGCACATCGAATCACTGTCACTATCGAGATGGCCATCTATACTTTGTCAGTGGCTCCGAAAATAGGAAAGAACACGAGCGCGAAATATTTGCCACCGCTGATGGGCCTAATCCAGTGCTGATTAGCAAACAGGTTTTCCAGTGCGATCACTAACTTGTGATGTCCATTCGGAGCGAATGATATAAAATGTTTCAAAGTGGCCAGCACCGATCGAAGCATGCAATCGTAATCGCACTACAGCTCGATGCTCGCTTTGGTGCTTGTCAGGCAGCTTAATTAATTTGCCAACCGAGCCGTGATTTAGACAAGTGCACGGTGACCCACTGTGTGACCAGCACTATTAGTCCCGCACGAATGCCACTCCACTGATTGGCCAAGTACTCATTTGAGCCAATGGTCGCCAATTGAGATGTGCGATTCATTGCTCACCCATTCACTTGATCGATTCATCGCTGTGAACCGTTGTGGCGCGCTGGTCTTTCTCTGTCGGCATTCTCTGCTATCGATTGGCTCGGACTTATCGCTCAGTGCTCGAGTGCGATCACTTGCAAAGCATTCCTGCCAGGTAGACTGATCGAGTGAAGAGCGCATTGCTTTGTGGCAATGTCGCGCGCAAAACACCAATTGGCAGGGAAATATTTGTTTTGATGCTATAATTAGCGATCGACGGTTGCAATTCTCTGTGGAATACGCACACGAGGTGGGAAGATGGTTCGCATGTGGCTCAGCCGTGGCTCGACGGGCCAGAGAAGGTTCGGACCAGAATGCAAATTGGAAAACCTGTCGGAGGAGAAAACAGGTGATAAAATCGAATTAGCGGAGAGTGCGCCATGTCCATCAGACGATGATGGTGATGAAGACGATGCGAGATGGTCGCTTCAGGGAACAGGTCGAGCAGGTCTTCAAGCAAAGGCACGCCGCAGGGGATCTTCACTGTAGTGGCAGTGGTAGCCTCAGTGGCCAGGCTCGAAGGCAAGTGGCTCGCAGCAATGTTGCCCAGCTCGCTCGTCCTCTCGCGCCCCCTGCCCGTCGCCTTATAGGCCGTCTCAAGTCGACTCAGCTACCTCGAGCACATCAACCAGTCTGATGGCACATCAACAGCCTTGTCTTGTCTTGTCCAGAGCAGTGTGCTCCACTCGATGCACGCGCGCGCTTTGCTTTCACCTCTTTAGAGAAAACCTTGCAAATACTCGGTGCACATGCCTTGCTGACCGCGCACTCGCCACTTGACCACTGGCCAGCACTTGTGCCATACCTCCACTGTTGGGTCTGCTTGGCCCACCGAGATGTGCCATTCTGTTTTGTTGTGTTGATTGCCACTTTGCTTATTCCACTCACCTGTGCCAAATTTGTTCCATACTCAGTCAAAATGGATAAACAACTCACCAATCTAAATGAACGTGAGAATCTCGAACCAAATTCGCGTAAGCGAAAGTGTACCTCAGATGAGCATGATGAAATGATCAACGGGAACATATCACCAGAAGTGAAATCAAATCTTGTGTTTGTGGGCGCACTACCTGAGGTATGCACGTGTTTGTTGACTGTTGACTGCATTGTTGTGCCATGGCAGTCAGTGAAAGTCGCCCAATCGCTCCTGGCAGTAGGCTACAATGGCAGGTTTTGTTTTGATTCTTGGCGGCATCACGTGTTTGCCTGTGGCGAATTGGCAATAGCCAGTCGCGCATGCTGAGATCTATCAGCATGTGATGATTATTCTGTGATGCTAGCAAGTTTTCTACCGTAAGCCTGCCTCGGGCATCCAAACATCTGTACACAGTCCGTCATTGTTATGGTCACTAGTCCGTGACACTCACCTGTTTCTGCATTCAATTAACCGTATTGACCAAGTGCACTTTAATTTTAACTCCAAATTTTGCTTTTATTTCAGGATCGGCGAGACTTAGTTTCTACTCATGGCGGCGGACTCGGACCCATTACCAGCATTGGTGGCTCGAGTGGAACTTTTAGTTCAAGTTCTCGCCTTACTCATACTCCGACCTCAGCCGATTTTCAGCCTCCTTATTTTCCACCTCCATACAACCTCCAACAACAACAAATCGATTTTCATCATGCACATGCAGTGAATGCTGCCGCAGCTGCTGCGGTGGCTGATCCATACGGCCATTTGAACAGTTTAACTGGTCCTCAACAATATCATCACCCTCAAATTCATCCCTCTCAAGCTGCCAGAAATGCACATGTCCTGCAAACAAGTCGGCGCGATGAGGCCGAATTGCACTTGCAGACCAACATGCATGGTGGAATACATCACGGATACGGCGAGGTGACAATGTCCAACAGTCGGCGAGTAGCAAACGACATGTACGCCAATATGCGAAGGCCCGATGTGTTAATGCACGGTGGCCATCATCCGATTTCCGATCAGGATTTGCTCAATCTTCACAACAACACTGCGCTGCCTCTCGACGATACTCAGGTAAGAGCCATGCTGGTATGTCTAGACTTGCGAGCTATTTCGGTAGCAATTAGTCTCGATACAAAGTTGGCTACATTAGGCACTTGGCGATTATGCCATTTACATACATGACTGAATACAGACCAGCTTGCTCAGGAACCCATTCTTCATTTCGCAATTATTCACTGATTCACTGGCCGTTCACTGTTGTGCCTGTGCTCGAGCGATTAGATTTATTATTATGCCAAGTCGTAACATTTTTAATTAATTCTATCCGACTGTTTTATGAGTCGTTTTCGTTTTCACAAGATATTTTATTGCATCGTCGTCGCTGTCGTCGTTTTCTCATTTTGCTTGGTTTCATGTGAACAAATCGCTTTACTCAGCCTATTGCAATTTTGTTTAAATTTACCTTTCTCTTTGTTTGCTTTCTTGCACCTTTCATTATCAACCATTTTCAGCTTTTCTCTCGACCTCCACACACTTTCGGTCTTCAAAGTGACGAACAAAACTAACTGCTCTAAATGTTTGATTTTCTGTGCGGTGGTTCTGTCCAATCACTCAATGAGTTTCTCTGTCAGCACAGTTTCCTTCTAGTCCAGTAATAGTGTAATGCTTTGAGCAATGATAATTCCCACTAGAATGGGACTAATTGATTGATCCTCGTACTCTCGCCTGTCACTGACGCATCCCTCGATTATCACTGGTGGTGGTGGCATGTGCAAACTGCAACCAGACTCCAATCCGACGATACTTCGAATGCATCTTTTCTTGTGCGACTGCACTTCCATCGATGTCTGTCTGCCTAGCCGACCAAAAATATTTGCTGTAAATTAATCTTTCAATACTTTGCCTTTGCCAAGACAGGTTGTCTGTCGTCATCCTTATTTCTAACAGGGTTTACAAAATTATCGGCCAACTTTGCCTCGGAATTAATGTGCCCAGTGCTGTGGAAGTCCTTGAAACATTCAAATCCTCTTTTCTGAGTGGAGCATTTTCCGTGCAGTCAGCTAATTGGCCTGATCACCGATCAGCGCCGCCGATGCTGCTGATGAAACCTTTTCCTGAGGTGGTAGACACGTTGTGCCGTTGCGCTTCCTTTTGTGCTGGCCAATTCTGTCCTCACTCATTGACTCCTTCTGTCTCCGGTCGCCACTGAGGGGACTCGAGTCACCCGGCACACCTGACACTGCTGAGTGGTCAACAGGAGAGATTGATGGGACCAATTGGATTAATGTCCGATCGAGGCAGCGCATTGTCTTACCTGTGGCGAGAAGCTCCAGTCTACTTAGACACTCATTTGCAGCTAATGTGCTACTTGTGATAGCTATGCAAATGTGCCTCTAAACAGATTACTCCGCTTAATCCGACAGGCTCACTTGTTAGCGATTCTTTCCATTAAACGATTTGCCGCCTCAAAGTAATCAACAGAGCGTCTTCGTTCGCATTGGCATGTGAAGTTTAATTAGTTTTGCCAAATGGTGACGGCCTTCGAGACAAGCACGCTAGGTCTGATCGGTCAGGCTGGCAATCCATTTGGCCTCGAAGGAGTGTCTGACTGCACGAAACTGACCAGCACTGTAATCTTTTGTTTTGTGTGAGCCTGTGAGCGGACAGTTGAATGGCTGGTAAGATTAATAGCTTCCCCGAATCGATAGCTAAGACGAGCGGTCAATTGGCGCTTACTGTCCACTTGTGCAAGTGTTCCATGCAGCCATTTCTATGCTTTCTGGTCCCACTCTTACTGTCAATGCTACCGTGCGCCAACTAGTGTACTTGGTCAGTAATTAAACATCGCCATTTGTTCCTCTCATGAGCAATTAGCAATGACCCATATCGGACTATTGGCTGTATTGAGTTTCAAATCGAGATCTGCGACCGAATTCGATTTCACCTGACAAATTGATTAGCGCACATGTCATCCTGAACCAATGGACTGCTGCATCATTTGGATCGGTGCGAGGGTCAGTAGCACTTTGTGCCATTGCTCGGGGCGACAGAAGCGCCAAGGAGTGCTTGCGGCAAGCGAGCAAAAGAACAGCTGATTGGGCGCACTGCCTTGGGCTAGCGCACCGCACACTCAGTGCGAGTGTCGCACTCGCCTGCAGCTAGAAGTGGATGTCGCTGTTGGCGATGCTGCTCGCTGGTGGGCTCGTCGATCCTGCTCGGCTCTTTGTTTGTATCCACTTGGCTCGTGCTGTACTCCCTTCTGGTCATCACGATCTCATCCCACTACAGGATCGAAGCCAGTTCTAATCTAGGTCCTAGCTTCTTTACTCAACCCTAAGGGGCCACATCGCTTCTTGCTTCTAGTCAGTGTTAGCAAAACGGCGCCAACCCAATGCCCTCTGCCCTAACCTGTGAACTTCTGGTCAGTCTAAACCCGTGTTTCATCAAATTAGTCTATGGCAGTCAACCAATCTAGTTTTCATTATATATTGTCCGGTGATCTTTCATAACCACAAAATGGCTGATAATTTATCGAAAAAACGTAGTCGTGAATTAGATGATATACAAGAGAAGCCTTTAAAATTGCTAAAACATTCTAATGCAAATAATAATGACGATGACATCAAATTAGAAGAAAGTGACGTCGAGGAGCCTAGTCTAATAGTTCCTAACGATCTCACATCTCAATTGATGGCTCAAACTCTTTTGCTGAATAAAAACATACTTATGGCACATTCGCTTTTGCATTCTACCTTTCTGGTAATGACTGTTACGCAATATGACCAATTCATTCATTTTTCGATCGTCTTATCAAATTTTAATTGTTTAATTTTAGGGCGCTGGTGTCGATGATACTGCAAGTTTATTTTCGCCTGACCACCACAACAGTGTCATTCGAAAAGGAATTGTAAATGGCAACGGTATTACATCTGTTTATCGAGTCAGTTCAACTATAATCGGCTAATGTTTTCTTTGGTAGGCATCAAATCGCGCAATACAGACAACCACAAAGATATGATCATATCTGGTGTGACAGCTCCTTCCGATGTGTTCTGCTCAGTACCTGGTCGATTATCATTACTCAGTTCAACCTCCAAGTACAAAGTGACAGTTGGAGAGGTGCAACGTCGCCTTTCACCACCTGAATGTCTAAACGCATCTTTACTTGGAGGTGTTCTTCGAAGGTTTGTGTACCTGTTTTTATAACTAGTCATATATAACTGTTTATATATTAGGGCAAAATCCAAAAACGGGGGAAAGTCACTTCGTGAGAAACTAGAAAAAATAGGTTTAAACTTACCTGCAGGTCGGAGGAAAGCAGCAAATGTTACTTTGCTTACTTCTCTAGTTGAAGGTATTATCTTGTTTTTGTTTGATATTTATTTACAGGTAACATTTTTTTCTAAATTCAGGCGAAGCACTTCATTTAGCTCGAGATTTTCGATATGTTTGTGAAACTGAATTTCCCGCTAGACAAATTGCCGAATACTTAAGTCGAAATCATTCTGAACCTTCCGATATTTTTAGAAGAAAAGAAATAGTTTTAGCCACAAAGTAAGTAAACCAAATTAAATTAAGTTTAAAATTAATATTTTTCCTTTTATAGGCAATTATTAAAGGAATTTGTAGATTTACTCAACCAAGATAGGTCTCCACTTGTCAACACACGTCAACAGCCAATTCTCGATAATAACATTCAACGAAATTTAACTCATTTTTCCTTAATAACTCATGGTTTCGGCAGTCCTGCAATCACTTCCGCTCTCACATCAGTTCAAAATTTTTTAACAGAATCTTTAAAATACCTCGAAAAGCAACTTAATAACTACCCAAACGCGGGAGGACATCTCTCTAATTCCACTGGTCTGATTGAACCAAAAAAAGAAATTGACTTAGTCATGAAGAAGTAACTTTTTTTTAAAGTCAAACCTATGTATTCTCATCTATGTATTCAATTGATATAACGCATTCGGTGTATTTATGACTCATCGGAATAGCTTTACCAAACAGTATCATCGCGTAAATATTTATTCATATACACAGACACATTAGTGGCCAAATATAATATTCATAGGGTCTTTTGACTAAGCCAATTTGTTTTTACGTAGATCTTAGGTGTCTGTTTTATATCATTTACAAAGAACTTTCATGTTTGAAGGTTCTAATTTCCTCGAGTTGTCACTTCCACAGTCTTGTATTTATTACTTATTTGTGATTCATTCATTCGCTTTCTTCCTTTGCCACTTTCATTTGTTCACGTTCTGTACCATATACTCACTTTGCAATACAAGTGCAACATTTTTTCTTTTTAATTTTTTGTTGTATATTTTTGTGTATTTTTATATTTATTTTTTTTGTCCATTAAATTTTCTCTAATGAACGTTCTATTAATGGTCAGTCAATTGATCTCTGGGTGAGCAACATCTCTTCGTTGTACTGGTTTGGACCATGATCGACACTCTTGCCGTGACGTAATTCGATCAACACCAAAAGGATGGAAATGACCTAAACAAGATTTTGTACAAAGTTGGGTAAAATGATGTAACAAATTGAGCTGACTGACCTGAAAGACCACGAGTGTGCACATGGTCGATATTAGACGAGACTTGCTCGTGTGCACCCAATCGACTAGTTTGTCTTTGCAACCCACCTAAGGAAGACCGAATGTTAATGGTTTCTTATTTTGAAAATAACTTACCCTGAACGGTTGCTTGTTGACAAAATTGTCCCATTTGGGATAGCAACTCTCGTCGATTGGATCCAACTTGCTGGCAAATTCACTGAGTCCAGTAAGGCCACAACATTTGAGCTGTCAAAGTACAAATATAAAGTTGTCATTACAAGCATTTCATTATTGACAAACATATTACCTCTCGCTGAACATAATTGCGAGTGTTCAGGTTTGCTTCTTTCCAGTTTTGTTCAACCAAGTCGGATATTTTTACATTGGTCACTTTGAGTGATATAAAAGTGCCAACCTCAACCGAGACGGTCATTATGGCCAGAAAAAGGAACTGTTCAATCAAACTGGTTATTTTCTGGGGTTTTATTCAAATTTATACTTACAAATTTGAGCAAACATTCTTGCTTTTGACAGGCTCCAAAGATTCCAAGTAGACCTTTATACAAAATAAAGAAACAAATTTGTTATTTGATAAAGCAAATTTCTTTAATACCTTTGATCGAGATTAAAAGTCCAAAAACTAGTTCAGTGATGGTAATGATCTAAAAGAGTGAATGATTAGTCACTTGTCCCAAAATAAAATAAAAATCAACTACTGATTTTCCATTGGTGATCAGGTGAAAATTGTCCGCTGTATTAAGAGTCCAGATGATGTACACCAAAATGAGTGTGCCCAAGGCCTACAAGCGAGTGCAATGTTACAGCGTGGATTAGTTGGAAGCGTACTAAATCGCGCCAAACATGAATGCTCACCCAATTGCAGATGCTAATCAAGCAAATGCCTGACCGACTCAAAATGGAAACTATCTTCATTTGCACTGATGAACACTTCTATTTGGCATAAGGTCAGTCAAACCAGAGTGACTATCTTTGCACTTCAAGTCGTTTTACACATAGAACACTTGGTCAAACATGATGAAGTAAACATTTGAACTAATGTAATGTCTACGAGGTAACTTAGTGTGACACTTTGCTAAGTAGATTTCACCTTAGTAAACCTGCTCCATACCTCAGGACAGGATATATCGTATTTCGCTCTCCATTCGGGACATGCATGACTGAGTATAAAGCACCAAGTTTGGAGCGCAAAATATTGCAGCTAACATTGACATGACTGACATTGTAATCAACTGACAAAAGACGGATTAAATGGGAAATGACTGGTATAATAATTTTGGTTCACATTGAACGTTGCGAATTGAAACAGTTTGCTCAATAAATAGCTTTATGCATAGAAAATATGATAGAAATTTGAACATATTGAAACATGTAAACACTACAAAACAGTATATGGACTATATAAATTGATAGAAAATCAACATTTGGTCAGTTCATTCATATTTGACCCAATCGTTGGATTCATCACTGGAGCTTTTATCCAATTCTTTCGGTGTAACTTGCTCGGCATCGGTCATCTTTTCCCAATCTTCGGTACTTGAACGTGATATTTTTGATTCACTTTCTGCTCTCGATTCGTTAGCACTAGCCTTTTCGGACAAATATTTGATATTTACAGAACTCGATTGGTTGTTTACTTCTTCACTCACAGGACTAACATCGCTACTTAGTAGAATTAATCGTTTTTGTTCCTCTTTCAGTTGGTGCACTTTGTAATAGTACCTGTGCCAAAAGTCCGAATCGGACAATTCTTGAGGCACAAGATCGTGGTACAATTTTTTAATTTCAGGCACAGTCTCTACCAAGTATTCCATCTGTTTTTGATAATTGATTAGATTGAACTTGGTCAGCCATAATTCAAATTCTTCAGGAGATCCACTGGGCTCTCTGCAGTAGGTGTCGGAATTGACTTGAAGATCGTGCAGCAATTGTTTCCAGTTCTTTATAGGCACAATTTGACCGTCTTTCAGAACATATGGCTCCTCATTTAGTTCGTCAATCAAAAATTCCCGATTGATAAAGATGGAATCCACTAGAGTTTCTTTCATCATATTTATCGTCGACTTTGCTGTGTCAGTCAATATGTTTGTCCATGAATTTATTGTTTCCATGTTGAAAGGAGGCAGTGTATCCTCTTCATCTGGGGTAGTCTCTTCTTTTTCATCTCTGATATTACTTTCTTCAAGTGTTTCACTGTTGGGCTCAATTTCGTCTGTTCCTAAGCTTCCAATCTCGTTGACCGTGTTGCCAATTTCGTTAAGTTTGTTTTTTACAATTGAAGCAGTTGAATAAACCATACTGGTAGCGTCATTCTGAACGGCATCCTTGAATTCACTCAAGTCTCGCTTGATACTTTCTAAAGTACCTGCCGACTAAAATACAAGAATTCACTCATGAAAACATCGAAATTATACTCACTTTGCTAACGGTGTCTTTTGCTGATTGTACTATGCTAGAGAACCAACCACCAAGCGATGCATTCGACTCGGGTGTGGAAGGATTATCAGATGTATCGCTATGAGTACAGCCAAAAGTAAATTAGCAAGGAGTTAAATAGACAACAAGTGTTATACCTTTGCTTAGTCTCGGATGTCAAAGGGTCAGTGGACATTTTGCGAGATGTAAAGGCGAGAAAAGGTTCTAAAACGATGTATCTCTGGACATGGCAGCGAGGTGAGACAATCAAAACAAAACTCGCACACTCGTCAGCCAATTCGATGCCAAATACGCAATCACTTTGTCCACTTTGTTCACCAGATGGCACAGTAAACTTGATTAGTTGCTAATCATTGATTAGCAAAACATTTGCAAATCACAATGTGATTATCACTAAATCACTAATCTGAACTGATTCTGAACTGAATAATTTATCACATCATTTGCTACATTTGTAATATTTTTTTACTAATTACTGACTTTGTAATTTACATTTGTTTTACATTCTTAAACTTTTGTGCAATGGGCCATATGGCCAATGGCAATAGACTATAATACCACTCAATACTTGTTCCCTAGCAATTGTAAACAATTTTTGTATAAATGAAATTTCTCTTATGAGGATTATGTGTGTTTATTTGAGTTTGATTTTTCGGTAAGCGCCACATAGGCAAACTGTCGAATCACAAGCAGATAAAACAGCAAATTGATTAATAATCGCCGATTATGTTGAATCTCAATGTATCATCAAAACTAGGACGAATAGGTGGTTGAAATAGTTTGAGCATAATTACAATTTATGAGATTTGAATGAGAAAGCAAGTGAGTAAGAATTGCATAACTTGCAACATACAGCCATCCACAGTCGGATATTATGTTGTTCGAGATGCTATCGAATCAATGAGACAATTTCATTTGATCAGTTTGCTTCTTTCCTTGAGGTATTTATTTTAATTGGGCGTAAATAAGTATGATATTTTCAGGAATTGTTTTGGTTTACAATTAACTATGATAATTTACGGGATTAACTCGTGACTCACACTCTCATAATTTGCCAGATTTAAATGATTAGATTGTATGTATGATTTGCAAATACTCATCGAATTAGACCCAGTATATGCCACAAGTCTCTGAGATCTATATACTCTGATATACTCCCACGAAACCAAAGGTTATGATATAAAGTGCAGTATGAAATTCAGTATGATCCACAAACACATTGGTGGTTAACTTGGAAAAGATGATTTGTAACAGCAGGTCTCGAATGCTAATTTTGATCGAACAATTAAATATCACAGAGCCAGGGATAATCCTTGAATGGTTTAGCTATAGGTTAAAATAAAAAGTATAAATCCTCTGATGTATGTGGAGAGATTATACTTACGACATACTTATGACATACGCAGTGCCGTGCTCTAAAAGTAAAGTTTGGACTAGAGTTTAGAGAAATGCCTCTGACAAAACTTCCGAACATCTTTGATCGCGCCAATGCATCTCCAGCGCAGCCACTGATGGACAAATATCTCATTCTAACGAAACTGAAATCATTTCTCATCAGAGTCAGCATTTCATTACAAAAGCACTGACAAGCACTGTGAGTCGTTCCTACTTTGGTAATAAAATATACAAAATTTAACAAAATAATGCAACATTCGGTAGTCATTACCTTGAATTCAGAACGGCTTATAATTAATGGCCCAATAAATATAGTCACTTTATCAATAAGAAATTATTATTTTCCCAACTATAGTGATCTGGCCAATAAAAATAGTTTTTGATCCCAATAAATTTAGTTATTCAGCCAATAGTTAAAAATTGTCAGATAAGAGAGTTGTCCAAACGTTAATAGCAAATTTTATTTCACAATTGGTCAAGCAACTAGTCTCGTGGATCCTATTCCCAGTTGGTGGGTCGAAAGAGTGATGCTCAAATTAGCCCTTGTAGAATCATCCTGTGAAAGTTCCATCTGGATCCCGGCCAAAGAAAAAGGAAATATTCAAAGAACTTGCAGCACATTTCAGTGCATTTGAGGTCTTGGTATGGATTCTTTCGCCTGGGCATTTAAACGGCACAGTAATGTCTTAGTTCAATAACTCATACGGATATTGCCCTTTTACAACCAACGGTAACCTGTTACACTGATAGTGAACAAATTCAGGCCCTGCACTGCCCAAAGAAAAAATTTATTCTTCAATAGAGAAAGCCATCTCCAAATTGAGTAAAACAATTTCGAATTGTCACAATGTGCACTAAGCTCAGTCACTGGAACATCTAAAGATGGTCACCAACGTGGACTCTGAGTGCTTACTTTCGAGATGAACAATTTCAGTCGACATCATTGGCGCTAATCAAGCTCGACAGTAAGCACCAAACCTAGCAACCGCACAATTCGATGTTTTGCATTCCAGATGTAGGAAGTAAAAAATCATTTTCTGTAAACTCATTCAAGACAGGATCAATTTTCTCTTATTGCTTTTTCCTATTTGTTTTGTCTCATGTCAATCGATAACGTTTGAGATCCATTCCATGCAACGTTTGTTTGCTAAACATATCTGTAAATTGACTTATGGTTACCAATTTGGTATACAAGTTTGGCATACATTTTCCAGATGATTCGAATTTCAATGCATGTAATGACAACAATTGATCATTATTTTATAATTTTGTTATGAATTATATCAGGTTAGGATAAACTTTGCCTATATAAGTTATTAGATATATTCCTAAAGTGCACATTGGGATTGAACAGGTAATAATTATTAGCATCGGAGATTTATGAACTTTAGGTCAATTTGTAATATTAGCAAGCAATGACTCTCCATCACAAAAGTTGTTATAAATTTCCTCATTAACTAAATTTTATGCGGCAGTTTGATTGTCAGTTCAAATATTTAAGTTAGAGCAATCAATGCTGTCATGTGTGTATCATTATACGAATGATAATTTATCACTTTGGACTTGAACAATAATGAATCATTACAATACCAGATAATAATTTGACGGTGATAAAGATCGTTTTTGTGCAAACTACAATGATGACTCAATGTGACAAAGGGCACTAATGGCGATTCCTCAACTGCAGTCGTTGGACTAGAGCACCATTCGACCACCAATCGCCACTGGTTAGCAACAATGTTCAGTACCAATTTTCAAAGTTCAAGTCTGTTGCATCGTGAACTTCTTCAAGACACCGAATGACGATCATCATTCGAGTGCAAACAACCATAAAGGCACAAAGTCCACAGTCAGTTCGTCATCCCTATTGCCAATATTGGTTAGTGCCACTATCAGTAGTCGGTTCAATTTCGTTCGACTGTGGCTTAGCCTGGTTAGTCTCGATTGGACAGTCTCTCACTGGCTATAATGATGATGATGGGCAATGACGATAAGGAGATAGTGTGTTTGTGGTTGTGTTTGTTTGTTTGGCTGCTAGCACAACTGGTGAGGCAACATGGAGCGCGCGTGATTTGTTCACGTTTCTCAACACCACGCGGACTCGATATATTTCTACTGGTAGCCAGACATATTAATCAACTAGTGGAGGTACTGGCATAAGGTGCTCTAGCAAACCGTCTGACGACCACCAACGAATCAATCCACCAAGGCCAGTTTGCCTCGACTACAGTCTCATTCAGCTTCGTACAGTCGATATCGAATCGTTGTTTTGTGCTGCATGTCGCAAGATTACTACTGTCTGTTTCAATATCGACGACGAGCATCTCCACGTGCTTTACAAATTCGTCTTTACAACAAATTCGCTTTCTGATTTTTGGCAACTGTCACCATGAGCATTGCCCATTTGGTCATTAAGGACGGGCCGGTCTTCAGTGGAATCCCATTTGGGTACCTAGATGAACCTGTTGCTGGGGAAATTGGTGAGTAAATCAATTGTCTATTGCAGTTATGCAATTGTTAGCATTTTAACACTCATTTGGATATTCACAGTCTTTCAGACTGGTATGGTGGGCTATGTCGAGTCTTTGACCGATCCATCCTATCACAAACAGATTTTGGTATTTACATACCCAATGATCGGTAATTATGGTGTGCCGAATGATGAGGATGCCTGCATGGACCAATTCAATTTGCCACTGTATTTCGAGTCATCGAAGATTTGGCCAATTGGTTTTGTGGTGAGCGAATTATCAGCTCATTACAGTCACTGGAACGCGGCTCAATCACTCGACCAGTACCTTCGAAAAAACAAAGTGGCAGGTCTTCACCAAATTGACACCCGCGAGTTAACAAAATACTTGCGCGACAAAGGAAGTGCTCTCGCTAAAATTGTCTACCAAAAGGCCCAGATCAGTCAGTTTCCTTTTTTTGATCCAAATACAGTGAACTTAGTGGACGAAGTTTCCATCAAGGAGGCAAAGGTTTATAACGAAAGTGGCTTTCCCAAGATTGTCGCTTTCGATTGTGGCATAAAGTACAACCAAATTCGCTGCCTTGCCAAGAGAGGAGCTCGTGTTGAAGTGTTACCGTGGGATTGCCCATTGGAGGGCAAGTCCTTTGATGGCGTCTTCATTAGCAATGGACCAGGTGACCCGAGTTATTGTGGAAAGACAGTGGAGACCATTCGAAAACACATTACTACCGACGAACGACCTTTGTTTGGCATCTGTCTTGGCAATCAAATTCTGTCTCAAGCTGCTGGCGCGAGCACTTTTAAGATGAAGTTTGGCAATCGTGGCCACAACCAACCAGTTATGTTTGGGAAGACGCTCAATTGCTGCATTACTTCTCAGAATCATGGATACGCAGTGAACGAGGCTAGTCTTCAAGATGGTTGGATTGCCTTATTTACCAACGCAAACGACAAGACCAATGAAGGCATTGCTCACAAGACGAAACCATTTTTCAGTGTGCAATTCCATCCTGAACACACCGCCGGTCCTGAGGATATGGAGTTCCTTTTTGACATGTTCATTCAATCGATTGAACACTATTTGGAAGGAACCACTCAGATGTCAGTACAAGAGGCAATCCAAGAGCACTTCAAGACCAATTTAGAGTTTCCCCTCGATTTGTCCAAACTACACTTTCCTCACAAAGTGCTCATTCTCGGTTCAGGTGGATTGTCCATTGGACAGGCCGGTGAATTCGATTATTCAGGCTCACAAGCAATAAAAGCATTGAAAGAAGAGAAGATCCAAACTGTGCTCATCAACCCGAACATCGCCACCGTTCAGACTAATCCTGGATTGGCAGACAAAGTGTATTTTTTGCCAATTACCAAGGAGTATGTCGCCGAAGTAATCAAAAACGAAAGACCAGATGGAATATTTCTTATGTTTGGCGGCCAAACTGCTCTCAACTGTGGAATTGAACTTGAAAAGAGTGGTATCTTGGCACAATACAACGTGCAAGTTTTGGGAACGCCTATTAAATCAATCATCGACTCAGAGGATCGTAAAATTTTTGCCGAAAAAGTGGCTCAGGTTGGTGGAGAAGTTGCGCCTAATGAAGCGGTCTATTCAGTGGAAGAGGCTTTGGAAAAAGCTGACAAATTGAAGTACCCAATCTTGATTCGGTCTGCTTATGCCCTTGGTGGAATGGGCTCTGGCTTTGCACATAATGCTGATGAACTGACCAAGCTGGTCAAGCAAGCTTTGGTTCATTCGTCCCAAGTTTTGATGGACAAAAGTTTAAAAGGATGGAAGGAAGTGGAATACGAAGTGGTACGAGATGCCTATGACAATTGTATCACCGTTTGCAACATGGAAAATCTGGACCCATTGGGTATTCACACTGGCGAATCGATTGTGGTTGCACCCAGTCAGACCTTGTCCAATCGAGAGTACAACATGCTTCGAACAATGGCGATCAAAGTAGTGAAGCATTTGGGAGTGGTCGGCGAATGCAACATTCAGTACGCACTCAATCCAGTAGCAGAAGAATTCTACATCATCGAAGTGAATGCTCGACTCTCTCGAAGTTCTGCTTTGGCCAGCAAAGCCACTGGCTATCCACTTGCATACATTGCGGCTAAACTGGCTTTAAACATTCCTTTGCCCCAACTGGTGAACAGTGTCACCAACTCCACAACTGCTTGCTTCGAACCAAGTCTTGACTATTGTGTGGTCAAAATTCCTCGATGGGATTTAGGTTAGTAACTGGGATTATTAATTTTGTTAATTGAAAAACTAAATTATTCCACAATTTAAGGAAAATTCACAAACGTTAGCCATTTGATCGGAAGTTCAATGAAAAGTGTGGGAGAAGTTATGGTGAGATATTAGAGTCAACTTGCATCCAGCTAACACATTTACTTTAGGCGATTGGACGGAATTTTGAAGAAGCATTTCAAAAAGCTCTTAGAATGGTAGATGAAAGTGTACTCGGTTTCGAGACCAATTTGAAGAAAGCTACCAAAGAAGAGCTTGAATGTCCCACCGACAAACGAATCTTTGCATTAGCAGCGGCACTAAAAGATAAAGACAAATGGAATATTGAACAGTTGTACGAGGTAACTAAAATTGATCCATGGTTCCTGTACAGACTCAAGACCATCGTAGACTACGTGATATTCCTCGAAGGGAAGCGCTATTTGTCGTATGATGAATTGCTCAAAGCGAAAAAGCTTGGCTTTTCCGACAAGTACATAGCCCAATGCATTGTTAGCAGCGAATTGGTGGTTCGGAAGCAACGAATCGAAAGCAATATTCGACCATTCATAAAGAAAGTGGACACAGTCTCTGCGGAGTGGCCTGCCTCGACCAACTACCTCTATTTGACGTACAATGCCACTGAGTCCGATCTTGAACAGTCGGGAGGTGTGCTCGTTTTGGGCAGTGGCGTTTACCGAATTGGTTCTTCGGTCGAATTTGACTGTTGTGCAGTTGGCTGTGTGCAAGAACTCACTAAGGTAAATAAATGTCCCATGATTAAATACATACAGTAATAATATTTTTAATTAACTTTATTTTCAGATGAACAAGCAAACCATAATGGTGAACTGCAATCCCGAGACTGTGAGCACTGATTATGACATGTGCAACAAACTCTACTTTGATGAAATATCCTTTGAGGTAACTTCAATGTCACTCATTTTCGGGCTAACTAAAATCTATCGCTTCGTAGACTGTAATGGAAATATATGATTTTGAGAAACCTGAAGGCATCATCCTGAGTATGGGCGGTCAATTGCCAAACAATATCGCCATGGACTTGTTTCGACAGAAGGCTGTTATTCTGGGCACCTCACCTGAGTCAATTGACGGAGCTGAAAATCGCTTCAAATTTTCACGTCTGATGGACGAAGTTAATATTCTTCAGCCTCTATGGAAAGAACTCACAGAAATTGAACAAGCAAAACAATTCTGTGCAGAAGTTGGATTTCCTTGTGTGATCAGACCTTCGTATGTGCTCTCTGGTGCAGCCATGAATGTGGCACATTCCGAGAGGAACTTAGGTACGTATTTGGTGGATACCTTTAAAATGGGACTAATTATATATATATGTATATAAATAGAGACTTATTTGAATGAGGCAGCTGCAGTAAGTAAAGAATATCCTGTGGTGATATCCAAATTCATTAAGGAAGCCAAAGAAATTGACATCGATGCTGTTGCCCAAGATGGAAAGCTCATTGCGATGGCTGTCTCTGAGCACGTAGAAAACGCCGGAGTTCACTCGGGAGATGCAACTTTGGTCACTCCCCCACAGGACTTGAATCAAGAAACTCTCAAGAAGATTCGAGTTATTTGCGAAAAGATTGGAAAAGCTCTCGAAGTGAATGGTCCTTACAATCTGCAGTTGATTGCCAAAGACAACGAACTTAAAGTGATTGAGTGCAATTTGCGCATTTCCCGATCTTTTCCTTTTGTTTCAAAGACTTTGGATTGCGACCTCGTGGCACTGGCTACACGTGTCATTATGGGAATCAAGGAGAAACCAATTGATTTGTTGACCAAAGTTGAAGACAACAAAAACATGTTCCCAACTACTCATCGAGTCGGTGTAAAAGTTCCTCAATTTTCATTTTCACGCCTTAGTGGAGCAGATGTAACACTGGGAGTGGAGATGGCCAGCACTGGCGAGGTTGCCTGCTTTGGAGAAAATCGATACGAAGCATATTTGAAAGCTTTGATCAGCACAGGATTTCGAATTCCCAAGAAGAGAATCGCATTAATCTCGATTGGCACTCACAAACACAAAGCGGAACTTTTGCCAAGTATACGAACTCTGTACTACATGGGATACAAGCTATACGCCACGCTGGGCACTGCCGACTTTTACAACGAAAAAGACATTCCTGTTGAACCAGTAGAGTTGCCATTCCTAGAAAACGAAAACATTCCAAACCAGGTCAAAATCAATGACATTGCCCACTACCTTTCTCAAAAGGAAATCGATTTGGTCATAAATTTGCCGATGCGCACAAGTGGTGCCCGGAGAGTATCCACTCTGGGCTATCGATATCGTCGTTTTGCTGTGGACTATGCAATTCCACTCATTTCCGATGTGAAATGTGCCAAACTGTTAGTCGAAGCTCTCAAATTGATTGATGGCAACCCGCCAGTAAAGACACATATCGATTGCCTCACTGCTCGCAAAATTGTCCGATTGCCTGGACTGATTGACATACATGTCCATTTAAGAGAACCTGGGGCCATTGACAAAGAGGATTTCAGTTCAGGTACTGCCTCGGCCCTTGCAGGAGGAATTACTCTGGTTGGTGTGGTAAGTACTCGACTTGTAATATTGGTTTGAGACATTTCTAAATTTATTAACATTTGTCAGATGCCGAACACTTCACCAGCCATAATGAACCAAGAAACGCTTCAACAAGAACTCAGTATTGCAAATTCGAAAGCCAAGTGTGACTATGCCCTTTTCTTGGCTGCCACTCAAGATAACCAAGACGAATTGGTGAAGATTGCCAAAAGTACTCGAGTGATGGGTGTTAAAATGTACTTAAATAATACTTTTGGTCAACTGTGCTTACCCTCTATGGTTGAATGGATGAGCCACTTCGAGAAATTGCCTAAAAACGTACCAATATGTGCTCACGCTGAACAACAAACCACTGCAGCTGTCATTTTGATGGCTCACCTCTACGATAGACATGTTCATATTTGTCATGTCGCCAGAGAAGAAGAGATTCTGGTAATTAAGAAGGCAAAAGAAAAGGGAATCAATGTTACATGTGAAGTTGCTCCTCATCATCTTTTCCTCTGTGACGAAGATATTCCCAAAATTGGCAAGACAAGGGCTAATGTTAAGCCTAACTTGGTGACCGCTAAAGACAGACAAGCCTTATGGGACAATTTGCATGTGATCGACGTTTTTGCCACCGATCATGCTCCTCACCTTGTGGAAGAGAAAAACTCAGAAAAAGCCCCTCCTGGCTATCCTGGTCTCGAGACCATGCTTCCTCTATTACTAACTGCTGTCAAAGAAGGAAAACTCACTTTAAACGACCTAGTGAAACGACTTTATTACAATCCAAAACGAATATTCAATCTGCCTGACCAGTTGGAAACATATGTTGAAATCGACATGGACGAGGAATGGACCATTCCTGACCAACTACCTTTTACCAAATCGAAATGGACACCTTTTGCGGGCAGAAATGTCACTGGTCGTGTGAGAAGAGTACTTTTACATAACGAGGTTGCCTTCATCGATGGAAATGTGCTTGTCAAACCTGGATTTGGCCATAACATATTACAAACTCTGGAACCAAATCTATATTCGACTAACGTGAGCAACCTTAGCTTAGAAATAACCGAACCAAGCCCAAGTGCAATCTTGCCCCAATTGCCTTCCAGTCAAACTAGAAAACAACAAACCACCGAAATATACATGGAAATGTTCAAGGAACTGGGTATGCATTCTGAAGAGGCAAAGTCACCAAGGCAAGCATTCTTTACCTCCCACATTTTCCACCATGGCCTAAATGGAAAGAGCATTCTCTCGGTTGAATGCTTCTCCAAAGATCAATTGCATGAACTGTTCAATTTAGCACACAAACTGCGCATTTGTGTGGCCAAAGAGAAACCATTGGACAGAGGATTCGGGCCCCACATCCCCGTAGAGGATATTCTTAAAGGCAAAATAATGGCTTCCATCTTTTATGAGGCCAGTACTCGAACAAGTTGTTCATTCTCTGCGGCCATGCAACGTTTGGGTGGAGGAGTTATCTACATGAATGACGAAACCTCATCGGTAAAGAAAGGAGAGTCATTGGAAGATTCTGTGGCCATTATGTCAAACTACGCTGATTTGGTTGTGCTTCGACATCCAGAGAAGTATGCCGTTGGAAGGGCAGCGAAAGTATCCCTCAAACCAATGATCAATGCAGGAGACGGAATTGGAGAACATCCAACGCAAGCACTTCTCGATGTTTTCACCATCCGAGAAGAGATTGGAACAGTGAACAATCTCGTGGTAAAATTGTTTTTTATTTAGCACTTTTTTGTCTACATAGAATTTGTATTTATAGGTAACTTTGTGTGGTGACCTAGCCAATGGCCGAACTGTGCATTCTTTGGCACGTCTTTTGACAAACTACAACATTATCTGCCTGAACTATGTGTCTCCACCGCAATTGAGAATGCCTCAAGATGTTAAGGATTTTGTAGCTTCCAAAAAAATCATGCAACGAGAATACATTTCACTGGAAGAAGTTCTACCTGAAAGTGATGTTGTCTACATGACCAGAATTCAAAAGGAACGATTTCAAAATCTGGAGGATTACAACAAGAACTGTGGTCTCTATATAATCACTCCTCAGTTGATGACTAAAGCAAAGAAGCGTATGATTGTGATGCACCCACTCCCGCGACTAAATGAAATAGAGTACGTACTTTGTCATATTGTGACGAATTTATTGATTTAATTGCACTTTTCTTTATCTAGGCGAGATTTTGACACAGATCCAAGGGCGGCATATTTCCGCCAAGCAGAATGCGGAATGTACGTTCGAATGGCACTGTTGACTATGGTGATGGGCAAGTGTTAAGAGCCCTCAAATGATAAAGGACATTTTTGTACCAAACATGCTTTCAAAATGTTTTTCGTAAAGTTCGCAGTTTTCTCCTGTAATAAAAATAAAATAAAATGATTTTATGCAAAAGTCAATTGTTTCAACAAACCTTTGACAAATTCAGATGAGCCTCTTAACTTGAGATTTCTTAGTTGCAAATGCTTGTATACTTGGTGAAATGTTCGTATGTCCTTTGTGTTGTAAGCAACTTCGAGAAATTTGCGTGCCGAAATGCTGTTTATATCCAAATTTTTATCTATATATTGTAAAGCACGAATAACTTGGTTTTGAGATAATAATACTTCCACTATTTCTTCGTCTGCGGTTTGAAGTCTTTTGAGCATATCTAGGCCAAGTTGAATAGCATAAGAGTACTGATTGTTTAATGACAAGAGAAGACATGCCAAATGTTTTGAGTCGGAAAAGACATGATATTGTAAAAATTGATGCATCTGGTAGAAATTCTCTGATTGAATTAGATGATTTATTAAAAATTCGTAAATAAAATATTGAATTGGAATTTTATGACTTGAGAGCGAATTAATATATTCAAATATAATTGCAATTCCCAAATTTTGTTCAATCTGTAATTTAAAGAAAGTTAAAATTGATAAATGAAGTTATTCAATGCGAACCTGGTCTTCTTGAAAATATTCGAAAAAATGTGTCAACATATCTTTTTGGTCAATTGTGACGGCAATCTTGTGCTTTAAGTAATCAAACATGTCTACATGAGTGGAATCGCTTTCAGCCAACGATTCTTTATAGGCGAGATTGAGTTTGTTGAACAAAAGTGATAAATTACCAATCGGGTTTTGATTATGCTTTTTGCTCATGCTCACTACATTTCGACAAACTTTGAGAAGAATCGGTTTTGAATTTTTTCTTAACAAAAGAAAATCAATCAAAATAGGCACATTCTTGATTAATTCGTAAATAAAATGAAGATTCAGTTGGAGGAACCATAAGCAACCATATTTCGCATCGATGATAATGTTAGGTTGAAAAATTGCCCAATTCGAAGAGTCTACAAATCAAGTTAATTCACTGAAAAACAATTAACTTATACTTACATAGTTCATAATCAATCAAATTATTAATTTTATATGGCCTTATCACACATTTGCTGATAATTGGCAAGTGATATTTTGTATTTCCATAAATTTCGTTTGGTGACAAGTTGATGTCGAATATTAGAGAACTTTTCGATGTTTGGTGATGCACCACAATAAGATCATCGACAATGTTTATTGCAAAGCGACCCGATAAATTAGTGATCAATATATCAGTTTTTTGAGGTATCGAATCTTTCCTGTAGTACGAAGAATATGTAAGAAAAAAATAAATAAAAAATCAAGCAAAATTTACTTGTGAAAGGTATAAATTAATATATGAGCGCCGGATTGTTCCTTCAAAATAGGCTGATGCCTCAGAATTAGTAAACGAGGCTTTCCATATCTGCAATAAAATATAATAAAGTAAATCTAAAAAATAAAAATACAGGTAAATACAAATTGCTCATCGTAACGTCTCGTTCGTGAAGTGAAATATTTGCGGACTTGGCTTGATTGGTCCAATCGATTTCAAATTTAGTTAGTTTATAAACGTTAGATGGCTGTGAATAAAAATGCATTTCTCGTAATTAATTCAAAACAAACCTCGTGAAATAATCTTACCCTAAATAAGAAAGGATGAACTACATTGCCGAATGAACCATTTGCAACAAGTAAAATACAAGAAACATGCTAGAATTTTATAAAAATGCAAATTAGTACACTCATAATTACTTTAAAATAAATACCTGGTACACAAACCAGTCCACAGTTAAAGTAAAAGTTTTTAAACATTTTAACATTTTCTTATCGGTTAAAACTTGATAAAACTCGATGCCACTGTCCAGAACAAGAACAATCTCATTAATGTTGGTCCATAGAAAGCCTAATATTCTTGAGTTTTTATTCTAGAAAAACATAATTTGATAAAACAAAATGACAAGAGAAAAATATAAACCTTTAAACTATGTGAGAACAAGTCAATTGGTTGTCCATTTTTAAAAATAACAAACTCAATATAATTTTGAGATCGTTGCAGGGAAAGAATTTCAAATGTTGGAGAAAATTTTATAGAAAGAATATTTCCCCTATCTTGTAAACTAAAATGATAAAACAGTCTTTAATTAGTTCATGCATCAATCAATACAATACCTAAACTTCAAAGTTAAATCATCTGATCCTTTAACAACAATTCCTTCAGTGCCACGATTGATGACAATGAATACCTTTTAATAAAGAAGCAAATAGAATAATTAAGGCAACTGTCTGTATTCAAACCTGTCGATTGGATTCGTCATAGAATACGCTAACATCTTTTGAGACAGGTTGAAAATCAATTCTTTTGGTACTTAGTTCAAGTGCAAATCTATCAAGATTTTGCATCAAAGATGCCTGGTCGTCTCTCTCCATGGCGTTTATCGTATATTGAGAAGAAAAATCACACTCGACAGGGTTCAAAACTGACAGTGAAGTAATTGAGCTTGACTAGTAAAGATATTTTTAGTGAATATCACAATAAATGTATGATACACCAATGATAACAATACACCCGATTTGGGTCGCATTGCAATGTTTTCGTCTGTAGTCACTGGATATATGGATGGGCCAATTTGGCAGCGAACGCGAGCGCTCATTGGCACTTCTCAATTGTTTGTCAGCCAATTGCATTGCAGTGACCGGGAGAGCAGCACAATAAATTGCGATTCAAACAACTTGCTGGTTTTTATTGATGGATGCGTCAGCTGGTGACCAGAACTTTTGTGTCAGGAATGTTTCTCCTTCAGAAGCTCAAAAAATGCTGGATTCGTTCTGGCGAAGAGAAATTGAAACTATACAAAATATGACCCATGTAATGTCTCACTTTAATTTGTAAACTTTGTTTATGTTTGTATCTTTTGTGCAGAACGACTTTCGCAACCCTGAACTGCCACTTGCAAGAATTAAAAAAATCATGAAACTTGACGAAGATGTCAAAGTAAGTCATAGTTTTCTGCTTGATCTGTCTGACAAAGACCAAATTTCATATTACTAGATGATCTCAGGTGAAGCACCAGTGCTATTTGCAAAAGCAGTGGAAATTTTTATTGCTGAATTGTCTCTACGAGCTTGGATAAATACGGAAGATAATAAGCGAAGAACTTTACAACGAAACGACATTGCTTCAGGAATTTCAAAATATGACCAATTTGATTTTCTCATTGACATTGTCCCAAGGGAAGAAGCCAAACCAATGAAAAGACCTGAAATAGCAAATGCCAATGTTATTTCTCAGGATCAGCTAAATTATTTCTTTCAAATGGCTCAACAACAACAATTACAAAGCGGAACTGGTCAACCAATACAAATTATTCAAACAGCTAACCAAAATCAGCCTTTTTCCATTGGACCTCAAGTTTTTCAGCTACCTGTATCAAATACATCATCAGGCCAAAACCAAGAAAATTCAGTAATGTCTTCATCGCAAGTTGTACAATTAAATCATTCTTCAGATTCAACTTCAGCAAACGGCGAGAAATCAGGCATATCCGCCCCGTTGATATTGTCCAATGTTTACAACAATAACGCCGATGTTGTTCAACAGCTTCCTATCACTCTTTCCTCACAGCAATACCAAACATTGCTTCAAAACCAGAATTCAAACCAAAACCAACAAATAATAATATCAAACCCACAATCCCTAACATCATTGCCGACTCAATTCATCACAAACACAGGACTTATGCAGGCCATCATCCCTACCACCAGCAGCATAGATCAAATGAATTCCAATAAGCTTTCAACTTCAAACGAAGATAATGAATCGTAGCGATTTAATTATGTTCACTTCATGTACATTGAACAATAAATTTATTTGAAAAAGTATTTGTATTCCTTACACCTTCCTTCTTTCACTTAGGTATTGTTTCAAGAAATTGAGGCCAGGAGTTTCTTCGACCCAATCTTTGACAACAACGCACGAACATCCAACAACCTTACGGGCCTTGCCTTCCTTGTCAATCTTGCAGAGGCCAGACCATTCACCAAGCTTTTTGTTGTCGTCCACCTTGATCAAATCGATGCCGTGTTCAGCGCAAAGAGCCTCAACAAGCTTGACATAAGATGCCTCGTCGCAATTGGATGCAAGAACACACAGAAGTGCTTCACGCCTAATTATAATGATAAAGATTTAAAAAGAAATATAAACTCATTGTAATTGCACTCACTTGTCCAAAGCTTTGGCAGCTTGATGCAAACCTTTCACCAAACCATCGTGGGTAAGAGATGTCTTCAAAACTTCTTGCAAAGCAGTGTTGAGGTCAAGTTGTGGAGCTCTAAACAATAAAAGTTTATCTGGTGAGTTAATTTGATCCAAATTCACAAGAAAATTGACTTACTCAGCCATTTTAGCAATGAAAATGTAAAATTGTTCGTATGACAAAGTGAACGAGACCGCTGCAAGCAAGCAAAAGGAAGAGGAAGCTACAATGCACACATGCACTACACGTTGATTGCTGCCTTCGTATTACGTCCTCTACTGATGAGCACTTTGAACACTAGTTGGATCAAAGTCATTCACGAACAAAGTTACTCTACATAAAGAAGTAGTCTTGTTTGCTTGTGGAACGCAAAGCACCTGTGGTGTCTCATGGCCTCTCTGTCAAGCTTGAGGCAACAAATAATTGATTTATCACGCAATTGCTTTCTTCGTTCTACAGCTAACAAGATTTACATTTCTGTTAAATGGCAATCAAATTGCATTTTAATTTTTGTTTTAAACTTGTTATAAACGAATATATAATAACGTTTTTCAATTTACCAATTCGAATTTCCATTCATATTTAATTAGATGAGGATATAATGAGAATGGTAAAACTGTTCGTCTAGGTAGACGAAGTATAAATGGACGATTTATTGAGAAATACATTACAAAAGCATTGGTTGTTTTTTACAGATCGTTATTGTGACCAATAGGTTGGTGAGAGATACGGAATAGAGTTCCTGCAAGTGAGTACAGGCTGAGTCAAACATATTTGGAATATTCTGTGTACAAAGTATCACTTGAAAAAAGTATTTACACTTTTAAAAATCGCTGGACAGTTTGCCTGTGTTTAGTATTTACATATCAAAATAATCACAATTCGAGAACACACATGAGTATGGAATATGTTACATTCACTGTCGGTCATTCCGGACTGAGTGCAAGTGAATAGATTTGAAGAGTTTGAAAGACTGCCTTAATACAAAAGTAGAATCTCATAATAAAATAAAATTAGCATAGCAAAAAGCAACAATTTTCATAATGAAAGCATCATAAGTCAGTAAGATTGAGCATGTCATGAGGAATGTCCACGTAGAAAAATAGTCTAAAACTCTTCTGCATCTCGATAATTTGGTTCGGCTGCCACTAAAAAGTCGTCGAAAAATCCGTACAAATACTCAAAAGTAGGTCTTTTTTCGGGATCAGCATCCCAGCACTGTCTCATGATGGAATACACCGAGTCAGGACATTCGCAGTTAGTTGGCTTTGGCATGCGATATCCACGTTCAACTTGTTCAATAACTTCTCTGTTGTGCATACCTAAAATAAGAACAATATAAGTATCAAAAAATACAAAAATCAATATCAAAGCCATACCTGGATAAGGTACTTGTCCATGTGTGATAAGTTCGTAAAGTAAAATGCCGTAACTCCAAACATCAGATTTAATAGAAAATTTCCCATATAAAGCTGCTTCGGGAGCTGTCCATTTGATAGGAAATTTTGCACCTTGCCTGGCAGTATATTCAGAATCTTCAATTACGCGCGCCAAACCAAAGTCGGCAACTTTTACAACTCTATTTTTGCCAACCAAAATGTTCCTAGCTGCTAAATCGCGATGAATCAATTTTTGACTTTCAAGGAAAGCCATTCCACTAGCAATTTGAGCTGCCATGTCGAGAAGATCGTTTATTTTCATTACCTTCCCTTCTCTTTTTCGTAAATAATCTAACAAACTTCCATTACACATAAATTCAGTGACGATCAATAAAGGTTCTCCTTGTGAGCAAACACCAAAAAGTGGCACCAGTTTCTCGTGTCGACACTTCCTCATAATAGCTGCCTCTTCTAAAAATGCTTGAGGTGACATTGTTCCAGTTTTGAGCATCTTGATAGCAACTTCAACTTGACCACGGTATGTACCGTAGTAGACTTTTCCAAAATTACCACCTCCGAGTTCCCTTACAAATTGCAAGTCTTCTCTGTCAATTTCATCTTTTTTCGATGGCCATAAAGAAGGTTTCACTTTTGGGCAAGCTTTAGTCAAAATATGACATAAACCATTTGCTCCTTCTGAATAATATGAGACAAGTTCTTGAAGCGATGCAAATGTCTTCCTTGTGGTTACATAAAATCCACCATTATCCATTGCTTTTATTTTATAATGTTTCACGTGCTCACGCTTTTGAGGGTCAATATCTTTGATTGATAAAGAATAGGCACCGGCAGTTTGTTCACTATATCGAATTAAAAATGTCCCTCTAGGATTGGTACTACATAATAATAATTTCTCAGCTTCTCTTCGAGAAATTTTTCCAAAAAACCATCTATATTGCGAAAATTAAAACCAATTAGTAATAATAATAAACAAAAAATAAAAAAACACTTACTCTTCCATTTCAATGACCTCTGAAACGACATAATTCATTGGAATATATCCCTTTAGATTTGAAGTTAAATGCTTGGCTAACCACCAATCGGGATCGGAATCATCGATAATCTGAAGCCGATCTCCTTTACGAAAACTGAGATCACCTTCATCGTTTGCAAAGTAGTTGTAGAGGGCAATGACTATTTTATTCGAATACTTGGTTGTAGATGTAGGTTGAGTTTTGGAATTATTCGAAGCATCGTGATTTGGATTTTGCTTGTTATTGGCATTTTGAGAAGACAATAAGTTACGATGAGAATTTTCAAGTTTGGAATTTGGTGACCTATTGTCACAATAAGAATCTTTGGTATTTGATATAAAATTGCTTGAATCTTCAGATGCCACACAATTTCCCATTTTGCCGCAAACACAAACAGTAGCTAATTTACGAAATCGCAATAGATTAATGCTAATTGCGAACAACTCAAGCAATCTCACCTGTTAAATGAAGCGAATATAACGACTATATGATGAGCAATAGAAATAGCCCAATGAGTTGCTAAATCTTCATTGGGTGAACTGTCATTTAGTTAGAGAAAAGGGGCAAACTGACGACCACAACAAGGCAAAAGGTTCATGGTGAGTTTGGTCAAATGTCACATTGCGAAGGACCAGAAAATAACTCAAAATGTACCACAAGTAGATCACAGCGAAAAAAAGCAACAAGGCAGGAAGGCAAAGTGAGCAAGTGGAGTAGAGTCTTTGCAAGGAGACGACTAATGCAGTGGCACTCTGGCTGGAAGCCTGTTGCTGGAACAGAGCCCACTGGGACGGCAAACGGTGGTGATGGTGCAGACTCGGTGTGCGATCAGCGGTGACAAAGAGGCTAAGTGGCAGACTGAGCACTCGCTCACACTGACACAGGTAACCGAGGTGAGCCCGCTCACAACAGAGCTATCCATCTTGGGAGAGACGAACCAACGACATCACTGCCGTGCAATCACACCAATCATCACTACACTCCCCGCCAGATGGAGACACACTTCCTTTGTTGTTATTTCCTCATCATCAACACCAACTAACGAACTCGTTTCCAATGTGCTCAAACAATTTCAACTGATT
Organism: Rhizoglyphus robini; assembly: GCA_023373905.1. Classification (NCBI taxonomy): domain Eukaryota; kingdom Metazoa; phylum Arthropoda; class Arachnida; order Sarcoptiformes; family Acaridae; genus Rhizoglyphus; species Rhizoglyphus robini. The sequence continues at coordinate 3,566,361 of JAKIJQ010000012.1, read as the reverse complement.
TCATTTCATTTGTTTTGTGATTTTGTATTTTGTTCGTGCGCGTGTTATTGCCATTCTTTCATTTAGCAACTTCTCGATATGTCCTGTAACGGCGAGTCAAATTTGTCAAATGGTGCACCTTCAATTAAAATTGGTTTCAAATTCAACAAAACAAATAGACCCAAATCGGTTGTTGTGCCTGTGAAATTATCTATCGACGATTTTAGTGAGAAGGATAATGTTGATTTTGTCACGTCGATTGATAACAAAAAGGTAAAAGGAAGTAAAGGTGAATTGCCTTCAAAATCAAAAGAGTTGGTTATTCCCCTTATTGCTGTCAACAAATATAATATCAAGAATAAAAACGACGACACCGCAAAATATTCGACACCTTCTAGTAGTGATGATATTTCTTCTCAAGCTAAGCAAGAACTGATTGAAGATGGTAAAAAATACAATGGAGATGAGAATGACGATTCGTCCATTCCTGCTTGGAAGTTAATGATAATTAACAAAGTGCCAGACGAATATGAAAATGATTCAAAGCTGGATGTTTCACTAAGACCAGACGTGTCAACATTAGATGACTACGAAAGTGTTCCAATTGAGGCATTTGGATCGGCAGTTTTAAGAGGAATGGGTTGGAAAAATGGTGATCCAATTGGAGGTATCAACAAAGCGATCACTCCGGTCTTTGAACCTCAATTACGACCAAGAGGACTGGGATTGGGTGCAGATGCATCACTTCAAAAGCAACTCAAAGATGCAAACAATCCCAATCGAAAAAATGATGAAGCCCTTATTAGGAAAGGTTCTTTCGTTTGTATTGAAGCCGGCTCGTGTAAAGGCAGATATGGCACCGTGGAATCAATCAATGATGACTTGTCTCATGTGTTAGTAAGGCTGAATTTATTGAAAGAAAGCATCGATCTACCTCATGCCGTTTTGCGGGTCGTTACCAAAAAAGAATTTGACGAAGAAGGCAGAATTATTAACAAGTCCAAGTATGACGATTATAAACTTAATAATACCTCTAATTCTTCACAAAGTGAAACGGTATGAAGCACTTACTTTTGCATAATGAATTGTTTATAATAATAAATATTTTTTCTAGAAAAAGAAAGATAATTCTTCAAAGAAAGCCTCTAAAAAAGACATCTGGGTAATACCGAACATACGGGCCGAAATAATTAGTGACAAATATAAAGATGGAAAATACTATAAGGAGAAAGTGGTCATTTTGGAGACAAATGCTGACAGATGTACTTGTAGAACTAAGAGTAATCGAGTGCTTGAAGATATACCTCAATCAATTTTGCGAACTGTGATACCTCGCAAGTCCGACCGTGTAATGATTTTACGAGGAGAATATAAGGGCAAACTAGCAACAATTGAGCATAGTGATCGTTATGAAGCTACGGTCAAACTGGTAGGAACTATTTCGAAACCATTTTCGCTTTCGTTAGATGACATTTCTGAATATTATAATCACTGAAATCGCAACAAAAGCAATCATCAATTGCGTGATTTACATCTCTCTATTTATTTTTTGATTACTGTTTAAACAAATATTTATTTAATGCTAATTTTATTGACCGCTGTCACAACTTATACAAGTAATTAAGGAACTATAAAATCTAACAATCCAGCAAATATTATACTGTAATTTATAGGCCAATAAAAATGGAGAAGAACAGCCATGAAAAGTATAAGTAGTGTCCAATGTAGTGCACATCTGAAAGTATGCTGATCCAGTGGCTCGTTTCGAGGAAACCAAAAGATGTATAGGCATAACTGAACAGGTAAAGCACGTGAAGTCGCATCAAAAGGTAGATGAGACAACGAACGGAAGACATGTTAAGCAACTGATTAACTCTTGGGTTGCGGGTTCGGTACTTAATCACCATGCTTGAAATCTAAAAATAATGACAAATTATTGATTAGAAAGAGTTTTCCGAGTAAAAAGAATTACATCTTTTTCCATTTTCATCATGACCATTTCCAGGGCAAAGGTGTTGTAATATCCAAACGCGTAACCATGCCAAAGGGCAAGAAAAAACAAGGTGATAAATTGACTTGCAAGCTTAGATTTGAGAAATTTAACACGTTTGAATACATAACGTAAAGCAAAGCTGTTGGTGCTAATATTGAATGATTCAATCAATCCGCCAAAGGTTGCCGTTGTCTCATAATGCAGTAAGTTCATGTTGAAACATCTATCAATTAGACCAGATTTCGGGTCTCGGGATATTCCATACATGATAAGGCCTCCTTCCTGTTGGAGATTGGTTAGATAGACTTAAACAAAAAAGATAAACCATAAAGTCGCACCGAAATTAGCCATCCAGAGATGTATTTACACAGTGTAGCCTTGTTAGATATGGCTAATAAAGTCAATTTCCATATTAAACCTTTTGATTTCTGAGGTAAAAAAAATTCAATTCGTAATTGAAAATGAGCAAATATAATACTCACAAACTGGTCTGAAATAAAATAGCCAGCAGGAAAATAAGCTTGTCCAGCTTGATAGAATGCAAAATATACTAATCCAAGAGCAAATCGAATGACCGATTGCTTCCAACTGTAAACAAAAGAATGTTATTATGAAATATCATTTTGCATTTACCAAAATGAAAGAAGATTTTCTTTACTATCCGTAAAGTGAAGATAGTCCTTAAAACGAACTTGGGGTCCAATAAGAAAACTTGGTGGAAAGTAAACCCTTGATAAAATTTCGAGTAATGATGGTACGCTTTCTAGTGCAGTGTTCTCATTGGTGGCCACTCCGTTGTTTTTCTTTGCATTTAAATTTTGCTGTCCATCGTAAATATCGAAAGATAAAGCTATCAGAGACAAAGTAAGCACACATTGCGGCAGTGTCCATGTAAAATTTGCAATTTGACCAGATTCTTTATCTTGGTAGCCATAAAGCAAATAAGCCTGGTAAAGAATAGAATTCGGTAACTGCTAAGATATATTTCAAACTGACCATAGTAAAGAAAAAATTGAGTGCAACCATAATTTGAGTTGGCCCCAACAACTTTATGGTACTCCATACCACAAGACATGCCACCAAGGAGTGAATAATGCCAGTTCCTAAGAACGAGTTATTTATGGTACACTATTGAAGAATAGTTAGTTACCAAAATTGTAATAACAAATTAGAAGACCAAAGAATATGTTGAAAAAATGCTTTATTCGAACATCTTTTTTCACTAAAAATAAGTTATACACAATCGCTAATAGATAACCTGTTAAATCGAAAGAAAATGATCAAAATATTTAAATTAATAGAATGCATCAATACATAGCAATTGGGAAACAAAAAGGCGAAAGACATCGTCCTTGAAGCCTAAATAAAGGTTAAGAAGATTGTCTTTGGTGAAGGCCATTGAGAATGCTTTCGAGTTGACTAGTGACTCACTAGTGGAGTGCTTGACTGACTAATAAGACGTATAGACCAGGTAGAAGTGCATTGGTGTGCAGGCAGTGATGGATCGATCGAGCGAAACGACTATTAGTGGTGGCACTGGTGGAATGGTTCGTGCCTGGACTGCCACTCACTTGCACCAGTACTAGTACTATTGAACCGACTGTTGGACTCTGACAGTTCAATGCGGTGCATGGTAATAGGCACATGTTCGATAGCGACTTGCGCATGCCACTTAGTTAGTTGGTAGTTGCTTCTCAATTGAATTAGAACTTGTCAACTGTGTGCTTGCATGTGATTGAATTTGCTGGCACACCTTTTCCCGATAATACTGAACAGCGATGAAACCCATTCGGCACAACCAATTGAGTACATATATTTAACGCCCTTATTTTCACGTACAGAATAATAAAGTAAATAATGTAAATAAATCCAAAAGGCAATTTTAATTTATAACTCAGATTTGCTCATTCTTGGTCCTTTAGTCTTCTTGACTTGAAAGCCTTTCTTTTTAGAATTCGCTTTATTCAAGGTAGAATCGTCACTGGACAAATCATTTTTCTTCTTTTTCTTTTTACTTTTCTCTTCATAAGGGTTGATAAAGTCCTCACTTTTAGGCACTAAATTCAACTGTTGGGCAGCTAAATTAAACATTTTCAAGCTAATCTCGTCGATCAGATTGGATGAAACTGAAAATGTAAAGCACCATTTGTACGTGTCCACCCATTGATTGTTTGCTTTTAAAAGTCGATCACTTATGTCTGGCAGTTTGAGGACTAGATTTCCGAAAAATCCGCAGTTATCTAGAATAGAAAGAACGTGTTCAATAGCATCACTCTTAGGCAGTTCTTCTCCTAAAATGTAATCAGAATTTTCTATTTTTGCACGAGAAACTTGTAAGACATCGAATATTTTTTCAAAAATTCTTCGCATCATCTCATACTTTTGTTCGTACTTTTGAAACTTGAGCAATGTTTGAACTGCCTCTAAATGTTGCTTTCTCTTCAGAGTAAAATAGTTTTGTATATCTTCTTTGGAGACAATTTGCTTTGGTGTGGCATTGCTTTCATCGTTTGCTTCAATGAAATAAGCGGCAAACAAGACCGATATACTTAATAGACACATGCCCATTGTAACCGGACCTTAAAAATTTGTGTACAAAATTGGAATTAGTTCTCATAATGAACAGTAATAACATTATAACATTAATAAACAGTAATTACCGAAAGATAACATTTTGACAAGTCGGCTTAAGACGAGAATGAAGCGACAAATTTGAGTTTGTTTCGATAGTAGCTGTCAGAAATTCTCAGATTGCAGTGCACATTGTGCACATGAGAATTTCTCATTGAGAAGGCGCGTTTTACACCCAACCTCCGTTTAGATTGAAATAGTAACTCAAAGGAAAATTACCGTAAATTCAATTAATGAAACTTAAATGTGACGATCGATAATATAATTTGTATGTTTATTTGTTAATGTCAATAAAAATCAGTAATGAATACAGTAGCATTAAAAGTGTTGCGAGTCTCTTTAGAGACAAAAACAAGTAGTGTCAAAATCTAACCATTTTCCATTTATCGAATATTGAACAATTCAATATAAGCTAGACTATAAACACGATGTAAATTTATTCTAACATTACTTCTGTAGAGTTGTCAAAATTGTATTTGGACTAGAGATAAAACTTGATTGTTAGTAAAATATGAACTATATGCTAAAAAAAAATAAACCATATTGATTTGTAAGACAATCACTAAGCATCAAATAACTGTGAAATGATTATAATTATATGAGAAGAAACTAACATCGAATTTAATTTACAATAAAAAAAATACATTAAAGTAAACACAAAAATTATAAAAGAAAAAACTAGCAATTATTGATTATTTAATTTTTAATCTTTAAATTGTATTCTCTGAAAAAATTCATCAAAAAATTATCTAGTTAATAGCTATTAAATTGGAGCTTAAGAGAATCTTAAAAGTACCATTGCCAATGTCATTGTTATTGGTATGTTTAGTAAAACATTGTTCAGTTATGGAAGACAATTGGTGACTACAAGAGTAAGAGTTATTTACAAATGATACGACTATAAGCAAATAAACAAAGTTTAAATAAATGGTTATTAGTAATAACTTATTACACACACGTATGTACATTATGCATATTTATCAATTATATCAAATGTCATGACGATTGTCCAAAACAAAAAACTTATCTTTTTGGTGACTAATTGATTTGATGTGATATTGCTTTCATCATTTTTTCTTAGTTAGCATTAGTGACAAGAACATGCTGTAATACTGAGAAAGCTCAACAATTATCAGAAAAAGTGAAAAGATTATTGAAAGTGGGCTAAGTCAAAAGTCACTAAATTTGTGATCACTGATAACCTCACAATGCTTTGAGGATGATAGCATCGTGACAAATCATGGAATGTACGATTATGAAATGGCCAACACGAAGGGAGACAATAACGTTGAGCCGAGTTGAGTCGAGACTGTCGAGTGCAGTATTGTCGCAATCGGCCCTAAAGCGTCCACAAGTGGATCGTCTATTTCCACCTTCACTTATCAGCTTTTAGAAACATTCACATTTGGTTCTGTGTACAGACGAATCGTCTTGCTGCTTTGCTGTCAAAACATTGCACTCTTGTTATCGTCCCACTTTGGTTGCTACCACTCGGTCATTAAAATCACAAGCCAACGTACCACCATACCCTGTCCAATGTTTACGCCATTCCGGCTTTAGTTATGTTTTACAATTATGTACTCGAGCTGTAAACATGATCGGTATAATGTGCAATATTGTCGCCACATTATGCCCAAACTCTCCATTCTCAATTTATGAATAAACGCCCTTTCCATTTCTATGCTACTTGGAACGTGCTAATTAGCCCCCGATAATGTGATGCTCAGTTGATTGATTTATATTATCTCAGTTTGTCTGTTTGATAAATTTTATTGTGTGAATATGTACGCAAGCACTCAACGTTGTATATAGCATTAGTAAAAATATATATTTTAAATTACCCATCTGCTCAATGTGTAATGCTCATTGAACCTGTCTGACTTATAACTTACTGTTAGCAGTTTGTTCAAATCATAATAAATTCGAGCCGTGTGTTGTCACTCGGAATAATGTTCAATATTGTGAGAGCATTCACCAGGCGCAAGCCAATAGAAGATGCGGATAGCAGTGAATCCAAACTCAACAGATGTCTAGGCACTGTCGACTTAACTGCCCTCGGTATGTTCAAAATGACCAGTTGAATGACTCAGTTTGATTTCGTTTGTAATACAGGCATTGGTTCTACCCTCGGTGTTGGAATTTACGTTATCACGGGAACTGTGGCGGCAAATCAATCAGGTTAGACTTTATAGATAGTTCTAAATTATTTTCATTGTTAAATATTCTCTAGGTCCTTCTGTTGTCTTAAGTTTCATTATAGCTGCCGTTTCGAGTATATTTGCCGGTCTTTGTTATGCAGGTGTGGAAGATTTAATTGTAATTATTTGTAATCGTTAATTTATTTTTAATTTGACAGAATTTGGCGCTCTTGTTCCTAAAGCTGGGTAATCTTTGATTTACATTTTGTTGTCGTTTACTATTTTGTGTTTACGGATAGATCTGCCTACATATATTCGTATATTTCAGTTGGGGAGCTTATGGCCTTTGTCATTGGATGGAATTTGATTCTCGAATATGTGATTGGTAATTTGATTTACAACTTATTCTCTAAGAGTAACCAAAATGTCTCTTCTTACAAGGCACTGCTTCGGTTGCTCGAAGTTATAGCAACTATCTTGATTTTTTGTTTGAAAATAAAATTCAAGCATTTTTTATGCAGTATTTGAAATTGCCTGACTCAAAGTGGTTTTCTTCGTATCCCGATGTGTTTGCATTCTCTTTGACAATGCTTCTTGCAAGTATGTAATTGAATTTTAAGAATTTGCATTGCATTGTTAAATCGATCATATTTTAGTCATGCTTGTAATTGGCGTGAAAGAGTCAACACGTTTTACTACAATTTTTACGGGAGTCAACATACTGGTCATTTTGTATTGCATGATAGTTGGCAGTTTTAAAATTGATTTTCACAACTGGAACATTTCTCCAAACGAAATTCCTGCAAACCAAGGTGGTGGTAAAGGCGGATTTATGCCTTTTGGAGTCAAAGGAATGATTGGTGGCGCGGCAACTTGTTTCTACAGTTTTGTTGGCTTCGATGCCATTGCCACCACTGGCGAAGAAGTCCTCAACCCTCAACGTGATATTCCAATCGGCATTGTTTTATCCTTAATAATTGTGACAATCGCTTATTGTGGCGTTTCAGCAATTCAAACTTTGATTTGGCCTTATTGGGATCAAAACCAGAAAGCGCCATTACCTTACGTATTTGATCAAGTCGGCTTTCCCTTTGCCAAAAATGTGATAACCATTGGTGCCTTGGCAGGTCTTTCCACTAGTTTGCTTGGAGCCATGTTTCCATTGCCTCGAATTCTTTATGCTATGGCCAGTGATGGATTGTTGTTTAAATTTCTGGCAAACATAAGTCCTCGTTTCAAGACACCAGTTGCAGCAACCATCATATCTGGTCTATTTTCTGCATTAATGGCCACTTTCTTTGATGTTGACCAGCTGGCAGAGATGATGTCGATTGGTACTCTCTTGGCATATAGTCTAGTTGCGATCTCCATTCTTATTCTCAGGTATTTTCATTTGCAATTATTTTCATTTCTAGTACAACTATGCATTGTATCTCTAGGTATAAAAAAGAAGAACAAACATTTGGCGCCATAGATGCCATTCAAAACCCCGATTATGTTGAAAATGAACCTGATAATATTTACGAAGGTTCTTTAATTAGTCGAATATTGAATCTAGGTTCAGTTTCCACTCCTGACTCTTTCACTTCCCGAATTAGTTTATCCCTTATTTGGCTTATGTGTAAGTAAACTTATTGCCAAAGAGCAGTGACTTTTATACACATGTAATTATTTTGTTTACACTGACCTTTGTGTTCATTTACAGGCTTTCTAGTTGTGGTCTTCAACGTTTTGATGTTCTTTTATGAAGATCAATTATATGACTTCACAATACCCGTATATATCACAATTATATTAATGCTCTTGGTTGGTGCAATCATTTTGACTTATATTTGCCTTGCACGTCAACCAATGGTCAACGCGAGAATTTCTTTCAGGGTATACTCCTTTGGTTATAGAACCATTGAATTTCTAATCGATCTCTTTGTTCAGGTTCCAATGGTGCCTTTGTTGCCTTTGTTGAGTGTGTTCTCTAACATTTACCTCATGGCTCATCTTAATATACTGACTTGGTATCGTTTCTTCATCTGGATGGCTCTTGGCTTCGTGATTTATTTCTCATATGGCATTGTGAAAAGTGTAGGATATTTGACCCAAGAAGAAAAAAATCGACTTAGCCTTGATGTTGTCGAGGAGGAAGAAGAGGAAATCGACTAAGACCATTGTGATAATTATAACAAACAAACTATTAATATAAATAACGAACTCATCAATTCGGTTGAATCTAATTTATTTATAAACAATTATTTTCATTTTCATTTATCATCTAAATTGGTATTTTAATAAAATATGACTATGTCGATACAATGAACAAAGTTTTTATTAACTCAATTTGTCGTAACTATAAGTTATGAATATCATTAATGAATGTGTTATGTGTTTGCCCATTTATGCGAAATATTGATCATATTTCGGTCAGGACTATAATAAAATCCTAAATACCTTCGATTGTCCATCATACCAATAAGAAAATTTCCGGACTTTCAAGTATTTATCTTAGGACATTTAAAATTGTTTGTTCACTATCTAAGAATCAATCAATGTATATAAATGCAAATGGAAGCAACCTTTGATGAAAGCGCGTCTGCATCGTTCGATTACGGCATGAAATGCCTGTTGACAAGCGTCATTTTGGTTGGTGAGCGAAGCACCATCGTCAGCTCGACGTCATCATCTAGATCGCAACGGACTACTGTGTCGATAATAACGCGTACGGTGTCTGTCGAATATCTAACAGTTGGAATCGATTGTGCGGGACATTCAGCAGGGACAGACCGAGACCGAGATAGACGACTGCACTGGCCGTAGTGGCAGTCAATTTCCTTGTCTAGATAGATCGTATCTGAAAGGAATCATTTCACCTTCTACGCAAATTGCTTCTCTCACTTGGCCACTAGAATGGCTGGTCAGTGGACCACTAAGTGATGATGCCACCAGTTGTATGCACATATTGACTGGGTCGATAATCATGCTCGATTCGAACCTTCAGATAGAAAATGTTGCAACAAGTGAGCCACCACAAGATTGTCCTCTCCTCCTCAGTATCGATGGGCATTGAAATTAGAAATCGCTGATCGCGCCAAGCTCAATTCATTTCGACAATCGACAAAACGACTCACTTTCCTCGTCGATTTGGTAGGCAAAAGCACTCACAACGCCATTTCAAACGCTTTCAAGCGACGACATCGAAATCAATGCTAACGTTGTCCCAATTACTGTTAGCGTCATTGTCACTATGGAACAGTCATTTTTATGCGAAGAAACCAACCTGGAAAGCACCAAATGGTTCCTAGAAGGTCTGTGCAACGAGTACAAGACCGGATTTGACTCACTCAAGGAAATGTTGCCCTTCTGTCAATCAAAGCTGAGTTGCGAGAAAATGGAACAGTTCCAATACGAGATTGCATGTGTGGAGAATAATCTGGCCCAACTGGATTCGTACTACAGTAGGTACAAAGATAAACCTTTTTACAACCACCACTGACATTGTTGCACGCTGTAGAAAGTCTCGAATCGATTTACCTAGGATCCCTCACTGAGGGCCTCAGTCAACCGACTGAACTGAATGACACTTCGACGACGGACAACTATCTCAACTTGGACCCGATCGACCCAAACTATTATCAACTCGAGTCAAATGTCAATTTCAATTTTGAACCGGCTACATTTGATTGTACAGATGCGATGAACAGCGAGAAGCTTTCACTCTCATCAATGGACTACCTTCTTGCTATTGATGACTCGGACGACTTCTTTGAGTTCATCAAGTCAGAAGAGAGTGCAGACTTGTGCCGACCACCGAGTAATGTTATTTCAGTCAAATCAGACCTAGAAAATCAAAATCTTTCACTTGGAACTGATCAACTGGAGACTAAACCAAACAAGGCAAACAAGTCAAAATGTAAGCACTTTTTAATGTCATTAATGTGAGTTAACCTCTCGTTGTGCTTTTGCACAGCTTCCAGTGCTAAACAATCAAAAAATGCAAATGGTACAATTAAGAAAACAAGACCAAACGAATCTAGAATCTGGTACAAATGTGCATGGGAAGGATGTAGTTTCGGAAGTTACTACAATGGAGTGGTCAAAAGACATAGTCTCAAGAGGCACAGTGGTAAAATCAAAATTGACAAATCCTCTAACTCGTCCATGCACCGGTTCAAGTGTGACTGGCCTGGCTGTGAAGTGTCACTTGTTGCCTATCACAAGTTGGTCGAGCATAAGCGCAAACATACCGGTGAGAAGCCTTTCCGGTGCAAATGGAAGTCATGCAACTACGCCACTGCTCGTCTCTACAGTATGATCATCCACGAGAGGACACATAAACTAGACCCCTTCGTTGAGTGACCGTGCGCCATGTCTGTCCTGTCCATAGTCAATTCGATAGTGGTGTACCCTGTACATAGTATGGCGATATCGCATTAAACTGGTTCACCATATGGCCACCCGCCAACCAATGTGAAGTGTATGGCGATCGTTGGAGGCGAATAGATGAATGGAGGCTGACCGGGCCAATTAGCGAGAGTACCGTTTGCCAACAGGCGCCTGTCAATTGCTTGCAAGCAGCTGGTCGTCAGTGGAGTGGTCTCATTAGCGACGGAGTGAGTGCCACACCGAATGCCTCGGCACGAGTGCACTTCTTAATTGTTGCAGCCACTGATCTATTCTCTCCGTTTGATTGTTGCTCTCACACGCGCAAAGCTAACCTAAAAGAAAGAAATGCAGCGAACTCAAATAAATACTCGAAAGGGAAAGTGCCGTGCGGAGCATTATTTACTGCCCGAGCTGTCCGTATTAATAGCCTCAATGTCGTGGCCTGTATATAGCGGGATGGGGGACAGCCTAGCTCGGAGTGACTCTTCTTTGGCGGATCGTTTGTCTTGCACATCTGTCACATCCGTCCTTCAGCCTTGGCTTGCCATTGGCTGTGCCATATCGCACACAGCTCAACTGTTCGACACTGCAGGTCGGTTATTAGCGCACGTCCGCTCCAGTCCGTGCACGCGTGTCTGTGTTTATGTCGGGACGCGGTTCGAGTTTGGAACGCACGCAATGCGTCGCAAATGATGGTCAACCGGAGTACGTGCTGGACCGATCTAGTTTAGTAAAATGGCGCCAAACAAGTCGACAGCCAATATTGCTGGTACCTCGTACCGCACTTGGATAGTGCTTACAACTGTTGTCATTGTTCTCCTTTGCTCTTCCTCGGGTATGTCCCCAATTGTCATCAGAGTCAACTAACCATTTTCACTGGTTCAGTATGCCAAGACTTGATTATGCAAAAATGTTTGCCAAAGGCTGACATGCAGAACATAACTATCAAATGCAATGGCAACGAATTGATTGCCATCAAAGCGGCATTTTTCACTTCCTCAATCGTAGACCAATGTCCATTCGCTTATGTAAACCGATCACAGAGCGAATCCTCCTCGAATGAGATCGACCACACTCGTACCAGTCACAAATTGTCCTGCACCGATGATCTTCGCATGACACTAAACTCGAGGTAACTATTGTTCACCTCGATCATTCCCCTTTTCACATTTTTGCTCCAAGATGTTCTGGTCGGTCAAACTGTTTGGTAAATCTTCGTAAGGTGCACAATAACCAGTGCGCAGGTTTTGATGGATGGATCAACATAAAATATGCCTGTGTGAGCGGTAAGTTTGTGTCATTCTAAAGACTTGTCTTTGTAATTTATAAACATGTCAGAGCCACGAATGCATTCGTACTGCAATTTGGACCTGAGTGACAATTTTGGCTATGTAACCAATCCTGGGTAACTAACTGTCAATCATACTGTCAATATCCCTAAATGAATCGTGTGTCCAATTAGGTACCCTAAATTCTACCCACCATATATTTGCAAATGGAAAATAAAAGCGTTTCCTGGCCAGAGGATTCAGATCGATATTTTAGACCTCTCAATCAAGGAACCTCGATTCACTAACAAGAAAATGTCGTCCTACGAGTGCAACGACTATTTTGCCATCATTGAAGACAATGCCAAAGTGGCAACTCTCTGTGGAGAAGTGAAATCGAACTTGATTGAATATCGCAGCAAAAGTGACCAATTGATCGTGGAGTTTGTGAGTTATGACTTTTCACCCACTCGAGGCGTTCTATTCAAATACTCACGTGAGTAAATCCTCAATGATGTTTTCTCATGCCAGTGCAGAAATAGACTAACTGTTGTATCGCAGTGTTGAATTGTCCTACACTGAAGCCACCATCCAATGGTCACATGTACCGCAATGGAAGCTACGCATACTACAGCTGTCATTTTGACTATGTGTTCGAAGACACAGGACTACAGACTAGAGTGCTATTCTGTGAGTACGATACCTACTGGAATGGCAGTGTGGCTCGATGTGTTTGTAAGTGTTCCTAATCTTCTCTTACTTGAGGCAAATAATTAATGCGATCCTTTCTTGTCACAGCCAAAGAAAATGTCACCGTGATGGCGTACGCATTAACACACCAAGGTGAAGGAACTGCTATGGAAATTGAAAAGCTCCCAGAGGTCATGCAAATTAAACGTTTCAACAAAGGTAAGTGGCAATGAAGACACTTTATTGGAATGATTGCTAATACATGTGTGTGTCTCGGTGGGAAATCACAGGATTGATCACGCCAATGGTTCTTCTGGTGGTTGTAGTAATCGTTAATATGGTCATCATCTTGGTTCTCATCAAACTGAGAAAGAAGTCTTGCAAGAGAAGCAGTCCTGAAAGATCAGAGAGTACTTCAGTCTGAAAGAAGACAAGTGCATCTATCACAAATGTCCATGACGAAAAAATCTGTGATAAGAAAGAATGGCGAGAGAACTCTATATTTACTGCATAGCCGTTAGGCTTTAAGAAACCTCATTGTTGACTCTTCAAAGTATTATCAAACTAACATAATTCAAATGTATATATAAATGTTGTCAGACAACATTGACATAATATTGAATGTTATAATATGAAAGAAAGACTCACATCGCGTTGATTTAACTTCATAATAAACCCATAGATAGTCATCGATTAAATGTTCCATCTTTTGATTTTTCCGTTGTCAAAGACGACACAGGTCGATGGTAGAGGTACTTGTCGAGCTGGATTTGAATTCATACTCTGAGAATCAACAAAGTCCTTAATAAAAAGGTCGATGTTTTGGGACAATTCCTTGTTTGATTTTACTAAATCACTTAATCTAAAATAAACATTAATTAAGTAAAAGAAAAATTGAGTACAATTGAGTATACTTTTCTCTATCAAAAAGATGATTTTCTTGAATCCGATGGCAAACATTTCGATTCAAGTCACGATCAAATAACGGAATGCCAAAGTGACAGTCAAAGAGGGACCAACTCTGACTCTGCATACATCCAACAGTGCTGTTGTGGTTGTGCTTGTATTTGATCAGTGTCAAATAGCCACAAATACGACGCAAATTAAAGTGCCTCAACAGATTTACTATAGCAAGATTGTCACGAAACGTACTGAAACTTTGATCACCATCTTGATTGTCTGATAAAGGCAAAGGCAAATAAATAAGCTCTTCGTAAGATATTTTGATACTATTTTGTGGATATGCCTGAATTAGTACAGGATTATAAATAGAAGACTCGTTGATTGCAATCAATGCGTTCGAAATAGTGACAATCCCGGAATCTCTACCCCAAGGAGTGATCATCAAGGCATCGTATTTGTGAAACATGTTAGGTAATTTAGAAAGGCGAACACCTTTTGATAGTAGAAGAGAGGGAGGACCGCAGTTTGTAATCGAATACAAATAAAGTTTAAACCAGATTGAATTGACAAGTGAAGAAGCGCCAAAGTATGGAATCAAATCGCTGGTGATAATTTGTGTTTCATTGCTAAGCGGGGCAACTGAAATCAACAGTTCATAATTCCGACAAAGCAGCCGCTCACAAGACTCTGAATCAAGATTAAGTAAACTTTCACACCTAATCAAGTCAAGTCCCAAGCCTTGAATGGAATTTTCGTTTTCGTTTTCAATCAGATTTTTAGTGAGCTCTAAATTGTTTCTCAAAAACTGTATAGTCTGACAAAGAATGATAGCATGCAAGAAATAACGTTCTGCTTCGCCACCTTCCTCTTCAAGAGTTAACTCATTGATCTTAGCAAGTTCAGATACAAAACTATCCATTGATTCATCAGATAATTTGCCAACTTCAAACATGGTGACAGCGTGCGATTTGAGACCAGGAGTGAGATTGCCCATCATGAGGAAAGCAGCCAAAGTGGAATCATAAAGAAGTCCCATTCGTTTTCTGTTGTTAGTCATGGGCGCAATGAGAGAGCCAGAAAGTTGCGATTCGACGGAGCTTTGTTTGGCAACACCTTTATTTGATTCTGTGTCATTACTTTCACTTGTAGTGCTGCTGACTATTGCCTTCTCCTCCTCCACACAACTAAGAGAGTTGATGAAATCAGATATGTTTTCTGTCAATTTGGAAACGTTCTTGTCAGAATTAGAAGATGCAGACAAATGCTTTAGCCACGATGAGTGACAAGTGTTAACGTTGATATCGTTGTTTTTCTTGAAAGCAAACCCAAGACGACAGTACATTGAAATAGCATTCTTGACTAGACTTAGATCTATTTGCAATACATCTGAGAGTTCAGAAATTGTCGTTTTCTCGTCAATAGAAACAAAAATTTTGTATAGTAATGTTTCAAAATAATCACCGGTTGTTCGATTCATCACGAAACCTTCCAATGGCGGAATGTAAATAAGATCGTTATTGTCGATTAAGATATCGAAGTATATAAGCCCTTTGATGTATAAACTTAAAACATCTTCGTAATTGAAATGACCAGCAATAAAAATTTTAGAGCTTTCGTTCAAAATAGTATCGATTACTGTTTTTTCGGATGTAGTTACCATTGTTTTCATATCATCTTCAGTGATATAACCTGGTCTCACAGTCCACCAAAAATCGATCAATAGACTGTCAACAGGTTTACTAGGCAGTAAGTCCTTGATTGGCTTTTTGATCATACCCAAAAACTTTTTTGAGGATTTAAATTGATTCATCAAATCGATGTATTGGTTTCGGCCAATACCAAGCAAACGAACACAATCGGCAGCAGTAAAATTGGGCAAAGTGTCATAGTTTTTCTCTTGCTCGATCATTTGAATTAAAATGGTCTGATAGTACTGAAATGGTGTAATTCTCATTCCATTGATCTATTGAGTAAAATTGAGTTAATTGAGAAAATCTATGTAATTATTTATTACAATATAGTTGGACAAGTGGTATGGGAAAAGCATGTAGTGCTCCCGACTGTAACGAAGTAACTGTTCATAATAAGCACGCTGATTCTTCTCAACATAACGAACTTTGACAATAAAAAAATTAATATAACCAGTTAAAACAGCTGTAAAATGTAAATGTGAGAAAACATACTTAAATTCTCTTTATATTTCAGTTGATTAACAATGGAATATTCCTTTATTTTTTTGGCATATTCATCAGCATTGCCAACAAGCTGCGCAAAATAAGAACAGAAAATATTAACTTCAAGAACAAGATTACATATTACATTACATTTTTCACGTTTTGTGGCAACTTGACCCAAGTGACGTTCTTAGAAATGTATTGATTCAAATCCATTCCGGCTCACTAGATGCACATATGGTAAGTGAATCGCTAATAAGCTTTCAGAGTAGCAGTATAAATAGATTTGGCATTGCAATTTGCATCCAACCGAGATGCATCGGCAATGTGTAAACAGTAATATGCTATTGCAGCGCCATCTAGTTTGAGTTTGTATTTCGCGTAAAAAATGAAATCAATTCTTGAGGACAGATGGTTATTTCTTTCGAAATTGTTTCGGACTTCAAAGTTAGCTTGCAGAATTGTGTTAACATCTTCCTTGCGGACTCATTTGACGACTGTTCAATTAATAAAAGTATTTTAAAGATCCCATTGAAAATGTCTTCTTGATACTTAACGTTGTCCAAATTTAGTTTGATGAGTATTTTGCTTAAATTGGTTAAAATCAGTTTTGTCTCATGGACGGAAATCTGAACTTTAATAGCAGATATAAAGTCATACAAAACAAATAGGCTCACACCAATCAAGTCATAATGAGCAGAAATAAGCGACTTGTCGAACAATGCACAAATGGAAAGCACAAAGGTTTTGGCGAATTTTATAAGATTGCATTTCATTAACGGGAAAATGTATCTTTGCATCAAGTTTAAATGTTTTTGAATAAGAGTCTCGTTAGATTGATTGAATGTAATGTTATCAATTAATTGGATAAAAACTTCTTCCAGTTTTTTGTCTGTTTCTAAAGCAGATTTTAAATTGTTTGAATTTAGAGAAAATTTAGTGTTCACTTTTGTCTTCAAATTTGCTTGAAGAATACTGTATAAATTTTCCATTAATATGTCAAATGTTTCTTCATCAGTCTTGTGGAGCATGTGTCTCAACCTAATAAATATCAATTGATCGTATCCATTTGACTTCAAGACAGAAAAACAATTCAGATTTTTAGCATGCAAATTTTGATGGTTCAGAAACAAACGAAGACATTCTAAGCCAATCAACTGATTAGATACCAAGAAATTTTCTATTAATTGAATGGTTGTCGGAAATAAGTTATAGATCAACATGTGCATATTATCATTTCTAGAAATGCAATATTTAATTTAATTTAATTTAATCGCTTTGGTCACTTACTTCACATAAAACACCAGATGTTTCCAGACGATTGTGTTGCCATACACTAAGGTCCATTCCTCATTGCCATTAGCATTTCGAGATTTTAAAATATCGCCAATTGTCATCAGAATTGACGTATTCAAACAATCTGAAAATTGTTCACATTTGAAAAAGTTTTTAATAGCTTTCTCAAAATCAATCACGTCAGTTAATTCGCTAAATAATGGAACACAATGAAAAATAATCAAA
This sequence comes from Rhizoglyphus robini, assembly GCA_023373905.1. NCBI lineage: Eukaryota > Metazoa > Arthropoda > Arachnida > Sarcoptiformes > Acaridae > Rhizoglyphus > Rhizoglyphus robini. The sequence goes on along the minus strand of JAKIJQ010000012.1, from coordinate 3,548,690 downwards.
TATGGTAGAATGGTTCCACCGAGTTGTGTTGACATTTGGACACTGTATTTATGTGGAATGTTATTCAAAAAATCAGTTAGTTGTCCAATAGTATCTTGAGTCATAATAAGCAGCTTGTTTGCATCAATTGATTGATCAAACATATTTTTGTTGGGAAGAATACAGGAGAGAATATTGTGTAAAAGTTCAGAAATATCGGAAATAGATTGATTGAAAGATTCAGTTGGAAGATTCGCAATTAAATCTAAAGCATTCGAAAATTTATCGTGAAACAAATCAAAATTGAGCTGACGGCATTTAAATTCAGACACAACGTCACTTAAGGACAGGGCCATTTTGGAAACAATTGTCATGTTTGGCTTAACATAAGTTGACTATGCAAACGTTTTTCTTCAGAAGTGGTATGGGCCCTACCGTGGGGCTATAACAAACCAAAACATGTGCAGTGCACATTGCCACTATTGAATAGTGACTATTCTCACATTGAAAATTTTCAAGTGCAAATAGTCGTCGTCTATTGACTTCGATGACGCAATCTTTACTTTGACAGTTATATACTTTTGTTTACATTCTTGTGGCAATTACGATATTTGATATTACACACATTTCAGCAAATCAATTTTTAAAACTTAAAAAAAATTAAAATACAAAGAATCAGTTTATTTTTAAAATATTTTTATGGCATTTGTTTGAGATTTGAGTTTTGATTCTAAAGAGATTAAATAATTCAAGATAATTATGATTAAATTAATTATCTTTAGGATCACTGATGCCATCGTTATTAATGGAAAATGCTGCTTCAGCTTCTGGTAAATTTGGAGAATCATAAACTTTGCAAACTCGGTTTTCTCCTTTTCCTTTTCTTAAAGAAAGTCGTGTAGTGGAAGCATGAGCTAAAATATGTCCTCCAATAGGTTTCTTATTATCTGCACTAAACATAGCACTAGCGTCGACATTTGCAACCACTTGGTTGGTTATGAGTACGGCAATACCAAATTCGTCAGCTAGTCTTTGAAGCATTCTCAAAAATCGAGCTAAATGCATTTGTCGAGCGGCTAGTTCAGATCGGCCGATATAATCAGTTCTGTATAAAGCAGTAGCACTGTCGACAACAAGCAAAGCATATCTTAAAATATATAAATTTTTGTTAGTAATAAGTCGAATAAAAATGCATTACCTTGATTCAGACATCATTGCAGCTGCATCAATAAGTAGTTGTGTTTGGTGGTCAGTGTTGTAAGCCCGGGCATAAGCAATATTCTCCAAACATTGTTTTTCATTCATGTCAAATCGTTTAGAAATTGCTACAAAACGTTCGGGTCGAAAAGTACCTTCAGCATCAATAAACAAACATTTGCCTTCAGCTCCACCCATGTCAATTGGTAACTGGCATGTAACAGCCAACATATGACAAAGTTGAGATTTTCCTGTTCTGAATTCACCAAAAAGTTCAGTAATTGACCCAGTTTCTATTCCACCTAAATTGTTAAGAAAATTTATTTATTAATTTTCTTAACATAAAGATAATAATAATACCTTTTAACATGGCATCTAACTCTTTGGAACCGGTAGTGATTAAAACAATCTCAGATCGTTTTAAGTGGTATTCTGTAGCAGTAGAAAATCCCATTGGTACCATTTTCATAGCTGCTGCCTGTAAAAATAATCCTATATAAAAACAACATCAATGTAAGAAACTATTTACAATTATCTTGTCGGCCTTTTGTTCACTGATTCCTTTTATTTTCTCAAGTGACTTCTTAGTGACATAAGCTACCGATTCGACAGTGTAATGTCCAGATTCTTGAAGCTTTTTTATATCCTGAGCAGATATACCACATCCCTAGGAAACAAATGAGAAACAAAATGTTATACAAAAATACAATTTAAATAAAAATAAATTAGGTTACCTCCAATTTTTGGATTGGTGTGAATGTGGTTTCAAAGTCCTCATCTTCAGTTTCGTCAATCTGTTCCGTTTCTTTTTGTTGTGCAGCTTTCATGGTGGAAAGTGAAGAAACCAAAAAGGTGAAAACAACGCAAAAAACGAAGTGCAACCAAACAAGTCAGCCAGCATAACACGACTGGCGGTTTGGCTAACTTTGTTTGGGCGCAATTTCTCGAATGTAACCGTTTATTCGATTTAGTCGCTTGGGTAGAAATAGCTAGCGGGAATATTTAAGTTGTCTTTTGAATTTAAAAAGTGGCGAAGTCGTGAAAAAATTATGCAACAATCTGACATTTTGAAATTAATTAATTAATTAACAACAATAATAATAACACGTAAAAATATTTAAATAGTAAAATAATAATAAAAATTTGTTCAATAAATTTATTCACATCAAAGCCAACGTGCGCAAAAGTTTTCATTAAACAATGTGAAGCGGTGATAATCAATCAATAAATATAAAGAATGCAAAACAGCAATAATAAAAGCTTTAATGAATAATCATTGATGAATTGGCCCAAATGATAAGTGAGAATATTGACATCTTCATTGGTTCACTTTGGTGAAAGGACTGGAGTTTCAAAGCATTCCAATTCGGTCATTTTCTTTGTTTCCCGATTTCTCGAAAAACATAAAATCCTAATAAATAAAATATAAACACATTATAATAAAAGACTAATAAAACGTAAATATCTCACAATTAAGAAAGTAGCAGCGAGTAAGACAGCTTTAATGTTGACGTCAAGATCAAGTGGAAAAGTCACACCAAAATAATCTGTATCAGTGAACATTTCCCGTGCCAAGCCAGCCCATTGTTTGCTTATCTTGCCAACTTTAGTGGCTCGGTCCAAAGACAATACTTCAAACTCTACATCACCGCAAAAGGAGTAGGTGCAAAGAGGACCTTCAATACGCAAGACAGTTTCTCCAGAGCCATTGTTAATACTAAATTTAGGACAAAAGATAGACCAATCTTGGGACACACTTCCTAGAAGCTGACCATTGGTGCTGTAAACTTCAATTTCCTTAATTAAATATAAGAATATTCATTATAATGAAATATTATAAAAAATAAAAGCAAATTACTTGAAGAAAGCATGGACAAAAACAACTTGAACAACGAAATGGACGATGCATGCGCATAATTTCAGTTCTTTGGTTGTCCATAATAATCATTTCAAATGGACGATTAGGACCAAGGCAGTTACGAGTGCAAAAATCATTTTCTAAAAGTTAAAAATGTATTATTGTATCTTGCGGTATATCATAAATCATACCTTCAACAGCATAATAAACGTGCTGTCCCATACTGTTTTTAACAGTGTATTTGTTGTTGGTCTCAAAGCCAGTAAATGCTAGAATAAAAATTATCAAATTCTTTCAAATTGCAACCTGATTTATACCTTCAAGAAGTTCAACTTTCTGTTTGACCAACAATTGATCGATCATTGTCAAATATTCCAAACCAGGAGGAATAGCTGGATTTGGATAAGCCGATGGAGGAGGCGCACCATATTGCACTATAAAGACAAAATTATCTATATTTGATTAAGATTACTAATTAATAGTTACTTGGAGCTTGCGATGGTGGTGGGTAATTTACAACTTGAGGTTGGCCAGGTGGAGGATAACTAGTGACAATAGGAGGCTGTCCCGGCATTTGATAACCTGGTTGAGCCATTGGCATTGGAGCGAAGCCAACTGGAGGAGGACCTTGCTCATAACCAGGCATTGCTGTCATTTGATACCCAGCCTGAGGCCCGTAATTCGGGTACTGATAAGGAGGTAATTGCCTTGGAAAATATAATATAAATTAATCAAATTGTTCAAAGCAACAATGCGCTAAGGCATATTTCGTTAATTTATAGTCTGAAATGAAGGTCATACTAACTTCATCTAATTGAAACTATGTAATGAATAGATGAATATAATTCAAAATTGAATCGATATGTGTCAACGTTATTTATGCCAATGTTTGCTAATGTCATAATATACGAATCATAAACAGTTGATTGCAATGTGTTTAGTGTAAATGTAATGGTGGGCGTGACAAATGTGCATCATCAATGTATGTTATTATAAGCCAAGTGGAGCGATATTATAAAACTTACCCGGGCTGATAAGCGGGTGAAGACATGATTGCGATTGTTTTGACTGAAGTCGATGGCACAAACAAACGCAATCGACCACCCATGCAAAGATTGACGTATCTTTTCGCGGTCTATTCCATGTCTATACGGCCAGTCCATACGCTATCTATTCTGTACCTGAAACTGCGCTGTATAGACATAGAATAGATCGCGAAAAGACATGTTTTTTTAGAAATTCGCGCGATCTGTTCGGTGTCTGATATTTTATTGCTTTCTGCATACCGGTTCGCTCCTAGGTTCTGGTACCTTGTATACTAGTTCTAGAATAAATTTACTATTCAATTTCAATTGTAATATAATTTAATTGATAGAAATGTAGATCAGAATTGTCACGGTTAAAATAATACAATGTAAATACATAAAAATACATAGCAATCACATCGATTCAAAAATTCTTGTATTGGACAGAAACTGGTGAAATAGTGCCCTAGTTCTTCAGAATCTTCTTTACTTCGTGATTCTTAAATAGTCGATTTCATTCTCCTGTCCTTCAGGTGCCTCTGGACATCGCTTGAAAGTAGTTCGGAAAGGATTTTCTTTAATAACATTGCGTAACTTTCACATGTCTGATTCGATCCCCAAATAGTCGAGATTTTCTTGGTTGACGCTATCCATTAGTTCTTGAGAAGACGTGCTTGATGAATCAGGGTAATCATACTACAAAAAACAATAATATAAGTTATCTTTAGAATAAAATACCAAAAACATCTAAATAATAATTTACCGATTAGTTCCAAAAACGTTCTTCTCGTACCACAAAATTCGCGCTTTTGGTGCTGATCAAAATAAAACAACCAACAAGGAACTTATCCAACAGTATAGCCAATCAGAACGACCATCATCCAACCGATGAGGGCACTAGACAATTGAAAATATATAAATATTTCATTTAATGTGTATCAATATGGAATTTAACATATACATACATTCTTGTTGCACATGTGATCGGTCGAAATTCTGATGAGCCAATCGAGTAAAATAACTTGGATGAAATCATCTTGATGATATTTCGCCAAAATAATGAGTGAAATAGGATAAAATTGCCGATTTCAGAGTTTATTTTGATAATTCATTTGTGGACGGTAGAAACAAGTACAATAATAATCCTCAGGAGTCCTCACTCAACATATAGACACTACATGTGATAGTTTCACAAATTAAAAGTCAGTAGGTTCCAAAAGAGTTCAATTGGAACGAAAAAAGCACGCACAAAAATGTTATTTTCAGCAAAATCAAGGCAACAGTCAAAAGCCGGTGTTTACTCAACGGACAAATAGAGCAGTACAGCGACAACTGACTGCAGCTGGCCAGTTAGGCAGTGTAAGTTGAGTCATGCGCATGCACAGATCATCGCATTCAAATTTGGCTTCGATTGTAACAATCGATGTTGTTTACTTCGTTGCCTTCTTTGGGGAATAATAATCTTATAAGGTCCATTGGTCCATTTGGGCGTATGATCCATCGACCAAATTGGGTAATAAAGTTCTTCGGTCCATTTGGGCGTATGATCCATCGACCAAATTGGGTAATAAAGTTCTTCGGTCTATTTGGGCGTATGATCCATCGACCAAATTGGGTAATAAAGTTCTTCGGTCCATTTGGGCAACAGGTTCATTTGTGAGAATATTTACCAAAAAACGGATAACTTGAATTGTGTTTAATCGAAAAATTATTATGAAGCAATTTAGCATAAGTCCGCGCACATGCGCAAATAGCCGCGTATCAGACAAAGAAAACATACAGTATAGACATCTATCCATTTCTGTGTGTTCGGTGTCTATTCTATGTCTGATATAAGATGAAGACATAGAATAGACACCGTTTTCATGCATCAATCTTTACATGGGCCAGTTGCAGGCAGATTGCGAGTCGCTCACAGTTGTCTTACTGTGACAATAAATAGCGATACAGGCAAGCGTAGATGACGTAAAGACACTCTTGCTCTTGTGAGACTGAGTGTGACTCACCGAATCTAACTCCACTTGCGCTCTCAACTGAGGAAATGTTCTGCGTGCACCTCTAGGCTCTAGCACAATCACTGGGACAAATGCTCTTTGTGCGGTTCCATAAGTAGAAGCCAGTTCCAAGTCGTTAAAACATGATAACTCTAACTATAGTCCAATATACAAAAAAATCCACTGATTTGGGGCATTTGACCAATTTAGGCACAATACCTTTAATACCATTGGTACATGCCATATGACAAACAGACGATTTTAAACAACGATACATTTGTAAACGACTTCAAAATTAATTATATTTATTTTCATTATATTATTTAAAAACTACATTTTGAGAATATTTTTTAATTCATCATACTCTCTTCTTTTCATAAATTCCTGAGCTTTCAACTCATCAATAATAGCTTGGAAACGTTGTTTTAATGCCATATTTTCGATACCTTCCAGTTCTACTTGTTGGGCTAATCTTTGAGAGCAAATACTGCTGATTTCGGTTTCAATTTCTTCAAGTTTTAATCTGAGAGTTTCGTTTTCAATTCCCTGTTCGAGACTTGATGCGGCTTCTTTTCCTTCACTATCCATAAATCCTTCGCTTTCCATAGCCAATTCTGTGAGGATAACAATGAAATAAGCGAAAACAAAACAACAAACAAATTGTTCTAATACCTGAATTTGCAGAGTTCGAGGGTAACATTTGAGAGAACGAATAATCTTCCACCATTTTGCCATCAACGTCGTCTTTCAAGTAATCTTTGAATCCACTAGACATCCGACTCCCTTCATCTGAGTCGCCGAGTTGTCTGTCATCGTCATCATCACTAGAACTGACAACATCACCAAATAAATCGCCTAATACAAAAAATTATAAATAAAATGCGAACAACACCAGCACAATTCCATACCGACATCGTACGCTGAATTAGTTCCACTTGGCCCAGCCATATCTTTATCTTTATCTTTAGAATCATTTTTCATTTCATCTTCAATGTTTACAATTTCATATCGAACCGATTTAGCTTCATTATCAGACCGAAGCAATCGTTTGACTTCTTTTTCAATTTCAGGAAAATCAACATACTTCTTTCTTAAAGTCTTGCGGAAACGTTTTTTCCTTACATTTTTTAATGGCTTGGTTATGCCATGAGGATACAAATACTTCTTGTCTTTTCCTATTGGACAAAACAAATAAAAATTCATTTATTCCCAATTCAACGAAAAAAGAGTAAAAAACAAACCGTCCTTAGATTTCTTAACATTTTCTTCTGGTTCTTCTTTGACTTCATCTGCCTCCTCTTTACAAAGCATTAATTGACATATATCGGCAGTTTTGTAAAAGTTTTTGTTGTCCAATGTCTTATGCGATTCGATGATAGTGGGCAAGTCTACAAGCTTCGCATGTAGCGTCCATCCATCAAAGCGAACAACACCAATTCGCATATCTTGCTCCAACTGAACAGTCAAACGATCTTTCAGATTAAGAACCCCTTTTTACAAAACTAAAGTTAGCAACATTTCGAAAATTTTCTTAGACGTACCAGATTTGACCGCCGCTCTAAGTGAAGCAGCAGGTAAGGAAGGCAATCGGAGAATGAACTGAGATTCCTGTTCGTAGTTGTCTGGATCAGTTTTCTGTTCTTCTGGTGGCATGATGGAGATATTTCAATTACAAGTACGCGATGCAAAGGTAAGTTCGAAACAACTACAGTCAAATGACAAAACGTTTTGAAAATGGGTGCCTGCAAAACATGTAAACACTGAGCTGTTCTTCTAAGAATATCGATAGCTACATTTATTGTCCCTAGATGTCGTTATTTCGTTGTAAAAAAATTTTATAACTAAAAGTTTAAGTTAAATTAATTAAGTAAGTTAGGTAATTAGGTAAGTAGATTATTTAACTCTTAAAGTATATAGCTATATACTCAAACCTGAAAAGTTTACCATTAGATTTAATTCGGTTTATATTGTAATTGAAGTATAGAAGAAAGAATAACTTTATGCTTTAATTATTAATTTATGCAATATTTTCAAATTTGTAGACTACTGTCGCACTGGCATTTTTTCAACTACCAGTCAGAACCGTTCCGAAGCACAAGTGACGCAATTGCTTCAGGCGCCGAAGGCCGCAAAATAGGTGCCTAAAGGGACCAAGCTATACAAAAGGTTGGCGGTAAAATTGTTTTGCGTTAGGCGTCAAGTGATCTAGGAACGGCACTGATTACCGGGTAGGTCCATCTAGAATCTAGATGAAGGTTAACAATTGTATTTACGGCAAAAAAAAATTCACCAAAAACAAAATTACGGCTGCTTCTTCTTGTGAGTAGGCAGCTGGAAGTTGGAATCTTCGAGTGGGAATCTTCAATTTCTTGGCTCACACACAAAAAGCAACGATTTACTTTCATAATCTTAATATTTAATTACAATTACAATTATAATTAAAAATTTGAAACAAAAATGGGTAGTTGGATTGTTTAAATTGTTTTATAAAATATAATAAAAACCAATAATAATAATAATAATAATAATAATCAATCGTAAATCATAAGTTGGAATTGTCTAACAGATAGACTAACTAGCTAATTGGCCATCGGCTCGGTTTGGCAAGATGCAAAGGCGATATCAACTAGTGGGCAACAATAAATTGTCAATAATACACAAACAATACAGAGGGAGTAATTGGCCATTGATTACTTAAGAGAAGGTGTGCGGTGCCACGATAGAAGGCATAGAATGACCAGTGGAACTCTGTGCATGGGTCATCATCTGCATGTAGTAATTTTGCAAGCTATAATGACTCTGGGCAGCTACCGCTGCCGCCGCTGCTGCCATTCCACTTGGATCAGAAGGAGTGAGATTGGATTGCGAGAATTGTCCTCCATTTTGAGGCGCGATTGGGGTGGCCTGCACTGGAGTCGAAGAAGAACGGAAATTGGCGTTAACATTTGCGGACAAAAGGTCGGTCACCGAATGCGAGGATGGCCAACCAGAAGTTTTGACTGTTTAGGTCAGGTTTGATTAGATGGGTCATCGAAACAAGTGACACTGGCTTACCATGGAAAGTAGCAGGGATCGGGTTGGAAACAACTGCCGGATTGGAAATGTTCGAGGGCGGACATGCGTAAGGACCGTAGATAGGACTGTAAATTGCCGCAGTGACAGCGTGTCGCACGTTTTCTTTGCTATCTATGCTATGATAGCTTGAGATTGAGTTGGTCGGGTAAGCTGAGGTCGAGGTAGTCGGATAGCTCATGGCGGATATGTTCCCATTGTGCGGAGGAGGCGAATTGGCCACAGTGCTCGCGTTACTCGATGAGCTGCTTGTGCTGGTGCCAATCTTGTTGCGCAAAATGCGACTGTAAACAAACAAGATTGCAACCATTGGACACCACTGCCGAACACTCACCTGATACTGCTCACCGAGGGCACGTTGTACTTGTCGCAAACTCCATCCTGAAGCAATCGATCTCGAATTTCCCAGGCAAATATTCCCGGGTCCTTTTGTTTGAGATCCTTGATATAGGAAACAACCTGGAATAATTGCGTATTGAGGAGAAAGTTCGTCATTGGTAATTAAATCTAACTTACCTTAGGTGTGGTAACTCGTGGTTTACTGCCACCGATTGCCCCAGGTAGGATAGAGCCAGTTTCATGAAAACGCGCCAAAATTTTAGAAACGCATCCATGTGAAACTCTCAATTGACGACTTATATCACATGGCCGAACTCCCAGTTGGGCAAGTTCCACAATGCGCAATCGAATAGCATTGGGCAGTGGACGACCATTGACGAAAACTCCGCCAAGTTGGTTCACCTCACCGTAACCCTGAGTGTCTGAAGTAAACAAAGCAATCAATTAACACTTCTATAGTTGTCATTTCATCTCACACGCATAATGCAATATTTTCGAATCAATTAAGCCAGTCTAAACGAAGTTACGCTTCAATAGAACAATAAACCAACTAAACCAGAGTGCTTGATGCAAGTAAAATTGATTGCAGCATTAGAAAGATTCGATTGCGAAGAAAAGTTTTGTTGAGCATCAAGAGCAGATGTGCACTCAATCCACTTGGAGGGTCGATTACTGAGCGCAATTTGCTTGTTTGCATGCGGTTTCTAGTTAATCGTTCTCTGTCACTTAACACTAATTTATAGCGACGATATATCTGGACATGTCACAACTATCGCCAGTGTAAGAGTTGCCAACACATAAACACATCCGGCACAGTGTCGCCACAAAGTCGACATTAGCGCGAATGTCATTTGATCCCGTACTCGACCCTCGCTTTGCTATTTTCCGAACGAATCTGACGCACTTGTCCACAAAGCTAGTCCGCAATATGCGCTTGGACAATTGTTGACTAATGACAAGCAAAGCGAGAGAATTAAAAAAACTTACCAAAGTAAAGATCGGCATCGAGTTTGAGATTTGACGATGCGGACACTAAAACAAAAGAAAAAGAATTGCACCAAATGAATTAGCCAAACGTTACACCGAGTAAATTTAGAACAGCGAAACGAGGACAGTTGCTGTGGAGGCCTACCTAACGACTGAAAAGTGTTGGTCGTCATGTCGAACTGCATTGGACAGCCGGGACTGGTTCACAGAATCAAGCAGGAAATTGTGCAATGTTATGCTGATTGAGATGTAACGGTTCGATGTGCAATTAGTGCTGCTCGAGGTGGTCGAGTGGTGGGGGTCACTTGCAGTGGAGGAGAAAGTCTTGATGCATGAGTGGCAAGGCACCGACAAGCAAACAAGGTGTTGTCAGTCGGCAATGAACCAGTCGGCAGATCTGAGCACAATTAATGCCTCACTTGGCCGAACGGCACTAAGACACACGAGTCGGCACCTAAGTGAGTCGAGTCGAGACGAGAAGGCAGATGCAAAGGTGCCAAAGTAGCGAGATAAGCAATGATTCTCAACGAGCCGTCGATGCGTGCCACGTTCGCAGTGCACAGTCAATGGATTAAAAAGCTATGCCAAATGCAAATTTAATGCACAGATAAGCTTCCTTGCAAATTAATTCTGTAAATAAACAAACACAGCCACTAGTCTATAAATTTATAGCCGAGTGAGCACTGAGCAGTGAGTACTTCGCGCCACTAGCTCATCACATTATAGGCTCTCTTGCACTCGTCTCGGTCCGCCTCCGAGCAATGAGCCACTGTGAGAGCCTCTCGCTTTGCGACAAGGCGGATACAGAGAGGATGTGCGACTGGTGCTGAAAGCAGTGTTACACCAGTTGCTCGGTAGAGAAGCGATTTAGTCCAATTCGGTTCGCCTCGCTTCGATTTGGTTCGCTCTTGACAGTCTGGCCACAATACAGACCACTAAACGAGACAAGCAACGGGTTGCACTCGATCAGTGGACTTGGCTTGAGGATGAACAGCAAATCAGTTCGAATGTGACACCAATTGAACGAGTGTAATCAAACTAGTCACCTCACAGAACGTTTATTTATCACAGGTAAAGTCCTCTCGGTGCCGAGTAATTGTGGGCATACGTTGTTGGCTGCCTGGTATGCGACATGACAATACGCTTAATGGGCCGCTTGCAGGTTCCAATTAAAATGTAAAGCGTGACAGCATAATTGCGAACAGAGCAACCTGTCTCTATGCCATGGTGCCCATTTCATGGCCCATTTAGTGTGCAGCCTAGGTTTGGAATCAATTTTAAAGTTCATAGAGCAAACTTGCAATGCACAAACGAGCCGGCTCGGTCGACCAACCGCGCGAACCTGTCCGAGATGTGTGTTGTGTGAGTATTTGTGTTTAGAAAGTGATGCCGTCAAACAGTCACCTGTTCATAAATCATAACACACTTATTCTATCCTGCCAATTTAGCTACCTTCGCACCCAAAGGCATTAGACCGAATGGAACGTTGACCATTTAGTTCCGATGATTGAGTCGGTCCGTGTGTGCTGGTCGATTGAAAGGCGAAAGGCCACTCGTATCTTATTAAGTGCACAACACCAGAAAACAAACAAACCACAAAGCGAGTTAGCGCATAGACAAGGCAACACTTACACACATGCACACAGTTGAGCCGCTCAACATTGAATCGAACCAAGTCTGCGTGGATTGTGTTGTCTTTGCACACAAGATTTATGTTGCTTGCGAGATTAATTCGCGCTGGAGTGCTTTAGTTGGTCTCACTTCGGTGCAAGAGCAGTGTCGGCAGAGGCACACATTGTCGTGCGTAATTAAATTTGATTTCTTATGTTTCATATCGTTGGCCGACCATGTTTGCTTGTTTGCTTCTCACCCTCACCCTTCTGTTTGCTCATTTGGTTAGTTCGCAGCGATGCATGTTCCATTTGCATCGCTTAGAAGCGCCAACAGAACGGTTAGCACAAGCACTATCCATTACGGTTCGGTCGTTGGTCGGTCTTGGCCAATCAAACATTCGAACAGCATAAATCGAAGGTTTCAAAGTCGATTCCAATCGAAACTAATTGAAATTACACTATGGATTCAAATGCAATGCATCGAATAAATTGAATTTAATTGAGCGATGCACACGGTTCAATGGTGGAGCAAGCACAATTGGCCATGGAAAAGATGCTTCAACAAATTGACTCACTCTATTGACTAGTGCTATTGACAATTGAACTCCATTGAACGACATTCGACTCCATCTCATTTACTGCCAGACCAGAAGAAAAACGCAAGCCATAGATCAACAAAATGAGGCTCGCAAATCATTTGGGTTGCTCGTTAAAAGAAACTTAAGACTGTCTATTCACGGGAACTCAGACCAAGAAGGACATGACAGATAACATTAGTTTGTGGTCAGTCACTTTGGCAGTGGACAAGTGAAAGTGCTTGCGACTGCAACTGGACTCGGACACTCAATTAAGGAGACACTTTGACCAACTGCCTGCTGCTTGCATAATTATAGCGAACTGTGTTTACTCGTAATCGTTTATTCGGTGTCGTTCTTCAGAACTGTCGGCTGGTGAACTGGAGATACCAACTGGCATAGTGTAGTGGTCACAATTAGGCGAACTTTAGTACGCTCATTATGGCGAGCACAAATTTTACTAACGAATGGTCCCCGAGCAAAACATGATAGTCGCATTTACATCTCGAGAAAAATCGACCAAGGGATAATTCTGGACGGCCACTCTTTAGATGTGCAGCGATGCAGCAACTGACGATGACAACGTGATCGTTGTTTGTGTGTGTGTTGCATACTGCCGTTACCTTCTCTGAAGACTCATTCGCGCTGATTAGATGGCAGCGATCGGGCCTGTGGTTGTCAGCATCATTATCGTCGTGCCGTGTTTATCGCTTTCTTTACACGAGTTCGGTGACAAGTGAACGCGGGACAATTAAGCCAAACAAACAGTGATTCAGTGTAGCACTCTACTTAGCAAGCTAATTACGAACTGTAATGTCGAGTGAGATATTTTCGACAGACACTTTCGCTCTTTCGCTCCGTCTGTCTCGCTGCTTGTCTCGGTTGCATTTCTATTTAAGCACACACTTGCTAGACATTTAGCGGTTCGCGCTCTAAGAGATGCTCAACATCGATGTAAGACGATGTGAGATCGGCTTTCCAACAGAACTTTCTACTGAGAGTGAGACACTGCACACGGCCACAGAAGACAAATAACGCGCGCACCGAGCATCAAATTTAAGCAAATGAAAGCGATTCCGTTCGGTTGCCTCCAGATGTTGCGGACTGCGTTTGCCTTTTACATCGCCGCCTCGATAATAATGAACCTCCTCGGTTTTTTCTTGACTCAAGTGATTATTTCCAAAGAAAAACATTTGTCAATTGCCTTCCTACGCCCTACAAGTGATATGCAGTTGTTTGCGAACAAGCGGCCTATGGTCGATCAATGCTAAGAAAACTTTTGTTACAAAAGCATATTCCATTTCTAATTCGATACAAATCAGTATTTTCGTGTATATGTTCAGTGTCCAAAAAACACACACAATGAAGAATAACGGAATTCACTTAGTAGCCTCATTGAGACAACAGTAGCTATTGATTAGGTTGGCATGCAAGTGATTGGCCATTGTGATGTGTCGCTCACTTCATGCAATGGTGAATTTTATACCTCCGTCGGGATGCTCTACTTGTATAACTGGCCTAACAATATGCAATACAGTTGCTCATCATCAAAGATACACGTGAAGATTATTTTGACAGCAAGACCAAGTGTAACTCAAAAAACAAGAGTGGTTCTGTGGCCTGACTGGCAATTGCAATATAAGCCACGCTACAACCATTCGACCACACATGCACTGTTCCACTTGAATCGGATGCGACCCCAACGAAGACCAATGGCAAAAGGCTCACTTGGTTGATGTGACAAGCCAATTGCACGTTTGAGCGGACAACTGCAAATGACAATGTCGTCGTCGTAGAGGCGAGATAGTGTCAACTGAAACTGGCCAATAGTGGACTGTGAGTGCCTCCCTGTCTACATATCGCGCTCGACGAATATATCATAATTGCGATGACAAAATGACAAAACAAAGACAGATAGTACCATATTTGACCGAACTTGGCGCCAAACGGCGGTCGCGCAAAGAGTTTGGCGTGAGACAGTTTCAGAATCGAGCGTGACAACATGCTGTCTAGACAGATTGAGTTACTAGACGGACAGACTAGTGTCGCACTGGACCGAACATGAAGTCCACTCATAACCGACATATTTGTGACTTATGAGTGGCCTCTCGGTGTCAGATTAATTACCTCTGCTCGGTTGGCAGGCGAACACAAGTCCACTCTGGCTAAAACAAACAGATTAATTCAGCTGTGGTCCTTGGCCCTGCCAGATTTGTCATTGTCACTAAGCAAGACCGTCTCGAACCTATTAGGTTGCAAGTTCCACACTGGAACATTGACTCTCTCACCAAGCATGCATAATGGTAATATGTGGCACTGACGGAAAGGTTCATTTGTTCCTATCAAACCAAGGCAACATTGCGAAATGTGCATGAACAGTAATTAGTGTTAGTGCATCAATGCTAGTGGTGATATTCAGAGCGCGCACAATGATAATGACAATTATTGAGAGATAAATACAACTTTAATACACATAAAATGTCATAAATGAGGGTCATATAATGAGACAACCTATTATAATAGACCATAAGAAAGGGATTATTTAAGCCACAGTTTTAACCGAAGAGCATCTACTCCGTTGAGATAATATCGAAAAAGCCGTTTGTCACGAACAAATCCAAGATTCTCATAGAGTCTAAGAGCTGGTTTGTTGGTGACTTCAGTTTCAAGCACCACCTCGTCAGCATTTGACTCGATCATCACGTTGATAGCCTTCAGAACCAGATTTGATCCTATTTTCCGTTTTCTGTATCTCTCATCGACAGCAAGCATCGCTATATATCCTCGAAGAACTTTATTCTTTCTGAAGTCGAGTTTGCATACTATTGCTCCAATGCATTCTCCATTGTCCATTGCCTGAAAATTATCAATTCGGGTTATCGAACAATATATGGATCAATTAAAGCTGTCATAGGCGGATGCACAAGTATACTAAATGATAATGTTTACGTTTACTCACCAGAAAGCACAGCTGTGGCCAATTATGAATAAAATATCGGTATGTATAAATCGAGTACGGTTCAGATAGATCCTTTTGTATTAGCCTCATAATGTCGGGCATTTGCCTCTCATCTTGATAGTTCACATAATCGATCGTATCGTTGGTGTTATTGTAGTAAATCACGGTAGCATTGGAATCTTCGGAAGGGTTTGATAAAATAAGCTTCGATTGAAGGTCTTCATCCAGTTGTGGTGAAGTGTTATTTGTTTCCTGAGTGTCTTCAACAACATCGTGCGTTTCTGAATTTGGCATTGCCAAAACTGGGCACCAAAAGAATGAAGACCGAAATGACAAACACAATGCCGATTGGAGTATTCAGCTTGAAGCGATCAGCTGACAGTCCGCGTGAGTGAATGATGCCATGCAACTGTGAGAGTCATCCATCGGACGACAATGAAACTCATTGCTGAATACAATTAATAAAATTATTATTAATAATGAAATTAAACTTTTTTATTTATTTGTTTGTGATTGTAAATTATAAATAAATTATCCATGACTCATAGGTTATATAGCATATCATTCCAGTTGCTTTAGTTTTAACTTATAGTCAATATGCCAAAAGTAAAATTTGTATTTAAATTTCTTTTTTTTAATCTACAAAGTAATTGCATATATAATATAATATATTTATGGTGATGCTATCTACACACCAAACAATTTCTTTTTAAACTATTAAATATTTGTAAACTTTGTTGATAGTTAGTGGGCACATCCCTTGAGTTTCTTAATCTCCTTATAAACCACATGTTGTTCGACTGAGAATAAATGAAATAACGATTAAATCAATTGCAAAAAATCAATAAAAACGTCAAAATTCATACAAAACATACCATAAGGATCGTATCGAAGCATTTGTATTTCCTCCTTGATACGAGGCCGAATTGCCACAACTTTATGGCCAGAAATCAAACTTTGTAACAAAACCATAACAAACCTTGAAAATTTCAAGCAAAACATTATAAATCTAAAAGGTAAGCTTTAAATAATATAATTACTTGGATTTCCCTGGTTTGACCATAATTGGAACTAAGATTGGATTATTCTGGCAATAATACCACAACAATCAAATTTGAAGTCAATAACGAACAACAGCAAGTTGGTTCACAAACACAAATGTTTGTTTGACCAAAACATGTGTTTATAACGTCCTCAGTGAATGACCCTAAGAAATCATGCTTCCCGATAGTTTAACCAATTTTAGTACTAGTGCCAATGTTGTGTTGATATTTCAACTTCAAGCCTTGAAGCCTTTTAAAAAGTATAACACAGGGCCGAATTGATCATCTAATATGAGTCAATTCAGTGCCTATAAGCGAGTCAACCAATGGATGGTCTTTGCGCGTCAATGGTGGCTATTTGATGCCAAACAGCAAGATGCGTTTGATGCAGCTCAAAGAATCGCTCGTTATCTGCATGGTCGACACAAACCAATCTATGACACAGAACAAGATGCTGGCGATCATGTTGTTGTGATCAATGCGCAACATGTTGCCATGCCCGAAGATGAATGGCGTTATCGCTATTATTTTCATCATTCTCACTATTCTGGCGGAAAAAAGTGGACCCCTGCTCACGAATTACACTCTAAGGATCCCAATCTGGTTCTGTACAAAGCTATTTACAAAGCCTGTGGCAATATAGGATTGAAGCGAAGAGAACTTATTGCAAGACTTCATATGTATCCCGATGAGAAGGTACCACAACACATTCTCGAAAATGTTAGCGATCACATTAGACAATTAAGACCGGTTTATAAATCGATTCAAGAATATTCGCAAGACGAAATCCAGAAATATCCAAAGTTATTTGATTATTCTGAGGATTATGCAAAAAAGTAGTATGCGCTGTTGTGAACAAATTTGTACATTAAATACAGTAATAGTCTTAATAAAAATTATTCGTTTGATCTAGTTGTCAACTTGTTTTATTAAACACCGTTCAGCTTCAACAAAAAGATTTATATAATTAGGCTTCAAGTCCGCGCAAGTAATAACCGATCCGAGTTCAAATAAATGTTGAAACGAATCGCCGGAATATTTGTCAAAAAATGTTGAATTAAAATTTTTAAAATCGGTATGATCTGAAAAATGAGATATAGGTCGATGATAAGTAAAACCATCAAGATTCATATAAGGAGTGATTAGTTTGTTGCGAAAATTTGATTTTAACTTAGACTTAATGCATGAATTGGTTATTTTCGGCAAAATCAATTCGGTGTATTGAGTGAGAGGAAAAAGGGAAGGTGAAAGCAAAGAATTTGTACTTTGTGAGATCTTATTTTGCCAGGCAAAATTTCTTTCATAAAAAAAAAGCTGCTCAAAGGATTGTTGCAATTCAAATCGGTATTCGATGGAGCGTGTCTTTGCTTAAACAAATCAATTAGATAAAGTTCCATTAATTAATTTCATTACATACCGAAATCTGTAATCTTTTTAATATCCATTTTGCCACGAAAATATTCATTCTCAGTTTGACTTTTGGTCAATATTTCATCGATATTTTTCAAATTGTCATAACTTGAGAAAAAAATAGAATCAAATTTATTTAAATTACAATAATCTAAGCAAACTTACTTTAAAGGCAAATTCAAGAAATATGATTTAATTGCATTTAACCGTAGTTTTGAATATTCCAACCAATCGGACCAAATAAAAAGATTTTCGTACTGTGAGTTGTCTTTAAATTCAGCATAATTCTTCTCGGACGGGCCAGCCATATCAAAAAGATTTCGAAGTGAAAGCATTACAACAATAAAGGCCACTATGTCGAATTCATTAAAAAAATTATCATCAACCTTATCACTAATTTGTCGGTAACTACCTAGAAAAGAACCATACTTTTTCATGACGACAAGAAATAAGCCTTTAGGTAGATTGAGATCTTTGATATAGCGTTTTACTAAATGTTCAATCTCGATTGTTTGAGGAAATGAATCTTTCTGTAAACAGCAGTGGAGAATTAAATTTTGTGCTACAGTAACAGTATGTTTATAATTTGGAAAAAGGTCATTTTTGAAATGCGTTTGATCGAGCCATGTTATTTCCCAAAATTCAGGTAAATAGTTCAATGAGTTGAGATAACGAATACTGCCTTGCACGCACCATCGAATTAAATCCGACAAGTAAATATTTAAGTTGATCAATCGAATAGAAATATAAAGCAAAGCTAATAATTTTCGTTTTGAAATCAAATCATTAAAAAGCGGCGATGAAGTAGCTGTATTTTTAAACTTATTTAAAGAAACAATTTTATGTAATTTTTTCGTTTTAGAAGGCATTCTTTTAAGTAAAATGCTATCGTAATTGCTACTGTCAAAGAATTGGTCGCTAATTTTCTCATTTACATTAGAGTCGAAGGGTTCATCTTTTTCTATCGAATAACTTTCGCCAGAGTTCGTGATCATATTTTCAATATACTTTAAAAATAAATCTTGATTTTGTCGCTTGTTTAATTTCGTTTTCAAAATCTTGCGCACAGAATCTAAGCTTGCTGGCTTTTGATAGGGAGAAATATTAACTTTAGAATAATCACGTGGATCTCTATATTTATTGGAATATGTATCGAAATATGATTTATTACTTTCAATGCGATTCTCTGAACGAACTGAGTAGCTATGCCCAAATTTTTGTAATCCTGACTGTTGCCGATGCCTATGAGGAAAAATGTGACGGTATAATGGCAGATGATCAACAGAGGCCGAAGAAGCAGTTCCGAGTAAGAAATTATCACGATGACATGATCCAGGATGAAGCTTGCTTTGTTTGTATATATGTTCATCTGGCAAAAATGCAATTTCACTTTCTCTTAGATATTTAAACCAAATCTTCATTGAAATATTCCGAAATAAAGTTTCATCAATAACACAATTGAGACTCCTAACAATTTTAAAGAAATCTTCAATCATGCCCAAATAAATTTCATTGAATGCCTCAACAGAATTCCATTTAGAGTAACCTTCTCTTGTTTTTATTTTCTTTTTAGATTTTTCTTCACTAGCGCTAGAATCGACTTTTACCTCGCGGCTTACATAAAATTCTTCTTCTACTGCTACTTCTTTGGCAAAGCCCTAAAAACAAAAAATGTCGATACAAATTAAAGTGACATTCGAAACTTACTTGGCTTTGTGTCTGGCAGTAGAGGCAAAAGAAGAATCCATCTTCTTCTTGGAAATCAGTAGAACCGCACCTGACACATTCCATAGCGACAATTTAACAGTTAGTTAGAATAGTAGAATACAAACAAATGTTAGCACGTGTTCCTCATCAAATGAAAACAAACGTTGTATCGATACTCCCTGCACCATCGATAGCGAAATTTTCAGCAATGCAAAGTTTGCACTATAAACATAAACAAATGGAAATTCAATCTCCTATTTATTAACATGTGATGTGATCACAGCGTGATCGATATATGTAATATCAGTTTGCTCGAATGCGAAATGTCGAAAGATCATTAATTAATGATGGCTGCTTGAATGACTAATCCTGTCTCCATCACAACATGTTTGCATGCTATCATAAAGGACAACTCATAATACAATTACAAACCAAAGAGGTATTATTTGTATTTCATATTGTGTTCAAAAACCATTTACTTACACTTTCAAGTTTAGATATGGAGAACTATATCTTCACCTTTTGCAATCAGACTCATTTGAATGTGTTTGGTCACTCGAGCATCAATAACCACTCAATTTATTATGTTGACAATTGTTTTCAGCAAGCATTTGTGGCTATTCCAGTCTATTTGCTCGTACTTGCCTTCACTTCATTTTATTTAGGATTTTATAATTCTCAATCCTCATCTTTGTATCAAACATTGAAACTAATCAATTTTATCACCTTTGGTCGATATTTTTCAATAATCGCGATAGCAATCTTGCAAATATCAATTTATTTTTGCGATCTTTCACGTCTCACTTTAATTTCTCAACTGGTCACATTGTTGAAGCTATGTACAATTGCCACATATTTATTTTTCATATCAAAATGTCCTAGAATATTTTATTTTGAAGAAAAATTTAAATTATTTAAACTTTCATTTCTTCTCATCGTTTGCATCAGTCTTTCTGAAAATTTGTCTTCCTATTTTGAATCACCAAGAGCGATCGATGTTATCCTTCGGTCAGCTTATTCTTTATTTTGGTTTATACACTTTTGTTTTCTCGTAAAACGCGATAATCGACACCAATTTGTGGCTCGATTGTTGATTAACGCCGATGCCGACGATGACATTGTTGACAACTTGTTGCAATCTGACGAAAAGAATTCATATTTGTCGCAGATATTCTTTGGTTGGGTTTCACCTCTGCTTGACCGTGGCGTTCAACAGCGCATCGCCTCGTCCACTGATTTATTTGAATTGCCTTTTTCATTGAATTCTCTTTCCGTTTGTGATCTAGTGGAGGACTATCTCAATTCTTTTAAGCATCAAAATTACTTAATTAAAAGCCTCCTTCGACAGTTTGGCTGGAAACTATTTTTCATTGGCTTATTGAAGCTTACTGCTGATTTTTCATCTTTTCTTTCTCCAATTTTTCTAAACAAAATTTTAATTTATCTTGAAAGTGATGAACTTTCTTCAAAACAAGGCTTTAATTTTGCTTTAGCTCTATTTTTTGCAACATTTTTAAACGCTATAATCATTTCTACTTTCAATTTTCAAATGAGCAAACTTAGTCTCAAAATTCGCACCGTTTTGATTACAATAATATATCACAAATTATTTCGAGTCCGATCCACAAATTTGATGACCAAATTTGGCACTGGGCAACTATTGAATTTAGCCAACACTGATATCGAGCGAGTAGTCAACTTTTCGCCATCACTTTTTCAGCTTGTCTCGTTGCCCATTCAGCTAGTCATCACTTTATATCTTCTTTACGACGAAGTGGGCATTGTATTCCTTTCGGCAGTCATCTTCATTCTTGCATTGATTCCTCTCAACAGAGCAATTTGTAACAAAATTGGCATTTTCAGTCAAGAGATGATGAAATGGAAAGACAAAAGAATCAAACTGATGACCGAAATATTACGAGGCATCCGCACAATAAAAATGCACTTTTGGGAAAAGTCTTTCATAGAAAAAGTTTACGTCTTCCGTTCTAATGAAGTGAAATATTTGAGATGGCGCAAATACTTGGACGCTTTGTGTGTTTACTTCTGGGCGACAACACCTGTTGTTATTTCATCTTTAGTGTTTGGCACTTTTGTTTATTTTAATGGATCGGAAAATCTCACATCTAGTAAAGTATTTACCAGTTTAGCATTGTTAGGTATGCTGATCATGCCACTCAATGCATTGCCTTGGGTATTGAATGGGCTGATTGAAGCTTTGGTTTCTGTGCGAAGACTCGACAAGTTTTTTACCTTGGAAGAGGTTATTTTGTCTGAAGATTATGTCCTTCTTTCCGATGAGAATGACACTGCTTTCGAGCTGGACGATTGTACTTTTCAATATATGAACAATGGCGATGAGACCAACGATAATTTTAAACTTTCTCAGATATCATTGAAGGTGCCTTACAAGTCGTTTATTGCAATCATCGGTATAATGGTCAATGACATGTTTTATATTTGATTTATCTTAATTTTCAATTTAGGCAAAGTTGGAAATGGCAAAAGTTCTTTACTGAAGAGCTTTCTCAATGAGCTTAACCGAATCAATGGAACAATACGAGTTGATCCTTTTTTATTTAGGAAAGGAATTGGGTATGTTTCTCAAGAACCATGGATAAGAGATACTTCGATCAGGGAAAACATTCTTTTTGGCAAAGAATTTAATGCAGAAGTTTACCACCAAGTGATCGATGCTTGTGCTTTAGTTCCTGATCTTAAGGTTTGTTTTATAATCCATTTGGGTCTTTATAAACAGACTACCTTTCTCTAGTTATTTCCAAATGGCGATCAATCCATTGTAGGTAATCATGGAGCCACATTGTCAGGTGGCCAAAAGTCTCGCATTGCTCTGGCTAGAGCTTTGTATCAAAATTTCGACGTGTACCTCATCGATGAGCCATTTTCAAGTGTCGATATTAAAGTTGCTCAAGAAATCTATGAAAAATGTTTTCAGAAACTATTACTTAACAAAAAATGTATCGTTTTGGCCACTAATCATTTAAATTATTTGAAAAATGCCGATTTAATTCTGGCTTTGGACTATGGCACTATTAGTCGCTCGATTACTGCTTCTGAATTGACTCAAACTATGGAAGATAGCCAAATATTGAAACATGCAACCAATCAGAAAGGTTTGATGTCGGAAGACAGTTTGAATGAAATTGAAAGTCCCGTTGAAGAGCGCGAGTATGGCTTTGTCAAGTTTAGTGTCTACTTGTGGTACATTCAATCAATCGGTTACTTTGTCTTCTCTCTCATTGTTGCCTCCATCTGCTTAATGCAAATTTCGAAGACAACATCCGACTTTTGGCTTTCTTTTTGGACCCAAAATAAATCACCCGGCAGTGCCTTGACATATCTCTATATCTTTATTTGCATAGCCATTTTCAACTCGATCGTAACACTCGTTCGAGCGTTCATTTTCGCTTATGGCGGAGTGAAAGCTGCGCTCGTTCTCCATGACCGGTTGTTAACCACCATTGTGAAAACATCGTTGCTTTTTTTCGATTTGACCGCGTTCGGAATTATAATCAATCGATTCTCCAGTGATGTTTTCAACGTTGACGATGCATTGCCATTTACATTGAACATCTTTTTGGCTCAATTGTCTGGCCTTGTTGCCAGTTTGGTTGTCACAGTTTATGGCTTGCCTTGGATTTTCTTCCTTATTGTTCCTCTTATCGTCCCATACTATCTCATTCAGGTTTGACTATTTTCTCTTACTCATTTCGACGTAACTATTTGTTTTCTACATTAGAAATACTTTCGAGCAACCTCGCGAGAATTGAAACGTTTATCCGCCGTATCTTTATCCCCAATATATTCACTGGTAATTTATACTATGATTTCCATTGTTTATGCTTATGAATAATGTTTTACAGTTGGATGACACAATACAAGGATTGACCACCATCAGATCATTCGGACAAACTCAAAGGTTGGCATTCATTTGAATTGATTGACAATCAAAATAATGTTTATGTTGCTTAATAGATTCAAAGAGGACTTTTATCACCAAGTCAATGTCTATAATCGGATCCAGTACACGATCAATGCAGTTCAGCAATGGCTCAATCTTCGACTACAATTTCTCGGTGTTGTAGTAACAACTGCGGTGGCTTTTATTGCAGTTTCATTGCATTTTTACCACAGCCAAGATGTCAACTCGGGCATGATCGGTCTTGCCTTGGTCTATTCTCTTTCATTGACTAGTCTTCTTAATGGATCCGTCCAATCATTCACACAAACTGAACTGGACTTAATCTCAGTAGAAAGGATCACTCAAATTATCAAGTCGATTAATGAAAACTTTGATCTTGAAAAATCCCAATACGAATCAAGTTTGATTGTGGACCAGTCTTGGCCGAGCAATGGA
Organism: Rhizoglyphus robini; assembly: GCA_023373905.1. NCBI lineage: Eukaryota > Metazoa > Arthropoda > Arachnida > Sarcoptiformes > Acaridae > Rhizoglyphus > Rhizoglyphus robini. Next base: position 3,524,554 of record JAKIJQ010000012.1, on the reverse strand, counting down.
ATTATTCGATTTAACAATGTCTCTATGCGTTATCGGCCAAACTTGGAGTTGGCTTTGAAGGGTATATCTTTTGTCACTGAACCTTCTGAACACATTGCAATCGTTGGTATGATTTATTCACTTTTGGTAATTCATTTCATTTATGTATATTTTAAATTTTAGGTAGAACTGGTTCGGGCAAATCCAGTCTCTTTCAAGCTTTATTTAAATTGACCAACCTCGAAGCAGGTTCAATATCGATTGACGGTGTCGATATATCATTGATCAACATAGAATTATTAAGGTACGTTAATTATTTGATCAAATCAAACAATGACAATTTGTAATTCAACAATTTACATCTATAGATCTAAAATCTTCATCATTCCTCAAGACCCGTTTCTATTTAGTGGTACTATCCGAGATAATTTGGACCCATTGTGTCAATATCGAGATGATGAAATTTGGACTGCACTATACAATTGTAATATAAACATTTTGGTAGACTCTCTCGGAGGACTAGACGCTGAACTACACGAAAATGGTAAAGATCTCAGTGTCGGACAGAGGCACTTGTTCTGCCTGGCGCGGGCAGTGCTTAACAAGAAAAAGATTCTTTGCATGGACGAGGTGACCGCCAACATCGATCCCGAAACGGAGACTGTTCTACATGATTTGGTTCGGACAAGTCTAAGGAATTGTACAGTTCTGCATATTGCTCACAAACTCGATTCCATTCGAAACTACGATCGCGTGATTGTGATGGATGCTGGTCGCATCGTCGATATTTGTTCTGCTCAAGAATATCTCCAACAACACGCGTAGATCTTATTTCTATTAATGGAGCCAACTTTGATTTGAAATTGTAAATCAACAGCTCAATCACTCACTTGTGATCTAATTTAAGCTTTGTACTTTTACAGTTACACTCTATATTAATCAATTTGGAATGTTGGCATGATCATTAAGATTGGGATCGTTTTGAATAATGAAAGGGAGAAACTTACTGAATACACATTACGCCAAACAAGTTCGTATCAAGTAGAGCGAACACCTGACAAAGCAATAAGGTTAGTCAGTGGTGGGCCACTTTATTGAGTTACACTTACAATTGTAAGTGTCTTCTGTTCAGTGATCACTTTGAATAGAGCAAAGTACATCTCAGGTGTTAAGGACACATGAATAAATGAATTTGACACGTGTGTGTTAAGTACAATAGAAATATCAAAGAAATACCCTATAAACTTACAAATTAAGTGAAATTAATACCAAACATCGTGAGCATTTAGCGAGTATTTTGTATATAAAATCATAGCTCTCACTAATATTCAAACCTCCAAAGGCAATAAGGCGTGCTGTCCGAAAGTGTTGTCGATTGTCCGAGCAGTGGTCAGCGTGTCTGCCTGTCCGTCTTATCCGATCGGAGGCATGTCAAAGCAGGATGAATTGATTGGTCTTTGGCCTAATAATAATCAACGCAACTTTTCTCTTCCTACTCTTCAGTAGACTTCGATCGGACAACAATCAGTGGTCGAGTAGAGCAGAGAGCGCGTAATTTGGTCGAACTAGATTCGACAAGGTTTCCCACCTTGCATCGTGCTCGATTTTATATTGCCACCATTGAGTGACTGGGAGATAATGGCTCGCAGCAAGGGAGGAGATGTCTGCTCACTTCGGCTTTGTATTTGTACGGATTGTCCATTGCGCCGTAATGGCACAATCGAATAACGGTGCCGATGTAGTGCCAGCGCCATTCGCTCTCGTAAGGTATCGCTTGTTGGCTGGCACTTTCCTTTCTACTTGCTGTCACTTGTTCTGTTCGCATTCATTCTCTACCTCGATGGCAATCGCAATCAATTCAAATTGACTCCCCCTCAGTCAGTCAGCAAGTGGACGTTTCAAAGACGCAAACTCGGAGCGCAAAATCAAGTTCTGCTCTGACATGGTTTGCCGCGACACCGACCGCCAACCGAAGTGGTCTGCGTTTTATTCTCGCACTTTGTCGCTTTGACCCGCCACCGAAACAGTTATTCCGAGTTATACATTCTAGACGATCGGACCAACCTGTTTGCAGTGCTACTTGCCATCGATTTGTCATTGCTTTTCAGTGTGTTTCAATCGATAATTGACCAATTGGTCAGTGCCATCACTCGCCGGCACTTCATTGTGTGACCGTCCATTGTCATCTATTGTCATCAAAGTGTTCTTCAATTTCCAAGCCATTACATCGACAACCAGTTCCAATTGATCTCAACTTCAAGGTAATGTAGTATTGTCAACGACAATTTATTTTGCCAATAAACTAATTTCAGTGCTCAATTTGGCCGATGACCAATGTTATATTATCTCTCTTGTTTCAATTTGTTCAGTACTGCTTGTCGGTAAGAACAATTCAAGCGAACATAGGTGCTATCTTAATTAGTCAAATAGTGTGATCTAATTGTAGCGAGTGTGATTCTAATGAATCAAACAAGGCACAAGGCACACCTAGGCTAAATAAATATTTGCTTAATTCAATCAATTAATACTTGTGTGAACAAGCAAAGTTAGAAAAGTTGCACGAATGTCGTGATCGACTAATGTGTTTGCCATTGCCAAGGTAATAGCATCGTGGCCGTTCAGATGGGAAACAGTCCACTTTAATAGCTCAATTAGTGAGAGCAGACATGATGAATTGACTGATGGTTGGGAAGAAGTCACCTTCTATCCGGTATCATTCATCCAATTTTGATTGTTCGCTAAAGCCAAACTAACCAATGTAAGGTAATGCAAACAGGGTTTATCTAACCAAATTATTGTCTAATTTGCATAGCCTCTAAGATGTCCACTAGAGACACAACCAATGAAGATCACCATTGGGCGAATGACCAATCGGGTCAATTGCCAGCAACCATTGTGGATGTGCATCGAGGCAAACCAGTCCGCCTGCAAGTGAAAGTTGTCGTTCCCACCAATGATCACCCAAATGTAAATAAACACTAAACTTTGCTAACCGAGACCGATTGACCTGAAAACAATTCAACTATACTAACCATAGCATTGTTTATTTTCAAGTACAACTTTGTTGGCAAACTTCTTGGACCAAAAGGCAATTCTCTCAAGTGGCTGCAAGAACAAACTCAAACCAAGATGGCCATTTTGGGCAAAGGATCTATGCGCAACAAAGAAAAGGTTTATTGTCTATTGCTCTTTGCCACCGTTCGGTGATCTTTTAGTGAAGTTCAGACAATGCACTGACTTCGATGTAATTAGAGGCTTCGATTCGGTTTGCGCTCCCTGTTAGCTCACACTATAGTTAGCGCCCATCTGCACTCGAGTGGCACCATCCGTTAGTATTCACTTGATTGACTGTAACATTGCTCTAATGTTCACCATAACCGGACCGAAAGGATTTTAGTGCCAGCTGAGGGAGCGCCAATCAATCAAAGCGACTTCGATCACAAGACAAACATTAACTAACAATCGATCTCAGCTAATGGCCGTTTGGTTGTTTCCGTTTTAGGAAAACGAACTGAGAGAACGAGGTGACCCAAAGTATTTACACTTGAACGAAGAACTCCACGTGGAAATAACTGCTTATGCACCTGCGCCAGAAGCATACTTGAGAATAAGCAAGGCGTTATATGAGATAAAGAGATTTCTTGTCCCGGTACGGTTTGGACATTTAAATGTGAACTCACTTCTTTTCTATCAGGATTATTACGACGACATTAGAAAGCAACAATTAAAAGAATTAGGCGTCATCACCACAGATGGAACTAATTCCAACAGTAATAATTTGCAACTATTCAGGTAAGTGTGCCCAATTATGCTCTCATCTTTTAACCAATGAAACAGTCACGGCAGTCCGACCGAGTGTCTCTCGAATTCGATTCGAACTGACACTCAACGATTGTCTCCTTATAGTTTTGGTGTGGACTGTTTGGACGTATGTTCAGTGTCGTCCACCTATTGGTCACAGTCCGAGTTGACCAATGGTCAAGTCAACGGCAGCCGAGGATCTCAGTCACAGCACGTGCCATTAAAAAGTGCGTAACAATTGACCGAATTCCACACTGACTAACGGCACTGCTTGCAGACACGAACAAGTCACTCAAGTCGAACACAATTCACAGCAAGCCATACTCGAAACCGATGCGCAACTCGTCGTAGTCGCATGCGGCAGCATGTCACTTGTCATACATAGCTTGCCGTCCACTCACCATTTATTGATGAGGCAATTGCGATTTGTACAGAATGAGACTTTACTTAAAATAGCTTTTTTTTATTCGAATGAAATTAAAAATTATACACAGCATGGATAATGTGTATCATGTAAACGTGTGTAACAAATGAATTGACGTAATTTGCAATAGTTGAGGTAGTTCGGTTGGTTTATATACTCTAAACCTAGCTATACGCCAAAGTACAATTTACTTAAAATTGTTTTATTCGAATGAAATTAATGTTGCCATATAGGATGTATGTGTTGGCTGTTTGTATATATAAAATAATGAATATGTAAGCAAAACAAAAATTGAAATATGAATAGAGGTAATTTGGATTGTAGTTGAGGTAGTTGGTTTGGCTAGTTGTAGTGTTCGAACAAGACAACAGTTGTAAACATAGGTCGATCAAAAAAGCAAATTAACAATAAAATATATTTGCATTGGAATAGAATGGATTCACCGGCATTCGATATAGTTTCCACGATCACAAGGTTACAATTATAGAAAATCACTGGGACAATTAATGCTTGGTAACAATAATGCAGCATAGAAGATAAAACATTCAAATGACAGTTTCAATGTAAACAAACAAACAAACAAATAAACGATCATTTTGGCCTAGTACAAACAAATTACAAGACTAGCAAGTTAACAAGTGGTCAATTTAAAATATTAAACATTAAAGATATGTTCTGACAATTTGGAAATATATAAATTTGGTCGGACATTATTGAGCATTTAATCAATTAAAAGAATAGATGATGAGGTAGTTAGTTATTGAGGAATTAACCAAAACTAGACAAGTTCACTCAAAAGGCACTGAGTATAAACTGCTCAATGTTTGAAAAATAACAAAATAGTCAATGACAAAACCTAGTTCAAGTTAGTTAGTCAATTTGACCAATAAAGATAAAAGTTCATTTGGAACTTATTGATTGAGAGGTAATTAATAATACTTAAATAAATCGATAGTTGGCAATAATTCAATATATGCATATCAGACTTGGCAAAAAGGCCAGAGCACCGGTAAAGGGAGCCATTAAGGCAATAAGGTAATTGTTCAATTAAAAGGTGTGTGAAATCGAGAAGTATGACTACTCTCACTAAATGGAGCATTGCTGATCGGTGCATTGAAGTTATTCATTCCAGCATTATTGTATTCGAGATCAATGCATGTATTGAATCCGTCAACAATGCTGGACGTTATTGATTTGAAAGCTGAGATGTTATTCGAATTGGATGTTACATTTGCCAAATGATCAGTGCTTGAATTGACAAAATTGTCGTGTTGAGAATTGCTTGTATAGTTGACATTGCTTGATGGCTGTTTATAGTCATAATTGAGATAGGTTGAATTTGATGACAACTGCGCCGAATATGGAGTACCACTAGTTTCAGGTAAAAACTGATTAAATGTGCCATTAGCGTTGTATTGAAAGTTGGGACTTGCATGTTCAAAATTGTTAAAAGAACTAGGATAGTTTCGAGAATGAGTGAATGAGGCAGTTAAGGTTGAGGTAGAAGGGTGATCAACAAGTGTCATTTTAGGAAAAGGGATTGAGGTAGATGAAAGCATTAAAGCAGAGTTGTTGAAGTTTGGATTCGAAGTAGCTGCAACACGATTTGCACTGCTGAAACCATTATCGTGCAAATAGTAACTAGTGGAAGTTGAGGTAGTTGTGACAGTGGCTGTCGAGGCAGTTGTGCATGTGTTAGGCTGAACGGCAGCAAAGTTTTCTTCAGGTTTTTTCTTTGACCGAGCAGTTGACTTTCTCGTTTTCTTTGATTCCGTTGAATTAGACGTAGATGCATTGAGAGATTGCGCGCGGTTTCTTCTTTTGAACGACCGCGTGTCTTGGTCATGGGTCTTTTTTGCATGCCGAACTAAGTGGTCTTTTCGGCCGAATCTTTGTGTGCAATAGGGACATGCAAAGTTGCGGATACCGGTGTGCACAACCAAGTGACGTTTCACATCCTTTTGAGTAAAGAAACGACCTTCGAATAAAAAAATAGTAAAACGGAAAGTAGTAGTTACAATATAAACAAATACTTACTCTCGCAATGATCACATTGGAACCGACGCTCTGATGGAGGCCGCTTAGTTGCTCTATATTTTGGTTGACGCTTTTTATTTTTGATCTTGTTTGATGCTTCCAAAGTACTAGATGTTGCAGACTGATCATCAGTTGGAACATCTGAGGTGGTACAACTGCTGGCAAATAGAGTAACAGGTTGCTCTTGTTGGTTGAATGATGAATTTGGTGAAGAGAAATCAACTCCATCATTAGCGCTCATGATCAGTCAACAAAGATGCATCAATTCATGGCAGCATCTAGTGCATAAAACAACCAGGCCAACCTCCAGTCGTCTGATGTCACCGAAATGAAAGGTTAGTCCATTGCATAAGAGGGTCCAAAATGCCCAAATGGATCACTTACCGACCGCGATCGACGGGAGCACGCGTAACAACAAAAGAGAGTCGTCCGGAGACAATGTGCTCAGTGCAGTGAGGCCGACCAGTGAGAGCGAGGAGGCCGTTCAAGGCCGAAGGGTTTGTTGCGAAAGGCGCACTCAGAGTCAGACAGAGAGCGCTCTGCTTGTGGCGGGCAGACTGTCGCGAAGGAACGTGCGAGGAGGATTGGGGGTCGAAAGGGTCACTCCACGCCGCCAATGGATAGCAATGCCCACCACACTAGCAGACCGAACTAATTGCGCGCTAAGCTCGCTCGGCTAGCTGCCGGCAGCCAACGAAATGGTCTCGATAAGAAGGCTACCAAGCCATCAAAGAGGCAATATCGCCTGTCAGTACGAGTACATCGAGCACTAGTGCAGCATTAATGCAGACCGCACGAGTCTACTCACTCATAGTCAACCAGTCCACTTTGGTGGACGAGATGGATGCAAACAGGCAATTGGGCAGAACAATGTGCACATGGCTTTATTGATTGCGCGACAAGGTCACAACTGGTTAGGTTCAATTAATTAGACGACCGAGTGACAGTAGAAAGACGCACTCGAACTACTCTCACTAAACTGGACACAAAGCGAATTGTGGCAATTGTTGTGATCACTAGTGACACACTAGCCTCTTGAGTGACATTAATGTATTCACTTTGGACAGGGTGAGACTAGGCCAGACAAATACAGGAATATATTGGAATACATAAAACAATCATTCGGATATGGACATTTAAATGATGATACTTTGTGTTAAGGTACAGGACAGGGACATTTAGGATATTACTTGAGTGAATCGATACATGAAGACATGACTGGAGGTTAAACTCAAATGACTATGTGCAGAGATCACCACGAGAGTATGACTTAGTGGACCGGGCTCACTGGAATGGCTTGTAAACAAATGGAATCCGCTTGAAGGACGGCAAGACGGTCTCACCAAACGGTTGTGGTCGGCACGTCACGATGGGCTCGAATGCGATCGATTTGGAAGACATCATCAGTATTTGCGTGCTGCTGTGCGCAACATTCAATTTGCATTTCTTAGACTATTGTAAAGATGCGACAGTGGATTAATGAAATCAGGTAACCATTGCAATATAAATAATGTATTAAAATTAGCTCGTCATTCGACTAAACATAAACATTCATTATATTTATATAAATATAAGAAAGATTTAAATTATCGATTAAAATAGAAATAGATTTGGCGATCCAAGATAGCATCAAGCAAAAGAATTACAACCGTTTACCTAAATTCTCTAATTCGGGCGATTTTGGTTCACGTTTCCCAAGCGAAAAGCAGTTAATGTTGAAGTGGTCGCACATTTGTCGCACCACACATATGCCATAATGAAGGTGAAGAAAGATGTAGAGCAAGGCATTGAGACGAAGCAACAAAAGCTCATACAGGCTGAGATTCCACAGAATGGCACTCAACGTTGATAGAATGAGTGGAAGTAGAAGCCAGTTGAAAAGTTCACATCGGGTCGACGACATTTGACTCACTATCAGTCGACACTGTTGGGCAAAAGATTAGTTAGTTACGATTAGAGATTTATCAATAATTGACTTGTTGGCCAAATACGTACCGCAATGTTTGAGAAAACAGTACCCACAATGCAATAAAATGTTCGAGGTTCGATTTCGATTATTTTGGTCTGCGAACAAAGGGCCCATATCGAGGTGACCGTGAATAAAATAATTAAGGAAATCAATGGTCGAAATGATTCCCAGAAGTTTGATTGCTTGCGTACTTTACAAGTATAAACATTGTAAAATGTCATTGGAATTGAAAATGCTAAACTAGTGACTGATCAAATAAAAAATGTTAATTAGGAAATATATATATGCAAACATACCAAAAGAGATTACTTCAAACATCTTTCCTGATGTTAAATTTAAAACAGGAAGCGTAAACTTCCAGACTTGATGGCCTTGAGCGTAAGTAATCAGATAAAGGGCAAATAGGGCAATTTGAGAAGCATCATAACTCCAAGGCAAATAAAGAATGCCGGTATTGTACTTTTCCCAGTGAGATAAATAAAATGTAACGTAGATGGTCCAAAAAATAAAAAGCATATGCACAGGATTCTGAGAATAATCAGCTCGACCAAAAATCGAGTAAATGCAAAAAGGAATAAAGAAAGAGGTCCAACTGTCCATGCCATGGTCCATGAGCTCTCCCAATGGTCCCGATGATTTGGTACGGCGAGCATGCTTGCCATCGATGCCATCGAGAGTATGAGCAAAAAAATGAAATATAGCACATAAAACCCAAACAAAAGCGGGAATCGGTGGGAAGGATGGAAACGAATCACTTGAGGCATAAAAATAAGGATCGTATACGGACAACAATAACCCATTGGTCACCGTAAACAAGAATCCCACTGTAGTCAAGACATTTGGAGCGAGCCACATTGGCACAATCTGAAAAATTCAATTCAATACAATTTAAAAACTGACCCCAAACCAGTTCAAGATTACCTTAACCGTGACATTCCAGAATGGATGCATAACATAGTTACTCAAGGGACTGGTGTCTTTCGAGTTGTACTGTAATAATAAATCAGTTAATTAATGACAATAGCTTCAATGTCCAATTCTAAAGAATACTTCTATATAATTAATATGAAAGCTAAATACAATCTCCAAATGTTCTTATTTTAGTACACTCTGTATCCGAACAATTTATGCTAAACAAGCATGATCGCTATCAGCTGAGGCAATAGCATAAATCAAACAAATCTTTCCTTGTTAAACTATTTATCAGTAAATCGCATGAGAAGTAATTAGCCTATATGAGGACACATTGGCAATGTTTGAGAGATCAAAGTACAACCTAAATCAAATCAAACCCCAAAGCGACACGTACATCGGCGTATGACTTTAAAATAATTTGCATTTGTGCAAAGAAATCATGCGTCAACAAAATGCTTGGCAAACGATTTAACACCCAACAATCAATCAACACTTCCTAAATGATAAGCATAATAAGCATAATAAAGCAAAGCTAAAATGGGAAAAGGAACCGAATGACACATAAGCAAGAAACGTCTAAATATTTAGTAAATCTTAGACGAAGCTTAAAATTTAATTTAATTTAGTCAATTGACATTGAGACATTGTTAGCTATAATTGAGCAATCATAGATGTGACATACCTTGTAATTTTCGAAACCTTTTAGGTGACTTCGGTCTAAATACCGATAGTTGAATATGTTATACATTTTGCCGACAAATTGAGTGAAGCTCGCAAACAATTGCAATTTTAGCAACAGAGAAGGCAAAAGTGGATAAAACAGGCCCACTAATAAGCCCGATTATAATCACTTAGTATCGATCGATCTTGGCTATTCTTGATTGAGTCCGGTGTGAAGAGGCCACAAGAAGTGATGCATATGCAGAGTGGTAATGCACGGTTGGATGTGGACTGATGCATCAAGTAGCATTAAAGCCTCTGTTCGGTATCAAAGTTCTAAGCACTTCAGATCACAAAATATCCTACTTGAAAGCTGTCGTCACAAGTAATGAGAAGACATGCTGATAAATCAGTGGATAAAGACGAACGAAATCAATGAATAACTTTGATGGCACTTCTATCGTCCAACCGACGATTAAACACTGCTCGAGCTCATTGTCTCCATTTAATACACATAAGATGTTACTCTAGTCACGTGATTTTCATTGACACAGCTTATTAAATTAATTGTTAGATTGATAAGGACAAAATTGAATTTATTCAGTCGAAGTGTTCGTAGCAAAAATTTGTTTTGTTGTTTGGCCAATTGGCAAGTTTACTTCAGATAGTCGAATTCCTTCCAAGGCCATTGGTTGTTCACTTTGGTCAATAGTTAAGAAGTGATCACTGACCATATCAATGTAATCAGTGTGACAACCAGTCTGGCCGAAATCTTTTCAGCAGGGTTTGGTTCAGCAAATTGTCACTTGAGAATTACACTCACGACGACTTAGCTCATTTGTGTTTATTGTTTCTAGCCACTTTAGCTTGCACATTGCCGGCACGAAGAAAGCTTTCACCAACTAGTTCACAGATGTCGTTATTAAACATGTGTTTGTAAACTTGGTTTACTAACTAAACGTGCAAACTCGATTGATTGTTCAAATCGGCCGATGATCACAGTTCAATGTTTCGCTTGTAAAAGTGGCTAGTCTGGAAAAATGTCTTTTCCTCGAAAGGAACAACGAACCAAGTGCTATTCGGCTCGCGACGAGTTATGGAGTTGTTTGGACCAGCACCAAGACAAGGACGAAAAGACAGCCAATGGAGCTTGTGCCAAGTTCAAAGATCTCTTCGAGAAAGAGTGTCCATCCCAGTGGGTTACTCATTTTGAGCGCAAATACAAATATCTCAAGTTTAAAGAAAAAATAGATGCCGGATACGATCCAGTAATTGAAGATTCGAGTTCCAACGCTAAATGATTGTTATATATTGTAAGTAGTTTTCTTTAGAATCATTGTATCATGCAATAGTCGAATGAAATAATTTTCTATCAATATTTATTGTGTATCCATTATTAATAATTATATATGCGCAATTTGTATTGTCAATAAATAAATAAATAGTTTAAAGAACTAAATGTAAGGCGAAGCAATTCATTATGAGACAGACCATTGCATAATACTCGAGTCTTTGCCACCAATCGAAATGACTCGACTATCGTCTGAGAGAAAGCGGACACAAGAAACACTGTAACTGTGTCCTGGATAAGAATGATGTAAACACTTAGGTTGACAAGCTGGATAAGAGAAAAGGTTAAGGCGACCGAGATCATCTCCAGTGATCAAGAGCTTGCACGAATGAGAACGGTCACATGAATTAACATCTGGACCATCGAAATTCTCTGGCCAAATGCCAAAAACATTGAAACCAAATACTGAATTGTGAGTATAGAATTCTAGGTCACGTGCGATCGCCATATTGTTTAGCTGTCGGCAAATTGTAGCGTTCCAAAATAGATGCTCATTCGAAAAAGAAGTAGTTTGTATATATGTATTTGAAGTATCCCAATCTGATTAAAAAAATGTTAATGATAAAAATCAACAAAATGTAAATGTTTTTGAAATACCTATATCAGTAATGAAGGACGAGTGGCCTGAACATCTGCCAATTCTGTTAAACTTCCTGTACTCCTCACTAACTTGGTAAATATAAATGTTGTTGTCTCGAGAACCAAAGGCGAGGTAACGACCATCAGGCGAGAATTTGATACATTCTATCAGATCAGACCCATCACTATGAATTGATATCAACTGGCGAGTTGTCGCATCGAACACGATCCAACGACCACTAGTGATTGTACTAATGATCAAAATACTTCCGTCTGGTGAGAATGAAGCTGTGTGTGCACTTTCACCAATGTCTTTGCTCCAAACCACCAAATGGGACATCGTATCCCATAGGTGAACACTTTTGTCATAGCCAGCAGTGACAAATTGATTTTGAGTGGGATGAATGGCTAGTGCACTTAGTTCTTCAGTATGGCCCTAAACAAAATGGTCGATAAGTCGGCAACAATGGCTAATAGTAACCGAACCCATACCTGGATGACAAGAGAAAAGTTTAGTGACATTGTCCCTTGAAGGATGCAATTCTTTGTGGTGCCCACGATTAGCATTGATCCTTTTCCTGTGGTAAGTGTGCGAATACCGCCAAATTGGTCAGGGAGCTTAAAGAAATGAGTTGTAACCAATCAATACTTCGTGTTAACAGTGATTATTACCTTGGCTTCTCGACCAGTCTTGTTCATGTTTGAGTCCCATTCGATTATTTTCTTATCTTTCCCACCACCGCTCACTATTTTTCCATCCTTCAGTGTACAAATATCGAAAATGGCGCCGTCGTGAGCATTGTGAATGGTTCGCACCACTCGACTTGAACTTTGGTGCCATATGATTATGTTGCCATTAGAATCGCCAGTAAGCAACTCTCCCAAGTCATTGAATGCAATACATAAGATGTATTTTGGCTTTTCTTGTTTCTAACAACAAAGACAACCCAGATGAATTAGCATACAATCTTGTTCATTTACCTCAAACATTCCAATCTTCTTGACTAAAGTGCCCCCTTCAATGTCCCAGAAAAAGATATGTCCTTTTCCGATGCTTATCAAAGTAAATTTTTCTATTGGATGAAATTCAATGGCAAGAACAGGATCACAGGTAGATTTGGATTCGGACAGTCGGTGGCCGTTTGAGCCTTTATGCCACTCCCAAAGTGACACAACATGTTCGTTAGATTCGTCGACAACACATAAAAGATTTCCTCCGTCTAATTTTGAGAAGGCAAGACAACTGATGCCACGGTCGAATTCTCCATTCAATCCAATTATGTGCAAAGTATTTAAACTAACAGAATCCCAAACTCGCACGTGTGGCCTTTTTTCGAATCGACTATTCGGAAAGAGAAACGTTTAGAGCAAACTAACAATAGTTACATGGTAACAAATAGCCTCACCTTTCGTTGTTGGCATTTTGACCAGTGGCTATCAATAGTTTGTTCGGGTGAATGGTGAGACAGCGTATCTCACTTGTGTGACCAGTGTAATGGCGCTGAATTTGGTCATCCACGTTATAAAGCACTACAACACCAGCGATGAAGTAGACTATCTCGCCAGTTGGCAACAGGTACAAATTGTGTCGACAATCCTTTCCTCTGTAGCCGTATCTAGAAGTGGTCAGCACATTAGCCCCGCTCCGTAATAGATCGATATTAATAGCAATCAACGTACACCCATTCCAGTTTGAGTCGCTGCGATGGAGGGCTTGTCACATTTTTGATTGTATACGTCTGCAGCAGTTCGGTGGGAATATTGATTATTATGGTTCGGTCATTGAGCATGAAGCGAATAACGCCTTCCACTGAAACAAGCCAATATAATATAAATAATAAACTGACAAGTATTTTCGGTTAAAAACAATTACCCGCATTGTAATAAAAATCCTTGTAATTGCTGGCAAAAATAATTTCATTAGTAAATGTATTATATAACAGTAAAATGTAATTTATGCAAGGATTCATGAAAATTAGTGAATCGTCTGCCTTTTTCTAAATCTGTTTTGTTCTTGATGAATTGAAAAAAGTGCCTAAAGTTCTCTATGGCAACTCTCGTTGGTAGCAATTTTATTACTCTCATTTCGAATGAGTACAAACAATTAATTTACCCAACTCTTATTTTGTCGATATGCGAAACATTTCTGAGTGCATGCAAATTCAGCAGTGAGCCGCTAGTTCTTCTAAAATGGAAATTATTCATTGATTAAAGGAAACATTAATGGAATAAGCCAGTTACATTAAAAGCAAACTATAAGCAGTCTAGTGTTGCGACAACTACTTTGGGTACAAGCAACTAAATAAGCATTAGTACGCGATGTTAAATCAAGTTAGTTATGGATTAGTGTCAGTAAATTGAATGGCTTACTTTGAATGCTCCAGAGAAGATAAGCGGATTTCTTGGCTTGCTGACCATCGTTTCATAGTTTTCAAATTGGAGCTAGAATTCATCCGAGACATGGACTGAGTGATTGGCTTGGAAGAATTAGGACTTGACATGGGCATCGAACGATATGACGTGTTTGATGGCAGAGGAGAAGCGATTGGAGAAACATTGTTCGAGTTGGCCATGTCGTTTTGTAGAGAGGTAGAAGAAGAAAATTGGTTCATACGACGTATGTTCGAATATGATTCGTGAGAAATTCCATTGCTGCCATTTTGCACAGATTGTCCTTTAGGATATGGCTTGACAAATGTGCCGGTTCGTGAAGAATATGAACCTTTGCCCATCATGTGATGTCCATTGTGATTAGCAGCTATGTGATGCGATGTGGTGACGATTGCTGAACAGAAAAAAACTCATATTACCAATTTATAATGCAATCATTATTCAAGTTTACCTCTCCCCTCAAGCTGCGAAAGTCTTCTCAGGACATCTGCAAGTGTACTTTTCAAACAAACTATTTCGTCTGCTTGATCTTGAATCTTTTTTTCAAGTTCAGCAAAGCGTAAATAAATGGCATCTCCATTACGGTCTGCGCTAAGACTGGAATTGTTTGAAAGAAAACTTTCATCTGAAATAAATTATATATTTGAGAAGCAAATCAATAATAATTTGAATAATACCAGTGGAAAAGGCAACAAATTCGTCCATAACTTGAGAATGTGCGATAAATACGATGATAAAAATAATAAATATTTAAATATAATTTCCAAACAACGATGATATTGCACATAAATCCCACAAGTTGGGACTGATCAACAAGTTGGATCGATGAATATAGAGCAGCCTCACAAGGTTACAACTGGATGACAACAATCGGAACTGAGTGAAAGAGATGTTCGACATATGTGATCATCTGGTTGGACATAAGAATAAGGCATGTTCATGGAAGAGAGGGACAAGGGGTGACCAGGCAGAGCTCTTGGGTGAATGATTAAAGGAGACAAGTTGCCTAAGTTCTTGGTGCCGCGTTCGTCGGTGATAGAGCAGGTCAGATTAGCTCGACGCCGAGACAAATAGGACATGGAAAGGTGTGCGAGGGAGAAGGCATCGAAACAACAACAATCGACACTGATGACGATAAGAAATTGCACTGTGTCAGTGAGTCGGGCGGCAAAGGCACTGCTCTGGCTGGATTCTGTCCGTAGTACACCGAACGTGTTGTTCTTGGCTTCTCGCAGCTGTATGCGGTTGTCAAAGCTGCCAACGGCAACGGGGGCACAACTCGACTGGCACTCAAAGCCTCATTGTTGACTGCTGCTGCTGTCGAGCCAAAAGATCGCGCCGCACAGATGGCGTTTAGCGCCATTCAACCCATTTGGACAATTACAAGCTAATAGCTTTATTGTCATTTATTAATTATAGCACTCATATGGTTACTTTACAATCTTAATGAGCTGTTGAAGGTCAATACTGACTCGGTGGTCGTTATAATAATAATTAGAGGATAATAAAAACAATAATTATTTAAAAATCAATAAGATCGTCTTCGATTGAATCCGAATCCGAATCGATGACATTTTTGTAATTAATTTGCTTCCTTTGGCGAAGTTGTTTCGGTTGAGAAGAATAGGCAACTTCTTCCTCCTCGCTGTCATCGCTCAAAGTATTGTCGGATGCGTCAGTATCAGATAATACCTTATTCTTAGTCTTCTTAGAATTTTTCTAGAGATAAATTTATTATTATTTTATATTATTATTAAATTAGTTAAAAACTAAAACTAAAAAAATATAATACCTTTTGTTTTTTAGGTTTAGCCGAGCCTTCGTTCTCACTTATGTCAACGACGGATTCTTCAGATTCAGATATCTTGGGCTTAGTTTTCTTAACCTTTTTCTAGAAAGATATATTAAATTTAATTCATTCATTTTTTTAATACCTTAGGAGCAAAGCTATCCTCATCATAGTCATCAGATTTACGTTTTTCGTTATTCTTTTTAGCTTTAGTTTCCTATCGTAAAATATGTTAATTATCAATCCATAAACAGACAAAATAAAATAAAATACCTTTTGCTTTTTAGGTTTAGCCAAGCCTTCGTTCTCACTTATATCAATAACGGATTCTTCAGAATCAGATGATATATTGGCTTTAGTCTTCTTAACCTTTTTCTAGAAAAATATTATATTAAATTTAATTCATTCATTTTTTAATACCTTAGGAGCAAATCTATCCTCTTCATCGTCGTCATATTTAAGTTTATCCTTTTTAGCATTGGTTTCCTATCGTAAAATATGTTATCAATCCATAAACAGACAAAATAAAATAAAATACCTTTTGCTTTTTAGATTTGTCCGTATCTTCGCTCTCACTTACGTCAATAACTTCGCGTTTGGTAGGCTTGAAGTTAAGGGTAGTCTGCTTCAATTTAAGCTTTTGTTTTGGTTTACTTATTAACTTTACTTCATCATCACTGGTCTTGTCATTTGCGGAACTAGTAGTGGCTACAGCAGTAGCAGCAGTAATGAGGGAAGTTATTTTCATTTGACTTTCGTCATTATCTTTATTTCCCTTCTTTTTGCCCTTATCAGATTTCTTCTCATCCCCTTCTTTCTTCTTACGTTCTTTCTTTTCTTTAGGTTGATACTTTCCAAAATCAATTTTAGGTTCAATACGATCAGCGTTTTCAGATGGCTTGCAGTCTTTGGGGTCGGCTTTTTTTTCATTTTTTGTGTTTGTTTTTCCTTTATTTTTCCCTTTACTTTTAACGTTACAGATCACCGCCTTAGAAGCATCATCTATCTCTTTTTGTTCCACTCTATCTAACTCTTCAAGGAAACTATCTAAATCCCTTTCCCATAACATCTTAGGGGTCATTATTTTTAATTCTTCCAATTCTTGCTTCTTTGTATCGCGTTTTTTAAGAAGTTCTTGAACATTTTCTAGCAACATATTCCTCATGGTCATATCAACTAAATAATCAAAATCGTACTTTTTCTCTTCATCGCTTTGTGGGGTAGTTTCAGTTTCGCCTTCATCATGGGCTTCATCATTTTCTTCTTCAATTTTATTTTTGGCTTTCCAAGCTTTAACTGGATCAGAATCATATTTTCGTTCAATAAGAATGTTGATAAAATCTTTCTTCTTAATGTTTTCCATAATAATCTTTTTATTGTTCTTCTCCAAAATAAAACGAGCTTGATTTTCAAGTTTAAGGACTTCAGCTTGAATAATTCCTTCATAATATGCTTTACGCTTAATGTAAAATTTAAGCCGAACGGAGAAAAATTCCTTCATAATATCCATAACACAATTGTATTTTCTTAAAACACCATTATGATCAAATAAAACCATTGAAGATAGACTCATTTGAGTCTGTAATTTAAATTCTTTGTGAATTCCTGCGTCAAGCATTTTCTTTAAATTATTTTCAGGAAGATGGATAAGAAACCTAGTACAAAATAATAAAAAAATAAAAATGCAATAAAAATAAAAACATACCTAACGGTTGTGTCCGTGTGATACTCCTTACAGTCAGTAATCAAATTATTATTATTATTATTATTCTTATCATTTCCCAAAAGCGACTCAATAACTGTTTCCTTGTAAGCTTGAGTCCAGGTTCGAATAGGCAACTCGGTAATTTCAATACTCTTGTCGTCGATCACTGCCACTTCACCGCTAATGACATATTTTTGAGAATCGACCTTAACAATAGAACCTCTAAAACCTTTATACCAAGGCTCAAGGGGAACCATCTCTTCGTCGTTCAGCAGTTTCTTTATATTTGCAACTATGTCACGCGGATTGTAATTGGGAACCCTAGTGCTCCACCCGGTTCCAATTCCCTCAGCACCATTTACAAGAACAGTGGGGATGATTGGAACGTAATATTCAGGTTCAATTTTCTTGTTATCGTCGTACAGATAATTGAGCAAACAATCGTCCATACTTGGAAATAGTTTTCGGGCCAATGGACTGAGTAGTGTGAAAATATAACGAGGGCTAGCAGCATCCTTTCCTCCCTGAAGTCGAGAACCAAATTGGCCATTAGGTTGAAGAAGATTGATGTTATTACTACCAACAAAATTTTGCGCCAAGTTAATGATTGTAGACATCAGTGAGACTTCACCATGGTGGTAAGAACTATTTTCACTGACGGAACCCGCAAGTTGCGCTACTTTAACTTCATTTTTATATAAATTCCTTTTGAAGCACACAAACACCACTTTGCGTTGCCCAGGTTTTAAGCCATCAACAAGAGAAGGGATGGAACGCTCATTGTCCATGTTAGAAAAGAGGATTAATTCCTTATTGATAAAATCTTTGTAGCTTATAGCGGAGGTGTTTGATTCATAGAGATAAATTTCATTCAGTCCCAGTTCTCGTCGGCGACGCCTTTCTTCCATTCCCTGAGTTAGCCAATCTTTTCTAGCTTCAATCATCTTTTTGCTAAATGCTAACTCGACAGCTTTGTCATCTTCTGGATCTTCGTATCGAAATTTAATTCGATGTCTTTTCATGTCCACGAAATATTCTTTGGCTTCATTACTAGTAGAAGTACCCAAACCTATAAAAATTTAAACAAATCATTCGTTATCTATATTATAAAAAGAAAAGTAAAAATTACCTTTGTAGTACTTTATTTTGTATGTATTGTAATTTCGAGTTGCTTGTTTCCATTCTTCAAATTCGGGAAGGGAGTAAAATGAAATTTTGGTTTCTCCTTTGGTTGCTTTTACAATTGGAGTTATAAATTCCTCGATAAAGTTTAGTTTGATTAATGATGGCCAGTTGTAATGAATAAAGTTAATAAGAAGTCCTTTAATGTGGGATCCGTCTTGGTCCTGATCAGTCATAATCATGAGTCTGCCATATCGAAGACATTTTAAATCATCGTTCGAGGTATATTTCTTTTTGTATTGTAATCCTAATATTTTGACAAGGTTGTTGATTTCAACATTTTCCATTATTTGCTTATGTGTTGCTTCACGAACATTTAACATTTTTCCACGGAGTGGAAAAACTCCGTACTTATCTCGACCAACAACACCAAGGCCTGCAACGGCAAAAGATTTGGCCGAATCTCCTTCGGTCAAAATAAGAGTACAATCTAATGAATTCTTCGTTCCAGCGTCATTAGCGTCATCTAATTTGGGAATACCTTTAATCGTAGACACCTTTTTAGAACTACATGTTTTTTCAAGTTGAGTCTGCTCCTTAAATTTAATCCAGGTAAGAATAGATTCAACGACACCAACTTTGAGCAATGAAGTAAAAAATTTTTCGCTAGGAACACATTTTGATCCAAAATTCTTGGTTTGTAGTGTCATTGTTTCTTTAGTTTGTGAATCAAACGTAGGATTTTCAATGAGACAATTCACAAAAACCCAAAGATGGTTCTTAACTTGAAATGGTTTGACCGCTGATTTATTATTCTTTTTCTTAACAGCTTCAATCAATTTAGTAACAACTTGATCAGCAACGTAATCCACATGCTTTCCTCCGCGAGTAGTAGCAATACTGTTGACAAAACTATTTTGCTGAAAACCTTTTTCACTCAAAGTAACTGCAATTTCCCAGCGATCACTCACGACTTCATGAGCTATCTTCAAAGGTTCGTGATCTTCATCCTCTTTATCTTTTAAAAATAAATCGATGTAATTTCGGAAGCCACGAACAGGTAAAATTTCTCCGTTGAGATAGACTTTAACGCCATGTGATGAACCAGCAATGTCGTATGCTCTGCGGCTGAACAAATCGACAATGTCTTTATCCAGAGAAGTCATGTTAAACTTTTTCAAATCAGGGCTAAAAGTAATCCTGGTAAAGTCTTCTTCGTCTTTTTTAGTGGAAGAAATTACAGGCTCTTCAGCAATCTTCATATTGTCTCGCCAGACCTAAAACAAAAGTCAGCAACTGTCTTTTCGTAAATTTAAATTACCTGAGAAAATGACTGTCTATATTCCTTGGAAGAGGTTTCAACTTGAAACCTTGTACTGAAAATGTTGCACAATTTAGCACCGTAACCGTTGCGCCCTCCAACCACTTTCTTTTCATTATCGTCGTAATTTGAAGAAGTCAAAAGATGACCAAAAATCATAGTGGGCACATGCATCTTTTCTTCTTTGTGCATGGTAACCGGAATTCCTCGACCATTGTTGTAAATACTGATTTTATTTTGCTCACTTAAATATATAAATTAAAATATAAAAAATTATGAGTTAGTAAGTTAAAAAGTTAATTAGAATAAACTTAGACGATTTTACCTATTTATTTCTATCTTAATTTTGTTCATTTTCGGATCACGAATTTTATTATCAGCAGCATTCACAAGAATTTCGTCAAAAATCTTGTACAAGCCAGGCACAAAACTAACATCTCGTTGTACCATGCCTTTTTCGTTATCGTAAACCCACATTTGCTATAAATTAAAATAAAGAAATAACAATAAAATATTAAATTATATTTAAAACATACTTGTGATTCTTTTTCAACCGAGCCAATATAAGTATCAGGTCGAAGCAATATATGTTCCAATTGGCTTTTTTTCTGATAAATTTGCTCAATAGCATTTTTTTTGGTTCCCTTTTCATTGTTCAATGTCTGTAAAAAAATAATAATTATAACAATTTAGACATATATAATGTAATATGAAGCATTATTAAAATAATTACGGAAGACAAATTTAATGGACGTATGCAAGTTTTAAAATTCGAATATTTCTTAGTTAATACAACAAAATTCAAAATAAACATGGAAATACTATTTTCACACGAATTTGATTACAAAAATAAAAAATAACTAAATTATATCACAGATAATTTTATTTGCAAGTAAATTGCTAACTTCAAACTCTCATGCTTCAATCATGTGAGCGCCAAGTTAAAAATAATAAACAAGAAGACACATTGTCACATACAAGCGATACTTCATATATGAACGATCCAATTATTAGGCGCCAAATAAAAGCGGTTGCAACAATTGTATTTATAAATCTATATATTTGTACTTTATACTCCTTAAAAATAATAACAGAATGTTAAGCTTAAAAAAAACTCTTAAAGTAGTAATTAAGAACTTGGTTTGTAATTTTAAATTTTAAAAAAATAAAACTATAAACTCAAAGAAAAATAACAATTGGGAATGTGACATTTTATATTGAGCAAATCATTTGCTGAAAATGGTTTAATACATGACTTTCAAAGATTGCCTAGTTTAACGTCAAGCAGTTTGAGAAGTTACTGATTCTTTACATTGTAGTTAACCTTTTTACATACATCACATACTTTTAAAAAGACCACACAAAATATTTAGAACTTCTATTGACTATAATTCGCATAACAAAAATCAGATACCACTTACCTTTAAAGGAGACCTTTCGAAGGAAGAATCGTCCATTGTTGAGTCCATGGTGGACAGATGGAAGATCACTTCGAAAAGTGAACTTGGTCAAATTAAAATTACAAAGAATTGTTTTGGTTTTGGTGAAAAAGAGGGACAAGTTATCCCGGACGAGCGAGAAGAGGACGCTAATACAACGACTTCACAAGTCGCAGACTTGCACTCTAAAGTAGAAGCAACAAAAATGCACAACAGTCAAACACTGTGCAGCCTCGGCCTGAAGAAACCCCAAACGGCCGCACAGCTTCACTTTTAATGAGTGAATTTATGTCGCCACCTGGTGGCATAACATATTCGAACAGTTTGGTACAAACTTGATTTTGCTCGAGTCATCAGGGCCACACAAAATGAGCTCAAAATAAAAATTTTACATTAAATGAATTTTATTCTGCAGATTGATTTAAAAGGAAACGCCATGTTGTACAATCAATAATTTTGTCGTGATATTTTTTATATCGTTAGTAACAATCGTTACAATATATTATTTGAATTTATTTATTTTTTATTTATGATTTATTATTTACTTTAGAGCCATGTCTAAAGAGAATATGGCTCGTATCGATATAATTTCACATTAAACAAATATATTGAGACATTTGGCAAGTTTTACTAAAACCGTTTGCTAAAACGCCGCGTTTAAAAAACCTTTTTTGCACAAAGACTATTTTCACCCTCTTTGTGGCTCACGTGTTGTTTGCCGCTCGCTCACATGTGATTGTTTTGTCCAATTGGCATTTTGTGCTTTGCTTCATTGAACCATGTCTTCTGTGTGTAATAATCCCGGATTTGCCTTTGTTGTTAATTCTCTTTTGAGTAGCAATAAAAATGCAAAGTTACTATCGAAGGCCAAAAAGGAAGGTGCGTTAAATGTGGACATCGAAACACCCGACAATGTACCCGAATTGATTGGAGAAGATGGAAATGTTGTGTTGCAAAATGACAAAATTTCAACTGTTGAGACGAGCAAGAAGAAAAAGAAGAATGCCAAATTATCTAATATAAATAGGCACCAAGTTGAATCGATTAACAGGACAAAACCCAAGTTGGAGGACAGAGAGAAGGAAAGAAGACTAACTGTGGTTGCTACCAAAGGTGTTGTACAGTTGTTCAACGTGGTCAAAGAACAACAAAAGCAAATTAAACATAAGCTTGACGAAGTTGGCCCTTCTGACAATAAAAGAACAAAAGTATTTTCACAATTCAACGAAGAAAATCTCTTTAAGAAAGTCAACGAAAAGGCCAATAACTCAAAGGTAACACATTTTTAAAATTAATTTTGTTGATTTGTAAAATAATGTTGTTTTCTATTATAGGAAATACAAAAGGACAACTCGGGGAAAAAGAAGTGGAGTGTACTAAGCGACGACTTTATGACTGGAGCTAAATTCAAAGATTGGGACAAAGAGAGCGATTCTGATTAAGTTTTGTTGATTTGTGTTTAGGAAATATATTTCTTTGCCATTTTATGTCATATAATATTACATAATGTCAAATGCATGATACTTACAATGCAGTCTCATTAAAATAAAGTTTGTTTACCACGTCATTGAATATATTTACAATTGTGCAAAGAACAATTCATTTGAATTGCTAGCCCCAAGTCAAAATTGGCCAATATTTCCAGTGTTCATAAAGTAGCCATACAGGGCGCACTCTTATTTACAGTGTGTAAATGAACTCAAACTGTAGCGCCACTTTATTTCACTACAGAAGACTATAGTGTGAAAAGGAGGGAAAACTTTCCGGAAAGTCTGTCGTCTTTTTGACTTTGCATGTGTTGTAGGCATCGAAGCATTGCTAAGAGATCATCGGATGGAATCGAGCCTGAACTCTGTGCCAATTTGGTCCCGTGTACGAACCCAACTGTACCGTCACCGATTCATCTTGACTGTGCCTCCATTTCTGTTCTATCTCATCTACGCGGACTACACTCACACCCAACAGTGGAAGCGCAGTAAAAGCCTAGAAAATAAACAAGCATCATGAGTGGAGGACGAGTTTTCTACGCCCAAAAGCGAATATTCCCTAAGTATTGGCAACGTCATGCCTTTGGTGCCGTTACCGCGACCTTGGTCGTTAGCATCGCGTGCTTTTATGAAAAACTGGCCTACAATCGTTACAGCACTTTTCATGGCAAAACTGCTATGTATGGTCGAGAGCGTCTGGAAGGTGGAACATTCAAAAATGACCAAACATCTTAATTTGAGATCAATTGTTAGCAATGCAATGTAGATTTGTGTACAAATGAATAGTTTTGGTTTGTAAGTCCTTCTAATAAATTGATTTCTATATAAAATGTCCAACTTGACTTACTAATTGCTTTATGTTTATCAATGCTTTTTAATGTTCAAACTGACAATTTAGTTTATTATTTATTTATTCAATTGTCCGAAAGAAAACGATCATCAAAATGGATTGTGAATGTACTACAGCAGTAAATACCGAATAGTGCATTACGTAATTATGGCAGGCAAAGCAAAATTCTCGCCTGCGGGTGAAGCAACTTTTATGGGTGGAAATAGTTTAGCACGGGAATGTTTCCACAATTTCATTGTTTGTCTCGCAAATACTCAAAGTATTCAAAAACGTCCTCTGTTATTGTCCGATTTAATTGACCATAGCAGTTACAATTTCTCTTTTTAATCATATCCACCGAATTCAGATAACCAAAATAAAAGTGGTCATTTGTTCAAGTTTACTTCGTTGTTCTACTAATTTCGGACTTAGTCCGTTCCCTGTTGTCACTGTATTGACATATCCAACACCTGTCAATTGACTCATATTATGAATTAGCTTGTCTTCCTTATCCAATTTCAATCATGGTGATCGCCGACCGTACAAGCGAGTCTTATACATCAAACAAGCCATCATCATCGCGCACTTTAGCTTCCACAATCTCATCAAATTCGACTAACGGAAGTTGTTCCAGCGATATGAACAGTGATTCAGACAATGAACAAAGCAGTGAGTCGACTTGCGATGCTTTTCGATAAAATAACTTCTTTCCGTCTAGGCGTCCGAGTCGGCTGTGATTATCAAGCCGTAATACCAGATTCATATTCTATTCTACCTGGTGAGCAATTCTAGTTTATTTAATAAATATCATAACAATAAATATATTTCATTTTTTGTGTAGCTCCATCAGATTATCCTGAAAAGGCATTGATGGTATGGACTCCAAACAATTCCATAGACGAGGATAAATGTATTTTTAATATTAACTTTACACATCGTTTTTGATTCATTTCTCTCCATACATAGTAAAAGAATATTTATTTCTTGCAACAAGCAAATACAATTACAACTGCGAGCAAGCTCTTGGCGTTCTTTTTTGGCATAATTTTAATTTGGATTGCGCATTAGCCGATTTACCAAATTTTGTACCCTTCCCTGATGAATGGACAATTGAAGATAAGGCCCTGTTTGAACAAGCCTACCAGTTTTATAATAAGAATTTTCACAAGATTAATCAACTTTTGCCGGACAAAAAGATATCTAGCTTAGTGAAGTTTTATTATATGTGGAAGAAAGTGAAATCAAAGAATAGTTATATTGATAAACAAGTGAAGAAAAGCAGCTCTCAAACTAAGGATGATAGCACAACTGATTCAGCGACTAATGATGCCTTGGCCGATTCAGACACCGAGTACGAAGCAAACACGATTAGTCTCAAAGAACATCACGAACGAAAAGAATGCGTCAATTGTTTTACTCAATCTTCAACTCAATTTTATAACACAAAACATGGATTGCTTTGTCGATCATGTTTTAGCACCAAACGTAAGGATGGCAGCTTAAAAGTTGCGAATGGCCATTCTATTAAAGATGAAGACAACCATATGCATATGGAGAATAATAGTTCCAATACTGACATGCGTTTACCGAAATCATTGAGTTCTTTGCTGATTGATCAAAATATTCTAGACGAAATTGCTCTTGAACGCGAGATAACAACAAAACCAAAAGTATTAAATGCATTGGATGACGAAATCGAAGAATTGAATCGAAAAATTAGAGGTCTCAAACAAGTAAACGCTGAAAAACTTTTAATGATAAACGAATTACCCGATTTTCCACATTTGATTGTAAGAATTTTGTTTTTATTTTATTTTATCAATTAATTTTCATTTTTAGTCAAATACCAATCGCATCATTTCGCGATGGAATGAAACAGAAACACTCATGCTAACACATGCAGTTAGCGAATTTGGAAGAGACTTCAAGACAATTGCTGAGATTATTGGCAATAAATCTGAGACACAGATTAAGAATTATTTTCTACTTAACTACAAGAGATGGAAACTCGATGATGTTTTGATTCAGTTTAATGAAGACAATGAATACGAAGACGAAAAAATTGATTTGGAGGAAATTGAGGATTCCAAAGGTGGAAAGTCGTCTAAATAGAAATATATGCTCGCTTTTCAATTTTTTAACATTCGTTGACACCGACATAAATTCTAGTGTAATTTAATAGTTCCATACCATAAGTTTGACCAATGCATATTTATCACAATCACAATAATTCTTAAATTTATAACTCATAGCCCCTAATTTTTATTTTAATGCAACAATTGCCACTTCTCTATTATATAGTTCATTAACT
Source organism: Rhizoglyphus robini (assembly GCA_023373905.1). NCBI lineage: Eukaryota > Metazoa > Arthropoda > Arachnida > Sarcoptiformes > Acaridae > Rhizoglyphus > Rhizoglyphus robini. The sequence goes on along the minus strand of JAKIJQ010000012.1, from coordinate 3,498,445 downwards.
ATTCATATAATAATAGATTCCGGTCATTTAAATAAATCGCCATATAGTATGAATTAGAACATTTGCAGTGTGATATATTAAATATTATTTATAGCACTTGTTTATTACTTGAATGCTATCAGTGGTAACAACTTGGTTTGATTTGGTGATCCTTTTAGGTTGTGCAGGAAACATAAACAATGCTGCCAAATGATGAGACAAAACTAGAAAACAAACAGCAGCTCAAAAGAGTAAAGGAATCTAACGAGGCAGTGATACATTTGCTCAAAAATAGTGCCATTTCGTCGATGTGCTCAGTGTGATTAATACCACATTAATCTGAATATCGTTTGTTGTCATGTAACCATAAATAACAATGAACACGATCAATCGAGCTGCTCAAAATTAGTGTGAGACAATAAAATAGTTGATGTATACAAATGTGAGCTAAAATATAATAAAATGTGTGCTTGTGTGGGAAATGACTGAAGACTGTGTGTAGACTAAGTGTCGTGCTGCCAAAAAAGCTGCTCAATCAATTAAATCAAAGGGAAACACTAGACTGTACTAAAAACATAAACAGACAACTCTAAACGTAATCCATTGTATTTCCAGTTAGAAATCACTTTTTCTTCAAAGTGAAAATTCCTCTCTTTTTAGATTCGTCCTTTCTTCCTTCACCGGATGAGCCCGTGGCAGGCATCGTTTGGGATCGAGATGGTCCAGGCGAGTGAACACTTTCAACAGCAGAATTTATCTTCTGAATCCATTGTTCCATTTCGGGGTCTTCTTTTGCTTGGAACAAGTATTCCGCACCATTGGCCAGTTTCAAGCGGAATACATGTTTCTTCTTGGTGTAATTAGAGGCCACTTCAACAGTAACTTCTTTCAAAATAGCAGGGGACTCTCCGCGGTAGTATGTATCTGGTTCATTTTTAGAATGTTTTTGATCTTTATATACCAGCAAAAGACCTTTCTTGAGAACCACAAAAACTTTGTCCCATGATCTTTAAGTGGATAAATAAGTGTTAACTTTCAATTATAAACAAATGAATCGGCTTACCGATTAGAAGATCGCTTGGTGGTAGTTTCCCATTCGTGTTTTCGGTTCAAAGCACCTTCCAAGATGATATCCTCCGAAATAGGATGAGCTAAATTGATTGTGCATTGTTAGAGAAGTTAAATTAACGGAGGAAATTGACTATCAGCATGCTACCTTCATAATCAATACTACTAGATATGTTAGACTTTTTACGACCAAAGGAACCAAAAGGCGATTTAGACCTTGTAGAGTCTCGCTTTGATTTAAAGGCTTGAGATGAGAAAGCAAACGGTCATGCAATTGAATTGAAGCCATTCATTATTAGATGCACTACTTACTACTACTACTGCTACGGGAAAAAGTAGACGGAGTTGATTGGGGAGTTGCTACTGGGGAATCGTCAGGTTTGCTTTCGATGACTGCTTTTATGGTTAGTGTCATGCAAACATGCAAAATGTAACATGCATGTGGTTATATAACATGCATCAAGGCATTAGGCAGAGTATTAGGATTGAAACAAAATTCTATTAAACAAATTCTACTCACCTTCAGGTCTATCCTCTTCACTTTCGATTAGAGACACTTGAACAGGTGATTCAGGTCTAGAAGAAAGTAAATATTATTTATCTGCACAAATATTCGATGATACTAAGCCATACTTTTCTTGACCAGACTGATCGGTAGTGTCCGAGGCTGGGTGCAAATCTTCTTGATGTTTAACTCGTTTTTCCACTTCTTCTTGTCGTTGGTATTCTCTAATTTCAAACTAAAAAACATCACATAAGAAACAGTACATATGAAATCGCTTCAAAATACCGTAGTAAGTCGCTCCAAAGCGGCAAATCTTTCTTCTTGTGCGGAAGCAGATTTCTCAAATGCCTCGTGCTTCTTTATCAACCCTTCGACTTCGTCGATTGTGTGCTACAAAAAAATGTTTATAGTTCTAATTATTTTATATTAAGGTAAAAACGCTTACTCCTAGTTCTTGACTCAACAAATATGGTTCTTGAGCAACGAGCCAGGTCTCTGCTACAGCAGCATCTCGAGCAAATTGATAGACTTCCAATATCAACTGCAAATGATCCCATCGTTCCGACCATCGTCCCTTAAGAGCGGCACGTTGATTTTCAAGATTAGTAAGTCGAGAGTGGATATCTTCCGAAGCGTAATGATTTCTGCTAAGCAATTCATTTCCAAGATTAAAACAATTATTGAAGTTGTCATCACGAGCGTCAATTTCGGCTTTCAAGCTTTGGTGATTATTCATAAGCAATTCAACTCCTGAAACATCTCGTGGCTTTTCACTGGTATTCATTTGTCTGACAATATCTTCCATCCAAAGGATCAAGTCGCGCACCATATTGAGGAATTTGAAAAGATCTCCGGTGTCTTCCAGTTTATTTCTTCGGAAATCGCAGTTATTAAGTAGCTTCTGCCACGCTGAAACTACCTCACCTTCTCGAGATACAATCTCATTGGCCCTATCGCCCGCATATAAGACTTGAAGCTTGGCAGATTCATCGCAAATTTGTTGAACGGCAGTTCGAAGAGTTTGCAAATCGTGCTCAAAGTTGCCGTGTTTTCTCAACAAATTGGAAACCGAAACGGCATCTCTTCCCAACTCATCGGACATCGAATTTGACTTTTCGGAAATTCGACCGAGAACATCTTTGCAATCATGGAAAAATTTGTGCAATTCCCAAGAGCTGGAAAGCATTTGTTTACGAGTTTCCATCAATTCAAGCAAATCAGCATAGGCTTCGTTGAGGTTGTCCTTCAATTCGGCAATGATTGCACTGTCCACATGGCCAGCATTGATGTGTCGGTCAGCATTTGCATTTGAAGCCGTTACACGTTCATTGCCAATGGTTTCTGTTTCTCGAGCAAATTGATTGAATCTCTCGCGTAACATGGTCACTTGATCGAAATCTTGTCCCAGTTCGTGCGAACCTGCCACAACTTCCTTTTCGTTGATCCATTGCAAGAGATCATCGAACTCTCGCTTAAGTGTGAATAGCTTGAGAGATTCCTCCAACTTAGATCGACGTTCTTGCGAAAGATCCTTAAGACCAGCATATAGCTTGTCAACTTGTGATTGGCGAATTGCAATAGGGTCACTAAAAAATTAAATTAATGAATTAAGAAGTGTACCGTAATAATAGAAAAATGTCAAAATACCTTTCCGGATGTTCTTCCCGAATCAGTTGATTTGCAGTTTCGCCAAGTTGCCTGATGGTTTGCGAATAGTCTTCGACAGCATTTTCAAGAGATTCATGTTTTTTAATCAAATTTTGAGTTGTAAATTCGTCTTTTCCTCTGTCCTCAACCATCATGTAAAGTTCCTGCTCGCTCATCCAAGACTCAGCCTCGGAAGCATCGAAATAATATTGTTGTGCTCTCTCTGATTCCAACAGTTTGCTTTTGCGAACGTCCATGGTATTTTTAAGCTCATTCCATAACTCCATCAATTGGTTGATCAATCTTTCGAACTCGGACGAATCCTCATGTCCTTCACCTATTAACTTTCGACCATTTTCACATATGTTCAAAATTCGTGGTTCATGGTTATCGATTTCGGTACGCAAAGATTGATTTTTCTTGATTAACATTTGCACGCTGAATAGACTATTGCCATACTCGGTGCTTCGAGCAAGAGGCATTTTTTCTTGAATCCACATTTTCTCATCCTCAACATCTCGTCTGAATTGGTAAGCTTCCTTCTTTTTCAACAACTGTTGTTTTCGTTCGAGCAAAGGAGCTTGAAGTCTGTTGAATTTATCCTCAACATAAGTTTTCTTTGCTATCAGTTCCTCAGTTTTGTTTGGTTCAATTTTTTCGAGAATCTGCACTTGCGATTCAAGTTCATTGACCTGTTTAGCTTTGACAGCAAGTTGATTTTCGATCATTTGTTGTTTCTGGAGAATCAAATTGACGCTAGTCAAATCTTGACCAGTCTCGGCAGTCAAGACCTGAGTCTCGAGTTCAGTCAACCACGAATCGATATCCTCACAAGTTTGTTCATAAAGCACAGGTCTTTTAGCATCGAACAGTTTCTGACCTTTATCATTGGTGGTTGTCTCCAGTGCATCAAACTGTTGTTCAAGATCGTTCAGTTTGGAATTAATCAATGGTTCCATTTCAGGCTTATCTGCAACAAGCTCTTCTCCTTTCTTTTTAATCTGGTAGAGACGATCTTTATTGGAAGCAATTTCGGCTTCAAATGCTTGATGTCTTGTCCATTTACTATGAACAGTCTTGGCACTTCGATAAGTTTCATCTTGGGCAATGATGTATTTTTCTTGAATCCATTCGTTAAGTTCGTCACAATTTTGTAGGAACTGTTGCAATTTGTATTGATCTTGAAGTTTATTCCATTGCTGCTTGGCTTTCTCATGGTTGTTGTTGAACCGTTCCTGAATGTTATCGGCTTTACGGCCAATTTTTTCAGAATCAAAGTGATTATCATTCTTCAGTCTATCAGCAAATTGAAGAACATGACGAACACGATCCTCATTTGCGTCCATGGTGTTCAAGAAAGTCTCGTGTCGTTTAATTAAACTTTCTGCCTGTTCCAAGTTAACTGGGGCATCGTCTTTGGCCAAGTGGTGCTCTTGTTGATTAAGCAACACCTCGACTTGTTTAGAATCGCGATTGAAAACTTGAAGGTCAAGGTTTTCAGAAAGGAGTTGCTGGCGATTTTCCCACATTTTGTGCAATTCATTCCAGCCGTCACGAAGTGCTTTAAGTCTTTCTCGAAGGAACATATGCTGATGGTCAGTCTTATCTTGAGTCAATTTCTCGCCATACTCCATGATGCTGTTAAATTCAGTTGTATAATTGTCGATCTCTTCCTTAATCTGTTGGTGTTGACTGAGAAGTTTTTCTGCCTCAGCTAAGCTATTAGGAGTATCTTCAGATGCAACTGCAGTCTGGGTATTCTTAAGCCAGGTTTGGAAGTGATCCAAATCGCGAAGGAATCGATGTAGATCACCAGCTTCGCCCAACTTAGCATCTCGAATTTTGATAAGATCATTAAGCTGATCGAAAACGGTAGAAATCTGGGTAATACGTTCTCGAATCTCTTCAGCCTCTTCGGGATGTTGATCCTGAATTTTCTGGGCCTCATTCTCGAGATTGTCCACCTGAGAACAAATGGCAGCCAGATCTCTTTCCATGCCGCTAAGTCTTCGCTGTAAGGTAATAATGCCAGACAAGTCATTATCAAGATCTTCTGTAGATTGCAACAATCGAGTCTTTTCCTCGATCCAAGAAATAGTTTCGCGGCATTCAATGTGGAACGTTTGTACTCCGTGAGAAGCATCGATTTCCTCTTTCTTCTGATCGGAATGATCCTTAAGCTTATTCCACCTAAAATAAAAATAATAAATGAAAATAAACTCGCTAATTAAACAATCAGAATGACATACTTATCATTGACGTAATAAGTGCGGTCGGCAATTTCTTGACTGTTTGGATGGTTAACATTTTGCAATTCATTGGCCAATTCATTGACATATTTAACTCGAGACTCATTTGAGTTCATTTCCTGTTCGAAAGTATCGAAACGATGCTTCATTACTTCGATGTCTTCCATATCTCGACTCATCACCATCGAAGCGAGCATTTTCTCCTTCTCCTCGATCCATTGCTCCACTCCATCTGATTCGCTCATTAATCGATAAAGAGCAATAGCATCATGCAACATCTGTTTCCTCCTGTTAGCAGCCTCAATCAATTCGTTGTACATTTCTTCGATTTTGCCAATTCTTCCCACAACTTCGGGCCGATCTTTGTAATTCGTGCCCAAGTTGTCAGCTTGTTGTTTCAAAGCTAAGATAGTTCCATAGTAATTCTTTAGTTCCTCGCAGCAGTCGTTATGTTTTTTCAACAAAGACTGTGCGTTAGCCTCATCCATGCCAACATCAGTGCTGGACACAAGTCGCAAAAAATCCAACATCCATGCTTCGACATCATCTGCATCGGCAAAAAATTGATGGTAGTCGTTACCTTCGCGCAAAGCAATATTACGAAGCCCTTGAAGTTCTTTCAAGTTATCCCAAGTAGCAAGAATTTCATTAGTTCGTCGTTTGATCTCATCCGCACCATAATGGCCACTGCTGGCAAAGTCAAACCAGGTGTTAACTGCATTTGTCAGTTGTTGATAATGAGCAGCAATTTCATCTTCCAATGCTCTATTCTTGCTAATAAGCAAACTGACAGTTGTGAGATCGTGCCCAATTTCGTTCGACGACAAAATCTGTTCCTTTTCCTTGATCCAAGTCTCTTCTTCAGCCATGTCCCATAAGAATTGACAAAGTTTTTTCGATTCTTCCAACTTTTGACGTCTGGCAACAGCCAATTGGAAGAGTTCAGTGAAAGCTTGTTCCAACTCATCAATTCGACCGTCAATAACCTTGGGATCAGAAGGCTTGTATCCTTCAGGCCCTTCTTCGTCTCGTAATTGTCGTAGATTCTGAACCACAGTTTTAACTCTTTCACTAAGAACGTTAATGTCTGCTTCAATAAGAGTGTGCTTTTGAATCAGGTCTTCAACGCTCATTAAGTGCTTGCCATAATCATCAGTAAGCAGACGAGCCTTGATTTCATCCATTGAATCCATGATGTAGAGAACTTCTTGAAACGCTTTCTGCAATGCTCGTGACATTTCAAGACGAGTACGTCGGTTTTTAAGAAGTTCCTGCAAATAGGTCCACAATCGCAATACGTTATCCTTTCGCATATTGATGCGGTTAATGTCATGGTAGTTCTCAGATTCCAATTCGAGAGCCACCTGCACAACAGCTTGTACTCTTTCTTGGTAAGCAGAGATGTCAGTCTCGATGGCCTCGTGTTTCTTAGCAGCTGCTTCAACAACTGACAATTCTGGGCCGAAGTTGTCATGTGACACAAGTCGTTGATTCTCACTAAGCCATGCTTCTCGCATACCTGCCTTGCGATCAAATCTAGCTGCAAGTTGTTCCAATTTCTCTTGACGAATCAACTCCTCGCGTAAGGCAAGTTCGCGTTCGTGTTCAGATTTCTCTAGTCGTTCCCAAGCCTTGTTGATGTCAGAAATCATCTTACCCTCAGTGGGTGTATATGGCTTTTGATTATTTGCACGCATTCGGCTTTGGAGAGTAAATAGAAGAATTTCCAAGTTTCCTTTCTCTTCAAATTTAGCAGGCTTTTCGATAGTTCGGTAGTTGCTAAATTGGATTAAATCTTGCTGCACACCGTTCAACGAGTTAGCAAAATTTCTGTCTGATAGCTCGTCGATTTTATCTTCAATCCATCTTAGCAAATCACTGGTCAATCGTTCATATTCGTCAATCATTCTATCAGTCTCCATTGCTTGACCAACCACTTTGCCGATTCTTCTGCCTTGTACAGTCTCAGCCTTCATCTTGGAGAAGTAATGATAGTAAGTGACCACATATGTGATGATTGACTTTTCGTCTGGATTATCAGTAAAGACATCCTCAGCATCCAAAAGATTGGCCAAACCAAGCTTATCCTCGGCTACATTAAATGCATTGTTGAGATTTTGAATTGGATTGGATTTTGAAAGTTTCTCGTAATTGATCAAATCAGGTCGATGCTTATGAATCAGAGCATTGAATGCTAGTCCATCTTTCCAGGATGTTGTAAAATTACGAACATTGACACTGTGATAGCCTGCGGTCTTCATTTGACACCACAACAGTAGAGCATCTTTAGCAGACTTGGTCTCCTGATTGTCCACTTCTTCAATAGTGATGTCTTGAATTTGGAAACGCAGAATTATGGTCCATATTAGACCAAGAGTCAAGCGAGGATTTCCATCAACGATGTCATGAGAACCCAGATTTTCAAAATGGACTCGCTGTTCTCTCAACAAAAACTGAAGCGCTTTATCTACATTTTCAAGGCAATGAATTCTCATCTTTCCTTTGGTGATCCTGGGCAATCGTTCGCCGGATAAAAGTTCCAGCAATTTGATGAGATTTTTGCCATCTCTCAAATCAGTATAAAGGTCACTGATGCGAAGATTAGCACGCGAAAGATGTGAGTTGACCCACTTGCAGAAGGTTTTCTTTTGAACCGATTCACGCTCGTCTAAAAGTCGAAATAGAAAACAATCGGGCAAATAGAAACGAAAGGCTACATACCTGCAAGAGCCTTGATTCGAGCTCTTTCGAAGAGCCGTGAAGAGCTATTTCCACCGTCATATTCTTCGTTGGTCTCAGTTTGACTGATGGGATCGTAACGCACTGAAATGTCTGTGGTCATTTTGACGCGATCTTCAACTGGTTACCACGAAACAGTTTACTCCTAGAAGATGCGGCACATTAGAACATCTCTTGACCCGAGCGAATAAGCAAGCAGGACGTGAGTACTGGCAATCACTGTACAGTCTAGCTGCTTGGAGTGGAAAGGGCCAATTCAAGTCGATTTGGAGCAATCAGGCAAAACTGGCGAAATTCACTGGTTGACAATACACGAAGTCCACAGACTTAGCATCATTCAGCAACAGAAGAGGTGAAGTTGATTTAAAAGTCGAAACATGCGGAGTGTGCACACATCTAACCACACCCGAACAGAGGGAGACGGCAAAAGGACAGCAGCCAGCAGATACAACAACACGAGTGGTAAGTGGTAAGCTGCCGATGGTAATCAACACAGAGACGAGCCAGACAAGCACAGCAGAGCAACACTGCAAGGCATTACCACTCACTGCTGCAGGTAAAGGCGAACACAAATGTCAATCGCGGATCGCTATGGCAACAGACCAATACCAGTCTTGGCTCGCCCAATCGTCTCACCGCTCTGAGACTCAGGCCGGCAGGTCAAAGGTGACACAATGTTGGGTGCAAATTCACCTGAAACATACCGAGGACAGAGGAGAGTGAGTCCAGTGTGTTGTGTCTGCTCGGCGGCTGTGCTGCCTGGTCGTCACTGCAGATGGCGTCCGAGTGGGGCGTGTCCGCATATGCGCCTGGCCAGAATGTGCCTGAGTGTCGGTAATTTGCCGGTACGCCCAGCGAGCCTTCAAGACGTGCACAAATGCCCGCAACGATGGACGACCCGCTAACGGTACCTTGTGTAATGTCATTACCTGCAGTCATTACTTATCGATTCCTTCCTGAACCTTTGTGCAACGTCTCAGTTGTCACTTTCACTGGCCATCTATGGATGAGCTACTAACTGGCTTGTTTGTGGCCACTGGCAAACGTCTCGGCTGGTGTCTTTTGTGTAATCCTCTTGTCGGCATGTCCACTGATCACAACTGTGACACATTCGGTATCACTCGAGAGTGATAACCACTTTGGCCAACATTGACAAGATTGAATGTTTGCTGTCATTTATCTGGTTTGCATGGAAATCCATTGCCGAGATGTTTACGATGCCATTGAAGTCGAGTAGAAGACAACCAGAATGATTGGCAGTCATTAGGAAATTGTCCTGCTTGGCTAGCGATCGGCGAGTGGCCTACATGTGTGCTTTACAACCAACAAGCCAGTGATCGAGTTGCATTTGTTGCTGCCTGGCCATGGATTCCTCTGCCGCAGTCTAATCGAACACAACCAACCAACACTAATCGAATTGCTTGGGAATGCGCACTCGACACTAGACAAAGCATGGCCACTCCGTTGACTGCCAGTGGCACCAAGTGCTTTATTTAGCTGACGAATATTATTATCAGAATATTCTTGATGGCACTATTTTTAGTCGCCCAGTGGAGTGACGCCTACGAGACAGATCTGATCCCATCTGATGGCGCCAGTCTTTACCGACCAAGTCTGACTCACTCGGTTGCCTGTAGAATCGGCTGGTGTCTTATTCTGGCAACGTTGAGTCAACACAATGCCTTGTCCACAGATGTTACCGCCAACTTCGAAGTGACGATCACCATCAAGGACAAAGGCAATACTGTACGATTGCCCTTTCTGTCAGTAGACACGAGTGCAATCGCGACAAGCACGATCAAAAGCTGATTGCAGCTTCTATCGAGGGTGTGCCGCACTCCCTCATGCACAGATATAGCAACCGCATTATATAGCCCATTACCGTGAACTACTGACTAACTAAGCAACATTTACTGGTTCACTGCAGTCCACAAATGGGACAACTCGGTAACGTCTTGATCGGTCACTAGTCATCCTCAGTGTGTTGACCAGCGAGTCCTTCCTCGCATACGACGTTGCTTCTACCGCACAACCACAATCTCCAATCCATTTCCTGGTGTAACAAAATCCGAGGGGTGAACCATTGCGGTAAGGCCTCCTTGCAACCATCTTCAGTGTCAGTGCGCAACAATTGAGAATGCTTTCCGTCAAATGCATGGAAGAGACAAAATGTTCACTAATGAATAAGCAAACAATACTGACACTTCGAGGACAAGTGACACTTGAGTCGACTCGAGCAAAAAACAAACAATGACACGGCTGTCGCCATCTGTCGGAGTGCAATAAAAACGCTTGTGATGATCGAATGGTATTATTTGTTAGTAAATCAATAAATATAATGACTTGTCAATGAGTACAGAATGGTCAGTTTTGATGACGGACTCGGTGATGTCTGTCGGTTGTTCTATATCCAGCCACTGGTCAATTTGTGGAACAAATTCTCGTTCAGTGCTTGGTTATGTCCTTTGGATCTCATTGAGAGGAAGATGTATCCTCCAATGAACTCGTGTGGCACTTTACAATCAGCACTGAGACATTCAAACTCGAGCTTATCATCGTCGAACTCGACACAAAGTTTTTTCACTTCCCAATTGACGTTCCAAGACTTCATGCGTGCAAACGGCCAAGTTCGAATGGCGTCACCCGTGCTCATATCTATTCTTATTAGCCTATTGGGAGCTATGCCAAGAATTTCCTAAAAGTTAACAGCAAAAGCATTATTTCCATTGCCTGGTGCACGAGTAGAAGTCTATAAATAAAGTTACCTCTCGCTTTGAGTGAATGAATCGAACCACAAAGAAGGACAAGCCGTACTTGGGAAGGGCTTGCCACGCTCTTATGTAACTCAGCTTGGCTTGCATCGATGGCATAGATCGGAAGTTGCTATGTGAGTCATAGATTCTATTGACGACCTGTCAAGGCAAGAGTACAACGTTACAAAGCATTGTTCGTGACATTGCCCTTTTCACTGACCTGTTGATTTCCTCGTTTCACGAACCGAAGTGCCACATAGTCTTCTGCATTAACAGCAATTTTGTTTGAAGAGGTCGGCACCACTGTAGATCCTGTGTACTGTTGTTTCTTGAGGAAATCCCTCGTGGTCTGTACCTCACTTTTGTAAGAGGCATCGGCCATGGTTCGTCCCTTGGTGGCGAGTCGGCAGGCAGTAATCCACTCGGCATATTGTCTCTCGGATTCGCACCTCAACCAATACTCGGACACACCATCGTCACTATAGTTGTGAATTTTGAATCCGTACTTGTTTTGGGTGACGTTCAAGTCAGGCGTGATGTCGCATCCCTTCAGGTTTATCACAAACGCGGGAGGACTGCGAGAACGATCTTCCGCACTCTTGAACACTTTGAGATGCGTGTCTTTCAGCACGAAATAGTAACGCTTGAAGTTCTTGAGTGTAAACAACTTGTGTTTGGCAAAGCGCAAATATCCCGACAGTTCGGGTATGTCTGTGTAGCCGTAATTGGTCACTCCGTTGCCATAGCTGTATGCTGGTGTGCCTCCCTCCAATGTTTGCTGCAATTCATCCAAAGCAGCGTCAATGTCGTCGTTGATTTCATTGTACTGGTCATTCGGGTCTGGGTTTAGTGACAAAATGTTGATTTGCAATTGCAATCCTGCCAAGAGAAACATCTCCTCCTCGGTGCACTCCACCTCTTCGCTGATCAATGACCATTTGGCCTGTTCGTACAAGTGATTGATTCGAACAGCGTCCAATTTTGGGTTAAGGTCGTAGAAGTTGTAATATTTGAATCGAAGCAATAGCAAGTCATATTCGCGTACTTCTTGCTCGTACAGCGATAAGGACGAGTCTAACCAACCAGCATTGAGTCGCGCCTTTTCGGTGAGTGACTTAGGTCGCAACAAGGTTGCCTTTGCTTCGTGGTTCGGGGTAACTGGACTGGAGGACAAGGTCGGCTCGATTGCCTCCACAGGGTAAAGGAAGTTCTGTTGGTTACCAGTCGAGGCGTTGAGGTTGCCCGACTGGTTGCCATTTAAGGTGCCGTTCGAAACTGGCGAAAACTCAACGAAAGGCTTGGGCTTGCCGTGGTGAGTTAATGTGTTCGTGTTTGGGTTTGACGGGTCACTCTGGGTTATTGGCCCGATTTGGTCAAATTGCCGTTGTAGAGGACTGATGTCGAGGTTCGAAAAGTTTTGCTTGAGGTGTGCGTTGATCAGTGGCCGGGAAAGTGACAATTCTTCAGGGTGACGAATTCCTATGTCAGCACAGAGTTGTACTACAGCGTTAAAAGAGTTCACCGAAAAATCCACACGTGAATCGATGTAACGAAGATCTGGAAGTTGCACTCGAAGAATTTTGTGCATTGGAGTGAAGTTAAGTTGGGTGTCCGCTTGGATTCCGGCCTGGTCTAGGGTGGTTCGGGTTCGTTTGAGCCATGAGTTGCGAAGAGGCCACCATAGAGCATGGTCTGACCAATCAGCGGTGACATCTGGGCGGGAGAGACAATTGGAGATGAACAAAAAAAACCGATGCAGAGGCAAAGAGGACACTGTTGCCCTCGTGCAAGTGGCGCTCAAATTAGGCGAGACATGCGTGAGCGTACTATGGACATATAAGGAATTGCTGTTTGCATCTAAACTCGTCGGGCAACACTCTTCACCTACGTTCGCCTTGGTAGCGCTAATTTTGATCCCAATTGAGTCTTCCTCTATTTGCTTTTTACACAGGCTTGTTGCGTCCGACTGATTCGATCCCTATTTGGCTCGACTACCTTCCGGTCCGATCAAACATTGTCGTCGGACAATCAGCTGATCGGTTTCGCGGATTGGCAATGGTGCCCATCTGATCTTAGGATGGTTGGAATCTGACACTTACCGAGTTCTTCTACAAGTTTCAGAATGACACCCCCGATGTGCATATCTCCTTTAACCCGAAGCCGTTTTTCGACCTTAAGGTCGGTGACAAAGATGCGTAGTTCCCAACTGCCATCGTTGACCAAAGAATGAGTTAACATGTTGAATGCACCGACAAGAATATGACACAACACAACAAGATTGACACCGTGGACAAATTATGGTCGGTGAGGGAACATCGATCGGTTCCAAGAGATGAGGAATGGCGAGAACACTGACGGCACGATGCTTCTTCTGTTGAGGCAAATCTGTGAATGAAGGCAAGTGGCGAAGTGAGCCATGCACAAACATGACTGTTCGGCCGATTTCTTGGCAAACTCTTCGAGTGTAGGCGTTCCATGTCGAAAGAATGGGTGAGTGTTGTGTCGAAAATGGAAAGTCGACTTAGTTAGACGGCTATTGGTAGTGTTGCCTTGCCTCCGCTAGCAGACTGCACACCATTAACCTCAAACCTCAAATCTCAATCACTGCCAATCAGGACAAATTGTTCAAGGACCTCTCGGTTAGTAAACAATCCTCAGTGACACAATTAGTCTTTTCAATCAAGTGTTCTCGTTACTTGCCATTACCTCAATTAGCTCATCGATTGATTGGATCATGGAATGTGTGCCTAGTGCATGTTGCCACTGTACCTTAAGTGACACAATGGACCAACCAGAGAGAACAAGTCTACCAAGACATTGTTGGTCGTTTGCATGCAGTTGCTTAATTAGCGAGCAAGTGTGACAGTTGTGCAGTACCTATGGCAATATAGCCAGTCCGTCAGTGTTTATGTTACCGACATGTGGGCAAGAGAGACAGTGCGCTCGATTGCTTCCAATGAAGCCAACTGTGTGGCCGAAATGTATAGAATATAGAGAATGTATAAAGTGGCAGAATGGATAGGACAGCAAAACATACCAATCGATAAGTGGTCCAGGACGACTGAGCACGAGCAGTGGCTCGCTCCAATTGAGTGCAATTGCTCTAGAGATTTCGACGACTGCCAACTTGCAACATCACGCAGTGCCCGAGATGGGTCTTGTGCTAGTTGGCTAGTAGTGTGGGCCATAGTCCAGTTCCACAAATGCCACCCACGCATGCAAGTCTCCGAGCCATCCAATCAATTGGGCTCAACACAATGTTTATTAGTGAGACTCATCATCAACTGCAGCAACCATTGCATTAGTGGACCGAGCAGCCCGAACCATGTTATCAGGTAGTGGCCCTGGCACTAAAGTCCAATTGACACCTTCTCTTGCAGTACCTACCGAGGTGGGCACCTTGCTCGGTCTGGCAGGTCTCTTGATGACATGTTTGCTCGCGGCACTGGTCTACAGCACCAAGAAGACTTGCTTCCAGTCAGTAAGCAAGTGTTGGTGCTGTCAGAAGCCTTCTCTCGCCACCAAACGGAAAATCTCCAAAGAGCTAGGTTTGCAATGATTGGCCACTAGCTAATTGTCTCACGGTTGTTTGTCACCTTGCAGTAAACGCCTTCTCCTACGACGACGAACTCGAGGTCTCGTCCGAATGCGATGAAGATGTAATGCGGCACTTGCAGCAACGACCCCAGTGCAAATATGACTCTAAATTTAGTAACTATCTGTGTGAAGCTGGCAAGGAGTACAACAAACAATACGACACCCAAGATGTCTTCAACGGTGGCCTGGACACACGCATGTCGAGTGGTCACATTCGGACCATTCAACGACAGCATAGTGTGTGCAACGACGAGCCCGATGCCAGCTACGACAACTATTCCAAACACCGGTCAAAGAACATTCTCAAACAACAAGCCATCTTTGCCTCACTGGCACTGAAAAACAACTCAAAGACCCTGGAGAGTCTCATTGCCAACAACAAGGACAGTAAGGTAGGCAAGGACTTGATCTCACTAGCCGAGAAGGGTCGCATTGGGAAGCAGACTTCCACAGAGGGATCTGTTTCCAGTGACGCAGCCAGTGCTGAGGACTCAATAATTCTGGAGAAGAAGAACATTCTCCGACGACTGAAGACAGCCTCGAGCGAGACTGAATCCAAAGAGACCACCGATGGCCACAAGTACCAAATGCTTAGCAGCTACTTGGACACGTACGAGTCGGACACACAATCCTCGAATCTACCTGACTTCTCACCGAACACGACACTTTCGGAGCCAAACATGAGTGTTCCAGCCAAGTGTGGTCGTCTTGAAGCGAGCTTTGCTTACGATGCTCCCAGCAAACGACTTTGTGTTTCTGTGATTCAGGGAAATGAAATTCCTTACAAAGAGCAACGAACGGGCGTGAACCAGTTGTATGTCCAGGTCATCTTGCTACCACACAAGAAGCAAAAGTACAAGACCAAGTCGAAGCCTATCTTCTGTCCCAACTTCAACGAGTCCTTTACGTTCAATCGCATTAGTCCCGAGGAAATCATGAACTTAGGTTTACGCTTTCGGGTATACAGTCTCGGATTTGCTCGAAAGACACACTTGATAGGTGAGTTAGTGCCAAATTACCTGCTCGGTCATTAAATGCGTATTTAGGAGAATGTCGATTGCTGTTTGCTTGCATGAAACCACAACAACAAGAAACTAAGTTATGGTTCACTCTCGAGCCTCACAAACGTAATTCGGTAAGTCAATAAAGTCGTTCTCGAACAACATTAAACACTGCATTGGCCCGAGCAGTCAGACCTGCGTTCCGAGGTTTCCAGTCTGGCCAGAACAGACAGTACTTCCTCGCAATCACTTCACAACACCTTGCCCGAATTACTTCTTGGACTTTCCTACAACGGGACAACTGGCCGTCTCAGTGTGACTATCATCAAAGGTTTGCATTTGCCTTCTTCCAACAGAACAGCGGAATAGCTTCTATTTGATCCACAGGCAGTCAATTCCGAAGCATATCCACCCGTGCACCTGACACCTATGTAAAGATGACTTTGATTTCGTCAAGTGGTCAAGAGATTGCCCGCAGTAAGACCAGCGTTTGTCGGGGACAACCAAACCCACACTTCAAGGAGACATTCATCTTCCAGGTAAACTTAATTGATTAGTGTTCATATGTGGACAATTATTTGCTTATTCAATAAGGTGGCATTATTTCAACTTCCCGACGTCACCTTAATGTTGTTCGCATACAACAAGCGAAGCATCAAACGAAAGGAACTGATCGGGTGGATCTCACTTGGTTACAGCAGCAGTGGCGACGAGGAACTCTCCCACTGGAATGATATGCGAGACAGCAAAGGTGAACAAGTCTCTCGGTGGCATGTGTTGCTCGAGTCGTGAGATGACCCGCTGGAACACGGCACACCTCCATTTACCACTCAATTGACTGTTCGGTGGACCGAAGAATGACGACTGTGTGGTGGCACTATCCTCACTGGACACTGTCCGCCACAATGTTTTGAGAAAGGTTCGCGTGACTGTCGGTGCCACACCGAAACACACTGAACCAACCCGAACCCATACTGACCATATCAATGGCTATCTCATTGTTTTCCCTCGACCTTGATTTTTGGAACTATTTTTATTGTGTGCATTTCCTACTCGTTTGTATCGAGCGCGTTTGTATTGATTTACCCAGCCAATCCCATTCGGTGCATGAATCATGCAGCATGATCCCTCTCGCCTCATTCTCGTCCATTCAGATTAGTTTCCTGTACAACCACTGGTGTGTTAGTTGGCAGTAGACAGCAGTAGTCGATAGTTAGTTGATCCGTGATGATCGCACCATTGCAAACTGTAGTTCTCACTCGCTCCCTCTCTAGTTTGGTAGTTGCCTCTACTCAGTTGGACCTAGTCATGTCATGTCTTTGTGATACCTCTACAAGCAATTTACACCTCGCAATTGTCTATCTCTTGTTATGTTCTCCCGTTTGTTGTTGTCATTTGTTGTCTCTCTCAGTTCATGCAAACATATTTGCTTCCAAGCGATCTAATTCTCAGTGACGCGCTATACACGCAAAGAACGTTGTGATTTTTCTACCTGACCAACCACAAGATATATTTTGTTTCAAAAATAAATGTCTATTTCACGTTGCCGTATCATTCAAACTCACCGTTGCTCTATTCTTTCATTTACAATTGTCCAACCCGGTCATTAAGCACTTGCCGATTGAGCATAGAATTGAGCCCATCAAATGTTCTCGATCGGTAGTTGACTATGACAGTGGCCAGTAAAAACTTGTCACTGGACATGCCAATTACCTGAATTGTCTTGAGTGCATTCGATTCAGTAAGTTTATTGCGAGTGCATGTTGTTTCGTTTCTAAGTGGCGCATTTATTTGAACCACCAAAGGACCATAATACTCACTGCTCACTATACAATAAAATGCACTGTCAATCACTATTGTCAATGTACAACAGCACTAAAGAAAATATACAAAATAAATATCAATAAATAAATAGATACAATGTTTGAAAGGGAAAGAATACTGACAGCGTTGCACGTTGCCATGCACTAGTGTAACATGTCTATAAATCTATTTCACAGAGAACACTTAGAATCGAGTCTATGCAGTATAGTAACAAGTAACAAATGTTTCATTAACTGACCAGTTGATTGGCCAAGTGGTATTAGACTGGCGTTGGAATGGCACTGGCACTAAACACAACCATACTCATACCAGATTGAGTTCGAGTTGTTCGAATTATCGTTTGTCATTCCGTTGGTGCAGTTTCCAGTGGTCGCCAGATCCGAGTTATTGTTGAGCGCGTTTTGAACGCTTTCTTTATTGCCGCCTCCAGTAGGACCGTTCGCTGGTAGAGCATTCTCAGTAACTGAAATGCCATTAGTGACCACGTTGCGCGACCGAGAGGAGGTCATGTTGTTGCCATTGCTGCCCATTTGATTGCCGTTGTTACTGCTGCCGCTATTATTGTTGTTGTTATTGCTATTGCTGTAGATTGCAGGATCAGATTCCTTTTCGGACTCGTGAGGCGAATGAGAAGCTGATGAATCGGAATTTAACGAAGGAGAAGTGGCGTTATACTGGTAACGGTGAGGGTTAGTCATAATACTGCCGGTTAATTGGGTCCCTAGGGTTCGACCGGATGACATGTGGAAAAATTGAGGAGAATGATGGCCATGTCTAGACCCATTTAATTTGCTGGTCTGACTGGGTTCCACTGAGCGACGCATATAATTGCCATAATTGACACTACTACTTTTGAAAGCACCTCTCATGAAATAGTTGCCGTTATTGGTGATTGAGCTGTGAGAGTTGACAGCACTGTTTGTCTTGGATATTAATGGCGAATTGGCAGAGGATGTGATCTGTAATTTAGAAATATTGCTTTCGAGACCGTCTTGTCCTTTGCTGATCGAAATGTTTGGACTTCGAGTGGAAACATTGATTGACATTTTGTTCTCCAAAGGCGAATTCGGAACTTGAGTCAATTCAATCACGGTCTCGTGAGAATTGAGATGAGATATGCTTACTGGTTGACGGAGAATGTGATGGCGAGGGGGAATGCGAGGAGGTGTGCTGTGCTCAAACACTTTCTTATCCTGCAATAAACAAGTCATAAAAGATTATTACAACACATTTAAATTACCTTTTCACTGGGCACATTATTGCTGTTTGTCAAAGAATACTGACGAAGAAGTGAGGTTGAATTTGCGAGATGAGATTCTCCGTGATGCAGAGGGGGTGTTTCAGCTTCCCACAAACGACCATAGATTGCATCGTCCAAGAAGTGACTGTCGGGAAGTTTTCCGAGATGACTCTTGCTTGTCACTCGAGGCATGTTCTTTTCAATGGAAATGTCATACTCTTTAAACATTTTCTCGAGTCGTTCCTTCTTAATGCACAACTCCCTCAGCTTGTCCACGACAGGCTTTTCACAGCCATTGCTCAAGTCAAGTAAAAGGTCGTTGTATTGCGACAACAAACTGGCCGATTGAGTTGCAAGTTTTTTACGTTGAGCTTCCAATGTGTTGTTGGTCAGCGCTACCATTTCGCAATAGCTTGACAGTTTGGACACTTCCACGTTAAGTCCATTCATGCGGTCTTTGCATTCGGCAGTTTCTCCCTGCAGTTCGGTGTGCTTCAATTTGAGTTCGTTATTGTCAGACCGAAGTTTCTTGTAAATGTTTTGCAACATTTTATGCTCCGTTTGAAGTCTTTTTTGCTCCTCGCTCAAGCTCTTGTGTTCTTCGGTAAGTGAAGTCAATTTTTCCTTCTGATTGAGATCCTCCATTTGTTCCTTCTGTGTTTTATCCTTCAAACTCTGCAATTCATCATTAGTTTTATTGACAAGCTGTTCATGTTTTTGCAGTATTGACTTCAATTCCTCTTCAAGTGATTTATTCTCCGATTTCAGTGATTTGTATGACTGCTTGAGTGCACTATGGTTTTGAGTAAGGTTGTCGTAATCGGCTATTAAAGGACAAAATCGTTAAAAACAAATTAGCTCTACACATGAACTCACTTGTCAGTTGTTGGTGAATCTCCTGCAAAGATTCATTGTCGCCAATCAACAGCTTATGGGTCGAATCGTACTCGTCGCATTTTAATTTAAAAGTTTCGATAGAATCCTGAATGAAAGCCATTTGCTTATGCAGTTTGTTAGTTTGGTCCTCGAGTGAACAATTCTGTGATTTGAGCAAACTGTTCTCCACCTGCAGTTTGGCATTGTCGCTTTGCAATTCCGAATTTCGTTCATTGACAAGAACCAGTTTCGACTCATTGAGCTCACTTTTGATTGTCATCTCTAAGTACATTTCCTTTTGAGTATTCAGTTCCAACTTGAGACTTTTGCCCTCGTCCTCCAAACAAGTAAACTTTCGCTGTAACTCATTTAACGAATTAAGCGAAAACTTGTCACTGGAATCATCCTCTATGTTCAGTTGTCTCCTAAGCGAGTGAATCACAGTTTGCATTTCATTGTTGATGGCAGTTAACTCGTCCAGTTGAGATTGCAGTTGATCAATCTGGGCCTCTTTGGGCAAAAGGCAATTGTCAATCGCAGTTTGGAAACAAGAAGTCAGCGCCAAAGACAAATTGTCACTGTAGACAGTTTTTTCTTTCTCACTAATGCCTGTTAGGCCTCGTTCCAAGCAAAACTTGTTCAAAGTCTCTATGATTTTTTCAAATTCATCAGAGTATTTTTGTGCTTTCAACTTTTCCACAACCAAGTCCTGCTGCAGAGTGGTCAAGGTGTTCTTCTGTAGTGTGACCGTGTTGACTAGGTCTTTGTTCTCCTTTTCTATTTCCTTAACTTTGCCAGTTAAGTGACCAATGTTATCAATCTCTTTTTTAAGTTTCTTGTTTTCCAATTCCAAAGTTGACAATTTGCTTGAGTTTTCGTCGATCACCTTGTCTTTGAAGTCAATTGAAGACTTGAGTCGATTTATTTCCTTATCAAGTGATTTCTTGTCCTGTTCTAGTCTATGTTTGTCACCTTCCAAATTGGTCATCTCAATCTCTAAGTCATTCAATTTCCTTAAGCTCAGTTTCAATGAGTCGGTATTGGTCACTAACTTTTGATTTTCGTTTTCGATTGAAGTTAACTCGGACATATATTCCTCAATCTTTTTG
The DNA here is from genome assembly GCA_023373905.1 of Rhizoglyphus robini. Taxonomy (NCBI): domain Eukaryota; kingdom Metazoa; phylum Arthropoda; class Arachnida; order Sarcoptiformes; family Acaridae; genus Rhizoglyphus; species Rhizoglyphus robini. Next base: position 3,477,858 of record JAKIJQ010000012.1, on the reverse strand, counting down.
TTTTTCATTTCGATTATTCGTTGGAATTTTTGATTCTCAGCACAAGATTGTGAATAGTTGCGCTCCATCAATTCAGATTTGTTGCATTCGTCATGCAATTGACTTTTCATTTCGGTTACTTCCTTTTCCAGTTCCAGCTTGACATTTTCCATGCTTTTCAAGTTATTTTGACCAACTTTGAGTTTTTCAATGTATTCTTTTAATTCATTGAGCTTTTCCATTTTGGACCTGTTTGAGGTAAATCCACTGTCAGTGGAGCTAGTCTCCGAAGACGTGTCTCTATCTGTGAGTGAAATCAATGAGTCGATATCGACGTAATTGTTTTTATAATCATCTAGAAGATTTTGCAATCTCTGATTTTCATGCTCGAGTTTAATCATTCGTTTAGTTGCGTCCTGATTGAGTTGTTCGAACAAGTTGCCTTCTTCAATGTCGCTCTTTACCATCGAGGTTTCGTTGTTAAGTCGAATCTGTGACCTTAGCTCTGTCAATTCCAGTTGTACTCTCGAAAGTTCGTCATTGGCAAGTTTTTTCTCTTGTCTCAAATGAGTGATTTGCTCAATGAGTCTTTCCATTTGATTTTTATCAAGTTCCCGCTGTAAATTGAGTTCATTAGCATATGCGTTTAATTTGAGAATTTTCTCCTCTAGTTCAGGCAATTTCTCTGTCCTCTTTCGACTTGAATCAAGCTGTTCTTCTAGCATCGTTTTGGTTTCTCCCAGAATTCTGTTATCCTCTCGCAATTCCTCGACCCTCGACTTAAAGAATTCGAGTTCATTCATTTTGTCTCTGTACCGCTGAACTTCAGTCTCGAGCCTGTCGATTTTACGAACCCTTTCATTGAGCACATCAATCTCATCTCGGTAGGCTTTGGCCGTTCGAGCTTCCTGTGTGAGTTCCAAATTGTCATGTCGTAATTTGTTGCAGAACTCTTTATTCTGTTCTATCACTTCCTTCAACTCAACTACCACTTCACTCTTCTCCTCCAGCTCCTGCTGCAGCCGTCTAAGTTTGCTTTTGACATCTGCCAATTCCACCAAATAGTGGGATTTCTGATCACAATGATTTATATTATTGTTGAGACTAGAATTTGACAACGAAAGATTCTTTAACGAAGAAGAATTTGCACTGGATAAATTCGAATTATTCAAGGTAAAGTTTAACAGTTCACAGGAGAGATCAACAACGCGTTGGTAGAGCTGGTCTCGCTCTTTGGTCAGCCTCGATATGTGGTTTACAAATATCAAGTACAACCGATCCTTCTCAGATTCTTCCGATGGAGGTTCGCTCCACTCAGATATCAGAAAGACTGACTCGGGGTTGTCGGTGATTTGCTGGATGCAATCCACAATACCGTGCTGAGTCGAGATGTCCAGTTGTTTTATCTTTTCGATAAACACTTCCTTTTGATCGCACTGCACTGCACATCCAAGAAGAAGTAACAAAACTGTTCGGATGTCATCGCAATTGATGTTACCACAGTACGAGTTGATGAGACCATAGAAAGGATTGTCTTGTGAGATTGAGAGAAGATCGTCGTTACAGTTCAGTGAAATGTTTATTATGTCGGGCAATTTGATCACAAGGATTTGGTCAAGCACGTTCTCGTAGAAAGCGCGAATGTTGTCCAGAAGTTTATTCAAACTTTTTATTCGCGACAAACTGGTTATTTCGCAATTGCCATTCGTATTCTGCAAATGTGAAGGATGTGGATCACTATGACGGAGAAGATTAAATTTAACCAATTTACGATGATACGATTTAGCACTCACATTTGCAGCCATGCTTTGTGTAGAAAGAGCCCATTGCAAAGTTCGGAGTAGTCTGAACAGTCGTCCTCCAAAAGTGTCCTCACCTGATATAAGACAAAACATAACATTAACAATCAATTAGACAAACGATCGTGTCACACTAAACTGAACATCGTCAGATTATATCTTTCGATGAATCAATGACTGTGGCGCTAGCAGAAATAACTTAGCTCCGTGATTTCGATATTTCTAAAATGTGGTCAATGTTTTTAAAATAAATATGCCACAAGACTGAAAATCTTAAATGTGACAAGACTGGCATGCGATTTGACAACTACCATTGTAAGTAAACATTGTGCACATTTCTAAATGTGACTAGCAAGTGACCAGTAGTGCAGTTAAAACAGATAATCACGGATCGTGACTGCCAATAATGAAGACAGCAGAAATGTGGGTAACCACATTACTAACAAGGACAGTCATCGAGGATAACTCACCGAATGAGCACGTTATGCAATAATTAGAAGAAAACTAATGGCTTTGTAAGGAAGGCCACAAAGGACGCAAGTCATGATGACTTTGACATGGGCTCATTCCAATTAAGGAGCCATCGCCAAAACCTAACTGCGACCAAAGCATGACATGTGATTGTGAACTATGCCATACGATGCTATTCTACCAACAACGTCATTATTACTGGCATTGTTAATTGTCAATAATCATTAATTAAATACAATTAGAGACATGTTCACTGTTGTCCCCCATCGCCCAATGACTTACTTTAAGCATAATGAAAAGACAGAACAAATAAACAAGTGACTGTTGTGATAACAAGAATGCATTGTTACTAAGAGGCCTAGGCCTGACTGGTCAAAGAGCAAATGGTTGAGCCACTCTGATGTTGTGTACATTTCATAGGGCAAATTCCACTTACCCAGACCACAAGAGGACTTTGCATAAATGCGGCTCGTACTTGGTGACTGCTCATGATGACCAAACAACAAGGAACATTCACATTCACAATAAAGACGAGAAGCACAAAAGACCAGAAAGAGGTGAAACAGGTAACGAAGCACAAAAGGGCAAATAGCAATTCAGTGGAAAACAATGCGATTTGCACACGATTCGGATGTCGCCGTCGTCGTCATCACAAATCACCTGCAATAATCGTTTCTTTTGGGGCAGAAAGCATTTGGCAAGAGAGGTCACTCTACTTGTCATCAGCATCCTCAACTGGCCATCGGCACAGTCGAGCACAACGAAGAGAGAAAAAAAGAGCAACAAACAGCAGCAATGATGAGTGAATAGGCCAAGCCAGTGCACTTATATATCACACTGAGAAGGCATTCTCCCCAATCGACGCACACGCACAACAATCCTGGCACCACTCAGCTGGGACGACAGGGTCAAGGATGGCACCGACTGGACATTCCGAAATAGACCGGTGATGGAACACACAAGGGGGCTTGCTGGGCACTTTCTTGGCACTTTCAAGAGGTGGTTGGTGACACTGCACTGGCCACTGACAAAACATGCCTCGCAAGACAACCTCTCTTGGCTTGGAGACAGCCCGACTGACTTAGCCCGAACGGACAGCTGTCCACCACTCACAACACGAGACTGTGCGCTCAACGGTGCGACGCATGCGTCCTCTCCCCCACTGGCAGACTGGTTCCGGAGCGCCTCACCTGTCTGCCCGCACCTCTCCCACCCTGTCCGACAGCTGGCGAGGCAATGCACATAACTGACCTAAGGTCACTGAGGCAACCATTCGTCGCCAACTTGCCCCACACACAGATGTCAAGCTGGGTCGGTGGTGTGTGTGAGTCACCCTTTTGACCCTCAAGACCTTTGTGGTTGTCCACAAAAGCTCCAACTCAACTGAACTGGAACGAGTGCTAGGCCCAGAGCAACCTTGACTACTTCATTAGGCGTAGTGATGCACAGTACTGATGACAAGGACAGCACTGGCCACTGTCCTACGTGCGTGCTGTGTCCTCCGATGATGGTCTTGCAATTAGACACGCAATCGTTAGAGCGAGATATTCTGCACGGCGGACAAGGTGTGCCCCACTCGACCAAGTGTACAATGCAAATCAAGTGAGCTAAGCCAAGCAAGTCGAAAAGGGGTTATCGTTTGCTCGGACAGACACTGCGCCAACATTGGCCGAGATAAGTGTCGACAAGATGATGCACTTGTATAGGGAGCAATCACTGCTCACACTGACCACCACTGAGCCAATGCACTCCGAGTGGGTGATCAATGATCACAGATCGCACAACAAGATGTTTGGCGCATTAAGTGACCGACCGAAGAGCACACCAACAGATCACAACACGATGAGATCTAATTGGCGCCATTTGGCGCGTAATGCTCACTTGGAGATGAACAAACATTACAGTAGAGACACCACTCGAGACATTTTGACCATGTTTGCATTGACGCAACATCGACACGGCCAATTACCTATAATTTCATTGTTCGCATCGTAAATTAATCAACCTTCGTTCTTTTCGAATATTTATGAAATTATTAAATAATATGACAAAGTATGTCAATTTATAGCCTACAGATGGCGCATCTGGAGCATATTTAGAAATTTTCGGAGAAAATGAAATGGTGCAGACGAAATGTGCAATGTGGATCGATTTGTTGAGACAGTATTATACTTTAGGTATACAAGAAGTTTAAGAAGTGAGTGCCACTTGTGACTTGCGACAATTTCTGAGTATAAGGAGAGATTATGATTAGGTGAGTGGTTGTGGCAACTTGTGAGGTAAGTTGAGACTAATCAGCACTGCGACTAATGAGCCAGACCGATAAGTGCACTCAATCGATGCTTATGCTGTTTGATTGCCAATTGGTGTGACACGTGTTGGAAGAAGCACTCAATCGTGATAGTTCCACTTACTCGAACATGACTCCAATCGTTGCTTTGTTGTGTCTCTTTTCCATCAGCCTTTGGGTGAATGTATCCGCAGACCAGGCTCATCAGCATGAGGGTGGTTTCTTCGAGAAACAAGACCTCGGGTAAGTGAAGTATGTGTGTATGTGTGGAAAATCATTGAACGATGTTTGTCTTTTTGTGCCAGACACATCAAACACGACATCAAGGACCAGTACTACGTCGATTTGGACGACAAAGTGAACGAACGCGAACTTGAGTTTTACAACTTTAAATTGCACGACTATGATGAGAATCTTCTGTTGGACGGACTGGAATTACTGTTTGCGCTTAATCACGACACAGATCACGCGCCTACCGATCCAGAGGTATGACCCTGCCAAATCTAATTGACAACTAACCGAATGTGAAATTGCCGTCTCGTGTCCTTTAGCAACCCGCGACCACATACGCTGAACGACAAATTCAATGGCACAAAAAGTTTGATAGTGATGCATGTAAGTAAATGAACAAACTGATCTACAACTGATTATTGTTCATTGTCTCCAGCGGTGATTGACCATATACTTGGAGAGTATGACAAAGATACAGACGGCTATATCTCGTTCTATGAGTATATGCAGGTCAAGAACAAATACAGCACTAATAATTAACTGTGAAATTAAACTGACACTAATGAATGGTCTTATGGATTCAAAGACCTTAGTGCCATCCTTAATTGTGTTGGGTAAATTAATCAATTAAAACAATTCAAAGACCAAATGATCTCAGTGTTCAATGAACACAAAGTTCACTTGAAGATGTAGTGCAGCAGTGTTGGCACTGGGCAAATGACTTCCCAACTGGTATCACGTCTCAACCATGTGTATGTCAGTTGAGTCGGCCCGACTTGTGAAACGATGGCTCTACAGAATGTGACGCCAGAGACAAGCATGGCAGTGCAAGGCAGTGAATCAAAGCATAAGCAAGGCACACGGACAATCCGAAAATCGATTGCAAATGGCAACTAAGAGGAATGCTCGAACAGTTCACTTCGTGTGTCTGCCATTCTGTTTGACTCTCTTCGATGGTGCAAGTCTCGACTAGAGTCGTGTCGAAGCAAATTGAGAGAAGAGCGAGGCACAAATGAGTCTCACTTGGTGAGCAACCATAGAATCCCCGATGAATTTGAATGAGTTGTGCTGAGTTGCGGAATGAAATTAGCAAATTAAGCCACGAACAAGTGCGCCTACTGCCACTGCCATTGTGAAAAGTCGACAGTCGACGCATTCCGAGGTGATGCTGGATTGAGTACTCACTCCGCTCTGGCCAACTGCACTCGATTATGCTAACAAGCACGTCGAGACGCATTGGCCACTCGTTAGCCAAGTCTGGTCCGCACTGCCACTAACCACCAATTACTCACCGATTCACTGCCAACTCAATTGCCCGTGATGGACAACGCGAGCTTTCAGGTGTTGGTTATTACTGATCACTGTTGTAGCCACTGAATTGTTCACCACTTGGATCATTCTCTAACGAGTTCATGCAATTCTCCACTATGCGCACATAGTCCAACGAGCATAACCAGACTGAACTAATGAATGGACACTTGGCTTTATGAATCAAGCAGAATTTCTTGGGCCTTCCACTCGATGGACTTCATTTGGGCTAAGTGATCCGACCGAGACGAATTCGCATGGAACATTATCGGACAGAGAGAACTAGTTGAGAGTGAATGAGTGAGTCCAATTAGAGTTGACAGATTGATTGTCGCAGTGAAACAATGCTCTCGCCAATTAGAGTCTTTTGCCCTTCATCGATCGATCGGACGGCATTTGCTCTGGCCAGTGGCCAATGTGTGAGTGTTGACTAATTCGGCGAGCCAAACATTTGTAATTGAATTGCAAGTGAACTTGTTTGTAGAACAGGGAAAGGTGTCACCTCGATGCAGTGCAGACGAGCGCCGAGAAGAGTAATTCACGACCTGAAAAGTGCTACCGAGTGCGAACAAGTCCGAGTTATGGCGACAAGTTGGTCCATTGACCAGTTCATTGGATGGTGAAAGGCCTCTTGTGGCGAAGCATAGTGGACCACTGCACGTGCAATTTGGTCTCCGATTACATTTGCCGGGTCGAGTGTCACTCGGTTGGCACTCTCGGTGAATGGCTTGTCGCACTGTTCGGTGCACAGGTGGCTCATCATGGGATGCATGCTGGGCCCGGTTTGTGTTAATGGGAGACACGCGATCGCGACATCGTACACACGACCATTGACTCAACCTGTCACCGAAACTGAGACAAATGCAAGTGCCCTCTATTCAATAAAGTCTATTGATTATCGACTTGACACGATTAACACAAGCAGATTGCTCAGGACCTAATGTCATTGCATTTCATAGTGACCACCACCACCACCAATGCTGAATTATCTTGTTCGATCAAGTCTTGGTTGAATCTTCTTCTTGACCGATGGCCGTCGACTCAATGGCCCCAAGTGAGCAAATCATCTCCAGGTTGAGTGATCCGACGAGCTCTATATGCTTGGCTAATGGTTTGAGTGCAGTCGAATTAGTGTTTGAATGCAAAAGTGAACTTAAATGCGCCTAATGGATTTAATCTACATGCGAGGGCACAAAGTGGCTCGGTGCCGACATTGATGCGCCAAATGGAGCACTTGGCCAATGCGTGTCGGAATCGAATGGAATCGGTGCCATTTAGGCGTGCAGATATGCTCCACTCGGAACGGTGTGCTACGAATGATCAAGTCCGATCGGGACTCGTTGCTTATCCAACTAATGCAGTGGAGTGCGCCAGTGAGCAGTGCACAGCAGTGCCCAGTGGTAATCCACTTACCGAGCAAATTGCTGCTTGCTCCGTGCTCGACTCGCCGAACGTGAGCACCACGAGTCGTGCTGTAAGCTCCAAAGATTCGGCTCGATCGCTCCCGTCTCCGGTTGGCTCGAAGCCAAAAAGGCGTGTCGGTGCAGTTGGAGCCGCCTCGGAGGGTCGCTCTATGGTTGAGTGGCATTCAAGTCAGAGCGTGATTGGCTGTGGCCAGGCCTGAGCACATGACCACCACATCACGGGCCATCAGCATCGCTGTTCGCGAGTAATAGGCTTAATTCGCGAGTCTCTCCAATGCGGCATTACCGTCATTAGCGATTCATCTAATCACCGTCCTCGGCGCGGGTCCTCTCGGCATTGTCATCGAATTTCATCGCTGTGCATTAATCAAATTTGCACAATTATCAATTCAATTTCATTTCATTTTTAAGTTAAATTAATTAATCACAGCTACTACAATCGACTGTTAGTCCAAGTGGAGTGTCTGTGGGAGAGCGAGTGAACCGAATCGAAGTCGATTACCTGCCGATAACGTCTGGCATGGGCGAAGGGAACTCTGTTGAGCCGAACCTGTCCACTCACCATATGTCCAGCTCGTCCAACTCGCACCGTTCGATGTCCGAGAAGAGAAAATCCTCCACTTCCTGCAGTGTGGCGTCTTCGAGTTCCTTGGCAAGTGATACCGATTTTGCGGCCACACTGTACGGAGTGGCACTGAACGGCACCCACCATGACCACTCGAGCCATCGCTCGCCCATCATCACCTCGGATTCGCACTCAGGTATGCAACCCATTCACTCGACTATTCTCTTGTTGCACCCTTGGCCCAGTCATTCTTATTTTGATCTTTTTCTTTCAATCGCAATTTACAATGACCGACAGAAAACAATTTTGCTTCCTAATATCATTGCTCATTTGGTTTGTTCTTTTTGTGCATTCATTGAAAAGTTCGCAAATATTTTTAATTGGAAAATCAGTAGCATTGTATCTATTGATCACTTACCAATCCAATTGGTCTGGATCAACGAGTACTCTGCCTAAATAGGTAACACGTGGAAATTTCCGTAAGCTTAAGCGATGTCATTTTGTAGAGTCTCTCTACTTTAAACATAAATGCACCATTCTTTTTGTTGTTATACTTCTAAAGACAATTCTGTCGAGTATTCAATTGATCGAATCATTAAATTTATTTGGTTCATAAATGACATTGTTACAGTTTAAAAAAATAAAATTTTCTACCACAAACTCAGTCAAAATAGCTCATCATGAGATTCTCATGTGTCAAATTGTAATAATTACACTTTTGAAGAACTGTAGTCACAAAATGAGCATAATTCAGTCATATCTTCTAACACTAATGAATCTTTGATGGATATTTCAAATTTCTCTATTTTCCTCCATGAATTTGTGCGGATGATCAATCAATCAGCCAATTTGAAATTATTGATATTTTAGTGGACAATTCGCCGAATAGTTAATTTGTGATAAGACTGTTGATCCATTCTCAAAATAGCTTTGTTTCGTAATAATTATAGAACAAATTAGCAAAATCTGTCACGTGGACAAATAAACATTCGAGCGCAAGGCATAAAACCCAATTACAGTTTGCACCGAACGTTCTTGTTCACTTGTTTATTGACATTTATGTACCAAATCGAATTATGCTTTGTACGGCTTCGCCACAAGCCACATTCTTTGAAACTATAAAGAAAAGTGCAAACACCAAAATTGCCGATTAGTTGCATTTGTTAGTATACAAACAGTCTAATGAACATGTTCACCACTCGTTCGATGATTATGATGATTATGCACTGCCATGCAGGCATTTTAGATTTTAGACAAAATCAATTAATAATTCAACATTTTCACATTTAGCACCTATTACACCATTCTTACTTGAACATTGTTATTCAATGTAAATGATGAGAGTTGAGTGTTGAGTGTGCAACTAAAACTATAAAGAATGACTGAGACCTGCCTGATTATTTTGCAATTTATAAATAGGAATTTGTCCGAGTAAAGTCAAGACGGACTCATCTATGGTTTGGTCTCTCTACAACAGAGATAGCTTTGCAGGTTGGTTCACTTTAATCTTCTTTGATGTTGTTTGTATGTTTCTCGAATGTTATGTTCGATAGCAAGGTGTAATAGATTTCATTGCTTGATGGCGATGAATCTAGAAAACACGAAATTGTAATGACAATGGACAAATGACAATAATTGAATAGACAAACAATTCAGACTTCAGATTATAAACAAATAGTTGGCGATTTTAGAGATGAAAATAATTCATACAAAACTGTCACTAAGTTTGAGAATATATTACACGCGCAATAAAATTAGATTAACCTTTTATTTCTTAGAAACAATTGAATGAATCATTCAAATGCTAATAATTGATAAACTTGATCCAAGGAAGTAAAATAATTTAGAGTGATTAAGTTGGATTCGAGAATTCGAGAAGTATTAAGGTGCAGTTCAAGCTAAAAAAGTTACTTTAGGAATTCACAGTAATATCTTGAGCTTGCAATTAATAGAGAATATGAAAAAGCTTGTCAAGCTTACTTCTCGTTGGACTGTTTGTCATCACTTGAATTAGCTATTCATCTCTATTTGTCATGCAATTTTGCAATCAATACTAATGACACTCGATTAGGGCAACAATGATGTCTCATTGGGAACATCTTGCAGGATTAACCCATGGTGACAAGTACGAAGGGACAGGCTCGGGTAACAGTAATTAAGGGGACAATGAAGACATCCACTTGACGATGCTTGACAGGCCATGGAAAGGCACCAGTGTCGATGCACCGCATTCGGTGCTTGCACGGACACAATACCACTCCAGCCTACTTCGAGTCCGAATTGAGTGCACATTGTCATCTCACATCGGACAAATCAGTGACATTCACCGAGTGGGCCAAATCGAGAGATAATGGTGATGCAGACGAGCAGGTGTTGAGTCGAGTCAGTCTCGCTTGTCGGCTACTTTGTTTCAAGCCGACAAAGCGACACTGCAAGCCGAGCACGTCCAGTGCGTCACCACGGGCCGAGTTAGCAATGAAAGGCTCGCGGCGGGCGATCAAATGTTGAATGCATTGACACATAGTTGGCCAGTGAGGCAGACTAGACCGACTGCAGACCGATTGGTGCTCAGATGACTCCACTAATGCACTGCTCAAATGAGTCCTACCTAGAGTGCATGTAATTAGGGAGACACATGGGTGCTTCGATTGGTGCCTCCACTGACTGCACTCCGTGCTTCTATTGCTCAAATGGACGGCAATCACCCGGTCTGAGTGATGGAGAGCCTGTGCCAAGTGCACAAGTGCCCGCCAAACACTCAACACATGCAAATCGAAACATTCGATTCATTCGATTGTTTGCACCGAGAAGGGCAAGCTCGATCTAAGTTCGGGCGTCCATTCGACCGCGTGTCATCCCCAAGTCCGACACAAGAGTGTGCATCGGAATGGGCAGTGAGACAAACCTAGTTGACCACTTCTGTTTGTGCAGTGCTGAACTCAACCGAGACTGCCTTCAAGAAGCTGAAAGTGGAGCCGGGCCTGACGCACCTCGCGCCACCTTCCTTAATGGCAGGCCTAGCGGGATCGAACTTGACCGGGCCTACCTCGCTCTCGAATGCCAACGTGAACGCATGTCCACCAACGCCTGCACGCAGAAGACATCGCACCACCTTCACACAGGAACAACTGCAAGAACTCGAGGCAGCTTTCGCCAAGAGTCACTACCCGGATATATATTGTCGCGAAGAACTTGCTAGAATCACCAAGTTGAATGAGGCCCGAATCCAAGTAAGTACCGTGTGAATGGCGTCCGGCATCGAGTCACGCCACAACTTAATTCTTGTTATAGGTTTGGTTTCAAAATCGACGAGCCAAATATCGCAAGCAAGAGAAGCAGCTGCAGAAGGCCCTCACCAACTCGTCGATGTTGCCGGCTTGTAATGGTGCGATGATGCGTAATATCTATCAGGCCAGTGCAGCTCAAGCCAATTCGCGCAATTACCAGTACTCAGGCACCAGCTCAATTAATTCGATGAGCGCAGCTACTGCTCGATATCCGCCAATGAGTGCAGCAGCCGCATATCCCCCGATGGGTGGTCAGCCTTTCGGAATGGGCCACACAGCACCAGGAATGGCCGGTATGACCCGACAAGACACGGACACTGATGCCGACTGGTACAACAAGGGATTCAGTGCCCTGCGAATGAACACGACGCCTCACAATCATGCTAACCTGTCAGCGCCAATGCTGCAGTACCAGACCTAACTCCTAATGCCTCACTCATCACACAATCAGTGAATTCCGAAGGCATGCCAGTGCCCACTCGGCCACTGACCGATCACAAAGCAAATCATTTGTGATACATCTCCACTGAGCCTAGTCAACTTAATACGCCCTACTCACCACTCTAGTCAAGCAAACTCTATTTTATAAGCGATTGCTCTTTTGTATAAAACTAATTGAATGGATCACTTTTGTTTATACGCCAGCCACTTCATTTATAACATACCTCATCGTTTAGTTACGCATACCAACAAATGTGCGAATGAAACATTCCACTCTCTGGCTTGTTTCTGTGCTAACACTCCATTGATTGAACAATGAGTTGTCATCAGTTGTAAATATTCGCATACATTCACAATAATAGATTTTAATGCTTTTATGGATTAACAAATAACAAATCAATAAAGTTTTCGTTTAATACACACCGAGAGTATTGTAATTACAAAACAAATAGTAAGAGATACTCAAAAAATTTGTTGTCAATGAACCAATGAGTGCTCCAACACAAGAAGCCACCTAAAGAATAGAGAAAATTGATTACAAACCATGAAAATACTAATGTAACAAATTGTTACTTACTGGGTAATGTGCAAATTGAATATCTTGGTCTAGTCCGTACAAAAAACATGCAACCCAAGACATCAAAGAGACCACCAAAAAATTTATATGTATGAACTTATCGGTAAGCGAAAAATCTGAAACACTTGGTTTAACACCAATGCCAAATATTAAATGTATTAAAGAAATAGATTGTGTTGGGAGAATAATCAACGAAGATAGAATTAATGAATGACATAAAACAAGTTTCCAACTATTAGAAATAAATATAAATAAAACTTGTTAGACAAACGGATAAACCATAATAACATACTTACTGGAGTGTTTGAATGTGAACACATGAAAAATATATCAAAGCAATAAACACTGGCACAAGTGTGCAAAAGTTAAGAAATACTTTACAGAATGCTCTTCCTAATCGAGACCAATACTATACAAAAAAAGATAAACATATTAAATCAAGAAAAAATTCCAATGGTGATTACCGATGGCGATGGATCGCTTAAGTATAAACACAGTAGTGGATTCAAAGTGAGATAGATCGTGATGTGAGACAAATACGAAGGATGCAAAGATCGATTGCACCAAAAGAATAAAACAGATGCAATACTGAACAGAGAGCAAAGATTCAAACTGATCAACCGACTCATGATGATCAGGTACCAATCAAACAACCAATCAATTCGTATTGATCAACAACCATTGAATATCATGTGTTGTCATGAATCATGACACTTATTGTTTACATCTCTTTATTCGTGCTATTAATACCTCACAACTGGGCCGACATTCAGGTCTCAGCAGTGGAAATAGACTTTTTGTTCAACTTAGTAATACCGCGAACAATCTACTTATTGACGTCCTTTTTTGGTCAAGTATAACTAAACAAAAAGAATTAAAATCTCTGTTTATAATAGAAAATTAAACAATTGCCAATGGGGAAAATAATAAATTGAATAATGAATTGTTTTAGAAAAACGATTATTTATCAAATTTAATTTACAATCTGTAATTATTTTTAAAAAATACTATTGAAATTATAGAAAACAATGTTGCAAATATCTTAATGTCAAGTATAATTATTATTAATATGTAATATGTTGTAATCATTTTAATGTAAATGACAAACTATTGACTGGCAAGCATTATTAAGAAAAATTGTCTACAATTGATAAAAAAGGCAATATTCATCGTTGTCCGCCTCATCTTCAAAGAATATAATTGTGGCATAGCATAAGTGTACACAACTTCACTTTCACCTTCACTGATTAATCAACAGTTGAGTAACAGAATACAGTTTTATTTTGCTTAGGGTTAATAAGCAAGAAAAAAACAATTACCTGTTATGAAAATATCATTAAAAAAGTAAAGTGACCTTGCTGACCTCCATGAGTCAAAAGATAGTAAAAGAAAAGATTTCAATTTCACACTTTATATCGGCTCCATAAAATTCATCTCTGATTCATCAAATGGCATTAAAATTTAAATTCTTTTGCCCAAGCAAAAAAACTTTAATGTCAAGTTCTCATCTGTCCGAACAGCATCAGAAAGCTCTTGATTTAAGTTCTGAAAAATCAGTCAAACACCAAACTTTGGCGACTCAAGTGACTTGAGTCGTCTTCTTCAAGCTAGATGATATTGAAAATTACAATGAAATCTAATTTAATTCGATGTTGCTTCTTATTTTATTTTAAAATTTAAATGATTATTAATGATTATTAGTAATAATTTATTACTGTGCACAGCATAATTTTAACTTTAGAAGCGCGAATAACCATTATATTTGAAGCAGTCCATTCGATGTAATTCTAATGAGACTCGTTGCGTCATCTATCGAGCTGTGGAGCAATTCTGTTTGTGTTTATATTGTGATTGTGTCGATGTGAGCGTTGGCTGTCGTTTTGCAAGAGTCTTGATTCAAGACTAATAACGTGATTGACCATTGTGTCTAGTTGCATGTGAGCACTCTAATGGCCCAAATAAACCGGACCTCTGTCGAGGATTTGTTCGTTGACGCGGAACCACCTTCCAACTTTGTCAGTGAAGTGTGCACATTCGAACCTTCAGAATCTGACGAGACTGCTTGTCTTTTATCTCGACAAGACTCCATCAATATTTTGCCCCAACGACGCAACACCGAGCTATCTAAAGGTTCTATTACTTATGTGATAGACAGGTTCGACGTTTACAAACCGAAAAATGATAAATTTGGTTTATTCCACCAGCAAAATGAATTCTTAAGTGAGAACTGCTTCAATTGTCCGGTTTGCTTTAAGAAGAAGCAAATTTTTTTTTGTCCAAATTGTGTTAGAAATGGCGATTTTACTCATTCAAAGACAAACTTTTTAGAACGATTTGCCGATAAAAAGTTGAAATTCATTAAGCTCAAAAGTCAACAAATTCAAATATCCAATCTAGTTCAGAAGCATTATTGTAATTCAACTCAAAAAGATGACCTCGTAATATAAATCTTAGATACGTTTTGCTTTATAGTTTTATAATTATTTTTTTCAGAATTTGAAAATTCGCGAGACCGAAAAGAATTTAAATATTTTGAAGAAGATTATAACAGAGAAGAAAAATTCTTTGAAAGATTTAAATTCTGTCCTAAACGAAACTAAGCGCAAATCTTTAAATTGCCACCAAAAGCATTTACATTTGAAAAGTCGAATAAATGATGTCAAAAATTTAATCGCTAGACAAAATGTGGCTTTGAACAATCGCTTACGTGAAAAAGCAAATACCGAGGGAGATATTCAGCTTATATTGCGGGAGAAATTGTGTTCCCTTACTGCTTACATTTATCAGCTCAGTGAAGAAAATGTCAATACTTTAGATGATTCCGCGGATAAGTATGACACTTCTTTCAACTCGGAAAGTACTCCTTTGCTTTGTCTGTCGACTGATTCAAGTCCCGATAGTTCAGTGAATGCAAACGAAAAAAGATTTAAAAATATAACCAATTTTACTAAATACAAAATTGTTGAGCCATGGATAGCTTCAAATGAAACATTTCAGTTGCATTGTAAGTAATTGGTTTGAATTACTTTGAATTCACATTAATGTTTCGTTATAATTTGTTATAATATCTTTTGTAGTTGATCAACCAAATCGAATGGAATATTTAGAAAACAATTTCCGCAATGATGAATATCGCATCACATCGGCACTCTCATATTTATGCCATTTAACTAATTTGATTGCAATTTTTTGTGATATTCACTTACCCAAGAAGCTTTTATTTAGGTTTGTTAGTATATTTTTTATTGTATTTTATAATTCATATTTTTACATTACAGTGAGTTTTATTTTAAGGAATTCAAAAAGGAAGACTTATTATCGAAAATTGCCAAGCTTAATACCAACATAATATTTCTTTGTATCTATCATCGCATTGATCCGCAGCTGCTGCACCCTAAACATTCATTTAGAAATCTCCAATTTCTACTCAATAGCACAAATCATGTTGGGATTCTGTAAGAAATGACATATGCTTTTATGATGTGCTAATTGACTGTTTTTTTTTTAATACAGTGACAATTATGTTGACATTTCGAGCAATTTTTACAAAACAATTCAGGACAATTTGGTTTGTGACTTAAATTTTACAGATAAAGAAGAATTTGACGATTCGTCCGACATTCACGACGAACGCGAATACGATTTTGTAGAAAACAATATTCCTGACTTAAATTTTAACTCCAATGAAGTATTTAAATGCCACAACCTTTAACGAATTATCTGATTGTTCTTTTATTTTAATTTAGCCAACCGGTGTCAATCTTCTATCGTTTGTTTCATCTTTTTACAGGAGAACCACTGGCCAAAGATAATTTTTATTGTCTGTACATATTAAGTCACGAGAATTCTACACTATGCTACACTGTGATGAAATATATTTCTTCGTACTTTTGAGGTACTATATATGTAATGGAATTAATTTGACCAATTTGGTTTGGTTGAAATGAAATTTAAATAAATTCGAACTTCTGTAACTTCTCATATTAATATCGAATGGACTTGTCTGTGGCTTCATGAAGGCCAAGTGTGCCAGTATGACTTTTCATTCAAGCAAAAGTTCAATTTTTAGTGGCAACGAAACTTACGCTCAAGCATATGAAGTTTTGAAAAGCAAATATCGAAGCAATCAGCCAAATATCGACTACAAAAGCGTTGAAAGTCACTTCAAAGAGAAAAGCATCACCCTTGCCCAGACCTTGGCATATGGACCCAACTCGGTTGTTTACCTTGGACAACTCAGCAGTGGCAGAATGCTGGCTCTCAAGATTATTTTGAAGCGAAGCATCAAGGAACTCGGTGGAAGTCTGATCAAGCGAAGTATCGACTACCAAAAGGTACACAAATCTGACAAGATTGCCAGTGTGCATGAGTTTGCCTCTATCAACGAGAGTTACATGTCCCTTGTCATCGACTTTTATCCTGATGGCAGTTTGGCCAAGTTTCTCGAGACTAGTGGCCCTTTGCAGGAAAATATTGCTCAGGGCATTTTCAAAATGATCTTACAAGGACTTAGCTACTTACACATGTGCAAAATTGCCCACCGCAATCTCAAGTTAGAGAATGTGCTGCTCGACAAGCGAATGGTGCCAGTTCTTGCTGATTTCAGTGCCAGCATCGTGGTTGAGAACAACTCCAACTGGGAGTTTTTGATGGCAACTTCATTGCCATATTTGGCACCCGAAATCTTGTCCAAGGTCCCATACGATCCCATCATTGCGGACATTTGGAGTTTTGGAGTCTGCCTGTTCTCTTCCCTTAACGATTGTCTGCCCTTTGGCTCGAGTGGAAAGCCAGAAAAGTCTAACACCGCTCTCAATTACAAGCCGCAGGTGGAACAGTCATTGAGTGAACCAGTGAAGAAATGCATCAATGATGCACTGCAATTCGATGTAAACAAGCGAGCCACAGCGTTCTCATTACAAAGTGAACAATGGTTCATTAAATAAAAGACTTATTCTTTTCGACACTATCAAAAAGTTGTCGTTAATTTATTTTAAACTCCTGGATTCCAACAATTGGACCAGTCATTGATGGTTTGATTATTTTTAATGTATTGTTCGTTGGTTAGGGAACGCATAGCTAACAAATCAGTTGTCGCAAAAATAGAGGCGCCTAACCAGCTAGCATAATTCTCTTTGCACGGAAGTTTGTGAAATTTAAAATCACTTGCAAATGATAATTGCTTGTAACGCTGACTATTTGTAGTAAGATGTTTGATTTCTTTAAACAGACGATGCTTGAAACCTGGTAACATTGATGTTCCTCCTATTAGAACAATATTAGAAGCTAAATGACGTCGACAATCCATTGGACAACTTAAGATTGCATCAATAATTAAAGTTGGCAGGGTGTGTTCTTCGCCATACATTTCAAATAATA
The DNA here is from genome assembly GCA_023373905.1 of Rhizoglyphus robini. Classification (NCBI taxonomy): domain Eukaryota; kingdom Metazoa; phylum Arthropoda; class Arachnida; order Sarcoptiformes; family Acaridae; genus Rhizoglyphus; species Rhizoglyphus robini. The sequence goes on along the minus strand of JAKIJQ010000012.1, from coordinate 3,460,107 downwards.
CTTCACAAACAGATTCACGCAAGGAACCAGGAATTTTAAGAATTTTGTTTCCTTGAATAGGAAATCTGACTGGAGGTGGTGGCTTAGTTATCGAACATTCAATCGGGGCAAGACTTTTGTCTTCATTCAGCTTTTGTTGTGCCAGATAAGACCCTCTTTCCATAGTAGTGACAAAACAGGTCTTAATTTTTATATCTTCAAGTATCGATTCATCTAACATTTTATCAACAGGCTTTTCTTCGCCATTTTCTTTTACAATAGCTTTGCGTTGAATAAGTTCGTCCATAATTCGGTAATGAATAGATTTTCCACCCAAAGGAGCAAATTGTACAGAATCCAATAGAGTCACTGCTTCAACAACCGGAATTGCAGTGGCTTCCTTGTAACCAACGTCAAGTACCAAACCAGTACTGACTCCAAGTGTTGACAACGCCACCACATGATGAGGAATCACCAGAATAGTTGGAACCTAAAAAACAATTATTAATTAACAAAAAGAAAAATACAATCATTGTCAATCAATCACAAATACTCACGTCTAGATGACGAAACAAAACATCAACTAGTCTTTTGCGAAATAAATTTGAAGAAAAAATCGATTCCACAATTACGACACGTCGATCTTTAGGATTGACAGCCAAGTACTTAAAATATATCATCTGGAGAAATTCTTTTAGGGCTATTGTAAGAACGTCGACATCGTGAATATCCACCAAAACAACATTCTGGGATAATATATACAAATTAACATAAATTGAAACAGAGCATAAATAGGAAACCTTGTTGATCTCAGGTAGATAAACTTGGCTTGGAAGGATGGCACGAGGTGATAGTTCTGACGCGAAGCCGCATCTGCACAAAAATTGTTAATTTTAAACAACGAAGCTGTTCAATTGACATACTTGGTAAAAGATGAACCGATTTCAAGAACTACAGAATTTTTATCAGATCCGATACCTTCGTAAATAGGCATTTTCGGTAGTTTAGTGCATTGAGTCAAGGTACCTGAGTCTCAATTTGACACAAAATTATTTGAGTCAAGTTGGCTAAAATGTGAGTTAAAATAGTCGCTTTTGTTTATAACTCTTAACAGTTGGCACTTGGCAGTTGAAGTTTTAATCAACTGTTTGATCATGCCACAAGCATTGATTGATGTCATTACTAAATTTCAACGAAATTCGGTCATTAAATCGGTCATAAAACCGGGCTACAATCAGTCGTAAATGGCAAGCAGTGTAGCCAGTGGTCATCGTATGATGTGCCAATCATTGAAGCACTAGTCACAGTCACTCTTCCTTGACGCGTCCAAACCGGTTCCCGATAGTTCAGTAGTGTTCAAATTCAGTCGCCTAGATTGCCGATTGGTGACTTGTGTAATAGAAGTTGTGTTTTACGTGCCAAGTACAACAGTCCTCTTCGAAAGCATTGGCACCATGTTGTCTGCTTGGAACTTTGTGAAGAATTACAGGAAACCAATTGTGGTTACAGCCACGATCGTTGGTGGATTCGTGGGTTTGCGTTCTTACATAAGTTCCTTTTCCAAGCAATGGCAACAGTCAGCATCCCGAACTTTTGTCTCTGAAGTCCATAAGAAGGGATCTTATTTTGATAATGCCATCGAGATTGGTAACGATATGGCTAATACTCAGTATATGCAAGTTATCAAGTCTATTCAAAGTCTATTTCATATTGACCAACTTTTGAATGTCATCAAAGAAGCCAAACAGAATGGATTGGTAATCATTGAACTTTTTTACTAAAAACTTTTCATTATAAATTAAATTAATATTTTTAGACTTCCAAAGAACGTCTTAGCCATTTTGAGAAAATTAAATTTGAAATAATTTCCTATGTTGTCTCCGAAGTATATGCCATTACATTTTTCATTACGTATATGCGTGTTCAGCTTTCAATTACATCTGGAAAAATGTATTACGACAACCAAAAGGGGGATTCAGGAAAGCAAAATCCTTTGCAAGACTCTAACTCTTGTTATAACATGTTCTTGCAATTACTCGAAAATTACCAACAATTTGGAGTTGAGCATATCGTGAATCATGTCCGAAAAGTAGTCGAAGAGTGTTTCGCTGAAATTGCAGTTACAGAGAAAGTTACACTGAAAAAAGTTCTGACTGTGTTGGATAAAGTGAAAACACAAATATCGAGTTCCCTTGACCGTTTGATCGAAGAAAATGCAGCCATCGTTTTTTCCTTTAATAAAGAGCTTTTAACTTCGGAAGAACTTAACTCAAAAAGTAAAACTTTTATTGAAATGAAGAATTGCTCTAAAATGATTGACGAAATGTTAGACATTGTGAAAATCTCCGATTATGCCAAAGTTATTAGCAACTGTACAAATATAGGCTTTTCCAATCTGTACGATTTCATTAGCGAATGTTTTATGAAGTTCGAGAGCGAAAACACCCATGGGCAGCATCCGAATGATCAAACTTTCTTGCAGGATAGACAATTCATTAATCCCAATCAAATTGTAATTCCACTAGTTAAGCTTTTACCTGAAATCTGGCGCCAATTAAATCAAAACGAATCTCGATTTGACAGTGCAAACCAGTCAGAATTCAACGACACCAAGAAGAATCGAAATTCTCTACTTGTACAATATTTGCTCTGCTCTGATAGCTTGACCTGTTTCTCTGCCAATTTATACGAAGCTTTTTGCAATGAGAATGACGTGCACTGATCTGCCTTTTACTTAATGAAGACACCTTTGAATAAGGTCTGGGTTATGGTTCATAATTGGGTTTGAATGGATTTGTTATTGTTTCAATTTGTACAAAATAAATATCACAAATATGACTTAAAATGTCATTAAAATATTTTGTTATGAAAAATATGATACATTTCATTATATATTATATAATCATTTTGATTAGCTCATTGATTAAGATTATTGTTTATCACTATAATCTTGAAGGATATCGCCAAGGTGATTATTCAATTTCTTAAAGTTTTGCTTTCGTTTCTTATTATTTTTTCCTTTGTGCATTGGCATTGGCTTCTTCACGTTAACATCTTGCATTGAGTTAATTCCTTGATTCTTAAGATATTCTTCAATTTTTGCTTCGTCCATACCTTCAACGGCAATAGATCTCCAAGCCTTTTGAAATTCCTCGTCGACGTTAAAACTCAGGGACAGATCATTATAAAAGAGAACTTTCTTTTTATCTACCGGTCTAGTGACCAAGATAATCTTGTTATTGTCCACTAGATGTTTAACGATCTTTTCAGCATTTGGTAAAGATTCTTTTACATCGTCCAGAGTTACACTGCCGAGACCCCTAGAATCATATCTATCCAACAATCGAAGCAAAGATTTTTTATCTTTCAAGTTGAACACAGGCTTGTAAGCGTACTTTCCATCCATGGTGACGTTGATTCGAGGATTGTTTGGCAGCGATTCTGTGAGAAGCCATTGTTTTTGTTTTGCACTTAAATCAAGTTGATTAGTTTCGTCGCACAATTCATCAAAAGACAAAGCCTCCGAATCACCATTTAAATAGCGCTCTTTCATGGAATTTACAATTTTTGCCAAAATTGAAAAATTGTGTGCAGGTACAGTTGATTTGAAATTGAAAGCATCTTTGGAGGCTGAAGTGGTAAATGGTTCCTTTTTTATTTTCTTTCTTTGCGGAACTGAGCTTGTCGAAGAGTTAGAAAAAGATTCATTTTCTGCTTCTTTTCTTTTTTCAATCACAGGCAAGTCAAATGCTCTCTTTTTGAACAACTCTCGTTCTCGAAGAAGTGCTGGATCCATTGTAAACTGTATAAATTCCTTAGTAGACAGATAGATCAGGTGGATCCACCAAAATTATTAACGGAACGATTCGCTTGAATTTTGAGGCCCTGAAATGACGAGTTATTAGTGGTAAACAAGCTGAGCAACAAAAGTTACAAAACACATTTGTGGGCCATCCTTAGACAAGGTAATTCCAAATTGGTCACTTTTACTGGCGTTAGATGTCACTAGTGCACTTCTACTGTAGTCTTCTACAATTTGCACTCTGCTTTCGTCAATAGAAGTCTAGACAAATTGAACCTTGAATTCTCGTGTTTGAAACTTGTTTGAAATTATCTCGTGACCAGGTTCTTTTCTAAATTTCTCTTTGTAGTGCTTGTTAGTCAAGATTCCAAACAAACTTTATTCAAAATGAATCAATTGATTATTAAGCCCACAATTTAGTCTACTAAACATTATTATTTGAATGCAACTGCTAAACTGTAAGTTTGTTGTAAATGTTTCATTGTAGCTATTTGTTCTAGGGCGAGAGGGAAATTTTGTCGGCATTGTCCATGAAACTAGTGCTCTCTTTCCTCTCCGGCTGTGACATGCAAATGTTCCGGTTGGGAAGCGATGACGCGTCCACATGCGGACTTTTTATTGACTGTTGACACCCAGCCGATTTATTAGTCGATAATGATGAGGCGATGGCGGCAATAATGGGCAATCGAGCCAGCCAAGCAGTCACTACTTTGGAGATGTCTCCATTCACCGAACTTATGGCTCACTGGTGCCAGGGACACTCGAACGCACTCACGGATTTAGCGCACTCGACACGTCCGTGTTCGAATAATACAAAGGAAATGGTCCAGTCGAGCCTACTCATTTGGCGATAGTGATTGCGATGGATAAACCTTTTGCATTTAGTACGATCAAGCTCGCGACCAACACTCGGTCCCGGTACTTGTTCCTCTCCTGTCCTCTTCTACTCGATAGAGAATCAGTTTTATTAATTTCTAATGGGATAATTTGTCCGTCTGCGAATTTTCGTGTTATGATGCGGGAGTGAGCAACACCAGAGAGGAACAAATGCGTGCTTGTGCATGCAGTGATCGCTAATGCCTCAATGGAAATGCTAATTTACTGACTCCAATCGAGAGGACCATTTGCAGTGATCTTCTTTGTGCCACGAGAGTGTCATCACTCATTAGTGAGAAGTGCCATCCTGGCACCAGGTCTAAGCCTAATTGGCGGGCCGCACTTTGTCTCATCTGTGTCCTTCAATGAGCTTGGGTCCACTCCACTCGGCAGTGGCATAATCCAAGTCGAGATTAATGCCAACTTCACTCTTGCCCTCGTAGAGAAATGGGCACTAATAGCATTTAGTTCGTCGTGTCACTGCCAGCTCGTGGGGAGATTATTTTAATCGGTACAATGCACGATGGGCACATATGGATTGGTGACTCTTCCCGTTCGATCTCAATGGCCACTGTCACACTCGAATTGTCCATTCTGCACCATTCTCCCACTAACAGAAGTGTCCATTGGTGGTGACAGAAGCGTTCTTACTTCAAGACTGACATCCATCGCGGATCACTCTGTCGTGTCGGTAATGCCTTCTAATTGCCGTTATCAGTGGCACTAGTCACCACTGACCATTTGCAAATGGAGTGAATGCACACTTGAGCTTATCTGTACACGAATCGCTCAGTTTGGTTCTGCTGGCAAGGGATCCTAGGTGGTCTCGGTGGCACTTGTGACCAATTGGCAATTGCGTGCATTCTCGATGGCTCCTTATAGGTCAAGTCATTGAATTGAGTGAATGGCCACATTAATAATCGTTTAGTGGAGCCCAACAATCGGCGATCGATTGGCTCGCTTTGCGTGACACTGGTCGTGGGTGCCCTTTTGGCATTGCTCGCTTTTATTGAGCCATCATCAAATTAAGTTTGCCTTACTCCTTGGGGAAGCGATCGCAGTGGGCACAGAGTGGCACAAAATGGCATATGTTGCTGATAGTGGCAGTTTAATTTGCCCCCTAATCGTCCTCGGCACACCATCAAGACAATTGACAATTGTTCTGTGGGGGCTGTGTGGCCATCACCGCAAACAGAACACAAACCCGAGGGTACAGCTAATCTTGTCCTCTTGGTCCACTTGGTCTGGCCGAGGTCTTTGCGGTCTATTGACATTGGCTAATTATTAGATTAGACCTGACCACGCGCTGCTCGGTTGTTTACGACCGCCAGTAAGAGTAAACATCGACTTGGCCACACGAACACTTCAGTCTCGGGCTCGGTGCAGCGATCCTTTCAAATGTCACTGACAGACGTGAGCGTGAGTCGATGCAGTTACAGCTGAACAGTTACATGCTCGTGCATTGCTTCGCCTGGTGACCTTTGCCGACTGGGCACACTGCAATGGATCACACATTAAGACGATCGGTGGCTAATGGTGGACCATATGAAACAATCTTACTTACTTGATTGCGCTGACTTGCCTTGCAGGCGTTCGGTGACACGGTCCGATACTACACTAACGAACGATCTGCTGGTGGCCCACTGGTGGCCTCTTCTGTTCTGCTCTCCTCCACGGCTCGAACCAATTTGTGCAGCAGCACTTTGTTGTAGGCTTGGGGAGAATCTTTGGTTACATGCGTACAAGTCGGAAAGGCCATTTGATTTGTCGTTATTATTATTATTACTCTCATTACCAGCGCCATCATCAGCGAGTGGTTGTCATCGCTGTCTGCTCTCCATTTCGAGGATACAAAGCGGACCAACGATGGAAATCGGCCTGTCTGCCTTCCATCGCCATCATCGAAAACTTAGGTAAATATTGACATTAGCTTCATTCATTTTTCAATGAGAAAATGAAGAAAGCATAGCCAAAAGAGACACGACTCACGCAAATGCTTCGATGCATTATATCGCTTTACATGGTGAGCTGTCTCGCTCGGGAATACCGAGTAGATGTGCCCGAGCCATCGAGCCTCTCTTTCCGCCTCACTATTACGTGTACCAATTGGGCCAATTCATTCCGCCAGCGCGCTTCCAACTTGTAATCTCTCTACTGGACACTGCAATACCAACTGGCCGCTGCTCTGGCTGCATTCTTTGTCGACCAACCATTGGGTAGGCCAGAGGACATTTGTCCACTCATCCTGCACAGGACCTGATAGGTTCAACATCACTCAACAAGCTCAATCAGATGGAGAACGTGGTGGTCGGTGTCGGGTTGCGCAGGGTTGGTGGTTTGTGGTTGGTTAATTATTGAGCATGTCGTTTCGCACATTGGTCGATCAATAATTGATGACATTCGCCGCATTCATTCGAGCCGGTCGCTGTGCTGCTAGTTCGGTAGATCACTCAGTGTGCAAAGTAGGCCTCACGGCGCGGACACCTGTAAAGGAGGCATTGTGTGCACAAGTGATTTGAACGAACGATGCTCCTCGCACTGGACTTCTTTCGGTCTGTTCTCTGAACAACATCGACCAGACTGCTTGGACCCAGCACTAATCTCATTACTAGGCCTTGAGGTTGCGAATTTCCTCATCTAAGTGCATTCACACCTGCGCGCTAGATCACCTGCAGCTTGGCATGCAAGTCTGAGCGTGGCGCACAAAGAAGTGTACCTCGCCACTCACCTGCGAACTCCGATATTCAAATTTATAGCACTTGGCGGTGGCTGTCAGCACGGCTGGCCCTGCGAACCCGTTTTGTTTACCTCATTCCACTTGCCAAATGTGCACGTGGACATTTGGTCTCACTCAAACTAGTCCCTGCGAGCCATTCCAACTGGCAGTAAGAATTGGCAGAATGTTCTCGAGTAAGACTCGATGTGGCAAGCTTCGTTCGGTGCGTCCCGGTCACCAATCCTGGCCTGCCTGCACTGTTTCCATTTGCACTGCAATCAGTAAAAAGTGTTACTAGTCGACTTGTGTGCTAATTTGGCGACCGATCACCGATCAAAATATTGAACAAACGGTGACAGATGTCGACAGCTTGTCAAGTGTAAATTCTGCGCGCTGAACACGCGAGCAAGTCATGGTGCGAACAATGTTGCCTATCCAAAGATTTTCCCCACTGCAAGGTTCATGCTCAAGTGCAAACTTGTCCCTGTCGTTGGTTAGGTAGAATCGTTCAGAATCGCATTGAATGGCATTGCGTTGCGCCACACTCGACATTTGTTCGGCAGCATTGGGCCAAGTGTGGATCAAGTGCGCATTTGGTTTCGTTTTTATTGCCAAACGAGTCTGAGTTTTAGTCTGGTAATGCCTTCTTCAACCACTGCTGACAACGTTCACAGTCAGCACGAGTTGATGCTTTACAAGTGTCAAGAGGCTTTGCTCGTGGCCTCAATGAAGCAGCCACAATGGAACAAGTCTCTATCAAGGCTATATACGCACAGTGCAGTGACGAGACGTCAATTCATCTGCCTGGTCAAGCATTTCTTGTCGCCCTTTTGCATATCGCACTTTGCTCGGCGTCTTGCACAGTCGTGTGCAGGCACTTGAGCAAGTTCGAGTCTAGCTCACCAGCACGTGTACTCGTTCGGTTTGGTTCGCTTGTTTGGACAACTGTCTGATGGTGTTTGCAGTTATTGTAATAATCAAAGCCTATTGCTATTGCCTTCAGTTAGCTCTAATTTTCCGGCTTAAATGCTTTTGGTGACACTCGAGAGTGAATTGAACTGACGCATTGGCACATCCATCCATGTCGATTGTTGGTATATGAGTCAGCCACCTTCATCAACAAGCCGTTTAGGTAGATAGTTGCTAGGTTCTCCGAATGTTACAACAAACCAAACCGTCCAAAGCAATGAATCGAGTAAACGAGCCCCAGTGGGGCGAACCTGCCACAGTAATGTTCACTTATTGTCCATTGCCGTGATTACATAGGTCGTCGCTAATTAGGCAAATTGTTTATCGTTTCATTGCCATTGAGTGTTGTGTTTGCCTATCGCGCGTGAAATTGCATTATCGGCGGCTGTCCAAACAAACCGACAACGATAACGGAGAGATAATTTTTAATTGATGTCATGTTAATTAATTCTCGGATTAGGCGATTAGGCCGATTTGAATCAGATTAGACCCGACGGGAGCATCCTCAGTTGACAATATAATGGTGATGTGCAGTGCATAGATGTGTTCTCAGTTCAATTGACACTGAACTATTGGCAAGTGTGTCATCCAACAGACTTGGCCACCATTGCCCACACTCATCTACGTTCGACACACGGCTGGTCTATTCCGAGTGGCGATCTATTGTCATATGGAACGTTGTCTCAGTCTACCAATTGGCAATCATACAGCCGAGTGAGTGCACTAGCACAAAGGATCGATTGGCACGTATCGTTTCACAAGGCCACCGCACGACCATGCACCCAGAACGGATACACCAATTGGTGCGACTCGAACAAAAGACCTGACCTGCACTGCTCATCACCGAGCAGCCTTCCACTTAGCCTCGCTCTAGCCTGCCTGTTTCGCCTGTGTGGCACATTAATTCAATTACCAAATTAGTTTTCTCTGCCGACCTTTTCTCCAACAAACTCAACTCAATTTTACCGGCAAGGAATCGTTTGTCTTCTTGCAGCGATTCTGCAGTGCCACTGTAAGGTCAATGAATGGGTCGAATGAATCATTAAGGTATTGGCAGTTTTGTTTGCAACTGCCAATTGGCCAATTCTGATCACGGTAGTCAATCAGTGTACCCCAATCAGAACTGAACTAGCTGACTGTGATCGTTGTGAGTGATTTACAAATTTAATAACTCACTATTCGCTCGGTGCCCGAGGCGATTTTCATTGCTATCGATACCTTTGACAGTCGACATGATTTGTTCGTTGATTGCGCGATCATTCCATTTGAATTGGAAGCTAAGCTTTCACATAAGAGAGAAGTTGACGAACGATAATCGATTGCTGGTTGCATCGTGCCACTGCTTTGCAAACTGTTTCAGCCACTTTGTTTCAGACTTGTTTGCGTTGGTCTTCACTCTTCAGTTGCTTTCGCAGGGACAAATATTTGCATTGTTTGTGTGGCGAGTGAATGGTCAGAACGTAATTGACGCAATTACCGCTGGTTGCTTCTCTATTATCTAAGCGATCGGTGGTCACAATTAGTATGAGCTTATGTCCAGTCGCTTGATCCACCACTGACCCGAGAGAGCTTATCCCATGGAACTGTTGACTCGTTGGTTGTCCGCCTGGTTGTGCCACTCAACAATTGCCATCGCCTCATTGTCTGTCCGAACCCGTTTGTTTGCCCTTAACTTAATAATGTCGCATCGAGACGAGTGGCCAATCTGGTGGGCCAATACTGCCATTTTAATTTAACACTTGCCGGTGGCTATTATTTTTTAATAACGACCTCGCAATCCCAGTGGCAGTAATGGCAATAAACCTTTGGCTCAGTTGACTGACTGGCACAAGTAATGCGCTTGTCGTGCTGCTGCCTCAAGTTCTCCAGTCCGATCTGGATTGCATCTCCACTCAGTATGCCCTGAGGCTTGTTCAGCTCTAGATTTGTCGCCAGTGCACTGCACCGGGCCACTGTCAATTAAATATTCATACTCAGTCATTTGACGAACTTTGCTAATCTGTTCGTAATACAATCTAATACAATTACCCACTCGGTAATATAAAAGTTAAATATCCGTTCGTTTCTTCTTTTTTTTTGCTTGATCCATAATCCAAGCCTGTAGTACTCGTTTCGATGGAAATCACAAGCAAGTCTAGTACGTGGTCGCTTTTGGTAACCTCACAGTAATGTGTCATCCTGGGAACACATTCAACTCGTCAGCACACGCCACAAGCAATTGCATTCGGTTGGTATCTTCGTTAATACAACTCATTGATAAATCACATTTTTTTGTATCTGCCAAGTTCTGGTCATGGGCCACCACGAGGATGTTTATGGCGTATGGTCAGATCGATTTAAGTGTTCTTCATTTTGTCACTAAGACGATAATTTTTTGTATTGACCAAGGGAAACTCACCGGCAGTGAAGCGAGTTTAAATGGCACAATGAGCGATTGCTTTCAGTGATGCAATGGTGCTAAGTGATGACAGTGACGTTTTGTTGTCCTCCGCCTATTTCGTCCAGTCGTCAAAGAAGTTTGTCGGTGTTTTCTTCTCTTCGATGGCTTCTCACTGACTTCACTTATAGGGCTAGAGTTTGACTCACTCCCTTGAAGGAATACCAAGGTAGTCTCCTTCTTAACCGATGCAGACCACTGTCTTGCAGTAAGTTTTGCTGTACTTGGCTTGGTTGTGGTTTATTATTATGTTGATGACAGTTTTCATAGAAACTGTTGGTTACAAACGTTGACAGGCAAGTGAGTGAGCAATTGAGTCTCGTCAGTGTCGTCAAAGGTTTCTCGCTAAATTGAGTCAAATCAAGTCAATTTGTCAGTGGGACCGTTGCACAAGCAAGGAAGAGAGCCTTTGTGGCAGTCGGTCTTAGGTGAGGACTTGAAGATGTGCCAGTGCGAAAGACGACACGATGGGCACAATCAATATTTGTTCTTCACTTACGTGTAGTGCCATTAGTGGCCACTGGCACACTGAAGGCACTTAGGCTGGCCGAGTTGAGTCGAGTTGAGTCGAATTAATTGTATTAAGCTAATTGATTGGACCACTAGCACTAGGCACTGGGTCGCAGCTTGTAGCCGTGAAGAGATGTCACTTTTCACTTTTAATTACTTTGTTTTGTGAATGTTGACAAAGCACTCGGACGCGACTGAAGATGCTAATTTGGGCGTTGAGCTAATCAGTTGGATAAGTGAACACAGTGGCTCGAAGTCGGCCATGGCCTGCCCTCACTCCACTTGGCCGCTCGTCTGGTTGTACATCTATTTGCACAATTGACGATTACTTTCGCTCGGCACCTATTTGTCTACCTTGGTGTGTTCGAGAGCAAATATTTGATAACCGGATTTAAAATAAACAAATTATACCGCAATTTTATGCAATACAATTGGCTGAGTGCATCGTAGTTTAGAGCTGAGCCACTTAGCTCATACATTGCACTAGTTCATTTGTTTGCTTACCTTTCTGTGGCTAATTGGCTCGAATGTGTTCGATGATGTTTAGTGTTATGGGCTAATGACTCATTAGTAGCACATTAGTGTATGTGAAAGCCTTGAAATTTGCCGGTGCACTTGGAACATGGCATTAGCGGACGCACACCACAGAATTGAACAATTTGTGCTGCATTGCACTATCAGACCAATTTCGTCACTTATCAAGAACGTTCAAGCAGAGTTTCATTGGTGACATTGCTAATTTGTCAGCTCTATAAGTGTGGACTGCGGTCGTCATGGGCGATGAAACTAGGGGTACCATCGGTTTATGGAATAAACTATGCTATTACTTAACCTTGTTTATTTGGCCTTGTCAATGCTAATTCAATTCGACTGTCGGGTATTTTCTCAATTGGAAGTGCACCACCGAGCACTAATTCCCCAATGACACCGAACGCATTCTCTTTCTGTCCTCACAATAGAGGAATAAATTAAAATCCCACTTGGTAAGGTCGCTCTTCTCGGCCTGTGTTTGGCTGCTTCGGCGTTGTCCATCACTTTGAGAGCAAAGAGCAAATTAATAGCACCGAAAAAGAATATTTGCTCTATCAATGAGCACTCTATCTGGGCCTATGCTCTAATGGACCTATGACTGGGTTAATTAATTAGTCTGTCTCGTCCTGTAAGACAGGCATCATTCTCTTGAAAGGCCGAGCTAGGCGTCCAGCACCACCACTGCCACTGTGGCCATTCCGATTGGTCTCTCTCCAGTGAATGTCCAATTTGTACAGACCGCAAGCTATCGTTGGCTCGTTACACGACCAGCACTTTGTTTGGTTATTTACATTGTTGGCGATCTGCTTTGTTTGTCAATGTAAAATATTCTAAACACGCGTGATGGTTTGTTACTTGGTGTAACATCGCCTATCGATCCATTGAGAGGATACTTTGCCCTTCCTATGAATTGCACTCACTAACTGGACCACCATGCCGCTTATGCCAATGTTATGCTATTGTTGCAAGTCAGCATTGCACTTGATCAGGACTGTTATGCTAATGTCCGACTAGACGGTTCGGTTTTTCAAGAATGTATCCACTCGGGTTATCTTCTTGGTGTCAGTGACAGTGACATTAGAGGCTAACTACACCATAAAGCGAGTGACACACAGCGGTAAAACCTAATCGATGCAGACATGACTCGTCACATATCTACTAGAAGATGGGAGAATGACTCCATCACATAAGGTGCATGGTGGTGCTGATGTAGTGGAGAAAAGTACATGGTCGGTGTTGTATGGTTGTGATGATGGTTGCATGCAAGTGTTGCCGTATCGGGGCTGCAATGGTCTTATAGTGACGGTCATGGCGACGAGCATGTTTGTTCACATCGTTGTCACCTATTGCCCGGTTACCTCACCTTAGCGGCCAGCTCACATCCCGACCTTATCGCTTTTCTCATGCACCTGTCGAGCGAGTCAAGTGCTGCACATGGCACAGGCAGTTGTCACTTGTTTGCCCTGTGGAGCATTCTCGTTAGCATCGTAAGGTGTGTGGCAGGCCTGGCCACCGTGTTCATGTTCACACTGTCTCCCATCACAATAGCGTGCAAATGCGTAAATTAAATTGTTAATGCACCCAACTGGCTGGTGACCTGTCCGCCTTTACTGTATTACTCTGTGAACCTGTGGCGAGCATTTCCTGTGGTTGCCACTCGCTCCGGTTGGACTGAACGAGCCTCGAACATGTTTTGCTTGTTTGGTTTGCTGCTGGCAAGTGCGTTGCAGTTACACCTCAAACAAACACTTCTTAAATGGTGCAAATTGATTTGCTATAGCTAATGAGTTTGAGCTCGAAAATTCGCACATTATTGCGATGCTATTGCTAATAGCAGTGCAGTGTTCGCTCTGACCGGGCGGCAAAAACAATTTGCGGAAATTGTCATCTCACTGTGCCCTGCGTGAGACGCCGAGTGTTCACTTGTTCAATGATTGAACAGTGTTGACAGCCATTTGGCGTGAATTGATGAGCTACTAAAGTAGGATCAGCGAACAAGTGTTGTGAATAAGGCATCGCCTTCTCATCGCGACCGATCAGTGTTGCCAATTGGCCATTGGATCCAGTACACTGCGACCGGCACAAGTTAGCCAGTTTATCACCATCGAGTCGCAATGGCAACACCTTAGGGTATTGTAGCCACTTGCCTCCATAGTGGTGGTCTGGCTAGTGATTGACAGACGAGTTGGAATGGCAAATTGTGCCATTACAATTCATTAATGTCCGATACATTCTATTAGATTAACTGGTCCATTGATTGACAGTGGATGCAAACACGATGCCACTGGGCCATGTCATGCTGCAGCTTAACCTCGGTCCCGGCCTAGTCGAGTAAGGTGCCACTGAACGAGCAAGCCCAGTTAAGCCGCAACATCTGTCAATCAAATAGCCGATAAATCTGTGCCCTAGCTCGAGCACTCGATTGGCCGTGCAAGGATCGTCCAACTGAAGCATTAGCTAACAATTCTCGCCACAAAGAATTGCCTGAATTGTGTCGAACTGCGAGAAATAGAAAGCGATCGTAATGAGGCAGTCTGTGCGAATTAGAATGCAATTACCGGATCGAGCGAACATATGCTCAGTGCACTCGCCAAACCGGCAGAAGAGTTGGCAATCCCAGAATTGCTCTGTGTATTAATGCTTATGTAAGCATGTGCCGAGCGGTCCATTTGAATGAACGTGTTGGCTTGTCTGTCGTGACATTTGTTCCTTTACTTCACTTGGTCGCTCTTGAGGCGCCACGGCCACAGCAATTCATTTCTCCTCGGACTGCTTAATCAAATTAACGTGCAGTCCAATAAGTTTTACACTGTGACGCCTGCTAACTCGCCACTACCAAGCCAGTGTCCTCACACGTTCGGTGGCCAAATTCGACCCAGCCAACCAACTCGACACTTCTTAATGCTTCCTGACTAATTGAATTACTTGCTTGGTGGTGGCCGTACAGCCAGTTGTTCTATATCTGGTCGTATCTTCGTTGCCGGTCCTATTGACTCGTTTGAAGCCAAACGATATTGGGCCACTGAGCAACCACTTTCCAGTTTGGAAAATTTGTATTCTTCACCGGGCAAAGTTGTGATTAGATAGGACGTGCCCAGTAAGATGTACGGCTCTAGTGACGGCGACTTAATTGCCACAATGTTCGATGTGTAAAGCTCCGAATTAACGAACGCCGTAAATGAGAAGCAGAATGAAGCGTTTATTTAACTTGCCTACTAGATGTGACTTGCATTTGTTAGCTGCTCTCTGCCTTGGTTCTGCCAGTTCCATTTTGTTTGCTTAATGAATTTGGGACTTAGTTGCAATTAAGCGCAAATAATAGAGCGCACAATGAGCTGTCCCACCGAATGTGCAAATAGATTACAGCCAGCGAGGCACTCTTAATCAATGCAATTATAAATGGAAATGGCGAATGTTCGAATGGGGAAGAATCCTCACGGCTGCCACTCGTCACTTGGAAGACTAGTCCCTGCCAGTCGATCTTCCGACGGGTCACTCAGTCACTTCAAGAAACATCCTCCGCACATCACATCACTACCGATCACTAGTAGTGGTTCACTACCGATCGGCACATCCGACAAGTCAACCTGGTCAGTGACGAGTCAATCGGCACTAACAAGTAGAGAGCACTTGGTTTGCCGCTGTTTGCCGCGCGATGATGGCTGTCCTAATGCCGGTGGGCCATCGAGATGGCATCGACCATGTCTTCTACAATTGAGATTATCGTTCTTTCTTGATGAAAGCCATTGAGGGAACATATGAAATTAGAGGACTTGATTCGAACCCGAATGCCATTGCTGCCTAGTGTTCACTCATTGCTCACTCGACGATGTTCGTGTTTATGGTTGATGTAGTCTGTCGATCGATGGAGAGGTGGCAAGTGCCAACACAATGCAAATATTCGAGTGAGCAAATGCACCTCGGTTAGTTAGTCAGTGTTGGCCAGTGTTGCCTCTCGCTGCATCATTGCTGGTGGTCCGAGCACTTATCGCACAAGTGCTTTGCCAGCTACAATTCATCACTCGCTTTTTATCTTCTTATCTTGGGACTTTTCTCGAGCTGCCGATGAAAAGCTGATGAAAATCACATTCGCGACTGTTGCACTCTTTCAGCCACTTGGCAATGCACAGTACACAGCTGCCAAGTCGAACAGCACCACAAGCCCACCTGAAAGGTCGATTTAATTGTTCTCCCAATTACGAACGATCACACCGTAATGTGATTAACTTGTCTGAGCCTGCCACAGACTTGGTCCAATGCCTAATCTACTTGGATGGCCAGTGATTCGAGGTGCTGCTGCCATTACTAACAGCTTACCTGCTAATTGACAGTAATGATGGAGTGCTGCAGCATGATGCACCACAGCCCTTACACACTTCACTCACTTAATTGCCCACACCATCGAATGACCTTAATCTTTATTGTCTTGATGTACGATCCAACCTGTGGTCAACCGAAGGATATAGCTAGGTCTTTCTCGGCGAGGTGTCATGGTGATCGTATTCGGTGCAATATGGCCAGGCATGGTATGTTTGTTTGACAAGCAATGAAGCAAGCCATTACGCCGATCTCACTGTCAACGATCGAGCCAAAAATGTCATTCTCGGTTAAGGACTTTCTCACCGGCGTAATGCACTTCATTAAGCAAATGCCTTTCACCTTTGATGGGTGCTTTGCTGTACGGTGGTCACTAGTGGAAACAAGGTTTATTAACTCACTTCGTGAGTGGTTCGCATTCGCTCCCATGCACCGCACTGACTCTAATCTAATGGCCTCCTTGGCCGACACGTGTCAACTACCTGGTCGAACGTGGTGTCCGTTCGCTTACCTCCCTTTAACGAGACTGCTCGTGATCGTTATGCAGTAATTATTGCTCCTGTGGACTGATAACTCGTAACCTAAGGACCGGTGACATTTTAATCGGTCTCACTCACTGGCCATCATAAACAAACACTCCCAACTGGTACAGTGGCATAGCAAGCAACGCACCACCAACTCGATCCAACTCGACTCGATGATATACAGCCAATATTGCAGACTCGGTGCCGATGAACTAGAGGAAGCATATCGGGATGTGATCACCGGAATCGACCTTCTTGCCTTGTTTGCTGTTCTGGCCGTGTGTCGTTACCGGCATTTGCTAGCGCTTTTGTATTAAAGTGTCCGAACACTTGGTCCAAGTAACGAAGCTAGTCACTATGACGACCTGGACGGTTGATCGAGCACTACGGCAATACGGCACTGCGCCAACACTATTATCTCATCGGGCTTGATTGGCTTCGTTTCATGTTCTGTCCCAATTGCAATTAATTATTTGCTCTCTTCCTTCGGTGACACAACACAAACAGATCAATCATGTGATTGCGTTTATGCAATTGCTCTTTGCGCCATTTGCCCACTAAGTTTATTCATCTACCTGTTTGGTTCCATAAGATTCAAGTGGAGTGTCTGTCAGTGCAAACCGAAATGTCGCTTGTCATATGCCACTTCGCAGCTCGGTCTGTGGTCTCTCTTCTCAGGTACTTGGCACAAGTGCACCAGTTGTGAGTGGAGAACACTCGATCGATCCTGCGGAATGTTTACTCGAATGATGCCTTCTCCGAACTGTGCCATTTGTCACCGACTAAGCATGTCAGCCAGTACCTAAGTTCGACCCAGTTACCGTACTGTTTATCACTCACAACCTTTGCAGCCTTTGCATGTGTTTGCTGATGACCAAGGTGCGTTAATTAATGGTAATAAGGCAGAATCGATTAACTGGAAACATTAGCAATAATTAAAAAGTGTTTTTCGCACACAAGATGACAGTCAAGTGGCTTGAACTGTAAGCAGTGGATAAGGCTCGTTGGACTCAATTAGATCATTACTTGAAATTACTTTATTGAGGCAGTACGAGTGGAAATAGCGAATTATTTACATTTATTGAGAATGAAAACAACCGGATTGTGTGTGTGCAAACAAGACAAGTAGAGACCGATTACGCCGATCAATCGATTGCTCCGTGCTACGTGCTCAAGAAGATGAACGAACTAGTCACTAAGCTATCTTAGTCGAGTAAGGCTTGTGGTAGCGTTCCCTACGGCATTAATGATTATGTACAGGGTGGGATGAGCTACTTCATGCTTAGTGGAGCCTGTTGAGTTGGGTCGAGTTGGCTCGACCGCTGGTGGTCGTACAGGGACCAGGTCCCTTGCCCAGAAAAGGCCTAAGGCTACGATGAATGGTAAAGTGAGGGATGGTGGTAGTACGCTGCCGAGGAGTCATTCGGCATGCCGGATGCGTGGACAGGCGTCATCGGGGACAAGGGACTGTAAGGGTTGCATTGCATCTCGTACAGTTTCATGTTGTCCTTACCGGCTTCTCCGGCAATGATGCTCTGAATTGAGAATGGGTGTTCGCGGTTCAGGTAGTGTGGATCGGCCTTAAGCTGGCCAGGAAAGAACATGTTTTGATGTAGTACGGATGGATCTGTGAGGCCACCCCTGCTCTGGGCACTGTACAGAGAGTTCATATGGTCGATGTGCGAATGTGGATGGTGCTGCGTGTGTTGTTGTTGTGGGTGCGGGTGATGGTGGTGATGGTGAACGGCTGGTTCGATCTTGCATTCATCCAACGAGCTCAAACCGTTCAGGTGGCGCTGATCGATCTGGTGACTGTACGAACTGTTGATCAGACCGTTCATCGAGCCTTGGTTCATGTTCACACTCGAGTTGAGGTTCGTCTGGCTGTTTTCCACAGAAGACTTGTTTGAACTAATCGAGCCATTACTGCTGGCTGATGTGGTACTGCCACTCTTCTGCTGCTGACGAGGGCCATCTCTTTTGTCGCACTTGAATCGTTTCTGGCGCCGCAAGAAACATCCGTTTTCAAACATATTTCCTGAGTCGGGATGAAGGGTCCAGAAACTCCCCTTTCCGGGCTTATCCGGGGTTCGTGGTACTTTGAGGAAACAGTCATTGAAGCTCAACGAATGACGAATCGAATTTTGCCACCGTTGTTGATTCTGGCGGTAATAAGGAAAGAGGTCCATTATGAACTGATAGATCTCACTGAGAGTAAGCATTCTGCTGGGACAGTGTTGAATGGCCATGGTGATCAGAGAGATGTACGAGTACGGCGGCTTGGCGTGCGTGTAGTTCCGCCGGTAGGTCTTATCAGCTCGGGCACGTTGAAGCAGGGCACTGGTGCTAGAGTCTGGTGCGCCCGTTGGACTCACATATTCGCTTCGACTAGTTAGAAGACTTCCATTCAGACCGGAATGGTTCATGGATGGTGGTGAATTCATTCCACTGAGGTTGCCTGTGGCGGCGGCTGGCATTGGAGACAGAGGGGTGTTGCTGTTAGCCATCGCTGGTGATAGACACGGTCCCTCGGAGTTTGGTGCGGCACCTCCGTTGGCGCTGTCACTGGCTACCGAGGAGGGAGTCGAAGATAAGTTTGGGTTTGCTCCGGTCAAGCTTGTTGCAGGGTTTATGCACGAGGTGCCCAAAGGCACATTGTTTGCGTTTGAGATCATATTTGGCACGAAGACCTGGTTGGCCGAGGGTGCATAATTGGACATGTTGATACCCGACATGGTGTACGACAAGGACTGGCTCATCGAGGAACTCATGTTCGAGTAGTTGGCCGAGGAAATCATGCAGTTGGAACTGTCTTGATATGGCTTTTGGGTCAGCATGGTGCTGCGATACAATGGCACTTAACTCGTTGGTGACAATAATGCGGGCACATGGACACTGGGGCCCGTTCGATTTGTCAAAAGAGCAAATGATCGATTGAAGATAATAAAGTGGCTAATGAAGATGTCCGATGTCGTGAGATACTTAATTGAAGATGATCTGTTTGGTTTGCTTTAATGCTCGAGACACTTGACGCAAATTGTAAACATTCAAACTGACGATTCTCTCTCAGTCGAACCGTGAAGGCAAACACAGAATTGCAAGCACTAAACAAATGCACTCGCTGCCGGTGACTTGCCTCGCTCGACTCAGTCACAGCTTTTCGCGCAGACTGCCGCTTTGTTTGCTTTTATATTTATATAACTGACTGGGGCATGTGCCTGATGTGCCTGGTGCGGTGTGCCGTAGTGTACAGTTGTGCCAATGCCACAGCCAATAGCGTCCCAACGCACTTTCCATGTCGCTTGAGGCAAACAAAGCGTCGGCAAACACTGGAAACACGCCCTCTGCACACACGCCGACACCACGCAAAGGTGCTATTGGACGGTCTCCTAGGTGGACACGCCTAAAGCTGTCCCAAGCTGTTGCTCGTGTAGCGGTGGGCTCCCTGCCAGTAGACCAGTGGAGCT
This sequence comes from Rhizoglyphus robini, assembly GCA_023373905.1. NCBI lineage: Eukaryota > Metazoa > Arthropoda > Arachnida > Sarcoptiformes > Acaridae > Rhizoglyphus > Rhizoglyphus robini. The sequence continues at coordinate 3,439,979 of JAKIJQ010000012.1, read as the reverse complement.
ACCTCTGGGAAAGCAGCAAAAGTCACATTTGATAATTAGAAGCTCCATTTTCACAGGCCAACTTGCTGGCAATTCGGTTTAATTTGCGATAAATGCCTCTGCCTGTGAGTATGCCTGATAGCTAACCAAATAGAATTCATGAGATTTTGTGTGGAAAATTATTGACGGAATATTTTGCCCGCTAATGGCAATCACAAGAGGCAAACAAGTGCCCGACTGGCGACTGGCTATGTCACCACCATGGTAAGGGCAGACCTGACTATGCGCCATATTGCCTGCCTGGTGCTCTGATTGCGACCAGGCACATGTTGACATTTGCATATGTTCGGTAATTAAATGGACTCTTGCCTGGCTGCCTCCTCCATTGGGCCAGTGCAAATTATTCCATTTGCTAGAGAACGCAATTGGCTCGAGTGATTTGTAGCAACGACAAAATTAATTAAATAATCGCTCCAAGTGATAGTCGCCATGTCTGCGCCAATGGCCTGACAGGTCGAGCTTGAACAGTGCCATTAGTTGGCTATTGCTCTGTGGCTCGATGGCCATTGATTGCCATTACATCAGTCATTACTCGGTCTGGGCCAAGTGACTCAATCACTCATCAGATTGGCTTGCTCGCTCTATGGCGAGCACTTTGGCACCGCCATCAGTCGCACTCGGCTGGTTACCTTTCAGCGTTCTTGTAATCGCAGATCTATGACTTGCCACTTGTGACACCAATCGGTTTCTATAAGAACACTTCCGCGATGTCATTCAATGTCTTTGCACTGGCTACTCTCGAAGTGTTCCATAGATCGATCAATGGTCCATTGGAATTGAGTCTCTATATTATATAGAATCGAGTCGAGTTCAGTGGCAATCGCCAACAACAGTTTGTCTGTTTGTTTAATAATTAAAATCTTGCTCTATTTGTGTGCTTAGCGATAATAAATACAGATTAATGGTGAGACTGTAAATATCATTGACTCATTGGATGCACTAATTAGTAGTTTGCAGCGATATGAGCTCGTGTGCCACTAGTAATTTTTTTACTGCCAACCAGAACGACCGAACACTCGGACAGTCATTCATAAAACTGGCCCACTGCACTGCAATGGCTCCAATCAAATGGAACATCTGCCCAATGTGGCAATTGGTATTGAATGGTGTCGAATAGTGTCGGTCTGGCTTTGGTCTTCCACTCGCCATCGACAACATCGAAATCGAAATTGGAATCTACCGAGAGGAAAGAACGCCGAAAGGAAAGTGTAATAAAGCGCGGACTCAGAATCGAAGTGCAAGGAGCGTCTTAGGTGGAATTAATCTTTTATTAGTGCTTCTCCATTAGCTGAAACAATAAAGTGGCCGTTTTATTACGGTTGGTGCACCAATCGACCGACCTGTGTGTCGATTGGTTGCTTTGTCATGCCCGCCATTGGACTGACCAATTCTGCCAAGTTATCACTTTGTCTCAGCCTAGAAATCGATGCCCATTGGCCAGTGACCAGTCATTTTAGCGCAACACATCTTGGTCAATTGCCGTACAACCGGCAAAGGCAACAGCAAATTGACCTTTAATAAGTCCTATCGGCGTCCTTTGCCACCATCGATCGGCTCCGAACACAAAGGACCGACTGCGGGAGGTCTTGTCCTCTTCATTACCTTTGTGTTCAGGTGACTAAGCTGACTTCACTTGACTGCCGCACAGCCAAATTGGCTTTCAAGTCTTCGAGAAGTGTAAGCACTGAGTGGAAGTGCCATTCGGACAATCGGACAATCCACTAGTAAGTGGCAATCGAGTTGCTCTCACTTGCAATTAGTCATTGCGCTGTTAACGAGCAATTTGTCCGAACGGCCATATAGAGTCGTCATTGGACAGCGATCACCCCTGATCAGAGTGATCACTCGCCGAAAGCGTTGATTGCCGTTTTGTGTTGGGAACTTGTTTGGCCAAAGCGGTCGTTTGTCGCCGTGATCGACTCGTTCGAGTGTCCCATCAGTTGGTCGATCGATATCTCCACTGGCTTAGTGGCTTGTTGGTGACCATATTGTTTGTCTTGCCTGACGTTTTTGTTTCACTCGGTGGTTAACCTTTGATCGGCGCTTACAGTGTTGACGTGTTCGGTCAAAAGTCACTTGAGTCAGTAAAACTGTTCATAGTTCCTGGCATCGAGCGCCAATGAGCCAATCGTTATCGGTTGGCAGTTTGGCTGGAAGGAAGAGAACGAACTCCTAACTGCCGAGTAACGTGCGTCCTTTGCCCATTTGTTTGCTTATCCCTTGGCCTAAGTTGGTCTAATCTAGCCCAACGTGCAAATACCAATCGCGATACTGAATCACCAAAGTGATAACGACCGTTTGTCTCCAATGGGACATTTACTGCCCGATCGGTGTTTTGGTGTGCGACGGCAACCAAATCGAGCAGACAATGTCCACTTTGCCACTTACGGGCGTTATCAGTACTGACCTTGGTGCCGACTGCGACCAGTCTCGATTTCGCAATCAAGAATCTACCGTTTCTGCATTCTATACAGCAGCAAGGCAGGCAAAGACAAATTGTTACAAAGTGGCCCTCACTGTTTGTCTTTGTTGTGCAGAATCGATCAAGTCACTGCCGAGTCAGTTCGGTGATTAGTTCGCTCAATGGAGAATTTAAATATTTGATCTGTAATTGTCTGTTTAGGCTTTGACTGTGGAAATTTTGAGGCTAAGCCTGTTTTAATTTGATTTAATTCGGAAAATGTTGGCAAATGTTTGAGCTTGGCAAATTCTGTCTGGTAAACACGATCGTGTGCACACAAATCTAGTACAAATGAATGTATATTTAGATGCGATACTGGCGAGATGGTCCACCAGTCTGGTTGGTGTTTAGTTTAAATATTGATTCACAACACTCACTTAACGTGTCGTGCCGCAATCGGTTTTGTTTTATTAAGCCTCGAACGGTGATCTCTTCGGTGTTGACTTAATTTGAGCGAACACATTGCCCCACTGAAACCAATTTAAATAGTCACTGAGCCTGTTTGTCTAGCTGAACAGGTAAATATTGGATTTACCTTCGCTATTTGCTTATTCGCCGATGACCAAATTGATACAATAAAATGGGCCACATCCGAGCACTGGCAATCAGTCGATTGGAAGACGAGCTCCGTAATGAATGTGGTAGCATCGAACTAGCATGCTGGCACCATCGTGCCAGAATACAAGACAGTGTGTTGTGATTGCTTCGATCTACCACTGACCACTCAATTTGTTGTCTCCATTTGTGCAATTCAACCACTGTGTCCATCACAGTTTATTCGCCAGCATCAGCCATGAAGAGCACCACTGAATCGGCTTTCATCGTGACCAAATTCGGTTTAGAGTGCATCATGCCGAGCCGAGTGACTAGTGCAAACTCGTGTGCAGCCAAAGGTTCCGTTCCCAACCCAACCGAATGCCCATCTCATGCAGTCCCCGAGCGCGTAAACAAACACGAAAAACGCATTTCGGGCGAATTGATTGTGCCCACTCGGCCGTTGTTGGCAACAAGGAGCCAGTCCTGTCTAAGGTTCGATCTCCATTTGTGCTCTACGCCTCGGACTGTCGTTTCTCGCTGTTGTAGCATCTGAGGAAATTGCATTTCTGTCTGTTTGTTTATGCCACTAAGGCAACCCCAAGCAAATCAACTTTTGTCTTTTCTGCCAAACTTCTCAGTGACACTCGGTTCACTTGGCGTCAACTTATTGCGATCAACCATTTTAAATTGGACGGCTCGGTCAGTGGCCAAATCGGAAATACAGCCAAGTCGTTTCAAAGCTGTGAAGTGAACTGCCAGTTTAGTGCGTCTCATTCACAAGTCGACTTGATTACTGGCCGAGTGAATCACTCAACCTTGTCGGCAAGGATCGCTTTGTCCAGCTCGGCTGTGCACTCGCCAAGTTGTGTGCCTATCCAAGTTCGCATGTCGCACCAGAGTGCGTCGCTCGGTGGCGGCAAAGGAATCAGTTCCGTTTGCAATAATTCGCCCATTTATTAAGATGATGTGACAAAATATTTGCCAACACCGCATCCGAGTGAGCGTTTATTGCCGTGTGGCCATTGATCGGGCACTAAACGAACAACTGATTAATATGAACGTCTTTATTAACAAATCAGGACCGTGCTTAATCAAGGTGTGGTGGTGCCGCTGAAGGTGCCACTTTATAATCTACTTACAGTCTGATTAAACTCGTATTGCCTTTGTCGCGGGGCAAACTGTTTTGCATTTCTCTCAATCGAGCCTCAATTGCTTCATTTGCCTCCAGTTGACGTTTGCCTCTATGGCAATAGCGATTAGTGATGTTGTCACCATTCGGCGGCTTAGTGCATAGCTCGGAGACGCGTTTCTTTCCAAGTGCCTTGTCGCGGTGATTGTGTCTGTCCACTGAAACATATCACTTCCGACTACTTCTGCCTTTATTGTGGTTATTATTTTAGCAATACTAATAACTGCCAAATTGAGTTCTGGGCATCGTTCCGGCCAATTGATACATCGAAGACAACAAGTATGATCTCTCTAGGGTGATCCAACTTGGAATGGTCACAAGAAAAAGTGACCTGAAAAATCTGTCACCTAGGACAATGATCTATGGATAGTTGGCCAGTCGGTAGCACTAATCTTATGTTGAACCGAGACAGGCCTAATTGGCAACGGAAGCCCAACCCATTAAGGCAAAACATTTTCTAGGCAACACTAATTCGATGCAAAAAGTGCAAATTAACGGTCATTAGTGGATGGCAAGTTGGCAGTGAAAACAAACAGAGTCACACTTCCAACGAATTAGCACTTTATTTGCCTTCTTCCCATTCGGTTCATAAATCGAATAAATTTCTTGTGCAAACTTTGTCCAAACGAACGGTTTGGCCATCGCCTTGGTAATCTGTCACTGCTCGGTGCACAGTTATCCCAACTGGCCAATGCTCAGACCGAATTGCTTAGCCATACCGAACGATAAATTTCGATTGGCCACCCAGAACTGTTTGATCATCGCTATCAGTCGAACTACTCGCTCACTTAACCGACTCCTGGCCCGGTGTGCCAGGTCAAACATCGAGTCAAAAGGAGGATCAAGCACGTTTACATGCAAAGTCAATTTGGAATTTATTTTTTAGATTAACTGGCAAAGTCAACTCGGTGTGTGTGTGTGTGTGTGTGTGTGTGTGTCCTATGGGCAAGGTCTGGACCACGTGCAAGAGAGGCTTCAATGACCACCTCGGTAAAGGGGAATTTCGTGTCTGAGTGCAGATTGTGCAAACACAGCAAAGTGCTTGATGCACTTTGGAAGAGCTCTCAGCCATCGGAGTCCAGTGCGCTCAGTCCACTGCCAGGTGATGTTCGATGCGTTGAGAGAAGACAGTTGCGTTGAAATCTCTATTTGCTCAGAGAACGATGTATGGCCTGAGCCTTGTTCCTCGCACAAATGTTCATGGATGGTGGTCGTCTGTGTTTGATCAAGAATCGCGTACAGTCTCACAGTCTCAGTGCAGCGGTTGCGTTTATTTGCGTACCGCTTGTTTGCCGTAATTTGTGGCCACTTTCAGCAAGTTAGGCCTATCTTGATATCTGTCTATCTATCTTTGCACCGGGCGAGTCTTATTGGACAGCAACTTAGCTCGCTAATCAAACACTATTCATCCGTTCTCTTGTCCTGGCTATACACTTTTTGTCTCTATATGACCAAATGGGATGAAATGCTTTGACCTGGCCTCACACTGCCACCACTAGCGCAATTACAGCCTACCACAATAAATATCAATCGAGCCTCGCTGCTGCTGTTTGCCCTCGATCAGTCTAGTCCACAGCCCACAGATCAATTGATAAGCAACAAGGAACGATTCACTGGTGTGCTTAGTGTTAGTCAACGTGTGAGTGTTATGACTGCGGTTGGTGTGGTTTGTGTGGTTTGTGTCGCCTCGGACTTGACTTCGCAGATGTTCATCATTTTGGCACGCTCGCCTTTCACCAAGTGCCGCTTTGTGGACTCGCTCTATAAAGGATCGACAATTAACTCCATTTGGGCAATAATGTCGATGGCCGTGTTCGTGTCGGTGAATAAAGCGATGACAGTTCAAGTTTGCTCGTCGAATTTCCCACCAATCTGCCACCAAGTCAATGGGAAAGATGAGCAGAGGAACCTTTCTGTGAAATACTCTATAAAAAACCTTTCAAAGGAAGTTTACTTTGGCCCAATGCGAGGAACAAAGCTCAAATGGCAATGCATTATCGATTGCCACTTGGTGAAGCCGGTCCATGTGTCTGTCATTCGTTAATTGTTTTTCCACTTGACATTCCATTCGAAGGCAAATTGGCCAATCTCATTATATAGACTGACAATGCACATTAATTATTCATTGTTCAGTAGTGACACTGTGAGCACACTATGTTCGAATTTATTGAGGCACAGGGACAGTCTCGACCAGTCGTATCTCAATTTATTATATCGAAAAGCAGATGACGATAGATGAATCAATTGCGGAGGACAAATTCTATTCTATCAATCTGATTGTTGTACAGTAAACTTGTTCAATATGTAATTATAATTGTAGTTGAATAGGTTGATCATCATCACAGACATTGGTGGCACACTTGACAAAACACTTCACATCACATTCGCCATTGCTCCAGTGCAGCTGACCAAACATCGCCTATGACAATGGCTTGTCTGGTTTATTTGTGTTGGTAGCAATTGGTCGAATCGGTTGAATTCATTCAGTCGAATCGAGCCGAGCAAAACTGGTAATGGTTTATTGTCAATTGTCATCAATGCAAGTGAGAACTGTAATGAGCGCAATTGGCCTAGTGGAACATTGAATAGAGTCACCTCGCCACTAAGTCGACCTTAGTGCCAACCATTCAGTCAATATTGATCGTGTGCATTGTTTGTGTTTATTCTTGCCATCATTACACTTGTTACACTTGCTCGATGTTTGCTCACTCGATCGCTTTGGTCGAGTTTTAATTTTCGGTTCAGACGATGACTGTGTGTTGAGTTGGTTGTGTTGGCCCAGTCGATGTTCACATCGGACCAATGATTGCCTCCTAATTAATGACAAGAGGCACACTTGTAGGCACTAATTCGATTGCATGTGACTGCTGTTGTGATTGTGTCGTGTTAATTAAATATGACACGATCAATATTTACCAATTAGACCGTGTTGTGTTTGTCTTAATATTTGATGAATGCAAATATTAACTTAAGGTATTTGTCTATCAAATAGCTGGTAATCAATCGGTGTAGAGCGCATCACTACTCAGTGCTCACTCACAACTCGATCATCACTCAATCCAGCAAGCATCTTCACTTCAGCTTCACATCTAGATTAGGCTCGTGCTTGAGGTGCTCGTGAGGCCTCCTTGAGGTTATGCAATTAGACAGTGCCATCAGCAGTGGCACAGTAACACTGGGCAAGTGGCGCTACGCCATAGCAGGTTTGTTTGATCAAAGCTTTACTGAATGGATGCAAACCCTAGCCAGCCATAGGCCAAGTAAAACAAACAGTAATCCTATGTGTGTACATTGGTCGGTCTGTTTGCCTCCAAATGGGGAGCAATCACAATATTTAATTTTAAATTCGATTATCTACTGCACTTGACGGTGACAATGTAATCAAATCAGCACTGATCGCTCTCAAATTGTTAATAGGACCAATTTGCAAACTGTAATTGGCTATTGACAAATGGCTTGATTTATTGATTTGCTGGTGTGATCGATTCTTGTCCGCAACGAACATTAGCAAACACGTCAAATTGTGGCTTGTTAGTGGCCACTGGCTATTGCCTTGTATCTGACAAAGCAACGCTCTGAATTGGCAATATTACCAATTGGCAATCATTTATTAAACATTTGTTGACCCAATGTTTTGCGTCACTGCCAGCGTAACCACAAGCAATCAACTGCATTGCATTACATTCCTGGAACGATCTCTTGTCCCTAATCAAATAAAATTGTCATTTAAATCACTCTGACCCGAATTCAATCATCCAATTGTGACGAGTAATGTTCACTTGCACATTGATTCACTGTTGGCAATTTGATCGGCAAAAAGCAATTAGTCGTTTTATCATGTAACATGTAGCGTGTACGTCGAAATACATTTTGTGAATTGTGATTTTTTATGATTCAAAGTGTTTCTGTGGAAAGTAGATAATTCAAGACGATGCATTAGTGTCGTTTGGCCAAAACTGGCCCAACCAGACTGTGTTCAGTCTCGGTAATCTCGGTCTTAAGTGGCGTGAGATGAATGGCACCTGAATGGACTTACCCAAGTCCAGCTGAAGCTTTATTTTTAAATTTCCATTACCGAACAAAATGAAATCAGCCCTGGTTGAATTGGTCAAACGAATTTGGTCTAACGTAGACATTTCCGGCACAATTGGCAGAACAACCAAATGGAATCCAATTAAATCCAATTGAATCGGTACCTAATGAACAATTAATCACATGTAGCCAATCCACGTTGGCTTAATTGAAGCTTAGGCTTTTAAATATGATCGCTCGTGATTGGCCACTCTGTTAGTAGTACAAGCCATTTTGCCAATCGTCAATAGGCCAGTTGGTCTAAGCAGATTGTAATTTTAAAATGAAACTTTAATCACGCCGCTTATCATCGCATGCCAGTGACGACTCGTTCTGGTGATGACGCTTGTCCAATGGAATAGCCATTGGTGAAACGTGCTTTGCCATATTGGACGACGATTAAAGCTACGATGGCCAATAGAGAAGGTTCGATAAGACGATGAATTATGCTCGTTGCTGGTACGGACAATGCCATGATTGCATTTAGCCGATTATGCTGGACCTGCTTTAGTCCCTACTGACATGGACTAGTGTCACTCACTCAATAAACGGTGGTCGGTATGGAATATGACATGGCCAAATAACAAGACAAAATTTCGAGCGTTTGTTTGTATTATTGACAGAATTTTGGTTCAACTAAACTTGAGCTCAATTTGACGAAGTACTTAACAGAACAAAAACAATTCGAGTAATGCAATCAATGTCTGATTTGAAAATTCAATAAGTACGTGTCACCATCTGGTGGCTTATCATTAAACTAACTAAAGAGACCAACAAATCAAGCCAAATTTTCACTGGCATGCATGCACAACAGACTGATCTGACAGAATCGTCCACTGTCATCAGTAATCTTGTTTGTCTTATAACCTGCAAGCAATGACTATCTCTTCGGAGCTCCGTAGGCGTCCTTCTTGTTCTAATGCCAAAACTAGTTTCAAACAAAATCGTCAATGCTATTGGCACAGTAGACATGTTGGTCATGCCAAGCCACTTGACAAATGGATCGACGTGTTCGGACTCCAGTAGTTTGCCATTTGAGTATAGCTCAAATCTAGCCCATTTAAGTTCAAGTAAGCTCAATAATGCTCCTTTGAACGATACTCGTGACAAAGTTTTCCTATTGGCCTTTAGTCAGTTAGTTAATCTATAAGTCGAAATCACTAATTGACAATTGCAAATAGCTTGCACCGGCTAATCAATATCTATGTTTAGCCGAATTGATATCAAGTCGGCCTGGCCAGTGAGTGATATAATATATCTAATTAGCGTTAGTGAGGCCCATCGTTAGTGGCGAGCGAATGGTTAGTGTATGGGCAATGTATCGTGTCACTTGTTGGTCTGCTTCGAGTCACGCATATCTCGTGTGCCATACTGTTTGCTAGTGCATGGACGCTTTCCAGACTTCATATATCCGACACGGCCTTTCAAGAGCAAATCTTCATCCGCAGCTGAACTATCACTAAGCATCACAATGTCATTCATTTGTCCGATAGCTTCTATATAGACCCGAAACATTTCTCTCTATATGACAGTCTCCTATTTGCCTTTACCACTGCCCAACATATTTAATCTTTAAATCTTATGCCGCTAGTCTTTTTAAGGCAAAACTTGTGGAGGTTTTCGATTCGAAGCAGACTGAACAGACGGCTGCAATACTTGATCTTGAAGAAGCGAGAAGACAAATTAGACGATTAGAAGCCTTCAAAAATAGCAAGTCCGAAACAACATAAATAAACCACCGCTGCCATCTCCCCACCAAGTCACGCACACAGCACAGGCATTTCATATTCGGTGAGGCTTCATTCGCTTTCGACACTTTCATCTTCATTACCCACTTTGCTTGCACGCAGGATTTGTCCTCTTTAATCGACTTTCGTTTGAAACTAAGGTAAGTTTACACCAAGCGAGCGAGTTGAATTGGACTGATCTCAATCTTCGAAACAGATGTCTGGAGCTGTGAAGACGGACATCGATCGGCGCAAACAGATCAGTGTCCGCAGTATCGCTGACGGTAAGTTGTCTATTTATGACATTCTCTCAACTGACAGTTTGTCACTCTGGTCTGACAGTTGGTAATGTAACTGAGATCAAGCGATCCTTCAATCGACACCTTCACTACACGATCGTGAAGGATCGTAATGTGGCCACTGCTCGTGACTACTTCTTCGCTTTGGCCCACACTGTACGTGACCATCTCGTGTCTCGATGGATTCGAACCCAACAACAGTACTACAACACTGACCCCAAGGTAAGTCACCGAATACTGAGATAAGAACTTTTTATCATGGTTTCAACTCATTAGCGGGTCTATTATCTCTCTCTGGAGTATTACATTGGGAGACAGTTGACCAATACGATGATAAACATTGATGTTCAGGCTGCTTGTGATGAAGCTCTTTATCAAATGGGTTTGGACATTGAGGAACTTGAAGATATTGAAGAGGATGCAGGCCTTGGAAATGGAGGTCTTGGACGTTTGGCAGCTTGTTTCCTCGATTCAATGGCTTCAATCGGTATTGCGGGCTATGGTTACGGTCTTCGTTACGAGTATGGCATCTTTGCTCAGAAAATTCGCAACTGCGAGCAAATCGAAGAGCCAGATGATTGGCTACGTTTTGGAAATCCTTGGGAAACATCTCGCCCTGAGTACTTGATTCCGGTAAACTTTTATGGACGTGTTGAAGAGACTCAGTCAGGTCCAAAGTGGATTGACACTTTGACAGTGTTGGCTATGCCTTACGATAGCCCCGTTCCTGGCTTCCAAAACAATGTTGTCAACACTATGCGGCTGTGGAGCGCTAAATCTCCAACCAATTTTGACTTGAAATTTTTCAACAACGGTGATTACATCCAAGCAGTAATCGACCGAAATGTTGCTGAGAACATTACTCGTGTCCTGTACCCTAACGACAATGTCTTTGAAGGTCGTGAATTGCGACTCAAGCAGGAATACCTCATGGTGTCTGCTACTTTGCAAGATATTATCCGAAGATACAAATCCTCGAAGTTTGGAAGTCAAGAACACCATCGCGTCACATTTGATCATTTTGCTGATAAAGGTTAGTCCACTCAGCATAGAAACATAGAAACCATAAACTTTTATTTCAGTGGCAATTCAACTCAACGATACTCACCCAGCCTTGGCGATTCCTGAATTGATGCGTATTTTTATGGACATCGAAGGCTTATCGTGGAGCAAGGCTTGGGACATAACTGTGAAAACTTGCGCCTATACCAATCACACAGTTCTGCCAGAGGCATTGGAACGTTGGTCTTGTGGTCTTATTCAGCACGTTTTGCCACGTCACATGCAGATCATCTATGAAATCAATGCAAAACATATGGATGAGATCAATAGAAAGTATCCTAACAACTTTGACAAGATGCGCGCTCTTTCTTTGATAGAAGAAGGCGACGACAAGAAGGTTAACATGGCCAATTTGGCGGTGGTTGGCTCTCACAGTGTGAACGGTATACCTTTTTGTCTCTTATCTGTTTTTCCTTATTGTCGTTATTTATCCATTTGGAACAGGTGTGGCTGCTATTCACTCCGAAATCATCAAGAAATCGGTTTTCAAGGATTTTTACGAGTTAACTCCAGAAAAGTTTAACAACAAAACCAACGGAATCACACCTAGGCGCTGGCTGCTTTTATGTAATCCTGGCTTGTCGGATGTAATCTCGGACAAGATCGGAGAGGAATGGGTTGTTCATTTAGATCAGTTGCAAAAACTGAAGCAATTTGCTAACGATGCCAACTTCATTCGCCAAATCCAAACAGTTAAGACCGAGAACAAGATGCGTCTGGCTGACATCATCTACAAGGAACATGGCATCAAAGTGAATGTGGCTTCGATGTTTGATATTCAAGTCAAACGCATCCACGAATACAAACGTCAACTACTTAATTGCTTGCACATGATCACTTTGTACAATAGGATTAAGCGCGATCCGACAACCCGAATTGTGCCACGCACTATTATGGTATGGTGCAACTTTTCTGTTTGTTAGCTTATTTTTTCTGTTTGTGCGTTTAGGTCGGTGGAAAAGCAGCACCTGGCTACCATTTGGCTAAGCAGATAATTCGACTCATCAACAAGGTGGCAGAAGTGATCAATAATGATCCTGTGGTTGGCGACCAACTCAAGGTGGTCTTCCTTGAAAACTACCGTGTCTCATATGCTGAAAAAATTATTCCGGCTTGCGACCTGAGTGAACAGATTTCCACTGCTGGCACCGAAGCTTCGGGTACGGGAAATATGAAGTTTATGGTGAGTGAAAGTACCTTTGTTATTTGTTCGCTACTCACACTGCCGTTTGATAGCTCAATGGTGCACTCACCATTGGTACTTTGGATGGTGCCAACGTCGAAATGATGGAAGAAATGGGTGAAGATAATATCTTCATTTTTGGAATGAACGAAGAGGAAGTTCTCGCTTTGCATAAAAAAGGCTACAATGCATGGGACTATTACAATTCCAATGCCGAATTGCGCACTGTAATCGACCAAATCAATAATGGATTCTTTAGTCCCAATGAACCTGATTTGTTCAAGGATGTGGTCAACGTCCTCCTCAATCACGATCGTTTCCTGGTGTTCGCTGATTATGAAGCATATATCAAATGCCAAGAGAAAGTATCAGAGTTATACATGGTATGTTTCATCATCTCTAATTATAGTACTGATATTCAATTTTGTCAATAGAAACCACAAGAATGGGCTCGCAAAGCATTATTTAACATTGCCTCGTCCGGTAAATTCTCTAGCGACCGAACAATTGCTGAGTATGCACGAGAGATATGGGGAGTAGAGCCAAATTGGGATAAACTGCCCGCACCACATGAACCCAAAGAATGCGTTGAAGGTTTAAATGGCAAAGCCTAAACACTATGATCGATTGGTAGATAGAGTTAGTTAGTAAACAATTGTATGTTTTATGTTCAATTAGTGGTAATTGTATTTGAATAATAAATTTTACTAATTACAAAATTGTCCTTATTCACTGGTCGGAGGGTTCACTTTTGGTAAACTGTTCTCGCTTGGCCTGTAGTCTTTGTTTCTCTTTGATGGTCAAGTAGCTGTCCAATTGACCATACTTGGCAATCAAATTGATGCGAACTTGTTCACGACTTTTGCGATAGTTCCACTTCTTCATATAGTTGATCCATCCCTTATGTTTGGTGTAGAACATCGGCTTTAATATTTCCTGTTCCTTTACTTTTCCATCGTGAATATAAATGCTGAAGTCAAGTATTTCATTGGGACCAATTTGTTGGTCAGTTCGACAAGTAGCGATGGATGGCGTGGCACGAACGACTGGATAATTTTGAAGATGTTCACTGAATTCAACAACATTCAGTCTCTTCTCGTCAGCCATTTGCTGAAAACTCTTCTGATTAATTAGACCCAAGAGAAAGGCTCGTGTCAAGTTGAGATAATTACGTTCGCTCCCCTCTACTGTGCACTTGATGTCAGTAATGCCAAGCACATTGCAGATACTCCTTATGCATCGATGAGCTGAAAGGCCAAAACCAGGTGGTTTCTTCTCAACAAAAACTTTTGTACTACCAAATCGAGAGTAAAAGTCGTGAAGCACAGTGTGGTTATTTTCCAGTTCTACTCGGAATAATCGTTGACCAGCTTTATTCTTTGAATTATTGATGGCTGTTCTCATGTCTTTTGATTTGGCCACACCGTAGCCTACCAGACCGTTTCCATTTCCAGTGACAGTAAGAACGGAAATTTTTTTCGTTCTTCCAAAATTAGGTTTCATGTAAAAAATTGGTTTCACCACAAGCACTTTTGTGTCGAATCCCACAAATTCATCACCGGCGATTGGATCTGGTGGTCCAATCCATTTACCAAGTAGTTTGGTGCCACTCCAACCACGTTCCAAGGGATGCACAAAGGCGCGGTTTTTCTTTTCCATTTGATCACGTATTTTAATAATATTCTCCCGGTACTTGGGATCTGTTTTCAATTCTTTCTGCTGTATAACTTCGGTTCCTTTGATTACGGGAGCATTCAAACCAGGCCATAAGAAATTTTTTTCTCCAACTCCAATAATTTGACCTTTGTTTAAATCTTTATAAGTTTTTCTATTAGCGCCTCTACCACGACCTCTTCTTCTTCCCGCATTACTCACAGACATTAAACCTTTCCATATTTGATCACCAGAATCTAGACAAAAAATGAGTTATACAAATACAATTAATTTTAAACAGTTACTTCGACTAAAGAAGCTAGAAGAATTTCTTTGAAATTGAATATTGGTTGAATTGGTGAAATGTTGCAAAGTCGGGTAGAGAGATTTATATTGCAGACATGTGTTTAGCTTAGGCAAAATTCGCAACTGTCTCAAAGCACCGAGACACAGCATGATTAACACAATTTCAAAAAACCAAAACACGGATTTGAATTGACTCAGTCAACTAGACTGGAACGAGGCAAAACACACCAAACATGTGATGCAGTCGTCCTTTGTGTATGCATTTGTGATGGGCACCAACGCACACAATTGTGGTTAAACATTGAGACGTTACTCTGTTTGAGATAGAGTCAGTTTGGCTGCTTTGGTCGGATGCGTCCAGTCAATCGAACCATGTGGAGTGCTACAAGCCGACAGTGTTGAAACTTTTAACTTGAAAGGTCAAGCGAGAATGTCTTCGTTTAAATCGACCCTCAAGTATGGGGTACCCTTCTTGGTACGATTGAACACTTTCCCCTCGTCTTAAGTTTGATTTATTTAAATTTATTTGTTCATTCATAGAGTTTCGTGGTGTTAGGATCGTTTTTGCTTCGAGAATTCGCTTCAATTCGTTATGAGATCTACAGCTACAAAAGACGATATGGAGTAAGTTATTTGCCACTTTTACGTTCGTAGTTATGCTATTTGTTTCTCATAGCAAATAGGATCAAAGGATAATTTCGGTCAGTTGGACAACGATGTACAGGATAACTTGAGAGAAGAGGACATTAAAGCACTAGAACAATTGGGCGCCAATGACAAATGGGAAAATATTCGAGGACCACGTCCATGGGAGGATAATCGCCAATATACCTCACTAGTTGAGAGCCTCAAAGAGAAAGCAAAAAAGTAAGCATTCTTTTGAGATTTCTGTGTTAGTGCATCTTAGCATTAGTGTTTATGGACATTTTGAGTTTGTGTGTCATTCACATCAACGATTGTCCCAAAATGCTTGTAATCCATTGAGTGACACCTTGTAAGTGCCATCAAGTCATCACCCGTCACTACATGTAAATAATAAATGACCGATAATAAAGTCCGATTGGCGGTTTAGTGCGACATTACTGTTTGTCTACTGATGACACACTTTGATGTGTTGGTCAGTAAGGAACGGACTCGTCTTGTCACAGCAGTTCCCGCGATGTTGAGTAAACGATCAGCTCGCACGTGAATGAGATGTTATTAATAGTGAAACAGTGAAGGTGTGCTTATCGATCTGTAGGTGAGCTACCTGGCAATGTGCTTCGCTGCGGGCACTACTTTTGTGCCTCATAAGTTTGGTATTTTGGTCAGATTGGTCTGCTCAGTAGTGACAAGTGAGTGTGCGAGAGTGCTCCGGGCTAGAACGAGTGCCTTATGAGCAAATCGTGACTCGACCTGACAATAGCATGAATGATGATCATCGATGATAATGGCGGATGCGGCCACGAGCAAGGTAAATGTGCTATACTCGTCTGCCCGTGCATAGTCTCCTCTGGCTAATCGTTCTTCTAATTGCGGTGGCATGGGGCGACGATCGCCATCTCAGTTGGTATTCTCGTGTTGAGGCTGGCTCGTTGCGATATATCGAGCACGATCACTTTCAGTGCCAATCTGTGGCGCCATCGGAAAGCCAGACAATGGTAGAATTGTCTTGTACAATTGTGCGGACCGATTAGCCTAATGCCTCACTCGGATGGCACTTCGCTGACTCGGTGCTTTACTTGGCCAATGGGCTATAGCACTTTTCACTTTTACTGCTGAAACAGTTCTGCTGGCTCCGATTGACAGCACTCGAGGAGACTCATTCAGTGAAAATTTATGCCTTTTGCCATCGCACTTTGCCTTTTGAGTTTTGTCACGAAAAGCTGCCCGAGACGGCAGATGAAGACAAGTTCTCCCTGTTTGCCTCCAGCCGAGTCCTACCTGTCCAGGTAAAGCCGGCAGAGAATAAGGCGGACTTTGTTCGGCTTGTTTTGTTCGGGGCAACATTTGCAGTTTACCTTTGCCAGTGGCGAACATTGCCCGTCTGCCTTCTGTTGTGCGATCGATCGACATTTGTTGCATCTGTCCGTTCGGCTGAGTGCCAATGCTCAGCCCGAAAATATGTCTCTAGAGCACTCACTGGCCTCCATTCAACACTTTTGTCACCTCGCGACCAAGCAAGTCCCTCTCCCAGTGCACCATGAAGTCCACTCTCGATATCTGTAACTGAATCCATTGAATCCACTCCATTGTGTCACTCACAACCAGTCGTAATCAATGTCCGCAATGGCACTCAAATCAAGGCGCTCGGGTTTGATGCTCTTTGAGAAGTACAAGTTCAAATGGTCCAATTTGACCCTGTTCGTTCACTTGAGTTCGTGTTTGTTTGTGATCATTCTCAATTTGTTGAGTCTCTCAGTGGTGTCGGGTCAGTCCTCAACTCAAGTACCTCATCTAGCCAACTTCAGTTCAGTGCCCGAGAATGGTTCGTTGGTTTGTAATCGATGTAGTAGTGGCGAGTCTTTACACTCGCTTGTATTGAAGCCTTTCCGGGCAGATTGTATCAGTGGTCACTTCTATTCGATGATCACCAATGGTCAGTGTGAGTGTGACTTTGTTTGTGCACGTGAATTTCGTCAAGCGTGTCGCCAATCAGTTCCCACGAGTTCTCTCAACGTGAACCAAACTTTATGCGACACTACTCTCAACCTGAAGTGCAATGAGGAGATCAGTCTTTGTGAGGGTAAGTCACCCTGGCCGATGGCCATGTGTTCTAGCTTAAACACTCGTTTGCTGTAGGACCTCTTCTGGTGTCCGTTTCGCACATTCGGCACCAATCGTTCTATGTCAACTGGATCAGTGACTCCAACCCGACCAGCCAAGTCGGCAATCTCATTCGAATCGCCATAGCCAAATACACTTCCCCAGTAGTGAATCAAACTAATTTCCTATCCGTAAAAGTAAATTCTATAAATTCTTCTAGTGTTAGTCCTACACTGACGTATTATTTGCATTTGTTAGACTTATATTACGAAAAATGAGCCAAACAAATTGAGCTCTAAAGTGGAAAGCTTACAAGAGAACACAACTTACATAGTCAAAGTGGTCGATAATGGCAAGGAAGAGTTCTCCATTGTGACCACAAGCGGTACGTCTCAACAGCGCTCAATCAAAGGATCGCCATGCTAATTTTTGCTTCACAGAGAATCCTTTGGTGGAAACACTGCCAAAAGTGTTAGTCACTGTGCGCAATTCCAGTTCAATTAGCATCGCTTTCGACGATTTTAAGCCTCCGAACTACAATCGCGGATATGGAATCAAATATCGTCCAGCGGCCAAGAATAATTCTCCGCACTCTTCCTGGAACGTGGTCTCATCAAATAACACACCTTTCTACGTGTTGAGTCAACTTAGGCCGAGCACCCAGTACCAGATTCAAGTGTTCACTTGGGACAGTTCCGGTGAACAAGTTCGGTCTCATTCGGAAATAGTCAACGTGTCCACTCTGGACGGTTGTTTGCACCAAAATAAGACTTTCTCAGTGGGGGACAAGGTAGTGGCCGATTGTAACCAAACTTGTGTATGTAGGCTTGGCGGCTCTCTTTTCTGCGCCGAAAGGTACGATCATGATCATTAATGGCCTAATGGTGTCGTTATCATTCACTTTGATTGCTTCAGGTGTGTGCACCCATTGGTGTCGACCAACTATGCCAAGACCAACCACTTGGAGTGTATTGCCCAACCGAGTGACGAGTGTTGTGTTCGGTGCAAGACAACTTCCTCCAACTCGAAGAAGTTCATCGATAAGCCTGGCGATTGTTCGGAAGTGCTCAGAACGGTGAACGAGTCGAACAAGAATGTCACTTGTAGCACGGGCGGCAAGAATGAATGCACTCACGATTACCACTGCACGGGCATAAAAAAGTGCTGTCCCGACTCGTGCGGTCACCTTTCCTGTCACGATCCAACAAACTCGTCCGTTAACTTGGCCAAATGTCCATTCAAGTGTGGTCCAAATGCGGCTTGTGTCTTCAACGAGGAGGAATCCACTCACAAATGTGCTTGTCTGGAAGGTTTCCAAAGCGAAGAACCAATTCGAGGATGTTTGGCCAAACCGAGTCGATTGCACCAGTGTACCTTTCAGACCAAACTGTACGACATTGGACAATCGTTCGAACATGAGTGTCAAACGTGTTTGTGTTCGGAGGCATTGGAGGTAGAATGCAGACCAAAGTGTGCTCAACTCAACCAAACTTCCGTGATGCCTCATTGTAAGTTGGTGCCGGACCCGAGTGACCCGGCCTGTTGTCAAAAGCAGATCTGTGAGTCATTGCCTGAGAATAGCAGTATTCACCACAACGAATCACTTCTTCGAGAAGGATGCAAACACCTCGGTCAAAACTACAAAGTGCACGAATCCTTCCATATTGGTTGTGAATTGAAATGCTTCTGCAAGGCAAATGGAGAAATCGAATGTGCCCCCAGATGTTTTGCCGATCCGGGTTATGATGAAAACTTTTGCTATTTGGTGGAAGACCCCGATGACCCTGAGTGCTGCAAAATATCGATTTGTGACCACAATTCCACTGGCTTTAAGCCCAATTTGATTATCGAAATGGCAGAAGCCATCAATTCCACCTCACTCAAACTGCGACTCATTATGAATGTCTCTTCAATTGACTACCAAAACAGCACGATTTTCTATAGTAAAGTTGACAACGAAACTGATCAAGAGATCTCTCAACGCAATTGGAGTTCGACCAAAGTTTCCAATGAAACCTTTGTGGTCATCTCAAACAAATCTGCCGAAGCCACTCTTTCTAATCTAGAGCCCGAAACCGACTACTTGATTTACTTCAAGATGCACAACTCGACCAGCAACACTGTTTTCGTGCGCACATACCCAACTGGCATTAATAACACCTTCAAGGGATGCTTTCACGGCAACAAAATCATCCAGGTGGGCGAAATTTTTGACGAGGGTGATTGTGAGTACAAATGCGTTTGTCGTGAGGGAGGTTTTCGTGAATGCGAGGAAAGATGTCCGGCCTATGTGGACTTGATTGGATATGAGAATTGTCAGTGGG
Source organism: Rhizoglyphus robini (assembly GCA_023373905.1). Lineage (NCBI taxonomy): Eukaryota > Metazoa > Arthropoda > Arachnida > Sarcoptiformes > Acaridae > Rhizoglyphus > Rhizoglyphus robini. The sequence continues at coordinate 3,420,383 of JAKIJQ010000012.1, read as the reverse complement.
AGCCTTCTACTGAGGATCCTTGTTGCACAATTCCTATCTGCAAGAACGAACCTTCCACACTGCACTGCTCATCAATTGATGGCAAACTGTACAAGGTGGGCGACACGTGGAGTGTTGGGTCGGGTTGTCGACAGAAGACATGTCACTGTGCCATGGAAGGCAATGGCACAGCCCAAACCAAGTGCAAGGGAGGATGTCCCGACATTCCGAAAGAGGTAATCGAGCCCAACGAGGCTTGTCGAAGTCCCAAGTTGATTCAACCCAAAGACCCGTGCGTGTGCCCCTACGTGGTGTGCGACAACAACATCAATCGTAAGTATTTCGTGAGCTGACCATTGATTCCATTGACCTTTGAATGCAGCTCTAGACCTTCCTGAGAAGAACTTACAAAAAGGCGAAAGCGACTTTTGTCAGTTCCGAGGAGACAAAATTGCAATTGGAAAAGAGTTTTACGACAATTGCCGTGCGATTTGCATGTGCGAGGCTGGAGCAGTGCTCAATTGCAGACCGATCCAATGTAGCCAGAACTTTGGACCTCACACCACCAAATGTCTCGAGTGGGACATCGACCTTCACTTTATACCAACGGCACCCAATTGTTGTCCGGAGCCGAAGTGCAAAAACGGTTCGTATCTCGAAATTTTCAGTCTAGTGTTATTGACTAATCTTTACTTTAGATGGTTCCTGTTCCTATGCGGGCATTCGGTTTGGTAATGACAAAAACATTCCTCAAGAGCTACTGCCTTGTGGAAAACGCTGTGTGTGCAACAACGGACATATTCGTTGTGATAATTTGTGTCCCAGTGTGCCCGACGATCCTCCACCTGGTTTACCCTGTCCCCAGTCTCAAGCTTTCCGAGGACATCTTCCAGGTATTTTATTTAGTTGGCCCATTTCACAGCAAACAGGTAACCATTTGCGAGTCTAGGTGACAAGTGTTGCATCCACTGGCAGTGTAGAGATATCTTCCAAGACCGAATAAGTAAGCATTCATTTGTTGTACTTTGATTTTCTCAATGACATATTGATTGACTTCGTTCGGCAGAGGGCAGTTGTGTGTACAAAGACAAGAGATTCAAGTTAGGCGAGCAATGGGATGAGACTGACACTGGAATCAAGCGGAGATGTTCCTGCAAGGTGACCAACGGTATCATGCACGTTACTTGCAATCCTGGAAACTGCCAACCGATCACCGACCGATATCTCCAACCAACTCCCGAGTGCAGTACGCCAACTGTGGTAGTGCCCAAAGACCCCATCATGTGTCCGTACGTGGTGTGCAACAACACCAAGATCGAAGGTAACCATGTCACCATATCACATGTCCTTAACCACTTGTTCATGTGCTATTGTAGGAGGCGAATTGGAGAGCGTGGACATCGTGGCCATTAACGCAACCTCCGCCCGAATTCGGTTTACCATTCCCAGTCTGTATGTTGGTTTGCTCGGACATGCGGAAGTGCACTACACTACCGACATGAACATTCCACGTAATCAATGGAACATACAAAAATTTGCTCGACCCAAACGAATGTTTGACATTCCCAACATCGAGTACCATCTTGGAAACTTGAAGCCAGACACCACTTACTTTCTTCAGATTGAAGTGATCATCGAGGCCCTCAAATCCGGTCCAAGTAGCGAAATATTCAAGTTGTACCAGCCCCCACTGCCAGTAACCACCTCAACTACGACCACAACCACGACAAGCACTCTTCCACCAATAATCATGTTGGACATGAACCTGAGTGGCAAGGCGATCGATTCTACCTCAGTGAAAGTCACTTGGCGGGCATTCACCACCCAAGAGCGCAAATTCATTGACGGAATTCAAATTCGTTACAAGAAGGCCGACCTGGACAGTGAGGAATGGAGTTACAGTCCGGTGCTGCACCGCAACACCAAACAGTACGTGTTGGACAAACTCGATTCCGGGTTGACCTACGCGATCGATCTAATGTTCACCTCGCTGGAGGGCATCAACACGAACATTGTGTCTACCAAACCAGTTGTGGTGGATGTGCCTGCACCGCCGAAAGATGAATTCCAATTCACAGTGCGCATCTATCCCGATGATGTTGCCATCAACGACGGACAGATCGATATTGAAGTTCAAAATCTGCCCCGACCAGTAAGCAAGTACATCAGTGTTGCCAAACTGTGCTACCAAAACATGCAAAGCTCTCAGCTGATGTATGATTACATCAACATTGACGAGTCGGCCAAGTTTTCCTTCTCAAACTTGCTCTCAAACACAAGGTTCGATGCCTTCTTGATTGGTCACTCGATTTACTAATGATCGATCCCTCCCCCAGGTACAAGGTTTGGATTGACTTCTACCTGACCAACGGGAAGATCATTTCCTCCAACTCGATCGACATCATCACCAAGTATAACAAACAACGATCTCTCGAAGGTGAGTGCCACAAGTGAGTTGTTGCAGTGACTGAGTGCAATTATAATGCCAACAGAAAACGACACCGGTGCCTTGACGGGTGGTCACCTGGTGGAGTCGAAATATTTGCTCACCTTCATGGTCATTTCGGTGTTTGTTTTCGTGACCGGGGCGGGCTTCTTGGTGGTGACATGCATCTTTATGCGCAAACACTCTACAGCCGCCATCAGCAGAGTGTGCATCTCGGAGGCCGCGTACGACAACCCAACCTACAAGGTAAGCCCCGCCGACTAATTGGTTCAAGGCCAACTCTAACTCTAATCTTACATTCGTTTAAACCCTTTTCCATTGACATTTTGTAGACATTCGAACCGAGTGAGAAATGTATGGAGGATTCGCTTTCGAAGAGCAGCACCATCCCTGCCAAATAGATTGTATTTATTGATATAAGCATTTATTGTGGTAATTTCATAACTTTTATTTATTGCCCACCACTGTACATAAACATAAACACTGCTTCACTGTGGTACACAATGAAGCCCACAGGACACTTTTATTACTTTGCATTCATTTGGGGAGATTTCATTGAAGAGAATATTCCAGCGGGCATGCCAGAAGAGGATAACACCGATAATTGGCCAAACTGACGCGGAAATAAACGCTCAAGCTATTATCGTAATCGAGACAAGGACAATGAATTATTGAGTGCTTCCATTTGGTTTGGGAGAACCCTCCGAGCAATAATCTCGATGTGTCAGATCGATCATTGCAACCACGGCAGTACTGACTGTGTCCGACACCGCTCACACTACACAAGTGTGACACTTTTGTGTGCAATTGAATAGGTCACAAACATCAAGCAATTAACCGAATTCAAGGCAAATGTCGAGCTTGAATCGATTGGCATAGTGCACTATAAGGTGTGGGTCGAGTTGTCCAGTGCCATTTCGACTAGTGACAAGTCACTCGGCAAAGGACGTTATCGCGGTTCAAGTTGTCCGAGTTAAGTTGTTGTTGGTTCAACTTGGTTGTTGCTTGTCGGCGTGTGTGGCTCGGTGCGAATGAAAGGAACGACCTCGAGGCAAGTCTGTGTGAGTGAGCCAGTGCACTAGTGGCGTAATCCGGCAGTAGCTTAACCAGGCTAATATATGTCCTGCATGTCCATACAAGTGCACTAATTGAGCGCTCACTGTCACCGTGTCAGTCGACTAGTCGTGCATAGTGGCAGTAGAGCAGAGTTCATATAGAGTACGAGTAATTCTCGTTCTGGTGCTAGCGGCTTTCAATTTCGGTCGTCCAAATTAGTTCGGAGCAGTCCGCCAGCACCAGGCAGACCAGTGGCGCATGAACAGTCCGCTCTCTGGTCGAAATGCTCCAATTTTCGGTTGTGCTCGTGCGGCAAAGAATTTTGCCAAATTTTGCACTTCGACATCGTCGTTGGTGTCTCATTTGCCTTGCGCTAAATTTGTTTCATTGCTGTCCATGTCGGGCGCTGTAACATTCGCGCTTACCCGACAGCATAGCCACACATGCAGACAGGATGACTCGACTGGCTCGGTTTCCGAACTGACACTGGCACAGCCAACAAGGCAGGCGATTGGTGTAGTGTGGAAAGCATCACTGCGTGCCACCAGCGATCCTCGACAAGCCAAGATGCCACCACCGAGTGAGAGATCACTTGATGACGGCTAGTCCAGACGAGTAATTGTGCCCGGACTCGACCTTTCAGAACGGGCCCTCGTACTGTCGTTCTGTCATTTGTTTACATTGCCACGTTGTGGTAATGCTGCGAATTAGTGAATTACTGTCCTCGGTTACGCTTGAGCCAAACCAATCGAACCGATAAGTGAATGTCAATCGATTGGGCCAAGCAGCAAACAATGCCATCGCATCTCGCCGACCGTGATTGTGTTATTTATAGTCGATTATAGTGTTGCTGTGTTGTTGTGTTGTTGTTCCACTGGCGGAGTGCACCACGACCACTCGACTGGACACAAAACCGTTCGATGCTTCCTGTCTGGTTGGCTTTAATTACCGCACTCTAACCTCGTGCGAACCAAATTCTTCGCCACCCATCGAACACAAACATAAAGTACGCCAAGTGAAAGTCAATCACACTGCGAGTACACTCTCACTCGGCATTATAATTCATTTGGCTGACAACAATCGGCAACAGAGTCGATCACTGCAACAATGCGAACCGCATCTCGTCGATTTCCTCTTGGTGCACTCAATCTGCTGTCTATCTCGATTTATAGCGGTGTCTAGTGTTTATATTTGCTCGTAATAAAAGCTCATCGCCTTGAAGCCTATCACTACCAAAGTACCGAACGTCTTTTGATCGACTGCCGAAGTGAGCCATTGTTGGCAACATCGTCCCAAAGAGCCAAAGTACGTGTGTTGTAGTTGTTCTTCGAAGCCGAGTCAAGCTGACTACTGCCGTGTTGAGTGGTGTCACCTCGTCAGCAATGAATCGATGAATCGGTGCTGCACTCCCACCAAGCATTGCTCCAACTGGCTAATTAGCGGCGAGCAAAACAAAGGCACATAAAGCGATAGTGTTTCAATCTAGTGCAAAGATTGGTTAGATTGTTTATGGATGCCATTGAGGCGCACATAAACACACGATAAGTCTGGCACTGATGGCAAAGGGGCTAGGCATGCAGTCATCTATTTACCGACATATTGTTCGTGCCAGGCTCCTGTGCAGTGGTACTTGATCACAACCTTGGGCATCGGCACCAGTCGAAGTGGTTCGAAGAAAATCGGCGCCACATGTCACTCGCCCACCGATTGTTTGCAGTGAACTTTGTCAGTAGAGCAAGTCTTCCAATGTGCTCGGTGGCATAGTGAGCCACTCTCTTCATTTATGGTCTCAAGTTACTGGCATTCAATTTAATCTGGCAAATTTATGCGCCATTCTGACAATTAAGACTACAACTCGGCTTGCTGTTTGTCTCGTCTGTATTTTTCCTTGTCTCGTTTTTGTTTCATTTTTCTAGTTCTACATTTCTCAGTGCAATTCCTTCACTCGATTAGCAGCTTTATGTCGCAACTGAGTTGGTGTGTGTGTCACTTCAGGCCTTGTCAGTGCCAATCCGCTCGCAAGTAATTCCACTCGACCGGGCCAGATTGAAACGAATTGGACAGTTGGCCAGTTGACTCGAACTGATTCGATCTGACATTGCCAGTGTGGCCACACTGCTTTGGTGCGAGTCGCGCGTGCGATCACACCAGAAGTGTTCTCAATGACTGTGAAGCGATTAAAATAGCAAGCCAAGAATAATATCAAGCATTGTGCCATTGTGCGCCCGTTATCATCACCAGCAGCAGCAAGAGCACAGTGAGCAACGAGTCCTCGACGCACCAGGACAGTCCCGCCGGCATATTCTGGCTCGACCGAACGCATCGCGCCACTCTCATTGACATAGTTTTCCATTCCTTTGTCTTCGCTCATTTTCACAACTCTCCACTCTCACTCAGTTGGTGCACTGAAGTACTCCTCGGGCCACCAATCTCGCCGCTCTAATCGCATATGCCTCCATGTGTCAGTGATATTTTGAACATTTCTCACAGACACTTCTGACAGGCAATAGTGCCAGCGCCTGCCACCGCACATCACACAACCAACAAATAAGAAGCCAACTGGAAAGGGCAACTCCATTTGCCACCCAACACCGCAAGACCAATCGCCCAAAGTGGCCAATCACTGACGGCGATGCACTGAAGTTTCTGCTGGAAAGGTCCAACTGGACTTCACTGGAGACTAGACAGAGTGACCAGAATGCTCAGTGCTTCAAGTCTTGCCCGTTGATGATTGCAAGATGTGCTTCAAACCAATGCCCAACGAAAAGCAAATGAGTCTTTCTCACTGGACCTAAGGCAATCACTCATTGCACTACCACTGACAATATCATTCCTCTTAGTGATCACTCAAACCAACGGTCAATTAGGACCGAATCCTAGCCAGCAATAACCATTTGGCCAACCAGGAGAAGAAATGAAGATCAGCACAATGGAACTATACTTTCTAGCTGCATTTTTGCTTTACTGCCAACTGGGCTCAGTCTCAAGTGACAATAGCACAAGCACGATCGAGCCAGGCACAGTCAACTGCAAACCCGGCCTTTTACTTCCGCTTTGGGAACCAACGACCAATTTGGCATTGGGAGACATCATTGCCAGAGGAGTGGTATATTTCGTGCTCATGGTCTACATGTTCGTTGGGGTGTCAATCGTGGCGGACAAGTTCATGGCAGCCATCGAAGTGATCACTTCTCAGGAAAGGACGATTACCATTAAGAAGCCCAACAGTGAGCCACAAGTCATCAGCGTTCGAGTATGGAATGAGACCGTTTCCAACCTCACTCTCATGGCCCTCGGGTCTTCTGCACCAGAAATTCTCCTCTCAATCATCGAAGTTTACGCAACAGACTTCCACGCGGGAGAGTTGGGTCCGAGTACCATTGTGGGAAGTGCCGCCTTTAACATGTTCGTAATCATCGCCATTTGTGTGTTCTGTGTGTCGGAAGATTACAAGAAAATCAAACACCTTCGGGTGTTCTTCGTCACCATGGTTTGGAGTGTGTTTGCTTACATCTGGCTGTGCTATATTCTCGCTTGGAACTCATACGGGGTGATCGAAATCTGGGAAGGCCTGGTCACTTTCTTGATGTTTCCTGCCACGGTGGTCACAGCGTACATCGCTGACCGACGGCTGCTTATCTATAAATACCTCTCGAAGCAATATCGAATGGGCAAACATGGTGTCATTGTAGGCACCGAAGGAGAGGACGTCGAATTGGCTACCACCAAGCTGAATCACATTACTGATAATGGGTTTAAGGTGTTCGAGGAAGCGGACGAAGAGACGCGTGAGTTTGAAGAGCATCGACGAGAGTACATTCAAGTGCTCAGGGAAATTCGCAAGAAACATCCTTCCGCCTCAATGTCCGAGATCGAAGTACTCGCCCGCAACGAAATTATGAATCGAGGACCAAAAAGTAGAGCCTTCTACCGCCTTCAAGTGAGTTTTCCTGCAATGCATTATGTAGTGACATTCACAGGCCAGTGTAAATAGACAAATAAGCAACGCAAATCGATTAATTGGCACTTTAATTTGAGTCATTTAGTCTTATAGTTAGCTCATATTGAACAAAGTTCATAAACCGATCTAGTTACATTGTATTGTGACAGTGTCAGGATGGCCGAGTGGTCTAAGGCGCTGCGTTCAGGTCGCAGTCTCTTTCGGGAGGCGTGGGTTCGAATCCCACTTCTGACAGTTTACTTTTTGCAAATCGATTTTGTGTTGGTCAAACAAGGCCATTCTGAATAGATCGAAGGGTGTGAGGCGCTAATTGATGTTTGTTTTGCCACTGGCCGACTGTCCTTTCACGTATTAAGTGACCATTCATCACTTTTTTTTGCTTCGCACTACCAGGCCACCAAAAAGCTGACAGGCGGCAACATTTTTAGTAAACGAAGGGTGGAGAAGACCGAAGAACACAAACCAACCAAGAAAGAGGAAAACGTGATCAAAGTGTTCTTCAACCCAGGCCATTACACGGTGATGGAGAATGTAGGCCAGTTCGCAGTGACCGTCACCAGGGAAGGGGACCTCAACCACTCCATTTGTGTGGACTTCAAGACCGAGGATGGCACCGCCAATGCAGGTTCCGATTACGAGGCTGTAGAGGGCACTTTGATCTTCCGAAGTGGGGAAGCGCACAAACAAGTAAGTGACCAGTGAGAGTGACCGAGACTGGTTAAGTGTCTCAAGCCTCACTACTGATGTTTCGGCAGGTGTTCATCAATGTCATCGACGACGACGTGTTCGAGGAGGACGAACACTTTTACGTACTTTTGAGCAATCCACGCTACCTCAGCTCGGACAGCAGCAACGGCAATCTGAGTACCATGGTAAAGAATCTCCCGAAGTTGCAACTTAGCACACCTGCAGTGGCCACTGTGATGATCCTCGACGACGACCACTCGGGCGTGTTCTCATTTGCTGACGGGCAGTACGAGATCTCGGAATCGTCAGGAGAATATCAACTCAAGGTGTGTCGGTTCAGTGGAGCCAGGGGTCGAGTTGTGTTGCCATTCAAGACACTCGAAGGTTCGGCCAAGGACGGTGTAGAGTTTGAAATGACTTCAGGTCAGATTCTTTTTGACGACAACCAAACCTCGTAAGTGACAATGGCAACTCGTCCATATATCAACCACTGATTGTCCATTGGCAGGCAATATATTCCCATTCACATTATGGACAATGAAAGCTATGAAAAAGACGTAATTTTCTACGTGGAGCTCGGGGAACCAATTCGGGAAGAAGGTTTGTCTCTGAATCAATATCTCACTCTCTGACAAATGGTCTCACAGATCTCAACAACGATTCCTCAGAGCAGGAGGCACAAGCACTGACGAGTACAGACGAGATTGCGCTGCTAGGAAAGCCAAAACTGGGTGAGCTGTACAAATGCCAAATTCGAATCAAGGAAAGCAAAGAATTCAAGGTGAGTGACACTGAGAAATGTTATTGCAAGCGGAATCCGACCCAATTGTCATTTGACAGAACATGGTGGACAAATTGATTTCGAAAGCCAACACAAGCATCATGATCGGCACTTCCTCCTGGAAGGAACAGTTCGTGGAAGCCATCACGGTTTCGGCAGGTTAGATGGACCTATCGATTAGTCACATAAATTAATAAATGGTTACGCCATTTAGGAGAGGATGAAGAGGACGGCGAGGAGAAGATTCCAAGTTGCTCGGACTATGTGATGCACTTTTTCACTCTGTTCTGGAAGTTGTTGTTCGCCTTCGTGCCGCCCACAGGTTTGTCACTGCCCACTAACTAATGTCTCGCTAATGGCACTAATGGCACTTGTCCCGAGCAGATTACATGAACGGCTGGGTTTGTTTCATTACCTCCATCATTGTTATTGGCATGCTCACCGCCGTCATTGGAGATTTGGCTTCTCACTTTGGATGCACGAGCGGCCTCAAGGACTCGGTGACCGCCATTTCATTTGTCGCCCTTGGAACTAGTGTTCCTGGTAAGTATTTCAATCACCGCTCGCATCGCCTCTAACCAATGGTTCTCACTCGCGCAGACACATTCGCTAGTAAAGTAGCTGCTCAAAACGACAAGTACGCCGACTCCTCGATCGGAAACGTGACAGGCAGCAATGCCGTGAACGTCTTCCTGGGCATTGGTATTGCCTGGACTTTGGCTGCGATCATAAGGACCTACCGAGGGGAACAGTTCGAGATAAACCCAGGTAGTCTTTCATACTCAGTGGCCATCTTCTGTATTATGGCTGGCATTGCTTGCGCGGTGCTGATGATCCGAAGAAGGTTCGGCGGTGAGCTCGGGGGACCGATGCCGTCACGAGTAGGCACCACCATTCTGCTGGTCTCGCTGTGGTTGATCTATCTGCTCTTGTCCAGTTTGGAGGCGTACAACATAATCAAACCAGGCTTTTAGCCGACTCACTGAACTGCTCTGGTTAGGCCGTGTTTGGTCACAATTCGGAATGAGCAATGCCAAATGGTGCCAATGCAGACTGACGATGTGCTCTTACTCTCTCATTAGTTTCCATGACCAGAACTGCCCAAGCTTAGTGCAAGCGATATACCTTATTGACTTGAGTCAGGTGGCAGGTGATACTTCACTCATTACGGACTGATATCGGGTAATTCATTGCGTTCAAGTGCTCACACTCATACAATCGACCCTTTCGGCCGAGTAGTGAAAGGCTTCCAGCCGAAAGGTGACGTTTCATTTGGTAAATACTGCGCGCCTCTTTAGTTATTTTCTACCATTCTGTATAGTCATTGTTATTTATTTATTGTTCTATTGTTCTTTATTGTTCGTTGCTGTTTATATGCCAATTTAGGTGTTGCAATTGTTACGCTAGCCAAGTAGCTATGAATGCATCTCAGCTGGGCTACAAGTCGCTGTACATATAACATTCGAATTCGTTGCATTCACTGCATTCATCTAGTTCGACTTTGCTCTAATGCCCAAAGTGTGTGATATTGACAGATTTGCGATTTCCTAGTGATTACCGATGGAGGGGCATTCTATTTGTCAGCGTCTCCTCTTCCTCTTGTCAATGCCTTCCTACGGCAGTGACTGTTGATTGATTGGCCACTTCGAATGTATTAATTGGCTTAGTGGTCATTACTAGCAGACACACCATACCACAACATAATGCCGTTCGCCAGTAGAAGCGAGAGTTACGGTTGTGCGTTGTTCAGTGAACCCTAAACCTTAATGGGCCATCTTCTGGTGCCATTCACTCAATAACAAATGACTGAACAAACAAGTGAAAACTTTCAATTAGTAGTGAGCGGTAAAAAAGCTTTAGTGGCGAACATTTGGCCTTATTGTTATTTGGATTGTTACTTCTTGCCAAGTTCTTGGAGTGAACTCAAATTGCGTTCCATCTAGAGGAGATAATTGAATTGAACTGAATTGAGCATAGCGCCTTCTGTTGCTATTGTCGAATTGTTGATTCACAGAGAACGTTCGAAACAAAACAAAACATCGACTGCATAGAATCTATTTTTATAACATTCTTATTGTCCAAATAAATACAAATAATAAATATATGTTATACAGTATATATGATATACATTATGTTGCAAGTTGATGACAAATTTTATATTATAGATTTTGTTACACTCTATGAGTAGTGTCTACTGATTCACAAATTCCTTGTTGACATTGTGACGTAGAGAATATATCGACCATGTTATAACAAAGTACAATTCGTTTTGAGAAATAAACTCCACCAATTGCCTCAATATACTACATTTCTAGTAGTACTCACTCCATTACTGTCAGGTGCACCACCGATGTAACTACTTTCCCCTTTCCGGCAAATTGATCGACCAACAAGGAAATATACGGTAATGGCGTGCGGGCATCCTCACATTTGCGAGTATTTTCTATGAACAAGTTGTTAAGACACACAAAGACGATCTTTTTTGTGAGTGGCTCAATAATGAACTCTGTCTGGGTGCACTTCCAATTTGATTGAGCAACTTCTTTGCCACCGAAACGGAGATGAATGTTCACTTTCACGCGTTTCAATTGATCCTTATTTCGGAAATCTATTCGTTTCCATTTAGAGAGAGTCATTTGGTTGTGCCCATCACTAAAGTAAGTTTGAATACACGAATGCTCCAATTCGTTCTATCGATAAAAATAAAAAATAAAATAAAACAAAACTAATCGCAATCGGCTCGCCTCGACTCACCCTTTGGCAAAAGTTTATGTTAATTCTATAATCGTTCAATAAAAAGAATTTATCCTCTTTAATAGAATCACAGGCATAAATGGACAATAATTGGGAACTGTTTTGGATTTTGGAATGGTTTTCAATTTGAATTTTTATATTAAAATCATTAGGACGAACAAAACAAAGCAAACATTTCCATGGATTTACCAAATGATATTTAATATTTTCCGAAATGCTATTAAAACTTCCAGCAAATTTTACTAAAGCAGACTGACTTTCGAGACATAGTTTTAGTACAAAATGTCTGTCCAAGCGGGGTTTGGATAATCGAAAGAAGAAATCGTGCTGTTCCGATTGAATGCCCTCAAAGCAGTTCAATTCAATTATTTTTTGATTAGAAAATGGTCGAGATATGGTCAACTCTGCGACATCCAAATAACAATTTATCAAAATTGGAGCAATTTTTCTATTTTTAGATAAAGACAAACAACAGCATCGAATCAAATATTTTCCACTTTCATATGGAATTAAATAAGCTAAATTTTCTCGTTGTTCTAATTTAGGCAACAGCATCAGATTTTCTTTTTGAATTTCGAATAAATAATTTTTTAACTTTTTGTCGATAACAAATTTGAAACAAATTAACATTCCATAATCATTCAAGTTACGTAAATTTATAAAATTAAATTCAAATCTTGAATAACGCGCAATTGAAAAATAAACAGATTTTGACTTACTTTGGCTCGATGTAGATATACTTGTTAAGTTTTGAGTCAGATTAGTAAAACTTAAGGACTTGGGATAATCAATAAAATAGTTATTCTGAATCAACTTGGAATTATGGATACATTTCTGATCAACTAAAGGGGCATTGTGCTTTACACTAAAATTCAAGTTTTGAAGTGACGATGATTTTTGACGAAAATAAGAATCAATCAAAGTTAAATTGTTACCTTGATTTCGGTCAGATGATATATCACAGTAGTCTATCAAATCAATGTCGACAAGTTGGCTTGCATTGTTAAAGGCGTGCTCATTTGAGTCAAACTCTAATAATAGAAAATGTCTAGATAAGAAAGACGACCGTTATAGATTAGTTTAAAATGTTACCGTAAAATTGAAAAGAATAATCAAGAAAAGATTGATTAATCTCGGCGGAGAAATTAAAATTTTGTTCAATTGAGTCGCAAGTCATATTTCAAGGTTTCAAGGTGACGTAATTCAATTGGTCAAGTGACAAACAACAGTTGGAACCAGCGTTGAGCGTCGCCGTCCTAATGTGTTTTATGAAATTTGTGAGCTTACTGTTGCAGTGCATTGCCGTGAAGAGGGTGCATGCTTGCAAATACACTGTCAAAGTAGATTTCATAAAACTCATTAGACGGCGAGGCTCAACGCTGGTTGGAACACAAACATTGACCATGCACAAGGGGACAATTCAACAAATGATTTCAATTGTGAGCTTTTCACAAAGGTGGTGAGCTCATGTGTTTTGCATTGAAGTTCATTGCTTCCCATGAATGGGTCATTGAAGGCATTCCCAAATGCATTGCCATTTTTTGGATAATTACTTTAGTGACCCTTTGTTAATTTGTTCCTTTTCTATTTAAGTCTAGTAGGCGAATTTGATCTCCACTGTTGTATTTTTAAATACATGTACATTCATGCTATAGTATTTATTTCTTATTTATTTCAAGGTAAGCAATGTTTACATTAACTCATTTTCTTCTGTTTACATTAATTTATCAGTTTTATTATATCGACAAGATCAATTGCACTAATTTCTGCTTTCTAGTAGATTTTAAAGACTTTTTTTTTGATTTGGTCACTTTTTGAGGATTCACTATATAATAGACTCCTACTATAGAAGCTCTCTTGAAGGTAAACTAGGATATGCTCGTGAACAGAATAATGTTTTAACTTGTTTTTTCTAATTTTAGTAGTGTAATGTTAAATAACTATAGAGGGATCAGTTCTAAGGCAACGTCGGCTCAGACAGAAGACGAATCGAGTGAACGTGCCCCGTCTCGTGGTCGTCAAGCAGACTTGTCTCACGAAGACATTTCAGATTATGTGCTTTGTTTGAGATGCAGTCAACTTGACCAGACTCAAGGCTTGGACAGAATAAATTGCCTTTGCTCTTTATCAAATCAAATTGGCCATTTTCGAAGTGAACCAAATCGCGGCCAACATTTGAATAAATCAATGAGACTCGAAAATCCAGGTTTCTTTCTGTTTACTTCTTTTTCATACTAACTCATATTTTAAATTTGAAGGTCAATTGTATAATTTTATAAATAAATGCCGAAAATGGATTAAAGTCTGGAATCCTAAAAATCTCGCAGAACCAAATGCAGAATTTTCGCTCACCACCTATAATATTTTGTCTCAAAATCTTCTTTTGAATCACATTTACCTGTATCAAGGTAACACTAAGTCTGATCTCATGTGGTCCGAAAGAGGAGAACGACTTAAGCAAGAATTGATCGAACTTAACTCGGACATATTTTGTTTACAAGAAGTTCACTTAGAGAATTTCAAAGCTACAATATTGCCATCATTATTAGAGCTTGGTTATCAAGCTGTTTTTAAGCAGAAAACGGGTGAACATCTCGATGGCTGCTCAATTCTGTTTAAAAAGAACAAATTTCGACTTCAAGACTCTTTAGAAGTTGAATTTAATCGTTTGGACATATCTCATTTACTCGACAAAGATAATGTTGCTCTGGTTGTCAAACTTAGGCCAATTGGTCTACACAAAGAAGTTGACACCAATCTCATCGTGGCCAACACTCATCTCCTGTTTAACCCCAAAAGAGGCGACATTAAGATTTCGCAACTAAGGCTACTTTTTGCTGAAATTCAACGTTTTGCCTTAACTGAAAAGTTAACAGCCAACTTAGTTGATCCATTCAAAATGAATTATTCGCCCGTGATTTTCTGTGGAGACATGAACAGCGAGCCCAGTAGCCCTTTAGTGAAATTCATTGAGAATGGAAAGCAAAACCTATCTGGGCTTAAAAGTGGCGACATTTCTGGTCAAAGAGAAGGCATCGAACGAGGCAGATTTATGGTGAAGCAAGACTTGCAGATTAAAGGAATCAATTGGGACTCCTGCTTTGACCAGCAAATAGAAGACCAACAAGTTTGCAATCCACAAGACATGGTTATTCGTCATGTGTTCAACTTGAAGTCAGTTTACCCCACCGTTGATGAATTTAGCAAGAGGCTTATCTCAATGGCAACGTATTACGATTCTGGCCTCGTAGATCACATTTTCTACAGCTACAGGCACAAGAATCTAAGACTTTCTGCCTTCCGACAACTGTTAAACCGACGCAACATAAGCAGCATTGGTCATTTGCCCAATTCGATTTTAGGCTCGGATCACATCGCATTAAGTGCCAAGTTTTTTATTTTATAGAAATTAAAATTAACATTCGATGCAATTTAATTAGTGCAGTGCTTAATTAACTTTTTCATTAAGTCTTTAGTTTGCCTTTTGTGGCTACCAAAATGATTCCAGTGATTTAAAGTGTGAAATAACTTGTATAATTCACTTCTCCTGTGAAATTAATGTGATGATAATTAATTGTTAATTAATAAAGAATATTTTGCAATAGCTTACATTTGATATCCTTTCTCTTGTGGAATTTTTCGAAAGTATTCTTCGTAAAACGATGGCGAAAATCCACCAAAAAGTGTGGCAATGGAAAGATCAAATTCGGAATGACCATAAAACGAAGCAGGATCATAGACCACTGGTTTACCCTCCACTTGAGATACATTTCCAGACCAAAGATCACCATGCAGCAAAGCAGGTTTAATGGGACTGCGCAGATCTTTAAACAATCGGTCGAGTTTAAGTTGCAATTCGGACCAATATTCAAGCACATCCCTGTCGCCACTGTCCTCAATGACTAATTGAATTTGATAATCCAATTTGTTACGAGCATAAAACTCAATCCAATTATCATGCCATTCGTTGTTTTGAGCAATCATTCCACAGTAAGTAGTTCCTTCAAATCCAAACTGATCAATGTACTCTATTTCATAGGCTAAATCATCGTCAATCTTCAGTTTTATTTCTTTCTCAATGACCATGTCGGTTTCGCCTGTACCGCCTTTCGGTGGCTTACCAACCCAACTTTCAAGTTTGCCTTTCTTCTTTTGTATCACTGAATTGAACAAATGCAAGTCTGCCAACTGCGATCCTAGTTTGGTCCACTCAGTGACAGCAGCCATATTGAGATATTCCAACACAATTGCGCCACCATCACTTTTAGGGTCTTCCACAATGCACAATGGCTCTGGAGCATAAATCGTGTTTGTTCGTCTTAATGCGTTCAACGAACTCATTTCTCCAAAGAACATAGACAATGCCTCACTCTTTGTATTGATCTTAACGAAAATATCGCCATTGTTAGTGTGGTAGCCTTGACCTAATGAAAATAAATAATAAATAACATGATAACAAACAAACACACATGCCAGAGCTGATGCATCCACTTGCAGCGCTGTTTTTGATCTTTTCCAATCTTTTTAGACCCAATCTATCTTCAATTTCAGCGTAGATGTCCATCTCAAATGAAGTATATGTGAGTAGAAGTGCCAAGCACGCAACCAATGTTTGTAAACATGCCAATGGAGACCGAATGAAAATAGAACAGGTGCAGCGACTGTTGCAGTCGAAATAGAGAAATAGCTCAATTAGTGTGAGATTCTCAAGACGTTGAACTGAGGCTTCATCGATATTGCTTCGAGCTCCAATGTATTTCTTCGTTGAATCCGCGGTCATTGTTGATCAGAATTAATCCTTATCTGATCACCTAGCAATGTGAGTGCTAGTGAACAAAATGGGTGCCAATGCTTCTACGCAGTTTGGCCCGTCATCTGACTCGAAGCACTCATCTTCTGAGACGATCAACCCATTAGGCCACAATGGTACCACATTCTCTGTCACACACAACGAAGTTCACATTAATTCAATTGGTCTTATGTTTTCAAAAGACAAAAAACTGAAGAAATTGAAACAAAAAATTAAGACAAAACTCAAGAAAAGCTCAAATCATTCTCATGTATTTCGTGATTTTGCTAGTTTGTTGAGTATCCGAGATTTGGCTCAAATATTTGAAGAGTACAAAGCGACTTTGTTTCTCAAAGAACTTTCACTTCATGCAGAGAGTGCCAGACCGATCGCCTCAACTATACGAAATGATTTAAGCGAACTATATGACTTTAAGCATAATAGTGACATCACTCTCATCTACAAAGGGGTCGACTTCCCTGTGCACAAAGCTATTGTTTGTGCCCGATGTCCTTATTTTCGAGAACTTCTCGGGAAGAAGCAACCAGGAAGTATGGTGACAGTTAATTTGGAAATAAAAGGCCTTAGAGTTGAATTGTTCAATGATTTGCTGAAATATTTATATACTGGTGAACTGTCTGGCTCATATGATCCTCGAAGCAATTCTTCTTCATATCAAGCCTTAATTAGAATCAGTCAAGAATGTGGAGTGCCTAATCCTTTGTCTTACGATTTGAAATATCTACTTGATACCGGTATTTACAGCGACGCTTCGCTTTGTTTTCAGTCTTCAACCAACGAGTGCAATTTGTCCATTGACCCTAACCCTCCGACAAACAAAAAATGCACCTGCTTTGAGCAAAACGAATTTTCGTGCCATCAGCCTATTCTGGCAGCTCGATCTCCATTTTTTCGCAATGTAATTTTAAGACAACAACGTCGTAATGCCACTTTGAAACAGGATACTTTGAATCAACGAATCAAAATTGTTCTAGATGAAACGATAATACCTCGTCGGTTTGCTAGAATATTGTTACATGTTATGTACAGAGACGCGGACGACCTGATGAATTTGGTCCAATCATGCGTTTGCAAATGTTCAGCGGCAAATAGTTTATCCTCATCGAATTCAAAAGATAATTTGCAATTATCTTTGGTTAAGGAAATAATGGACCTTTACGAAATTGCTAGGTTTTTAGAAATCGATTATCTTGTTCAAAGTTGCGAAGACCTAGTGATCGATCTTTTGACCGTTGACACACTGATGCCCATTTTGAAATGGAGTGAACAATCACACGGGTCTCCTTGGGTCAAAAGGCAAGCTTTATCTTTTCTAAAAGAAGAATTTTCATCTGTTGCTTCATCTACTTCGCTATTGAGTCAACTTGAATTTTCTCACTTGTTGGAAGCCCTAAGATCAGATTTCCTAGAAGCAAGCGAACTCGAAATATTAAAAACTGTTTTCAAATGGGGAGAACATCAAGTGAACAAGCCACTTGACGAAAAAGAGCCAAATATATTGTCGTCACATAGTTTAACGAGAAAAGGCATCACAAGAAAAAAAGAAATCGACGATGGCAAACTTCGAGAACTCATCTCCGAGTTGATTTCTTTAGTCCGCATTGGTCACATTTTACCGATTGATTCAGATTATTTAACAACCATTGCCAAACGAGGATTTATCGACACTTTGCCCCCGTACATGATTGGCGACGACAACTCATTGCCAATCAACCGTGGCCTAACTGCTTGGTTCCGCAATCGTTCAAATGGCAATTTTGTTAGACCTCGTTATTTTTCGCCTTATTTCGAAGAGTGTAAAATTATCCTAGAAGAGAAACTTGGTCACAGCATATCGAGTGATGATCATATCGAGGGTATATCGACATTTCTCAACAAAAAGTGTCTCCCGCAAATTCCAGATGCTCTTTACATGGTGGACAAATCAAACTTTTCCAACGGCGGCTGCAGTGTTGTCTCTGATGGTGACTTAGTGTCACCAGTGGAAAATTTTCATTTTTGTTTTACCTCGTCATCTTCCTCTTCAGTCATATGTTATGAAGATATAGACAAACCTAGGCCAAATTTGCCCATCTTGGAGGAACGAATTCTCCTAATGATGCGACAACGCGAACAAGAACTGAAAACATCACCTTTCTGTTCACGTGCTCTAAAGATCGCTCACAACAGGTGCCAAGCGCTTCGACTTGTTCAGTTGAGAGTAGTTCGCGAATTTGGTTTGCCAGACATTGCCTGTGAAGTTCTACACTTAAGAAACTTTGCTTCATTACAAAATCAAAATGCTCGTGATCTAGATGACAATGCCACACAAATGTCGTTTGATAGAAACGACCCATGTGATATCAACATACCTCCACCTCCT
This sequence comes from Rhizoglyphus robini, assembly GCA_023373905.1. Taxonomy (NCBI): domain Eukaryota; kingdom Metazoa; phylum Arthropoda; class Arachnida; order Sarcoptiformes; family Acaridae; genus Rhizoglyphus; species Rhizoglyphus robini. Next base: position 3,401,547 of record JAKIJQ010000012.1, on the reverse strand, counting down.
CCTAGGCCTGTTTCAGGATTTCTTCCTTCCAACAGCCAAGCATGTGATCCTTTCAGTTACCACAGTGAAATGAAACTGGAACGTTCATCTTCTCGATATGAACTAGAATCACAGGTTAGCTTACAAGCTTAGTTAAACCATTTTCCTGACTTGCAATAAATAATGTTCTTTTCTTATAGTTTTCCAGTACCGAATCACATCGGACCCTGAGTGAAATGATACCTGACATCGCATTAGCAACAACAAGGGGAATTGCCAATCGAAATGCAACAAATACTCTATTGAAATAGTATTACATTGTGAAATAGCTTTTTTGCTAATGTATTGTTTTGTTAATATCTAATATTCTGTAAATATTGAATTATTTTGAGCAGATTTTTTATGCGTTCAATAAACAAAATCAAAATTAAATCTGAATTATTTTGGCTAAATAAATTGATCAAGAATATTGCTGAATGAGCGAAGCGATTGAGTGAATAAAGAAGACAACTCACTTAATAATTAAGTCTTAATTTTAAAAGATGTTAAATGTTAGCATAGTGTCTATATTTAGAGTATACGTATACGCCTAAATGGATCGCTCTGAGAATTAAACCAAGGCTTATAATTAACAGACCACATAAACATAAATTAGCAACCAAATAATAATATTTTTTCACCCTACTGGTAACTTCCCAATGTTAATGGTTTTCATGCCAAATAAAAAATATTGCTAAATAAAATATTTAGTAACTTTTCACTTGTAACTAGTAGTTATAACTTATAAGGGTACTAACTACTATTTTACTTCTAATTAAGGTAACTACTTTATCAGTTAGGGTAATCACTCGTCCAAATGGGGTAACTACCTACTAATTAGTTAAATTAAAATCAATGTATTGATAAAGTTGTTAAATATTTTTGGTACAGAAAGCCATTTATTATGCGAAAGTTACCAATTGGGTAAAAAATAAACATTATTATTTGGGACAGTTACTAATTCTGGTGTGGACGTAAAGGTCAACTGAAGGTCATTGGAGATTTTAAAAAATTGTTCCATACTCGCGCTCCGACTTCGCTTATAAGCGTATACGGAGTTATTACTTGGCTTAAAAGTTTGATAAACCATAAGTCCAATGTTACACGAGTCTATGGTGACCTTTGGTTGAGGTATTTGGTTACCATCCACACATTTCATTGACACTTAGCGATGATACTCAAGGATAATGATCGATCAATCGGGGGCCACTTGGGATAGACGTATCTATCTAATCATCAGAGAGTGAGCATTTACTCAATTATTTTGATCACCCAACAAACCATTTCGATACAAAATGGCATTTCGCTCAATTTTGTTCGTATTTGTTCTCACTTGTTCTGGTAATGCTTAATTAAATCATGTTGACTGTATTTTTACATTGTCAATTAATGATTAATCTAATTTATTTCATCAGTAGCTCCCTTTGCTTGGTTATTGCAATCATGCTCACCAAGACGATTCAATGAGGACAGTTTTGTCTGCGTTTGTAATGCAACCTTCTGTGATTCTTTTGCGGATTACGAGAAAACGCCACCAGGAGTTGTCACAGTGTTTCAAAGCGACAAAACACACGACCGTTTCGCATGGAAACAACTCAAATTCGACAAAAACTCAATAAACACGACCGATGGCCAAGTGGTGACTATCGATCGAAGCAAGCCATTACAATCGATCATTGGCTTCGGAGGAGCGTTTACTGATGCTGCTGGAATTAACATACTGAAATTAGATACCAAGTTAAGTGCCAACGTGATTAAAGACTATTTTGGGGCCCATGGACTGAGATACACGATGGGTCGAGTTCCCATTGGTGGAAGCGACTTCTCAACTCGTCCATACACGTACGATGACTCAGATCAAGAAGATTTTAATTTGACCCATTTCAAACTGGTGGATGAAGACCTGCAGTACAAAGTATTGGGCGGATAATCATATAAAGTTAAATATTAATATTCCATCCTTCATTTTTTTTAGATTCCTCTAATCAAGTTGGCACTACAAGAGGCTAATTCAAAAGTAAAACTTTTCGCTAGTCCATGGAGCGCACCTGCATGGATGAAGACAAACAACCAAATCAATGGAAAGGGCAGTCTAAAAGGCAATCCAAATGGCACTTACTACCAAACTTGGGCACATTATTTTGTCAAGTAAGTGTCAATTTAACTTTTCAGGCTAAACAAAAACCTTTTCATAGGTTTCTAGACGAGTACAAAAAGAAAGACATAAATTTTTGGGGCATTACTGTGCAAAATGAACCTTTAGATGGGACCTTCGATAATTTTTCTTTCAATTGCATGGCAATGAGCGAAGATGAAGAGCGTGATTTTATATTCCATACTTTGGGACCTAAGCTTAAGAATTCTGGTTATGGTAGCGACAGATTAAAAATAATGATCGCTGATGATCAGCGTCCATTAGTAAAGAAGTGGTCAGAAGCCATTCTAAGCCATCCAGAGGCGTCCCAATATGTAGCTGGCATAGCCTTTCACTGGTACCTTAATTCGTATACCTCTCCTGATGTCCTAGACGAAGTGCACAGCAAGTATCCTAATTATTTTCTTCTATCGAGTGAGGCTTGTGAGGGTTCAAGTCCTTTCCAAAAAGAAAAGGTCGCTTTAGGAAGTTGGTTAAGAGCAGAAAGCTATGCATATGATATAATAAAGGTGAGTGTAACATTGACAAATGACGGCTATTAAATGATTATACGCATTCATCAAAAGGATTTACAGCACTACACAAGTGGGTGGGTCGATTGGAATTTGGCTCTAGACCTGCAAGGCGGTCCCAACTGGGCTAATAACTTTGTCGACGCGCCAATCCTCGTCAATGCCACTTCTAATGAATATTACAAACAACCGATGTACTATGCACTGGGCCATTTTACCAGATTTATATTGCCAGACTCCAAACGGCTAACCACAACTCAAAACAAAGATGCACTTGAAGTTGTTACCTTTGCCACTCCTGCCAATTCAACAGTTGCAGTCGTTCTGAATAGATTTGAGTCAAAGATTCCGCTGCAAATAAACGATGCCAGATATGGCACTCTTCACACGATCGTGGATGGCCATTCAATTCAGACTTTTGTCTGGTTTGATTAGGCCTTTCAATGAAAGTCGAAGTGGTTTCATTGATATTGTCCCTCTGCGGCCTAAAAGCATTCGATACATAATAAAGCGATAAGATTGTGACTTGAGCAGAACAAACCATGTCACCATTTTGCCCTTTTACTATTTTGTCATTTTTCCATCGGGACAGTGACGAGTGAGTTGGCGCCTTTTCAGCTACTGGCAACGTGATACAATGGAAGATAGATGTGCCAGCACGATTACCTAATGGAGGAGGCGAAGTATTCATTGATAAAACAGCTGTCTGTCACATGCTCTGTGTCCTTTGAGTGGCGCCATCTATGCGAAAGTCACATTGCCGAATCGTCTGTGTGGCTGTCTGCAGGTTGGCGATAACATTCACGCGTCCTTTTACTGTGCCATTCACATTTCGATCGCTTCAGCCATCAGCTGTAGTTTAACCCTTGTGGTTAACCTGTATCTTGTGTGATCAAGGATCAAGGACATCTCCCTCCGACTGCCGTTTGATCGATTCGATTGCCCACTGCCTTACTCACGCCGTGTCCATTTAGCGCCAGTAAGCCAGTTTGTTCTTTTCAAATCGTCATCCTTCATTCTTGTTGGCCATTTGTTCATCTACTATCACAATTACCGTCCCCGACTATGCTCTCATTCACCAATTATATTAAAGGTATTTTCCTTATTTTTATGTTTACTAGGATTTCCTTTTTTATTAACGATGTCATCGATATGGCAAGGTTACATCCTGAAAGACTAACAAGCAATTAGCAATTGCATAATTTCTTTTCCTCTTATTTACAATGAATTAAACTAGCAAATTACGGCAATGACCATGAAACTATATCATTGAGAAGACAATTACTAGGAAAACTAATAAAAAATGCAACGTGCTTTGAGGTAATATGACTTAACAGATGTCACGTTCAGCTTGATTTATTTTATTTACTCACTTAGTCATCGTCTGGTGTTCGCAGGGCTGACCAGGAAAAACTTCGCGATGTATTCAATAGGTTTGCCTCTATTGATAAAAATGGGGAGCGTTACATGACCCCGGAAGATTTTATTCGTTCATACTTGGGACTGTATACGGAGCCAGATTACAACAATAAAACGGTGAAGCTCCTTGGCAATATACTTGACACTTCAAAGGATGGGTATGATATTCATAAAACTGAATGTGGCTAATTTTATTGTGAATAGACTTATTTCGTTTCAAGAATTTGAAGCTTTTGAAGCTGTCCTATGTCAACCTGATGCCATTTACAGAGCAGCATTTCAACTTTTCGACACCAATGGTTCAGGGTTTATTACTTTTGATGAATTCGAGGAGATCATTAAGGTGACAACTCTTCATAAGAAAATCCCATTTGACTTTACATCGGACTTTGTACGGTTGCACTTTGGTGAAAACCACAAACGAACTGTCAACTTTGCTGAATTCTCTCAAGTGTTACATGATTTTCATGAAGAGCATGCAGTTCAAGCTTTCAAGTCTCGAGATGTCAACAAGCAAGGCGTTATCTCAGCCATTGACTTTTCTGACATAATGATCAATTGCAAAAGTCATCTTTTATCGGAAGATGTACGTAGGAATCTTGTTGCCGTTGCTGGTGCTGGAACTGGTGGCCATCAAGTCACTTTTCCCTTTTTCATCGCATTCAACACGCTTCTTAACAATATGGAACTTTTCAAGCGAATATTCCTATCTTTCACAAAGGGAAGTGCACAAATTGAGATGACTAAAGAAGAATTTCTGTATGCTTCTCAGCAAATGTCTCATGTTAGTCCATTGGAAATTGATATTCTTTTTCAACTGTCCGGAACGATTCACCAATCAACTGGTAGAATAACTTATGAAGACTTGGAACGTATTGCCCCTCTTCATCCCACTAAATATTTATCTAAGCCAATCGCTGAAGTTAAGCCAACCAGTCAACACGCCGGCGAACGAAGCATCGGAGTTCAACTATTAGAAAGTGTCTATCGATTCTTTCTTGGATCTATTGCTGGTGCCACAGGCGCTACAGTTGTATACCCAATAGATTTGGTCAGTGTTAACTGATACTTAATGCAATGTCACTAACTTGTTTTATAGGTGAAAACTCGTATGCAAAATCAGCGTAGTGGTTCTATTATTGGTGAACTTATGTACCGAAACAGCTGGGATTGTGCAAAGAAAGTTATTCGACATGAAGGTATCTTTGGTTTGTACAGTGGCCTTTTGCCTCAATTGGTAGGCGTTTGTCCCGAAAAGGCCATCAAACTTACTATGAATGATTTTATCCGCGATAAATTAACTACTGAAAAAGGGGAAATTGCTTTTCTTTCCGAATGTATTGCTGGAGGCACAGTAAGTATTAAATATCTTCAATATGTTTTCATTTTCATGGCATTGTTCATACTTTAGGCTGGTGCTTCTCAAGTTATGTTTACAAATCCATTAGAAATTGGTATGGCAGCTGTCGTAATTTGAAATAACATTTTCATAACATTATCTTACTTTATAGTTAAAATTCGACTTCAAGTTGCTGGTGAAATTACATCTGGTCCTAAAGTAAGCGCATTAGGTGTTATACGCGAATTGGGATTAAGAGGGTTATACAAGGTATACAAGATTTCAATATTTTTTTTCTTGGTATAACAAATCAATTGCATTTTCAAAGGGTTCAAAGGCTTGTTTCCTTCGGGACATACCTTTCTCAGCTATCTACTTCCCAGTATATTCTAATACGAAATTGAAGTTTGCCGATGTCGATGGTCACAACAGTCCTGGTTCTTTATTACTTTCTGCCGTTATAGCAGGTATGTCTTTTGAATTGAATTGATTACAAATGTTGATTATTAATTTATATATTTTATTTAGGTGTACCTGCTGCATATCTGGTTACTCCTGCCGATGTAATCAAAACTCGATTACAAGTCGCTGCTAGAGCCGGGCAAACCACTTATTCTGGAGTTATTGGTAATAAATTGTTTATTTGACTTTTATTTCATAAATTCACTTATGAAAGATGCTGCAAGAAAAATAATGGCTGAAGAAGGATTTTCCGCGTTTTGGAAAGGTGGCCCCGCTCGGGTTTTACGAAGCGCTCCTCAATTTGGTTTTACTTTGCTTACATACGAAGTCTTACAACGCACCTTCTACATTGATTTTGGCGGAAGACGTCCTACTGGATCGGAAACAACAGCGACTAAGGTTGTCGAAACCAAGTCTCTCAATCCTAACCACATTGGTGGTTATCAAATGGCAACAGCGACATTCACAGGCATGGAGTCTAAGTTTGGATTGAACTTTCCCAAATTCCAACCCAATGTGTCTTAATTAGCATTAACATTAGCAAAATGATAAATTGGCAATTATTAAGTTTCAATGTGAATAATATAATTATTGTTGAGTCTTAAATGTTCTATTTTTATTAAATGTTCTATTAAAACAAAATTGCAATCAGTCTTCATCAAAATATCTATCTTGTTTATCTCGTTCTAATTCCTCGCTCATATCGTAGTCTTCATTATTGTCCACTTGACAGTAATCGAAAAATTCCTTATCTTTTCCCATTAGAAAGTTTTCGATCATTTGAGTACGAAATTCTTTCTCCAACAATTTTTTATTTTCCGGAGTTATGTTTAAAGTTTTATTGTTTGTTTCTTTATCATCATCATCATCATCGCTGTCGTCATCGTCATCGTCATCCTCTTCCTCCTCTTGCTCTTCAATATTTTCATCTACCATGTATTTACATCTCATGTGAACTGAACGTATCTGCTCCATTAAAAAGGAGGAAAAATTTGCATTATCGTAGTTGAGCTGATAATTAGAATCTTGTAACTGTTTTCGTTCATCATGGTCCATAAACTGGCCAATCATCTTGTCAAACAAATAAGGATTGCGAGATTGCATTTCACTGTTGGAAAAATAAGATCCTTCCCTTAGCAGCTTCTGTACAGCTTGGAATCGACGATTCTTTATAGCACTTTGCTTTTGTTCATTACGTTCACGTAAGTCTTTGATCTGAGCATCTAAATCATTGCTATTTTTAAAGACAGATTCTAAATAGTCTAAATACTTATTGTCCAAATATTTTCCATATCGTTGAAGAAAATGAGAACGATTTGAATCGAATAGATTTTTAACTATCGATCGTTTCTCAATCGTACTCAAATCCTCATCGTCGCGTTGTTGACTTTTGAAGTAACCATCCTTTTGGCTTGCAATAAAATCAAACAGTTGATCGTTGATATCTTGACATTCTTTATCGCTTTTGCATTCGCCATTTTTTTCATCCATTATTGTCATTTCAAATATTGTGACTCTTTAATCATGAATCTCTTCAGGTAAATAAAAAAAGTTAATTTTGATGAACGTGACAAACCATGAGAAATGTCACTGTAGCAGAAAAGTATTAGTGATAAAGTAGTAGTAATAAAAAAAGTAGTTACACTTTAACTTTAGCTGTGTTCAAACTGACTCGATAAAAGCACCTCGTGATCAAAGCAAATAGCGAATGGTTTTGTTTACATTGGATAGAGAGGGCGCTTGTGCTGCGACAACTCAACTTTTGGGCATTGATGCGAGCAACAATCACAAACTAGACACGCACCGAGTGATCCGAACCGAACAATTTTGTGTGTGTGTGTTGTGCTCAAATAATTCCTAGTGTATGATTCATTTGGCAACCTATTCCCTGCAAGTATGGCCCAAAGTTCGTTGGCTAGTTTCTTTGAAGTAGTTCACCCTACTGATCAATCAACGGACATTAATTCAGTGGATAATATTGGCCCTCAGGCAGCATCTTCTTCAGTCAAATCATACGATTTTGTTTTGAAGTTTCTTCTGGTCGGTGATAGTGATGTTGGCAAAGAAGAAATATTACACCAACTCGAAGATGACTATGAGGAAAGTTCCGAAACATACCGTTCTTTGGATGTCGCTTACAAATCAACAAGCATTCTCCTCTACGGAAAACGAGTGAAACTTCATATATGGTTGATCAAACCAAGTGTTAATTTCAACTGTATTTATATTTTTATTGCTTATAGGAATACTTCTGGTCAAGGCAGATTTTCAACTGTTTTTCATTCATATTCTCGAGGCGCCCAAGGCATAATTTTAGTATACGACATCACCAACAAGTGGTCTTTTAACGGATTAGATCGATGGCTTCAGGAAATAGATAAGGTTAGTTGTCTTTTGTCTGTCTTTTTATATTGTTTTTCGTGTTCGTGTATAGCACGCGCCTGGAGTTCCCAAAATTTTGGTGGGAAATCGAAAGCATTTAGCATTTCGACGGCAAATCAGCGAAAAGCATGCCAAGTACTACGCTAACAAGCACAACATGGCCTTCCTAGAAGTTAGCCCTTTGTGCAATTTTAATGTGCAAGAATCTTGTGCCGAGGTAATCAAAAATGCTTTTTATTTTAATTTCTAAATATTTATATTATAAAGCTATCACGATTAGTCCTGGAGCGAAATGGAATGAAAGAATTTTGGACTAACAATTCAAGTAAGTAAAACTTAAAATCATGTAATGTTACATGATTAGTGATTATATAATTACCTAACAAAATATCGTTCCTAGTGCCGACACTTCAAGAATTATGTTATCAAAGCATCGTTGGTCGCGTTAATGCTTACGACATAGAAAATTTACCTTTACCACCAAACATGAAGTCATACTTGAAGTCTTTCTCATCAACAGTCCAGTCGAACTATTCATTTCAAAATCAGGTGGAGGTCCTGAAAAAACAAAAGTCTAAACGAAGAGGATTTTCCTTTAAATCATCCAAGTTTTTATTAAATTGTGATAAACTCATCGACGATCGCTTCAGACTTAGTCGATTATTTTCATTCAACCTATCTCACGATCAAAATGTACCGCAAACATCTCATTCAAAACGCAACAGACATTTTTGTGCGATATCCTAGTCTCCAAATATTTGATTTTATATGCATGAAGTTTCTTGTATTGTTATTTGTAAAATACATTTTGTTTTGTTTTAAGACATATTTGGTTGTTGTTGTTGCTGCTGCTGCTGAATTGCTGGGTTAACTTGATTAAGTTGCTGTTGCATTATTGGTTGTTCCGATTTAATTTGCTTGACTGTATCGGAGAGAGCATCATATACTGATTTTGCATAAATAACTTGCTTCTTTATCAAACTCAAATATTGATGATAGTTGAGTGAATTGTCATTTACCATTGTTGGCGGAATGATATCTGTCTGTAGATCTTTCAATACTTGAAAAGGCAAATAGCTGCTGCTATCTCGAGTTTGAATAGCACACTCGAGTATAGTTCTCTATATAAAAACAAAATTTGTACTTTTTCATTAATTTTCGACTTTAAAAAATTTACCAAGCAAAGTTCGAGTTGATTGCATATTGAGTAAAAATCTTCTAATGCTTTATCAAATCGATGAGGCGAATCTTCATTTTTGCTAAAAAAAAGAAATAATTTAATATTTTTGTAACATAAATTTATCTATTTACTGAGGAATTCCATTGTCAATATTTGAATTATGATTAATGTTTCCACCAGCAATTTCCATTAAATCGTGCATTGATTTCTTAAGTTGTGCAACTAATGTTTTTAATCGAGCAAGGTTTTGATCAATTGGAGGTTGAACTTGTTGAGCAGGGGCAGATGCCACTGCAGGATTGTTGCTTAAACCAGATTGCTGAATTTGAGGATTGTTCATTGGTGCATTTGGGTTAATAGAAACCATGTTTGGTCCTGGACCTGGAATGTTGCCCGGAACCATTCCTCCTAATTGAGCCATGTTTGCAGGTGGCATTGTTGGAACTGAAGGATTTTGATTGGTTGGTAGTGGCATCATTTGATTTGGGTTAGTCGGAATCATCTGGTGTAGTGATGCATTGGGATTCATAGGTTGAGACATGATAGTTTTGGTATTGAAATTCTGCAATAAATTTAATGCAAAAACAAACGCTGACTAAAAGTTGTCAAAACAGACAGCTGTGGCCAACTGACAAACGATCGTCGATCACACAGTGGAAGTAGTTTAAAGGTTAGTTTGTACATTGAACAAATTGTTGTGATTGTTGACTTGTCATCTGATTGACTCAATTCTCCAGAAAAATTTCTTCTAGTCTTCGCACTGTTATTGTGCTACAATATTAAAGTCTCAATCTCTTTATTTGTGACTTGTAACCATGAACTCAAACACATCTACTCCAAGTGATTCCAATCGATTCATGAATAGCCATCTTTCCTCATGGGACACCCTCGACGAGCCAATTTGGGACACTGTCTCTCGAGACGTGTCCAGCATCGGTCTCAAACTAAAGCACATCTTGATGCCTCTCTCTGATAAAGACATCTACCTAAATGTTTGCAAAAATTGGGATCTATGGGGGCCATTTATTTTTTGCACTTACATCGCCTTCTCTTTGAACAATTGTGGAGAAGACTGTTCCGGCTATCATCAGTCCAATTTTTCATCAATCTTTGTGGTACTTTGGCTTGGTAACATTGCTGTCTGCTTAAACTATAAGTTATTGCTAAAGAGTGGAGCCGATAAAGTATCAAACATTTCGACGAGTGCGAATGGAGCTATTCAGTCACTCCACCTCTATCCTATGTCTATATTTCAACTTTTATGCCTGGTCGGTTACAGTCTCGCCATTCCTAGCATGGGCATTTTAATACTGCAAGTATTGAGCATATTTACTTCTGGTGGACATTTTTACCAAAGACTGATCATCACTTTCCTATTTGGTTTTCTATATCCAGTGGCATCGACATTAAAAATGCTTTCTAATTACATCGGCAGTGGGAAATACTTTCTGGTTGTATACCCAATTCTGATGTTCTTCACAATTCTAAGCTTGTATTTGTACACATTTGTTTAGTTATTATTACTATGCTTATTAAACGTACCAATTGTATCGACGTATTTTTTAATGTAGTATCTAGTTTAGTATAGTCATCACTATAGCAATGTTGTAGCCATAGCCAGAGTCATAATGTAAACAAGCCCAACCTGAGTCAGGTTACATGAGCAAGAAAATTGCGTTTTCGATAAGGTAACCCTGGAATCGGCAAATAATTGTTACGGAGTTTCACCAGAAAGCACTTACATCTGCAATGGTTTGAATGGAACGAAAACTGGTGCGAAGCTACAATGAAGGGTAATTGATAGATTGTTCAAGTCGAAAGGTCATCACTAGTTTGATTTGTTTTGATAGCATCGTTAAGAACAATGTTCCTCAAAGTGCCTTACGTGAGCATCATCTTTTTCATGCTCTTCCTAGCGGGAATTAGCATTGACATCTTTTGTGTGATTAAAATTGCCAACATATTTGCCCGTTTTGGCTACGATATGTTCAAGCGACATTATCTTTGGTAAATTTTTTTAAAATTTTAAATCACCGTTGTCATTTTTAAATTTTCTTCAATAGGCTTAAAGAAGTAAAAATATTCCTAATTTCGTTCTATGTCTACGAAATAATTTTGATGGCCTACAATTTGGTGATTGCTTTCCGAAGCACCGCAATTGTTTCGTTAAACAGGTCATCTCGAATCTATTGCCTAGATTCATCCCTTGTCCAGAAGATCTTGTATCTTGTCAATCATTTGACTCTAATCTTGGTGTTTGCTCTTACTTTGTGCATCACTGTGGTCGTCTTTGTCTTTAACACACTGAAAGATTTGTGCATCTACGGGTCGAATGTACCCAAAACAATGCCTTTAGATCCGTACAAGATTGGCTTCAATCCAGGCGAATTAGGACAGTACTTGGACCTCAGAGAGTTTGCTCCTCTTATTAGGTTACGAAGCAACGAAACAATGTATCTCTATTTACAGAATGATCGCTTGAAAACTTTTTGCGATGACTATGTGTCCACACTTTATGTGTACAATCTAATATTCTTTACAGCATCAATTCTGACGATCTATTCCATGTTCAACATTGTAACTACTTATAGTTTCAATGTCAGCAGAAATATCACAAAAAAGAAACTACAAGAACTATATTTCCTAAATTCAAATGAATTAAGTCAACTAAATCCTAATTATTGAATAATTAGTATTACAATATAAAGTATTTACAATTAAACATCACAATTTATAACAATAAAAATTCATAAAATAAATAAAAATTTCACCATAATATTAAACGCTAATTTTTTATTAGCTGATCTTCATTTTTGTTTTCCTGCTTCGTTTTAGAATGAATAATATTTTCGATTTCATCAACTTCATAAATAACTTTTACCACCAAAGAACAGCTCACACAACTTGCAACTATTTCTCCGTTAAGCAAATCATCCTATATTTAAAATTAGTAAATTTTTATCTCTTGTTTATCGAAATTACAAATGTTTGTATTACACAAAATATCGAACTTACTTTCGTAATTGTAAACAAATCTCCACATGGGCAAGGGTATGAGAATGTTTCCGTTTCAGGATCATAGTCGAAATCTTCAATTTCCACCTCATCGTGATAAATTCCATCGTCTCCGTGGTCCATTTTGACTGGAAGATGATAACTCCAAATAGAGAAGACTAGATAAAATAAGGTAAAACAATCAACACGATTGAACTTGTTTGATCATCAAACTTTGAAGCAACTTCACAAAACAGTTTTGTATAAAAACGTGACTATGTTGAAATAAAGCACCAATTAACACTGTGCAGGTAGAACACTAAGAACTTGCAATGTAAAATAAATAAGTAATTTACTGCAAATCAATTTAAAATTTTAATTATGATCACTAATAATCCATACGTTTTTAGTATACCGTACATCAAATATGTCTCTATAATAAACACATCACAATAGATACACAAAAAGTAAAATTAATTGAAATCGATAAAAATTCGATTGCTTATATCATCAATAAGCCAGTCGATCGAATCTAATATATTTTGACCGGTGATTGCACTACATGGAAATATTTTCCAGTGATGCGATTTAATTTTGTCTAGTTCAAGATACTGGCAAATCTCCTCAGAAGAAAGTGAATTTTGAATATCTTGTTTATTTGCAAGTATGAGCAACGTGGCTCCAAGCAAACGTTCTTCTATGAGGACTTGTTGTAATTGATTTTTACAATCTTGTAGTCTAAGTTTGTCACAACTGTCTACAACAAACACAAGACCATCGGTGTCTTCGTAATAGTTTTTCCAATATGCTCTCAATGACTTTTGCCCGCCAACATCCCAAACATTCAAGGTGTAACTAAAACAAAAGAAAACAAGTATTATTAAGAACAATGACAAAAATAAACCTACTCTTTGTAAGCAAAAGATGTGATTGTAAAACCTAAAGTAGGCGAAATAGAGTGGACATCTTCGTTTTTCAATTTCTTCAACACAGTGGTCTTCCCAGCGTTGTCAAGACCTCTAAAATGAAAATAAGATTAATCAAAACAAACTAAAAAGTATAACTACTTACAGAAACAGAATTCTAACCTCTCTTTCCTTTTGTTTGACTTTTTTGATAATTGACAGAAGAACCATGTTAAAATAATAAAATAAAAATAGCAAAAACAAAACAAATGAAAATATATGCAAAAATGACAATTCAGTCAATTCGTCAAACAACTGCAAAGAACGAACTCATTTTGACTGGGAACACGCCTTCTGTGGATGACCCACCAATTGCTCAGCATGTGTTATGATTTTGTTTACGGCAGCCGTTCCTAAGGATGAAGCCTCTCGAGGATTCGATTTATAGTAAAGAAAGTTCCAAAATGGTACGATTGCCATCTCCAAATGACCCCTTTATGGTCTCATTTTTGTTTCGTAGATACAAATCGTCGAAGGATGTCGTATGCCAGTCAAAATGAGGCACACTAACGATTGGCGTATGTGTTTTGGTTTCTATTTTGAATTTTTGAAACTGATTTTTGATTGACTTTATTTGACAGCTTTGGCCGAAATTTTAAGCATTAAAAGCAAAGATGGCGAACAAATGTATTATATTCATTACATTGACTATAACAAACGTTTAGATGAATGGGTCCCCAAAGAACGACTCGATCTTCAACGTATTCAATTTCCTAAAAGAGAAGCTAAATTCAATTTTAAAAATGGATCTAGATCTTCGTCACCCGATAGAGAAAGCATACCTCAGGTTTGTATATTCTAATCTTGATGTATTTTAGTCAACATTATTTCAAACAGCACATAGAATTAGAAGAAGACTTGCAAAAGAAAGCTCAAATTAACAGAAAACGTAAATTAGGTAAATTATTTTATTGCTTACATTATTATTAGAATGTTCCTTTTATATTTATTTTATTTTTGTAGATATCATTAGCACTCCTCTCTTAAGCGAAGATCAGGATTCACAGGATTCAAAAATCAATCTCCCGAAAGGCGCCAGTGGTGCCGTAATATGTCCTAGTACAAGTGGTAGTCTTTCCCTTAATAACCACGATGACATTGCTACTAGGATCAAGAATATTGAAATGCTCCAATTAGGGCGAAACAAAATCAGTCCATGGTACTTTTCACCTTATCCTGTTGAATTGGTGTCTCAACCTTGCATATATTTATGCGAATTCTGTCTCGAATACTGTAAATCAAATTGTTGCTTAAGGCGGCATCTTGCGAAATGTAATTTGAAGCATCCCCCTGGTAACGAGATTTACAGATCGAATTCTCTATCATTTTTTGAAATTGATGGCCGGAAAAATAAGAAATATGCTCAAAACTTATGTCTACTTGCCAAATGTTTTCTTGACCACAAAACTCTATATTATGATACCGATCCTTTTTTATTTTACGTTCTTACTGAATCAGATGATAGGGGCCATCACATCGTGGGATATTTTTCTAAGGAAAAAGAATCATCGGAAGATTACAATGTTGCTTGTATCTTAACTTTACCTCCATATCAACGAAAAGGATATGGTAAATTGTTGATCGAATTCAGTTACGAATTATCAAAAAACGAAGGCAAAACTGGGAGCCCTGAAAAGCCTTTGAGTGATCTCGGTTTATTGTCTTACCGATCGTATTGGGCTGAAACCATTCTTGAAATTTTGATCAACCTAAAACCTGGCGAAAATAATGAGAAACCTCAAATTACGATAAACGAGTTGTCTGAATTAACCAGTATAAAAAAAGAAGACGTTATATCGACACTTCAGTATTTAAATTTAATCAACTACTACAAAGGTCAATACATAGTCACTCTGACAAACGACATTCTTGCCGCATATCAGAAAGTTCTTGAAAAGAGAAAACTAAAAATCGATCCCAAATTCCTAAGCTGGACAGCGAAAGACTGGTCTAAACGAGGCAAATGGTGAGCTTTCCCAATGTCTCATCATTATACTTTTTGTATTGCATGACTTTCCTCATATCGATGTTTGATTATACCTGGTTTTTAGATATCCCGCCACTCTAGGTCGAATAGCTCGAGAGTGTTTTGATTTCCGTTTGAATATTTTCAAGTCAATCTTCCCGTTGCTTCGACAGCGCTTGAAAGTTCTTTTCACTATCACTTCAAGAACGTCGTATGTCTTGACTAGTGAAAATCCAAGCCAAATGCTTAAGAGCCCTCCGAAATAAGAAATGAATTCTACAAACTATGAAATTCTATTACTTATTTTATGCCATATAAATAAAATACTCCAATTACCGCATACTTGGGTTCGTATTTGAGTGTTGTTTGCTCAGATGACCAGAAACGAAGTGACACTATGGCGCAACATTCACGATATTCTTTGTTGAACTTGGTACTGTGTTCCTGTTTAGTTGGTGAAATATGAACTTCTAAACAAATAATTTCAACCCTACCATTCGTTCATTGGACGGCCAGACAAAGCTTTGTCTTACTGCAGTGTACTTGTCCACTCTGCACAACATGTTAGGATTCAGTGAAACAATTAGCAACTACTTACTGGCACTGCATTTTGCACTGACTTGTGCATGCATCCTCGTGGTTGGAGAAACAATAGCGAAACCAATTGGAACTGTCCGATTTGTTGTCTGTCTGAATGTTTGCTCCATCTCTCCATGAGCACCATTTCAGTCTTTGTTCAGTGTTGTTTTGGTCGAGCACGTATGGCAACTCAGGTGGCCAGCAGTGGCAACTCTGCACGGTCTTCTCTGCCATGCAATTCATAATGCAAGTTTCGCGAGATAATACATTTGGAATGAAACTCTGTCTTGTACTGCCTTTCATATCGTACTTGATACAGTCCGTTTCGTATGGACTGGGCAAATACTTGCCAGTCTCTTTATTAACATAGAATTCGTAGTAGAATCCAGGATAAATGATGAAATTTTTGTCCCTTATGGGAGGCAATTCATTCTGGTCATGCACCATCACATAGCCTATGATCTTGTCGTTTGTGGTGGTGTACTCGCTCACACTGAAGTTTACCATCATTCGGAAGATTTCGTTTGGATGGAATGGCTGTTCTGCGATTTCCAAATTTAATGCGTCCCCGGTACCGCGGATTACCGGTGATTGTGACAACCCCGACTTGATAGCAATATTCATAAGGAATTCGTTCTCTGATCTGCCGAACATAGTAAAACAGTTTCCCTCGGCCTGAGCGCTTTCAATTAGGTTTGCATACTTTCTGTGACATGATAAACTAGTTTAGAAATACTGTGTTCAATTGCCAGCAACTCACATGCACTTATTATTCAGATTGAATGGATCAGTGGCACATTTGAAATATTCGGGAGGAACTAAATCAACCCACTGTTGGCCAAGTTGTGCAAATTCATTCACAGACAAACTGTCCATCAAGTGCCGAATTGCTCGGTCGATTAATCTCTGCATCACCTGGCAGTATGAAAACTATTACAAAGTCTTGCCAATCCTTCTATTTAATTACCATTTTGGTGTGGTTCACGTTTTTGGATTGTTTTAAACGATCCTGTAACTTTATCCACTTCCGATCAAAGGAGGTATCGAAAGATCTTAACTTGGACAACATAATTCTAACAGTTGGGTAATATTGTATTATCGTAATAACCACAAGGCTTACCTGTTGTTGTTGCACAAGCTAATGGCGGGCAATGTGAGAGTATCCATTATCTCGATGAAAGAAAACACCAGACTGGGATATGAGAAATAGATTTTTAGTATTGATGCTACTTGATAAATGCAACCTAATGCACAAAGGCCATAGGCCACAATCTTCAACGTGTAGTGCAATACTCGAAGGAGTCGCATCTTTCAACAGTTTGAACGAATGAATCTTGGAACGATCAAGTGTTCCAACTGACCCAACAAAATGAATCAATTGGCTTGTTATTAACAAAAATCGATCATACAAAGGCAGTAATGTTAACGGTATTGGCACAGTTCAAAATTGACTCAGTAATAGACAAATCAATGGACTGTAACATGAACAATAATGAGGACTATTGATTAGGTAAACATTGTGTTGTTAGTGAAATGCAGCCTTGGGCTTGGTGCCCAAGTTTAATACATTAGATGGCACAGAAAGCCAGCCCAGAAAGGTCAGCCAATGACAAATGACCACTTAGAAAATGGACTTGGTCGAAATGAGGTGCTCCGTATACTTCTTTTTGAGTCGTTTCTTTAACTCCACTGGAAACTTCTCGTAACACTTCTTACAACAAGGCCTCAAGTCAACGTCGTAAAATTTAGATTTCTCAGTCAAATGTGTCTCACAGAAGGCACATGCAAAGTGTTCAGGACACCAGGCCTTGTTGAGGGCTGTGATGGTGTCACCATAGATCACCTTGTTGCATACGAAGCACACATTGCCAAACAACTGGTGGTAATGAGTCTCACAATAAGCCAGGCCCTATTCACAGGATTCGTTAATGTTTAATTCCAAACAATTGCAATAACACAAACCTTCTTTTCGTAGTGTTTGTGTCCAAAGAAAGGTTTCTCGCACTTTGCACAAACGAAGTGCTCTACGTGCCATTGCTTTCCAAGTGCAGTGACCACTCGTTCCTCAATTGGTCGTCGACAGGCACCACAAATGGGAATGCCCATTTTATCGTGACACCGCAAGCAGTACAGTTCGCCTTTGACCTCGCGTGCACTCGGAGTCAACTCAATACCACAAGTCTTGCAGTTAAAGTGGTAGGGGTGATAAGCCTCGCCCTGTTCACCAAATAGACGGTTAGAGTCGAGTTAACTTAATAAAGGTGGTCCAAAGACGGACCTTATACTTAAGATGTGCACCATCGTCGATGATGGCTCGGCACTTGAAGCAGACATACTTTCCCACAGCTGCAGCTTTCTCCTTGTCGTTACAAGCCTGACACAAAGCTCTGCCTGCGTTCTTGAAGAAGCCTTTGTCAGTGAGCACGTCTTGGCACAATTCACATTTGAAACAGCCAGGATGCCAGTTGGCATTCATTGCCTTGATGACTCGACCTGGAGTGCAATCACCGAGTGGTAATCGATCTATTGAATAAATAATTCACTCACCGATGATGAATTCGCTGCATTTGACGCAACAAGGAGCAAAGAGCACGTGGAAATCGTGCTCACAATACTTTCTGCCTTCGAACTCGTAGAAAATGGCATCTTTGGTAAAGGGGCGAAAGCATTGGGCACAGACAAAACAATGCTGATGCCAAACTTCACCACCTAAAAGAGATCATTAGCGATTATTAATCGCGTTACTGTTAATCACATAAATGAATGCAGCAATGATTTCCTTCGAAATCAATTGTTGATTCGGTTGGGCAAGTTAGACATCTTTGTACTACGAACCAGCATTGACGATTTTTTCGCGCTCTTCAAATCCTTCGTCGCAACGCGAACAAGTCATCACATCCATCGAGGACATCTTGACCAGTCAATTGTATGGCACTGAGTGTTCACTCAAACAATCGTAAATGGTCCACAGATAAGGCCACAAATTGGGCCAGAATCAGGATTTTGAGTAGTTGACTCTGTTGGAGAAAGGACTTCGGTACTTGGATGTGCTCCTAGTCGAGCAATTCTCCCGATCACATCTGCAAATGTGTTTGGATAGAGTTGGCTACGAGCCTGCAATAGCTCCCACACAATTTCAGTCATTCCATAATAGGAAAAGGGCACAGCACTGGCAGGAGAGTCACTCTCACTCGACTCAACCAAATAGTAAGCCTACACGCACCGATTATTGTAACTCGGCAATGGCTTCCACCAAGCAGTCTGTTTATTTCCACCACAGCCTATGGCACAACACGAGCCACTGTTCTTTCAAGTCCGTGGGAAGATGCACAAAACTTGGCGCTACTCGTGTCCCAGTTTAACTTTATACAGATTGTCGCGATTTTGTGAATGAACTGAGCAGTCTATGTATACATTGACGTTTCAAGTCAGGAGAGACACCGGAGAATATGACCAAAATGGAAGTCACTCTTAACAAGAGTCAGATGAAAACAACAAATATTGCTTAATTTTAATCGTTAACATGAAGATATCAAAGATATCTAATCAGCGTTACAAATGGTTACTTGGACACATATATTTTCTACTGAAGCACGATGATGAACTTGAAAATCCATAATGGTAAATTATTTGGGCAAATCAATCACAGAATGGAACAAATCAGAAACAGAATTAATCTAGCTCAATTATCATTAATAATTAATTGAAGGTCACTTCTAGTGTTATGGCAATTCCGTCACGTGACAAAGTAACACGATTATAAGTTATTTTGAAAGTATATCTAAAAACGTGAAACAAAATTTACTTGATTAAACAAGAAAATGACACTTCAACAGTGGTATTTCAAGATGTCGCAACTTTTGCGATAATCAACTGGTTAGCACTCACATTATTGACAATAATAGTCTCGAATCGACTCTCGATAAACATAAACATGTTGGGACAAGCAGTGGCGGTAAGTGCACAATGGCACATTTGGCATTTCAATAATATTACATTGAACATAGAGTTATGCATTTTGTGTATTGCTCATTTTCTTTTTAAATTGGGTCGCTCTGTCCCAATTTTCCATATGATATTTTCTGAATGCAGTGTTGTGGTGCACCACTGGTGCATCATTGCATGCACCTCAATTTGTGCAAATCATCTCTTGTTATTTGTTTTTTTTAAGTAGATGCAGCCTCACTGTGATGCTCACACCGACTTGACCAAATGGATTCGCCGGTTTGTGTTCTGCAAAACGGCCAAATGGACAAACATGTCCCCAGCCAACAGCTTCAGAAAACGCACAAATTGGAGCATCTTTTACCGCACAATAATCTTGAACAAAATCGTCAAAATTTTCTGTACAATCTCAAGTCAAATTTGAATCGAGTTGTATTGGCACAAGACGAATCGCTCAAACAATGGATATATAATTTTAATGAGTTCGGTTTAATGTTTGATTCAATTTACTTATTGTTTTATTTACTAGATTTTTAAACGCTTTTGGTTTTTCTTTCACCAAAGAGGATCATATTTTGTTTGTTAAAATATGTTTAACAACATTAGATTCGCTTGATCATGATTTTATTATGATGCGAAAAGTAATTAAATTGTTAATGCGTCTACTAAAGTATGAGTTATTAAATTATTCAAATTAATCCTACTTAAAATTTTGTCTTGACACAGGAAAACGCATTTATTATCTCGTGATGATTTAGAAATTGACTGGCGGCTATTGTTTCGCTTGGTGGAGAAGACTCATTATTCGTCAGATTATCGAAACAAAACGCTTTATATTGAATTAGGATTTTATTCTGATCTAATGAAACTTGTATGTTATGCTCGAGTGTATTTTAATAAGCAAGCAACCGGGGATATGTTGGCCGAATGGAAACAATATTTGTGCGTTTATAGCAACAAATATGGAAAATACGTTCATTGCTTTTCGCTGTTCTTACCAACTTTATTCTACCCTAACGAACACGAATTTGGCTTTAAACTTTGGTTTGAAGACTTCATGAATTTGTGGTCAACAGCGCCAACAACCGGCACCACTACCAAATTACTAAATCAAAATATGGTCTACTTATTCTCACTTTTGGCGCAGGATGCTAATGGGTAGTGCACAGTATTTATCTTACTTAATAATTATGTTTTATTTATTATTAGATTCATAGACTGGGATCCTTATATGCCTTTAATTTTTGAAAGGTTTATGAAATATTTCCATGTGGATGTGAGAAAAACTGAATCATCTTCTTTGGAGATTAAGCTTTTTACCAAATGGATTGTCTACATGATATCTCCCAATTCAAAGTGCCTTGATCATTTGAAACAATTTTTTCGCCTCAGGAGTGTAAATTTTTTTATTGCATCTACCAAATCTGATAGTTCATTTCGAACTTTCATTACTTCAATTCTGGATTATTTCATAAAACGATATAGAGATGAACATTTTAAGAAAAACTGGCACAACTTTACCCCTAAAACGCACCTTTTGACCGAACAGCTTGTGCATGATTTTGCTTCTATCATTGTGGAAGCAACTGAGAAAGTCAATTTTTCTGAATTTGACATTGAAAATTTGTATAAACTAAGTTTGATTTCTTCGGATATTTTGTATGTAAAAACTATCCCAAAATTAGATTTGGCATATGAACAAATATCGGAACCTGCTAGGTTAGTGTCTGCTCTTCAAATATTTTCACTTTCCTTGCATCCCATCATAACAAACAAACAGTTAGGTCCTCAATATCGATCATATATTATTCCAATTTTAACCAGTTTGACGGATTCAATTAACACCAATGATCATATGTTGTGCTTTCTTCAGCTGTTCACCATTCGATCTATTGTCGTTCTGGGCATTCCTCTGCACGATTGTTCTAATTTAACTGATTTACAAGATAATTTGGATGAATTTTCTACTCAGATGCTTTTCGATTCACAACAACTTGAAGATTTTTCACTCCAATTTTTGAATAGTTGCTTCTCCATAATTGAATCTAATAATGAAGATTTGTTTAAATTAAATAAAAAAGGTTTATCGATGAAGCAATTGCTGGGAGAAACTTTTGTGAATATTCTTGCCAATTCATCTGCAAGGAACACTAAAGTATGAATTTAATTAATTGATTGTTTAATTGAATTATTTATAATCCAATTTATCTTATAGTTAATTATTGATAAATTATTCAATTATTCTACATCGCATATCTTGGAAAATGAAGAATGTTGCAATATTCTTAAAAAGTTGATTCAAGCTTGCTTTTTGGTTAGCACATTTTTATGATAACAATTTTCAATATAGCTAATTATTTCTTATTATAGATTAATTCTACATATTCAATGGATAAATTTTTTGTTGTTGTATCTGACAACATTTTGTCTTCTATCGAAAATAAAACTTCTTTAAAGGATATTTGCAAGTCCGAATTGATATACAATTTGCATTTGTTGCAGGCTTGTTTGAATAATGACGGAAAAGTTTTACTGAAATATCAAAAAGAAATTATCGATTTATTTGAGGTCATTTTGAGAATCGATTACGAAGAAAATTTTAAATTGATTTCACTCATATTAGCCACTTTGTTTGCAAATTTGACTCGTGTTCATTTGATCGATGAGGCTTTTATTGATTCAAATTTTGATAAAAACGACCAACAGTCTAAATTGAAACAATTTATGGTAATTTTTAATGTAATTTAAGCTTACCTGTAAATTAATATTATTTTAGAATTGGCCTCACCAAGTGGATATTAAACACTTGAATTTTAACTGGCATGTTCCAGATCAGAATGAAATTGATTTTGCTCGAAAAATGATTAAAACTTTTATTCTACCTGAAATGTTGTTATTGGAAAATTGGACTAACTCAAAAATTGAGCTTTCAAAATTTCAATTGACAAAAAGTTTGAACATTATTTTTAGTTTTCGTGGCTTCAAGTATAGTTTGCCCGGCTTTTCTGAAACCAGGTAATTTTATGTAACAACTTTAAAAAATCTAACTTTTGTTTTCTTAATGAAGCAATCAAAAATCACAAAAATATTTAAACGAAGATTTATTTATTTTAAATCTTTTCGATGGAATCAATTTTCGTGATAATCTAATGTCACTTTTGAAAAAAGTCATTACTCGACTCGACACAGTGCCGGACAATGTTTCACTACTTTTGACAATTGTTCAAGTAATGATTGCTTAATCTTTAATTGAGTTTAATTATTTTTCTCAATAAGATTCTGGATGGTTTGTTATTTCCATACAATTCTGTTCGATCAAATACGAATTTTGATTTCAAGAAAATTTACCAAAATTTATCTAACGATCAGAAATATATTCCCTCAGTTCATTATTCTCGAATGAACATTTATTATCCGGTTAGTGTCATTTTGATTTTTAGTGGTTTAATTTGGTTTATTTGTTTTGTTTGTTTGCAGAAATTGGTTTCAATTTTGAAAAGTTTGTCGAACTCGACTTTTACTCAGTCCCATGAAATTGCATGTGAACAATTGTTCAATTTGTCAACATGTTCATGTAGTAAAGTTCGTATCTTTGCTCAAACATTATTCGTTAAATTATCGAAAAAATTTCCTGAATCTGCCTATTTGCTTTTGCCTAAATTAGCAGATAACTTGAGAAATGTCGAAAATAATGATGCCTTCAAAGGAACATTGTATTTATTGATTGGGAATCTCTCCGATTCGATATTACTAAGTTCTAATTGGAATTTCTTAATTCATTTGTGGCCCATTCTTGTAAAAGCAAATTTTGCCGAGAAACCTAAAATAGCAAACATGTTTGATTTTCAATTTCTGCCATTGATTTCTAGCTATTTTGCTACAAGTCCAATCAAGAAAAGTGCAATTGTTCATAATTTCACTTTTTTGTTTGAAGAATCAAAAATATCAGGATTTCGAGTTCCATCTGAAAAAGAGGTTAAAGATATTGAATTGTCTATTAAGGAATGGTCTCAAACTAACGAAGGTCTTTATTATCAATTGGTCGACCAATTGTTGCAAACTCTCGAGGAAAACAAACTGTAAGCTTTAAAAAATATTAAAATTTAAGTTATTATTATTATATTAACTTTCTTAAATTAATTCAGGCACTGGAAATTTTACAATCTGGGTCTTTACCTGTTGAATCTTCTCATCCGATACGATAGTTTTCCATCTCGTCGTGTCATTCAAATCTTTCTCGATAATCTTGTTCACGAATCGATTCATATTCGAAAAACTTCGATTATTGGATTGAAGAAAATATTATTTTTGAATAAACCTAAAAAACAGCAAATTGAAATTGAATATGAAAATGTATCATTCAAGTCACTAGAATTGGATTACTTGAATAATGAAGATTTATATCAAAAAGCAACATTTCATGACAAAGTTCATGCTGGCTATTATAATGTTGCATACACCACGACTAAAAAAATTAACAATATGACAAATAATGAATTTATTGCAAAACAATTTTGTGATGAAATATATCTTGGTAATTTGCTTATATTTTTTTTAGTATTGTGTTGTTTTTATCAATAATTTATTTTTACTATAGACAAAGTGTTTGATTTATATTCGGTCGAAAATAGCAAAACAATTGACCGAGACTTTGTGAAAATTTGGAAATACTTGTTCCAAACTTTCAAACTTTTTAATGGCGAACTAATATTTCCACGAATCGAACAACAACTGTCCAAAGACAAACACAGTAACGACAAACTTGCAGTGGAAATAATGTCCGGCTTGGTAAAGGCTTCGTCTTGGTTAGATTATGACGACATGTGCTCAACCAAATTGTTTTTATCCAAAATTGCCGAAAAACATTTGACAAGCTTTAACTCCGAGTCATTAAATTTATGGTCATACTTTGTCAATTCGTTCTTCGCCAATCGAGATATTCGTCGATCCTTGTGGTTTTTTGAATGTCTTTTCTCTGACAATCTTTTTTATGAATCGACTTCTCCTTACTATCAAGCCGCATATCTCAATTTTCTTGCCCCTGTTTTTGAGAATAATTGGAAGTTTCCTCAAATATCGCTAAAAGTATTGACACGCCTGGAAGAAAATTTGAGCTATTCATATCACAATGTCCGACTGGCAATTGCAAAGTAAATATCTCAATTTATTCTTAATTAATGATATTATATTATTTTAAAATTATTTTTAGCTTATTGAGTTCAATTTTTCATTTCAAAATTGAGTCCGAAAATGAACGTACAAACTTTTCTCAAAGAATCAAAACTCAACTAAGACTTGGCATGGCTTCTCTCTTTGTTAATGTTGAATCAAATAGTTCCGAAAATATGGCTATAGTTAAAAGTGATATTTTCGACAACGATTCAACAAAGGGAAAGCAGTTGCTCAATTTGGTTGAAACAATTTGCAATTGGGTTACATCCAGCTTTAGCACAAAAGTGGCTTTTTGCCTTTCTGATTTTGTTATCTTACTTCCATACGTAAGCTTTCTAATGCCTCCATTTGAAAAGTAATAATTTTTTAATTTTCTAGCTGTGTGTTGTGCAATCTACCAATCAATTGGTTCAAGATAGTGTCCAGAAAGCGATTACCAAAATTGCTTCGCAGCTTTATTCAAATCAACAAATTGACTTGATCCTTTCAGTCATTGATCAGGTATTTATTTATGATTTTCATTTCATTTTTCTTATTTTTATTAACCAGGTATCACGCAATTGGAATTGGCATTCGCGAAAGCAAATAGTCATCTTCGCTCAACGTTTTACTTATAGCAATATTTTTGCATTGGCCCGTAACGGGAAATGGATTGAATCGATTTTGGAAATAATTTCTTACTTACTAAAAGACGAAGTCATTGAAGTGCGTGAATCTGCCTGCCTAACTTTGAGCAGCTTTATAATTTGGAACGTTATTGAACCGAAAAGAATGAATTCTTTGATTGAACATTTCAAGGCCGAATCTTTGCGCAAAGTAAAGAAAATTCGCACCGAAGATGGCCAACGATCCATTGATGGAAACGATGTTCGAGTGAAGCATGGTGGCATTCTTGGTCTATGTTCGTTTGTTTACGCATATCCTGACGATTTGCCTGATTATCTGCCAGGCATATTGCTCTTTTTAACGGAACATCTTTCTGACCCACAGCCAATTCCGGTAATTAATATCTTACTTGTTAATATCATATTTCAATATTTTCCCCACTTATTAGAAATCAATCACAGCTGCTATGAATTCATTCAAGCGATTTCATCTTCAAAATTGGATTATATACAAGCAGAAATTTACCTCTGATCAATTATCCGAATTGAACAACATTTTAATTTCTCCTTCCTATTACGCATAATTCTGTGCACATGTTCTATAGAACGGTCTAGACACTAATTTTATGTATCTTGTGTCATATAGTACATTTTCTATACTACATTAGGAATTTAAATCGATTAAAGTAGAAGCTTGCTAGACTGTTAAGTTGGCTTACATCACTTGTTGTACTTAAAAATCTTGGCACAAGTCTGCAATGCAATGAGATCACATTCAAAGAATTACAATGCACTGGGCTTTTTGTTCGCACCAAAATAGTGAACTATGTCGCAATATATCAATCCCTTCGATTCTTCTATTGTGCTTGAGAAAGGCGGTTTGATTGCCCTTCACAAATATTCCTATTCTTGAATATCCATCAAGTTCAGCTTAGCATCGATAAAGAGTAATTGATAAACATTCAATGCGGAAAGTATAACACATCTGGTGTGCGCCATATAGGCCAGATGTAAATCACTTCTTGTGGGGAAGCACACGTTTTTTATAAAAAGCAACTTTAACAACAGTAAAGCAAGCGAAGCGTCACTGTACTGTCTGCTCGTTACGACCTGTCTTGGCTGTCAGTTTGGTCTGATCGTTGTTGGCATTAGCTCACGCCAAACACTGTACCCGTGCGTGAGCAGTTATCTCTTTCCAAGAAGTGAACCTTATATAAGTAACGTAATGTAATAATAATATAATAATTGTCAATGTGATGCATTCGAATTCAAGTCAGCTTTTATATTCCGCTGTTTGTTCTAATCGTTTTCCCTAGCTACTTTCACACCAAATGTGGATCGACAAAATCAAAATGTTAAATCGAGCCTTCTTTGAGAGTATTCTCAATCGTTTATCATCGTTGATTAGCGTTCTCAAACCACGCCAAAAAATATCAACCATTCCGGAAGTATTGCATCGTGTCATAACTCAAGATTTCTTGAACAAATTTGACGAAATCGTCATTATTGGAGATGTTCACGGTTGTTTTGACGAATTTTTGTTGCTTCTTGATCAAATTTCACTTCGAAAATCCACAAAAATTGATCACAAAAGGCAAAAACAAGATTGTACATTTGTATTCCGAAGTAATGACAATTTAAATTTACAGGATATTAAAAATATGTGCTGGTGATTTGGTCAACAAAGGTCCCAAAAGCAAAGAAGTGCTCGACTATATGATCAACAATGCTGACAACTGCATTGCCGTCCGTGGCAATCACGACGAAGTAGTCATGAGAGAATATATCAAATTCATCGAAAAGGGCGAAGTTGCAGAGAAGAACAGTTGGGTTAAGCAACTGAACAAGAACCACTTGAACTACTTGACACAACTCCCTTACACTATAAACATACCGCACTTAAATCTGATTGTGGTACACGCCGGCCTGGTTCCAAACGTAGACTTAGATAAACAAAATTTCGTTAACATGACTTGCATGCGCAATTTGATTGAATCCAGCGAATCTGGCCAGACTTATCAAGCCTCGACAAATCTAAAAGAAGGCAATCCATGGGCGTCTATTTGGAAAGGCCCTTCTCATATCTACTTTGGCCATGATGCCAACAGAAAACTTCAAGAATATTCCTATGCAACAGGCTTAGACACTGGAGCTGTCTATGGAGGCTCCTTGACTGCTAAATTTGTTATGGGTCCAAGAAATGGCGATTATCTCGCCGTGAAAGCATTGAAAGTTTGGAAAGATCCTTTCCAAGAGAAAACTGCTTGATTCCAATTTAGATTTTTTGATTTCATATTAAAATTGTTTTTCCATTTTTAAATTTTAAATTTCAAGTACAATTTTTGTTTGATTTAAATGTAAATACGCGTGAATATAAAAGCTGCTTTGTTATTCTCTAAACATTACAAATGGTAATAACATCCTATTGCTTTTTAGATGGAACAACTAAACTTTTTTCCACTTGCTATTCCCAGTAACGTGTATGGATTTGCCCACTTGAAAGGGGATAGAAGTAGAGTGTTGGTGGCCACTTTAGAGAAGCAGATATTCTGCATCGAGTACAGTGATAATCAATTCACATGTAACGAAGTACATTTTGCTTACATTCCAAGTAAGTTTTTACAATATTGAGATTTTTTTTAATTAACTGCATTTTTTAGATGGTGCAGACATTATTTCGATTGATGCCTATCAAAGAACAGCCATTTATGACATAGTTGTAGGAATTACATTTTTCAAGAATAGCAAAGAATCAGATTCGAACGAACTTCGAAAGAATGTTAGCCAATCGAGCAATCGTTCATTGTCCAATTCTGAGAGAAACCAAACATGGAATCACTATTATTTCAATGTATATTCAAGTTTTGTGTCAATGAATAGATTTGATTTGAATCAAATAGCTCGTATGTGTTCCATTAGTTATGATGTTTCATAGTTTTCATAGATATCTTTTTCTCTAGAGGATTGTCAAACATTCGAATTAGAGTTTGTGCCTTTCCATCTTTACCATACGAGGTAAGGATTTTTTGCTTAATTTATTTAATTTATGTCGTGGGCTTTCAACTGTATGTAGTCTCAAGTTTGAAGATCAATCCACCGAAAATGTTTGGTTGCTCAGTGGTAGCGACTGCTGTGTACACATATTCCGCGAAGACATAAAAAAACAATGTTTCTACAAAGAGAAGATGGACCTTTTCCCCGAATTGAGCAATTATAAAAGCATTGCTCTTTGGATTGACGTAATGAACCTTGAACGCGACCATGAGAATGATATGATCAAAAGAATAACCTCAATTGGTTGTGAGGACGGTTCAGTTGAATTGTTTGTTGTCGAGTATGAGGACCCAACCAGACCAGAAATCATTCGCTCTCATAAATATCAATTCGACGGCCCAATTCTCTCTGTCCGATTATTTCGAGGTTTGAATTATTTGTTTTATACTTGATCAATAATTTTTATTTTGAAGACCAAAGTAACACACAATTGGAACTTTCACTGAAAGAACGATTGCATTTGAAGAGGTGTCAGGACACAAACATACACCTATTTGTGGCAAACTCTTACGAAGCGCCCGTGGTATATCGAAACGTGCTTCAAGATGAAATTATATTCAAGAAAGCATTGCCAACTCCTAACAAAATGGACATTTTACTGGCCTCATTTATTGCAGATTTCAATTGTGACGGAGTGAATGAAATTTTAATTGGAAAATATTCAAAGGTATGGGGATTACTTTATTGAACATAAGATTAATTGGAATTTCCCATTAGGAATTGATTATATATCGATATGAGGAACAGTCAGATGCCTATGTGATTAGTGATCAGATGAAGTTTGCAAATCCATTACAAGTGATCGCTTACTTAGACCTAACAGGAAACGGCATCAGAGAACTAGTGATCATCACCACCAAAGGAGTAGTAATACAAAGGCATAGATTTAGTGAAATAGCTAAAATCCTCGAAGACAAAGTTGGCAAGTGTTTAGATTTGATCAAATGATTTGTATTTTAAATAAAAACGTTATGTTTACTTCAATCGGAAAAGCATTTTGCGCTGCATTCTTGGTTGCAATTCTCCCTTTCGAATCATGCAGTAAATAACTTTCGATACAATTGGTTGACTAAAGTTCTGTTTCACCAAATCTTGAACTATGCTAAATTCAGATATTTGAGTGCCAACAGGGAAACGTCGTTTGATCTGTTTTTCGACACGAACCATTTGCTGATGTTCCTCTTCAGTAGTGAAGCCCTCCGCTCCTGACAAATCGCCAGACATTGCTGCTGCCAAAGTGGAAACTTTAAACAGTCGAATCGCCTCATCAACATGAACTTCAGTAACAAAAGGTTGAAGTTGCATCTTTGCCAAGCTTTCTGAAATTCTTATAATAGCTTCAAGTTGGCGAATAGTGATTGGAATAGGCGATTTCTTGTGATTTTCTTGTTCTTGTTCGCGATTTCCATTGCGCATTATAACATATTGTCGTTTAAGTTTATCAGCCGATGATGGTGATAATCTCGGACCGCATTTACTATAAAATAAAAATTAATATAAAATGATTAGGCCATTCAATTATATTATCTTACGATCGACAATAAGTGATGTATTTCTTTAAAAGAATTAAACTCAATTCTCCTTCTACTGAATCCTCAATTGTTTTTTGAGCATTCATATGAACATCAATCACATGCCGAGCAATGGTTGCATCTCTACGTTCATTGTGTTCATCTTTCACAATAAAGATCATATCGAATCTTGACAAAATAGTTGGCATAAAGTCAATATTTTGTTCAGCTTTTGTTTCGTCCCATCGACCAAAAACACTGTTAGCAGCAGCCAAGACAGCACATCTAAAATAAAATTAATTAGTAACTTAGAATTGAAAACAATTAAAAACCAACCTTGAATTCAAAGTTGTAGTGATGCCAGCTTTGGCAATTGAAATAGTTTGTTGTTCCATGGCTTCATGAATTGCCACTCGATCATCTTCTCGCATTTTATCAAACTCATCAATACAGACGACACCACCATCAGCCAGCACCATGGCACCACCTTCCATAACAAAGTTACGCGATTGAGGATCCCGAATTACCGATGCGGTAAGACCAGCAGCGCTGCTTCCTTTGCCAGAAGTATAGACGCCAATTGGAGAAACATTTTCGACAAACTTAAGTAGCTGACTTTTAGCAGTTCCAGGATCACCCAAAAGCAAAACATTGATATCGCCTCTTCGAGTTAATCCGTCAGGCATCAATTTGCGAGAACCGGCAAATAACAAACATGCAATAGCTTTTTTAATGTCAGTTGATCCAAAAATTGAAGGAGCAATAGAGTTGGCAATTCGTTCATAAATATTAGGCGAATTTGCCAGATGGCGAAAAAGTTGTTCATCATCGGGAGTATAAGGAATATTTCCAGCGCGTCCAGGACCTTCGGTTTCTACTGATATCCCAACTACACGCAAATATG
Organism: Rhizoglyphus robini; assembly: GCA_023373905.1. Taxonomy (NCBI): domain Eukaryota; kingdom Metazoa; phylum Arthropoda; class Arachnida; order Sarcoptiformes; family Acaridae; genus Rhizoglyphus; species Rhizoglyphus robini. Next base: position 3,370,385 of record JAKIJQ010000012.1, on the reverse strand, counting down.
GAGCTCGAATACCTAACAAAATATCATTAATTGTATTCAAATCAATGCTTTATAGTAATACAAACCAATATTAGATTTATGTTCCATGTTGTTTGAGGGTTTGGAAACCTTTTTGATGGAATAAACGCCCAAAAGAGTAACTCGATTTCCAGGAACAACTTTGTCGCAGAGATAGCGATCACAAAACAACTGTAAGTGCCTTGGCATTTCACCATGTGGTACCGATTCTGGCGTTTCTTGAAGTTTCAAAATTTGATAATCCACACATTCGCATTTATCAGGGATGATAAAATATGGATCCATTGGACATTTGTTGAGTCGACCAGTTTGATCAGTGTTACATTTGCGAGGAAGCAAATACCCTTCAAGACCCGAATTGATGTTAACATCTTTAATCATTTCTTGACAACCTCGGCACTGAAGAGTAATTTTGGTTGCCTTTGCTCGAACGTTTGATGCCGCAATAATAATTCCAGGAATTTTAACTAATCTTGAAATCAAATCAGATTTTACTTCACGTAGGTTAGTAGAATTAGCATCCGATGCCAACATGACCTTTGATAATGAAATAAATATTAAAAATAATAATAATAAATAATGTACAGCTAAATAGAGTGCAAATTACCTGCATTGGTTTAATGCCGACATCATCAATTCGAGGACGAGTAATCTCATCAGTGAGCTCAGTAGCTGCAAGTTCAAATATCTTGAGAAACTCGATTGGCGATTTATTAAGTTTATCGGCCAATTCTTCATCAAAGCTGGAAACATCACTCAAAGAGACCTCAATCCAAAATTGACCAATGTTGTAATGTTCTTTGATCTGATTTCGGTACTTGTACAAAAAGTCTCCCGAATGATAATTCTGAAGAAATTCTTTGAAGCGACGTCGAACATTGCTCAAATTGTGAGTATCGATGCCAATGTTATTGTCATCGTCGTTAATGATGTTGTCGCTGAAGTAGACACCCAAATCATCAAATCCTGCCATGGTTTAAGGTTAGAGTGTGAGCAAAAATGCAAAGTTCAAGACCAAAGTGGAGGAAGATTTAAAGAGACTGGCTGAAGCGGAGATTTAACTGCCTGACAGAGGCGCAGACCAGCACAATAGGCCAGCGGGGTGAATTGGCGCGAACTAGGCTCAACAGGCTGACTACACAAAGAACAAACCCGAACAGTAACTGACTCTTAACTGATGGGTAGTGCGCCCCACAGACTAAATAAACTCTATTTTTTTACTTTATTATACTTTGTATATGATAGTCTTTAAAATGGGTTCTGAGTGCTGTGCCGCCCATTGAATGTATCTTCTGAATACTTTAATGCTTACTTTGATGTCTTGACAATGCGCGGTTAAATGTCTTGGCACCTATTCATACGGCGTTAGTTATCCGAAAGAAGCAAGTTTGTAGCGACAGTGCAAAGTACAGTTTTACATTGAACCAATTGTTGGCATATGGGCAAAGTGCTCTTCAGATATATCACCAAGTGGAAATGTCTTTACTGATCAATTCAATGGTTGATTGATCGGTGGCATCAATGTGTTGAACATATGCAAAGTGTCCATTTCGAATGGAAACTATAATGACCAGTTATCGGCAATTTTGTTATCGAATGTGCCATTTAGAGCCATTTGACAGAATTGGACGAAGTTCATTGCAAGTGGACAGTATTGGCGCTAATCTCGAGTAAAAACCCAAGTGCTCGATGCACGAATATTGCCACATGGATTGCCATTGGGGAATACTGTCACGATCTCGCCTGACAGGGGGGATATGTAGGGTTTGCTTGGCCACAAACAACACTTGGCAGTGATCGAGTGCCACAGCGTACATCGTACCACTCATTCCAGTGATGATTCAATCCACTAGTATGTTCCGGAACCTACGTGTTTATACTTTCAGGTATCGGCACAGGCTCTCAATCTGTTCCAGGACGTACGTGACTTCTTTCCTGTATATATCTTTAGATGATCAGTGGTCAGTGATCGACAAGGTGCGATCACCGAGTATGGACGAAATTCGAAGACCGTCAGATGCCATCTGCAATCAGATGAGATCTCACCGCTAGATCGCAGTGAGCATTATCGGCAACAAGTGCCTTTGCCTCGATGGTGGGACGTCACCCCGCCACTGGCAGTAGGATGCACATTTTCAATGTAAACTTTTGCATGGAAAATCCCGACAAGTTTTTCTTTCTCTTCACTGGGAAACTAATTTAGCTCTAAGTTCAATGCAACAGTGGAAAGCTGTAGCGAGTTGATAGCAAACAACAATCTGGGGAAAGCATGAGATAGTGCTCGGCTCAAATCGAAACACTCAACTCGCCACCAGGCTCTGAACAGAGCTAACAAGCTGGGAAGTCTTCGTCCATGAATGCGTCCATTCGATCTATATCTGCCTATGAGAGACCAACGCGGGATAATACGCGATCCACCACGATGATCTATTTATAGACTGCACTGGAAATGGTATCGAGTCTCTGGGAAGAACGCTCCATTCTAGTTCGCCTTGTGCAACGCAGCCTGTTGGCCAATTTGGTCTGTGTCAAATCGGCTCAATCAGTCATTATCGCTTTTAGTTGGCGATCCTTAACCATCAGCAAGATATTTTGTCCGAAGATAGTTCCGATGACCTCTACAGTCGTAGAATTAGTCACCGTTGATATTTATCTCATTGGAAAGTACAGGAGAAGACAAATTAATTGAATTTAGTCACGTTTTGATTTGATAAAAAGTATTAATAGCCATTGGTCGGTAGATATGATCATTGATGATTAGTGATTAGTCAATGATCAGTGATCACCGGTGCTTTTTAATTGATGTCTTCTCTGAGTTGGAATGGCCAATTTTTTCCGAGAAATTACATCATCTTGGTGACTCAGTTGTGACTCATTGAGCGACCGCTCGATTCTGAAGTTTCGAGGCAGGATTGCATCAAATTTTCCCGGGACTTGAATCACCTCGAGACCGGCCAATAATACAGTCAGTAAAACTACTTGTCAAATAGTTAGATTCCAGCGGTGTTAATTTATGACGACAGGAAAATATTTTTTTTTATTCGAGCAACAATCTAATAAGCTACAGGTAGATATGATCGAGCGCGTAATTGGTACGCAATAGCTGTGTGATGAATGCGCTCGAATGTGAGTGAGCAGTTGCATTCCCGTTGCTTACGTGGTCGCAAATTTTCCAATTAGCAATCGGTATGACCTGCCAATTAATGTACCTCGGGCGGTCAGTTCGTTAGCATTTGGCTTCGTTTGAGGCACCAAACATTGCACCGCGACTGGTGACTTGTGAGACAATTTAGGATTCCAGTCTCGTCCCAAAGTGCGCAACTTGTTGAATCGCTCAGAATCGGCGTCTTATCTGATTGGTCACATGTCAGTGATGCGATTGGGTTGCGTGTGGTGAAGCAATGCGTCTGGCCAGCACGCACATCACCTACCTGCACGAGCTTGTACCCTTTATCCGTGTTATCTGGCCATCTTCGCATAAATCCCAAAATAGGATAGTCGTAATTTCCAGTGGCAAGGTGCACCACGCACAGGAATCGCGTCCAACAACAGAAGAAGCAGGCTGGCCGTCAGTGACGCGCCTCTTGATGTCCGTCCTCCAGTGATTTGATTAAATCGTCCTCTGATCGAGTCGACCGCATCGTGGTGGGCTCAGTCGCCAGTGGCAGCATCACAGCTCACTCGTGAGGCAGCAGTCACAGAGTTCGCATTGCCATTGTGGCCGTCTCATTGCGTCCGAGTTAGCCTCGGCGAATCGTAATCACTTCATCGCGATCGGGTTTTTCCCAAACACATCGTCAGGCAAGCAAGTGGCAAGTGCAGCAGCAGCAGCAGTGACTCGCTCACAAGCAGCCGTGCTACTACCAAACTGGTCGGCCGAGTCTATGACAGAATAGCACCGATCTGTTTGCTGTGTCGACTCAGCCCAGTAAGAGCACCTCCAACTGGAGTTTGTTGTCGATCTGCTCCCGTTCTGCTGTCCGAGTATGGCCCTCACCGAGCTCTCACCGTGAACCAGATGGTCTTCTTCTCTCACGCCGATAGATGCGTGCTTTAACACAGCTGAGTTGAACATTTGTCTTCCAACTGCAAATACTCCGCCAATGCCTTGAATGTATCGCACTATTCCATGGATTGCCACAAGTGAACGTACAAGTGCACTCGTGAAAACCAAACTCAACTCGATCAGTGTTTTTCATTAGAAGTCAACTGATTCGTAGTATACATTACTCATTCATTCTGACCATTCTCGTCTCACTCCACTCGATTTCACTTCCCAACTCACTTCATTCACCACCGAAGTCTATTCACTAAATCAATTGCCATTTCACCAGTTCGTGTGTAAACATCTTTTATACGTACAACGTCTTGTCGTGTTCACTGTCAACCTTAACTGTTTTTATTCGCAACCACTTGCAATCAATTTCATTTCTGCAATGTCTCAGCCATACGACTTAAATTCTACCTCAAAAGCCTGCCAGAAATCTAAGAAACAAGACATGTATGCATCAAAGTCTCTCTTAGATTCAGAATCGGACCTCAAAGGTTCAAATAATTATGAAGCTCTATTCGATTCTGGGTACAACTCGAATGTACAAAGCAAAACCTTTCTGGACGAAAGTGACCTTGAGCCAGTTCAAAACAAACATTCAGAAGATGTAGAAAGCAAATCGAGCCAAAAGAATATATCTGTTCAACAATGGTCTGACTCCGGAGTGTGCATTACCGATTCCGGCCTAAGTATCAACGATGACGACAACTGTGAGTCTCAAAGTGAATTAGAGATCAAACCATCAAGTGCTGAAAGTGATTTGCCTAGAACATGGCTCAAACAAAATAGCGAGGGCGATACGTAAGTTACACTTCTTGTCTTATCTTTTGGTAATTTAAATTATTTTGCTTAGGCTGCTACATTTGGCCATAATCGAGGACTTGGAAGATATCGCTTGTTCAATTATAAGAAATATATCTAGCCCAAATGAATTGCTTAATTCATACAACTACTTGTACCAAGTAAGTTATGCTTTTGATTTGTGCTTAATTTTTCTGACGATTTCATTGTTTTAGACGCCATTGCATTTAGCTGTCTTGAAAAGACAAATGAATGTTGTTCAACACTTAGTTTCCAGAGGAGTTTCGCTTAACTTTCAAGATAACCTTGGCAACACGCCTCTGCACATAGCGTGTAAATATTCTTTGACTGATATTTTGCGATACTTTTTGGCTACATCACACAAGACTCCAATGTGTTTTGAGCTGCGAAATTATGATGGTAAAATAGAGTGCTTCTACGTGCTATAATAAATTCATATATTAACTGTTGATTTTTCTTTAAGGTGACACGTGCATTCACTTAGCAGCTTACAATAGCAACTTAAAAATATTAGAATTGCTTCTTCGTGCAGGCGCTAATATTAATGTTCAGGTATGTTCATAGAAATTGTTTTTATTATTATTGTTATTATTGTTGTTTATTTATTTATTTTTCTTTTGTTTAGGAAGGAAAAAGTGGTAAAACCATTCTTCATTGGGCAGTTGAAAATTTGAACGTGCAATTGGTTTATTTTCTTCTCAACAAGTGCAATTCAGGCGTTAATATACGCACATTTTCCGACCAAACTCCCCTTCATCTTGCTTGGAAGATTCATTTTTCTTTGAAAAATGATGTCTCAAGTACACTGAAGTCAAAAGTAAGCAAGATTCTGAAAATGCTTCAAGACAAGTGTGGAGATCTTAAAATTTCTATGGAAACCCTCTACACAGACTCAGAATCAGACTTTTCTTCGGATGATGATGAATAATTTCGTGATGCAACTATTATATATATATTTTTTTAAATATTCGTTCAATGTCATGTTTTGTATATAAAATTGTAAATAATATAAAAATGATATATTTATATTAAATATTATTTCGGAATCAATAAATTATTTGCCTATACATTGGATGACCTACTTTCTGTTGTTTTGTGACTTTTAGTGTATACTATACGCTGTTAGCCGCGTATTTACCCTAAAAGTGCTCAATGAGAAAACATCTGTTCTTAAGTCTATTTCCACCGAGATGACTCGAAGTTATTGTAGCCGCATTACAACCTGCGCTTGTGTTCGAGTGAAGTTTGCTTTCAATGTTTTCACAAACTTGTGCCTTGTTTTTGTTTGTTTTTTATTTATTTGTTCTTTCCAAGAATTGGTTTCGTGACAATTCTGTGTTTCTAGAATAATTTCCAACTCACAGTAAAATTTATGTACGATGAATGATGGTGAAGTGTCCAACCAACCGAACGATGACAACTATCAACCATTGTCAAATTCACATCAATTGACCAACAATCCAACAAGAAGTAATGTTCCAGATGGAGGAATAGGTGCTCGTGTTATTCGCAATGCCAATGATTGGAAATGGAGCAAACAGGTAGTGATTTGGCCTTGGAACATTGAATTTGAATAGACAAACGTTTTTTATTTCTTAGGATGGAGGTGAAGGACATTTGGGTACAGTGAGAAACTTTGAGTCTCCTGAGGAAGTTGTCGTAGTCTGGGACAACGGAACTGCTGCAAATTATCGATGCATGGGTGCTTTTGATTTACGGATTGTTGATAGTGCCCCTACTGGCGTTAAACATGAAGGTGCTATGTGCGACTTTTGCCGTCAATCTCCAATTTTTGGAATTCGGTGGAAATGTGCTGAGTGCATCAATTATGATCTATGTTCAATGTGTTATCATGGTGACAAGCATAATCTACGACACCGTTTTTATCGAATTCTAAATCCCGGTAGTGAGCGTGTTCTTATTGAAACCAGAAGAAAGGGCAAGAAAATCTCAGTTAGAGGTATATTTCCAAACGCTCGAGTCATAAGAGGTATTTTTGAATATTATTTAAAACTTGTATTTACTAAGATGCTTTGATTTACTATAGGCGTAGACTGGCAATGGGAAGATCAAGATGGTGGCAACGGTAAGAAAGGAAAAGTTACTGAAATACAAGACTGGAGTGCTGCTAGTCCAAGAAGTGCCGCATACGTTATCTGGGATAATGGCTCTAAGAATTTGTATAGAGTTGGCTTTGAAGGATTGGCTGATTTAAAAGTTTTTAGCGATGCTAAAGGTTACAGCGTTTACAGAGACCATTTGCCACTTTTGGGAGAACAAAATTCAGGTCAATCTGGATATCACGCATTTCAAGTTGGTAACCTTGTTAATATTGACCTTGACTTGGAAATAGTTCAATCACTTCAACATGGTCATGGTGGATGGACAGATGGGATGTATGAGTGCTTGGGTACCTCTGGCACTGTTGTCGAAATTGACGAAGATCGCGACATTGTAGTTCAATACCCCAGTAATAATAAATGGACCTTCAACCCAGCGGTACTGACAAAAATTGGCCATAACTCGAACATTTCTGTCTTAGAAAATTCAAATATCATCAATGAAAGCATGAGCTCCAATAGCATCAACATAAATTCTATTCCACCAAATCAGTTGAACATTCATAATGTGAATCAAACTGTTGTGTCCAACTCAAATTTTAGTGAAGGAGATGTGGTTCGAATTTGTAGTGATCTCGAAAAGGTAAAGATTCTACAGAGAGGTCATGGCGAATTTGCTGAATTAATGATTCATACACTTGGTAAAATCGGCCGAGTTTTGCAAGTATATTCCGACAATGATCTTAAAATAGAGGTTGACAGGAATTCTTGGATCTATAATCCTGCGTCAGTGATAAGAATTTCAGATGAAAATGGTTCGAATAATTTATTTAAAAAATTATTTGAAACACAAATTTCCAGTGACCCAAACCAAGACTTGGTTAAATCAGCGGCTAGTGGAGATTCTCAGAAATGCGAGCAACTATTGACAAGAGGAGACGTCGATGTAAACGGTGTTTTCTCTTCTCATACTGCTTTGCAAGCGGCTAGCCAAAATGGCCATGTTGATGTGATACACATTCTATTGAAATACAATGCAAATGTTGAAATTGAGGACAAAGATGGTGATAGAGCTGTCCACCATGCCGCTTTTGGAGATGAACCTTTAGTGATCTCCGTACTGGCTAAAGCTCATGCTGATTTGAATGCCCGTAACAAACGTCGACAAACGCCTCTTCATATCGCAGTTAATAAAGGCCACATTTTTGTAGTTAGAAAGCTTTTAGAACTTGGATGTCATTCCAGCCTTCAGGTAAACTTTTGTTACTATACATTTTATTTTATGCTAAATTTGATTTAGCAGGACTGTGATGGAGATACTCCTTTGCATGATGTAATCACAAAAAAACGGGATGACATTCTTGCACTATTACTCGACTACAATTCGGACATAACTCTGACCAATAACAGCGGATTTAATGCTTTGCACCATGCTGCACTCCGAGGAAATCCAACGTAATTTAAATATTGAGTTTAAGTCAACATTTTCATTAACTTCATGCTTTCAGTGCCATGCGAATTCTTTTACAAAAATTGCCTCGTGCTTGGATAGTTGATGAGAAAAAGGACGATGGATATACGCCATTGCACTTGGCATCTCTCAACAATCACATCGAAGTAACCGAACTTTTAATTGAAGTTGGCAAAGCAAACATGGACTTGCAGAATATGAACATGCAAACTGCACTTCATTTAGCCGTAGAAAGGCAAAATACTCAAATAGTTCGCGTATGTTTATAATCTAACCGATTTAAATTTAAATTTAATTCTAATTCTTTCATTTAGCTCTTAGTCACAAAAGGTTGTAATTTAAATATCACTGACAAAGATGGAGATACTCCACTGCACGAAGCGCTTAGGCACCACACACTTTCTCAATTACGACAACTTCAAGACGTTCAAGAGGTCGAAAAGGTGTTATTTATTAGATTATATTAAGTATAAATTAACATTTAATTTATTTTTTAGTTACTTATGGGTCTAGGAACTCAAGGAACTTATAAAAAGACTAGTTCTAGTATTGCTTCCTTCTTAGTATCGAAGGGTGGTGATTTATATATTAAGAATAAAAAGAATCAGACTCCTTTAGATCTCTGTCCTGACCCTAACTTATTTGAAACACTGAAAAAGAATCAAAAAGAATTGGGGTAAGTAATTTGATTGATGTATGATTACGTTTTCTTATGTCTATTGTCTCTAGTTCGCCTAGTAGCAGTAGTAATAGTCAGGCCAATCAAGCACCCACCAGTAATAGTCCGAATGGGCCTGAATCATTAACTGAATGCATGGTTTGTTCAGACAACAAACGTGATACTCTCTTTGGACCGTGTGGTACGTTTCTTGATGAAGTGTATAATTTGTTTATCTATTATATTTTTATATGAATAGGTCATATTGCAACGTGTTCACTTTGTGCTTCAAGGTTCGTTGGCGTTATGCTTGGCATTTAATTTTATCTATTATTATTATTATTATTGTTCTCTTTTGAAATTTAGAGTTAAAAAGTGTTTTGTTTGCAAGGAAATTGTCCAATCTCGTAACAAGGCAAGTTGTTGGTTATTTTCAATAGTAATCGTTTGACCGTGCTTTCATTGTTTAGATCGAAGAATGTATTGTATGTTCGGAGAAAAAAGCTTCGGTTCTCTTTAAGGCAAGTCATTTCTTATTCTTGCTTTGCTTCGTTAGTTGTTTTAATATTTTATTTAATCTTGCCATACATCCTCAATGTAGCCTTGTGGACATATGTGTGCCTGTGATGGATGTGCATCTATTATGAAAAGATGTGTCCAATGCCGACAATCTATTGAACAAAGTAATATTGTTTTTTGACCATTTACATCTAAGCTTAAATTTATTTTTCTGTTTAGCAATTACTTTTTTTGTTTGCTGTGGAGGAACTTCTGGTAAGTTTTCATATGTTTTGATGAAAGGCTATTTTAAACAAATATACCTGGATATTATAGCAACCAATAATAATATCAATAACAACAACAACAATAACAACAATAACAACAACAACAGTAGCTGCAATTCTACCAATAATAGCATTAATCAGAACAACAACTGTAACAACATCAACAACAATATCAATAACATCAATAAACCGACCAACAATAACCAGACTAACGCAAATCGAATCAACAACACTACTACTGCTAAGAATGGCTGTTCCAATGACATTCAAAAGTTACAAGAACAGCTGCAAGATATCAAAGAACAGGTCTGTTTTGATTGTTTGTCTCATAATAATTTATTTGTTTTGACTTACTTAGACGGTTTGTCCTGTTTGTCTCGACAAATTTAAGAGTATGTGCTATAAACTTTGCTTATATTCTAAATTAATCAGCTCCATTATACATAGATATGATCTTTCTCTGTGGACACGGAGTTTGTCAAATGTGTGGTGATAGAATGACTTTTTGTCCAATTTGCCGCAACACAATAGAAAAACGAATTTTGCTCTATTGAACTATTTATCGACTTTCGCCGTTTATTGTGCAACTTATTAACAAATCAATAGTTTAAATATATATCTACTATACAGTTTACATATTGAATAATCATTTAAATGAAAATACACATTTCTTGATTTAAGGACTTCCGACAACAATTCGCTTATAGCGTTTCTGTTTCGGTTTGGCATTCTCCTTTGGTGTACTTGTAACAGTTTTATTTTTAGTGTACTTTTTGGATCTCGATTTTAATTCAGGAGATTTAAATTTACTAGATGTTGAACCTTCATATATAATCTCATCATCGCAAAAGCTGTCCATTTCGTAGTCGTCGTCTTGCATAACAGCTTGAGAGTACACATTAATGTTAGGATCAAAGTCATATTTGAGCTTGTATTTGTTGTGATGCGGACGACCAACCATATCTGAAATTGATTTCAAATAGTTTTTATGGTTAAAACTGGCAATCTGACTGTCGTCTTCCTCGTCATCAACAATAAAATCTTCAAGGCTTTTGTTGGCTGCAGCCTGAGTGGCTTCGTCATCTATAAAACATTCTTCATCATCAAAAGCATCCTCAGCTTCATCCAAAATAAACTTGCTTTTCTTTTTTAAATTCCTAACAATAGTACAATTAAATAAATAAATTATAAATAATAAACAGATCAATAAGCAACGTAATTTGAAATTACCTCTTTCTTATAACTTCCGAAGCTAATAATAAAAGCTTTTCATTGTTTTTAGGCTTTTTAGACTTTACATGCACGACTTCCATTGCGACAATACTGCCAGTGTCAGAATCATCATTTATCATTTCCACATCTGATGCATCCGAAATATAAATCAAAGATTCGTCGCTGCCGCGAGAGTCGGTAGTAACGTTAAAAAAAGTTTTTCCACTAGTGTTAACATTAGTATTGCGAGTTAAAATGGGACTAACTTTTCCCATTTGTAAATATGTTGACTGCAATATGTTAAAATAAGTAAGTTATATCATTTGACAATTAAAAAGAATTTACCTTCTTCCAATAAGTTAGATCATCGTATATTCGCATTATTGGTCCACTCATTTTGCAAAACAATTGACAAAGAAAATAGCATAGAAAGAGACTAATCGAGACAGATACAATTTTGGTGGGAAAGTATGGCAAATTTTACAGCCAAAACAACAACAAACGGTGTCCACGAGGAGCACTCACAACTTGTCACAAGTCAGTCACTAACTAATATTAGTGGGCTGATTGCACGCATGCACAATGTGTGTTTGTGCCACTGCGTAACACAAAATTATGTATCATTCGTGTATTCAGAAGAAAGGACTTGTGAATCATTCACATACGAAGTTATCAAACTGGAAGAATGCCATTAAAACAAATAGAGTGGTTTGTAGAGCCCTCATAAGCAGAGTGCATTTACATGAATGTAGAGTGAAGAGGCATTGGATATGACTGGAGGCAAACCCGTTAGTCGCGACTGCAAGTGCAAGTACTCGACTCAGTTCACTCTCTAACTCAACCAACCGTTTAGTTAACAAGCTCGATCCACTCAAATCTGCATCAATCTGTGCATCTAGAGCGAAGCACTAAGCCACTCTCCGAAATGAGCTTTCTCTGAGTGTCGACAATTCATCATTTTCATCTTTGCCCAATTTGGGCTCCAAAATGCCAAATTTCATTTCAGTGCGATTGTTTTGTTTGCTTTAATCAATTTATTTTGCAACTTGTTACCCGCGAGTATTATCAGTGTATTTAATTACATCTGATTGCATATTAATGCGTACATAGTAGTATTCGTGCATTTTGTGACACTTTTGGAATGCATAATGCCTTCTCAACTATGGCTCAAACTGCGGATCTTTTTCTACCTTTATGTCTGTTTCATTTGTATTTGCCCTTGCGATGGATTGCAAGTTCAAGGCATTTGGAGTCCTTCATCTAAAAGTGCTTTAAAAGTACTAATCAGTATACTTCAGTTAGTTATTGCGTATTAATCATTTGTTTACATTTTGTTAGGTTGTTGCTCGATTTGGTATTCCAAAATCTGTTGCTAATCACAAGGAAGAGTCAAATGGATATGCTTTCGGAAATTTTACTTTACTAAGTCATTTTATTAACCAATCCGAAAACAATGACCATGGCAATCTATACAACAATGCCGTTATGCTATTTGTCAATCGTACTCTTTTTAAGCAAATATATTACATCTATTCACAATATAATACAGAAGATGCCTTAAATAATAATGAAAGCAAACAACAGCGCAAATCGAAGACTTTATTTTGTGAACAAGTTTATCGTTTGATTCAAGATAAATTCTACGACAGTAAATGTGGTGCAACAAACAAAACATCTAATTTGGTCGATTTTGTCCGATATGTGCCTTGCCCCAAAGATAAAACCTGCAGTGACTTGTCTCAAGTAAAGCCTTTGCCAAATTACCAATTCACCTACATTATCGACAATGAAAAAGAGCCTACGTAATTATAAAATGTCATTTTTATTATATTTGCATTTTATTTTATATTTAGTTTTTGGTTCTTATTGCTACTTTCATGCCAAAGAAAAGTATTTCAAGATGTTCATACAAATTCAAGTCTCCATAATTGTACTTGGATATCGAGTGCTAACACGAAGTCCTTGATTTCCTACGATATTTGGCTAGTGAACGGCAATCCAAATAGTGCCTCAAACAGTCTAATCGATTTTGATCATCAATTTTCTTTCGAGCAACAAGTAAGCTATTTATTTCCAGCTATTTACCAATGGTATTAATATAATTTAAATCTATTTCAGAATTTGTTCATGTACATGTTACTTAACCTGAGCTATGTGATTTTATTGATTTTACAACTTTACGCATTATCATTTCAAAAAATCAGAGGCCTCAATTATCTTTTTACAATCTCTTTATCATTACATTGTTTAGCATATTTCTTCTTTTGTTGCCACAAGATTGTATTTGCTCATAATGGGAAAGGTTTTGACACATTGAATACAATTGCTGATATTATGAAGATAATGTCTACGGTAACGTAATAATTTTAATCGAAATTCTTTTTTCATTCAATTTTTCTAGGCATTATTTATCCTCTTTGTGTTAATGATAGCCAAAGGTTGGCCAATCACTAAACCTGAAATATTTTCAAAATCAATGCTCCTGATTATTTGGTCTATTTATACGCTTATCAAGATATTACTTTTTATTTGGATTAAGGTAAATATTATCAAATTAGTATAAATCTCACGATCTATTTGTAGGACTCTCTGAATTATATTGAAGAAGTTGATGAATATCACACGATTCCTGGCTGGATTAGTTTGGGCTTTCGCGTAATGTTTATGCTATGGTTTTTGCATGAATTGCGACATACTATGATACTTGAACAGGATTCTCGCAAATTGAGGTTTTATCTCCATTTCGGAGCAGGAATGCTTGTTTGGTTTGTTCACTTGCCACTTGTTGCAATGGTTGCTTTGCAAATAGATCTGATGTGGCGGTACAAAATAATAGCAGGTATAAAATATTCAATCATTTTAATGAAATTATTATAAATTATTAATAAATTGTCTACTTTTAGGCTTTACATCTGCTGCCGATGTATTTGCATATGCTATTGTAACCAGATTAATGCTTCAAAGAAGGCACAATCAATTTGTGCCTCTCGAGGAGATTGACTTTAACGATGAGCTTGAATACTACGACGAACATACGAACAGTAGTGAAACTTACAAGTTTACTAAGGCAAACTACCGTTCTAAGCATTCATACGATAACCACATTAATTGTGATATTAAAACAATCAAGTCTTAATAGTAATCGACCAGTTATTGTTATTCTTCACTATTATCTTTATAATATTAATTATTGATTATTGTAATCGCAGTATTGAACACCCTTTGTAATCCACTAATAAACATTTTTTCATTTTAAAATACAAAAGCAAAGAATTCTTGTTTATTGTTTGCCATCTCGCTTTGATTTCTCGTAGTCGAGCATGCAGGTTCGCAGTGAATTTACCAAGTCTTGGCATTTGCGCCAATCTCTATGTTCGTACATGCATTCCTAGGGAGACAAATGTCATGTGATTACAAGTACATGGCTGAAACAAGTGTGAATGAAATGAAAGTACCTGTAAAGAGTAATGCACTTCTTTGCAACCAGTTCGATCAAGCATCTCTTCAAGTGGATCCTTCTCTTCAGTGCTGGTGCTAGATTGACTCATTTGTGATACGGTTTTGCTCGTAGATTCATTCATTTCAATACAGAAAAGGTAACACAAAACAAATTATAAGTAATTCAATGGCCAGCAGTCGATCACAAAGGTTGCAGTTAGTGCAGTTAGTGCCATGTGATTGGTGATGCAATACACTCGACACTAGATGGCAGATTGAGTCTGATGTGTGCAAATTACAGAACAGCTGACACAACTCGTCTGTTGACTCAACAGCTTGACTGCATTTTGTTTATATGTTTGAACAATTCATGAAAGAATCTACTAAAAAATGTCCATCGGGTTTGAATCAACTGCAGTTTCGGATAGTCCTCCATTGATCTATGGTCTTGACCACGAATGTCGATCTCTCTGTGCACAATACAACGATAATCTTCCAACTCGCTTTTTCGTTGGCACACAGTCACTTGAATCAAGTGAAAATCAGGTGCATTTACTCGAATATGTTGAAGAGAACGATTCTTTGTCGAAGGCAGTTTTTCGTCATCAGGTTGGAGAAATATGGCATTTAATATCTCCATCAAAACAAACTAATCGCCTCATCACATGTTATTCGTCACACAGTAATTTAAACAAAGTTGAAAATCAGTGCGCCTTATGGCAAATTCCAATGGACATTTCTGCAAATTTGAGCGAAGATGATACTCAATCAATGACTGATTTAGTTAAAATTCATAACTTTAACAAGGATTCATTAGGAGTTGATGAAAATATAGGCAAAATGGCAAGATTAAAACCGGACGAAGAAAGCGAGTTGATATTGATGCTAGAAACAAAACTTGTTCACTTGGATATCGAGACCAAGAGCACAATATCGTTTATATCGAGTGATACGTTGAACAAGAACATGAACAGACTTACTAAGATGAACACGTTTAGTTGGAGTCCACATTTTAACGGCAACGTTATATCGTTAGTATCGAACAATAGCATTTATTCGAAAGATCTCCGTTCATCAAATGCTGCATGGAGCATTCCACAGGCCCACAGTCAGACCGTCCGGGATATTGATTTCAATCCTAATTCGCAGTATTACATTGCCAGTTGTGGCGACGATTGTGAAGTCAAATTTTGGGATATTCGAAATACTTCGAAACCTGCACTGAAGATGCTTCATCATTCACATTGGCTTTGGTCTGTAAGGTACAACTCATTTCATGATCACTTGGTATTGACATCTAGCAGTGATGGCAATGTCAACCTATTAAGGGCTTCTACAATAGCCTCTCAACCATATGGACACTTGATTGAGGATGAATTGGACGACGAAGATTCGACCATAAAAAACTTACTTCTTTCCAAACAAAAATTAAATGATGGACTCATTCTCAAATTTAAAGACCACGAGGATAGTGTTTATGCCATTGAGTGGTCTCCCAATGATCCATGGATATTTGCTTCACTTAGTTATGATGGACGATTTATCATAAACAAGGTACCGGAAAGTGAAAAGTTGTCTATCTTAAGCTAGAAATATGTATTAATACCGATGAAAATAAATGTTCTTTGTTTTCCTCTGATCATGCATTTTCAAATGGTTTCCATGGTAATGCATTACGCAAATTTGCACAAATATAAAACCAAACGAATAATGCTGCAACTTAAAAGCTGTTAATGCAATATTTGTCAAATCATGGCCAAACCAGTTGTTCAGTCTTTAATTTTCTTCATTGCCAATAGTTATGCTTGCTTCTACACGATTGTACAATTAATTCTTTTTGTGTACAAAGGTAATTCTCATAGCTAATCTAAACTGGTAAACTTTTCAATAACTTAATAACAACTTTTCTTGCAGGAGTTTACTTAGCTGATCGTGTTTGGATTTATTCTTTAGAAATACTACTTTTTGTCTTGTTAATAAGCTCGGAATTTTTCCTTTTATTAGTTCGATCTAGTAAAAGTTATCTTGTGGCGGTTCTCTATTTTGTCTCTGGTCTTGTTGCCACTTACTTTATTTGGTGGCAACAACACATTCTATACGTGGAAGTGATTCTTGGATCGACATTCATCTGCATCAAGTCATTTGTGTGGTGCACATTGCTCTTTTCTGTCGTCAAAGTTGCGCTTTAACGGCAATACACGTGGCTGTGGGCGGGTTCAATTATACATCACCGAGTTCGACAGCTGATTTTCTCGCAAAATTTGTGTGACTCCTCACTGAGGACCGGCATTTGGGCCACAATATGGCTTCTAAGTTGTGTAATGTGCTCAAAAGCGAAACTGAAACTCACTTGACCATTCTTTTTAATTTTGTTCATTCTTCCGATGAACGATTATTTTCTTTTAATCGAAACAAAGATGAATCACTCTCCGTATTGGTCAAAAGAATGCGAATAAATTTTGAAAAATTTGTGTTTAAAGATAAAAAAGATAAAAAACGAAATTCAGGAAGTTTGATATTCGAAATTTCATTTCTTCACAATAAACAGCATGTAGATTTGAGTATGAAAAATGAAGATTTTTGGCTTGAAGGTTTTTTC
Source organism: Rhizoglyphus robini (assembly GCA_023373905.1). Taxonomy (NCBI): domain Eukaryota; kingdom Metazoa; phylum Arthropoda; class Arachnida; order Sarcoptiformes; family Acaridae; genus Rhizoglyphus; species Rhizoglyphus robini. Next base: position 3,353,271 of record JAKIJQ010000012.1, on the reverse strand, counting down.
GTTTTGATTATTATATATTGTTTTGTTTTATAACTCATTTTTTTTGTTTAGGTTCAGAATTACACATTAATGGACACATTTATGTGGTTTATTCAAACTTGCCATTTATTAAACAGATGAGATTTTCAAACACAATCTTATCTGGTTATATGATATATCCAAACGTCGAAATAATTAATGGACTCATTTCTCAAAGTGTTTTTACTTGGTTCAAAAGAGAACAACAAAAATCTTGTCAAGACAAACAAGTTCAACAGAATGAACATGACTGGGAAAAGGTGGGAATTGGGTTTGTTTATTATGTTTCAGACGAAGATATTGGACACGAATTTAAGGTTGTTTGCCAACCAAGTAACGGTACAATGTTCGGCCTCAGCGAAGAAGCAATATCAAGTAAAGAAGTAGTCACAGGACCAACCAATTGTCCCTTCGAAAGAAGACATCAGTTCACAAAATTAATTGTTTTGCCAAATCAATTTCGTATTGTTTCCTACAATTTGCTTGCGGACATCTATGCTGATTCTCAATATTCACAAGAAAGTCTCTATCCATATTGTAAAAACCAGTTCCTTTCTTTTGACTATAGAAAATTATTAATTTTAAAAGAGCTAATCGGCTACAATGGTGACTTACTTTTCCTTCAAGAAGTAGACAAAATCTTTATAGAAAGAGGCATTGGACCGATACTCGACAACCTTGGCTATGATTCATATTTCCAATGCAAAGAACAAATGGTTGAGGGTTTAGCAATATTTTTTAAGCGATCCAAATTCAATTGTTTGCAAAACCAAAATCACACATTTTCTAATTTGCTACTCAACTGCGAATTGTTTAACTTTTTGAAGTTGAAAGTTGAGGAGAATGCTCTTTTGATGGACCGAATTTCAAAATTGAAAAACAGCCTACAAATTTTGTTATTGAACTCAATTGAACAAGAGAAAAGACTATTTCTTGTTTGCAATTTGCATTTATATTCCAAAGATGACGCCGATCACATTAGATTAATTCAATCATACATTTGCTTCAAATATGTCGAAAATATGATTGAAACCATTCAAAATGATGTAAATTATAATGTTAATTTAGTTTATCAGTTACTAACTGCATTTTTGAATTACAGAAAGAATATCAAGATTACACGATTTCCCTGGTTATATCAGGCGACTTTAATTCAACACCCGAATTTGGTGTACTGAAACTGGTAAACGATAAGAAAGTGGACTCTACACTCGTAGACTTTAGGATTAGTAAGCTTAAATTGAATTAATTAATTATTCATCCGTTCACATTTTTTCTCTCTTAGACCCACAAGAATTGATTCACGATGTTTTTCTATCGCATAATCTTAATCTACAAAGTGCCTGTGGATTTCCCGATTACACTAACTACACCAAGACCTTTCATGGCTGTCTCGATTACATATTTTACGACAGTATGCATTTAAGGGTGGTTGACACTGTTCCAATGCCAAGCCATGAAGATGTTATCAAGGACACTGCACTCCCAAGTGAGAAATTCCCTTCTGATCACATTGCTTCGGTGTGCACACTCGAATGGATTTGATAATAATCACATGTATCACAATTTAATGGCAAAATACAGTCAACTTGTATAGATAAATATACAATTTAGTTCGTCTTGCTAATTTTTTGAGCCCCTAATCTCATCGGACCTCTTTTGGCTTTTGTTGTATTAGAAGTTGTGTTGCTAGTAGCCGTAGTCTTTCTCAATGTAGTCTTTTTTATGTCTATTTCATTAAATGGATCCACATTCATAACTGGCACTGGTTTAGTTTTAGTTTCCGTTTGCCAATCCGAATTCCAATCATCTAAATCTTCATTCCATGGATTGCTGGCAGGTTCGCTATATTTGTTCTCACTATTCTTATCTTCACTGACTTTTGATGAAACGCTCCCTAAATCACCAAGTTGAGATGACATGTCGTTGTCCCATTCTTCGTCCCAGCCATCTGCTGCAACTGGCTGCAAATCTAGATCACTTGCACAACTTTTATTATCACTTTCACTCGACTTATCCGTAATCTTGATTTGATTTGTTTCCTTATTCTGACTAATGTGGGTCGTATTTTGATTTTTAATACTTGATTGCGAAGGCAAATTTCCTATTTTACTACTCAATGTTCCATTATCATTGTTATCGTCCACTTTAGCACGAGACAATTTAGCTGCAATAGAACTAACTGCCCAACTTAAACCACTGGATAATTTTGATGATACATTCGAACCAGATTGATTGATTTCACTCTCTGAAAATATGATAAAATAAGTGTAAAAATGCTTTATAAATGCAAATATCTTACCCAATTGTTCAATCACAGATGGATCTTCAGAATACTTTTCCATTTTTGTCATGAAACTCTTGAGAGCAGTAAAAACATGTTCCCGAACTTGTTTTTCTGGGTCCATTAATATCGTGCACAACACGGGCATAATTTTCGAAGTGCAATCTTGAAGAGTAAAGAAGTTCTGTGTAGCGGAAAGTGAAAGAATTCCAGCAATTCGAGATGGAGGAAATGGGTCTCTGAGTGAACGTATAAATGCGGGCAACATTATGTTTTGTCTAGTCTGAGGTTGCAAATGGCCAGCAATTTTGCCTAGGCAGACAATTGTATTTGTCCGAATTCCTCCCTCTGGATCTTTAAATTGAATTCGGGCAAAATGCTTCATAATTTCATCATTTAGATTTTGACTATTTAGTTTTGGAGCTAAATAATATATACTCTGTGGCAAATAAAATATTTAATCAATAGTTCAATCTTTTCTTTATCTTACTTTAACTGTTTGTTCCCTAATGACAGGATTAGAATCCATAAAACCTTGAATGAGATGAGGAAATATTTGTTCGTTTATTAAATTAGAAGGAATGAATTCAGCATAAGTTTCCATCTATGAAGTAGAATCTCATAAATATATCATTATGATTATTCTACCTTAATTAATTACCTCTTTCAAGAGTTTCGATCGTATGGAACGATCTTTAGAAGAAAACAATTTTATAATGCAAGGCACCATTTTCTTTTGGTACTCAGATTCGTTGAGAACTTTGCCAATCTTAGAATCAGAAATTAATAAAATAAAATAAATTAGATACGAATAAACTAAGCTAAACTAAATATACCTTGAACAAAAGCTCTAAAACATTGGCACTTGCATCACCATATTCTAATGAAGTAATAATTAATGGAAGAATTTTGTTTTTACAAATGTCATTTGGAAAAGATTCTAATCGACTGTTCAATTGAGAGAAAAATCTATTCTTCTCAACAGAATCTTTAATCTAAATAAAATAAAAAATATAATAATAATTATAATTAATACCAAATCAAATCAAACCTGAATTTCTTCGAGGAAAACCATTGCTTCAATAAATATATTCTTGAAATATCCATTAGGTTGTTGAGCTTTTTTAATAAAATCTTCAACGCTGCATCTTGAACGACAATTGCTAACAATTAGCGATGCATAAAGTTGAGAAATCTTTTTCGATATCTTCCCAACGCTTTTTAACTTTTCTTGATCGGGCAAAATACCATTGAAAATTTCCCAAATTAAACATCCCAGTCCCCAACTGTCAATATTTCTAAGGTTAAGTAAATCATTAATTATTTGATTTAAAAAGCCTAATAAGGTTTATATACTTATTCAATTTCCGATTAGAATCCGTCAATTCGGGAGGCGTGTACTTTTTATGGTTGTAATAAGTTTTGTAAGGGTATGAGTCGTCAACGTGAGATAAATACTCAAAGTTTGATATTTTCCAATCTCCAGCACTATTCACATAAATAGAAGGTAAGGACAAATTACCGTGGATCAAGCTGCAATCGTTATTCAAGAAGCACAATCCTTTGGAAACGGAAAGAACTCCCCAAGAAATGGCAAATTCTTTTTGTTGTACACTCAAGTTGGTCATATTATCCAAATGGATACGCAATGGTTCGACATACTCGGTGACCATAATAATATATTTGTCAGTCTGTAAATTAACAAATAGATCAATTATAATATTATGGCATTTTTTGTTTATACCTCCAAAGAATCGATATATGTCAATATTGATGGATGTCGAAGTGTTTTCAAACGCTTGACCGCATTTTTGGCTAACTCCAAGTATGATTCTTCGTTTGGCCTGATTTCATACCGAAAAACAATAACAATTTCTCCAGTAGCCTGTATACAAATAGCTAAAATTTAAAATGCAATTTTACTTCACAAACTATACCTTTCTTTTGCCTTTATGCATAATCCAAAATGAACCTTCATCTTGAAACAGGACCTCTGCGACTTCATATGCAAAATCCTTGGAAGGATCGCGTGAAAACAAGGACCACATTTGGACCAGAATAAGTGTCAATAATTGATGGGCATCAACAAGACAAAAACAAAGCAAAAGCTCTATGCAGCTACGTGTTGTACTAAATTTATAGTGAAGCCCTCAGTAGACAGTGTACCCCGAGGCGTTGAGTGTCTACTGAATAGTTTTAGCGACTCTGTCACCGATTTACTTTGATTTGAGATTTTGCTACACGCTTCGACTACTTGTCAATTGTCTGTTGGTTTTAGTTGAAATGCACAAAAATGTCCCTCTTGTTATCAGGATTCTATCCTCCTCGGTGTCAATATCGAAGAAGGCTGGCTCAATCATTCGCGATATAATGCACAGTGGCAATCTGAACATAGTCGAGAAGGTAATCCGTCCGCTTCCTTTTGTGTTTTTCTGGTGCAATGACCATATTTTGATAATTTTTGTATTTATAAGGGCATTAACGATCTTCAAACAGAAGCTGATCGAAGTTCACAGAAATGCATCGTCAAATCATTAGCTAATCAATTTCCTAAAATTTCAATAATTGGTGAAGAGGTATGTCGATTTTTATTATTATAGTTGTCATTGCCTCTTGTTATTTTTAGAATTTGGATAAAAATTATGAAGTTCCCCTTGATTGGGTTATTACCAAATTAGATGATTCAGTTTTAGGGCAAAAATGCCCAGAAGAGTTTCAAAATATTAAGGATGAAGACGTAGTTGTATGGGTTGATCCATTGGATGGCACCTCAGAGTTTACCCAAGGACTTTTGGATCATGTCACAATTTTGATTGGACTCTCGGTTAATGGAAAAGCTATTGGAGGTGTCATTCATCAGCCGTTTTTCAATTACAATGTATATATTCTTTAATTTTAGTATTGATTTTCTTTTCTAATAGACCAATTTTCAACAGATCGAGGAAAACAAAGCTCAACTAGGAAGAACCATTTGGGGCCTAACTGGTTTAGGTGCATTTGGCATTCAAAAGAGTTCACCTCCAATCAATAAGCTTATCGTGACTACGACCCGGTCGCATAGCAATGAACTAATCAACAAATCAATTGAAGCATTTTATCCTGATCAAGTAGTTCGGGTCGGTGGTGCAGGAAATAAAGTTTTACATGTGATAGAAGGTAAAGCTCATGCATATGTTTTCGCAAGCCGCGGATGTAAAAAATGGGACACTTGTGCACCAGAAGGAATTCTTCACAGCCTTGGAGGCAAGCTGACCGATATCTTGGGTAATTCGCTGACTTATGACAAGAATGAAAATTTTACAAACGAACTTGGCGTTCTTGCCTCTCATTCAGCAGACGATCATCCCGGCTACTGTCAAAAGATTCCTTCTGAAGTCAACGAGCGCTTGGTTGCAAATGCCAAAATTAGTGCCTGACTAGCGGTGATATTTAGTTCTTTATACAAATTATCATGTTTGATTCTAAATTTTAGATTTAAGAAATAATAGAAATTGTCCGGTTAAGGTTCAAACAATTTATGAACAAAATTCATCAACGAATAAAATAATTTTAATGGGAAAATTTCATATTCAATATTTAAAAATTTGTAACTCAAAAATTAACCTTAATTGCTGTTCCAAAAGTTTGAGGTATTTAGAATTCTAAAGATGTTATAAAACATTTTAGATTGTTCAACAAATAAATAAACAAACTTGATGTGCAAATCGCACAGTGCAATCATTCAATGAATCAATGTATTTAAAATACCGTATTTTGAACTGTTTCTTCGTGTGTAACGAGCACATTGTCACCTCATCTCTGAACGGCCCTGTCCTTTGCAAAGGCAAAACAGCCGAGTAGTCGACTTGTCTGCTTGTTTTGTTTCATCTCGGTACGTGCCACGATAATCATGATTTCGGCAAACGCACGATCTTCGGGTCTCACTCAATACATCAAGGCCGTCACCCAAAGTGCCGGTGGACAACGAGTGACCGCTTCTTTTCCATCCTTGAAGCGAGAATGGGATGAGCGGGCAGAAAAATTGCCTTCGCTTTTGCCAGCATTCGCCAACAACATCCAACTTCATAAACTAAACATCAACCAGGGGAAGAAAACCTTTAATTTAAACGCCCACCTTTTTAAGAATAAGAACCAATCTATTTCTGGAATTGGAGGTAATTGTATATTTATCTGTATTCAATGGAATTCTAAGTTTTTTTGTTTACCAATATTAGTGAACCATCAATATCGACTGGCTCACACCGATGTTTCTATACCCGATTTTTCTTCGTACCGACGGCCGTCAAACAAAGACCCGACAAAGAGTGCTTCTGAAACTGTTGATGATCGACGTGCTTTTACTTACCTAGTTACTGCTGGTGTTGGTGTCAGTGGTGCTGTTGCCGCTAAGCATGCTGTTCAAAGTGTTCTCAACATGTTGGCTCCTGCTAGAGATTGTTTAGCTTTGAGCAAAATCGAAGTAAGCATTGCGAATATTCCGGAAGGCAAAAACGTCACTGTTAAATGGAGAGGTAATTTATATTTATTTACATATGTTCAATTTTTTAAAATTATTGAATTATTTAGGAAAGCCTGTTTTTATTCGCCGTCGTACTAAAAAAGAAATTGCAATTGAACGAGCTGTTGACATTTCACAGCTTCGAGATCCAGAATCAGACGAAAAGCGTGCCCCCAATGCTGAATGGCTTATTGTTGTCGGAATTTGCACTCATCTGGGTTGTGTGCCAATTGCAAACAAAGGCGATTTCGGTGGATATTATTGCCCTTGCCACGGTAGCCATTATGATGCATCCGGCCGCATTCGTAAAGGGCCTGCTCCTTTGAATTTAGAAGTTCCTGCTTATGAAATGACTGGCGATACTCTTGTTATCGGTTAAATTGTTTAATAACTTTCTCAAATCTTAATTATTTAAACCAATTAAAATGTATTTTAAAACTAGCAATCGAAAATTAGTATAAATAAGTTGTTTTATTTTAAGCTCTACATTTATTTATTAATATTTATTAATTCGAAGAAAATATCATAATGAAATACGAAATTTTTTGGTCTCGTGAGAAAAGATGAACAAATTGGACTGTCAGTTCGTTTGCAGATTTTCCAGTGATTGAGGAGAAATCGCGAAGTTGAGCAAAATGGAAATGGACAGGACAATGTCCACTAGTCCATATAGTAATACTTGATAGCCAATTTAAAGTGGCCATGGGGTCCTATTATATAGGACTCCGATAAAAGTAAAATGTATAATAAATTATTTATTAATAATAAGTAAATCTATAAAAGTAGATGTTTTTATTGTATTATGAAGTGCGCATGAGCAATAGATTCAGTACTGTAAACACAAGTGGTGTAAACATTAGTAAATTAATGTATATACCGTATATATACATATATATATATAATATACGCGTCTGCAAGACTGTGTGATTCATTGGTTGCTTATGACAACATTCTCATTGACGTTTCGAAAGGACTCAATCCCAATGACTAACTCTTTTTCTTCTTTTTCTTTTCTTACTTTATTTTGCTAACTCGAGATTGCAATTGAATTAGTGCATCGCCATGGACGATAGTGTTCTTTCATGCACTCGAATGGACCGAGCTGCTCTCAAGTCTCAGCGACTGCGAAATCCATTCTTGTTGAAAATCGATCCAAACTCACTTGGGGTGGACAATTACAGCAGCGGAATTGAACTAAATGTTGTTTGTGAATGTTCGTTCTGGCTTTTTTCTTTTTGGGCTGTCAACATTAACAGTTTTCATCAAAAACTTGCAATCAGTTGGGATATTTTGAAAAATCAATTGATTGATGGCAAATTTATTGAGAACTCTGCTATTTATTCTAACGACCCAGAATTGTAAGATTGATGCTTTGTTTGCTTGAAATTAATTATTGTATTATAGGTACCAGGATGAATACAACAAAATTACTCACAAAATTCCAAGTCCTGAAGATTTGGACAAAAGTTTGTTTGGCTCAAATCAAAGAGACAGATATCCATTGGTTGTTATGATGGTATAGTTGTTTTGTGTATAAAGTGTCCCTGTTATTATCGCAAATTTATTCATTTTAGGCATTAAACGACAAGGAAATTGAGGACCAGATTGAGATAAACGACATCGTAAGTATAATCTTTGTTTTAAATATAAAAATTTAATTGAACTTATTTTTAAGGTTCTTTTGGTGTCAATTATTCATTTAAAGGACAATGTGATTCCTCTGGAAACAAGCATTATTGCTCAGTACATCAAGCGAAAGTCTGGCATTGTCCTTAACTTACAGGATCTCTACATATCAATCGATAATGGTGATAATATGCCTTATTGCGTTATTTGCCAGGAAAGTTACATTACACGAGCACTCTTGCCATGTCGTCACGCATGTGTTTGCTCAGAATGTTTCCAACGAATTGATTTATGTCCTCTTTGCCGATCCACCATTCAGAGTTTTATTCCATTCAATCAACCAAGCGTTCAAGCTAATCCACAAAACAATTCATCGACTGAAGAAAACAAAGACAACCCTAATAACCGCAACGGATGGTTTTCAAAAGTTGTCAACTTTTTCAAGTTTAATTAATTTAAATTTATAGGAAAACAGCAATAAATAAGAAACTCTAAATAAGCATGACAAAAGTATACATTTATATAACTATTTCACATGTGCACGTTTACTTGGTGGAATCAGGTGTTTGGGCAACTCGTTAGGGACTTCATAATTTTTTAATTTTATGCTGATCAAATACATTGCCAAAAGAAATTCCTCCAAGTCTAGCATTCCATCTCGGTCAATATCTGAAAGGCTCCAAATTTTATTCAGAACTTTAGCAGGCAGACTAGACTTCAACATTTGTGCCTTTGCTTTGGATGCTAGAATAGTTTGCAAAAAAATTATTGTTACACATAATGATGTCAAGGACTAACTTACCTCTCACTTTGTCGCTTTCATCTTTCAACTCAGCAAATAATGGTTCGTATTGCTTCTTGAAACGTTCGATTACCCAAAAATTTCCGTCCAACGATCCTTCATCAAAACCTTCACCCTTTTCGAAGGAAAACGGCGAGTCATCTAATTGGAAAATGTGTTGCGATTTTTCTTCGTTTATCCTGAGAGGGTTATAGATTTAAAAGATTTATTCATTCATTCATTTTCAAGTACACAACCACCCTCCCGAAGGAAGTTGGACCTGGCCGAGCCCATTACAGGCCAGGTTTTTCCGTTAGGGTCGCGTAGGGCAAGTTAATGAGCCTTTGGATAACGCACAAGAGGCTTACTCAACACAGAGGATCGAAGCCCTCTTTAAAAGATTTAAATCTTTAAAATATCTCTCAGAATTACCTCGAAACTATTAACGGAATATCCACGTTGACGAACATTTCCTTATTGGAAAACAAAGTTTGATTATGTTTGTGGAATTTGCCCCAATCTATTTTGAGCAAAATATCTTTCAGCTGTTCTTTCTCTGGAAAATCGTTTCTGGAAAAGTCGTGTTCCTTTTCAATCTTGTTATATATTTTGCTAAGCTTTTTTAGAAGACTTTTCTTGGTTCGTTTCTTCCATAAGTGTCTTAATATCACTTGTCTATACTTATCTCTAAGTATTCTATGAGTATTGATTAGTAAGATAGTTAAATTCTGTTTTCACTTACGAAATTATATAGGCATGAATGGACACTTCTCTGGCTCTTTTCACCAGATAATTTGCTTTGCGAAGTAGACTTTCTTTGGGTAGGTTAGAAAGATCTTCAAAAATGCGAAACTCTTCAAATTCGTACAGTTTCCTGTTGGTTTCGTTTGCAACAGGTTGCCCCCAAAAGGAGCCTATGTAGATTTGAATAACTTCTTTTAGCTCGAGGGTTTGTCCTGTGGTGAAAGAGTTAGAGCTATTAACACTAATCAATGACAAACCTAAGAACCACATTAGTGCGCCATAGATTCGAATCAGTTCTTGTTCGTTGACCAGATCTGTTTTGTTGAGGACAATTCTCAGTTTATCATCATATGTGCGGATCATTTGCACAATTTTCTGAAAGTCTCCAGACAATTCTAATTTATTTGCATCTACAAATAGGAAAATTCTGTCCGCACGTTCTGCAAACCATTCAATGACTCCCTTGTAATCGTAGCCATCGCCGTTGTTCGATAAAATTCCAGGTGAATCTATAATAGTTATACCTGTCAGGAAAATTGACTCGTCAATCAAAATATGTTAATACGCCATTATTAAAAGTACCTTGCAGAACTGGCGAATTCACCAATGAGGCTTGAAAACGATTTAAAAATTTGTTACCAAACTTGATGAGCGGTTTGAACGGTTTGTTTCCATCGATGACCAAAGCATTTCCTGGAATGATTGAACTTTCTTCGTTGTACATCACAGCGACAAACTTGTCCGTTGTTGGCTCCGGACCGATTCGAATTCCCGGGTAGTCTTTATCAATGAGGTACCTCACGAAGGTTGACTTTCCCGACGAGTACTGTCCAATTAGTAATATGATCGGTTTTGAACTGAAGTAGGCATCATCAAGTGGGGGAGAGTGGAACGTTCCAAATCGATAGTTTTCCTCAAAGGGCTTCAGTCTATTCTGGTATGTTTTCTTGAGGTCTGTCAGGTCAATTAACAATTAACAAAATTTTTACAAAGTGATTTAAAAGGACAAACCTTCTGCTATGGAATTGGTATTCTTGTCGACACTTTGTATATATTCTAGTAATGTTTTCTTGTCTACGAACCGGGGAATTTCAAGGTAAAGATCCTTTGGAACGAGTCCATTGGAAGTTGCAGTTGACATTGTGACCGTGTACTGTGACAGTCTGTGCCTAACTGAATCGATGACAATTCAATCAGGGGTGCACTATGCACGTTGTGCTCTGCACGAGTATAAGTGAAAGAATTCCGCACAGCCGAAGGATTGAGCTTGCCAAAATTGGCACAGATGACGCGATTGTTATGCGTGCAGCCAGAAGCGGGGAAATTTTAGCTATCTAACGAACTGCAGTGAAGCCGCAGTGATAGTGCGATACTAACGGTGACAGTGAGTGTTCGAGTTGGTCACCATTACCAGAAGACATCGACACCGATCACTCGCCAGTCTCGACATTGCATCTACATACATACACTCGTCCCTGTCAATTTCGTGCCATCTAATATCGATCACATATTTGCTATGTGCCGTCATAATTCCTGATTGATTCTCCTGTTCGTGGAATTGCGCTTGCAACCCAATCCTGCCAAGTGCCCATCGAAGCGTCCCAATGATAAGTGTGTCTCTATACGTGATCGACGTGTGCGTGAACATTAATTGCGGCACGATAATAGTCAGTGTACTAAGCTGGTGACTAGAGTGGGCTCACTTGTCGAGTGCTGACAGTGATCGAGTTAATTGCGATCGACTTGCATTGCCCATTACAACAATGCGAGATGCTGACAAGCACCAAAAAGCGCTCACCAAAGTGGCATCGTCAATCTCGAATGCTAGATATATCTCCATCGATCGACATCAACGGTACAGACAACCTTTTATTTCCACTAAAGATCTATACTTGATTTGGGCAAACTCAATGCAAGCCGATGAGTTCGTTCGCGTCAATTCAGCATTTAGTATCAGTATACAAGACAAACACGATAAAGCAAGTTGGTTTGTTGTCATCCACACAAGTGCATCATTGACGTTCTTATTCTACTTGATATAGCTCAATCCGGAAACGACAACTACAATTGGCAAATAAAGATTTAATGAAGATGAATTGCAGGCTGTTTATTGAGAAGGAAAAGCAATGTATACTCAGATCGAATAACAAGTTACAAGTGTTATAACTATACTGTATGAAAGTGACCATGAATACAATATTTTTAGACTAGCTATTTTCTGAACTCTCGGTGGAGTCGGCTGTGGATTCCTTCTTTTGTTTCCACAATTTAGCGGCTTCCAAAAATTTGAGATGAGGCTGAGACTCTTTGTCAGGAAAGATATAATCAAAGTATTCTTCCCAACCAGCATCGGTCCCGTCGTCGGTCTTAATTTTCCTTCGCTTTTTCACCTTTTTGGGCATTTGTTTGCGCACTTCTGCTAGTGACTTTTCATCGCCATTTTCAGTTTCGAATTCAAGCCAGGCCTCCAGCAACATAAGGCGAGACTCTTTTTCGGGACAATCTTTTAAAGATTTATTGGCTCTTCCAAAGATGCTTCGCCCTTGCATTACTCCCAATTGGGTGTCATCCTTGTTGGCAATTAATTCGAATCGAGCATAGCTGATCCAAACTTTTACATGTTCGGTTCTTTCTAATAGCTTTTCATACAATTTTCTTGCATTTTCAAAGTTTTCTAGCTCAATTTCGAAATCAATGTACGCTTTCCAGATGACTTCAGGCATATCTAGTCTAGGCTGGTCAATGGCTATATCAAATAGAGATCTTGCTCGGTCAACTTCGCCAAGGATATTTTCCAGTTCGGAAAACTTCATCCAGGCCATGCAATTGTGAGGCGCATATTCGAGGTATTTTTGGTAAATGATGCGACAGCGATCAAATTCACGAAGTTGAATCTCAAATTCGATGTATTCTTTGAATAACTTTTCCTTTGGACAAAGGCCAATTGCCGTACCAAGAAGTTTTCGAGCCGCAACTAAATTCTTTTGTCGAACTTCAAACTTTGCAGCCATCACCCACACTTTAGCAAAAGTGAAGATTTTGTGGGGAATCAATTTAAGTGCAAAACTGTAAATATCACGAGTTCTTTGATATTCCTTATTAGTGAGTTCCTCATAGATGGCATAATATATCCACAAATAAATGTATCTACGCCATAATCTCTTTTCCTTTCCTAGAGGAATATTTGAGACGGCTCGTTCATAAATTTCACGTGTCTTGTCGACATCGCCTTCATTCTCCATTAGTCGAATGTAGTCAAACCAAATGTCATAGTTATGAGAATTATCTTTCAATTCATCTTCGTAGAAAGCTTTTCTTTTACTGAATATTACGTCTTCAATCTCAAAGCGATTGCCGTGTTTCTTTTCATAAAGAGAATATTGTTTGAATATTTCTTGTCGATTTTCAACACTCAACTTCTCCAGTGCGTACTTATAGATGACACGAACTCGATCATATTCGTGTTGGTTCTCCTCAAATTTTGCAAAAGACATAAATAGCCGTTCATCCAAGTGGTCATCTCCAAAAAATTCAATCGCTTTTTCATATACATCGCGCGCGTTTTCGATAAAAGTCTGCTGTTCCTCAAAGTGAGCAAATTTGATCCAGTTTCTAACCACTGGATGAACGGTAACAAAGCGAGCATAAATTTTCCGTGCTCGGTCGATTTCTTGATATCTCAACTCAAATTTGATAAAAGTAAACCAAGCTTGTTCATTTGGTTCCCAGTCCATCCATCGCTCAAATACCTGTCGGCATCCAGGTATGTTGTTGAGCATTTCTTCCATGTACACATATTTGTACCAAAATTGGCTCACTCTTGGCAATATAAGAACTGCCCGGTCAAGAACATTTCTAGCGCTGTTGATCTGTCGGTTTCTCATTTCCATTTGAGAATATTTGAGCCATATTTTTATATTTCGATAGTCAACATCGAGAGCACGCTCGAAAATTGATCGGGCTCTTTGAAGTTCTTGCTGACTCTCTTCCCATTTTGCGTATTTGATCCAATTTGCAAAAGATGAACGATTCTTTCTGATTCCATCCTCAAATGCTTTCCTTTTTCTCAGTTGATAGTCGGCTAATTCATCTGGATCTGAAATCTTTTGTTTCGGTGGTGGAGCAACAATTTCCAATTCACGCTCTTTTGCTTCACGAAGAAGCTGTTCAGCAGTGATTTGGACATCTGCCGGGGCCTTGTTTTTCACCTTCGTTTTGGCGGCTTTTCCTTTGATCATTTTGAAACGATTGTCAGTTTGGTCACAAATAGTACAAGGAAAAAATAAATGTTTGGATTGATGGAATGCAGTACCAACATGAGACGAACTTTCAATGCGGCTTACAATGAAAATAAAGGTATTCAGAAAATAACAAAAAGGGGCGGTGAAGCCCACAGTTACACTAAGTTATTACTATGTAAAAGCAGTAGTAAAAACTTTCAGTGGTCCGCAAAGCACACTGCCACTGCATATGTTCTCTGAAATAAGGCCACACACACATGACGTAACCTTAAAGCTCGAGGCGTTTATTGACTCAACTGGACTGCAAACTGTCAAACAGTTTTCATTCGTCGTTTCTCTACATTTTGTCCATCAAACCCGAATCTCAAGAAAAATGGTTTGTTCTTTCTGTTTCAATTGATCTTATTTTATTTTATTTTAAAAATTTCTTTTAGATTCGTTTCATTTTGATCCAAAATAGAGCTGGCAAGACTCGATTAGCCAAATGGTACATGAACTTTGATGACGATGAAAAGCAGAAACTAATCGAAGAAGTGCACGCAGTTGTCACTGTTCGAGATGCAAAACACACTAATTTTGTCGAGGTATATTTACTTACTTTGTTACATGTAGTTTGACATATATACGTTAATATTTACGTTTATTTTTATTTATTTTTAGTTTCGCAATTTCAAAATCGTCTATAGACGCTATGCTGGCTTATATTTCTGCATCTGTGTCGATGTAAGCGACAACAATCTGGTCTACCTCGAAGCGATACACAACTTTGTTGAAGTTCTCAACGAATACTTTCACAATGTCTGCGAACTTGATTTGGTTTTCAATTTCTACAAGGTACATTGTATATCAGTGGAAAAGATAAATGATTTATTTGCTTATTTTAGGTATATTCGGTAGTAGACGAAATGTTTCTTGCGGGCGAAATAAGGGAAACCAGTCAAACCAAGGTATTAAAGCAACTGTTAGTCTACAACTCATTAGAGTAATGTTTTCGAGACCAAATCTTTTGCCACTAACCATTTACTCGATATTTTGTTTTGTGTATGTGTGTGTGAGCACTTTACTTTGCAATATCATTTATTATACTATTTATTTGTGTTTTATTTAAATTGGCCATTGATTCTGTAACATACCAAAAGTAGGTGTTAATATACAATTAAAACTAATAGCAAGATAAATTGGGTAAATCTCATTGAGTACCTACTTGTGTCACTCGTC
Source organism: Rhizoglyphus robini (assembly GCA_023373905.1). NCBI lineage: Eukaryota > Metazoa > Arthropoda > Arachnida > Sarcoptiformes > Acaridae > Rhizoglyphus > Rhizoglyphus robini. Next base: position 3,337,861 of record JAKIJQ010000012.1, on the reverse strand, counting down.
TCAGCATATATAGCATATATTAAAGAATGCTTTGGTTCCATGATGAATTCTATATACCGCACACGGTTATTCATGCGCTCTCAATATTGGCTCAACCTAGATGAGTGTGTTTGGATTGTTGGTCGATTTGGTTTGACTGGTTAAGTCGCAATCCTCGCAAAATGACTCATCTTTCGAAGCTTATTTTTACTATCTCCGTGATTGGTTCTTTAGCCCTGCTTGTTCACGCCAAGCAGCGCCTAGTACGACAAGTTTCACTGCAAACTTTATCTTCGACATCGACACCATTTCTTGATGGCAAACATCCCTTGTACATGAGTCAATTGTCGAACAGTTTGCACGGTCAAGTACAAGGTTCGATTGAGCAAAAGTTTCAGGTGAACAAAAATTCCATCATTCGAACGCATGACTCTAGGGCACTTGGAGCCAAATATTTGAACGAAACCGATTTGGCTTCAAATGAGGATTGTTTGCACTGGTGTTGGAACACGACCGGTTGTAACCTCGCAGTTTATGAAGAGAAGGTAAGTTCTGCTTTAATACCCATTTAAAATCAATGACATTCTCCATTACAATGTGATAGACTAGAGGCAGTTGTTATCTTTTCGACTGTGGTTCGTTGGATGACTTCAAGTGTCGATTCACGGGACATAGCTTTTATACAAGTTCGGTCCTGCAAGTTAACCGTAATTCTTATCTTCTCAATGAGTGGAAATCTCAAGCTAAACAAGAAAGTGAGCTTACTGGGTTGAAGGACAACCTGCAGCCAAAATCGTTTATTGATTCTGGTTCGTTCAAAAATATTCCAAACGAAAGTGTCAATAAAATTCTTCAAACAACAACTGCTACCAAAAGTAAGTTGATTCTTGAATATTTTGGTCTACAGCTGAATTGTGGATTTGTTCTCTGTTTAGTTTCCAAATGTCGCCATTATCAGTTTGAGTGTCGTAATAATAGTGAATGCATCGCGATCTACAATGTTTGCGATGGTATTCCACAATGTGCAGATGGAAGCGATGAAGCTATCGAACTGGAATGCCACAAATCACGACTCGGCTTGGTCAAGCCACAATCGGCTGAAATGGAATCTGCAACTAAATCGATCGAACTGTTAAATAAACCAGCAAGCGTACAGAAAACGGTGTCAAGTCAGGTAGGCCCATTCAGCGGCAATACAAACTCGATTTATAGCAATTTGAAGACTGATTTAATCTCAAATGAGCAAGGCAAACTAGCGAATTATCCCTCGAATTATGTTAACAACTACAACTACCCTCGCTCATCGAACGACAAAATGATCGACGACAATATGTTGTACTCAAACCGAGCTCAACTTGCTACCGACTATAGTAGCAACAATGGCTACGGTCTCTCAGCATGGAATCAGTATGCGCCAAGTGATGTCTACAAATCGGAAAAGCTAAGTTACGAGCCTGACCAGTACAACAGCCCACTGAAGGATTCTCTTTATTGGCCCTCGTTCAACTACCAAGCAAACTCGGAGATTCAATCTGTGCCGCAGCATTCGAGTCATCAACAGGCTGAATTGTCCTATAACAACTTACCTCTTTCCATTTCGGACAGTCGAAACCGACCTTTAGAATTCCAAACACAGGCCCACCAACAGCAGGTATCTCAACCTCCTATTTACAACAGGTACTTTAGCAATTTAGCTACCTTTTCAAAATCGGAATTATCTCAAAATGAAACTGGACCCAAAGAGAGCCAACTCCCCGCAGTTAACAAAGGTGCTCTGCAGACCGAACGTATTTCGGCGAACACATCGGCCAAGGCGGACTATTCAAACATATCGAATAATCGGAAACAGGTCTCGGTGAAGGCACCAAACATTGTGGCCATTTCGTATTTACACGACACAAGCCCTCAAAGTGGTCGTGAGACAAACAGTGCTGTTATTGCACTAACGCTAGGTCTGTTTGTTACCACAATCTTGGTGGTCATCGTTGGTTGTCGAATGAAATCGTTCAAGAAGAGAATTGCTCGAAGAGGAGGTCGCTCATTGGCACACGATGCCGATTATTTAGTGAATGGTTTGTATCTGTAAACTGGCGTTATTGTATTTGGCAGATTGACTTTTTGCTAATGGATAATGTAAATAGATTCTTTATTACAATTTGCTTGCCTATGATCATTAGACTAAACAGTAAGTTTGGTTTTATTACAAAAATTATTTATTCTGCTTTAAGTGAAACAACTGAAGAAGCTACATGTTGTCACTGGTACAGTTTGAGAGGACAAGTGGAGCCACATTTATTTACAGTCGAGTCAGTTCAGTGAAGTTCGTCAGAAAAGGTCACTTTCTCGCTATTTTCAACTAAAGTGTGTTTGCTCTTTCCAACAATTCTACGATGAACTTTTCCACTGCTTCCTTTGGTTGTTTTGCATGGATCAGCTTTTTCTGTGTATAACTTACATTAGATGGACTCAACATGTTAGGTATCACTCACCCTGAGCCAATCCTTTCTTCGTTTGGTTTCGAGATCGAGAAGTTCGTCCAGATCAATGTCTACTTCGTCGAAGCAATCCTCCTGCAAGTGAATTCTTTAAATGACAGTGTCAGCTCACACTGTGCCATACCGATTCGAAGAGCACTTGCAGTTCTTCATACATCCACATTTCTACCTTGAGTCGTTTCTTGATAAGGTTCATTTGGTGCTGTCCATACTTGGCCGTCAGGTATTTCTTTTTGCGCTCATTCAACTCAGGATTATCGGTGTTAAAGTTAACATGGTGCAGTGGCTTTGAAGTGGAAGTTTTCGCAGACATGATCGATCTGGTTAGTTCGGCGCGGTTTGGCACTCTAGTGTCAGTCAGCAGTCAGGTGGTCCAATCTAGATGGGACTAGAAAACAGGCTCGACTTGTGTCTCAAGAGTCTAACTAACTGAGGGGCGTCATGGTGTGTGATTTTGTGGATCAATAGTTACTTTTCTGGTCGATTCTATGGTCTGGCAAGGCGTCGTCACAAGTCTTCAAAGAATATGTTGCCGAGGAGCTATTTTTATTATTTACTGCACCGATGGCAATGAATTGTTGTGGTGACGTCTAACTGGCGCCCAGATAAACGTACTTTTGTGATGCTCGTTCTCCACGATCGACTGTTTGAACTGAATCCAAGATATTTCTCTTTAGTCTAGACCTGCGTGCTAAATTACTAGTGAAGCTGGCAATAAAACAACGAAACAAGCGGATGGAGACTGATTGGTGGGCGATTTGTGGTGAATAAATATAGGAAAGCTATCAAGTGTGTCGCGCAAAATGAAACTGATAAGACGTGCGATTATGCAAGTTCCATTCGAAAGTGGATTGAACGCGACAAAAATTGAGGATTGGCTTTCTTCAAAGTTCACTTCGATCAGTACTGCTGATAGTGCCAACAAGTCACTTTGGCAGTTAGAGTCAAACACGAATAAACTTATTTCGCCCAGTTGAGATAGTTTACGACAAAACACAAATCGGAGAATGTAGATTGAGATGTTATACACACTGAGTTGAGCATGGAAGGTAACCAGTGGCCAATGATTGATTGAATTGGAGCACAAACAAATGGTATCGCGCTAATGCATTTTGTGTGGTGTGTTCATCGATGTCGCACTGTGTTGGTGCTCACCAAGTGGTTCTTTCCACCAAATGACGAATTAAGAACAGTCCACTTGTGACTTGTAATGGAAACCTTGTCCGAAGACAACACAGAAACCACTGAACAGACAAGTCCGATGATGAGATCGGAGCAGTAAGAGTTGGCGGCAATGAGAACAGGTCTGCAAGAAAAAACAAAAACCGGAAAAAGCAATCGAACCATCATTGTGCACTCGAACACCATCGAGATCACCACTAGTACAACAGACACCCTTTGCCCACTGGACCTGTGCTGGTCACGCACGGTGACACGACAGGTTTCGATTGCCCACTGTCTATAAGTGATATCACTTCACGTGCTAACGATGGTCATGCTCCTGGTCACAATGCCCATTTGGTCCAATTTGTTCTATTATGGACAATCTGTGGTGCGCACAATGATTTCGCTGACGGCATTGCTCCGTAATGACTCATTGCCAGTAGTGCTCTGTGACGGTACTCGAGGTTAGAGAGAACACTCTACTTACTCAACCGATGCCATCCTCAGGCATTACTTTCGCGTATGCCACTTTAGTGTTAATGACCCTTGTAGGAGTGCATCATCAACACTGCTAATGGCATGGTTTTAATCGAGTGGTAACGGTGTTGGTTGTGGACAATGCGGAAGTGTTTCTTTCAAGGTTTCTCTCAAGGCTCGTTGACTGTAATTGTAATAAAAAAGCATTATTCGATACACACAATTGATAATAGCCGAACATTAAATTGATATAGAGTACGAGGTAAGGATAGACCAAAGATAGGAAACGCAGATAAGTTGATGCAGTCACATTCGATATCGCGATAGAACTTTGAGCCTTGAGGAAAGAAACAACATAGGCACCAACTGTTCACAGTTCAATTTGATTGATAATTAATTCAACGTGCAATTTGAGTTAATAGATCTAGATTGGAATGAGTTCCGAATGCTTAAGGATAAGCAATTTTTCTTAGCCATACTAGTTAGAGCTCTAAGACACTTATTAATTATCATGCAGTGAAATAGGCGAATTTCGTTGAATTACAGAATGAAGAAATGCTTCTTTCAGGTCTATTTTAAAAAATTTAAGTGTTCCAATATTTTTTATGTTCTATAACAAATATTGATTTGTTTTAGAATTTAAATGTTAGTGATCCAATCGTGTTGGCTTGAATCTGGACGAAGTAACACAAGTGGCCAAGGACCGATCCTTATGGAGACAAAAGTTTATTGGGATAAAGCCGCGGCCCATTTTACGGACATAGCGGTGTTGGACAATGGAATGGAATGGAATAGAAAATGATCTAATCGTGAATGAGCGCATATTGAAATTGATCAATTCAGATGTTATGTCTAGTAGTAACTTAAGTCACAATTGTATTATCGCCTATTCTTGAACAATTTAACTTATTCAATTTGACTTGAATACATAAAGAATAGTCTCCAACGCCACAAATAAATTAAAGCAATGAAATGCATTTGATTTTATATCGTAAAGTATTTTATTATAAGCCTAAATTGTGATATATTGTACAATAACTGTTTAGTAAATTAGCCGAACTAGGAAATGGATAGAAGTAGTTGGAAATGGAGGATAGAGATAATTGTAGTGGACGCCTGCCTCCCAAAGAGTTGCGAACATGTCTCGGTTTGTCTAGCCGTAAAGGCCGTCCACGGGTCAGATGTTCTTAAAGGAAAAACAACTTTTCCGAAAGATGATCCTTGAATGGCTTCTCAAAACTTCCACCGGCCAAATAAGCAAGCTTGTGGGCGTACTGACACGCAGAGGGCACAGAGATAAGACCCTATAAAGCATAAAATTTCAATGTTATTAGAAAGTCATTCATTAAAAAAAATATTACCGTCCAATTGTAGTAAAGATGGCACAATTTGTATACCAATCGTTGATATTCCACGAGAGGCCATCCTATGTTGTCCTGAAGTATGTCATACGAAGTAGGAGAGACAGTTCCTTGAGTGGTTGACTGGGAAACCAGGAAAAACTGAGGAATGTTGGCATTGACAATAGTGTGGTCTACTACTGTGCCCGACACAGGATTGTCTAATTCGCCGTCAGATCTAAAGAATCGAGTCATAATTCGCTTGTTGATGCACATGAAAGTGATTTTGCAGTTGGGGTCAGTCTGACGCGATCGTTGCTTAAGTTGCTCCAACTCGGTTTCAATAGTAAACTTGTATTGGCCTTCGGAGACACCATCACGAATGACCACAATCTTTGTAGGGTACTTGTTATTTCGCTTATAATAAGCACGTAGAGCAGCTACAAATGGAACAATGCAAAAGCTGATAAGCTGCCTGCTGTAAATGATAAAAATGCTCACCTCCCAAGCTAGTTGCAAATTGATCACTCATTTCTTCGGTCTTAACGTGGAAATTAATTTTAGAAAACCAGGATGAAAAAGTCGGGTTTAGAGAAGCAACAAATCCACCCACTGATTTTCGGCGTTTGCTTTTATCACGGAACACATCGAATCCGACCACCATAACATCATCAGGCTGACAATAAAAAAAATTGCATTACAAATTAAGCATTTTAAGGTTCAAAAGTAAATGTATTTAAAAAACTTACCATAACGTTAACATCCAAAATCCATGGCTCAGCACCAACTTTAACAGCCATCTGAATGACAATCTTCGTGCTAATTGACATGTTTCGTTTGAACAAAGTTTTGGACAAAACACACTGGGACGGAAATCCAATTTCGCAGCAAAGATGCTTTTTGATGTCATCATAAAGAGTCTTGTTATTGTTGGAAAGCACCACAACTATCATTTCAGAAGCCTCAATTTTTGAAATAGCTTGCAGGTAACCACGGGAATTGTCACCAAATGTGTTGATTATGATCGGTTGTTGGTAACGAATGCCTAACGAAAAAACGACATGGTATTAAATAGAGTGGAAACATTTGTTGCACTAACCAAAATTACGAGTCAGTTCGTTTACATGGAAAACAAATCCTTCAACAATTTTCTGATCACGGGCAGGACAAACTATGTGCCAATTAGACAACGAGCAGCTTTTGTACATGGTTTTGCCTCGAAGCTCACGGGTAAAGTCGGCACTTGCTTGATTGAATGTCAAGTGCTCTTGGGTAATAATCTTCTCGGGAGCCAGCTGAGTTCCAGAAATGTGCATCAAATCAGCCCCATATCCAATCTGCCATTTCTCGAGTTCTTCCTGCACTTTGGCGTTCGAGTTGATGACATTCAAGAAATTATGGTAACGGGTGACTCGATCTCGAGGAGTCAGCTGTGTCTTCTGAATCAAGAGTCGTTTCAAATTGAAATTGGTCTGCATGGATGGAGTCAGACCGGTGATGAAGCATAGTTCGGGCACAAGCAACAACTTCTTGGACTTTTGTTTCTTCTCAAAGTTCGAAGATACAGCCACCAACAGTGGCTGTTGACGTTCTCGGATAGTGATGTTGTAATTCTGAGAATAATATTCCACGAAGTTAGTCTTGTCTCCGCCTTTCTTGTCGAATTCTTCCATTGGGGTTTTGTTTCGGTCAACACCACAGATGCGATAAGTGCGATTGTTGTAGCGAGTCAAGACAATAGATCCAACCAATTCTTTTTCGTAATAAGTCCTTCCAGAAGCAGTCATTTCCTAAAAATATTTCCATAAGTCCATAGCAATTAACTATGGTAGTGTTGTACTTACATTTATGACGTCCAAGCAGGTCTTAAGATGAATCACTTTGTGAATAGTGTCCAATCCCATTAAAATGCCTTCCTGACAATTCTTAATAGTGGCCACAATACCAGGAATAATCTCAAGCTTGTGTTCAGCAACATGGACTCGATGCTCGAAATTGTAAAAGTTCTTCAATATTTGGATCAAATCCAACTTCTCCATGTTCATTCTCAATTGAGCGTTAAAGAAGTGCATCATCTGCTCATCATCGATAGCAATTTCTCGGACTTTTCGAACAGTAACCTTGGCTTCTTTTCGGTTGCCTAAGTTGTGAGAAAAGCTGCACGGATCCTGACGAAGCAAAGTGGTAGACATAATCGTATTCTGCTTGTCGTATATGTAGGCATTTTGGAACAAATCAGCTTCTGACTGGATCAGAAAAGTACGAGTGTCCGGGTTGACCACTTTAATCGAAAAATCCACATGGTACTGATAGATAATGATGCGAGTGTTGGCTCGAACCTTCACGTAATTAGCCAGAAGATTAACTTGTTTATCGAGCGCATTGCTTGTACTGAATGTGGGTTTAATCACCGGCTTATTGGTGCCACGATGAGTGAAACCAGTCACACTCGAGTGAGTCACTGTTAGAATTAAAATTAGAGTTAGAATGCATTTTGATTCGTTCAGAACTTACCTTGCGGCGGAATTGGTGCCTGTACCTGTGCATGTACCGGTGCTTGTACCTGTGCTTGTACCTGTGCTTGTACCTGTGCTTGTACCTGTGCTTGTACCTGTGCTTGTACCTGTGCCTGTACCTGTGCCTGTGCCTGAAACTGAGGTGGAATCTTTTCCGGCTCAGCACTTCCGGTGGGAACGATAACTCGCGGCTTATCGCCACTCGGACTAAAATTTGTGAAAAAAACTCGTTAAAGAAAGAACACAATTCCTTAGATGACACTTACCCGGGCTTGTTGAAGTTTCGGGCACGTCCACGGCCCACTGGTTGATCGGACATTTTGAATTGAGACGAAACGAGTAAGTGAAGACAAAGGTCTATGAGACGAGGTGGTGTGTATGTGTGTACACTGCCGAGTCACAGACGAAATGAATTTGGGCGCCGCATGGTTCTCTCTCTCACTCTTTATAGTCTGTGACAAGAACAGAATCTGATAACTTATCAGTGATAAGCTTGAGGAGAGCGGCAGTGAAGACACCGTAGGATATCTATTGAGACCTTCTCTAGCTCATTCGTACCTTTGTGAACGAATTATCAAAAAGGCAAGGAACATTGAAAATTCTGCTACAAAAAACAATACATTTATACTTTGTGATCAAATACATTTGTTTGTTTCAATTGGCACCAGTAAAGCGAGGATTTCCTGACAGTGATCTATCTGATTGATATTTTCTGTGCGACCACGAGGTGCGGGGAAGCCAGCAGTTTGCACACGTTGGCTTGTCACTTGACCATTTTATAAGTCGGCTGTGATCGCTATCTAGAAAAGCGATAAGACTTTAAAGAAATAAAGTTAAATGAGAATTAAGAAGATTCTGCAGTGAGTAGAGACATTTCCTATACAAAGTTTAGAGTAGTCCTAAACCTGAACGATTGACATTTGTTATTTTATGTAAGGCACCCAAGAAATTAAGCTAGTCTAGTCAAAAAACTTTAAATGCATGATACTTGAACAAAAGAATGATTTATTAAAACAGTATAAATGATTATTAACAGTTGACTGGCTTGTTTGCCTCATTGGCTTGGTTTACAACAGCGTTATCCATGTTTGAGTTAGGATTTACATTACAATCAAACATTTCGTTGTTGACATTTACATTCACATACCTAACACAGGGTTGTTGGTAATTCAAGCTATTCGGGTTGAGCACAATTCCCGAGTTGAATGGAACTTTACTAGGATAACTATTCATTGGGTTAATGCTCATATTAAAGGGCATCATTTGATTGGCCAACACTTCGTCGTTCCAAAGTTTTATATTATTTCGGTTAATTTGGTCCTCAATTTCCACGAGTTTATCATCGTTGGCGCAACTCATAGTTGAGCAAGTATCAGGCGACAGTAATTCAGTTTTCTCTGTTGCCATGCTATAGTTTGAGTTGGTTTGAGAGCCCGGATTATTTGGCACTAGATAGTCTGTAGCGTCAGGTGGAGGTCGCATTAAAGTCATCTGAAATGATTGGTCAGATATAATTCAATTTATTTCAAGGAAAATGACAACTCACATCTTTTTCTACCGATGCTGAGCGATGGAAAACAGGCAGCCTGACATTTAAGACATCCGGATCTTGTAGACAATATCCAATTCGTTCGATTATAGTGCCAAAGTTTGGTCTAAATTCTGGAGTTGCATTCCAGCATTGAGTCATTATGGCATAGACTTGAGGCGGTGTTGAAGAATTTGGAGGTTCAAGGCGGCCACCAGCAGTGACAAGCTGCATTACTTCTTGATTGCCTCTGCCAGGATAAGGCTAATCAAAAGAAACAATAAAAAATAAACAAACTTTAAATGTGCAACTTACCATATATCCCATTGACATAACTTCCCATAAAAGAACTCCAAAACTCCAAACTGAAAGATATATGAATAATAAAACTGTATTATATTATTATATTAAAACATAATGATTACCGTCAGTTTTGGAAGTGAACACGCCATCAAGGAAGGCCTCCGGAGGCATCCATTTGACAGGAAGCATTGCTTTGCCTCCTTTTCGGTAATAATCCGCTCTATAAATGTCCCTAAAAACAAACGACAAATTAATAATTCATCAACAATTTAAGCTTTTATGTATTACCTTGCCATACCAAAGTCAGCAATTTTCACAACAATTCCACTGTTGTTGAAACCACTTTTAAAATTGGTTATGTCAAAAGTTCCATTGAATAATTGGTTACTGCTTGTGCACATGCTTGAAGGCATTTTCACTTTCGAAGACAACAAACAATTTCGTGCGGCAATGTCTCGATGAATGAAATGATTGTCCTCTAAGTACTGACAACCAGAAGCAACGTCCAAGGCCATTACCATCAAATCGCCCATCACCAGCGGAGATGGAACATCTATTGTGCTTCTGCTTTCTCGCAAAAAAGTTTTCAAGTCACCACCAGGCAAAAGTTCAAGTACGATAAATCGAGGCATCTTTTCGAAGCAAATCCCAATGAATCGTACTATATTTTTGTGTTTAAATTTAGACATAATCAGTGCCTCCATGAGAAAATCCATTTCTGCTTGTTTATTTGCAGAGTATTCGGGCAATGTCTTTACAGCAACAGGCAATTCGTCTGTGACTTCACCAGGCATATTGTGCAAATATCCTTGATACACCTCTCCAAATGCGCCTTGGCCAAGGGCTCTAGTAAAATAAAATAAAATAAAAATGTGGAAGCGATTCATTACTTAGTTCATTACTTTACGAGATTTAGTTTTTCCCTTGAGATCTCTTTTAAGTCCTGCAAAGTACAGGTCGATCCTCCAAATTCATAATTTGGGTTGTACTCAGTTAAAATGTTGTGATTTCGAAGTCGACTTAGTTGAACATCAGTTGAGCTGTTCGAAAGAAGATGCAAGTCATTCGACTCGTTCCTTTGCAGTTGCTTGTGCTTGGCACTTCGCTTTTGCATGACTAAAGCAGAAAATATTATAAATAATTGCTAAACAAATAACTTTGTACACTTACACATATAAGTACAAAAAAATAAAAGAAATACAACAAGAAGAATGCACAAAGTGATCCAAAGAAGAGTAAGATAGAAAGGCCTTTCATCTAAATGCAAAGTAATGAGTTCCTCATTTGACACAGATTAAGTTGACATACAAATACAGAGATCATTCATGAACTTTCCATGTCCACAAATACATTGCTTCATTAGACTAGAGTTCAGCGATTCGCCCGTAATGAGACAGGAGAATCGGCCTTCATTGCAACAACCATCAGTTTGAGGAACAAATACTACAAGACCTTCCTGCTTTTCATTTCGTTGAGGATTCGGTGAATCATCAAAGTCACTGTACAACTGCAAGAATGATTGACTGGAGTCAACATACGATGTCCCACCATCGCCAGCTTCGGATACTTTATTAGTGTTTCCTCCATGAAAGCCTCCTCCTAAATTAAAACAAATCAATATGTCATTATTGAAAAAAAAACCTTTACAAACCTCCTCCCCCGGTTCGACAACCACCACCTCCGCCTCCGAAACCTCCATTTGTTTGCCTAGAAAAAATCAATTCAAACCAAATAAAATAAAATTGATGATTACCATTTTAAGTATCGCTTGCAGGGTAAACCGCCTTCAGCACCAAAAAGTAATGCTTTACCAGACTGATTATTTGTTATATGTTCATTGCTAATATTCCATCCACCTCCAGAGCCTTCCCCATTTCCAGAAGCCCCAATATTATAATAATCAAATCCTCTGCCATGTTGGTCTATGAAAAACCATTTTTATTAATTCTTAAAATAATCGAGATAAATAAATTACTTATAGATATTTTAAAGTCGGGGCTAATTTTGCCACTTCCGCCTCCCCCGCCGCCTGCGATCAGCAATGGCATCCATTTCTTTATGTGTGGCTTATATTTGAATACTTTATATAAATAATCATAATTAGAAAAGCAACTAAGATCACAAAAAACTTACAATAAGTTGCTCCTCCGCCACCTCCGCCAACTTCAAATTTGTTTTTAGAATTTGGTCTACTATGGTCAACAACAGGATGAATATTTTTTGAGTCATATTTGCACATTTCAAAATCCTAAAAGAAATAATATTTAATTAATTTCATTATAACAAAATGAAAAAGACACCTTTGTTGAAGGAGAACAAGCATCAGCACCAGATTGACCAATTGACATAAAAATGGTGTCCCCTTCTTGGAGAAAAAACACAGCACGAACTAAAGCACCTTTCCCCCCTGAGTGATTGTAAAGGCCACTACCGCCGTCAGCACCTCTTGCAAAGATTCTAAAACAAAATACATTATTGAGACACGATTAAATCAATTAAATAACTTACGTGTAATAGGCAGACTTAGACACAGTCCACACTTGTGTAGAATTTAGAGTTATGTTTTCAATTTCCAAAACGGCCGCACGAGCTGATGTATTTGAATAAAACTGTTCGCACTGAGAATAATTTGGACCATTTCTTCCAATTGCACCACAAGAAGAAAAAACGAAGCCTGGTTAAATAAGAATATGTATATAAATAATTAAACATCTAGTTAACTTTGTGCCTCACTTTGAATTGATTTGTTCTTCGGAATTAGAAAAGGCGTTCCCTTGATCCTACTGGGTATAGATGCAGGAGCGCGAGGTTCACTTTTAGGCACATCTGAGGAAACAAATTGCAAATTAATTCAATAAACATATTTATTTTAATAGATTAGAATTACCAATTGAAAAACATTCTTTACTTAGACTGAAATTGTCAATTGCAACCAAGCTCTTTTTAGAGAAAGAACTAAAACTTTTTAATCCAAGTTTCGCATCAAACTTGAGTCGATATCTATTGTGAAATTTGGTTGGCATTGGGACGGTCACATTTTCCCATTTGTAAAGCTTGTTCTTGTTAAACATTCGCCAAACTTGTTTTGGTTCGATTTTTTCGTTCTCAACATGAGGCTCGAGTTCCAGAGAAAGATCGCCTGATGGCGAACTAAAGATATAAGAAAAACGAACCTGGCCGGAATAAAAACCAAGTATAAATACAAATATGGTAAGAATATAGATGTTACCTTGCATGACTTGTAATATTTCGATGAAGGAAGGGAATGATATAAAGGAATTGGCTCAAAAATGGCGCTTTGGAGGTATGAACTTGCTCCGAAACGGTGAACTTTAAAGGTAACCTCAAGATGGCCTTCGTGGTTGCCATTCTCAACATGAACCCACTCACCACTCGAATTGGCATTGTCAAAATTGAACCAGCCACACAGGTTCTCATTAAAGGTGCAATAACTTCCAGTAGGCAGTTTATCTAGACGATACACAGCGAGTCATTCCATTGAGAATAGTGTCCCATTGGGTTTTGACGCTCCGAAGTAATGAAAAAATTGCCAAATTGCACAAATGGAACATTGATCACGAACGAAACAAGTTTGCTAAAGTTGCACAATGTTTCTAATAGAAAACTCAGCTGATGAAATGAAACATTGGCGATGAACTAATGAGTTTCACAGATACGACGTATGAGCTGATTTTTAATGGCCATTAGATGGCATCTGAACTAGAAGCACTGGTAAATTGTTTTATAATAATCTAATAATAACAACAATAATCTCTATCATTTTGTCAGATTTACCATTCAGTACAATGCCATTGTGTTGTGCAAATAGATTTGGCAATTCGCCATTGACAGTGAAACAATCAGCTCAACAGTTTACTTACCACAATGTTGTTTTTCGTCGTCTCCCGCTGGACAATCGGGAATAGTGTCACAAATGGCATCATTTGGCAGACATTTCTCACTGGAATTACATTTGTAATCGCACCGTTCCGTTGCTGGAAAGTGCGAGGTAAGCACATTTTCATTGCCCAGACATGAAATGAATTACTCACTTGTTTTTTTGTCTACGATGTTCAGATTGTTGATCGCGATATAGTCAGAATCAAAGGCTATTTGATCAGGTTCGAATTTTATTTCTAAATCAACACTTATGTTGATGTATTTTGGCAATTTGATTGAATAAGTGTCACACCTTAGAATGAAGAAAATGGTAACCTGTTAAATAATGTTGCTTATAAATTGTTTACGATTTACTTTTTCTGGCGATTTCCATGTATTTTCAAAATTTGTGATTCTGTGTTTGTGTCTTGACGGACAATTACATTTATGTTGCCAAGGAAATTCATGTTCAAATTGAAGGTTAGTTCGTAGTCGCCCGAGAGGAAAGTAGGACTCCTGATGGAATAAGCCAGAAAGTGGTCCTTTTTACTTTCCTCGGTGGGACGTAACAAAAGAATTTGATCTGTTTTGAATTAACTCGATTGAGCATATAATAATTAAAGGCAATAGAATAGAGCAAACCTGGTCCATTTTCATAATCGAAGTTGGAGCAGTTGAAGTTGCTCTCGAAGTGAACCTCGCCATTGAGAAAGCTCCATTCGCACAAAGTATCATCATTGAAATCACAGCTAAGGTTTTCTAATATTTTTTGAGCTACTGCATTTTGACATAACACAGCGAGTAATAGTATCGCCAGTAACTTGGCATTTGTAACGAACATTTTGGCACATGGCAATCGAGGTTTAGTACATTGGAGAAGGATGCCTTCACTGGCCACATGGCCACTGATTGATGACATTCGTGCAATGAGAACACATGTCGAACATGTCGGACAGTGGAAATGAAGCACAATTGGGGAATATTGTAGCCACTGAAAGTTGACTGTCAGAATCGAATGTCTATGCGCTAGTTGTCTGCATGGCAAATGTCGTTGGCTCACAACTCAGTAATTCAGTACTCGACTGACATTCTGCAGCATCATTCACCTAGTTGGCAGAAAGTAGTGCGAAACACATTTTCCATTTGGTGATGCACCGATGCAGTGGCACAACTGCTGCTGATGTCGTCAGTGCCACTGGAAACCCTCTCTGCTCGATGGCTGTTTTTGTTGTGCTACTGCTAGCGAGTTAGTGCCAGTCTGTTTGCAAACTAGGCCCGAACAACGTCTCAATTCATTACTGCAAATTGATATAGAACATTACGGCCATCTCCAACACTAACAGCACACTAAGAACACTAACATCCTAGGATGCGTTTGCTCCGTTTCTATAGAGACTGACGAATTTGTAGTTAACATCATCGGATGCGTTACTATTAATTGAACATTATATAGAACTGTTCCGGGCAGACTTGTCCCATGTCACAGCGCTCGGTCTCTACCCGCTCCACTCGTGCTCTGTCACTATCGAAATCTATTTTCCACTCCACACGCCAACGTAATCTGCTCAAAGTCAAGTGCAGTGCCAGTGCCGTGGCATTGCATTGAGTAAGTCTGAGTGACTGCCAAGAAGTCGGATTTGGCTTGAGTCAGTTTCGGGCAATCGATTCCACTCTAGATTGGCAATCAACTCACCATTTCTGCCGTTACTGCTTCTTAATCACCGACAGTGTTCTCACAGTAAATGCACTCTAATGCATTTGTTGTCATTTGTTATTCTTACTTAGACATATTGGCCGAACCAACTAGAGTTCAATCCACGGACACAAATTCCATACCGACAAATGGTGACATTGCGTTGGACCAAAAATTGAAATCTCAAAACATTGTTTACTTTAGTAAACTGCAGTGCAAACTATGGAGTTGCTTTGGCCTTGCACGGACAGACCTTGGCTAACCATTTTAATCTAAGTGGTTGGTTGGTTATTTATTATTGCTAGTAAACATGTTGGCTAGATTGCAAATTGAATGTCAACATGGCTTTTCTATATGGCATTCCGTAGACCGCGCCATATAGCTACGCACCAACTGGATCAGCTCGATCAGTTGACCACCGCTGAAGAAGCCATCTGAGTGAGTCCGCACGAATCGCTTCCTCGGTAGATTCGGTAGTAACCCTGATAGAGTGCAAACAATGTGTCAGTCAGTTACTGATCAGGCTGGTTCAGTACCTTTTCTCCCCAAGTCTTTCCCCAACTGTTCTTCACAATCCAGTAGGGCAAAGTTCGGTGCAGAATGCGAGTCTTGCCAACACCATAGCCCACAATGAGCACTCCGTGGTCGATGTCGCTTGGATTGCACAGCCAATTGGGTGGATGCGAGATGCCTCCAAAGTAGAACTGCATTGCGTTCGCGTTCAAGCCAATCGAAATTGGCCCGTTTGCAACGAGATAGTTCTGAAAGTAGGTCTCATTCTTGGGAAGTTCCACGTACGAGTCAATTTGCACGCGCGAAAGATTGCGATTGAAGTGGCACTTCTCCTGTTCCGCGTCGTAAGGGTAGTCCGACTCGGACTCGATTCCACCTGACAGGGTGAACAGGTGAGATCAAAGCTCTCATTGTTTTCTCTTACCTAGGCTAATTACGGTCTTGAATGCGTTGGTGGGCAGTCCGCCTCCACACCCAGCGTCGAGGTTATCGCAATCGACTAATTCTGCATGAACGAACGAATGAACAAAATTTTCCAAAGGGTCAATGGACCTCAGTAGTATTACCTTGTTCTGACAAGGAGACCGACTCATTTCGCTTCACTGCCCAAACTCCCTCGATGTTGCCTGTGGCACTGAAGGCCCAACACGATCCACACATCTCTTGGTTCTTTACCTCACTCACCACTCCTTTTGTGCTACGCCAGTCGAATGCTTGAGGTGCACCCATGTCCTCAAAATATTTATTTTCTACTGTGTTGAACAAATCTTGTGGTGTGTACCGAGCTGGACTCATACCAAGACGTTGTGCGCGGAACTCATCATAGGTCAAGTCTGCGTATTTGGTCACCCCATACACTGCCGAGCCCTGTTCGTTCATGTTGAGCTGCTTAATTTTGCCAAGATTGACCCGAAATATTTTGAATCGCTTCAATTTTTCTATACAGGAAATGCTAAATAAGAAGTCTCAGTGTTAACTTTACCTTGAAAGTCATTCTTGTATGGTTTCAAGTGTTCGTGAATAAACTGCTCAAACTGGAGAGCTTCATTCTTAAAGAAATTAAACAATACAAAACAAACCGTTAGTTGGTGGTCTTTGGCCCTTGATCACTTTACTACTAACCTTCAGTGAGAAAAGACCCAAACGCTGAAGAATGTCTTCACTTGCCTGGCCATATTCCACATAGCAAACCAATGCCACGAGCAAGAGAACAATTGTTTTAGGTATCATCTTTTGTAGAACTTTATTAGTACAATGAGAAGTAAGTACAACAATGGTAAGGAACTAATATTCAAATGAATTGAGGCGATGCTTCACAAAAAAAGACTAAGCACAAAATAAAACGCACTGAATGAAGATATGCCTCGAGCAGATAAAGAATGGTGAAATCGATCAAATGACTACCGAATGATTAGATTAGATACTTTGTGTGTGCACAATGTGCATGATAGGATAGTGCTTGATGTGCATGAGGTAAACTATTGGGGAGGTGGTCCATTGGGGTAGCTCTTCATTAGATTTGAGCTGTACTCTTTGCGGAAAAGGCAATTGAACTCGTATTCGTCTTGTGGCCAAATGTAGAAGAACAAAAACAACAATAAAGCCAACAAGTGAAATGGAAGCGAATATCGAGCTATACGACGTAGTCTTGCGAGCAAACCATCTGTTGAAGATTGGATGGTGTCAATCAAAAGGCCACTAGATGAGGATGGAGTTGGCTCAATTTGAGATCCTGGTAGAGACATTTGGTCCGGTGATGATTCTGTGCTAAGCAAGGCAGATAAGATGCCTTCAGTGGACTGTATACTTTGAAGATTGTCACTGGCGGGATTAAGGACAGGTGCAGGCATGCTTTCACTTGAGTCTTCATGATAATTAATGATGTCTTCTGAAAGTTGAGTTTGCCATTGGGGAGCATATCTGTGATTTGTATCAATGTCCTCGCCATTTGAAACATTGACAGGGTCATGTGCAACGAGATTGACAATTTTTTGGTTGTTTTTCATTTGTTCATTATCATTTCGGTGATATGGGGTGTCATCGTCACCAACGAGAACTTTGTCGAGAACTTCATCAACACTGATCGTTGATATTTCTGCATGGATTTCATCATGCGGAGTTGCATTCATATTTTCTCTGATAGATTGAATAGATTGTTTCTTAGTGGAGTCGTCAATGATGAGGTCGTTTTCTGTTGTTTGCTCCTCTTCGGATAGATTTGGTACTTCTAGTTTATTATTGGTTTCATTAGACAATGAACTCTCCTTTGGAATTATACTCTCATCAACTTGAACAGCAGGCTCAATAATTGGATGGGACTCGATTTCCATAAAGCGATTTGAGTCAGGTAGAGTTGGTAAATTGCTGTCCATGGATTGCATATTAAGTAGGATCCGCTCATTCAAGTCCACCTCACTAAGAGGTTCTTTATTTTTTATTTCGATGAGATTGCTGTCCTCATCAATGGATGCATTTTCCATTTGGTCATTATTTAAAAGATCAGTTGAATCGCGAGAACTTGCACTCATTTCAGAAACTAGCTCATTTGCGCCTGTCAAGATGACCTCGTCATCTTCATTGATGTTTTCTTGGTCTTCTGGCAAAATTAATTCGCTTCCATGATGAATTATAAATGTAGCGCTAGAGTGTAAATTATTTTCACTATTGGAAGATGTATCAATCGGTTGCTTGTATTCAGAATCTTCATCATCATCGGGCGAATTTCTAATAGAAGAGATAAAGTTTGAAATGAAATGCTTATTTGAAATCGCTTGACAATTTTTGTCCGATTGAGTGCTGTTTTCATTGCTGGTGGATTTTGTATTTTGAGCCAATTCGGAATCGGCAATTAACTGCTGCCCAGATTCGTTTTTAGTCAAGTCACCAGAAGAAAAGAGAGATTCATTGTTGACAGAGCTGCCAAATTCTTTTTGTTGATAGTTGTAGGGATCTAATGCAGAATCGCTTTCTTCAAATTGACTTGAGTGTTCGGGTTTAGTTGGATATTCTCCAGCTAAGCAAGACTCAACTGGTTTCGTGCTAAAAATTAGAAAATTTTGATTTGGACAAGCTAATGCATTTTGGCCGTGAGCATTGTCCAATAGATCAGTTATCTGAACTGTTCGTTTGAACATGTTGCACAAGTCGTCTATTTCTTGTGAAGATGTAGTGTCAGATGCAATTGGATGTTGATTCTGTCCAAAATTAGACATTTCATTTTTCTTCTCACCGGTGTCGACTTTACTGTAATTGAGTAGGTCGGACTGGCTCACATCTGAGCAATAGTCTGAGATATTAGAATTGCGACTATTATTCGAATCATCTTCCGTGATGAATGACACTTTGTCCTTTGAAACACATTCGGAATAATTCAAATCATGATCATGAAATTGGCTGTTTTTATTCGAAACATTTTCACTATCATCGGACTTTTCTCGGTCATGTTCGTAGTTCAAAAGTACATTGCTCAAACAATTAAGTTGTTGATCAATTTCACTTAATCTGGCATCAACCAAATCACATCTGCTCAAATAGGATTTGAAATTCGATCCATAATTGAGTTCAGTTATTTGGTCGGATAATTTCAATGAACTGTCGCTTGAGTTACATTTGCTGTTATCGGAAAGGTTAGACCTGAATAAATTAGTCTCTGAATAAATTGTTTGATTATGTGAAAGTTGGGAAAAAATGTCGTTGAATTTTGACTCAATTATTTCCAACCTCTCTTCAACGATATTACATTTGCAGAGGAAATTGTCGTATAGTTGGGAATCGTCTTTTGAGAAAGCATTCGAAATGGTATTTTCACACTCTAACCCTTGTTGAGACGATTCAAAGGCATTAATATCGGAAATGCATGGATTTGTGACACTATTTGATTTACTATTCAAATCTTCCAAAGAAAGACAAACGTCGGATTCTGGTGAAGTTAAAATTAGCGAAACATTTGTATCTTTTAAAGTCGAGTCGCTATTTAGAAGTTGCGTGGATTCTTTCAAATCAGTGTGTGACATGCTTGGCTTCTCACGCTTGTCATCTAGGATTTCTATGTTTTCATCATTGAAAGGCATAATGACAACACGTGACTTCTCATAATGTTCATTTAGCTCGCTACTTGTTGAATAGTTGCTTAGCTGAGTCGGCATTTTTGCTGAATCAGGCAAAGTTGAAGATTCAATTAATCTCGTGGTTGTTTCTATATCATCTTCTAATGATGATTTTGTTTTCACTGATTGACAATCGATGCCTATATTTGACACAGAAATGTTTGGTCTTAGTACGCCTGAATCGCTTGATGGAAAAAGAATTGAATCTAGCTTTTCTTCAACAATGACATTTGTATCAAATTCTTGGATGACTTCAACGTTTGGATTAGTCTCTTTTATTTCCTTCAAGTTAACTTGAGTTGAATCAAAGTTTTCATTTTGAGGCAAATCCGATTGATCGAGAGAGGAAATGTTTGTCTCAATAGTTAACATTTGATTAAGCATGTTGGTAGACTGTATTTTGGATGTGTTGGTGGAAACTTGGATTTTATCTTGGACAATTCCGATGTCCACATGTTTGATATTATCACCAAAACATTCCTCATTTGCAGTATCGACACTTTCATTGTGCAGCCATTCATCGAGGACGTTCATATTCGCTCCCAATGGTGTTTCTTTGTTAGTAATCGAATTGATCCGACTTTGAGTGTCGATGTCTTCCGATATGTAATTATGCTCTTGATTGAATTTAGAAGTAGATTGTTTGAAATTTTGGACATAATTAGTTGTTGGTACGTCGATGGCATTCAAATCAGATTGATCAACTTTGTTGTACAACTTTTCCGTGTTTACTTGTTCAAATATATCAGTATTGAAATTTGCCGATTCACCATTTGTCCTATTTTGTTGTTCATTTTTAAAATCATTTTCCTTTTCAGATGTTTGCTGCTCGTTATGATATTGGGTGAGTCTGTTGATAATATCATCAAGTTGTAATTCGACTATACAGATTTTGTCTTCCAAATTATCAAGAATTGCACTAACGATCGTGTTAGCGTTCTCCTCAATAGTAGATTTACTTTTAAAACCATCCACTAGATCTTCCTCCCACTCGCCAGGCAAACTTACGTCACTGTAAATTTTGTTCAAACCTACTTCATTCTGTCGCAGATGAGCGTCATCATTCGGCGACAGCCCCAGTACTGTTTGGGCGGACAGCTTTTCATCTGATTTTTCATCATCATTTTGCAATTCATTTTCAGCGATTGGGTGCTGCAAGTTTGTAGTATTGTCGGAATCACAAACCATATTCACTATTTCTTCATTTTCACTGCAATCAAAATAGGCTTGATTAGTTGTATTTGATTTTTTTTCATTAAAATCGTTTGTTAGTTGAGACAGATTGCTTTGTTCAGTTGAATTTAGTTCATAACTTTTGACGATATATTTTGGATCAATGATTTGTAATGTTGAATCATTTTCTAACGAATCATCAGGTTCAGTTTGAACAAGTGAGTGCACATTTGGCACTGTTGTTTGGTCTAATTCGATTGCCAATTCATTTTCCTTTTCTTGGTGTATTTCGGAATTGGGGATGTGTACGGCTATTCGGTGGGCGATATCTTGCAATTGTGACTCAATTCTATCAACATTTTCCTCCAAATTGTCAATAATTTCAGTATCAACTTCTTGTTGCTGATCAAACAATTCGCCAAACTCAACAGTTCGAGCAAACATTTGTTGTGAGTCGTCATCTTTTGGCTTTGTCGGATCAGCATCAACATTTGTGATTTGTTTTTCATCAATGTAATCATTTCTCAGTTCGTCTGTGGAGATGTGTTGTGAAGGATTGTTTTGAATTTCTTCTGTTAATGGTTCAATTGTATTAGAATCAAATTCATCGAAATTGGTTTGGTTGCATTTGTCCAAAGTGAACAAAGAGGTTTGCATTGATTGGTCGATCGTGGTAACATTCGAATCATTAGTTGAGGTTTCGGTCGAAATGAGGCGTTCTTCACTGACTTGCTGAACACATTGTTGATATGCTAAATTATCAAACGTTGTCTCATTTTCTTCCTGATTGAAATAAAATTCCGATGTAATAATCTTTGAGATAATGTCTAACATTCTATTTGGTGATTGAACACTTGATTGTTTTTGCATTCTTAAATCATTCATACTCTGGTTATTTTCTGTTTGTGTCGATTGCTCATTCTTTGTCACATTTTTCACCAAATTAATCTCTTTTTCAGTAATACCACCACCAACTAAATCGCACAAATCTTTCTGTTTCTGCTCCACAAGATTATCTTGGGGACCAGAGTTATTCTCACTTATATTCGTTTTATCATTTTCAATTGTCAATGACTGCGATGTTGCATGTTCAAGTTTCAAATGCTGGCTTAGACCACCAGCTACAAATGAAGAATCGTCGTTTTCCATGTTTGTATTAAAACTCGTTTCTTTCAATCCGTCGGTGGTTTGGTCGTTTCGTGCCACTTCACTGCAAGTAATTTCTGTTTGAATTGCAGACATACTTCTTATTGAGTTGCTGCTATTGGCATTGTTTTCTATTGGATGATGTTTATCATTTGAACTCATCATAATAGCTGAAGAATTTGTTTGGTCATTGCTTTCGGATGTTATCAATTGCGAAAATTCAGTTTTCTCTATTTGGCTTAAATCAGCTTGAAGTGAAGTAAGATTGCAAACGCTTGAATAAGATTGACTTCCTTGGTTGGTCGAAGAAAAGATATTTAATTGACTGTCCGTGACATGTTCGATTGTTTGTGTTGCCTTATCAGACAAGTCAACTAGTTGTTTGTTTATTTCTTTTGTAATGCTTGTATCAATCATTGGAGTATACAATTCATTTTGCACTGGTAAGCTATCTACATTTTGGTTGGAAATATTTGCCAGTTGGGTCTGATTTTGCTCTTCTAAGCCTTCTATGATTGCCGAATCAATTGATTGTTGTTCAATGTCATTAGACATGCCTTCAATTTCAGATCTAACACTTTCAAACAAATCATCTTTTTGGTTGTTTTCTTCAAAGTTGTCCTCAAACTGGTCATCTAATTCACTGTCAAGACCATATTCAATTGAGATTTCAATTTCTCCCTGACTGGTCGATATTTGTTTAGAATCTGGTGCAACTAGTGAGTGCTCTTTTTTCACTTGGTCGGGCATTTGAGTAATTGACTGGATTGATATTTCTTGTTGGTCTCCTTCGTTAATTGAATCATCACACTTACTCAACTCAGAAATGTTTTCTTTTAGAGCCACAAAATCACTCTCAATCTCTGGCTCAAATTCCTTTAGGTGATCTTCGGTTTCGATATTTCTCTCCACATCTTCGCTTGTCGGTGTTGTGCCTGTTTGTTCGGATTGACTTTCATCATCGACAGTTTGGTCAATATCGACTTTGTTCAAACGAGATTGCTTTTGGTCAGAAATGAATTGACTAGACACATCAAATGCGAGCTCGGTCTTCATTGATTGATAATTAATCGGTTCGGACATAATCACATCGGACCCGTCCGTAATTGGCAACTGTTTATCTATCACTTGGTCAGGTGATTTGACATTTGATTGAGTTTGATTCAATTCATTCTCTTCGTTATCGGTCCACTGTTCGTGCTTTGTCATGTTGCCAAGTTGTTGGGACGTGTTTCCCTCCTTGCCCTCATCGTCAGTATTCTGGTCAAGCACATAGGTATTTGCCAAGTTTTGTTTGTTTTTGGTTTTATTTCTCTTCTTTTTCTTTTTATTCTTTTTCTTTCTCTTCTCTTGTTTGTTATCAGTTGATGTCTCAATTGACTCAAGTGGACTTTCTTCTCCAATCGCATTGTCATTGTCGCTTGGCACAAATTGGTCGCTTGTGTTTTGTGGTTCAGTTTGGTTTTCGTTTACATTCGAATTCAATTGAACGGGAGATTGATCGAATTCTTCTAAATTGTCTTGTTGGGACGCAATTATTGCAATATTTTCATTTATTTCGTCATGATCCAAATGCATCTCATGTCCTTTGCTTTGAAGATTGACGGTTAAGTTGGTCAATTGGTCAATGATGTCTGATTGTCTTAAATCTTTACCGAACACATTTTGTTGGCTATTTGCATCTGCTAGTTGCTCAACACGCTCTTCCACCGAACGGACAAACGTTTCTTTTTTGGCTTCATTGTGTAATGAATTACTGTTTTTATTTATTTCATCATATTGTGTGTCAACTGCAGCTGTTTTCTCGTCTCGAATTGCCCAGTCACTGTATTGATCGAATTTCACATTACTTTGCTGATGAGAATGGTCTTTCGAAATGTTGTGCACTGAATCCACTTGCTCATTGGAAGATGCTTTTTCGTCAAAATGTTGTTCTTGATTGGAAATACTCAAATTCGGTGACTGTTCGGTTTGATTCATTGAATTGACCTTGGGCCGATTGTCTGCTTCGCCTTTAATGAATTGAGTTGCCTTTTCTGTTTCATTTTGTAAACGTGCACCTTGTTCTTGTGTCAAGATTGTATCACCTAGTTGAGACAAACTTTGAATCTCCTGAGAATTGTAGTCAATATTCTGTTGATAAATGCCTATTTTGTTGGCCATGTCATCTAGTTGTGCCTCAATTGAATCGATACGTTCTTCCAGATCGTCCAAAGCTTGTGATTGAATGTATTCAAGTTGCAGGTTCAGTGCATCCCCCGGATTGTCTTTGCACTCATTTGTACCAACTTCTAGGGTTGGATTATCACATTTTTTATTTTCCACTAGAATGGGCGAATCCAACAAACGATGGACACTTTCTTGATCAATATTAAACTCGTTTGTTTGAAAATCACTAGTTGATTGATCGAGATTATAAATTACATCTCTGCCGGTTTTTGCATCATCGTTCTCTTTACTGCATTGCTTTTCCATATTTTCATTGGCAATCATTTCAGGACAAACAGCATCTTTAAACTCGTTTTCGTCATTCAAACAAGACACCGTGAACGAATCATTTGACTGCTCAATTGCCTCTGGTGGAATTTCTTCATCAGTCGTATTGTCAGGCCCTTTTTCGGTGCTTTGCACCGATTGATCTCTGGTTGTTTTTTGTTCAGCTTGGTCTTCGTTTTCAGTCGTTTCGATTAGAACAGGAGATTGAACTGTGCCTTCTGAGTTGTTTTGTCGTGATTCATTTCTCACAGTTTCATATGTCAATTCTGTTTGCTCATCGGTGCTCGATTCGATTACTTTATTTAGTTGTTCATCGTCAATTGGTTCAATCAAACATTCCTCACTTGTCTGATGGAAAACAGTTTCGATTTGTTCTTCATGTAAATAAACGCTAGATGTGCTAATGAAGGTTTGTTTCTGCTCGGACTGTTCATGTTTCCGATCACCAAAGTCAGGCAAGTCGATATTTGTTTGCTTCTTCGGCTGGTCAACTTGAAAATGAATGTAGTTGGCCAACTCTTCATCAACGAACTCAGTTCGATCTATTGTTGAATTTTTGTTTTTATGTTTATTTTTCTTCTTGTTTTTGTTTCTTTCTACTTTCTTATTTGCCTCCATCAGAATATCTTCACATTCTTTGTTGACATCAACATTTTTCATCAATTGATCATTTGCATGACTTGAATTTTTATCATCATTGTCCGTTTGTTCCGATTTTGGTTCGTGAGTATTGCCCTCAAAAGACAAAACATTTTCTGAATCAATCAACTCGTCTTGTGTCATTATTTCAATTAAAATCTGTTCACTTTCCTTGTCATCATTCAAATATTTGTCAATTTGTTCAAGTTGCTGCTCTATTGGATTGTTGTCATTGACCCCTTCTTCGGTTTGCTGTTCGTTGAATATATTTTCAGTGAGTGAGTCTAAAGTGAATGAATCATTTTCGTGCGTAATGTTCGAATCACTTATTTCAAGACTAAGCTTATCCGTATTTTGTTGATTAGAATCATCTAGGATATCTTCGTTGAGATTATCATCATTCTGTTCGTCTTCGTCTTGTAAAATGGTTTCGTTGTTGACATTATCGTTAATTTGGTTATATTGATATTCTGTTGTGTCTACATCAGATTTGGATGAATTCGACTCTTGGATATTATGACTTTTATCATCATTCAAGCTGAAGTAATTTGTTAAATCGACTGTCTCCCTTACAGCTACTTCCAACTGCTTTGTTTTATTGTTTTGTTCAACTTCGTGTTCATCTGTAAACTGGTCAAATATGACATCTTGTGCCTCTTCGTGGCCTAAATCGACCGAAAATGTGTCATCATTCATAAGTTCTAGTGTTGACTGTTCAAACATCGGTTTGGATGAAATTAAATTTGCTTGTTGGTCTAATTCTTTAGGTTTCAAAACGCCAACTAACTCTTCATGATGACCCAATTCTAGATTCTTTATATTTTTCTTCTTTTTGTTCTTATTTCTCTTTTTCTTTTTAAATGTTTCATTAGATTTTGGTTCGTCGTCTTTACTTTCGGCCAAATCATCATCAGCATAAACGCTTTGCACTGTTCGGTCGATGGTAGTTTGATCAATATGCACGTCATCGTCATTTGTCTGTTCAGTACGTTTTTCATCAATCACCACATCTAACAAATTATTTTCAAGTAAATCGTTTGGCTCTCTGTAGTTTGGTTTATCTACCAATGAAACATTTGTAAGAATGGAAACATCTGCAACATTTGTAGAATTGGAAGATATTAGCCTGTTCTGTTCGCGGTAAAGATCACTTTCTTCTGAATAAACTATATCAACATTTAGTTTGATTGTGTCATTGTTTTCATTAAGATGATCTATATTTTCATTAGTTTGCATTGATGTCAATGGCTCGAATTGATCATTAATTTCGAGCTCGTCCTTGTTGTTGTCAGAGCACGACAAAATGGTTGCATTTTTCGATTCATCAACTTGCAATTCAGTGATCACTTCAATTTGCTCTAACTGGCTTAATTCTTTCTCCTGTTTGAATAGCTCATTTTGGTCATGTTCAATTGAGTGTTCTGCCGTTTGATCGAATACACTTTGTGTCTGTTCTTCGTCAACCAGAGTGTCATTGACACTGTCAATCGCCTCTTTGGACAAATTGGCGTTTGTTTGTTCCACTTGGTCGATCTGTGAGCGCAAGCAATCGCCAAGTTTTGGGTCATTCAATTCCCGACTGGTTACATCAAATTTATTCTTTTTGTTTTTCTTCTTTTTGTTTTTCTTCTTACGTTTGCCTTGTACATTTATCAATGTATAAATTGATTCTAGCACATTTTCATTACTGTCAGAAACTGACAAATCATCAAGTTTTTCGTCAATAGTTGTCAACGATTGGTCTTTAAACGCATCGTCCTTTTGCTCATCATCACTGTTGGCACGCTCAGTTTGATCACCAAGTGAATTTTCATCAAACTCTACTTTGTGGAAACTGTTTTTTGGTGAGAGATTTGTTTCGATTGGCACCACTTCGGTTTGTTTATCTTTACTAATTTGATTTGTCAAGTTATCAAAAGGTTCGAATGCAAATAAATTCGTTTCTATAACAACATTTTCACTTGTTTCAAAATTAAACTTGTCAACATTTGGTTCATCGGAAATCTGTCCAATAGTTTCGTATAATTCATTTACACTGTCACTGCTTTCAATGCATTGCTTTGTATCGTTTGCAATCAAATCCGATGTTTGTTGACCTAGTTTATCATCATCATTGGATTCGAACTGAATTTTATCATCGAAGCCGGACATAATGGTCGAATCGTTCAAAGTTTGTATTTCTGAAGTAATTTCGGTCGGTGTCATCTCGATTGTCTTCATTTGACTGAGTGACTCGTCGTTGTTCGTCGGTGTTTCAGTCAGTTTCTCACCTAAATCAACTTGAGCTGTGGTAATAAGTTCATTGGTATGGTCTGACAAATTAGAGTTACTTTGCTCCTTCTGGTCGATTTGTGTTTGTACTTCATCACTCACGCCAGGTTGTT
The DNA here is from genome assembly GCA_023373905.1 of Rhizoglyphus robini. Lineage (NCBI taxonomy): Eukaryota > Metazoa > Arthropoda > Arachnida > Sarcoptiformes > Acaridae > Rhizoglyphus > Rhizoglyphus robini. Next base: position 3,310,030 of record JAKIJQ010000012.1, on the reverse strand, counting down.
CCGAGTGGTGTTTCTTTTTTGTGCTCTTCCTTTTCTTTTTATTTCTTTTCGAAGGCTCAATTGAGTCGTGTTGATCTTCTTTACTGACAGGATCTACCAAATTGTGTGTTTCATTATTTGCTTTGTCGTGCGATGCGTCGTGTGGTGGTTCGTTTAATTTTTCATCATTTCGTTCTTCGTCATTGTTAATATGTTCAATCTGCTGAATAGCAAATGCATTGGTTTCGATGTTGTGCTCATTGGCACTTGATTTATTGAAATCAGAATGCGCGGCAACAAAGTCATCAGATAACTCAACGACCATTGCACTATTCTCTTCACTGAATTGATTTACTTTTTCAGTTAAATCAGAAATTCGTGAAACAATTTTATCATTGAGACTGGACATAATGAATGAATCGTTTTGTATTTCGGGTGTCAATACTGATGGTGCCACCTCTTTTGTCTCATTTTCTCTGTGCGGTTCATTGTCACTATAATTGCCAGTATGATTTGACTGTTCTCTTGATTGGCCAAATGTAGTTTCGGTCTCCACTTCGCCTAAATCAATTTGAACTTTACTCATTTGTTCATTGGTCTGGTCGGACAAATTTGAATTGCTTCTCTCCTTCCGGTAGATTTGTGTTTCCAATTCATCAAGTACTTCATCAGTGGAATCACCACCCACACCAGGTTGTTCAAAGTTGTGTTTCTTTTTGTTTTTCTTCTTTTTATTTTTACGCTTTCTTTTTGTATGCTCAATTGAATTGAGTTGGTCTGCTTGATTGTCAGAATTGACCAAACTGTGCGCTTCATTTTCTGCTTTTTCGTGCAATGGTTCAATTATCGTTTCATTTTGTTTTCCATCGCTGTCTCTATGACAAACATCTTTCTCATTTGGTGTTGTTGCATTTGTGGTCTCATTTTTCAAGGTTTCAGTAAGATCAACTGAGGTAGTATTTGGTTCAATCTGCTGAGCGTCAAATGCATTGGCTTCGATGTTGAACTCAGTTCTTGATTTGTTGGAATCAAAAAGTGCTGCACTCGACTCGTCAGATAGGTCATTTTGGTTGTCTGAACAGTAGTTTGGTTCTATGACCTCGACATTAACCTTTTCACTTACAGATAAGTTTGATATTTGTGAATCAATTTCATCATTGAGTTCCTGTTTGATCTGAATTTTAACATCTGGACTGGATATAATGATTGAATCATTTTGTATTTTGGGTGTCATTTCAGATGGTGTCACCTCGTTTGGCTCAACTCTAGGTGGCTCATTGTCACTATGTTGATTGGACTGTTCCTTTGTTGATTGGGTAATTATGGTTTCGGCCTTTTCTTCACCTAAATCAAATCCAGCTGTGCTAATATGCTCTGTGGTCTGGTCTGGCAAATTAGAGTCGCTTCGCTCCTTCTGGTTGACTTGTGATTCCAATTCATCGAGTACTTCATCGTGCACAGCAGATTGTTCCGAATCGTGTTTATTTTTGTTTTTCTTCTTTTTATTTTTTCGTTTTCTTTTGGAATGCTCAATTGGATTGAGTTGATCAACTTTAGTATCGGAATCAACCAAACTGTGTGCATCATTATCTGCTTTGTTATTGGTTATCGTTTCTTCATTAAGTTCTTCATTTCTGGTTGTATTTTCAAAGTATGTACGATTAGTATGTTCTTCTTCTTTCTCTTTTTCTTCATTTGAAGCACTGGTGGTCGCATTATCCGTTTGACTCTTTAAGTTTCCGGTATGGTCAAACAAGGTTGTATTTGGTTCAATCTGTTGAGTTGCAATTATATTTGTTTCGGTGTTCTGTTCATCGGTATTAGGTTTTGTGGAATCGAAATGCACTGTAACATGCTCTTCATTTTTGTTGCCTGAACTATAGTTTGATTTTATGATCATTTCATTTGCACCATTGTCTTCATAGCATTGATTTTCGGTTGTTTCATTTGCATTCACTTCATATGGCGGTTCAATAATATCATCAACATTGGCATTCTGCACAACCTGTCCATTCTCTTCCAAACAAGGCATATTACTCGAATCAGTAGGTTCTTCACTTTTCAATGAAGTCACTTCAGTTTGATTATCATTTTGGTTGAATTGAAATTCATTTGAATGCTCTTTAGCCGATTGTTCAGATGAGCTTTCAGTCTGTTCGTCGCTTATAACTAAATCAACTGTGCTGATTATATTACTATGCTTCACTTCAGACTGTTCATCTGTTTGGCCGGACAAATTGGCATCTTGCTGTTCCATTTGGTCGTAATCATAGTTGTTTTGCTTATTTTTGTTTTTATCCTTCTTCTTCTTCTTCTTCTTTTGTACCTGTTTATTTGTGTCAAGTTCTTTAATATCGCCAATTTCCAGATCATTATTGTCATTGTTTGGAAATATTCGATCGTTGTGCATTTGATCGTTTTGTGCATCGCCAATGTTTGCCAGTTCAGTTTGATTTTTATATGCATTGGCATTGAAAATATTTTCATCGTGTGGACTGTTGGATTGTTCCATATCTTTGAGGTGTGCATTCTCCTTGTTTTCGGGAATGATTTCAATGGATCGATTTTCAAAGTTGAAAATTAAATCAGGTGAGCGAGCTTCGGTACTGGAAGACTGGTTATTCAAACTATCTGAATCATAGTTTTGTTCAATGGCCTTTTCGTTACTGCCTTCACTGCATTGATTTTCATTTTCATTTACTTCAGATAACGGTTCGATACCCTTAACTTTCTGATTGATCACCTCGTTGTCGTCATTATGAGACAAAATTACAGAATCAAAGAGCTTTCCACTTTGCCCCAAGTGGTCAATTGGCATTTGAGCTTTTTCTTCGATTGGATCAATGTTTGTGCATATTATTTGTGTGTTTTCATTTTCGCTTGAATGTTCAAATGCATTACTAACTTGCAATTCTTTCTCACTGGTGCCAATTTTCTCTAATGCTTTATCTTTGCTTTTATTCTTTTTATTTTTATTCTTGTTCATTTTCTTCTTTCGTTTCACTTGTTCACTTGTGTCAAGTTCCGTAATATCGTCAATTTCCAGATCATTATTGTCATTGTTTGGCAATATTCGATCGTTTTGTGTATCGCCAATGTTTGCCAGTTCAGTTTGATTTTTGTATGCATTGGCATTGAAAATATTTCCATCGTGTGGACTGTTGGATTGTTCCATATCTTTGAGGTGTGCATTCTCTTTGTTTTCGGGAATGATTTCAATGAATCGATTTTCAAGGTTGGAAACTGAATCAGGTGAGTGAGCATTCCGTTTATAGGCTTCAATATCATCTCCAAATATCGTTGGAGACTGATCTTTCAAACTATCTGAACCATAGTTTTGATCAATGGCCTTTTTGTTATTGCCTTCACTGCATTGATTTTCATTTGTATTTATATCAAATGTTAACGGTTCGATATCATTAACTTTCTGATTGATCACCTCGTTGTCGTCAATATGAGACCTAATGGCCGAACCACTGAGCTCTACACTTTGCAATGCAGATGTTGACGTTCCTGTTTGGTTCGGTATTGTGCCATTTGAATGACTCATCATTAAGTGGTCAACTGACATTTGATCTTTTCCTTCAACTGAATCAACACTTGTGCTTATCACTTTTGTGTTTTCATTTTCGCTTGAATATTCGAATAGGCGATCAACGTTTTGCCACTCGTCAAGCAATTCTTCCTTACTGGCGCCAATTTTCTCCAATGGTTTATCTTTATCTTTGTTCTTGTTCTTTTTCTTATTTTTCTTCTTCTTTCGTTTTAAATGTTCCTCAAATTGTTCAAGTTGTTTTTTACTGTCATCAGAGTCACAATTATCGTTGATCGATTCACTATGCTCTTCATCGGTGTGCTTTCGTTTTGCATAATCTTCATTGGTATACAATTCATGTAAATTATCGGTTTGTTCCAACTCTAAACATGGATCACTTGCAGAATCCTTCAACTGTTCTTTTTCCATTTCACTCAAAACATGCTCGTTTGAGTTGTCTGATTGCGGAAATATTTCATGTTGGTTCTGCAAATGTACCTCATTTTGACCACTGGTTATTGGCTCAGTCGATTGGTCTATTGTCTTTTTATTGTCTGTTTGACTTATTTGGTCAACTTTCTTTGCATCATGAATTTGCTGTTCATTTTGAGATTTAATGTCATTGTTAAATAGATCACCCTTTGCATCACCTGGTTTCTCTTCAATTCCTACATTCTCATCATTATTTGGTCGATCATTTTGCAAGTCATCCAAATCATTGTGCTCTGACAAATATTCATGTGAAGTAATTCTGTTTGCGTTGATTTCACTTTGCTTTTCATTATCATTTGACTGAACCAATTGATCAAGTACATCATTCTCTTGATCAGTGAAAATCTCAAATTTGTCCACTCGATTCGTCAGGTAATCATCAGTAAGTAGAGAATCTTTATCAAATATAGCTTGCATTTGCTGGATTTGGGTGATTTCGTTGTTTGTTTTGGTGGTTTGTGCAATTGAATATTTTACTTCATTAATATTATTGTTTTCAAATTTAGAATCGCGAGAGAATTCATTTGATTGGTCTAATGTAATAATCTCTTGGAAAATATCGACTTCAGAAGGAAAGTCATTTGCAATTGACAACTTTGTATCCTCTTTAACTCTTAAGACGGCATCTGATGGCTTAATTCGACATTCATCTGATTCAATAATTATTTCATTTACCACTTCACTTTTCTCAACATTCATTTGATTATTTGCATTGAAAATGTCTGTATATGCTGACTGATCGGTAATTTGGAGTTCATTTGATCGAATGTCTATTTCTAGTGGATGATTCGCAACTTGATTGCTTAAGTTCTCAAGTTGTCTTCGCTGTGTTTTGTCAGTTTTCTCTTCACCAATATCAGGATAACAATTAGTTTCTACCAAGTTCACATCTTCGCTATTGCAATCGGTTTGTTCGTTCTGTGCGCTTGTTTTGCCTTGATTTCTTGAATCAATTAGTTGCGGAATTGTCTCATCGGTCAAATTATCTGCATAGTGAATTGTCTTCGGTGATTCAACACGACATTCATCTGATTCAATAACGAATTCATTCGTATCTGTCACTTGTTCAACGATTACTTTATTGGGATCGTCTGATTGTGCTTTCAAGTTATTTTTGGTGTTCTCATTTAAACTTCTGAAGAATTTGTCATCATTTGTAATATCTTCAATTTTCGAGTTGATTTGTATAGAAATTGTTTGATCGGTCAGATAATCTTTAATCATTCTATTCGAAACATTCTCTGTTGTATCTTTGCCTAATTCGATCTCATCGAAACTTGCTAATGGACCTTTCTTGTTTGGCGCTTCTGGATGTTTAGCTATTTGAGAAGCAATGCCTTCTACGTCGATTTGTTGATTCTCAACGTGAAGGTCTCTATTATGTTCTATCATTTGTGTTTCAACAATACGTTCGACGCTTTCAACTTGTCTTTCCAATTGAGTCAGCACACAATTGAGATATTCAGTTCTATAGAGTAATTCTGCGGCAATTTCGCTCGACATTGGATCCATAGTTCCACCGGGACTTGACAATTGTTTATCGCCTATTGCACAACAAGCCAATATTTGGTCTAATTCTTGTTTGATTTCATTTGTTCTTATTTTCTCATTTAAATTTGTAAGATTACTGTTGCTCGAGACCATATTGAATAAGTTTTGGGTGGTCACTTTGACTTGGTTGGACAGTGTATCACATCTGCTCTGCACTGAAAGGTATGAATGCACGAGCTGTTCGTTTGTTAATTGCTCGTGGATGGAAGCATTTTGATTGGTCAATTTACTTTCGTGTTCTGTTGTAGAATCTGTAGAATCTCTCCTTGAAGGAGTGTTCTCACCAGACAAGCTCTCATCTGCACTTTTATTAATGCGATCATTTGCCGTGAGACTAACCATTGAATTCAAACTCGATTGCGAAGTGACATTCAACAGTACCTCATTCGAGTCGAACTGGTCAGACATTGATTGATTATCTCCGAGACCACTTTCTCGTAAATCGTATTCTTTTGGCTTTAGGTAAGCAGTACAAACTTCTCCACTGGGCTCCAAGTTCTCGGGCGAATTGATGCTGTACGCTAATTCACAGTGGCCAGAATCGCTCTCAGAATAATACAGACTGTTGGTGGACTCGGTCAGGTACTGAGCGACATTCTCTTCAGACGAGGCTTGCATTGGACTAGATCCAAAGTCCTTCATCGTGGTCAGATAGTTACTGGATAGGGCAGACTCCAACGAGACATTGTCCCTTGGTCGTCCATTTGACTTGCCGTCGTTTGTGTCATTCGAAAGTCTTTGCAATGACTCTGACACGGTGTTCAGTGTGTCAATGGTTTCATTGACAGATGCCTCGTTCAAATCAAAGTTCGACTTGTTTATATATGAAACTTTTTTCAAGTGGATCACATTGCCCTCAGGTTTGTCGTTGGCATTTAGCAAGTTTGCATCAACTTTGGCCAATGCATCACTCAGTTCTACTCTCGAGTTTGTCTCCTGTGCATTGGGCGATTGAATATTTTCTGTTTTCTCTGCTTTGTGAACTGTTTCTGTTTGTATTATCAATTTGTGTTGTTGATCGTTGTCAGTGTTGAATGACTGAGCCAATTCATTGATGGTAATTATCTGAGACAGGTTTGTTTCCTCACAACTGGTCAAAGTTTGTTTGTCCTCAGTAAGTGCCAATGTGTTTTCATCATTAGTCACTTCTGAGTTGGCATTCGAGCAACTGATTAGCTTAGTAATGCTTTCAATCTTCTCATTTATGAGCGACAAATTGTTGAATAATTCAACGACTTTCTCGTCATCGTCCAATTCTATTGAGGCACTCGTTGCATGAATTGAGTCAATCTGTGCATTGAGAGTGGCACACATGTCCAGCCAATTAGGGTCCTTTATTCGGAGCATGGTTCGCTTCAATGCTCTAATCCTCGTTTGCATTTCTGCCCGGATACACTTGAGTTTCATTTGGAGAGCGTTCTTTCGAATCAATTTACGGTCCTCATTTACAATGTTTGTTTGCTGTAGGCAATCTAATTCTTGCACCAGAGAGTGAAACTTGTTGTGGCAATGTTCTGACTCTGGGTGTCTTAAATTGATTAGTTGTTCGAATTGGGTGTTAATGCTCTCCAACTGCTCGATCGCTTCACTGCGCATTTGCATCTCATTTACCTCACGTTCGTGTGTGTCCAGTAGGTCCGAAAGACACACAAGCCGAGAAACTATTTCGCCAGATTGACTTTGATGGTACTGCTTGTGGATGGTTTGGTACTCGAGCTTGTGTTCGATGTATTTTTGTTTGTACATTCGCACTATAGTCACTCGATTTGCATTGTCCACTAAAAGAGTCGATTGTATTTTGTGAATTTGTTGAGTGCAATTTGAAATGAATTGAGTAGCCATCTGGTTGAATTGGTCGAGTTGGTCTAGTTGCTGTCTTCGGTTCCAAGCTCGAGTCAAACGACTCTTCATTTGAGTAATATTTTTAATGACGATTGTGATGTCACCTTGAAAGTCAAATTGCTCCGATATGTCTGCCTCATCGCAATTGATCATAAGCTCGTTGAATCTGTCCATGGAAACATGACTACCTGACTCAATTTCGAACAGTAACATTTCCATGTTTCGTAATAAATTGTCGAGTTGCCATTGGGGGGTCTGGTTGGGATTATCGTCCTTGATGAAGGTTTGACTAGAAGATGGACTAAGGTGGTCAGTAGATTCGCTGATTGGCTCTTCGATGATAGGTTCATTGTCTGTCTTGTTAGGATAGTCTCGCACTGGCACCGAGTCTAGTACATTAATTCGTTCTCTGCATTGAATGGTCTTTCGTGTTGCCAAATTTTTAAATTGTTGAAATGTTTGTTTCAAACTATCGATTCGTTTCTTGCATTGTTGTACATCTTCACTACTCATTGAGGAAATGAGCTCAGTATTGTCATCAATAAATTGTCTGAAATGACTTTCCATGTGAACTGTGGCCGTTTTTAGTTTGTTGACACTTCTGGTGACCTGGCTTCGATCCTGGTCGATTTGTATTGCATCGACCAACTTGACCTTACTGGCTAGTTCATTGAGGAACTCTTCAACTCCTGTCATGCATTCAAGTGTTTTCACTTTGTAATCCATCACTCGTTCCGAATTAGTCAAGGTGGTGATCAATTCACTGGTCTTCTTCACTTCGAGATCAATATCGACACTAGAACTAGGCATTTCTGAGAGTAACGAATCGATATTATGCAGATCTTTCTGTAGGATTTGTTTGGAGAAATTCAATTTAAACTTTATGTCTGAAATATTGTCATTTTCAATATTTTTGTTGAGATAGTTTCCGATGAAGTCCACATTTTTCCTGAATTTGTATGTGACCACTTTAAATTTGAATGCATCGGGGTTTAGTTTGCGCACGAATTGGCTTCGATGGATTGGATCACTGGTGAAAGGCATATATAGAAGTTAACACAGTCATGGACCAATCATTGAAAAACTTACCTTGTGACCTGGTGTTGTTCGTGTTGTGTACTCGTAGTGGCAGATTCGACTGGAGATTGTACAACGCTTGGTTTGTTGTGTGCCTTAGTAAGAGTTGTTTTGTGTTGACTTTTCTTCATTTCAACAAACGTGCGAGTGAACGTCTGAGTGACCTTAAGTAGCTGCAAAGTGTTTCGAACGAACGACATCAGTTCGGTCATGCTATTCATGTCCGACTCGAAGGTCTTCTGTCGATCTTGCATCGTATCAATGAATTGGTTCAGATTATTGCCACTAAGCAGTAGATCATACATTTGCTCAGTCTCCACAAAATTTGACCTACTGGCAATACTCGATGTGTTCAATAGAGTGTCATCACTGACCAGATTATCGGTTATTGAATTATTCTTTTCAATAAGAAGATTTCGCAGTTTATTCGAGTCAAAGTCAAACTCAGTGGCAGAGAGAAGCTGTTGAGCGACCCGAAAGTTGTCGGTCACAAGTCGTAGAAGACGGGAATGCATATCTCGCAAAAATTCGATTGGTTGATCGATTCGCACCACGAGAAAAGCGTGGTTTGAGTCAGTCAGGCATTGGTCGAGACTGTACTTCTTCAAGAAGACCACATGATTGTCCTTCTGATCAGTAACCGAAGATTGATTCTCGATGTTGATGCTCAGTCCATTGATATGTTCAATTAGCCCGGTCAGTTCGACCAAATCCATTCGGCTAAATTCGTCGTGGTCTCTCATGATATTGAACACTTGTTCTTTGAGCTTTTCGTAATTCTCGCCAATAAGTGAAAAATCAAACTCAGACAGTTGATCACACACTCGAAACAAAGAAACTGTGTCATTGATGAGGAATGTCCTCTCATTGATCACGTGGATTGACTCTTTCATCCGGTTCTTGGTCTGGTCGATGTGTTCGTTCACTTTAGACCCATAATGGTCGCACCTGGACACCAGTTGAAATCCTTTTTGACAGGCATCATAAAATCGCTGTTCCATTGTCTTCAACTCAAGCTTTATGATGTTATTCCGTCGTTGTACATAGATAATATTGTTCTGGTCTAAGCATTCGTCTATTCGCGACTGACACAATATCTCTTTTTCATGAAGGAATATTTGCACGAATTCAATTTCGTCTTTGAACTCGTTGAAGTCCAAATTGAGATGACTCACCGTGACACGTTCATCTATGAGGTGTCGGCACTGATCCAATCGATTCCTTAGAGTGCTCAGTTTGGAATGTATCAAAGTTGGCTCGAGAAGAATAGAACACGAGTTGTGGTTATTATTGTTATCGGTGAGAAGACAAATTCTACTTTGAATGGCCAAGAATTGTCTCTCTAACATTTTATGGTAATTATCGTGTTGTTTCAACTTTTCCAGGTGGACAAACACGTTCTGTGTGGAATTAGTTCGATTGAGTGGCACTAGATCAACATCGAACTGTAACTTGTCAAGCTCACTTTGCATACAATCTAGCTGTCGGAGGTAGTTGATCACTCGGTTGGTAGACTCAATCGTCCGTTGGTTGTGTACGGCCAAATCGATAAGCCGTCGCACTTTGACCTGAAGATGATTTTTGCATATTCGGACAAATTCGTAATTATTGAATTTGTGCTCAATCAACTCGTCTGCCAGCTTGTAGACCGAGTCGAACTTGGCACTGTTGGAAAGTATATCACAGCAGATAAGCTCGGATTGCTTGAGGTGCACCTCAAGTTGGGCTAGATTAGAACAGTTGTCCGGCTTGAAGATTTGGTTCAACAGTTGCAACTTGTCCGATATGTATTTCTCCATTTTCAGACATTTCAGGTCAAATAGGTCAACCACTTTGGTCAACTGTTCACATTTGGCCATGCTATTTTTAAGTTTGTCCTGCCGACTTGTCTCGATCTGTTCCAGATGTAGCCACGCCTTCTCGATGTCCTTGACAGTGAGGCCACTTCGAGGTACGAATTGTCGCACGCCCAACTTTTTCTGCCTGGTCAAAATCTCAAAATAGACACTTTCACATTCGTTTCTCGACTTAAGCTGGGAGGGTCTTTCGCTCCAGAAATAGTCGTTGAACGCGGACATTTGCTCGTGCGCTTTATTGATGTCGATGTCGGCCTGGAAGAGTATACACTTCTGTTTAATCCAGGATAGCAACTCGGTGACCATCTGTCCATAGTTCTGCTCAACGTTTTGAATGTCGCTCACTTGGTTAAGAACAAATTTAATTCGTTTGCTGCCAGTTTCGGTGCTTTTGGTTTTGCAAAACAAATTGTAAAAATAGGAAATATAAGTCAATATCGAATTCTCGTCCGAAGAGTTGACCACATCTTCTGCGTCAAGAATTTTTGGAATCATCAAATGCTGATTGGCAATTTCGAAGGCACGGTCTAGTAATTCGACATTATTAAGTTTCTTCAATTGTTGAGTGTCAATCAATTCGGGTCGAAAACTTCTAATAAGCTCAACAAACGCCCAACCACTGATCCAGCTGTTGTTGAAGTCCTTAATTTTGCAGTTGCTCTGTTTGCTGGTCTTCGACTGACACCACAGTAATAATGAATCCTTGATTGACTTCAGATCGTAATTCATAAAATCTAAATGTTGACTTAGTTGAAAACGCAAAATGATTGTCCAGATAAGGCCAAGGGTCAAGCGCTTGTTGCCATTGACAATATCCTCAGGACCAATACTTTCAAGGTAAACATTCTATAGATAACAACATAAATTACATTGAGTTAAGTAGAAAAGGAATATAAGTGATCTACCTTATTTCGGATAAACTTCAAACAACGGCTGACATTTTCGATTTTGTGCAACACAGAGTTGCCTTTGTTTGGCTCAGCAATTTTTTCGCCGGTGATTACCTCCAGCAAGATAATTAACTTCTGTCCATTGCGAAGATCGCCATAGATGTCGTCGATACTGGTGCGAGCCTGTAGAGCAAATGGTAACTAGCGGGGGTCTAAAGAACGGACAAAATGTGGCTTACCTTAATGAGAACAGAATTGATCCAGTTCTTATAGGTCTTTGCTTGGATGGTCTCGCGGTCGTTGCGAAGTTTTCCTATCATTAACCTTTCGAACTTGTCGCTGTCAACGATAAATTCGTCGGTGAAGCTCATGGTTGGAAGGCGAAAAGGAACGGTTTACGGCCTATGCGGCCAAATGATTAACACAAGATAATGCAGTAAGGCAAGGAGATCGTGATGAGATGCACATAACTAAGAATGACGTCCAAGGGACTCGGTTTAGTGTCTGCTGGGTTATCTGCACGCACAATCTGCTGTCATCGAGCATTGTGTGACGATGACAATCCCACTGTCAACAAGGGTGACTTTCTCGCAGGATGGCGGACAATAACATTAAGACGATTGTGATCACTGTCTGTGGAGAGCAGCCCATTGCAACCATTGCGCGATCGTTGCATCGATGTTTGGCTATTGTGCTCTTGGCGACTTTGTTGGCATTACATTACATCAGTACACTCCAACCAGAATAGGGCGAGATGACTGCTCACCAGCCGGTCGTGATGCCGTCGAGGTAGTGAGATGTAGTGTCGATGCCAGATGGGAGCATTGCAACAAAATGTTTGCCCTATCTCCACCTTAGTATAATTAGAGCTCCATCCACAGTGCTTTCAGGCTCTGGTTGAATCGCTGGATACACTCGGTGCACCAACACGCAACACAAACACACGTGCTGGCTCGCACTGTGACACACTTTCCACTTACAGGCAATTGGGTTGCGCGCGCATTTACACTAGCGCTTACTGCGAAATGTTCGACGGATCCAACAGTTGACCAGAGTCGGTGGGAGGTAGTGACGGTTGATTGTAGTCGGTGGTTTTACACTAAGCTCGGAGGTCGTCTCACAAACGATCCAACAGTGACGCGTGACAGTCTGGACGAGTGCAAACAGTCGAATGCAACAACAACAAAATATGAATTCGATTACTGGCACAATGCAGAGATAGAGTCGAAGGTTAATTTGCCAATGATCAAACGACGCGTGCATGACAACTACACCGATGGGCGCGTTGGCCTTGACAATGAATTGAATTGCACTCGAAGCAGTGAGAGAGGAAATCTTCGGATGAATAAGCCAGTCACTCTCCCTGTGAAGTGAGAGGGGAGACAGCCAATAGGCGAGAAGTGCACTTCGAGGTGATCACAGACAGATGGGATGACCAAGCTAATTGCCGCCGGTGGAATAACTCTTCAGTTCACAACGACAATTGGTTTTGTCGTTGAGAGAAAGATCGCCACTTGCTAAGTGCTGTGCAAACAGTTTATTTACCCCCAATGATTGATCATTAGTGCAATACATCATCATAGCGCATACAGTAAAATATGCTAAACAGGACAACACTATTCAAAGAAACAAGTCAAACAATTCAATACACTTGAAGTAAAAGATTATTTCTTGTGAACGTTCATTAATAATTCATGTTAACTGGAACTTTCGGTATTTAACTGCTGTTCCCAGATTTGAATATACGACTCAGAAAGAGTTATCATTTGAGGAAGAATTTCAATTACGTGCAAATCTTGTATTTCAAACCATTTTCCTGTTCCCTGTGTGAGAAAAATTAAGGAAAAATAGTTAGGTCAAGAAATTGGTAAACAAGCGTTTGAGAAAATACCTTATGCAAAATATGAATGCGGTATGTTCCTTTGCCTGATTCAGGGTCACCATCGTGAACAATATTGGCAATGAGATCGTAGCACACTTTCTTGCCTTCTTTACGGCTCTCGGGTTCGAGTAATTCTGTAAGATCAACATTTTTAATGGGAAAGTTAACGATGGTGGGATTCTTCTCCAAGAAAAATGTGTTTTGGGTGAATCTTTTGATGTAAAGGATCAAAAATTTTGGAAATTTAGTTATAACAAATCTCTTGAGAAAAGAATCTTTATATGTTTTGTATTCCTTTTCGGAAAGACCGTCAAATTTAGCAAGAAGTCTGCTTAAGGGCACTTGAGGAATAATGTTTTCACTCATTTCATCTCGAAACAAGGGAGTTGGTGGTAAGTCCAAAGTTAGAAACAAAAAGTGGCCAGACTCGCATTTTTCACTGTATTCTTTGCTTTCCATAAGTTGAAGTTTTTCTTCAATTGTCCTGTCTATAGGAATAACTTTTCGTGTGTAAGTTTTCATTGAACCGCGAAAAGTTTTGTAAATAATTGATGTACTTTCTTTTGTTTTTCCTTTCACTTCCAGATGTTTGTGCTTATGCAAAGAGTTTAAAAACCAACTAAGAAAATTGATTGGATCGCCTAAAATAAAATGCAAAATGAATATATTTCAATAGTACTAATAATAATACCTTGTTTTGTTATTTGAAAACGCTTTTTAGAGCACAAAACGACAGCTTGAAGCATTTCGTGAGGAGAAACATGAGCTTTAAAATTTTTTGGATTCCACAATTTGCGCAATAGTTCTCCAAATCTTTGTAGTAAAAGATCAGCCTTATCTTGGCCAAAATTGGAAATAAAATTCTCATAGTTAGATTCTTTCAAGAAGTAATTTCGAATATTCTTCACATGAGAAAGTGCTTGTAAAATAACATTGCAATAATCATTTTGTTTAATATTATTCAAGCCGACAATTCCTGACAGATAAGAGGTGCCATCGAATGCAATTGACAATTTGTTATTTGAATCGAGTTCAATAATATCTCTATCTTTGAACGTTGGTTTTAACACATAAGTAATGTCGTCAAGAGATGAATCGATAATTTGGTAGTTGTCGGGTAGACAGTAAAATTTGAAAGTGTGCAAATTCAAAAAGACGTGATGTCCACATGAAACGGAATGAGTGTAAGCATGAGTGCGGATGCCTCTACCTAGTTTAAAGAAAAATCATATTGATAGTAAGAATTAAACTAAACTATTAAACTATGCAAAAAACTTACCTTGGAAATACTTGCCACACACTAAACAAGCATAGCAATTTATCTTTGACAGAGAGATGGAACACAACTTTTCGAAGTCAAAATCTAGCACTCCACGATTTATTGTATCCAAGTAAGGACAATGATGAGAACGTTCGTCAATTTGGCGATTCTTTGATCTGTAATTTTGGATCGGAGAAACTTCCTCGTCCTCAACCTCAACATCATCTTCTATCTTTCGTTTGTTCATTTTTGTTTAAATGAATCTAAAAGTTAATGATAACAAATAAACTTCAAATCTATATTTGACTTGCCGACTACAATGCATGAACTTCAACCAGTGCTTCATTGAAGCACGGCATGAGCGCGACCTGTAGAAATAGTCGAACATCAATTGGCAAACGTATTGCTAACGAAAACATTACTGTTTACATATCTATCTTATGTTTGCATTTGTTTTCTTCGTTTCGTCATTATTTTTCGTGTCTTACTGTTTTATTTGAATTTGTCATCAAGATGAAGAATCGATTCACTACTTTGGATTTGATTGCTATTTTACCCGAGATAAGGGAGAGGCTGCTTGGAATGCGTATCAATCAAGTTTATGATGTTGACACGAAAACATTTATCTTTCGCTTTTCAAAAACAGCTCAGGCAAATGAAGAAGAGGAAAGTCTCAAACAGATGTTGATCCTGGAATCTGGATTACGAATTCATTTGACTGAATTCAATTGGCCAAAAAACTCGAATCCATCTGGTTTTACAATGAAGTTGCGCAAGCATATTCGTAATAAACGACTTGAAAGCATAAATCAAGTTGGCGTTGATCGAATTGTTGATCTTCAATTTGGCATCAACGAATTTGCCACACATGTGATAATTGAATTGTACAGCAAGGGAAATATCATCTTGACCGACAAGGATTATACCATTTTGAGTTTGATTCGATTTTATAAGGACAATAAGACCAACATTAATATTGCCGTCCGTGAGAAATACCCAATCAACAAGCAAGTTTACATTGCTGATCAAGCAACAATGACTCGCACAAAAATCGAACAAATTTTAGAAGATACAAAGGAAACCAATTTTAAGAAATTGTTCAATCCGCATTTTTTATATGGACCTACCCTGCTTGAGCACTCTCTCCTTCAATTTAAAGATATTAATGCGAATAAGTATAAAGTTTCACGAAGCGACATTGATTTGCTTGAAAAAGTTTTTGCATTTGCTGAAAATCAGATTGAATATTTCAAAACCAATTGCTCCAAAGGGTATATTATTGAGAAGACCGAGAAACGACCCAATTCAGAGGAACTTTTTACTACATATGATGAATTCCATCCATATTTGTTTGCTCAATTTGTAAACGAGAATGCCATTTTTGAAGAATTTGATACCTTTAATACATCCGTGGATTTGTTTTTCTCCAAAATGGAGGGACAAAAAATTGAGAGCAAAGGCTTACAGCAAGAGAAACAAGCTTTGAAAAAACTAGAAGCCATCAAGAAAGATCACGAAGGGCGATTGGATAATTTAGTAAAAATGCAAGAAGTGGACAATCAAAAAGCACAGTTGATTGAAAGTAATATTGAATTAGTGGACAAAGCCATTTCAGTGCTTCGGAGTGCGATTGCCAACAAATATTCTTGGGAGATGATTTCGGAAATGGTGAGAGATGCCCAAGACAGTGGCGATTTGATTGCGTCCAAAATAAAAGATCTTAAATTGGACAAGAACGGATTTATGATGCTTCTGGATGATCCTTATGAAGCCGACAAAAGCAATTCTATGATGGTCGAAATCGACATTGGTCTGTCTGCTTTTGCAAACGCTCGTCGATACTACGAACATAGAAAAGATGCTGCTAAAAAGGAACAGAAAACCATAGATCACTCAGAGAAGGCTTTTAAAAATGTCGAACGAAAAGTGAAACAGCAACTGAAGGAAACTACGATAAAGACGAACATTGTTTTGGCTCGAAAAGTGCTTTGGTTTGAAAAATTCTACTGGTTTATTAGTTCCGAAGGATATTTGGTTATTGCTGGTCGGGACGCACAACAGAATGAGTTGATTGTGAAGCGATATCTCGCCAAGAATGATATCTACGTGCACGCAGACATTCATGGTGCTACTTCGATAGTGATTAAAAACTATACCGACAAAGAGATTCCTCCTAAAACCTTGAACGAGGCTGCAAACATGGCTATTTGCTACAGTGCCTCCTGGGAAGCGAAAGTTATTTCTTCGGCGTATTGGGTCTACTCGCACCAAGTGCAAAAGACCGCTCCAAGTGGTCAGTACCTTTCTGTTGGTTCCTTCATGATTCGAGGCAAGAAGAATTATATTCCTTTGCAGAATCTTATTTTAGGCTTTGGATTTATCTTTCGAATTGACGAAGAAAGCATTGAAAGGCGACTTAAATTGGCAAAGGAACAGGCAAGAGAACAGGCCACGTTTGATGAGAAAGCAGAACTTGAAGATAATGACGCTGAACAATCTTTTCCTGATACAGCCATTCCTTTGACCACTCAAATTGATGAGGCCAGCAAAGACCAATCAAATGCCACAGAAGGGGAATTTACAATTGTTAATACCGGAGAGATTAAGAAAAAGATTAAGGTGATCACCCAGAAAACATTGAAAAAGAATGCTCAACAGATCAAAAATACTAAAAAAGACAAAAAGAAAGCCAAAAAGGCAGCTGCTCAAGCCATGAAAGAATCTACCGAAATCGATAGTCAAATATCAAATGGCCTTGTTATTGAACAGAAAGATGTTGAAGCTGAAACAACCAAAGAGGATGAGCCTGAGGAAGAACAAATGGAAAATTTGGCTTTACAAGAAACTGATGAAATTAAGGAGGGGGATGATGGACCAGAACAATTTGACACGGTAGTGGCTGATGAGGAAGACGATGAAGACGACGAGGGTGGTGTTCAAGGCGATTCTAATAGAAAGGATTTGGATGCCAAAAAGATCATTGACTCGCTCATTACCAATCCCGATTCTGAGGATATTTTGTTATATGCAGTTCCTGTCTGTGCTCCATACTCGTCCATGCAATCGTACAAGTACAAAATGAAAATTATTCCTGGTTCCACCAAAAGAGGCAAGGCCGCCAAGACAGCATTGATGATTTTCATCAAGGACAAATTGGCAAGCGAAAGAGAAAGGGATCTGCTTAAAGCCGTCAAGGATCAAGATATTGCAAGAAATATGCCTGGAAAGGTAAAGATCGTTACCAGCAATTTGAACAAATAGTCATTGTTTTGTGTTGAACGAAATTATTTTATTATCTCTCTATTGATTGTGCAAATAAAGTGTTCGTTTATTGCTAAGTGATCGGTCCACAAATTGATTTGGTTCTATTAATAGCTTTAATGCTCGCTTTGTAGAAAATGTTTCATTTGAAAGGGAGTACATTGAGACAGTGGCGCCCAATTCATACAGTGTCAAAGTTGCCAGTTAGAGCTCCACCTGATAGCCTTGGTTTGTTTGGTTGGTTGCTTTCGTGAACAGCGAGTGTGTATTACTGAGTTTTTATTTTCACTTGTACCGATGGTCAGATCGATCTGTGTGGCAAACTTGTCTGCTCGAGTGCTTGAAACACGAGTGAAGTGAGACTCGACTTTAGTGTGTACCTACAGGCTTTGGCTCATTGCACTCAGTTTGCGTCGTGAAGTCGACCACTTGCAACGAAATTCATTCGACTCAGGTCTTACTTCTAAATAGCACCAAAATGGGCAACAAATCGTCACTTATGCTTCAAGATGAGGAAATTAGCGCTATCCAAAATGAAACTGGCTGTGAGTGTTTGTTTGTTTGTTCACGTTTGAGTGAAAACAAAACACTTTACTAACTTTGTTTTCATTTTTTAGTCAGCGCTTCTCAAATTGAGCGACTCTACAGTCGCTTCACTAGCCTCGACAAAGGGGACAATGGTACCCTTGGACGTGAAGATTTTCTGCGAATTCCCGAGCTAGCTATCAATCCTTTAGGAGACAGAATTGTCCAGGCATTTTTTGCCGGAACCGATTCGTACGATGACCGAATCAACTTTCGCCAATTTATGAGAGTTCTAGCTAGCTTTAGGCCTATCAAGAAAAACCGCGAATCGAAGCTTAATGCGAGGGAAGACAAATTACGATTTGCTTTCAAAATGTACGATTTGGACGGAGATGAGAAAATATCGAGAGATGAACTTTTGTCAGTTCTTCACATGATGGTTGGATCAAACATTTCCACAGAACAATTGGCAAACATTGCCGATAGGACCATAATGGAGGCAGACAAGGATGGTGACCAATGCATTACTTTCACTGAGTTTTGCAAAACACTCGAACGCACAGATGTCGAGGAGAAAATGTCCATTAGGTTTTTGCACTAATGTCCTACCCAACTATGCCTTCATCACCTCTATGACCAATTTGATATCATTTCCCAAAGTGATCACACTTGTTAAGTTGTGTTAGTTTTCTCAGATCGATTTAATTATTATTATTACTAGTTTGTTTCTTTAATATCACATTTGTTAACGAATATCAATTTGATTTGATTGTTAATTACAATAAAACAATACAAACGCACAATGTACCGTTAGTGACTAGCGGCTAACGGTTAGTCGATTTCACTCTACATGTACTCACATTGTCAGCAATAGATGTACACTGCTAGCTCACAGCATCGTATAAACTTGGCAGTACTGTCAGTGTTTGTTTTCGCTCATTTGCTTGTCGAGGGCATGCAGCTGGTTGCAAGTTTGACCACAAATCTCACTGATTGCCTTTCCTTTCACGAACTTTGTGCAATTTCGACTATTCTGATGATTTCATTGTTCTTGCCTGTCATTTGATTTGACCAACTCGAAAATGACAGCTGAACAAGTGGACGGTCTCACTGTGTTTTTGTCTGATGGACACAATATCTGCATCGACGTTTCCTGCCAAGAATTGACAGCGCAACAAGTGATCGAACAAATATTCCACAAATTAAATATTAATTTCGACATTTCCGAACATGAAGGTACGAAACTTCCAATTGCTCTTTGGTCTTGTAGTCGAAGTTTGCGGTTACAGCTTATGCCTGAGCACAATGTAAAAGACATCCGCGATAAAATGAAAAATTTAATCAAAAATATTCCTGATGAAATTAACGAATCAGGCATAGTTCTTCGATTGGCGCGAAATGGATTTTATGAGGGTGAGGACGAATTAATCGAAGACAAAGGTCTTTTAGAGTTATTGTACTTTGAAGCGAAAACTAATATTGAAAGTAATGTTTATCCAATGCCTTGTCTCGAGTTCAACGACATGATACATTTGCGTGTGATTAAGGATTTGATCGAAAAAAGACTAAAAAATGCAAAAGAAGACGAGAAGACAAGTTGTGATGCAAATCGCTCAGAATCTAAGACTTTAGCGCCTATCACTTTACCATCGGCAGCCAAAGCAATAAAGTCTGAGTTGACGTACAAGAATACTATTAGGAAGAAATTCTTAACCCGAAGTGTGAGTATGTACGCGAAACGTCAAATTAGCAAAACAGACTACGAGAGTATGAGCCTGGATTCATTGTATGTCGAGTATTTACGGATATGCCGTACTTTGGACTGCTACGGTGGATTCATATTCGAGGGGCAGATGGAAAGGTCTTTCATCGAAAGCATCACCCATCGTGCGTACCATGACAAAAAAGTTAGCATCATCATCAACAAGAAAGGCCTCCATGTGGTCAACATGCAGTGTCCGGTAATATTTTCGTTTAATAATTTGACTAAGGTCCACTTTTACGTTTGTTTTTTTTTTTGTTTTTAGAAAAAATTGGAGACATTTTCATTGACAGATTTGGAATATGGAGTCATAATTCCTCAAAAGGAGAAGTACTATCCATGTTTATACTTACAAAACTCTCAGAATGCAAAGAGTTCCAAGAATTCAAAGAAATTGTTTCAAATATTTACATATCATGCTCCCTTTATTGTTAAGACGTTGAAAAACTTCATCGAAGATAAAAGGAAATGAGATCTAATTTGAGCAAATATTTTTTAAATGTAACGTTTTGTTTGATAAATACAATTTTGATTTGTTATAACCAATATTTTTGATTTAACGTATTGGTTGAAATCAATTGATGGCAATTACAGACATGTAATGTACAACATGCATGGTTGCTATCATCGCTGGTTGTCAACATGTTTGTGACATGCGATAGTTTGGCGAATCAATTGATATTTGCTCTTCGATTAATTCGAATAATCTCGCTCATTTGCTTTCCGCTCGAATAAGTACAATTTGGTAAAAATCTAAAATTATCCCCACAAACAAGCTGATTGTTCGGTTGGCATCGTACCGAATCAGATCTATTCGATCTCCATCAACCGGTAATAGCATTTGTTAATTGCTTGTGCATGTCATTACCAACATTCACCGTCTCGGCATGACCAATTACACCAGCATTGTACTCAAGCAATAATAGGAACTTAATAACTCTTAGTTGCCGAGTGGTATTGTTTATGTTAAGCGAGGTCAGCCAGTGCATTTGGCTTCTCTCAGTCCGCACCACCCCCAGGCCCATGTGCCGAACTACCGTTTGCAGTTAGCACAGCGGGGCCGAGTTCACTTGTTCACACACTTGTGGTGGTTTTGGCGCGCAAGGTGGGCAGTCTGTCAGTGATGGACAGGTACTGGCGTGCGTCACACTGCCTTGGCCATATCTTTGTGCGGACTGGCCATCGCCGTCACTTGCGATGACTCGTTCAGGGAAAATGTCGAGCGAACCTTGGTTGAAGGCGAAATCAATCGTGTTGAGGTAGCAACGTTCACGCGGCTGGCCAATTCGTGCAGCCTCCTCAGCGTGGTAATCTGGCCGGACAGCTCTGTTTGCGGGAGCACTTGTCGAAAGTCTCAACTCTCACTTCGTTGTTCACCTGTTCGCCGGGCAGTCATGCTGCATTGGCGAGTAACTGCCAGGCATACAGACACAGTCTGACAGGCATCCTTTCGCATGCCATCCATGCATCATCAACTTCGACCATCACCGCGCAGCACTCGACATCACCGTCTGGTCAGCATCGTTCGCTAAAGGTCGCCACCCATGCCAAGTGATGTTCCAGTGGCCACCTAGAGCGGACCAAACTGCCCGAGCCCATCTTGTATCTGACAAGTCGGTCACCACTGGCCCATCAGCAACATATCTCATCTCGTGGGCAACAACACTCCTTCCCACTGTACCCGTACATCGGACATTTAAACCTGCCACTTCGTAATATTGTCATCTTGTTCGTTCGTTTCCTTGTATCGTTCATCAGTGTCTATTGTTTATACATTTATCGCTTCATCCTTCACTTCGTCCATTAATATTAATGAATGTAAGTGCAACAATACTTTGTCACTGACAACCAATTGGGGTACCGCAAATAGAGCTTGTGTCAGCAAACTATGTCAATGTCACCCTTTCAAATCTACTGTTGCCACTAATGAGTTGTAGTTTCTTGTGACCAATCGTGCCTTTAACTAGATTAATGATCATCAATCGTTGTTTCGGGAAGTCAATTGGCATATGTCAAATTGCAAACCACAATAAATGGCTTCTTGGTATCTGTTCAGCAGCACCCTTGTTGGTAAGCAGCGGATGTGTTTATTACTGTCAATCAGCTGAGGCGATTAATGTCATGGTCAAGTGTGCCCAAAACTGAACATACCTCTTCGAGCAGTATTCGGTAGCCATGCCAATGGCTATTTGCTTTCGGTTCTACCGACCAATTGGCGCCCACCACGCCAATTGCAAATTGCAATCCCGCCGACTGTCTATAGGCTCTTCTGCACTCTACTGCTTTAGTCATCTCGCCTATCAACAGACTATCTTATCGCATTTTTTTGATAATGCATGTCGGTCCCATTGGGCTCGTTCATTGCGATTGTCTGTTCAGTCTCGACTGCTTCTAATGCTTCGATGCGTCTCTTGACAAGTGCCGCAACATAGTTTAGTATACTCTGTTGATTTTTAATTGAACCGAAACCAATTGTCTCACAATCGACGCCTTTGAATTGTTTCGTGTGAAGCCAACAAGTCAACACATAACTCCGTTCCACTGTGGTTCACCGAACACCTTTACCTTCACCACGTGCTATTCCAAGTGCAGTGTCAGTGGGAATCTAGCCGAAAGTACTAGTTGCACTGTGTGCCTGTTGCATCAATTCGCGATGGCTTAGTGTCACTATAACCAGGTATATGATCGATCTGTGTCCGCCATTCCCTCACTTGTTCTCACACTGTTTGATGCTTGTGCCAATAATTGTGCAAATAACTCTTTATAATCATGCATCAAACGTCTTTTGAGTGACAAGTCAAATCAATCTCCGAGTTTGTCTTGAGTCGTCTGCTTGGGCGTTTTGTCAGTACACAGTGACACTGGATGGTTACCTTGACAAGTTTCCGTTGCTCAAAAGTGATCACTGAGCACACCGCTCTCCTTAACCGCCGAGTCCGTCTGCGAGAATGTTATTACTTTTATTGCCAGCTATATTTGCACACTTAGTGTTGATTACCAGGCTTGCAGATCCTGCCTGCCACTAAGCCCTTGCCTTGATTAGGTATTTTTATTATTAAGCCGCTTGTTAATGCGCTTCATTTAATTAGCAACTCGGCAAAGGCATCGCACTAGTGACGACCAAATCATTCTTCTCGCCGCTCTATCTGCCCTCTTGACAATGGACAATTGGCCCCACTCGCACAAAAATGCCAACAATTTGGCAAGCGATCTTCTCTCAGGCATGCACGTGTGTGGTCACAGCTGTCAATGGCTGCAATGTCTTATCGCAATCGCATCGAAGGGATCCAAATTTGTTGTGATTCCATGGTGTTACGCCTTCAACACGTTAGGTCAGACGTAATTAGACTTGGTGCAAGCTTCTGCCTGACCAGACTCAATCACTGCGAGTGCCACTTTATGGTCACTTGGCCGTGCAATTGCACCATACCGACACAATGGCACAAAGACAAACAGAATGCGCACTGTCTGACAGGGCACAATACTCTATGAGATCTAAGACAAAGTGCCGGTGACGAATGATGCTTGACTACGCCATTGCTCACTGGTGCAGAGGCGGGTCAGGTGAGTGCTCAAACATGCGTGTGGCTAATTAATTTCCAATTAGGATCAATTAATGGGTGCTTGTCTGCTCGATCGCTCTATCTTGTCGCCACTCTCGCACACTTGTTGCCTCACCAATTCGTCTTGTACGGTTTGCCATAAGTCAATGAGAGGAAGCGTGTGGCCACTGGCCAGTGCGAATTCCCCTTTGCCTCCGTAATGACCATTCCACCTGGCCACCCTTTATCGCTGTCATCTCTGTTTATGCAAACTCACCTGTCAGCAGGTCTAACCATATTTGTCATGTTTATCTTGTATGCCTCCCCAATTGAGTGACTTACACTAATGAACGTATGATTGCGCTTAGTTTGTTTGCTCATTACCGGACGATATTACACCTCGAGATTGTCACTATAACGAGCAGACTCACTTGTAACTTCACAATGGCCCTTGTAATATCACTTACTAGTTGGGTCAGTGTATGTGTTGAATAACTTTGCATAACTTTGAAAAGTGAGTCTAACCGCAATTAGCATCGAACGGTATCACTTGCTCTTGAGTGTGCCTTTTATGGTGATGCCGTAGAATCTAGCAATTAGCGGCCCTTGACTCGATAAGGCAACATTTTCACGTATGTGACTGTCGTGAATAGCTTTGCTCTTTATGGACTCTGTTGGGCAGAATTGTTGACTGAAAAGTAATGTTTTGTTTATTCCTGTCAGAGTTGATCACAAGCCAAATACAATGACAAACGAAAGCGTCAAGTTTGAACAATGCCGAATCAATCAGCTCCACGAGGAGCGATTGTACATTCAGAAGAAGACTTTCACAAAATGGATGAATTCATTTCTGCAAAAGGTTTGTCCAAATGGCTAATTGTTTGGATGACAATGTTTTTATTTGGTTATTTTTCCTTTAGGCAAAGATGGAAGTGGACGACATCTTTGTGGACTTGGCGGACGGCAAAAAGTTGCTAAAATTACTCGAAATAATTAGCGGAGAGAAATTAGGCAAACCCAACAATGGAAAAATGCGAGTACACAAAATAGAAAATGTCAACAAATGTCTTGCCTTCCTCCACACGAAGGTATTTACATTCAACACCTCAATTAACGATGGCCGCATATTGACACTCCTCCCTCTATAGGTCAAATTGGAAAGCATCGGTGCCGAGGACATTGTCGATGGCAATAAGACTTTGATTTTGGGTCTGCTGTGGACGATCATTTTGAGGTTTCAAATTCAGGATATCGAGATTGAATTTGAACAAGGTCAGGAGAGTAAGAAGGGTGACAAGAAGCACTCCTCAAAGGAAGCTCTTTTGCTGTGGTGCCAAAGGAAGACCAACGGTTACCCAAATGTTCACGTAAAGGACTTCACACAAAGTTGGCGCGACGGCATGGCGTTCAATGCACTGATTCACTCACATCGACCAGAGTTGATCGACTATGGCTCATTAAATCCTAACAATCATATTGAAAACCTAAACAACGCATTCGAAGTGGCGCAGAAACATCTCGCCATCCAGCCACTGCTCGATTCGGAAGACATTGACATACCGAAGCCAGACGAGAAGTCCATTCTGACATATGTCTCTTCGTACTACCACACCTTTGCCAAATATAACAGTGAAGTGATTAGCGGAAAACGAATCACCAACATAATCTCACAACTGATGGAGATCGATCGGTGCCAACTCAATTACGAAATGTTCACCACTAATCTACTCAATTGGATTGAAATGAAGATTTTCGCTCTCAACAGCCGAGACTTTCCCAACAATCTCGAAGGAATCCACAACGAATTCATTCAATTCAAAGAGTACCGAACGGTGGAGAAGCCACCCAAATACAAAGAGAGAAGTGAGATCGAAGCACTACTCTTCAATGTACAGACCAAAATGAAGTCTCTCGGTCAATCACCGTACAGTCCGCCAGAAGGCAAATTGGTACAAGACATCCAGAAAAGCTGGATCAACCTAGAAAAGGCAGAACACAAGCGAGAACTGGCACTTCGTGAAGAGATGGTTCGACTCGAAAAGTTGAACAATCTTGCCGAGAGTTTCTTCCGAAAAAGTGACATTCGAAAAGGGTACCTCAACGACATGATCCAGGTGCTCAGTGATCCGAGATATGGCGTCAACCTGAGTCAAGTGGAAGCGACAGTCAAAAAGCATGAAGCAATCTGTGTGGACATTTTGTCTCGAAGTGAACGAATCGAGGCACTGTCTCAAATGGTGAAAGAATTGGAGGATGGCAACTATCACAACATCGACGCCATCAAGAGGATAGAGAAGGAGATCAAAGAGATGTGGGACAAAATGTTGACATTGCTCAAACAACACCAGAACAATCTCTCCATTGCCTCCGACTTTATGAACTCAATCAAGGAGATTCAGACCATCGAGAGTGAGTTGAACGAACTTAAACACCGAATCAACATTGACTCTAATGTGGCCCACTTACGGGCAGCCGAAGAATATCTCCAAAAGCATTCGTTAATGGAGGCACAGATTCTGTCCCACGGTAACACAGTCAAGAAACTGACCAATACGGCAAACAAACTTATGAGCGACGAGAATACTTCCCAGTCGAAGTTGATCGAGAAGGAATTGCCTTTGCTCAAAGAAGGAATCAATTCGCTCAACAAAACGTACGAACAACTTAATCAACTGGCAGCAAGCAAACGAGATAAGTTGACCAAACTGCGTGATTTCTACAAATTACTTCAAGATGTAGACGAGGAAGATGCCTCACTGTCAGAGAAACAGAACATTTGTCAAGCCATTTTGCCTGGAAAAGATTTACTCGCCATTATATCACTGCAACAGAAGCATAACGTGTTCGAGGCAGAGGTGAAAGCACACGAAAATCGAGTAGCCAAACTCGAGAAGAGGTGCAAAGTGTTCACTGAGAGCGACCATCCAGATAAATCATTAGTGGACACCAAACTGGCCGCACTCCTACAGAAATGGAAACAACTGATCGAGATGACCAACCAAAAGTCAAAGGAGTTGGCAGATGCGATTGAAGCCTTCCAGTACCATGCCGATGCTAATGAGGCTGAATCGTGGCTCAAGGAAAAGATGCAACTGGCTAGGTCCGAGGATTATGGCAATGACGAACAGTCGGCCATTTCGTCACTGCAACGGCATTCACGCCTTGAGAGCGAGGTGACTGCATACGAGCACGACATTGAGAGACTCAATAATCAATCGGACAAAATGATCAACTCGGGAGTGGAGAACCTCTTCCTGCTCAGCGAAGACCCTTTCCTTGCTTCCGCTTTCCTCACCAACGAAGTGCACATTGATGAGATTGCCGAGGAAAATGAGCCAAAAGAGGTGCTTCAGGAGGTGTTCGAAGACATACTTGTTCCTCAGGTGGTCGTTTTGCACAACTACAAAGGAAGAAACGATTATTCGGTCAAGAAAGGTGATATTCTCATTTTGCTTGAGAAAACCACCAATGACTGGTGGAATGTGCGACGGGAGAACGAAGAATTGACTGGATTTGTGCCATACAACTACGTTAAAGAGATCGAACCTAAAGTGAATAGAATCGTTACACACAAACCAGTTGAACTTCCCGAAAAGCAACAAGCGAAACGTTTTGCCAACAAAAGCAAATACAATCGACGCAACAGCAAACGACGTCTCAGCATTGTTTGTGGCCCCGAAACGGTCGAACAACGAAAGAACAGAATTAACTCAGAATACCAGGAACTTGTAGAACTTTGTCGCTTTCGAAGAGAATCACTGGAAGAATCAATCAAGCTGTTCCGCTTTAATCGCGAGTGCGACACCTTGGAAGCGTGGATCAGTAATTTCGAGAAGGCTATGACCAATGCCAACAACCTATACCACGAGCAAAAGGATCAAAACCTCGCCACCGGTGACCCTGTAAACAAATTGAGTCAACAGTTTGAAAAGTTCATAACTGACTTGTTGGCCAATCGGTCGCGGTTGGAAGAAATAGACAAAATGGCAAAAGAGATCCATTTGCAGATGTATTTGCCACAGATCAAACGAAGACAAGATGCGCTGCACAAGAAGTGGGAAAATCTCAATTTCCTACAAAAACAACTAGGCCAGAACATTGAAGGTCTCACCACAGTAGAGATATTCAATGCATCATGTGACGAGGCTGCTGAAAGAATTGCCGACAAACTTGAGAAGATCAACAATGCACAAGACATTGGACACGACTTAAAGACTGTCCGGGCATTACAACGCAGACATGAAAACCTCGAACGAGAACTTGTGCCAATCGAGGACAGCTTGAAGCGAATAATGATGCTCTCGGACAATGTCAAGTCCTCTTACCCCCTTCAAAAAGATCACGTCGAGGGGCGCCTTTACGAGCTTAATCGTCTGTGGGAAGAGTTGAAGGCCTGCTCTATCCAGAAACGAACTTTACTCGATAAAATGATAGGTCTGCAAATATTGAAAAACTCAACCAGTGAAGTATTGATGTGGATCACAAATTATGTGAAGCCAATGCTTCAGTTTGACCAACAGAACGCCTCACCCAAAGACCTGGTCAATCTAGACACTATGAGCAAAGAGCACCATGACTTGTTGCTCGAAATCAACGGTAAAAGCAATGACGTGAATGACCTCAAAGACCTGAGCCTCAAATTGGCACAACAAGTGCCTCCCGAAGAGGTTGCAGTGGTGGACGAACTGGTTCGACAGTATGAGAACATTTACCGGGAGTGGCAGGAAAAGGAGAATTTCCTGAAACAGTGCCGAGACCTGGTTGCATTCAACCAAGAGGCAGATCACCTCGAGACCATTATTAATTCACACTTGGCCTTCCTCGACTTTGACAATCTGGGCAACAATGTGAATGATGTTGCCTCACTGGCCAAACAACACGACAATTTCAGCAATACCTTGATGGCACAGGACCAACGTGTGCACAACTTTGTCGACATAGGCGAGAAACTCATTCAGAACAATCACTTTGATGCTGATAACATCAAGGAGAGGTGCAGACAGGTTTCTAAACGGAGAAAGGATCTAAAAGAAAAGGCTTACCACCGAGGTAAAATGCTGATGGACGCGAGGATATATCAAGAGATCAAGGCAGAAGCGGACGAATTCCTGAACTGGTGCGCAGCCAAGGCCAAGTTGATCGACGACAACGAGTTGAAGCACATGAATAACATGGAACGAAAACTTAAACGACACCAAGCTTTCGAGGCAGAGGTTCGGGCCAACAAAAGTCAACTGGATAAGATTGTGCGTTCGGTGGCCGAGGTGAATAAGAACTCACACTTCGCCTCAAAGGAATTAGAACAGATCGGAGTCCAGGTGCACGAGGAATGGGACAAACTGATCAATCTGTTGGAAAATAAGAATCGACTGTTTGCTCAGGCATTCGAACAGATCGAATACACCAAATCGTTAGACGTGATTGAAGAAAGAGTGGCCGATATTGACAAGATCATCTGTTCGACCGACTATGGCACCGACCGAAGAAGTTGCAAGAACTTGCTACTGCAGAACAAAGCAGCAGAGAATGAGATTACACTGCTGGAGGACAAATTGAACACACTCAGTGACAAAGGCGAATTACTTGCAGAGGACCATATAAACTCGGATACCATCTTGCAGAGCAGTAACAAATTGTCCCTAGACCTAAGTCAACTGAGGGGACCACTGCTGGAGCGACGAAAGAAGTTGCTCGAGGCGAATCAATACCATCAGTTTGAGTTTGACGTGAACGCCGAACATCAATGGATCAAGGAGCATCTTTCACTGGCCACATCAAATGATGTGCCACAAAATCTTACCGAAGCTCAAAACTCAATCAAAAAGTTTGAACAGAATTTCATACGCGAAGTTGAAGGACACGAAAGTTATATCAACAAAGTGGTACAAAGTGGCAGACAACTGATTGAACAGAAGCACTCTGCCTCTCCGGACATTGCCACTAAGATTGAGGAACTCGAAGCGGAGTGGGACAACTTGTTGGCAGTGATGAAACAGCGGCATCAAACATTGAAGGTTGCCCTCAGCGTGCAACAGTTCCTGTCCGAGTGTGCCGAGATAGAGTCTTGGATGTCAGAGAAAACGAACCTGCTCAACAGTGCCATCTACGGTAACGACGAAATTACCGTGGTAAAACTTCTTCAGAAACAAAAAACAACCGACCTCGAGATCGATACCTACTCGGGCTTGATTGAAGAACTTTCCTGTCAGGTGGACAAAGTGAACGAACAAATCGCTAGTGAGGCAGACCAGAAAATGTACAAAGACCGAGTGAACGACCTCAATGCGCAGATCAAACGATTGCACAAACTCAACCACGAGCGTAGTATGGACTTGATTGAACTGAAGAAATTGCACGAATTCCACCGAGAAAGTAACGATTTCCTCAATTGGATTGCATCCAACAAGCAAAATCTACTCAACGAGGACTATGGCAAGGACTTTGAGCATTGCACGGCACTGCAGTCCAAGTTTGTCGACCTGAAACGATCAATTATGGCCAACGAGGAACGATATAACCAGTGTGTAGAGTTTGCTGCTAGTTTGGCTAAGAGTAATGACGAAACTCAAATATCTAAAACAATGCACGTGATTCGAGGTGCATGGAATGAATTGATCAAGATTCTTAACATCAAAGAACAAAACTTCATTGCTGCCAACAAGATTCATCGATTCAACAGAGATGTGGCAGAAGCTTTTGAACGCATAAAGGAGAAGTACACTGTGCTGAATAACCAAGACCTGGGACGTGATACACACTCGGTCCAGAACTTAATTCGCAAACATGACCTCTTTGAGAATGATCTCGTAGTGCTTGAGGCTCAACTTCAAGTGCTCATCAACGACAGTGTCAAACTGAAGACTGCATATCCAGGCGGGAATGCTAAAAACATCTCTGAACAGTTGGGCATTGTGGTGGAGCATTGGGACAAACTCAAAGAGAAAAGTAAATTACGCCAAGAAAGTCTCTTTGATTCGGAGGCTTATTATCGATTCACTTCGGCAGTACGCAACCTCGAACAATGGGCTATGAACTTGATTTCTGAAATGAAGACATTTGAAACTGTTCGTGACATTCAGAGTTCACAAGCACTCAAGGGGTCACACGAACGCGTCAAGGTGGAGATAGATTCGCGCGAGGATGAATTTAGTGCCATAGTGGAGGATGCCAACAACCTTTCTACCAAATCTTTCTACCCAGACGTGAAGTCATCCACCGAACGATTGCTCGCCACCAGAGGTGAACTGCACAATGCGTGGCAGGTCAAGAACGTCTACCTCGACCAACTGATCGATTTGAACTGTTTCTTGCGCGATGTGAAACAACTAGACCATTTGTGCCAACAACACCAAAACAGACTCAATTCGTACGAGTTTGGTCATACCGTGGAAGAAGTTGATGCCAACTTGAAGAAACACGACGATTTCAACAAAGTATTCGATTCACAAGAGAACAAATTTAAAAACGTTAAAGACTGTGGAAATAGACTGATTCAAAAGCAACACTTTGACTCGGAAACGATCGAAGCACGACTTGCCGATTTGCTCCACAAACGAAGTAAATTACGAGCACTCATTGCCGAACGACGAGATGAACTAGTGGACACACTCATTCTGGTACAGTTCAAACGGGATGTGCTGGAGACGGAGTCCTGGATCGATGAGAAACAAGCTCAAATTGAAAAAGAACGACACTCGATCGGCGAACAAGACATCGAAGTGAAGATGAAAAAACTGCAAAAGCATCAAACCTTTGAGGCAGAAATTAACGCAAATGCTTCACGAGTGATTGAAATTCAGAACAAAGCGAGACATTTGATCAAGAAGAACCATCCTTCCTCAATTGAGATTCGTACACAGCAGGACAATCTACTCAAGAAATGGGATAATCTGGTGGTGCTCTCCAGAGAAATCTTGCAGGGTTTCGAAGAGGCACGAGACATCTACGAGTTTGACCGAAACATCGGACAGATTGAGTCTTGGATAAGAGACAAAGAAATGATGATTCAATTCAATGACACCGGCGAGGACTATGAACATTGCCAGTCGTTGCTGAGAAAACTCGACGACGTGGGCACCGACATGAAGGTTGATGAGAACCGAATTTTGCACATCAACAATCTGGCCAACAAGCTGAACAACCAGTGCAAACACGAATTCTTTAACGAAGACAAGATCAACAAGCAACGAGACTCACTGAACGATAAATGGCAACAGCTTCAGCAGAAAATAACCGACTACCGAAACAGACTAGTTGTTGCATTAGAAGTACACTCGCTCAATCGTGACCTCGACGACATCAATGAACGAGTCATTGAAAAGGACTTGGTTGTGTCCAAGGAGTGTGACGCCAAGAATTTGTCTTCGGTCGAAACATTGCAGCGCAAACAAGAAGCCATCAATGTGGACATTTGTGCCATAGAGTACAAATTCAAGCAAATCAATGAGAACGAAGCCAGACGACTGATTAGCAAGTATCCCGATTTAACTGAAAAGTCACGCCAGAAAATACAAACCATTCAAGAGAATTTGAGAAAATTGAACCAAGACTGCAAAAGCAAAGAGAACGAACTCAACTTTGCAATTACGATGCATAAATTCTTTGATCTGGTCAAGGAAATTGAGCACTGGGCAAATGACATACTTACCAATAAATTGTGTAACACCAGCGATTCGGTGAGTGTGGCCGAGGCGAAAATTGACTTACAGAACCATGAGTACGTCAGGGCAGAAATAACATCCAGAAGAGAAAACCAACAAAATATTAAAGAATATGGATTGACACTTCTACAGAGAATCGAACAGGAAAAGTTGGCCCCAAGCGAGAAAGCTCGACAGATAGAGGTGTGTGTGGACAAACTTGACGATTTGCGGAAAAGACTGGACCAGGCTTGGGAGGAGAAACAACTCTACCTGAAACAATGTCTCGAACTGCGCACCTTTAACGATCTTTCCAAATTGTGTGACTCATGGTTGTCTTCCAAGGAGGCATTCCTCACTAACGAAGACTTGGGAACTAATCTGATCGGTGTTGAGGATCTGCTCAAAAAGCACGACACTTTTGTGAAATCATTGGCAGCACAACAACGAGTAACAGACTTGCTCGTGTGTGCAGAAGGATTGATCAACAAGAAACACTTTGACAGTGAATCGATACAGGCCAAGCTGAATGAGACACAAGTGAGACGAGAGAAACTTCAGGAAATGTCCGAGATGCGACTCAACAAACTGGACGACTCGAAGGTGTACTTTAAATTTTTAAGAAACGTCAATGAAATTCAAAGATGGCTCAACGAAAAGTTGAAAGTGGCCACCGACGAATCTTACCGAGACTCGATCAATCTTCTTTCCAAGATTCAGCGACATGCCGCCTTTGAGGCTGAGGTATCTGCCAACCGAGAACGGGTGGATTCAGTGATGCGAGAAGGTGAAGGTCTCATCAGTCTGAACCACTTCCGCTCAGACGAGATAAAAACTCATCTGTCCAATTTGGAGAAGTTGATGCGCAATCTAACCGAAAGTGCTTCACTCAAACGAGCCCGCCTCAACGAGGCTTATCAATCGCTACAATTCTTCCGATTGTGTGACGATCTCGATTTGTGGATTAAGGACATCGACAATATATTCCGAGACGGGGACTTTGGCAAGGACCTGACCAGTGTTAAGAATCTGCTGAAGAAACATCAGTTGCTAGAGAACGATGTGCATAATCACAATGAAAACATCGAACAGCTGAAGGATCACCTGATGAACTTCAATCAGAGCAACCATTTTCTCAAAGAAGAGATTGAAGAAAGAGCCCAACAAATCATTCGCAGCTACAATGCCATTCACGAACCAATGAATAAGCGACGAGAAATTCTTGAGGAGTTCTTGGCCTTTTACCAATTCAAACGAGACATCGAGGACGAATTGCTTTGGATTCGTGACAAAGAAAATCAAATGGCACAGTTTGACCATGGCACTACACTGCAGGACATTCAACGACTTCTCAAAAGGCTCAAAATGTTCGAGTCGGAGATACAAACGCGAGAGCCTCACCTCAGTGCACTAGTCTCGAAGGGTCACAATCTGATCAAATCGAACCACAACAACTCAGAAGAGATAAAAGTGCTCACGTACGAGTTACAGAACAGAATACAACACATTAAGGACGAGTCATCACTCAGGCGATTGCGATTGATTGATTCACTTGAGTCACAGCAGTTCTTTGCTGATTTATCAGAGGCCGAAAGTTGGATCAACGAACGACTGCCTTTGCTACAGAGTGAAGACATTGGCAAAGACGAAGAGTCGGTGGCTACTCTGATGAAGAAGCTCGAAGTGATCAACAAGGACACCGACCGATTCTACTCGGCATCACTCAGCAGATTAATCCAACAAGCGAGCACTTTTGCCGAGAAGAACCATTTCGACAGTAAATTGATCAAGGAAAGGATGGACGCATTGAATGTTCACTTCAACTTGTTTGTGGAACTCGCTGAGAAGCGAAGAACTGTTTACCTTGAACGAAGAAAATATTTCGCTTTTGAACGTGACGCAGATGAATTGGTCATTTGGATCAAAGATCAATTGATTGTAGCTAACTCAGAGGACTATGGACAGGATGTGGAACATGTTGAAAAGTTGATTCAACAATTTGACACTTTTGCGGCCAACATTCACGCAAACGAGGAAAGATTTATTGTAATTCAAACTGAGGCAAATGAAGTGAAAAATTGTGAACAAAAGCTGGCACAAGTGATGGCCTTGTGGAATGAACTGAGGGAGGCCACACTGGCCAGACAAGAAGCACTGCAAGGAGCCAAAAAGGTGCACACCTTCTACCAAAGTGCAGATGAAACCATTTGTTGGATTCGGGAAAAAGAGTCGAGCACAGTACTGGACGAAGTGAATGTCAATTATGACGATCTGAGTGCCATTCAGGCCAAGATTCGACAACTTGAAGGATTCGACCGAGACTTGGACGCAGTCCGAGAGCAGGTGGAAGCACTCTTTGTGGAAGCAGACCGACTGGCCACTCTCTTCCCTGACATTAAAGAAAACATTGACGAACGAAAGGACAATGTGCACGCAGTTTGGAGTGGACTTATCAAGAAGAGTGTCATGCACAAAGACAACTTGATTCAGATCGAGAAGATTCAATCATACTTTGATGAGTTCCGAGAATTGATTACTTGGATCAACGAGATGCAGGCTTTGATCACTGCTGACGATAAACTAGGCTCAGATGTCATTTCTGCAGAAGAGCAACTCAATCGCCACAAAGAATACAAAATAGAGATCGACACTCGCAACGATATATTTGCTGCCTTCCTAGCCAATGGAGACCACATCATTGCACAAGGTCACTTTATGGCCAGTGAAATCCAAGAACGTAACCATCGAATCCGAACATTACATGCCAACCTGATCGATACCTGGCACAAACGGCTCACTTTGTACGAGTACAATTTAGATGCTAGGCAGTTTATTCAAGATTCTGAACAGGTGGAAAAGTGGATCGATGCACATCTTCCGTTCATCAATGACAATCACTTTGGCGACTCGTTGGCCGAAGTCGAGGATCTCATTCAGAAACATCAGGAATTTGAAAACACAATCGAGTCCCAGGTGGACAAGTTAAAGGCAATTGAACGGATCACACTGATAGAAAGTTACTTTGAGGAGCTCAAAGTGAAAGAGGAACAGGCTCGAATCGTTGAAGCTAATCAACGGGAAAAGGATCGAGTGCAACAAAAGCTTCAGGAAGAACAAATGAAGATTCTGTACCAGCGACAAAATGAGGAAGATGCTCGCCTGTATGAGAACACTCACTTTTTGGACAAGAACGATGCCTTGAATTCATCTCCCACCCTTCCACAGCCAAACGATTCGGCCAAAACACCTCGAAGGAGATCGAGCTTTGCCTTTTCTCGTAAGACCAACAAAATCAAGCCCGAGGTAGAGAATTTGCCAATTGCCTGTGAAGGTTTCCTCGAACGCAAACAGATTCTGCAGGTCGGAGGAAAAAAGGCAACTTCACGGTCCTGGAAGACTTACTACACGGTGCTTTGTGGTCAACTGATCTGTTTCTTCAAGGACAAAAATGCCTTCTACAGCAATGTTGCTGCCTCGCCACCCTTTTCCATTCACGATGCACGCTGCATGGAGGTGTCCGACTATACCAAGAGGAAACACGTGTTCAGCATCCAATCGACAGACATGGCCAAGTTCTACTTCGCTGCTAGTGATGTTGCCAAATTGCGAGACTGGCTCAATAAGATATCTTTCCGGGCCTTGTTGCCTCCCTCCAAGCAATTGGTTAACAACGATGGAAATGACATGGTTGACCACAAGAATCATGCACACTCTGAAAAGAGCACTGAACGAGAATCAACTAGCTCTTCGTCGAGTCGCAAATCGTCTCTCTCCTCGCCCCCTCCTCACCCAAACCAATCTCAATCCAGTCCCTACGATAACGGTCACACATTCTACCAGAACACTTCACCACAACAGCCAAACGATCATCCTCATCATCGTTTGAGTGTCCCACAAGCAGTGGACACTACATTCTCTGCTGATATGGCATATGCAAATGGAAGAGGGGCTGTTGAACGTTCCTCAACTGGGACTTTGAGCCCTGAAGAGGCATCAATGAGTCACTATGACAGTAAGTCATCTTGATCAAACAATCTAGCTAACGAGTCTTTTGTGTTTGACAGGCACGACCACTTACCAGAATATTCCGGTGAACAAGTATAGGAGCTTACCACCGAACACATCACCACCAGTTGCGAGTGAGCAAGCAAAGTACGACAAGATCAGTCTGAATGATACTAACCAAACAAGCACCAATTCAATCAAATCTTCCGAAGACGACAATATCAGCTTGGGCAAGAAAGGTAAGAAGAAAAAGAAAAGCTCTTTCTTCCGACGTAGCAAAAATTAACACAATTCATCATGCCATATGACAATATTTTATCTTTATTTACTTTCATTAATGCACATTTGTTTATCACCTTCTATCTTTTGTTATGACTTCGATATTTATATTATTCACACATGCATATTCATTTCGATTATAAATTATGGAAAATAAATCTATTTATTATTGTAATAATATATGCTATGACTCCTCTCGCAGTATATTCTGAATGCGACAAAGTACTAATGCGTTGGATGACTTACAGTCGGACAAGGTGTAGGGCGGATTGATGCACACCGAATATGCGGCAATAAGCAAATCGTCCTGCTCCTCCACAGGAACATTGTTTTCCTTCAACAAGTTGAGCACTCGAGTTCGCCGTTGTTGTTGCTCCAAGGCAGTGTATTTCGGTATTGCAGAGGTAATTCCAAAAAAGTCGTCACATATCTGTTTGAAATCAATGTTGTGATTGGGAGTTTGTTCTTCTACTTTATTTATTGAAATGATGGCATGATGAAATATCATTGATAAACTTTGTTGGGCATCATCATATAGAACAATTGTCAGTGTCACAGGATCTAGGCAAACTAGATAGCCACTTTGTGAACAATTATTGCTCGTGACCACGACCTTGTGTTTCAACAGGGAATTAATTTCGTCTTTGTTCATTATCACTGGCACAATAGAATTAATGATAATTAAGGATACTTTCTCAGTTTTTTATAAATGCATTGAATGAACTTGTGATTTGAATCAAAAAGTGCAGTACTTTGACAGGGTATTGAGTCCGTAGTATTGACAACTAAAATCAAATCAACACGACTATTTCGACTTAACCAACCATTTGGGTATAATTAGACTAATTTGAGTCAAGGCACGTGCTTAGTCGAGCTCGCAGCGGTAAGAGTTTCATTTCCTTCCTCGCTTTCGTCTGGAAAGGTTGACTTGGTAAGTGTCCTTAATTTATAACGACTTTTTCTTTTAAAATGATGAGATGAGATTGGCTAGAGTAATGAAAATCATGATTAGTCACTATCTCGATTGTCCCTTTACCTGATTCTATATATTATTTATTTTTTCATTTTTATTTGGATTTTTATTAATTTGTCTTCGTTTCCTTTTCAGGTTTATGTAAGTTAAAAATGGCTGTTTGGAGGGCAATTTTGCCTTTTATACGATTTATAAATGATGCTCAATTATTTCTGACACCTATTTTGATCATCAATGATATCAAATTTTACTTCTGAACGAATTTTACTTTATAGTTCAATTGAAAATCTTGTGAAATTCTAATTCGCTATTTTCGTTTAGGTTCCTTTTCGAATTTTTTTCAGATGCTGGAAGCAAGCCTCAAATATCGAGGTAGACATTTTAGCTTTGCAACATCTATAGCACTCAAAGCCGGAAACAGGAAGTTGCATTTTTACAAAAGTATGTAAACTTTTATACTATTTTCTTTTAAGTAGCGAGAATGATGATTATTCTTAGGACACCTTCCGAGAAAATAATGTTGAACAAAGAATTTAGCCTATCTGAACTATTATAATTTTTACCCTTTTTATTTAGTGGTCTTATTATTAATTTTACTTCGTTTTATTTTCAGTAGCATGAATTATCCTTTTCCGGTTGCACTTTAAAGGTAAAAATATTTTTATATTCACTTATTAATACATGAATCTCTGATGATTCCTCATACGCTATTCTTAACGTGTATATGTAGATAGTCTTGCCCTCTCTGAGAATATATCTACAAACTTATAATGTAATTATTTTACACTTGATCTAAATTTTTTTTATATTTGTTATAGGTAAGCTCGTGGTTTGTTTTTATCATTTATTTGTATTTAATTATTAAATTGCAATAAAATATTATAAATATCTAATTTGTTGATTTATTTGCCAAAATGTCCGGCTTTTTTCACATTTTTTCTGTAAATAAGCATGTTGGAAACTTTGTAAGGCAATTCGACCTTATCGATCCCTGGGTAGAATGGCTTCGGGTCCTCCTTCAAGTGGTACCTTTCCTTTAGATGCATGTTCCATGTGTCTTGTCGTTCGTGGTGCTCGGTCACCTCATAACCAGCGTCATAATGATACTTGGCAAGGGCACGGAACCTTCTTCTGTATTTAAGTTCCATGTCTTTAATTATCTTCTTGCTCACAACCATCGTTCGTTTCTGTCAAATAACCAAATGAGCAAACATTACAATGGGAAATAAACTTACATCTGTAATGCTTCGAAGCTTCCATTCGCGCTGTCGTCCTACGGTTTCTGCCTTTTGCCAGTATTCTTTAGTGTTTGGATCGTACTCGTGAAGCCTCGGTGGAGTTAGTGGTAATTCCCATAGCCATTCCGGATATGCAGAATCGTCTTTTAGTTTAACCTCTTCACCGCTTTTGAGGTAATTGGCACCACAACAGTTGGTGATCAAATTTTTCAGGTCGCTTTCAACTGGCATACGAAAACGTTTCTTTCCAACGGCCTGACCAGACGCTTTTGGAGCTGCTGCAAACGTGGACTTGATCGTGACATTTAAAACAGATTTGGACACGATCCTGGTTAGTAGATTCAACTGGGACATCATTTTGTCAGGTGTTTGATGCACTTGGTAGCACTAATCACCAACAGGCATTGGATTTTGTTTCGTGGAAATAGTCGCGGTTATGTTTATCTTGTGTAAATAGTGCTGCTAAGCACAAATGACCACGGCGCTAACTTGTTGGTTCTGCATGGCTTTGCGGCAATGCATTTTGGCCGCACACAGACTCTAACAGAGGCTCTAGAATTCTGTGACAGTTAACATTTTGATCAAAATATTGGACTCGAGAAGTGTTTGCCCAATAAAATCGATATGTTCATCTAATGCATTAATAAAAGTCTTTTGAATCTCGAAGATTATCAGGTAATTAGTAGTGCTTGAATTTTGTTGATAAAGTTAAATTGAAGTTGAAGACTTATAATTATTCTTCTACAGCATACAAGTCAGACAACGAAAGCAATTACATCTAATGCTAATCAGAAATTGAAGAAAACCGATTTCTTGAGAGATAACTAATTAGCATGATCTGAAAATGGGAAAACATCTCATTGCAATACGAAGATTATCAGAGAAACTTTTCAAGCTTTTCAATACAAGAAACAAGGTAAGTGCATTAGACGGCAATTAAAAAGGAAACTGACTGTTGCTGTCACGATTTCTCGGTGGGCTGACGCGAAGAAATTATGGCAAATTCGATGAGTTCAAAATATCGTTTGCAGGGTGCAAGTGATACAGTAAGGGAAATAATTTTATTTTATTTATTGCATTTAAAATTTGTAAAAAAAAATAAAACAAACTTCTCATGCGGGTTGTCGTTTATAATACAATTGAGAGACTAAATTGAGAGACTAAAGTGAGAGACTAAGCACTAGACGACATTTAACAACATCGAGTGTTGCGCAGGTACAGCTTACCGTACCAGAGCGTATAAAGTGAGAGACTAAAATGAGAGACTAAATGGAGAGTGAATGAGAGACTAAATTGAGAGACTAAAATGAGAGACTAAATTGAGTGATCAGTTATAATATATCGATGTATATAATAACTGTTATAACAGATTTGTAAGATCTGTCATATGCTTGATGGTTGATGGCTTCTGATGGTTTCGTGTGTGACAGTTTATAAATTGTGGAAGTTAACAATAGAGTGGCTTGAGGCTTGAATTACAGAAATTAACTTTAATATGCAGGCGCGACTTCATGAGAGATTGATTGTGAAAATGATGTGAAATTGGTGGCAAAAGGAGAGATGGAAGGGGAACTGCTTCTGGATCAAGTCAATCAAGAGTAAAACGGAAAATCTGACATAAAAGACTAGCCAATAAGTACAGAGAGCCGTGTATAGACTCAAAATTGGTCAAAATATCTGTAAATCAAATAAACCAAACAAAATATTATATAATCAAGTCCAGATGGTTAAACAAAAGGACAGAGAGCCATAAAAAGACTCAAATTGATCAAATTACCGGTAAATCTAATAAACCAAACAAAATATTATATAATCAAGTCCAGATGACCAATCAAAATGGACCAAGAGCCATAAAAAGACTCAAATTGATCAAATTATCGGTAAATCAAATAAACCAAACAAAATATTATATAATCAAGTCCAGATGACCAATCAAAATGGACCAAGAGCCATAAAAAGACTCAAATTGATCAAATTATCGGTAAATCTAATAAATCAAACAAAAGATTATATGATCAGGTCCAAATGACCAATCAAAATGGACCGAGAGCCATAAAAAGACTCAAATTGATCAAATTATCGGTAAATCTAATAAATCAAACAAAAGATTATATGATCAGGTCCAAATGACCAATCAAAATGGACCGAGAGCCATAAAAATACTCAAATTGATCAAATTATCGGTAAATCTAATAAATCAAACAAAAGATTATATGATCAGGCCCAAATGAAAAATCAAAATGGACCGAGAGCCATAAAAAGACTCAAATTGATCAAATTACCGGTAAATCTAAGAAATCAAACAAAAGATTATATAAGCAGGTCCAAATGACCAATCAAAATGGACCAAGAGCCATAAAAAGACTCAAATTGATCAAATTATCGGTAAATCTAATAAATCAAACAAAAGATTATATGATCAGGCCCAAATGAAAAATCAAAATGGACCGAGAGCCATAAAAAGACTCAAATTGATCAAATTATCGGTAAATCTCATAAATCAAACAAAAGATTATATGATCAGGCCCAAATGAAAAATCAAAATGGACCGAGAGCCATAAAAAGACTCAAATTGATCAAATTATCGGTAAATCTAATAAATCAAACAAAAGATTATATGATCAGGTCCAAATGAAAAATCAAAATGGACCGAGAGCCATAAAAAGACTCAAATTGATCAAATTATCGGTAAATCTAATAAATCAAACAAAAGATTATATGATCAAAGCCATATGACCAATCAAAATGGACCATGAGTCATGTAAAGACTCAAATTGATCAAAATATATGTAAATCAAATAAACCAAAAAATACATTATATAATCAAGTCCATATGACTAATCAAAATGGACCATGAGTCATGTAAAGACTCAAATTGATCAAAATATATGTAAATCGAATAAACCAAAAAAAATATTATATAATCAAGTCCATATGACTAATCAAAATGGACCAAGAGTCATAAAAAGACTCAAATTGATCAAAATATATGTAAATCAAATAAACCAAACAAAATATTATATAATCAAGTCCATATGACTAATCAAAATGGACCATGAGTCATGTAAAGACTCAAATTGATCAAAATATATGTAAATCGAATAAACAAAAAAAATATTATATAATCAAGTCCAAATGATTAATCAAACTGGACGAAGAGTCATAAAAAGACTCAAATTGATCAAAATCCTTGGTAAATCTAATAAAGCAAATAAAAGATTATATAATCAAGTCCAGATGATCAAACAAATGGACCGACAGTCACAAAAGACTCAAATTGATCAAAACATCTGCAAAATAAAACTAATAAACGAGTATTTTTTCTATAAATAATATGAACAAGACTGAAAAAATTACTAATCTAATGTGAAATGACAAGATCGGTAAAACGGGGGAAAGGAATAGCGGGCTAAAAGGAATGGGGGTACCAATTGTTTCTTTCTTCGTTAATACATCAGCGAAAGTACAGCAAAAGTTGGCTTCAGGTGGGTAGGAGAACTATATTTGCGAGTGGTTGATTGAAGTTGTGTTGAACAGTGTAGTGAATATAGTGTTGACTTCGGGAGGGTGGGTGGGGATTTTTTGTGGCTGGTGGCTGGTGGCGTGGGAAAAGTAGAGGAGTTTGTTGGCTTGAGTTCGGGTGATTCTTGAGGTGGTAGAGTTGACGATTGTGGAGCGATTGTGTTGAGGTAGTGGGTATTGATTCACGTGGTTGGTGATGAATCAAATTAGTGGGGACA
Organism: Rhizoglyphus robini; assembly: GCA_023373905.1. NCBI lineage: Eukaryota > Metazoa > Arthropoda > Arachnida > Sarcoptiformes > Acaridae > Rhizoglyphus > Rhizoglyphus robini. Next base: position 3,267,701 of record JAKIJQ010000012.1, on the reverse strand, counting down.
CAAAATAATAACCAAAAGTGATTGCACACAGGCAACACGAGGGGAAAACGTAGTGTTACTCACTGGTACACGAATCGTGATTCCTATGGTGTCCCACACAATTGGGCGAATGAGATAATCTTGCCAAAACGGAAATCAAATAAAAAAACTTGCAGAAAGCGAGCGCAAGAAAAAGAACCGTAAAAGACAAGACACTCATGAAGTGTTTACTCGTCGGTGGACGCCGGACAAGTGAGAGGTGCTGTGTTGTTGCTGTTTTTGAGCGTGAGAGAGTTCGACACACATGTGCAGTGTGGTTGGCATATCACAAGGATCAAAGGTCAAGAGAGCGCAGATGGTGTAATGGCTTCAAGGATTTCTTAGAATCGACTTGTGGTCGGTGATTTTTGTGGTTGGTGGCAGATGGCGTGGGAAAAGTAGAGGAGGTTGTTGGCTTGAATTCGGGTGATTCTTGAGGTAGTTGAGTTGACGATTGTGGAGCGATTGTGTTGAGGTAGTGGGTGTTGATTCACGTGGTTGGTGATGAATCAAATAAGTGGGGACACAAAATAATAACCAAAAGTGATTGCACACAGGCAACACGAGGGGAAAACGTAGTGTTACTCACTGGTACACGAATCGTGATTCCCAGAGTGTCCCACAGAATTTGGTGAATGAGATAAACTTGCCAAAACGGAAATCAAATAAAAAAAACTTGCAGAAAACGAGAGCAAGAAAAAGAATCGTAAAAGACAAGAAACTCAATGAATGTTTACTCGGTGGTGGACGCCGGCCAAGTGAGAGGTGCTGTGTTGTTGCTGTTTTTGAGCGTGAGAGAGTTCGACACACATGTGCAGTGTGGTTGGCATATCACAAGGATCAAAGGTCAAGAGAGCGCAGATGGTGTAATGGCTTCAAGGATTTCTTAGAATCGACTTGTGGTCGGTGATTTTTTGTGGTTGGTGGCAGATGGCGTGGGAAAAGTAGAGGAGGTTGTTGGCTTGAATTCGGGTGATTCTTGAGGTAGTTGAGTTGACGATTGTGGAGCGATTGTGTTGAGGTAGTGTGTGTTGATTCACGTGGTTGGTGATGAATCAAATAAGTGGGGACACAAAATGATAACCAAAAGTGATTGCACACAGGCAACACGAGGGGAAAACGTAGTGTTACTCACTGGTACACGAATCGTGATTCCCAGAGTGTCCTACAGAATTGGGTGAATGAGATAAACTTGCCAAAACGGAAATCAAATCAAAAAAAAAACTTGCAGAAAACGAGAGCAAGAAAAAGAATCGTAAAAGACAAGAAACTCAATGAATGTTTACTCGGTGGTGGACGCCGGCCAAGTGAGAGGTGCTGTGTTGTTGCTGTTTTTGAGCGTGAGAGAGTTCGACACACATGTGCAGTGTGGTTGGCATATCACAAGGATCAAAGGTCAAGAGAGCGCAGATGGTGTAATGGCTTCAAGGATTTCTTAGAATCGACTTGTGGTCGGTGATTTTTTGTGGTTGGTGGCAGATGGCGTGGGAAAAGTAGAGGAGGTTGTTGGCTTGAATTCGGGTGATTCTTGAGGTAGTTGAGTTGACGATTGTGGAGCAATTGTGTTGAGGTAGTGGGTGTTGATTCACGTGGTTGGTGATGAATCAAATAAGTGGGGACACAAAATGATAACCAAAAGTGATTGCACACAGGCAACACGAGGGGAAAACGTAGTGTTACTCACTGGTACACGAATCGTGATTCCCAGAGTGTCCCACAGAATTTGGTGAATGAGATAAACTTGCCAAAACGAAAATCAAATCAAAAAAAAAAACTTGCAGAAAACGAGAGCAAGAAAAAGAATCGTAAAAGACAAGAAACTCAATGAATGTTTACTCGGTGGTGGACGCCGGACAAGTGAGAGGTGCTGTGTTGTTGCTGTTTTTGAGCGTGAGAGAGTTCGACACACATGTGCAGTGTGGTTGGCATATCACAAGGATCAAAGGTCAAGAGAGCGCAGATGGTGTAATGGCTTTAAGGATTTCTTAGAATCGACTTGTGGTCGGTGATTTTTTGTGGTTGGTGGCAGATGGCGTGGGAAAAGTAGAGGAGGTTGTTGGCTTGAATTCGGGTGATTCTTGAGGTAGTTGAGTTGACGATTGTGGAGCAATTGTGTTGAGGTAGTGGGTGTTGATTCACGTGGTTGGTGATGAATCAAATAAGTAGGGACACAAAATAATAACCAAAAGTGATTGCACACAGGCAACACGAGGGGAAAACGTAGTGTTACTCACTGGTACACGAATCGTGATTCCCAGAGTGTCCCACAGAATTGGGTGAATGAGATAAACTTGCCAAAACGAAAATCAAATCAAAAAAAACTTGCAGAAAACGAGAGCAAGAAAAAGAATCGTAAAAGACAAGAAACTCAATGAATGTTTACTCGGTGGTGGACGCCGGACAAGTTAAGGGAAATAATTGAGACATTCAACGGCTTCAACTCCACAGAGGACAAAGGACTAAATTTAGTCACTAAATAGTCCTCGAACTTCTTGTCACAACTCTGTTGCCATTTGCCAAAATCATAAGCAAATCGTTAATATTTAGTACAAAAATAAATACATTTGTTTTATTAAATATATAAATTTGGTTAATACAATTGCTTTCGATGGTGAGGACTAGTTAGTAAAAATGGATTAGTTTATATTGCGATTGCAATGGAAATGAGTTTGGAATTGTGACAGTTCAATTCGTGGTTGATTTCTTCATTTGTGTTGCTGCTGCTGCTGCTGGAAGTAGTTGGCTGTTGCTGCGATGGTTAGTTGCTTTGGTTAGTTAATCAGGCCATCATGGCCTCTTATTTCCATCTGGGGCCAATCGAGGATGAAGATGCGCCCAGTTTAGTGCCAAAGGAAGGCGTTCGAGTGAGAGCACTTCCATTTGCATTGCTTGTACTTGTCTTGGGTCGGAGACCTCTTGCCTTATAGCCATCGAGACTTTCTACTGACATATCACTGGCATTTCGACTTGGTGGTTGGCTCGACTGACGACTGCCCGGCCTGCTACTGGCTCGGCTGCTAGACGCTAAACAAAGATTTAAACTGTTATTTAAACACATTTGATAATCGTTTTGAAAGAACTCACGAGTTATTCTGCTTCGAGGACGCGATCTCAGGGGATCTTCTTGATCACTGTTATCACTGGTCAAACCTCCATAGCGATAACCTTGGGACATAGGAATACTGCGTTCGGTCTTTTCTCGGATCTATTGTTGAAGTGAGATTCAGTTAATTGGGTCAAACCAGAGTGAATAGTGAGGAAACGAATAGATCAATAAACAGTTTAGACGTTTACCAGAATATTGTTAGGCACTGGAATCTTGGAGCTCAAGTCATACATTAGTGGTGGATACATAAAGCCGTAGAGAAGATGGTTAGTCTGCACTGGCAAGCACTGTGACAAGTCATGACAGTTACAGTGGCCCAGGAGACAGTCTTGTTAGAGGGAAGAAATCGATTGCATAGTGAGTTAGATTGGAAGCGAAGATGAAATAGGTCAAGGGGTTAAAGGCAATAGAACGAACACAAATAAAGACGACAAAGAAGAAACCAAAGAAATAGACGTGCAGTGCACTAGAGCTGTACAAACCTTAGAAATTGGACCCGTCAACGAGATGGTCCCATCTCCACGGAATGGAGACTTCGCCTTGAAAGGCGCCATCGACTGACTCACACCGTCGGCAAGCACAAATTGTTCTCGCAATTCTACGTTAGTGCGACCTTTGGCTACGATTTAGTAGAGCGATTGGGAAAAAGCCAAGCAGAGTTCAAACAAATCAGGCAATTCAAAATAAAAATAATAATAAAATAATACAATTAATTATTATAAAACATGCAAACCAAGGATGAGGATTGCTTTGGGAGTATGAGTGGCTATTGTTATGAAACATACCTCTACAAGGATCATTCTTGGTGAGGAACTCTTCCAGCGAGACCCAGCCTCCTCCTACACGGACCATCACTGTACTGCGCAAAATTCGGACGAGTCGGAGTTTTTGAGAATCTCCAAACTAACGAACAGACAAAAGTTTATTAGGAGAATGGCCAAAGAGAGTTGCCACAGTCACTTACCCTGTATTTGCCTTCGCCCACTTGGAACACCTTGTACCGTGTCATACAGGTACATTTGCCCACCTGTCGCTGCACTTCGTCCTGAATGATCTCAGATTCTGTCTTGGGTTGACCTTCCTTGTCTGGTCTCAAGGTGTCGAGGTATTCTTTTTGGTCGATATAACGATCTCCGTTCTGATCAAAAATGTCAGCCACTCTCTCCATCTCCATTCGGTTGGTGGAGAATCTCGAGTTGAGCACACCATCAATGAACTCGGTCTTGGTGATGCGGCCATCATTGTCCTTGTCTAGTTTCTTGTAGAAGTCCAACATTTTGGCCTTCTTGTGTTCCATAAAGAACAAGAATCGTCTTCGCCAGTCGTCAAAATCGAAATTCCGCATCTTCTCAATCTCTCGGTTATAGTTGAGACTGTCCTTGAGACGCTTCATTCGTTCCATGGCCAATTTCCACACAACCTGCCACTTGTCGAGCAATTCTTTGGCTCTAGGATTGCGAAGTTCGGTCTCGATTTGTGACTTGGAATTAGTGCGAGACCCGACTCGTCGTGAACTTGACTTCTCTTTGGTAGAACCTTGTGGCTTTTTGCTTGAGTATGCCTTGACGATTCGTTCAACATCGATTTGTTTGTCGTTGAGCTCGTCAATCAGTTTCTGGTGGTCGTCGATCAGTTTTTCCAGTGTCAAAACATCATCCGGCAAAGGTTGTGATTCTTGCTCGACCAAATCGGTTTCAGTTTTGGCCAACCAGCCAAGAAGATCACCGAGAAGATCGGAGGCATCCTTCAACGACTTCAAGTTGTCGTTCAATCTCTTCTCTCGTTGAGAAGCCCATGACTCAACTTCATCCCAACGAGACTGAATAATAGTGATCCAATGCTTGATGACTGGAGACGCGTTTGGATGACACTTCTGCAAGATATCTCGGGCAAGGTCCAAAGTGGAGTTCTTGGTCAGTTCCTGTTGTTTCATTTCGCGCAAAAAGTTGTCATGTTCGGTAATCTGTGCTTTGGTGGCACTTTCATCCTCAGGCAGTGGACCGGCAAATCGAAGTTTCAATTCAGCATCGGAAAGCCACTCGAGCAGAGAGTGCACAGACTGGTGTAACTTTTCAGCCTCCTTCAAGGCATCGTTCAGTCGCAATTGTTTGTCCTTTGCCATTCGTTCAATTTCGCTCCACTTCTCTTCCAAAGTGTCCATTTGTTGTTTGATTTGTCGGGCATCTTCTGGGTTGGCAGATTTCACCAGATCATTGGCAGTTCGTCGGACAAACTGCAAATTCGCTTCCCGAGAGTTGAAATCCTCGATGAAGTTCTTGTGTCCATCAATGAGAGAGTTTACAGTGTCCAGATCGCCATGCACGGGTTGGTCAAAGGCGAGCAGTTGTTTTGCTTTCTCTAGCCACTCGATCAAAGCCTGAATGGCATCCTTGAATTGACCTGAGAAGAGAAGAGCCTCCTCCAGCTTTCGTTGTTTGTCGACCGATTTTTGGCAAACAGCATTCCACTTGTTCTTCAGCTCGTCAAGCATTTCTTGCAAAATTGGAATGTCTTCCTTGGGACACTTCTCCTTGAGTCCCTTGCCAAATCTCATGGTGGAATCGTAGGTAGACTGTTTAGCACCAAGTTGTCTTTGGAATTCTTTGTGGCGATACAGGGTCTGTTTGATCAGATCTGGGTTGTTGCCCAACTGTTGAATACTGTCGAGGGTGCGTTCCGCGTCGTCCAACCATGAGATCAAGTCCGACCACGAATCGTAGAACTCCTTGGCTTCCTTGAATCCGTGGTCCAGTGCGCGAGCTCGCTCAGCTGCCTTGGTGAGCACTCGTTCCCATCGATGCTGAACACTCGAAAGCAAGTTTTTGATCAAGGTGACGTCTTGTTTCTGACTAAAGTACTTGAGATGGGTACCCTTCTTGTCCAGGTTCAGCATGGTCTCTCGGTGAAGACCAATGTCCTTCTGGAACTGCTTGTGCTCCTCGATCTGCTTGAGCACATTGTCCAGCACTCGACTGACCGGTTGCAAGTTGCTCAGGTACTTCTCCGCAGATGTTAACCAGTCAACAAATTCTTGCAATGCCTCGTGGAATTCGGTTGCTTCCTTCAGGGCAATTTCGAGTTTGATCTTTCGGTCGTTGGCTCTGCTCAGAATGTTCTCCCACTTGGTCTTCAGCACCTTGAGGTTGTGTTGTAAGTGAACAGCAGCACCTTCCTTAGCCTTGTTCACATAGTTCTCACCGTTCTGCAAGAGACTCTCAACCTTGTGACGATTCATATCGAGCTCATTGTAGATCTCCATAAAACGATTCAGCTGCTCTCGGGCAGTTTCTGGCAGACCACCGACTGGCTTAGAAGTACTAATATGGCTATCGATCTCGTTCAACCAAGCCAACATGTCTTGGATCTCTTGTGCCAGATTTTGCGATTCTCGCAAGCACTCCTCAAGTTGGTTGTTGCGCTCATTGGCCTTGCCAATAAGTGTGTGCCAGCGTTTATTAAGGTCGTCCAGGCGTTTCTTCACATTTCGAGCGTTTTCAGCATCAACTTCTGAGTCAATCAATTGCTTGCCGACATGATTCAGTGAGTCCACATTTGATTGATGAGCGTGAATGTCGTTCATCAAAACCTTGTGCTTTGCCAACTCCACTTCGATTACCTGTGGGTCGCCATAGATCACTTCTGCCTCGTCTAGGATCTTCTCCACCTTGGCAATCCATGCCAAAAGTTCGTTGAGGGCATGTTGGAATTGGCCAAGTTTGAGCAAAGCATTATCTAAATTATTCTGTCGGTCTGAGATGGCCTTAAGCAAGTCCTTCCAACGACGGTTAATGTCGTTGACAGAGTCTCGGATGCCACGAGCCTGGTTTGGTGGAATGCGGTCCAACAGCTCATGAGCCATTCGGTTCAGGGCCTCAACTTCGATCATGTGTGGATCAACATAGTTCTTGAAGTTCTTAAGTTCGCCAATTTGTCTTTTGACGGCATCAATGTCCGCGGCAATCGGTCCCAGTTTAGAGAATTTGTTTTCAGCATTGTCCAAAAAGTCTAAAAGATTCTTCATCTTTTCGTGGAAGTTCATTGCCTTCTCCATGGCGTCAATCAGATTTTGCTCTCGCTTCGCATAAAGACTGGTCACATTGTCCCATGCATTGTCGAGGTCCTCGAGATTCTTGCGCACATCTGGTTTCTCTGGCTCACCACAGATCTTCATGAGGCTCTTGCCAGTCTTTTTACACTTCTCAACCTCTGGTTTGGTTCTGTCCAAGTCGTGCTTGATCTCCTGCAAGATGTTTTGTTGTTGTTTGATCTTGCTGGGCTCAACTGCAGGTGGCTCCTGTGAGTTCAAGGTGTCCTCCAATTCCTTAATAGCTCGCATCACATTGGCCAAATCGTTCCAGAACTTTATGGCCAACTCCAAAGCCTTGTCGAGAGAGTCACCTCGTTCATTGGCCATTTTGTTGATGTCATTCCAGAGATCGTTCAATTTGTCCAACTTGTTGCGAATGTCTCGAATTGCTGGTTCGTCCGACTTGCCAGCCTTGCTAATTACGTCCTTGGCTTGTGCCTTCACAGCATTGAACGCGTCTTCTCGCTTGGCAATGTCGTCTAAAATTGCATTATTGTCCGAGATTTGTTCCTTGATCTTCGGAACATGAGCCGAGATGGGTTCGGCATTCTTCAGTTGGTCTGCGGTGTTGTTGAGAGCATTGAGCATGCCGTCCAACTTGTCCACAAACAGCGAAGTTGCCTGCAAAGCGTTCTCCAGTTTGTTTTGGTGTTCACGCAACATGTTCTTCAATTTATTGTATCGTTCATTGTCCGAATCAATAATTTGTTGAATCTGGCGAGCGTCGGGCTTCTGCAGAAGGGCGATCAACTCGCTGCCTGTCTTGTTGAGTCGCTCGATTAAAGGTTTGTTTGCATTCAGTGATTGTATCAATCGTTTTGTGGCTTCCTGTTGTTTACGGATTTGTTCCGCGTAGATGGATGGTTGAGCCAACATTTGAGCTTCATTCTCGGCCTCATCGAGGAATTGCACAATCTCGTTGTGAGTGCCAAAGAAATGCTCGACCAGTGGTAAAGCATGTTCGATCGCATTAAGACGGTCTTGACAAAGTTGTGACACACGATTGGCCAGTTCCTTCAATTCATCGGCCTTGTTGTTTATTGCTGACAGTTCGTCGTTGAGTGAGTCACGCATCATTCGCTTTATATTGGCCACAACATCCCGCACTCTACCCTTCTGAGAGTTGATGTCGTCATTGAGGGATTTGGTCTCTCGCAATAAAACCAACAGTTCCTCATAGTTGGGCACGATCGGTTCTGCTTCGAGAAGTTGTCGTTCGGCATCCTTGAACCATTCGAGCAATTCGTCCACCTCACTGCAAAGGGTTGCATTTTGTTCGCGGAATAGTTTCAATTTCTCACTTCTTCGTTGCAACTGGTCCACAATGGCGTCGAATCGACGGTTGCATTTAGTGACATATCCATTGATAGTGGACGAACCTTGACCAGGACTGATTCGAGCAAACTCCGAACCAATATTATTAACAGTGTCCAAAAGTCTGCGTTTGCTTGGAATTTCTCCTTCAATGCTAGTAATGACGTTGTTTTGTTGTGTGAGACTTTGTGAGTCTAATTGCTGTAATTTATCCTCGGTCTCGTCCATCCATTGGTTTAGTTGGTCGTGAGCCGAATAGAACTTTTGAGCGAGAACTAAGGAGGCCTTGATGTGTTCCAATTTGTCGTTAGCCCGTTGTCTCAAATCGTTGTATTTGCTCTGAACATTTTCTACCTTTTGTCGAATGAAGAGCGAATCGTTGGCAGAGAAACGCTTGAGCAGACTCTGACCATGGCTGACGAATTCATTGATGGCACTCTGGTGACCGTTGATGTCGTTCACAATATCCTGCAACTCCTCATTCTGTTGGTTCAGTTTGTCATAATAGATGCTAAGCACCTTGAACTTGTTCAACTTGCTGTCGGTATCAGCCAGCCAATTGTTAATCTTTTCCAGTCGAGACATGAACTGGCCAATCTCCTGGAAGGAGTCGTTGAGCAGCTTGCCAAGTCCGAGACTGTCTTCAACCAACTTGGCGTACTTGTCAGTGATTTCCGATAGTTTGCTGGTCACCTGTTGACCTTCGTCCTCATTTTGAATGAGATAGATCAACTTCTGTGCTACATTGGACAGATCAGTGAAGTCCCGTTGGTGACCGACCACATCTTGATGGAAAGCCTTGTGTTCGGCAATTCGTCGAGTCAACTTGTCCTGTTCGATGGAGAAAGACTGCATCGAGTTGAGTTTACGAATGGCAGCTTCGAGCCACTCCTGAAGAGGTACGATCTTATCAGCAAACTCTTTGGCTACAGGCAGCGAACTCTCTAGAATCTTCATTCGTGCGTCGCAATTCTGCATCAAAGCATTGAATCTTTTGTTTATATCCGCAAGTTGCTTTTCAATTTGAGCTCGTTCATTTCGATCCAAGTTGGCCATCAACTCCTTGCCCAATTCTTGTAACGAGTCAATACTTTGTTGTCGGTCTGTGAGCATCTTCTTCAAATATCTTTGCTCCTGAAGCTGAGCCTTCAGAGCGATATAATCAGAGGATGGTGGTTTCTGGTTGCGGACCATCTCCTCGGTCTCTGTGAGCCATTTCTCCACACTACTTAGAGCGTCCTTGAATTTGCCTGCTTGCAACAGAGCAAGGTCTAACTTGCGTTCTCGCTCGCCAAGTTTAGATTTGAGTTCGTTCCACTGTTCACCATGTTTCTCCAACTCACTTTCAAGTTCAGCAGTGTTCACTCCGTTAGGAGCTGATTGAATCAAATCGTTTCCACTCTTAGTGACCGCGTTGATTCGTTCAGCCAATGGTTCTACACGAGTTCGTGTGAAATTTTGGAACTCGTTTTTCTGTTGTCGAATGGTGTCCACGTCTCGGCTGATTGGCTTGAACGATTCCACCTCGGCTAGCAAACTTCGAATGTCGCTGATGTTCTCACGGGCTTGTTTGAAGAAGTTCTTCAACTTGTCCAAAGCATCCTGCAGATTCTGCACACGAGTCTTAGCTTTGTCGTTCAATCGTTCATACTTGCGATTGAGGTTGTCCAATTGGCTTCGAAGACCCTTGGGATCATTTGTGAAACCGTTGGCAATGAGTTCAGCACAGGTCTTTTCGGCTTCCTTCAAATCGGCCTTGACGCTGTCCAACTTTTGGTTGAACTCGTTCATTTCGTCCAATTGTGCTTCGACAACCTTGATGCTGCGACCAACAGGGCTCATTCGGTCAAATTTCTCTTCGAGTGAGTTCAGTTGTTTCTGAATGTCAGCCAAATTATCGTTGAACTTGCCTAGCGCCTTTGAGGCCTTTTCAAGATCACTATGACAGTCTTCCAAGCGTTTGCTCAGATTGTTGAATTTATCATCGAAGCCTTTCAATTCATCTCTGATCGGAGTGGAGTCCACATTCGGTCCGGCATCGTCAATCAGGTTGAAGCCAACCTTCTTCACGTTTTCCAGTTGATCTCCCAAAGCCTTTGCATCCTCGAGCATACCCTTGATCTTCTCCAATTGTTTAGGATCTTTGTCTTGAGCGCCGTATTGGGACAGTTTATCGTCCAAACGGTTAAGTCCATGGTTGAGGTCACGTGCCTTGTCACTGTAATTGTTCAGTTTAGCCAACAATTTCTCAAACTCCTCCAGTGCCTTGTTGAGGTTTTGTTGCAAGTCATTCCATCGTCGTTTAACGTCGTTGATTTGGTCTCGAACCTGTTCAGTGTCAATGTCAGCACTCGAAATCAATGCCTCGCCGAGAGAGCAAACATTCTCAAACTCGGAAGTGTGTCGAGCAATTTCGTTTTTGTGCAGCTAAATGAATCAAATGATTAATTCTAGTCATAAAATTATCGAATGTTAAATACCTGAAATTCGCGAAGCACTTTCTCGAGTTGTTGCTTTTGGAGGGAAAGTCCAGTGACCTGGTTCAATTTGTTCTCCATTTCCTTGAGCCAAGGCAGGAAGTTGTTGAGGGCATTGTTGAATTTGGTACTATTGTCGAGGCACTTCTGCAGTTTGGTGTGGTGGCTAGTGGCTTCCTCTTTCAAACTGTCCCATTGACGCTTGATGGTGTCAAGTTTCGACTTAAGCTGGTTAATGTCACTTGGTCGAGTAAGACGTCGTTGCAGTTGGTTGCCCTTAGTCATGAGAATGTGAATCTCGTGTTCTTTGTTGAGCAGTTCTCGATAAATGGGCTCGAATTCGTTCACTTGTCGGCTTACTTTCTCTAGAAGAGCTGACACTCTGTTATCTCGAGAAAGTTTGTTCTGCATATTTCTCAGCCACTCCAGCATGGTATCACAGTTGAAGTAGAATTCTTTGTCCTCCTTCAGGAATGATTGCAATTCGGCCTTTTTGTTGTTGATCTTTTGACTCAGATCGTCATAAAGTTTGCGTAGATTGCTCACTCGGTTCTTTACTTCGGTTTTGGAGGCACTGTCAGTCAGCAGATCGCATAGCTTCTCACAGGCACTCTCCAAGTCAGCCATGTTGGGTCGTAGCATTTCCAAGTTCTCCTCCAGGTTGGACAACTTCAGCAGTTGTTCCTCATTGTCAGCGCCCGAAGTAGTGATTCGGTCAAAGTCGTCGGAAATCTTAGCCAAAGCAGCAGTCAGTTTTTCGTACTTATTCTGGAAATTGCTGGCGGCATCCTTTACAGCCAACAGGTTTCGTTCTCTTTCTTCGAGAGCATTTGTCAACTGTTGCCATTTGCCGTGGATCTCGTCTCGTTTGTTCTTAATGCGTCGCACCTCTGGGTTCGAACTGTCAAGTCGTTCCAGCAAGTTATCACCAAGTTTGTCCATTTTGTTCAGTACCGGACTCTGAGCGGCGAAATCTTCCTTCATCAGTTGCACTTGTTGCAACTGAGAGGCCAACATTCTCGGCTCCGAACAAATCGGTCCTAGATCGGAAATAAGTCTTTCCTTCTGCACAAGCCATTGGAATAGCTTATCAGAAAGTTCGTTCTGTCAAAGGCAAACAAATAGTTAAAATCCATCACAAAGTAAACAATCAATTAATTAAATTAATCGGTTAAGCGAGTTAGAAGCAAATGTTAGACATTAAGTTAGACAATGGTGAAGAGCGTGTTAGTATGTTAGCAAATCAACGAAAAAGCAACCCAAATCAATAAGCCCAACAAATTAAGTCACAAGCAGACTACAGCAACACAAAGTGAAAGAAAAAGACAATGTTTGGTTAGTTCGGTTCGGACACGGGACAAGACACACACACCAATCCACACATAGATTGTAAGGTAAAAGTCTCACCTCCGTGGTAGACAGCTTTGCGTGTTCGTAAGAATATTCTTCGCTCGATTCGGCCGTTCGAATCTCGCTTCGCATGGTTAATACAGAAGGAAAGTTAGGCTCGTTAGAAGTAAGGACAGATGAAGGCTTTATTAGAGCAACGGTCGGCTTTGCCACACTGCCCGACTGTGCCTGGGCAAATTCTTCCGGTGCAATGCTCGCCATTGGGCCCTCAACTGTATGCCACTCTATGTGCTCCTCCTCAACAGGCGCTTCAGCCTGGACTACATCTTTGATGGGAATGGTTCGACCAACCACTTTATCGATCAAAGTGCAATTCTGAGTGTTGACAAGTCCGGATTGGACAAGTTCTGAGAATGTCAATGCTTGGTCGATGTGCGGCAGTCGAATCAAATCGTCTTGGGCTTGAACACATTCGCTGAGGAGAACCTTCTCCCCTCTCCTCTCTATCTGAAAGTCTACCAATTTTTTCTTGATGCTTTGTACAAGTGAATGAGTTTCGCCCGTGCTTTCATTGGAATAGACATCTTGGGCAAAATTAAGACTTATGTCCGTCGTATGACTTTGAACATCACTTTGAACCACAGAGGTTGAGGCCAAAGGGGAAAGAATACTGGAAACTAATGTGGTGACTGGCATGGACACCAAGTGAGATTGAGACGATATGGAAGAGGATGAACTAGATTGTGATAGTGACCGAATGCTCTCTGACTTAGACTCACTGACCGAACTGACCAATAATGACCTTTGCTCAGTCACTTGCTTCGAAATGGACGAGTCAGATACAAATTTACTTATGCTAGCTGTTTCTTTGGCAACATTTTCCGACTGGAACTGTGACACATTTTGATACTGTTCGGGCAATAGAGCTTCCGATCGAACCATACTTGATCCATCATCTTCCGAATAGGTTTCGGATTGCCAGGCTAAAGCGGAACTTCTTTCAACACTCTCTGCCGTGTATTGCTTGAGTAATGTTTGTTCACTACGACTGATTTGCTCAAGGTAGTTGGAGTCCTCCTGAACATGATCCACACTTGTCTTGTCCTTAGATACATTTTCTGATTGAAAGACCGACAAGTTTTGGAATTGATCTGGAGGGAGCACTTGTGAGTGGATGATACTGGGCTGAGGTAAAGACACTTTTTGGAAGGAACCAACGTCTGACTCGACCTTAGACAAGAGTGGGTAGGTGGCACGAGTAGTGCCGTCAGTGGTGTCATCAAAGGAAGGTCGTGAATACTCCTCGTATTCTTCGTGCTCAGACAATCGATCATCGAACAGTTCGTGCACATTGGAGGAGGAAGATGACTCACCACTCGAAGAATAGTAAGTGCCCGCCACTTTGCTCGACTTCACAATGCAGGTGCTGTTCTTCACTGCCGTTTCATAGACTCGATTGATCGTGATCTCGGTAACATTTTCACTAGTCTTTTGAGAGGAGATGTTCTGAGTGACGTTCACAGTGGACACTATTGAACTTGCACATAGATGAGACTCATTCAGTGGCACCGTAGAGCCCGTGGCAGTGGTGCTCTTTTGGTGATAGATCTGCACTTTGGTACCCGTAGTTCCGTTAGTATTGACAGAAGACATGCCATTATTAGAAGAAGAAGAAGAATTATCACTATGGTCACTATGGTCACTATGATCAGTACGGTCATTATAGTTGTTATGGTCGTTATGGCTGAAATCATGATCGTCCTCAACACTCTCCGAATCAATAGTAGATAATTTATGGTTATTTAAAGAGGCAGAAGAGGAAGCAGAAATAGCAGATGCAGTGGTAGAAGTAGTAGTAGAGAATTGATTCAATTGATTCACCACTACTGAGCTGTTAATACCAGAAAAGTTTTCATACGTTTGCTCAAACGTAACCTTTGAACTCGAGTTCGACTAGAGTAGCAGAGACATGGCCATTGGTGCAACAAGAGGCCAGATTGATCGATTCAGATTGAGAAATGGTTAGCAGTGAAGATAATAAAAGCGGAGAAAAGAAAATAAATGATTAAATAAAATAAAAGATTAAATGAATTAAATAAATAATAAATAAATGAATGAGTGAACGAATGTGAAACGTTATCCGAGAAGTAAAGACGTCACTTGAATGTTTAGGAAACTAATCGTCTCGGTTATCGACAGTTGTTTAGATCGCTTGGTCAGCTAGCCTTAGTTGTGTTACTCGATTAGCTCGTCTGGTCACTTGAGTACTTACGAATTCCTTCAATTTGGACTCGTCATCTTGCAGTTGGTTGAGCAGTGCGAGGATTTTGTCCAGCGTAGCCTTGTACTCCTCATTGAGTTGTTTCAGCTCTATTGTGACCGTCTCCACGCCATTTACAATCTTGGAACGTTTCGCGGAGGCATCAATGCTTGGGTGATGTTCCTCTACCTGCTCGCGGTAGTTCTTCAACTTGAGGTCATAGATCTTTGCTTCTTTCATAAAGCGAGTGCCACTGGTGTTGGTCTCCTCGATCGAAGATTGATGCGATGAGACGTCCTCATAGAGTTGCTGCAAATGTACAAACATACAGTTAGTTGTCGTTGGAGTGGGAATATCAGGGTGAAATAAAACCTTGGCAGTGATTAACTCTCTACGTCTGAACACATCATCGCATCGGGCCTTGATCTGCTTGAACCATGAGTTCTCCTTGTCCATTCGACCTCGGTAAGTTCTCAACAGTTCGTGACAATTCTCCAACGATTTGATTCTGTGAAAGCAACAATTGGTGTTATTCAATTGGGGTCACTTGTTTGTTCACTTGTTGTTACCTTTCGCCAATTTGTGTGGCAATGTTGTCCCATCGTTTGTGCAGAGCCTTCACATCTTCCTCGAGTCGATCAATGTCCACATTGGACGATTGTTGAAGACGACTTCGTTCCACAAGTCGGCGCACTTTGCTCACATTGGACAATAGTTTGTCGAAACTGTTCGAATGTCGCTGAACATCGGTATGAATGGTTTTCAACTCTTCGAAGATCAATCGAGCCTGCTCCAAGTCAGCGGACATGTCCTGCGACTTGGACAATTTAATCTCAAAGTTGCTAATCAAATTTCTTGCGTCGTCAATGTCACGCAGCACAATCTCCAACGCCTTCAACCGTTCGATGTACATGTTGGAACTGTTCCAAATCTTATTCCAAATATCGATCAAAGCATCGTACTTTGATTGAGACACTGGGGATTTGGGCAGTTTTTGGTAATCAATCTTGGCCTTCTCAACTAGTGGCTCGTACTTTCGAGTGTCCACTTCGAATTCCTTGTGTTGAAGCACCAACTCTTTGATGTCATCGATTTTGCGCGGAATTGGGTCTTGCAGCTTCTTACTGATGATTCTTTCCCTTTCTTGTAACTTTTCGAGCAAACCGGAAATGCTGTCCACAAATGCGTCCAACAGTTTCTGCAGCGACTTGGCATCCTCTTCGGCCTTTCGTCGAGCTTCAAATTCGTCGAATTTTTTCTTCAAGTCTGCAAATTCATCGAGCAATTGCTGTGACTTGCGATCACCTGGTGCACTTTCACTGACAACCTTGGCGATGTCATTATCGAGTGCATTCAGGATGGCATTGCGCTGGTTGGGGTCCTTAGAGCAGTAAGTAGGATAGTCCCAGCTCTTGAGACTTCGAATTGTCGCCAAAAGCATGTTCTGTCGCAATTCATGATGCTTTTGAGCCCACAAACTAATCAAATCCTCGTGTTGTTTCTTCAAATCTCCAGCCAGATTGAGAGCTTCCTTGTCGGGAGGTGGAATGAAGAAGCAAAGATTGGCAACTGAATAGTTTTCTCCTTCTCGAGATTGCACTTTCCAGTTGTATGGGTCACTATTGTCCTTTAGGGTCAACTGTTCTCCTTTGCTCAATTTCAACTGACCACTGATCTTGACCATCGACACGACCTTAGATGAGACAGCGCTGGTAGAGGTTCGCAACTTGAGTGGTGAAATGGTTTTGCTTCTCAACTCGAGTTCATTGACGTTCTTACGGTACTTGTTGATCTCGTCTTTGAGAGTGAGCATCTCTCGGTTGAGTTGGTCACCCTCTTCGAAAGAGATGTTTTGAACACTGAAAGTGGTATTCAGTTTGTGCTGGGCCTTGTCAATCCACTGCTTGCACTCTTGAACATCTTTGTGGAATTTGTGGTACTCGTCCGCGTGTTTGGTGTGATCCTCCAAGCTGTTAAACATCTCAAACAAGAGCTTCTTCTTGAAGGTAAGTCCGTTAACCGAGTTATTAATGCACTCCACTGCTTGGTGGCCATTGCGCAACATTCGTTCTGCCTGACTTATAATCGACTCCAACTTGGTCTCATGGCTTTGAATTTCGTAGTAAATTTTTCGATGATCTTCATTGACCTGCGCTAGACTGAAGTCCTTCGAAGACCAATTTCGAATGATTTCCGGTGATATTACATCCTCGGTCCATTTGCCCTCTCGGTCGATTTCCTTGAGCAATTCCAAGAGTGACTCCAAATCAGACAAACGTTTGCTTGCCATCACCTTTAACTCAGCGTACAGTTTGTGTAATCGAGTGAGCATTCTTTCGTAGATCTCCAACTCTTCACCAGTGAATTCTTGCCTCTGAGCATCGCATCTGTCAACTTTGCTTTGGAACAGTTGGATTTCTTGGTTCTCACTTCGCTGTTCGTCGATCAATTTTTGCACCGAGAACAAATCACTTCCAAAGCCAAGATTGCTGATCTTTTGTTGTTTCTCTTTGACCCATTCGATGCATTCGTGCAAGAACCTGAACGAACTGTTCGATGCAATCAGTTCGGCTTCGGTCAAAGGTCTTCGTTGTGCCTTGGCACGCCGTTCTTCAAGAACGTCCAACACCTTGGTTTTAAATTCGAGACTAATGTCCGAGTGTTTTTGCTGCAGTGCTTCCACTTGTTTGTACAGTTCATTGGCTCGAGGATAATTCTCATCACGCAAATATTTGGCGTCCTTGAACATCATGTTAATTCGTTCCTCCTCGAATTTAAGTTCCTTCTGAATTTGTTCGACCGGATAGTTTGGCTCAAGAGGATTCACTTTGTGAACACGTTTCTGTTCCTCGAACACTCGCATTTGGATGTCGTCAAGTTTTCGGTCACATTCTTTGATGTTTTTCCTTAGCTTTTCTGCCACGTGCTCGAGATCATCCAGTTTGGCCATGTGATCCTTGATGGCACGGTCTCGTTCTTGGTAAGCGTGCAACATGTTTTTCCACTGTATCTCGAGATTTTCGGCTTTGTATTCCTCCTCGATTCGAACAGGCAAGGCAAGTGCCATCTTGAGAATGTCTTTATAGGAGTTGACCAGCAGTTGTTTGTCTGCAAAGTGAGGTGGGATCTCCTCCGAACGGAATCGGTACGCATCTTCTTGCACTCGTTTCATCTCCTTAACGGTGGAAGGAAACTTTCGGTCATTGAGACGTTGAATGCTTTCCTTCAACCAGCTGACCAGATGTTCGGCCAACTTTTTGTAATGTTCAATTTGCTTGATTCGTTCGTTGTCAAGCAACGGATTGTTTTCCGGTGGTTCAGGGAACAATTCGTACAGTGAGGAAATGTACGTAATCAAAGACTTCTCGTCTGGAGTCTTACAGTCAACATCTTCGGGATCTAAAAGTCTGGTCACACCCAAACTTTCATAAATCGAAAATGAGTGCTCAAGATTTTCTCGAGCCGATTTGGAACGACACGAACGATAATCGAGTAAATCGGGACTAAAAGAAATTAACAAATTAGGACACAAACCAAATTGAGCCATCTAGAATCGAACCGATTGCGATGAAGGATTGCGTTAAAGGCCAAGCCATCTTTCCAACTATGAGTGAAGTCTTTGACGTTCACGTCTGGATAACCTTCGGTGGTCTTTCTTGCCCACTTGAGTAAGGCTTCTTTGAATGAGATTGTGTCGTCGTACAGAATGATGTCGGAAAGCTGTAAGGAAGAGAAGTGGTCCATTAGTAATTGCTGATAAGCGCACACTCGACACAGCATACTTGGAAATGCAGAATGATTGTCCATATTAATCCTAAAGTTAACTTTGGATTTCCATCAACGATGTCATCAGGCCGAATGTTAACCAGTTTGATCTAAGGGCAGTGATCGTTCAGTGAGAAATATGCACAGCCGCTATAACTGATTAAACTTACGTTTCTGCCTGTTAGAAATTTCAAGGCTGTCTGAACGTTCTGCAAGTAATGCACACGCATCTTGCCTTTCTCTCGAGCCTATTCAAACATTTATTCGGTTAGGCTTGAATGAACACATCAACAAGCGATTCTATTTACCAAACTTTCTCCGGAGAGAATCTCTAACAACGATATTAAGTTGTTGCCATCTCGGAGGTCTTCAAAAAGGTCAACCACACCTTTGGTCACCTGGAGCAAGGTCGAACGGTGGAGGTTAGAGTTGGGTATAATAGCACAGATTCACAGTGAAACAGATTGGAAATGGACAGACAGACAGATGGACTTACATCATACAGACAGAGACAGTCGATACTGCAAGCATGGATGCAGGTATATGACTATAGTGGACCGTTAAGGAATTATAGGACAGATAGAATTAGTGGAATTAGTGAGACATTGGAACTTTGGTAGTACCTGAGATACTCGCCAATGCTTTGAAAGTGAAGGCAAAGTGAAAAGATTAGGTTAGTCAATTGGTATAAGGAAAAGACAAAGGACAGAGAACAATGGAAGGCAAACGCACCTTGATGAGATGTTTGTTCACCCATTTGGTGAAAGTCTTTTTCTGAATGGCATCACGTTCATCTATGGAGAAAGAGTAGAGAATAAGTTTAGATAAATTTTGATGAGCGATGAACACGGAAAGGAAATGAAAGCAGTCAAATGCGATCAACACCGAAACAAATGAAATGACTGACAGTTGTGACTGAACAGACAGACAAACACCCAAACACAATCATTGATCAAGATGGCACACCTTTGTATTTGTACACACTGGTCTCGTACTCTTTGGTGGCTTCATCGATGTTGACATTCTCCTGGTAGCTACTATATTCGTAGTACTCCATGGTGACACAATGATTGTTCGATAGTTCAACCGATTGGACTAAACACGTGCAACCAGTGCCACTGTGCAAACATCAAACTGAAGTACTCGCGATGAGGTATTAGGTGTGAATGGACTGTAGTCGGGCTGAGTGACCCAAACAACACAAACAGCGCAATGGACACAATTGGCACAATGAGCACTAGTGGACACAATGGACTTAGTGGACAGGACGAATTGGATGGACAAGATGGACACTATGGACACGGACACCAAGCACCAGGCAAATCACCAACAATTGGAATGTGAGCAGCAGCGAAGTGAGAGCAAGGCACTGGCAGCAACAACTGGACGGCATCCACCACGAGCCGATCCGAATCAAGAACTAAATGGCCAAAAAGAGACGCATCCGATTGAGGTGTGATTTGCACTGCAATGGTAGTGCTATGACAATGCTCGAGAATGGCGCCCGATGGCTGTCATCAAGGGAACGCGATCAAAAAGGATATTTCAGGAGGAGAACGTGCAACAGAGTGAACAGTCACAGTTTTGTTTATATTTGGACTGTGTGTGCGTGTCTCGGTGGTCTCAGTGGGCAATTGAATCGCTAATTTCACATTTCACATGTTTATTCTTCATCAACGAACACTTCTGTCGACTGAGTGTGGCACACGCAAATGATCACAGCAAAGGTAATTTAACGTGCCGACTACTGCCGAACTCGACAACATCGACACACCACTTTCGATGTAATGCGCCGAGACGTGGGCGACAAGTGCATACAGAGTAATTCGAAAGTTATCAATAAAGTCTTGCCACAAGTCCCAGAGTGATCTTGAAAAGCCAATTACAACTGCGATCGAGTCTATTTGCGAGTTGGCAGGCAAATCCCAGTGTTTCGGGTAGCACTTTGGCCACTCACACCAACGCTGCCACTGGCCGAACCAATAGCAGACCGAGCGATTTGATCAATTCGTCAGAGTGAACAGGTTAGGAGCAAAGGAAACAAAGCCAATCCAACGTATTTCCATTTACGGTCATTTAGCATTGAGCAGCGCGCGCACGAGTGCCCACCACGCGAGCTATCCTTTGTGTCCACACCGATTGGCCGCACACCTTTAAAGGAGAAGGCGCATCCAATTAACGCTCGGTGCCATTAATACAGTTACTGATTTGAGAGACGAGTCAATTGCTATATTTGTCCGCGTGGACCTCTTCGCATTCGCCTTAAATAAACATCCGCCGTAGGATGAGGTTGCACTTGGCACTTTCACTCGGCACAGCACAGCAAAACAACAATGACCACCAGTTGGTCGGGTGAGGGTTAGAGGCCAGTGAGAGTGCACGAACAAAGTGGTCACAAGGGTCTGCCCAGACCAGGAGAATAGGTTTTCTCAGTGGAGTCCAGTTTGGACGGTGTGGACAGGCAAGCAAGTCGATACGCCAAACGGAACCTACACCGATGTCATGTTTACACCAGAACGACAATATGCAATATGTAATGTATAATGTCAGTTGCTCACAGATTGTCGCCTAGGCTTATTCATATAGCAATAATCGAGCAACAGTGCCGATCACTATGCTAAGAAATATGTGTGAATACTTTTGATTAGTGAGACTAAGTATTTGTGCTGATAGTGCATCACTAGACTGAGACAGCTCGATAAGTCAATATCGGACATTGCAACGAGATTGTTCACCAAACTCGGTTCGACAAAATCATTGCCGGTCTGTGAGGCTTGGTGCAACCTGCAGCCTGCCACAACCATTCCGTCTCTCGCTCTCTCCCCAACAACCGAGCACAGAAGAGCAAGTACTTCGAGAGAGAAAGTGTTGATCGGTAGTGCTGACCCACTGTGACATTGACTGATGCAATCGATCCACAAAGCAACAATCTATTGACGAGCCTAGTCCGAGCAAACAAGCTTCGTTCAATCGAGCTAATTGTGGACATCATTGCACAAAAAGAGTCAAGGCCAGCGTTCTCGACTGGTTCGGGTGACCGTGAGCAATCGATTCAGTGCGTGGGATATGTCAGTGTCGACGCTCAATGTCACCAATCGACACATTGCCTTATCTGACCAACAGGGATGCCCGGAGGAAATGGACTGTCTCGACATAACGACAGACAAGTTAATTAGGCTAATTCCGAAGTGCTCGTGGCGGTAATAACTCACGATTAGACACATCAGTGCAGTGCAACCGAACAAGCTGTCATAGGATCCAGTAGAGTGTTATGACAGAGTGTAGGTCATGTCCACCATTTATTGACGCTAATAATAAAGCATTATCACGTCTGGTGTAAATTAATTTAGCCAGTGTTTGGCAGTGTCACATAAATCATCATCAAAACATTTCTCGACCAGAGCGCGACACAGCACGGAGCACATCCTTTACCAAATACAATTGCTACTTGTCCACTGGATAGCATCTAGATGGCCGACTGACTTAACAAACAGCGAAGGTTAGCTGTTGTTGTTGTTAGTTTGTTCGTTAGTGCAACAAGTGCCGGAATTGGTTGGTTGGCTGCAATCACAGCAATGCCATCAGGCTGCATTGTTTCACTCATTGATGGATGACACTGTTGCATTCGATTCGCATTAATTCACATTTCACTCGCTCAGCTTGGCATCCTCAATTCACCCATCAATACATGTAATTGTGGGACCAATATTACTGTTCGCTCAAAGTGCTGCCATCTTGTATTCATGATCGATAAATGATCAATTGCGCACGTGTTCAAATTGACAGTAAATTTCAATTGCACTATGGGTGAACAATCTCACAAGGTAAATGATGCATTGGTTCAAGTAAAGCTCGAAAAATAAAAATCGATATAGAGGCTGAGTGGAATTCGAGTTATTCAAATTGCAACTCAAATGACAAGTGTAAAGTGATCGACCAATCTACGATTCAGCACCGACAAGAAATGTCATCGCGTAAGCAACAGGCTGAATGAAATATTGAGCTAAAGGTTTGATTAGCGGATGAGTCATCAGTCGATCGAAAGTAAATGTCGCTTAATTGTGTGGTGGAAACCGATCAATATTAATATTAATTAATGTAATAAATAAATGGCAAATTGGTGGGCTTGATCATACACATGTAACTGTCATTTACTCGACCGGTCCGCTGATGTGCCTGATTCGTAAAATGGCAAACAAAATTCAAACAAGGCAATGCAACCAAAATAGAGACCGTTCGCAATAAAGATCACTGGTGACATTTAGCACAAGTGTTTTCGGAAATAATGTTTTATGTATCGTGATGTAACCAGTGTTGTCTTCTAACAGAAATGTCATCGTGAGAGGTTCGCACAATAAAGAGGAACAGAGAATGCGTCAGGTGAGATTTGAGTGAGAGGGAAAGCTGACTTATCACTTGGATTGATCGGCTGATAATCGACGTTAATTGGACTAATTGGTGCTCACAACACGGCGATTAACACACTGACAAGGCAGCAAGCCATTCAAGAGAGGGTGCTGGTGCAATGGTGGTTTTAGGATAGATGCAGTGAGACGTAATTACCTTGGGCGACTTGAGTTCGCATTTTAACGGGGAAAGGTGAGTCTGGACCGGTCTTGCTCTCCCTCCGGATCTCGATCTCGGTCTCGGGCGGAGGAAGGTCACTATGGTCGAGGTCCTCATTATTATTGGGGTCTTGTTGAGAGGCCCTTCTGGGCAGATTAGCCTGTGCGATATCCTCCTGAGTGGCATTAACTCGGTTGAGAAACTTCCACATGGCTCGGCAGAAGAGAACAAGAGCCACTGCGAGGATGACGTTCTCTTGCACCGTCGGAGTGCTTGTATTCGCATCCATGGCTGACACTGCTGGCCAATTGGTGACAGACGCAACCAGAGGTGTTTGTTTTGTCAGTCCCACACTGCATCGCTATCTCCCCATTGGCCAAATTAAATGGTCGTTAGATTGAGCTGTGCCCATTCGTCAATAAGTTAATTAGTCGCTGGTCTTCTCGTGTTGTATGAGCAAATAGAGTCGTAAAGTGATTCGCCTGCAATCGGCCTCGTGCAACTCTGCCACTCGTCCACTTGTCACTGGTTGGTTTGTCAACAAACGATTCTCACCGGAATGAGAGGGTTAACCGACACAACACTGATCACTACCCACTGGCCACAAACACTAGGTGCAAACTTTCACCTCTAATTTAGCAACAGGAGACAGTCGATTTGAGAGACACGTCAGTCTGTGATGTCGCCAGACAACGGCAACCATAATCGATCGGTCTGCAGTCCTGCAGGACTACGATGCAACCTCGATACCGCCAATGAATGCATTCCCATCTTTATTAAGACGATACAACTGCACTAAAAGAATGCGATAAGTCGACAAGGGTCCAATAAAGAGGCCTTGCCAGGAGACCACTGAAAAGACATATTTGCGTAATTACACAAATCACAGAGTGCCGCACTGCACTATAAATCGTACAAATAATATGCTTCAACAGGTGGCAATGGTCAGTACTCATGAGCATACATTCGGTGGAGGAGTTGAATTGAAATCACTTTGGCGCCATCATAAAAGCAGCCACAAACACTTGACTGTGGTGGAAGTCAAAAGGCCAGGTATCTTTGTCGCACTGAGCACCGTCGTCGAGACCTATTTAGTCCACTTAGAATTGCCACTTTTTTCACTAGTCAATGTGCACTAGTTCACACGAGCAATCGTCGGACGAGTGTCGTTGTAAGAATAGTCACTCTGAGGCCACCAGCGATGCACCAAACACATTCGCATGAGCATCATCAACCGATCGGTCTGTCCAGGCCTGGTTGTGTGCAATAAGCCAAGTCAGAGCTTCCGCAAGGCATAAACTCTGGAGCCTTGAATTGTGCATTGTGTCAGCGCCAATAGACCACCGAGAAGAACTATCTTGTTAAGTGTGAGGAATAATCTATAAATGCCACCAATGTCACCCACCAAGTGTCGTCACCGAACAGAAGTGCCGACAAACAGACTGCGAATAGCTTTAATTCCTGTGATACTGTTGTGATGCTAACTGTTGCCAGACAAACACTTTCCTATCGAACTCATTCACTCAACGATAATCGAAAACAACTGATAAGTAAACGGCAAAAGTAAAAGCAAACGTTGCTCAACGCTCAGTCAATATTGAAAAACTTATGATAGGTATTCTCAGATCATCTGATCTGAACTCTGGTCATCATCTGGTTCGATTATGTTACACGAGTCCACAGGTCATTCCGACAGTGACAAGCTCACATCACGAGACTTATCGGTGATAACATGTTCGAGGTGATGAAAGCAATGAATAATCAATCATTAATTAGAGAGTGAAGGAGAGACAGGTGCACACAGTGAAAAATAGCTTCACCGAATGATCGGATTGAGGCAATAACGATTTAGAACAGAAAAAATATAGATTGCTCAGGCAGAGCCACCAACCTGCGATGAAGAGAACGATTCGGTCCGCAGGATCAAGTTGCAGAATGGAAAGTGGCTGGAAACGAAGCCATTCGGATATTTCCGAGTAGTATGGGAACTGTTGATCCATTGAGCGATTGCCTAAATACCAGTAGAACATGGAAAAGGACTTGGAACGTTTCGTTGATTCATGCTTCAGACGGCCGAAAAGATCATGCTCCGATTTCAAAAGTCGAGGAGATGGCAGATTCGAGCCGAGACGAGGAGAGTTGACTTTGAAGTTGAGATCAGATAGACTAGAATGAGGTCGCAAATTGGGAGAAGGGAGTACTGGCTCGTAGGAATACAGCTTGATTGACCGTTGGGTGTCGAGGTGAGAGATGAATGACAATTGCAAATGAGAGAAAAATAGAAAGGTGAGAAGGGGTGAGAGGACGGAAGGTGAACAAAAGATAAAAAGAGATGAGTGTTGATTTGATTCAGATAGATCACGGTCGCTTGCCAACTGGCAGAGGCGATTCACTGGTGCATTCGGTGTAGAGGATCACTGGGGCAAAGTAATACTTTCGGTGAGTGGGCAACATGGATGCTGCACAGCTCGGCGTCTGGTTGCCTTGTGAGACTCACTTTAGCTCGGTTCGGTGCGATCTGTGCCAACTTGCTGCTCATCTGGAAATAAAAAGAGACCATTTAGTTGTGGACTGAGTGGAATCGACCATAGTGCTGCGTGTGTCCACACTGGTCAGAGGCACTGCTCACGGTGACATGAACGAAGCCAGAAGGTAGAGTGGACTGCTTTGACAGGAGCCAACCAATTGGTGAGGTATGGTCTCACTAACTGAATGGGAAGTGATGCAACGGGCTGTGTGACACACCAGTCTTGTGGAATACAACAAAATGTCAGGTGTGTGCAATGAGTAATGGTAAGTGTGAGCAACTGGCGAGATTAGGTGCTCACTGCTCACCCGTTGATTTAAGCAAACAGACTGTCTGCTTGATAAATAATAACAACCTGTGCCTATGCGCTCAGGTTGTAAGGTGCTTTGGTTTAGTAGTTCATTCGCTCTCCACTGCCACCGACAAAGTGCAAACAGTAAAGACAATACACCGCATCATTGATTCATCGAGCCACAAGGCCTGCAGCGAGGCAATTGGGAAACAAAGCGCCAAACAGCCTCCGGAGGAGTCTGCAGACGGCAATCTCGATCCGCGAGTGATCTCTCGAGCACGGCCGTGTTTACTGCTCGAGTGCCACAATGACCACCACAACCAGCAATCACTTATGTAACGGTGAACATCTGCCCCGATCACGGGCAACAGGTAGCATCAATTGCTATTTGCCTTCATCGCCACTCGACTCGAGCCAATTAGCAGTCGAGTAGCTAATTGTTTTCCCTTTTGGCTCAATTGTTTGCCTCTCAACCTGTCTTGTCTGGAGAATCGAAACTCGAACGCAATTTGTGGACAAAATGGTCAGTTCTGTTCGGTTTGTGGCATCGATTTGAGTGCACTCGATGGCCAGTGGCCACTAGCTGCTCGCTCACCTTTTGATTTCTCTAGCAGCGTGTGTGCAAACTCGTCACTTTAGCTTCACTTCACTCGATCGCACCTGTGCAGAATACAATCGACTTGCGTTGTAATGGCCATCACTGCCAGAGTGGACATTTAGTCCACTTGGATGGATGGTCTTCTGTAGTATTATATACTGTAAATTTGGAAAATGCTATAATGTGTGCACTACCGGTCGGTTGGTCTCGGTTTCGCTCAAAGATGTCAGCACACAATGGACGGTCAGGTAGCGGACATGCACTTGTCATATTTCCTTTGCTAGATAAGATCGGTAATGGCCACACAATGGGAGACAGTGGCAAAAACAAACACTCAGAGAAGTGTCGTGATGATGCCTTGACCTTACTTCCTCCAAATATGATCGAGACGGGCAACAAGAGATACTGGCAAACAATGGAAACGAGTTTGTCACCGAGAAGGCCATCGCTATATTGAGTACTGTCCCCACACGGATAGTAATTAACAGTGCAGGGCATTGACCAACCACTGGGCGACATCGGATCGATCCAATCAAGCAATGTGCACTACCTATATGCTGTCATTAATTAGAGGCTGCCAATTCAATTATATCGTCAGTGCACTCGACCAAGACAGCAAGTCACACCGTCAAGTGCAATTGATTCGTTACATTTGCTTTTGAAGAGGCAATCGACCGATCGATTTAGATTCCATACAAACAATATGTACACGTGGTCGATTACATTGCTACAAGTTACTTATAATGATAATAAAGAAAATATCAGACAAACAATTATTCAAGGAGCTACAACAATCTGACTTGAATTCACAAAGCCACTGCAAACATAACCACGTGTAACAAAACTGCAAACAGCTGACTCGCATTGATTATTATTTCTCAGATGCACAGAAAAGTTGCACAATCAAAGAAAAGTAATGATGAATAAGAAAATTAGAAAGGTTTCAATGAGTAAATGAGTACAAAGATAACAAATTCGTTAATGCAACGGTGTGTATTTACCATATGTTGATTATTTCATTTTGCGAAAATATTGCCACAAGTATGACTAATATTAGTATTACACTCCACTTGGGAAGTAAACACAAAATGTAGTTGCAAACTTATGACCAAAAAGAGCAATTGTTTATAGTCTACAGTTGGTCACTAGTCACAAGGCCGAAGTTGATGTTCACTGATGCAAACACAATCGGTGTCAGATGAGACGATAAGGGATAATACTTGTCACTCAAAAAATACAAAAGAAAACTTCCATTTGGCAGTGATTTCGTTTTGAGACACTAAATAAATATCATGCTATGCATGAATATGGTCACTTCAAACAATTGGGCCAAATTACAACCAATACGAGAACACTTGAGATGGAACACAGGTAATGAAAGAGGATGGAAAGCTTTTGTTTCGGTTCAGGTCACTTGTGCTGCTGGCAATCGAAAGAGAGCACTCAAAACACAGTCGAAATGGATTGTTTCGATGGAGGGCAACATGTCGAACACGGCCTAGGCCCTAGAATGGGATTTACCTTTTGGTCGGGATCTAGTCGAGCAGGCCCATTCGAGACCGGTGCTCAATGCCTCAGCATGGCGACTTGCATGTTTTGGTCGCTCAGAGGTCGGGCGTGGAGCACTGAACGCAGTCGCCTGTGCTGCTCGCCGTCGTCTGTTCCCACTACAGGCAATACCCGACTACCAGTATCGAGCAGAAGAGGGCGAGAACACTGCTCACTGTCATTACCGAGTCATTTGCCACTGCCCGACCACGGTAATTGACAACACTAATGGTAAATTCCTCTCTGTATCGTGCTGACATCTCGCATTGCAGAATCGTATGAATGGAGGCCAACACATAAGATTACAACTACTTAGGTAGAGATTTCCTTTGCCACAATCACAATTGAAAGCACTGAAGCGATGAAATTACTTTATTTCCTAGTGATTGTTCCGGTGAGTTAGCTGTGCAGTGTTTGGATCACATTCGGAATGACATAATATAAGGTGCCAATTTACAAGTACATTGATACAGTCAATAGGCAAGGAATGTACATGTACATTGTTCAAACTTTAATTCAGGGACATCGATGATAACACAAGTTAAGCATTGCGGATATTTAATTATTCTTGAGTCGTTATTGGGGGCTTGCTTATGCTATTTCTTTTGACACTTTCGGTTATCCAAAGAATGCAATCTTTAACACCATTCCTAAAACGAAACAGTCACAAATTAAAAATCGATTGCTTTACTTTTTATCACATACCCCTCTAGTGCAGACACACTGGAAAAATGATAATCACGTATATTGTTTTGTTCTAATTGTGCGAAATTGAATACTTCTTTAATACGATTCAGAGACAAACTGTCCTGATAGGAGAACAAATCATTAGTACATTATTTCATAAGGCGCACAATAGAGATTATTTACTGGAACATCTTGTTTGTTGGCTATAAATAAAAGCGGAATGCCCCTTAGTGATTCATTTTTTATCATGTTATCTGTAAATTATAGTACATAAGCTTTGGAAAATTATTATAAATCAATCAACCAAATGAAATTCTTGATTCTTCGATCCTTTCAATGTCCGATGAGTCCACCACGTAGATAATTCCATGTGATTCTGCATAATACTGAGAAAAGATTATCAAAATCATACAATAGTGAATAGATAATTACTTTGTCCCATAAACATTGTAGTTCACTTTGTCCTCCGAGGTCCCAAAAGTTGAGAATAACACCTTGTGATGCAATTTTGCCTATGTTCAACCCAACTGTACAGCTGATTTTGGTCAGATTGACGCCTTTATAGTTGGGATTGAGACTCGCTTTGGATTGCTCCAAAAATGTGGTCTTGCCCGCATTGTCCAGGCCCAAAATCAATATGTAGTACTCATCTCTTTGGAACATATATTGCCAAAAGCCATAGAGTAATGAAAACATTTTATTATTTACGAAGCACAGAGAATTTGTGTACAAACATTTGCGACAGTCGTCTATTTTAACACAAGAGTGAATGTGGTCAATTTAATATTTAAACTTTAAATATAAATGTTTTTATACAGAAATGAAGCAGTACAAATCACCACGAATAACAAACAATAATTTGTAATTCATTTTGTAAATACAATATAAATAATATAATAAAAAACAAATCAAGCAATGGAATTATTTGTTCGTTAACCGATTGATGTCGTCAACATCTTTTTTAAGTAATTCTACTAAGTTCATAATGCCGTCGTTCTCTTCCATTAAAAATTGCCTATATTCATTAAAAACAGCTTTGTCGGGAGTGATTGTGTTAATCAACTGTGATTGACATTGCATTTGGCGCAACTGAGACATCAATTCGTTAAGACATCCTTGGAATTTAGTAGGAACGTTCAGTTCAGATTGAGTTGCTTCAAGATTTGCTCGAAGTTTGTCTTCTTCTGCTTGGATTGGCAATGTCCGTTTGCGTTGAACTTCTTGAGAGATCATTTTCTTTAAAACCTGGTATGACAAACTAGCATGCTTTCTTCGACAATCTTCAAATTTAGCTTTAAATTGTGAAATATCACCTTCCAAACCAGTCACACTATCGATTATTTGTTTCAATCTCATTTGTTGTTGTTGGATTTCTTTTTCTTGCATTTTGAATCGATTGTTTAATGAATTAAATCCAATTAAAGGTAAAGGAGTAAAACGATTAGGGTCAGGATTTTCGAGTTTAGCTTGAGTCCAAATGCGCTCATCAATTCCTTTTGGTGGTATACTTAAATAAGCATCCAATTCTTGTTTAGATAGTGATAGAAATAAAACCTCAAGAAAACTTCCAGCAAAAATATTGTTCAATTGTTGTTTGGAGTTAGGTTGACTGAAAAAATTACGAAGTTGCATTTCGGGAATGGCCTTAGAAGTTGCATTTTCAATCATACTAATAGAAATAATGGCTTTGGCATCAGGCAATATATTTTTCAATTCCAATTTGACTGTGTAATTATTGCCAACCATTTGTTTAAAATTTTGTTCATAAGTCAGTAAATTTGTTTTGAGTTGAGATTCGTCAGAAGTAAGTCTAAGAAGAAAAAATACTTTGTGGTCATCTTTATCATCACTTTGAATTTCTGAATAGCATATAGTCTTGAATCGGTTAAATTGATCAGATTCGTTAAATTCGTGTGGAGCCTGGAAAGCAGAATAAAAGGCTTTTCCAGTACCCCAAAATGCTTGAATACTATTAAATAAACCGATAATATTATCTCTTTCATCATTGTAAATTTTTGGGGCAAACAAACTGCCAATTTGCGGATTCTGTTGCTGAGTTTGTTGCTGTTGCTGCTGAGAAGGTTGAAATAAAGAATTGCCAGGAAAGTTAAAACTAGGCTGCGTTGGCTTATTGTTCATAAATGTATTGCCAAAACCACCAAAGGAAGAAGTTGTGGAAGTTGGCTGAAAACTAGTCATAAAACTTGAAGTTGTAGTGGTCGGATTGAAAGAGAAGGCACTTTGACCCAAAGGAGCAGTCGAATTCCCAAACATTGTCCCAGTGGACGAAGTGGCAGTTGAGGAAGGGAACGAAAATAGATTTGAAGTTCCAAAAGTGGTCGTGCCGCTACTGGTCGTTGGGGCTGGAGCTCCAAATGCCGATGTTCCTTGTTGTGCTTGTCCACCGAAACCAAATCCCAAACTTTGCTGGGAAGGTTGTGTGGCGCCAAAATTAAAAGACATTTTGCAAATGGCACTCACAGGTCAAATGTTGAGATGTAATGAATCAATCCTAATGATGAGCCAACCGTTTGTTGCTATCGAGTAGACAGAGCTTCACTGAAAAATTGCCGCATGCATGTGGGAGAAAGAGAGGGGCTGTCCACAAAGGTTGTACTATTTTTTAGACTTTCGATAACGATTTAAAGACTTTTATGAGTTGGTTTGTGGCCCGAGAAATGGACAAAGAGCAAGACTAGTAGTCTGTATAACGAGTTAAGTGAAAGTAGCTCGAGACAAAGATCTTTCACTCAAACGAGTCACTTGGTCGCCTCGACTCAATTGTGACTATTTGGCGCTACTTCTCTGCCTTTCACAAAAGCTCTTCACACCAGACGACGTTCCCAACAGTCGAGACTTGGCCTTCTTTCTATTTTCCACTTCGACCTTGTCCTTCGTCTTTTTTGACTCTAATACTCTTTTCTAAGTACCACAACAATGGCCAAGGTATTAACTTTAACCACTATTGTGGAATACTTCAATAATTATTTGTATAATTTAACTAATTATTCTTGGTTTATCTTTAGGCACAAATCGTAAACATTGTCGTACTCGGTAATGGCAGACATATTTAATTTCCACCAAAATTAATTTTCATATTCTTTTTAGACAACCCATCTTTATTTTTTAATCCGTTTCAATTTGAAATCACATTCGAGTGCATCGAAGATTTAAAAGATGACCTAGAATGGCGAATCATATATGTTGGTTCTGCCGAAAGTGAAGAATATGATCAAGTGCTTGACACTGTCTTTGTTGGCCCGGTGCCTGAAGGACGCCACATGTTTGTATTTCAAGCAAATTCTCCTGACCCTGCAAAAATTCCGGTGGCTGACGCAGTTGGCGTGACTGTACTTTTGCTTACATGCTCATATCGTGGAAAAGAGTTTGTCCGCGTTGGTTACTATGTCAATAATGAATATACTGATCCAGAATTTCGAGAAAATCCTCCTCCAATTCCTCAATTTGACAAACTTCAACGAAATATCTTGGCTACTGATCCGCGGATAACCAAGTTCAAAATTGACTGGGGAGATGATGAAGAGGAAGCAATGACTAATGGTCATAGTAACAATCAAGTTGTCAATGGCACTAACGAAAAGAACGAATTTGAACAAAATGCTAATTACTCGGCGATGGAAACTTCTAATTCATTCATCTCCGAAGACAGTATTGGCCCTCTCAATCCGGTCCCATTGCACGACAATTCTCATTCCAAGGAAATCTGAACCACAAGTTTACTTAATTTATTTAACATTTGATATTTTAAACTTTCCCTTACTATAAATTATGATTTAAAACAGATTACAATCGACTATGCCATGTAGGACACTATTAATTCACTAGAGAACTAAACACACTGGTTGTATAAAATTGTTGTTGTAATTTCTCATTAAAATTGTAAATAAACATTCTTATCGATTTAATATTGATCACAGATCTGCTTTAACCGCCCGAACTTAATAATATTAAGTTAAATATTTATATATAAGATATGTCAAATCATAAATATACATGTAATTAGTCTTATAATAATAATAATAATAATAATAAATTGATTCAAACACTTCGCTTATTGAATAAGCCTTAGAATCTAAAAGGCAGACATGTTTGACTAAATGAGCCAAAAGGTGGCAGCCTCGTCTGCACATGTGACATTCATTAGAGTTCTTCAGTTGATCAACAATAAATGTTTCACTTTGTAATCATATATGATTTCTTTAAATTATTTCAATAATTTTACTCATTTTGCAATGCAAAATCTATTAAAAATTCTGTGTAATGGATTCTATAGGAATAACTTTCGATATTTAAGCCAATCAAGTGTAAATATTTTTAATAGCAAAATCAAAAGACTTCAGCGTGATCGAGCTTTAGCAAGTCCTGATTCGTATCTTTATGATTATCTCAAAGAAGAAGTAGCTTATCGAGTTTCGGATCGTGTTTTTGATATTAAGAGGTGATTGTTCTTCTTTTAACATATCGATGTTAATTATAATATATATTTTCAGGCATTTTCCTGTTATCGTGGACATCGGCACACACAAAGGACAAATTGCATCGAATTTAACAAACGTTTGTGCCTCGTTGTAATTTAAATTTTTTTTAACTATTTATCAAATTTTTAAATAGGAGACTGCTGATTGCATCATTTGTTGTTCTTCATCTCAGAGTTCATTGGTAAAATTTTTGTTATTGAATTGAAAATATAACGGTTAGTTTGTCTAGAATCAAATTGAAGACCGAAATGATATAGAAATTAAAAAGATACTTATCGATGATGAAGAGAATTTCAGTATGAAGCAAAATAGCGTTGACCTTGTGATATCTAGTCTTAACTTGCACTGGGTTAATGATTTGCCAAAACTATTTTCTAATATTTTAAATTCGCTAAAAGAAGACGGCGTTTTTATTGGTTCCATGTTTGGTGGCCAAACTTTATATGAACTACGCTGTTCATTACAGATGGCAGAAATGGAGCGAGAAGGTGGCTTTGGTTTGCATGTTTCCCCTTTCATCACTCCTCAAGACATTGGCGGACTACTTAATCGAGCCGGATTTACTATGCTAACTATCGATACCGATGAGATTGTTGTGCATTATCCTACTATGTTTGAGTTGATGTATGACATCAAAGGAATGGCCGAAAATAATGCATTGCTTCGAGGACGAACACATATCAACCGAGATTCACTTCTAGCCGCAGCTGCCATTTATAGTTGTCTTTACGGCAAAGAGAAAGACCAACTTGAGAAAGTGCAATCTTTGTCGGATCAATCTTCTGCTGTACCGGCCACCTTTCAAATATTCTATTTCATTGGATGGAAGCCTCATCATTCTCAGCCCCAACCTTTGGAACCGGGAAGTGCAAATTTTTCACTTAAAGATTTAGCTCACTTAGGAAAAACTTCTAAAGAATAAATCATAATTATTTATTTATTTATTCGTTATTATACATATATCACTAATTATCACTGTGGTTGTTTACTTGTATTTGAACACTCGAGATTGAGCTACAATAGTTGAACCTGGCTTTGAAGAAGAAGGCATTTCGGAAATAAAAGACGTGCCTGATTGAGATATCTGACTCATGTAGCCGATACACATGGTGGCAGTGCTGTGGGCCCATACTAGTTCGATACTACGAGAGGATGAATCGTGAATTAGAGCTAGTAATCCAGCTAGATGGTCATCGCGCGATACGTTCTTCATCAAAGGAGACTCTGTATAAATATTTTGTAATTGTCATTGAGAAGTGACATGATTGACCTACCGAAAAAGAGTTCTTTAAATACTTTAGTTACCTCAGGGAGAGAGGAGTTGTCATTTAATAGTTCTTTAGCACACTCTTTGGCTAATGACGTTCTCATAATATATTCGCCAATCCCGCTGGTCGATATGGAGACATTTTCTTGTGCCCAACAACCAGCACCAATGATTGATGCCTGTATATGATTTAATGCAATAAACGAAATAAACAAATATCAAATACCTGTCCAACACGACCTTCTTGTTTTAAGATTAAACCACCACTTGAAACACCAGATGCAACTTTTCCTTGGCTGTCAACCGAAATAGCTCCTACCGTATCAAGCCTTCGATTTTTTAAATTGTGCAAATTATTCTCGTTATGTTCATCAAGTTTGCGTTTGTATTTGTCAAATACCTTAGAAGATTTATCTCCAGAAAACATTTAGTAATAAAGTTAGAAGATGAAAGTAATTCTTACCTGAAATCAAGTTTCCTTGTTGACAACCATTTGAGATTGCCCATTTGGTTGCACCCTCACCGGCGAGAAAGTTTGGAGCAATTAAACCAAGTGGCATTGGTTCTCTCTGCTTTTCAAGAATGAGTCGAGCCACCTCAATTGGATTTTTAATTGATTGAATAGCGCCGACCGAGCCAAACATGAGATCATGTCCGTCCATTATACTGGCATCGCACTCAACGTTACCACCAACGTTTAGATTTGATCCGAAACCCGCATTTGTGAGCACATCGTCTTCAAGATTTTTTATAGCCTCAACTATAGCATCAGTGGAACTATGGTTGCTTTTCAATAATCTCATTGCCTTCAAAAAACGAATCTTAAACTCGAAAACAAAACTTTTGACAAAACATACCGCTTCACATGCTTTGTTGCATATTTGAAAATATTTTTCACGTTTTAGAGCGGAATGATATCCTGCGCCTAAAAAATTACAAATGAAACAAATATGAAATAAAAAATGTGAATTAATCATTGTTTACCTATGTGAACAGCAACGAAAACCATTTTTATGCAGTATAAACAAGCGGAAAAATACAAAACAAGTAACTTACAAGTTTGAAACTTTCAAATTGAAAGTGCATGCACACAAATGTAAACAGTTACTATCGATGATAAATCGATAGTCTCGTGCATAACTATGTGATCATTTTGGCGGTCTTGAATCAAGACTTGATTTTGCAAATTAACCAAGAAACTCAAACACAATTAAACAAATAAAAAATATAATAAATAATTTAATAATAAATTTAAATAACATATAAAGTAAATCGTTCAAAAATGTAATACATTTAAAGTATAATTTATGCGGGATTTGACTCCTCGTTGAGCGATGACGAATATTCTTTGGGATATCGATTCTTGTACGTTTCTATCAGTTGAGGATCAACAAGTTTAAGACCATTGAGTTGGTTGCCCAAAGTAACCCAGTTTGGTTGTGTGTTGTGCTGCCTTCCGAACAGTTCAATCTTACGAGTTCCTGGAGATAGTCGTTCAATTATTCCGTATATTTCGTCAGGCTTGTGGCTCGTTGCACGGACTTCCGCAACGATAACATCACAATCAAGTCCTCTATTAAGATTTTTAGGATTTCCTTTAACTCCCACCAAGCAGTGCTCTTTTCCGTGATTGATCCAATGTCCAGTTCGGCCAGTTCGAATGATTCGTTGTAATTGATTTGTCTTGACCCAAATCAACTCGTCACATCTTTCATAGCCCCACAACTTCAAACATTCCCGACCAAGTTCCATAGCTCGCCCAGTTACCCAAAGAAAAATAAGGCCTTCGTCTTGCAAGCAGGGTATGTTTAGGTTACGCATCTCGTCATCCGACATGGTGCCATAAGGCAGTTCCATGTGTATATCCCATGGTGGATCGGCCATAACGACAGAAAACTTGCCTAAAAATTAGAAATTTATAAGTTAATAAATTAATTTAATGCTGGTGCTAACCTAGAACACTCATATCAAAGAAACGAAGATCACAATGAATCCATTGTGAAGGAAATAGGACTCGTTTGAAAGGCTGTTCGGTGGCTGATGCGAGAGTTTTCACCAGTGGAATGCTATTCGAACTCTTTGGTGTATTCTCGCAACTGTTGCTGTAATTGGCACTTGTTTCAGGTTTGTTTGTTCGATTGTCCTTCACCTCAACCTTGTAATGCACATATTTGCACGAGTCCATGTGAAAGCAAGTGTTGAGAAAGGAACAGTCGCCCAATGATTCGTCTGTATGTTTCTGAATAATTTTGAGGAAATGCAACTTATCACAAGGTTCTTCAACTTGCTTAACACGCATACACTCTTCCCGCGTACCATGTGTACAGAATTCTTGCACATGACCCGTTGCTGAGCGGAATTGTTCCACTAGTGATATTTCTTTCGCAGTAGGCTTAGAAAGTAAATCTTTTATCTCCTCTGCAATCTTTTTATTTTCCTTTTCTTTTGCAGATTGCAAAGACAAAATACATTCTACCAAGTCCTTCTCTTCAACGAGCTCGTCATTTGGTTTAATTGCTTGTTCTTCGTCATCGCGTTCAAGTTTAATTTCATCTTCCGATTCATTTAAGCCACCACGTATGTTCTCGTCCTTGTTCAAATCTTCATTTAAACTTTCTCTCAAACTTTCTAAACTCTTGTAGTCAACAGAAGAGATCCTGAGGGCCCCAAGAAACGTCTTGGAGTCCTCAGGATTGATTGAGGAATCCAATTCAATAAATTTTTGGGCGGAAAACTTAATAAGAATATCGTTAATATTTGTATCGTTAGGTAGATTGTCAATTTGAGAAGAAATTAAAGTGGAGTCAATAGGCAACTTCACTGATTTATCACACAATAAATGCACAAGTTTTAATTTGATTCTTTTCGCATTCTGATCCGAACTTTCTGACATGTCAGAATCATCGTCAAAAATGCTTTGTCTTTGTTTTTTCCATTTTTGAATTTTCTCTTTTAAAGAAACTTGCCTTCTTTTAATCGGCTGAAGATTGGGGTCCCACTCATCTTTTGGATTCATTGCTGATTTGGAGCAATGCCGATATTTGTTGACAACTTGCCACACATTCACATTCACTGAGGTCCAAAACACAACAATCGTACTATTTCCACCTCTTTCTCGTTCCACTATTTCAACAGTGCATAATCTCACTTTTCATTGTAAGCTACCGTGAATGCTCGCTTTGTGTATTGTGCTGTAATGTTTAAATTGTTTTTTGATAAATTCAAAATGTCACACTTAATATTCATGATGTATTGATTTTTACAGAACAATTCAATTTGACGAATCTATTTGAATGAACAAATGTATAGTTTTTAAATCGATCAAAACCGCAAGCAGACTGTGCACTCATTTGGACAATAGATCGTTGCCGAAATTAGCCATTTTCATATTTGTCTGCTTTACTGCAAAACATCTTTCTTTTTTTGTTGACTTTATTTTGTTACTTTAGTTGTACATTTTTAGTGGACATCTTTGGCTGCCAAATTATTTCAAAAAATTTGACTATCAATTTTGTTTTGTTTTAGACAGCTTTCATCAATTTATACCAAACATGAATTCAGCTCCCTTTTTGTCCTCCGCACATGGCCATCCTAGTTTCAATCCAATAAAAATTGGAAAGAATCTTCATTTGGTATGCTTGTTTATTTGATTTATTTTAATTATCTACTTATTAAGGTTCAAATTTTATGTTATTGACTTGATTTTTTACAGGATGTTACGAAAAATTCTAAGCAACCCAAACCGCCTGATAAGCCCTTGATGCCTTATATGCGTTATAGCAAAAAAGTATTTCATTCTTGTGTGTTGTTTTCTGTGTTAATTTTTGTTTTTATTTTGCTAAAGGTTTGGGATGAAGTCAGAGTTCGCTATCCCGATATGAAGATTTGGGAGATTAGTAAAATTGTTGGGCAAATGTGGAGAGAACTTCCCGATGAAGACAAACAAGACTATATTGAAGCATTTGAAACCGAAAAGGTTGGCACTTTATTATTATCACTTTATTGACCTTTCTTTTCAGATCGAATACAACGAATCGTTAAAAGTATATCACAGTTCTGCTGCTTACCAATCGTGGATCTCTACGTTAAAATCAAAAGGTAAGTTTAAATCTAACTTAAATAGTTGTAACGATACATTGATTTAGCCAACAAAGATCATGAAGATCGTGACAACCACAAGAGAAAAGACAAAAAATCTGGAAATCATGTACGTTTTTTCATTTCACTATTGATTTTGTAAAGTCGGTTATAATTTTGGTTTATTTCATAGGGACTTAATTCTCCGCAAAAATCTGACGGCAGAGTTAGTTTACAATTGGATTCAGAAATGGATGATGAGGAAGACTATTTTTCAATGAAGCATTTGGCTGCAGCTAGATTTTATCGTAATCATAAGCTTGTTACGGAAGTTTTTAGTGATGCCATGGTTCCTGATCAACGAAATGTTGTAACAAATCACCGATTGCAGGTTCTTCGAAATCAAGTTTCATCATTGACAATGCATCAAAAGAAATTGGACGAAGAATTAAAAATTCTTGAAGATCGGTTTCAAGAGAAAAAACGCCTTTTGCTC
The DNA here is from genome assembly GCA_023373905.1 of Rhizoglyphus robini. Lineage (NCBI taxonomy): Eukaryota > Metazoa > Arthropoda > Arachnida > Sarcoptiformes > Acaridae > Rhizoglyphus > Rhizoglyphus robini. The sequence goes on along the minus strand of JAKIJQ010000012.1, from coordinate 3,228,767 downwards.
GATTCGAGTGAAAAATTTACTTCTGAGTTATATAAACGGTTTGCGTCTAAACCTATAGATGAAGCTTCATACCAAAAGATGGTAGACAAAGCTTTAGAACAAATCAGAAAAGAGAATTCAACCGTCCTTACGGTGAAAAATGATATTCAGCTTACCTCAGCAGTGACTTTACCTAATATCTCTTTAGAAAAAGTCGATGAAAAGCCAGATTCTACGGCAGTTGATGGAAACACTCCAAATCGAAGTAGCGATAATTCCAATTTCAAGGTTGTCACGCCTATACAAGAACGAACATTCGAGCAATCGACTGACTCTTGCGACTCCACAACGGATTTTCATAACTTGAAAGAGAATATTCCATTGCAAAGTCATGAGTGAATTATTTTTATGCAGTATCTTAATTGTAATTGAATTGAATTAAAATTTTACTTAATAATAAATTTTGTATCTTGCACAGTATAATTTTAAATTTTATTGTGAATGTTTTTTCAAAACGCAAACACACTAAAAACTGAAAATAAAGTTGCGTTAATCCTTAATAATCCTTTAGTGATTTCATACATTCGATCAATTGTGCCAAACATTTAGATACAACAACTAATATGGTATAGCAATTGTGCAACTTTAGAAAGGTCATTTGAACTTGATTTGCATTCTAGTCTTGCAACAAGACTAGCGGTATATGCATTCAAATTGACAAGGACAATGCTCCAGTAGAAGTCGCTGTGCAAATAGCCGTCGTCTATTTCTACCTAGTTTACTGCCTGCCAATCGGAAATAGTTGGTGTGCATGCTGTACTGTGTTCCTTTCTGTTCACGCTTTGTAGCATCTACAAGCTCTGTTCAGCTTTTTGCCCGGTTGGACCTGATTTTTCGTGTTTTGCCTCCTATCGATCCAATCTCGATCTTCTAAACTGTAAGTTGCATTTGTAGTTTTCCTTTCTGTTGGTTCAAAGCGTATCTTTATGTGCCAACATTTCATTTTATTCAATGTTTATTTGAAGAAATTTAATTTTTTGTTTTTAAATTTTTGTTTAAATAAACAGACCAAAATGGTGGCTACCGACAAAAAATCCAAAAAGGCTTTGGAGAGCATCAATTCGAGGCTAGCTCTCGTGATGAAGTCAGGCAAATACAGCTTCGGTTACAAGCAAACATTGAAAGCTCTGCGATTGGTATGCATAGTGTTTTGAGTGTTGTTTTTTAAATTAACATTGAATTTTGTGTTTCAGGGAAAGGCCAAGCTTGTCATCATTGCCAACAACACTCCACCACTTCGCAAGAGTGAAATTGAATACTATGCTATGTTGGCTAAAACAGGCGTCCACCATTATTCGGGCAGTAACATCGAACTTGGAACCGCTTGCGGTAAATATTTCCGAGTTTGCTCCCTGAGCATCACCGACCCTGGCGACTCTGATATCATCAAGAGCATGCCATCTGAAGCCCAATAAGCGTATGATATTTTGTATTTGTTTTCAAAATAAACTTTTCCGCAAGTATATGAATTTATTTTGATAATACATTTTTGAACGCAAACATCATTTTTATTCGGCACGACAATGAGCATCGTAAAATATGACCTCTTTAGAAAAGTTGAAATGCTACTCCATAAAACTATCAATATATCGATTTTATTACTGAACAACGACCAGTACATACCAGCCCGCAATTGACTTAACTATTCTTTGTCACGAGTTGGTTAACCAATTTTAAATGTGCTTTTTCCATGTTCGGTTGTGTCTATCGTTTATAAATAGCCTTGTTTTTTAGGATTTAATTGATGATTGAGTTGAAGTATTACTTTGCATATGCACCGATTGCCATTTCCAAACCAATAGTTCACGTTCAAGTTTGTGTAGGACATTACCTCTCAGTGATCACCGTAGCATGTGTTGATCTATCTGCTTAAACCACTTTACGACACCATTCCACCAAACAGTAGTCAATAGCTTCCTTGGCGGTAATGCAAAGTTGGACTCAACAGTCTGCTTACCTGAATGACCAAGTGTTGTGTTGGAGTGCAATAATTTGCATGGCAAATGTAAACAAGTTGCCTCCTGAATACAATCTATTGTGTGTTCGGCGCTATCAATTCACCTTTGCGGTGATCAGCGAGCATGCCATCATGGTGATACGAGAGGAGACACTTGTTCGGTCATGTTTATTATCGAATGAATAAATTATAAATAAATTAGATTAGCCACAATGGATGCGAGTTGTTCGTGCAGGGGCGACGTTATTTGTATGACTATGGGGATGACTGCCTCGAGAACGATCGATCTATGATTGGCAAATTCTTGGGGCAGGTGTACTGCACAAAGCAGTGACCCTTCTGCTCGATCTCGATCAGGTCTCTCACTTTGGCCATCAAGCTCGAGTATATCTTGCTACCGGTGGCATCATTTAGTAACCTTAGCGAGCAAGTAAATTAATATCTGCTTTATATCGAGCAAAATTGCCATCAATATTGCGAGGACACTTACCTGAGAGCAGACTTGGACAGTTCGCTCAGTGATGGATTGTGCGGCCTGGCCAATGCATCGAAACACTGCAGCACATGATCACACTCGGCATGTGTACTTGAACGAGAATCGTTTACTAGGTCGTCTGTTCGACGTACAATTTGCACGGGAATTCGAGGATTAATCTCGAGCTCTACGGGCAAATTGAGGTGATTCGGCTGGGTAAAGTAATTTGACACAAGATGCTCTGAAGGATGCATTCCGAGTGGTCTGGAATTTTGATTAGGAACTATCGGCAATGGATGGAATAAACTTGGCACTGGGGACATTGGTAAAGGTTGTGCTTGGACACTCGATCGACGATTTGGCATAAAACGTTTTTTCAATTTGGAGAATGCGTCAACCCGCTTGAATGGCAATGCTTTGTCATTGCGGGACATGGTGCCGAGCAGACCACCGACGATGAGCACCGAGTTGAGAAGTGTCATCAAAGCGATGTTGCGAGGATTGTACTCGATCACCTAGGACAAATGGTGAGACATTGAGAAAGATTTGTGATTGTGGGCGAAGTATGTAGCGAACACGATGCGACAAGCATGAAAATTAAACAATTAGTGTCACCTGCCGAGTACATCTCGATCGGTCGCAAAACACTTGTCCGACTGATCGATGTGTCTATTGTTGATTGGCACTGAAACAGGTTCCCTCAAACGAACTCGATTCGTTGTAGTTTGCCCTTGGATTCTCCGAGTGAATGATCTCGCGTAATGTTGCCAATTAGTGGGCCAGTGTGAATGGACGCTAGAGGAAGGTACGTTGTGTTGTGTCTTCTCGTTACCCATTGGACACGCTTTGTCTGGTTCGATTGGCGCCACAACTGAACGATGCAACAATGGCTAATTGGTCCATTCTCTCGAATGGTGCCATTTACTTTCTCATACGAATGTTCGCATCGAGTTGCACTCATTCTTGCGTTCTCACTCGGACAGTGGGCTACGATTCTGCCGGTTGGGTTGTAAGGTGATTTAAATTGTTAATTAATCGGTTACCTGTTCAAGGAAGCATCGGCATGTGTCTGCAGACATTCCGTCAAGGTCGAATCGAAAAGCATGCAAACGGACTCTCATATTTAGTCCTCCCTCAACTAGCAAACGAATAAAATTTCCATTGGCACCACCAAACAGAATCAGTGCCCCTAATTGTTCAGAATATTCTCTTGCGAACCATAATAAAGTCGGACAAAGGACAAAACACAAAATTACCTGTGAAGAAGTTGTTCCACGCGTAGAGGCTTCGGTAAGCCTCTCGGTAAATTGCAGAGCTTTGTGAAGAAGATTATCATTGTCTCTTTGGGGCACGGTGGATTTACTAGTTGCACAACAGAACACACCGAACAATACACAACAAACTACCAGAGAGATCAACTTGATGCCCATCTTGGACGATATGTGGCTAGCTGGACAAACGATGTATTTGATTCACTTGTCAATGCGGGCAAAGTTGGTTCGTTTATTGGCTGAGTGTTAGGCACTGCTGGCCTTATATACCAGTGCAGAGGTACTATGTGCACTAACATGACAGAGGTGACAAACTTTGACTTTCGATCAGGCGGTAATTAGTTGGTGCGATTCCAACAATCCGCCTGTAAAATCAACAAATGCAAAAGGAAATGGAAAGATAAGCAAACAACTCGGCCGAATGGGTTACGATTGGCCTGTGGAGCACGGATCAAGTGTCACTGTTCGGTCCAGATTTGGAATGGGGTCGATACTATTATGGACTTGCCCGGAAAGTGTGTTTGCTCGAGAGAGACTTGATTCCGCTTGCATTGTATACTCGTTCTATTAATAGTACACCGGTGAGAAGACTTTCTTTCGTGCATTTTCGCCAAAAAGAAAGTCTTCTAAGCCATAAAGTGGCCAACCCGATGGTTGGCGACGATCGTGATGCTCTCACGCCTCAAGTCCGATCATTGATTGACAATCGCAATCAATGTCCAATGATCTCTTGAGCTAATGCAAATGGCCCACAATAGACACATTATTGTATTACTGAACATTGTGTTGAATTCGAATCGACGAGCAATTCAATTGCACTTCTAGTCACGTCATGTACTCCGAACAATCTGGAGATTCAGGCCTCTAATCTTATTCTAGACTTGACCGACCTTATCAAGTGGCTTGTCGGTGTCAATTTGAAATCACTTTTCTTATGGAACTTATATATCTAGGGCCTAGACCAAGAATGACTTCAATTCTCAATAGTTTGCGACGAAATATGTCTCTCAGTTCGGTTTAGATGAAAGTTTATTACCAAATATCCCTTATCGGTAAGTGCAAACATCGATCGACTTGAGTCATTGGCCAAAAGAACAAACAATGACGATGACTACCGATGTATATGAGTGTGAGTGCATTCGTGTGTGTGTGTGAGGCTACTGAAGTGCTCCAAATGAATAGCATTGCAGTTGTGCTTGTCGAAATGTACATTCCCTCCATACGTTGACACTGGACTCACTCCATGCAAATGGCGTGGTCACAGTAATGGCTGCCGTAGGATGTTTTGAACAGTCTCGGGACAATTCTTCGAACGGGCTCACAATTCTCTGGTCAGTAGAGTGCAATCTTAATGGTTCGATTTACGACTTGAATTGCTTCTTTTTCCTTTCTCAGTGCTTCCGTAATTGCTCCCAACCGGGCTAAATCAAGCTAAGCTTCTAAGTGGTAATTAGCATGCTAGAAATTAGTAGCGGTTTTCAGTACATAAGTGCACAGCACCCAAAACTGAGTGACCAATTAACTGCGCCTAATGACTCACTTTCAGTTGGTAAGTAGACACTTGTAGTCCCTCAGTGGGGTTACGATTGCATTTGCAAATGCAAATTTGATTCAGTGAGAGCGTTATATCAATGCGATTTGATGCAAGCACATAAGGTGCTCGGTGGAGGGCTTAATTGCCACTTTGTTGCATCGATGAGTTGAGCCACCTGACCGATGGAAAGGAAGTTACTAGGTCGCAGTTGGAAAGTAGCACCACCTTCATCGGTGATGGAATCAGGCTAGGCAATGCACGATTGACACTGTGACTGAGTGGTGAGTGGTCACCAGAACGATGGTCATGATCACTGGCCGAGTTGGCATTCACTGGGCCATTGTCTGTCTCGATGTCAATGATTGTTCCTATTTATAGAGTAGAGCTGTGTGCGTTAGTGCGCTTAATGGAAACGATATCGGATTGACACTTGGAGGAGAGTGATTTAACTGATTTCACTGCCGATGCTGGTTGGTGGGTTGGTGGTGCTGCTCCGAATGGCGCCAAGCGTGTCACAACATTTCTATTTCCCCTCGGTGCCTGTCTTGATGCCTCGGCAAGCAAATATCTCAATTACACGATGATTGATTTCTCTCCTATTAGCCACCAGTGCTTGGTACTCAGCTCAGTAAGGGCCCATTGTTGGCCACTGAGCACTTGCGAGGCAGCTGCCATAGCGGTATGGTTAATGACCAGCTTGGCTCGATGGCCGCAAATTTGTTCCTTGATCACTGTTATTACCGACGGACCCGTTATTAATCGACTCCTCGGTATAGGTACAGCACGGTCTTACTGGACTACCATCTCAATGGGTACCACACCACTAGCAGGAGCACTATTCTAATCTGTTGGCTAATAATAACGTGTCCACACGATCAAGCTGAAATTGAATCAAAGTATTATGATCACAAGCACCTCATCGTGCGGTAAGGCGCCAGTTTGATTCCATTACTGTGCCATTAAGGATGGCTCATTGCCAGATGGATTTGCATTGCGCACACAATGGCACCGTTTTGTACTCGCTGACCTCGAGCTGACCTTAACATTGAGAACTATACAGTGGTGAGTGGTAGTGATAGTGGACGACCAATTGATGCTTTGTGATCATTCTTGTTGAATGGCTATTGGCGAGTTCAAGTGAAAGACAACAGAATGGATGTTTCTCTCGCTAGTGCCACAAGCGTTCTCGCACACTGCTATGTTTGCGGTGATTGACGATGCTCGTGGAGGCGTCCGTGGCGAGTGTTGCCTCAGACGGTGTCTTAATTTGTGTTGGTCCCTCTTGACAGATTGTGACTATGATCGTGCTATTGTTGCCGCGTTATTGATGATGTCTTGCTTTGTCTTGGCCTAATTCGATTATCGTGATTGCTCGAGTCAACTCATCTATGTCATTTTGCGTGCGTTCGTAAAAGTGGACGAAGTGGAGGACCGTTTTCGCATTCCATCGATTACCGTAATCGGACACTTGTAAGTGGAAAAACAAGCGTCCTTCCGAATGGCGTTAAATAGGCCATTTAATCCGAGTGACCGTTCGATGTCCTTTGGAATCCTGTGAACGACAAAACAAATCGATCGTACATGGACGTTCAATAATTGATCGGCTTACCATTTAGTCATGACATAGAGAGTCTTTTGCAGAGATGTCGTTTGCGAATGCCGTCCACCGGCTACAAGTGCACACACCATCTCCTTGATACACTTCGGCTCATCAACCGAAGCAATCGCGTACCGTGCTACAGTTTTTAAAACATCGTTTTGACTATTCTTGTCTAAGTACTCGTGAACGTCATTCTTAGATGAATATATGTTGGGTTCCTTGAGCGAACTGACAACATCTTCAATGCCTTTTCTTAAGAAAGCACCCAAAGTATCCAATGTTTGTTCCATGAAAAGATTCTTAATTTCTGCACTTCTACGACGCCGTTTGCCGGCCATTGTGGCAGTGTTCACAATTGGCATTGCCGTGGTCAGCAACGTTGGCATCATCGAAGCCATCATAATTCCGAATGGAATGGCTCCAATTAGAATTCCCGCAGCCAGTCCTGAACCCAACCAGGTACTCGATTTTTCCGAGACAAGATGATGATGTCCTCCACCCTCGGTCCCGTGAGGCATGTAATAATGTGGCATCGCGTGAGAATGAGCACCCTGGAGTCTCACTGGCCTGCCACCACTGGTGTAAGGCCGCACCACTCGAGGCGAATGGACGCGCAACACGGTCTCGCCACTTCGGCCTTTGTACTCGCCCAAGAGATTCATTTTGGGTGTCTTGTACTCGGACTCTGGCTTAACAACCGTCTTCACAACAGACACACCCTCGATTGGCTTTTCTGAGTTGTCATCGCCACTTTCTTCTTCATCGTCGCTCTCTTCATCTTCTTCGTCGTTGGCGTCGTCCGCTGGAGAGTCAGAAATTTGTTTTCTCGTGTTATCTGAGTTGGTGGAAATCTCGACTGAGGGATGTTTGCCCAGTAGCGCAGTCATTGCTGACAAGTCTCGGTTGTAGTACTTTTGCAGCAGCAGCTTGTTGAGCTCGCCCGAATAGCTCGATTGATAATCGATTCGGTCGGAGGCCTTGCGACCGTTCGTTTCTGGTTTGTCCTCTCCAACCGGAATGGACCACTGAACTGGCTTGTCACTGGCTTGATTGGCACTTATGCCATGATTACTTTGAATGTCGACCGAATTTAAGCTGCCCATTTTGTCACCAGATGGCGCCGGTGGCCAATAGTTTTTTGTCGTGTTGAATCGGTTTAGATATGTTGCAAGTTGTGAGTCAGTATTCTTTGAACTCGAAGTTATCACTGATTTACCATATGAGGAGGGAGTATAGTAGAAAATGTTCTCCTGACTACGACCGTGTGATTCAATCTCAGAGGGCGCACTGATCGATGGCTTAGGGTGACTTTCTTGGCTGGAGAAAGCCTGCATTGGCTTGTGGTTAAGTGCGTTCATTTGATGGAAGTAGTCTCGGTTGAAGTCGAATGAGTCCACTGAACGTCGACTCCACTCATGATTCCCTGCTGAGGGTGTCATAAGCAATGGTGCTAATTTGGTGCCATTAGATGCCGATTTGTTCTGGGTAACCTTCGAGTTGGTCATAAAAGATTCGGTGGGCAATAAAAAACGATTTTGCTGATGAGATGATGTCGTAAAATAGCTCGAGTCAGAATGGTTCTCCCCTCCGTGGTGGGATACATCGAGAAGACTGTTTGAGAGGACCAACTGGGCCAACAGAGTGCAAATGACACTGTACGAGTGAACTGTTGCGAACATGGCTAATGAAATGGCGTATTGTGAGTTGCACTGGATGCAGATTGACTGCCGAGTTGTTGAGTTCGAGTGTTGCACTGAAAACACATCTAAATGGTTTACCGACTTGGTGCATATGGAGCCAGTGTTATATACCACAGAATGAATCAACCTTGTTCAGTGCAAATGGACCACACGGCATTATCTTCCAGGATTGTCTGACATGTCACACTGTCTGCTGCTGCACATTATCTGCTGATTATTTAGACTGTGACCGGTGCTATTCATTACACTCAATGCACCATGGTCGATATTGTCTCGGTAAATACTTTGGTGTGCTTCAACAGGCTCACTCATTTCAAACAAGAACTTACAAAGGTCTGCCACTGTCAGTCACTTAAATTGGCGACATACATCTCGGCCGTAACCAGAAATGGCCACTTTTGACCAGTGACCGCCGGCGCGCCATCACTCGCTTCGGAATGGTGGCAACTTGCACACTTTCCCAAAGAGACACCCATCGCACGAAATGCAATACGAGTGGTAAAAAAGGCATAGTAAGTGTGACCCACTAATAGTCGGTGTCATCGGTCAACCCGAATTGGCTAGGAGGCACACCTTTTCTTGCTTGAACAAGTCTTCACACCACCGACGCCCAACAATAGCCACTTCTCGATCTTATCGTTATCTACACTAAAACTGCACGTTAAATCACCAGCCGTTGAGTGAAGATGTGCACAATAGAAATGAGGTAGAATGTGGTCAGCTCGATGTGCTGAAGATTGAGCTCGATCAGGCTCGACAAGTACTGCAATGGTCCTTTGTGCTGGCGCTCGGCCATAACGAGGCAACAAATGTCACTGCGTTTTCTCACTTGCCTGCCCAATTGGTCTGGACGGGTTTGTGCCTTCTAACCATAGCTAACTATTATGAGACATTCAGTGAGTGACTGCTTTATTAACAAATTAGACGTCTTTTGGTGGCCAGTTGAGCTGACAAATGAGAAGAGACATTTTGACAGCTGATGGCGGTCACCGACAATTTGTGCACAAACGGGTCATCGGGCATCGTGACCAATCTCCGATCGTCAATTGGGTGTCAGATGGGGGATCGAGTTGCTCGATGACAGGCAATTAGTGCATTGGGTTCGACCAACAGTTGAGTGGTCGTTTCAATGTCGAGTGGGTCGTCTCGATGGATTCCAGTTGTCGTCACTTTCTTTGGTGACACTCAACTGGCCAGATGGACACTGTGAGAAAAAAGTCTAGTTAAATGGTTTGCTTCACGTAAAGACGAGTGGCACCCAGTGGACGCAACACGCCAATAAACATCTCGCAGCGACCACCGAATTGCGGCAATAAACGGACATGGTGCCACTTGCATATGTGCACGTTACTAACGGTTAGCCACTTTGTGGTTGTTCTGTCCACCACTAGTCACGTACACGTCCGTGTGCAACCAGAGAATGCTGGTCCGTGAGATCCTTGTCGTGCCACATTTGTTCGTCTTGTTTCTAGGCTCGTCCTTTCCAACAGAAAAAGAACAAATATTTGGGTCGGACTGTATACATGCCAACTGCATTTACCCGATTGGCTCAATCGGAGCGAGCAATCGAAGTTTTTTTCTTACTTACTGACACTTCAATGACTGACTAGAGGTACTAGACACATCTCGACTTGTCTGCCGTTTGTCTCACTTACAAATTATATCGATTCCAAGTGAGAATGTAGAATGTCCATTCGTTATTGGTCAGTTGCATTAAGGTCCATTGGATGTTGATCTAAATGATTGGCTCGATCGGGCAATTTTGCCGTCTTAATTGCACATTATCACTGAATGACACTCTAGGTAGGGCCGAGTAGACTATCGACAATGCTAACGCAATGTGTACACTTTTCAACGAGACTTGGTCAGCAAAGACAAAACTAAGCTAATGAAAGTTAATTAGAATTTATGATTCTAATTGTAAAGAACATTTAAATTTGTCTCGATCTAATTGGTTTGGTTTACTATTCGGTGCTATATGGTGCAATTAACTGGCAAATTGCAACTGGAGTGGAGCACTGTTAGAGTGATTGCCTGTCCGGCATGCCCACTGCTTGTGACTAGTTGGTGGTTCCGTGAGTGCATCACTCACTCGAACATCGTTGCTAATTCAATTTGGCGACCGAACAGCGCAAGCAGTGGGACGAAGTGCACTGGCTCACCATTGGCCCTGTGACTCATGTGAGTTCGTTTGAGAGCAAACGAATTAAAGTTTCATTTACTAAGTCCCACTGGATCGGTGCTACACTTTGGCATTATCAATTATTTACAATTAGTTGGGTTACCTTCGGTTTGTCTGTTTAAATGCAAACTTTTCTCTTTCCATTCTCGAGTGGAGTTCTCAGCGCGCAGCACACTTGCCGACTTCAATCGGAATTGAGTATTCGGCTCGGTCTGGTCAGTCGTCTCGATGACGGTCGGCAAGTCAATCCTCTCAGTCGGTCGGTGAGTGTTCGGCGTGAAAGTGGCAGACGGACGTAACGTGATTAGAGCAATCATTAATGCCACTCATCACTACGGCATTGCTTGTCACGATAACATCGCATGAAGGGTCGCTTTTGTTTGAACTCGTTACCACTTTGCCAGGTGAACATTGAACTGCGCCATTGAACACTTTTGGCCGCATTGGCTTCAAGTTCTCAATGAAATGAGCTGTCGTTTAGTGAATCGTTTAGTGCTATGTTTCCATTCTTGTGGTCGTGAGAATTACTGTGGTGAGTGGTCACTGTCACTGTGTCATGTTTGTTGGTGCACCAAGGCATGACTACTCCGGCCAGTGGCACTGTCCTCGGTCTGCAGTCTCCACTCAACACGGATTAGTGCGATGATCGTGTTGCAGTGTGGCATCGTGCCCAGTGGCCAGTGATGCACCAATTAATTAAGCCAAAGCAAGCAAACTACTACTGTGCGCTCATTTGTAAAATGTCAGACCGGCGAGTGAGGCGCCTTTGTGGTGGCACAGTGACCAGAGAGCAAGTGGCATTGGTCACTGCAGTACCATGGTAGTCCGAGTGGAGAGTGCTCGAACAGATCTGTCAGCTGTGGCCGAATCACATCGGTGCTGCGTGCACAATAATTACGGTCTCATTACTGGCAAATTAATGCATTCGTCTGCCACAGTGGAAATAAAAAGGCAATGGGCAAGTCACCAGCAAGTCTTTGTATGTCGTTCGCTGTCCACTGACTGGAATCTATTTTTGTTTCTATAAACAAAGCATTTTGCTGTTTTGGTGCAAAACAGCCAATCGGCATAACACTCCACCAAGAGACCAGTCGTTATATGCTTGGCGAGCCACACGGCCAGGGCAATTAAATTGAACTGAACATTTTGACATTTTGTCAGCTCAATTGGCTGTCCAGTTTGAGTTGTCTGTGCCAGTGGTTCTCCTCGATCTACTGCAATACATAATTAATACATAACCGAGTGAGTTGCTTTGTTCACTTTGCCAGCAGGATTTCAGTGGAGCAAGCGGTTTGCTTGCATTGCCAATCGATCTGGCACTGGCCGACTGGCATCGCTTAATAATTCACTACCTAATGCGATTACCGTAATGTAATATCAATATTAATGGTCCGTGATTGATGTAATCACTCTATTTGTCCGGCACCCCTCTACCAACGACACCATTTGTCATGCCTTCACTGATAATTGATTGCCATCGCCTTGCTGAGGTGACACTCTTGGTGCTTTCTTCTGCTGACCAACACGGGACATGCACTATTACGGTTACGAGTCTCCACCTGACTGGTGAATTTTATTGAGCCTCATGATACCGAACTGTTCCAAAGAAGCTCGTGTTGTTCGACTATCTATGACTGAATTGGCTCACTAGTCAGTGGTCGGCCATTCCCAGGCAGCGAGGTCACCTCAATGTATGTCGGTATTACCTTTTAATTGCCTCTCCTTTTAAGACGTCTTTGCGGCTTCTTTCACAGTCTGCGCAAGGGAATCGAGTGTGGCTTTGTGTTGGCGACGAACCGGGCGGTAATCGGCAGTGAGGCGAATAACTTTCTGTTGCCCGTTGCCTTGGCCACCAAACACAAAGCATTACAATGTAAATGTTGATCGTAAAGATGCGATGCATTAAACATGCAATGGCGATGTCATCGAACAAGCCAAACGGTGCGAAAGAAGTTAGTCAACAGGAATTGGTCAGTGACTGGCTTGTCTGGTTTGCACTGGACCACTTGTCAGTTCTTGAGTAGAATGGCTGCTCGGGATGTGCATTGTGCCACTTCTGTGCTCTATTAGGCTAATTATAACCTGCTCGGTGTGTAGCAACGATTAGCGATTGCCAGTGCAGCATTATCATTCCGCGGTGTTGTATAGCCTTGCCTGTCACAGGCACTCATTCTACCTCCCACTGAAGCACCTTGTGCACCATTGACTGTGTCCGTTCCCCTTTTTCCACCCTTTCGGTATTGCTGCGAGCCACCAAAGCAAAATGACCGACATACCGCACTCATGATATACTGGCGTACTGGACTGCTGGCGTGCTTCTACCGGCTGCATTCCAAATGCAAATGTCTGTGGCCACTTGGAATCGCACCACGACGAGGCACATTGCACCACTGGCCCAGTTGTAGCAATCTTATTCTTGGCCTAATGTGTCGAGGTACGTGTGTTCGGACACCGCAATTGCCGATCTAGATTCATAAATTTGCTTGCAAACCCGCAGATTGGCTCGGTAGTAAGCGAATGTCCGAGTGGGAACTGTAATCTCGCTTGCGTCGAACATGAATCGGAGGCCGAGTGAACTGTCCACCAGTGCATTAGTGCATTAATGTGTAGAACGGCTTGCTCACTTGGTCGCATTCGATCCTAGAAGGCTAATTAACCTAGATGAGGAGCAGTGCCTTTATTTATTGGTCTGCCCGAATGGTCCCTCTGTGTTAGCAACGCGCACTAATCGTCAATTTACGAGTCCACTGTCTCTCGGTGCACTCGCCTAATCCGAAACTTGCAAGCGGCACCTGCCCGAGTGCGCGCTCACTCCTCTCTGCCCGAACTTGGTCAATGCGTGCGATGCTTCGAGCATTTGTGGGCAAGATGTTGCCAGACAGTCGAGAATCGATGCAAATGTCTCGCCAACAACGATTTTTCGTGCCAAATTAATATGTTTGTGAAAGGTTCCGGTCAAGCAAGTTCTTCCATTCTCGATCGGTTCGAGCCTGGCCTACATCGCGTCATTACTGGAATTTGATAGTAAAGTCGCTCAAAAACTCTTCGATGGAATGTGGCCCAATACGGCTCACTTTAATTTTCTCCTGGCGGCTTTAAAGAAACTAATTGAAAATTGCAAATCAATCTGCCTAGTTGGCTCGGTATGACTCGATTGATTGATTGTTCCTCTGGCAAACTATTAGCCAAATGAACAGAATCAATTGTGCCTGTGATGTATTGACTGGCTCCACTCCACTCTACTTCACTCTACTCGCCCTTTGCTCAGATCGAATTTGGCCCGATCAATTAGATTAAATCAATTTAAAGCCGAGATTGGTTCGATTTGAATTGCTTTCCTTCCACGTAGCCACCATGGAATCGAATACATTGCACTCGATTATGCTAATTCGGTAGAACGGCATTAGCCCACTCCCGGCCTAACACTGAGTCTGTACACTGGCGATCAATCTAAATTAAATTGAGATTAAATTTGAATGAATCCATCGACGTATATTTGCTCACCTACAGTTTGACTTGCTTACCTCTTGATCGGTTCACATATTATTGCGCTGACATCTATTCTATGCATTGAACTAGTGGCCTTGTCCACCGAGCAAAATATCAATATCCAATTAAATCGAACCCAATTGTCGGTAAGCACATCGACCAGACAAGGTCATCTGAGTGATTTATGGTGACGACGAATTGTTCGCTAGTTTCCGATTGATTTTTCAATTTGAGTTTGTCGATCATAAATAATCTCAAGCACTATTTTGTTTTTGTGAGAGTACTTGCATATTGGCTCATTTTAGCCGTGCTCAACCTTGACCCTGCCAAGTGCAATGTCAGCTCATCAATGACAAAGTTGGCCAATTGATGGAGACAGGGAAAGTTGCCCGTGAAGATCGAAGTGCCTGGTAGAGACTGTCGCCTGCCAAAAAACCGATACTTGTGCGTGCATTGGTGCCTAATCGAAGACCAATTATGGTCGAAACACAGTAGTGAACCATTGCAATGACAACTGCTGACTTGGCACGATTGACTCCAACTCGGTACGTCTAGTTGCTTTTGTCGGTCTTGTTGCTCGACCCAAGCTTGCAAATATTCCTCTACCTGCAATGATGAACGAATGGCGTGACAGTCTTACGAGCTAAATTAAGAAGCGCTCGAGTCTCGCTGCCAGTTTGCTGCCTGCCGAGCTAATGACAGAGCACATCGATCGAAGATGACACTCTCTCGGAGAACCATCGATCCACCGAGGCCTCCACATTTGTCCGACAGTGCATCGATTTCACATTAACACAATCGAGTCAGGTTCATCAAAAGAGCCTTGGGTAAGACCTTACTAATTGGTCATAAGCCGAGATCCTTCGAGGTTGTTTTGTAGTAATGTTGTCTTATTGCGAAATCAAAATCAAAGAAATAACAAAGTGAGTAAAGAAATAAATAAATAAATTATTGGCAGTGGGTGAGGGAGGCACCGGGCTGGGTAACGACCAGACGGTGGTGAGCAGTACAAAGCCTAGATCAACGAGAAGGCGGACATCAGGGCCAGTGGAGGCAAGAGCATCACCATCAATGAGTAGAGCACACTGCGCACTACGGACAGGAAACTGACTGAGCCTTGGTTGGGCGCGATCAGGTTGAACAGCTTGCTCAGGGGACGAAGCCAACTGGCAACAGCCTGACCAGATTCCAGGGAATGTGCTGGTCGCATGAGTGGCATTGGTGGCGCATAGATCGCGTTCACGTAGTTGCCAGACGAGGAGACTACTGGGTATGACGCCGGTCTTTGAGTGCTCGATGAAACAGGAGGGGGCGGGGTAGTGGTGGTGGTTTTTGGCTTGCTGGTGCCTACTCGGTCGATTGACGAAGGCTTCGTATGGCTTTTGATTGGAAATACCGAGATGACCTTACTGATTGTTTTACTTGGTGCGGTTGTGGTTGTGAACCACTTAAACTCGTCATCAGTGGAGCCAAATGAGAAGTTACTAGTACTAGAAGACGGTATTAGACCTTCTAGCTTGTCTGGCGAACTGGTGGTCATTACAGGCAATATCCAAGGAGTTGTTTGTGCCTGCCAATTGCTCACACCTGCCACCACGGGATATACAGGAAAGTGGGTGGTTGGGCGTGAGGGGTAGCTCGGTTTTGGACGTCCTTCCTTCATTGGCACTAGAATATTCTTGTGCACAATGGTGGTGTTCAATGGGAGTTGCATAAAGCTATCGGGCACGAATGGTGGGTCCAATACAGTGAGACTGGCCGATTGCACCTCATCGGGTTGTTTGACACGGTGCGCTACGATATTAGCCACTGTGATCGTAGGTTTCTTCACTGAGATGGTGGTCGGGTAATGAAAATCAGTTACGTACGGTGGTTTGGCCGTGATCATGTGTTTGTTGGTTGTGCTTGATGGACGCGATGCCGAGATTGGCCTCCTTGGTCGACCATGATTGTTTTTGAAAATCACAACCGCGTCTTCCATGGGGTTCTGTTGTGTATTGTGCTGCTGACCATTGTCCAGGTAAAAGTTGACCTTGTTGGCGCCTTTGTCTTCTATCGGAGTCGAGTGAGTGCTCGTCGAAGTGTTGGTTGGCCAAGTCTGTTTGTGTTGATATTCCTTCATCATTTCGATTGAGTTATCATCTTCCTTTCCACTTGTCGGTCCTGTCCAGGCCTTTGCAGTCGTGCTTCTGACGCTTGTTGAAGTGGCATCAAGTGGTTTGCTGGTGATTAGCTCGCTCCAGGCGGTTTCCTTCCAACCATTGGTCAACTGGGCGCTATTGTGTGTTTTCTCCCATGATTGAGTGCTCTCGTTTGCATCGGTGGAGGGCCGCGTTATAGGCAAATCAAACTCGGTTACGCTTCCAGTGGTGAACATGGTTGTCATCGGGTTCTCAGTTGCGTAGCTACTCCAGAAGTCGTCTTGACTCAGTGCACTCACGGTGCTCCATTGCTCTCGAGTAGTCAAGTCTGCTACCAATTCCGACTGACCGGTCGCGAGCGTGTGAGCGGTGCTCAGTGGAGATGACTTGCTTGAACTGAACAACGTGCTCGATGCCCATTCTGTATGTGGAGGTAATGTAGTTGACGATGATGAATGGAGAGTTGACACTGGTGCTGGCTTAGGCGAATAAGTCGGTTTTCTGGTGGTCATAATGGTGGTAATCACACTCACGGCCGGACTAATGGTAAGACGTGAAGATGCGACCTGTTGGTCTTGCCACGGCGCTTTACTGCTAGTGCTAGTCGGTGTGTTCGTATCTGGCTCAAACTTGGCTTGTGTGGTGCTAGTGCTAGTTATCAGTTTATCTTTGTTCTTTAATTTCCACTTGGCTAAACTCATGAATGTGGATGGACGATGATTGTTTTTGATAGGCACAAATTCTAAGAAGGAGTCATCTCTTGATGGTTTGTTTGTTGTGCTCGGAACTGCACTCGTGGCCGAGTTTCGATTTGGACTGAAATTTTTCACTTCGGATGAGACAACAACCGGCGCTGGTGTAGGCAACTTTATTGGAGACAAATCATTATTGTGGGTCGCAGTGTTATTTGAATCATTGCTTGCATTTCCACTTTTGCGTACCACTAGAATGTTGTGAGCGATTTTGGTGTTGTACGGTTCAAGATCAATCACATTCAATGTGGGTGATAAGTAAGGTGCATTGTCGTGCGCATCTTTTGTACTCGAATTGAGTGATACGTCTATTTCGACTTGATTGAGCCATGTGTCATCATGGCGTCGGGTCAGTCTCTCTTCTTGATCACTGGCCAAGTCGGTGTTGTTGTCTACCGCCACATTAGTATCGTTGGTCGATGTCAATTGGGGACCGTCATCTACTGAACGGCCTTTGTGGTATAATTTGCTATTTATTGCGAGATTTAAATTGTGCAAACGATTGCGGACAAATTGAGACAGTCTAGAGTAGGCGCCTGATGGTTTCGAATCTCGAGAAGACGTTGAAAGTGGTCGCCCAATAGCGAATAGTCTTTGGCGAAACTTGGAGTCGCTTAATGGATTGCGCCAAATGCTTAGACGACGAACTCGATGACTTCTCGAGTTGGCCTGGCTAGACGATAACGATGGCCAGTTTGTTGATGAATCGTTCTTGGTTGAGTGAAGCGCCTGGTGAAAAGTTATTATGTCGCTAAATGGCTGATGAGACTCTTCTTCTGTGAGTTTATTTGAAGCGTCCACCGACCAAACTAGGCCGGCCGACCAAATGGAGCAGAGTACAAGGACCACTTGCAGGTTGAAGATAATTGCGCCGAGCTCAAGTTTGGCCATCCTGCAACGAGACCACAAATGAATTTGTTAGTATCAGATTGAACTGGGAATTATATCTCAATGGTCAGTTAAATGAGCAATTAGGCTCGATCAGCGACACTAAATCTCGATTAAGGCATACTTTAATGCGACTAATTGATTGCTGTGTCGATAACAAGCGACCAAGTCATCGAGTGATTAGGGACAAACTCTGCCATGTAGGACAAGCGCTTGGTCACCTGTAGCTCTGGCCAGTACTGTTACTGATTCCGCAGATTCCTCTTAAATTTGCTCTATTTAGCCTTGTTTGATGGCATTCCCTATCAGTGTTAATGTATTTGTTCAGCAAAGGGCATCACATTAGCGTTTAGGTAATGAGCTGGCTCGGCTCGAGACAAAGTGTAATCAGCAGATCGGCAGACCGAGCGTAACAATAACGGCCAGGCACTTTCCACTTGACATTGGCTCGATTACCTTGCCTGGCCATATATCATTTGCCGCCGAGTCCATTTATGCAAACGGTCTCGTTTGTTTGGCTGTCGACACTGCCATTACATTACATTGCATTGTTGCACCGCACATTACGATCGATGCTGGCTTCTGTCCACAAGTGAATTGCAGTTTCGCTCCAAATCGATTGCTAACTCGCCAAATCCAGTCGATGATCGTTATGTGTTTTGACCCCTTGCCGACCTCGCCTCTCACCAGGTCATTAGAGCGTTGTATTTGTGTTGTGTTTGCCTCACTGGCCAGCACAATCACTGAGCAATCGAGACCTAATCATGACATCTTCAATAAACGAGCAGCGTTTGCTTCCAATTGATTGGTGGGTTTGTGCCTCTCCAGATGGCCATTTGCGCCAATCAACCCGTCAATACTGCGGCACAGATTTGTATGTGTCAAGTGTGTCATCTCTCTGTTTTACGCGCGTGTTGTGTCTTTGACTGGACCAATCAATTCACATAGCTACTTTCTTCACACGGATTCTTATCCTGTCTGCCAGGCAATTGACCAGTCGATATCTGTCAGTATCCAGTATGTGCCTTGCCTTTGGCAATAAGTAAGTATGCATCGATGCATTTAGGTGCAAGATTGCTCCACAATATCAGTGGTACTCGTCATAATGAATACTGATACGCTTCTGGTTTGATGTGAGCAAGTGTCCAATTATCAATTAAGGGCGTGTTTGTGTCCGTGCATACTGATTACGGCACTAGTGTCAATTAAATATGACATCTTCATCTGATCTATCCATAGAGTCGTATTGCTAATTTAAAGCCAATTAGATTGTCCCGATTAGTGCCAGGCTTGGAAAGTTGTGACATCAAGGCGCGATGCCACTTGCACTCGGCATTCTCGTTTGTACGACTTGACTCGCACTGACTCGCTAAATCGTTGTAATCCGGCTAACAAGCCGACACAGGCCAATTAGTGCCTCGCTCGAATCGAGCAGATCCATTCGATCACGATGCCTACACCTCAACTAATGAGCTACACTTAAACGCGTAATCAAATTTGCCAGTTGCAATTCTTTACGTGAGTTGCAAATCAAATTTTCACCGTTTAAAGCTACATTCCGAGAGTGTAGAATTGAGAATATGTTTGAACACTCGATCAGGCCCATCGAATGCATAGACTACAAGCCAACAGTGTCATAGTTGGTCCCAGGCTCACTTTCGTGAAATGCTCACGGACTGGTTCGTTTGAACTAACAGAAGGGACTCGATCGTAGAGCTTCGATTGACTTCACTCTAACAGTGCCCAATGTGAGCTTATGTTTTGTGTAAATGATTTGAATAGTTTAAATTGCCGATTTAATTAGTCGAGCGGCAATTGAATGTTTTCCCGCTCAGAATGCAATAGATTTAGCACTAGCACAATGCAAATGCCACTGGAAGAAGATAATTGCGGTGGTCGACAATTACGCTTGAGCGAGATGTTTCGATTGTCTGCTCAGTAGTGAGCGAGGTGTCTACGGTGGTCATCTCATATATCATAAATGATACATGACGGACATGTCGCGCTTGCTTGCTCAAACAACTACTGGCTAGGTCGATAGTCTCCAGTATAGAGTGACCACTTGGCAGCGTTTGGCCCAATTAACTAATGGCAATCCATTAACCGAGGATGGTCAGCTGGGTAGTGCCACAATGAGCATAAAACAAACGATTATTACAGTTGGTGATTTGCGTTCAATTCATATCGCTCTTTGTTGCACATTCGATTCTACAAGTCGATTTATTATTGTTTTGACCTGAGTGCTGTCATGGCCAGTGCAAATTTGGTCAGTGCATTGCCGGAATGTGGCCTCAGTGGCACTGAATAATTGTGCTTGATTGATTTGCATGGCGAGGCGCTGGTGGCAATAACTAGGCAGCACTCAGTGCACCCAACACCAAGCACTGGCATTCTCACAATCTGTTGGCGGCCAGTTTGAATTCTCATAGCAGTTTAATTACGATTTTGTCAATTCAAACTGTCCACCTAGCAATTACGATCACTGCTGTACTGCCAATTGGGACAGCAAGCAATCAAGAAAGCTTGCAGTGGAGCACAATGTCAGCAGTACATCAGTGAGAGACCATCTATTACAGCCTATTGTTGGTGCTTGTGAGGTGGCAAAGCTCAAATCTGGACCATTCGTCATCGACAAGAATCTCAGAATCGGTAATTAATTGTGACCTACTCGGTAATTAGCAGTACTCTCAATCGAGGTGCTAATGAGATGTTCGCTGCTCGACCAATCGTCTGTCAGACTCAGACTGACTCGTCCTCGACTCGAATCAACTGGACAATTACCTGTGAGTCACTTGGCTACTCGTAATTCGATTATGCCGCCGGGTTTGTGTCAACTGCAATAAGCGAATTTGATAGGGCGCCTCAGCGGATGACTTCGCTCTAACAATCACTTCATCTTGACTCGATTTGCGGCCACTGGGAGTTCGAGGAAATGTTCGGTGGCAATGCCACTTGAAAAATTTGGCATTTGACATTTTATCGATATGTTCAGATGAGTGGACTAACAAAAAAGTGATGACCGGGTAAATGTGGTTGGGCCACTGATGGACTAGTCGTTTTGGACAGCACTCTTCTCGCTGACAATCGGACAAACTGTTGATGTGCCTTGCAAGCACTCACATTGTTATGATGCGTCCAATTGTTTCACTTGGTCTATTGTTCCAACAGGTCAACTTAAGATGTAATACGAAAGAAAAGATCGTACTGGGGTTGTTGCACGACAAGTCACAGGCAAACACTGTTTCGTTGACTACCTTGCCTAATGGCGATCTGTGCCACTGTGGACTTTGCAGTTGGTGGCTAACTGCAGTGTAGGTCTATTTGACTCAATGGCATCTCATCGCGTGGAGGCTATCATCACTGTGGCTCATTACCGATGCTATTTATATCGTCATTCTTGTCAGCCAAACAGTGACACCAATAGATAGAGGGCCAATTCTGGGCGCCAATAAATATTTCATTTCGTATTTGTGAAATGCGAAGTGATTGCTGTCTGGATAAGGCAACGAACAGAGGGCACCAAACAAAACACTGATAAAAAAGCACAACAGTATTGAATAAGGCACAGAAGAAACTAATTTGCAGACTGTTTGTTTGGAGATAGCGCTTTGCGGGCTCACTTACGACGATTGGGCATTGTTCACTTTGTTCACAGTGCAAAGTCTCGGTTTCGATTGCTGCCCGCGCGATAACACAAATTGCCACATTCGACGGCTTACTCTCCGGTGAGTGCAAGTCAGTCTCAGTGGTGACTGTTCGGATGCTCACGATGGTCACATTTGCATTTGGTCGCTGTCACTGTACACCCAACAAATACCATTCCAACAGGCACTGTGAACACGCATTACAAACAATTGTGCCCGATAACGGATGAGTGTGGCCAGGATGGCGGTGACGGTAATGGACGAACGGTGAACGATGAACACGACACTGAGCACTGAACACTGATTCTGCTTTATGCATGACCAGTTCGAGTGAACAAATTGCCTTTATGCGATGGCCATTGTGTTCTCTTGCTCGTTTCACTTTGCTCCATTTGTTGGAGTGAACAAATTGGCTTGTTGCTTGTCGTCTGTCCGTTCAGCTACTGGTCAAGCATTGGTCATTCTTGAGGACATAACTTGAGCACACTGTCGATCTGAGTCGAGCTGAGGCGAGACCACTGACCAATCGATGGAGGAGAACGATTGCCGAACTGACAGAGCGGAATCGATTCAGTCTACACTACACTGGATGGTTGGGCTACTGTCGGTCTGTTCACGTGTGACACTGCCATTTAGGGGTGCCGGTCGATTATGGTCACGACGAGGATGAGAATGAAATATAAATACCGACCGGGAGAGAGAATTAAGTCACTAAGTGAAAGAATGGGAGCAGAGGGGGAGCCAGTGGTCGTCACTGTCAGTATCGATGGTGAGACAGTGTCTGCCGGTGAGCATTGCGCCACAGACCCGTAAAGCTGAATATCACGGTCAAGGGCGTCGTTGGGCAGGAGAGTACTTCCAATAGACACCACTGAAAGATAATCCAACGAGAGAGAAACGAGAGGCCTCGAGAGGCTCTCCTGGAGCACTTTGTTTGCTGAAGACTCGAGAATCGGGAGAGCAATAAAAATAACCAGATAATGCTCATTCTAATGATTCGGTCATTGGCGCTAGCCACTGACTTGTCTCCACGCGTGTTTTACTTGTCGATTGGTTTGTTTGCCGACAGTGCTCACTAGTACAATGACCATCTCGTCTTGACACTAATCGATGGTCGTGTTTTGCCTCGAGATAGACCAATTTCTTACCTGGTCAAACGGTCATGCTTTGGTGACATTGTCGTTCGCCCTTAACGCGATTCACGAGCTATATTTTTAGTATTAATGATCAAGCTCGAGTAAACTAGATAAAATCATGCTCTCGATCTCATCTTGTCGTGACCTATGCATATTCTTTGCAAGTCTGACATTTATATAACCTAGCCATAGCCAACAAATATAAAAGTTAGCATATTTTTGAATTGACTAAAAGTCGGGATCGTACTAAATCACTTACCCACTTGTTGGTGTACTATGAGAGTTGCTTATGAAATATTATTGATTTTATTTAAAATTTTCAATTTGGTTATTAATTATTAATATTAGAACGCTAAATTAATTAACGCTTAATTTCATTTTAGGAGCCATATTTTAATATCGATATAAAAATTTTCGGGTTTTTGACACCCCTGTCCCCCAAATTATCAAACCTTTATCAGGACGTGACCACCCCCTCAACCAAAACTTGATATAATTACTTGATAAGTCTTATTTTTTGGACCCCCTCTAAATTTTCGTTATCATAGGGTGATCAGATCTTTGACGACTCCCCACCCCTAAATTGATATCGATATTAAAGTATGGCCCATTACTTGTTAGAGTGAAAGTGAACATTCTATTGTGAAGTGTTTGCTTTATTGAACCAATTCAACTCTGGCACCATCAAAAGTCAAGCGACAATTAAACTGGCCAGTTTCGGAGAATATGGATGCTTGGCACATCAGTGTCCTAGTGAACTAGTGTCCATATCTCAATAATTAATTGTTTTTGTTTGGTTGACAGTATTGTTGACATTTATTGGCATTTGATTGGACCACAGTGAGATGGATTACAATTTGTTCGCTTGCTGATTGATGTTTTCTGATCAATGAATTAGCTCGGTGCCGAAACAGCTTTATGATAAATGGCGCCTGGTGTGACATGGTGGATGGCGCCTAGGAGTAAACCTGTTTATGATAGATTGCAATTACGACGTTCTTGGCCAAGTGCTCCTGTTGTGCCATCTAAGATTGGAATCGAGAAAACATCAGACACCACACCGACTACATTCGGACTCGAGATGGCACAGAATCGATTAATCAAAATAGCTCTCCAGTGGCGATAACGAGGCCACAGTACAGCAGCGGCAGTAAATATTAATGTCGATCGACATTAATTCGATCCAGTGAATGAATGCTAATGCGATATGGGCTGCCAGACAATTAGTGCACTGAATTACTGAATTACTCAATTATGAAGAAATAGACTGTTAGAAGACTGTGTCCTTAGTTCTTTGATTGTGCACTCGATTTAAAATGTCACTACAGCCATTCGATTGACTCCATTCTCGGTCAATTAATTACCGATTATCGTTCTCTAATGAGACTCCTTTGTGCATCGATTTACACTCTCTCCAACAGATCGCCACGATCAAGTGCTGACCACCCAACAAAGTCAACTTGTCTCAATTTATTTGTTTCGGTTCTTTGCCCATTCGAATTCGGAATCAAACGAGCAATTGGCACAGAACCAAATTCGGCCGAGTTTTGTCTGAACGGAAAGGACAACTAACGCGGTGATGAATCAAGTGATGCACTTTGTGGTGACTCTTAATTTATTACGCTTGTGTGTGATCTATGTGACTTAGTGCGGCAACACACAACACTGCATTTTCTTCTGTCACTGTTCGCCGAGAAGTGATTGCTCCCACTGAGCAATGCGACCAATTGGGTTATTTTGGTCAGTGGTCAATTCTATTCGTCGTCTCTCCGCTAGTCGCTTTGTATGTATGAACATGTTTGTGTGACCCTCTGAACTGATCAGCATGTCGAAAGGTCGATTATGTAACACGTAATTGAGTGCACCTAAATGACATTGTCGATCAGTGGGATGACCCTTCTTTGCCTGCCTCTTGACAAGTTCGAGGGTAATGATGACACTGTCAAAGTGCTAAGCAAAATAAATTATGCCTTAATTCTGACTCCTTGTGTCTTAGTAGTTCCTCTGCACTTTTGTCTTTACTGCCGCGACCAGTTTGTAGTTGAATTGTCACTGCTATTGGCAGACAAAGAAGTTGCTTAAGTTGGGAAAATACGGAAAAACAAGACCAGACCGGAAAGGGATTGTCCGATGGAGTATTTGTGACAATTGTGATCGGTGAATTACTTTGCTGGTGGTTGTGCATGTGTCGAGTGTCGATTGTCTGTGCCACATGTAGATTTGCGAAGGCCACCCAAAGTCGCTGGGTGTAAGGTCAGAACGGCACGAATCAAGTGGTGACAGTGCGAACGCTGGTTCGGTGTGCTCGTAAATAACCTTTTCTGTTCCTGCTTGTGCTCATCTGTCTTAATGAGACTTATCATCGGCGTCATCGTCTCTTCATAAAGTTGGGCGTCATATACCGACCGAGTGACTGTTTCTATTTGTCTAGCATTCTTCTAACTCGAATTGCTTTTATCTCTGCTTTATGCCAGTTAAGTGGTGCCTCAATGGGAGAAGCTATCGAGCATTGTGCCATTCTACCATTCTGCAGGCGACCATTCTACCACGCCACACGCCACACGCAACCAATGCCCGGGACCAGCAGACTCACAAAGCAGTGTCTGTCGTCACAGCGTGGCATAAGCGTTATCCGATTTCGCGGCTCCGAGTATTATCGTTACCGCCGATTTGGCCACTTTCTCTGCGCGCCTCTTCCACTCACTCGGACTGTGCCCGCACTCGTGGGTGCGAGTCTCTGAATTGTACGAGACATTCTCACTTTCGCCACTGCGACTGTGTCTCTGTCAATTGGTGGGCCTTAACCGGCTGCTAGACTCGATTCTTGCAGGCTGTCAGTCCGATTCCACCAGCGCCAGTCATTAGTCGAACCTGTGCATGCTTGCGTGTCTATCTGCGCTCTTTCTATTCTGCCGCGCCGTAATTCGCCTTCGCCTAATTTATCTTCGGTGGTTTAGTGCTGTTCTATCCTCTACTCAAGCATAAATACCTTTCTCCATTCGGATATCCTTCAAGCAAGTCAACCGCAAATATCTGCCTGTGAGTCCCCTAATTGATTCGTGTCCCACAACGTGTCCTCGTCCAGTCCCACCAGTGACCAGTTAACCCTCTGCAAGGTGCGCCCTTTGTTGGTTAGTCGGACCGAGTGCGGTCATGAGGTGTGATGCAGCAGTGAGCCATCACCAGATGCAGTGTTGTGTCAATCTGGTCCTCTAGTGATATCTAGTGATCTGGCGCATAGTATCTTACACTTTCACCTATCATCAATCTTCTATCAGCTGTTTGTCTCGTGTAGCCTCTCATATTGCAGCTGTCGTGAATACGTGTGTTTGTTTGTTTCAATATTTTGCGATCATTTGTGAGTAGCTCATTTTAAAGCTCGTCGCCATTTGGTTTGCCATCGATCGGAAGTGCTATTACTTCTACCTGAATCATTTGCCCAAGCACCTTAATTAACGAGTATTAGGTTTGCAGATGTACAACTCACTGCAGAAGCAAAGCGCATTTATTCTTACAGCCGGCGAGTGTTTCTCACCAAATGGAAAACATAAATATCGCTGCTGTCCGTTATATTAATAGTCTGTGCCATAGCTAATTAATTAGCGTTATTACTGTTATTGCCATCTCCGTTCGGAATAACTGTCGAGCAGCCCTCTCCACACACTGACAGCTCACACTCAACGCACAATCTATTGCTCGGTGCTCTCGCTTAATTGCCTCTACCTGTGTTTGGTTCGATATTTAATTTTTAATTCCATTAAAGTTTAATTCAGCTGAGCCCAACAGCAGAGAGTGAGCAAGCACTTTGTCGCACTTGTCCGCGCTGGGTTATTGGACCAACAGTTAGTGTCACTTGACCAGTGGGCAAGTAACGTGTGTCATGTGCTCCCATCCTGGAGGTTTAATCTTTATTGTGACAAAGTGATCACACACCATTAGTGTCCATCTTTGTATATTTGCATGTGCTTCACCTGATGCGATTACCAATGTTCCTGATGAAATATTAATCGATGCAGTTGTTCGAGTAAAGCTTTAAAATACTTAGCTTTCATTAAGAGCACTCGTTGAATTATTCATGTTGATTATTATCAATTCGAATGGAAATGTCGACAATCATTTACGCCTTGCACTGGCACTTGCTGAAGAGTGGTCTAGTGGTCTAGTGCTCGGTGCCTGCTTTGTCTCGGTTTGGTAGGTCTGCTCAGTGGTCCACTGGTGTACTGTCAGTGCAATGCTGATTTGCTATCAATTATTCATTCATTTATCCGTTTGTTTCATTGCTGGTGATTTGCTGATTAGTGCTATTAATAATTGGCAAGAAAGCTATAATATACAAGTCAAGTAATATATCCTGTGTAGTGATACATGCAGTGCAGTTATACATAGCTGGTGACTTGGTCTGCCACTTGACAGAACATGGACAGTTTGTCTCGCTGTCATTTGGCAATGTTGAATCGGTTTCTTTGCGTCCACTTAATCCGACAAAGTTTGCTCCACTCTTAATGGCGGGATGTGCTTTTCTCATTGTGAAAAGGACATTTAATCCGAGTCAATGGTGGCCTTGGGTGCCTTAGGTTTTCTTCACCATTGGCCTGCCATCAGAACTGTTTTTGTCTGTTTGGGTCTGTCCACTGATTGGCTCACTTGTCACTGCTCGGCCATTTGCCTGCTCACACGTAGTGTTCACTTCTCGGATTAGCATATCCCGGCAGTGGACAATATTGTCCGTTTTGGGTGCACTCAATGTAGTCACTCAGTCTGTGGAGCTGTGCTCATTGTGACCATTATGTTGGTAAGTAATCTGGCTCAAAATTACTCTCTCGGATTAGTTCTCAACGCCATAAACGCTTATTGATATTCTGCCAAGCAGAAGAAGTCGCATCAGTGCCGATCGAGGCTTGTTCGCTTGTCCATTGTGGTGCCGACCACTCACTCACTAAGCATCGACATCGATAATCTCATTCGACGGTACACTGTTAAGCTTTCTCTAAACACACTTTCTTGTCTGCACTAATTGAATGTTGCTGCCAGAGCGGTCCAAGGGCATTCTCCCACTGAATAACCTCACTCGGCTAAGTCTATCGGTGATAAGCACTTGGTCTAAAAGCAACACGATTTGATCTCTTTACTGATGTCTTTTCACTACGAAATATTTCATTGAACCTGTCCAAGTGTCTGACAAATTTCTTGAGACAGGTAGTTTAGACCGGGTAATGTTGGCATTGTCGATTAGCCTCGAAAGTAATATTATTGATATAATATTATTGAACGATTCATTGACAACGAATCATGTGGGTCAGTAGTGCATTTGTCACAATGCCACTCTTGTTGGACCAAGTGAGTTTATATCTAGTGTTATTCTAGTCTTTTGCAGTGCTGACCACTGATAATTCTTCAGTGGAGCAACGCGCGCCAGTGTGTGCCTGCCTGCCTGTAAAAGTGGCCTCATCTCTTCATAAAATATTAATGTGCTCATTTGTATGAGTCTCCAAATGACCCATTTGACGTTTCACTTTTGCACACCAATCAAGTCACATTAATTCTGATAGTTCAAGTGAATCTCAACGGTGGTACTGACTTGTGCGAGCTACCTTGTGACTCTATGTGAATCATCTCATAAGTGGTAACCTTCACTCATTTCCATATGCATGTCTTGGCACGTTGTGTCGTGTCGGCACTGGTGTGTCACTTGCAGCTACTTCGCACACGAATCTAATTTCTGTGTTTGATTGGCGACCAAGTGATTTGCAATGTGGCAATGTCAAACACGTCACTTACACGGAAAGGTCACCGGGACAAGTAGTCTGGTTGGGGCAGTAAAGTACGTCTGGTGCAGGCAAGCAGAATCAGTGACCCATTGCACTCACATTGGCAGTGGTCAGACTGCACTGACCCAAATGGTACCTGCAGTGCTACAGTGCTGTAATGAATTTACTCACCCACAGAGTGAACGTGCACCGAGTGAGGCCTAATTTGTTTCGGGATTAATTGCATGGCCATTGCCACTACTTATTGGTAGGTGTAGGTACATTTGCTGCATGTGGTGCTTTACAGCTTCAGTGTGGTACCTACCTGCCAACTACCTGAGGACACTAAATGACAGCGACTGGCGTTATCGCTACTTGTGTCAGTGTGTTTTATTCTTGAAGCCTATAGTAATCGAGTTACTCTTTCAATTGGTCCACAAAGTGTCCATTCGGTCAATTCAGTTCTTTGCTGTAGCCCATTTCTTGCTATCGCGAGTGTCTCAGCAAAAGTCTTTGTATGGAGGCAATTTTAAACGATCACGTATTGCATGATATATTTACTTTTGCATTCGTCGGAACAAGTCATTTATTTATCCGCTCATTTGGTGCAAATTTATTCTTTCGGTCAGTTACTGTCTACCAGAAATGAATTAGTCATCAAGCAGAGTTCCCCTTTCGGCGCGTCCCGTACCGATCCTATTTATCTTGCGTCACCACCAGCCTCTGTCGCCCGTCTCCACTGGTTCAATGTTTTGTATGCCTAGTGCAGTGGTAGTGCTAATCGCAATTATGCCTCGATGCATTACATTAATTATCTTTGCATTCAAATTGACCATTGACCACTGGTATTCACTGTTCGGTGTATTTTTCTGTTCTGTCGCCTTCCGCATTTCCATTCAGCCTAAGATGCTTGATATGCATATTCGAATTGTTCCCGTCAGTCCATTTGCGGCCTCGAGCTGTCCATTCGATTGCCGATTGGCCACAAACAAGCCTTCATGCCAGTGGTGGTACGTTGTCAGGCCTTGGCCATAAATAATTTGACCAATGCTTGTCCACACACGTCATTAGAATATGTCGCATTGAGCGAGTGTTACTTTCCCTTGGTGCATTTGTCGATTTGCATGTGCGACCAGCTGATGCATTGCGGCAGTGCCAACTAGCACAACCCATTGGGCCACTGGCCGCCGACCGAATCATTTGTACTAATTGTGAGTGGGCTAGTGGGCAAGTGGTGGCCATGCAAGTGGTCCACTCGCTATCGACCAATGGTGGTATGCTTTGCATTGTTGACCCAATAAGGAAGAAAATGCCTCAGACTGTCAGACTCGGGACTAATGAAGGATTCTCTGTTCAGCCAGACGAGAAGGAACTCGTTTGCTTTAAGCAAGTGACATTTGGCTTCACAATATTGCTTTTTAATAGTTTCTATCGGTCCAGAACGGACTCAGCACGCTTTTATCAATTGATGATTTATTGCACTCAGCAGCAATTTTAATAGAATTATTATTATTAACGATGATTTATAGCGAGCAGGAAATTGCTCACATTGACGCTTCAAGCATTTAGTACCATTTACAGTGATTCCAATTTACTAGTTTGTGTTGGTGTGTCTTGTTTGGCCTTTGCTTCGGTCTTTGTGTCTCTCGATCGCATCAATCCATGGACGCGTGTATCATTTAATTGGAGCACATTAGCCAACAAGCATACAGTCGGTGGGTCTTGTTGCTGGCACTAATGCGACTCGTTCGATCATTCCGTGGCCACTTTGTTCAATTGACAAGCAATACACTGTGGCCAGAGAGAATGTCCACGGCTTGCTCATAGATCAATTGCGACTAGTTCTGTTTGACAGGAACGCCATTAACCGGCGCCAGTAAACTAATCTGCGATGACACGAATGCACCTTGCAGTGCTCTGCTAAATTGTGCCAATAATTCGACAAATTCAATCATCGATTTACATTGGTGCGTCGTGTACTGCGTTCAGTATACATTGTCTACCAATTGGTCAATTTGTCATCTCGCACTGAGTAAAACAAACACCTGAATGGACCTCGACTGTTCTCGCTATACTATGCTAGTAGTGGATAAGTGGCACACTCTTTAACGGGAATAGATTAATTTTAATAATGTAATTACTATAAATCTGCTTAATTAGACATTCAATAATTGAAAAGGCAAACATATAAAAAGCAACTGCCAATACTGCATTCAGTACAATCATAAAGAGTTGCTACACTGATTACATCTGACTCACAGTGCACCTAACACACATTTGATCTTTGTTGGCGCTGCGGCATTCCAGGCCAATGAATACTTCATGAGTGTCCTGGCACAAAACACATAATCCTGCAGTTCTAATCAGAACTGTCCGTTTTATCTTTCAATTATCTTGGTTGCTGACCAGTGAGTGAGGCAGCAAAGCAAAGCAAATGCATTTTTGGCATTCCTCTACTGGCGTGTCACCAAGCACCACTGCACATTGTCACAAGTGGACGCAATCGAATCCAATCTGGGCTGTTCGCTGCCAGACAACGAACGAGGTGATTTCTACCCTGTAGAATCCAGATGCCATCCATTTGTTGGCTTTGTTGTCGCCTCTGGTGCACTTGAGATGTGTCCTGACCGATATTGCGCAATGTATTTGTGACGAATTTACGTTGATTGTGATTGCTTCACAAGGGTGCCAGTCTTTGAGTAAACATTAAATTCGACTAATTGAGTGAACCGCATTTGCATTTCTTAGCGCGGACAATTGTGGCTTATTGCTAATTACGAGCTTCTATTTGCTTGCGCACTGAACTGTCGATCTGCGATCTGTCTCGTTTGCACTTGCACACTCTCTTTTTGTCAATTCATTGTGCGTGCAATGCATTGACAATGCAAACAGTTGCCATAATTCTGCAAGTCTCACTTTGGGGTCTTGTGTTTTGGTTTGAGTCATCGGTGGCTGTTTTTCTTTGGGTACATCATGGCCTGAAAGAAAGCTTGTTTTGTGTGGCCTGGAGGATAACTTGAACATTTGAAGACAAAGTCGGCTTGTTTGCAGTAATTCAATTTGTCCTCACTGATGCATCGATTGTTGTGTTACACTTTGTTTCCTAACTCCGTTTGTTGTTGGCCACGTCTGGCATCTGATTTCTCATTAGGCCTGCACACTTCCTGTCAGTCCGAGGTTTGCTGACCAAAGCTGCCTGACTGACTGATTGCGCACCTGTTTCGGTGCATTGTGTCCTACTGTTTGGCAATGTCTTTAAATTGGTCTCATTAATTTCGCCTTAGACGGACAGCAAATGAGCTCGATTTAGTGCCGTGGTGATGTGACCATTGATTGCTCACAGTTTGTGTTTGGTTGTTTTGCTGATTTCCAAACAGTGGATGAACACTCGCCGAGTCTAAGACGATTAGCGCACTTGCATGTTGCAGCACCAGCAATTTGTGCTCCATTCGGGGCGCCAGTAATGCGAGATTAGCTGTAGCACTGAGTACTGCACATACAGCATTGAGCACGGCTCACGCATATGCCACTGGCCCACTTGCTCGGGCCAAATTAATAGACCAGTTTAATCTGATCTAATTCAATTTAACGGTCTCGTCCTGATTACAACGTTTTCGCTATCGCGGTTGTTAATGCAATTCAATTTTTAATTATAACTTTAATTGACTGCCTTTGTTCAGGCTCGTCCTCGCCGTCGCGTCTCGGTTGCTCGAGGTCCGAACTATGAGACAGGCGTAGGGCAGACTGGCACGGAGCACATTGTAACAAGCAGGCAAAGCCATTTTAATTATGGTAATGTCATAATTAACTATATTGATTCTGCTCTTCTCTGTGCACTCGGGCTCACTACCACTCGGCACTTGATGTCTTCCTTTGTGGCGATTACTACTGAACAAGTACAATGTCAATGCGAACTCCGATCGAAGCGCGGCCAATCACTTCTGCTGCCCATTACCGATAATTACGCGCTAATTGGTCTCGACGCCTTTATCTTCGGACCATCTTGCGATGCATGACTGAGCCACACAGTCCAGTGACGATGGTCACAATGTTACTTATTTTGTGAATGGCACTGACAACACAAAATGTTGTCAACAAACAAATTAGTAAACACAATAGACATAGACAATTGCAATTCTTTTTCACTCACACTCTCTGTCTTCTCTACTTGTCACCAAAGATTAGTCAGATTTAGAACCGATTAGCGTTATGTAGTGTCAACGATTGCCCTCATAAGCTCATGTTAGTGACAATTTGTACTACTTTGCAGACAATTGAAAGAACACGAAGAGGCGAGCACCGAGCGAGGAGTGGCAGCAAGAACGAATGGATCGATTGTATGCCAAGAGCGGTGAGCAATGACTGTCCTGAGTGGAAAGCCCTCCACGTAAGTAGCCACCGTAATGGGAAAATATCTGTGTTCGATCCCACCAGGGTCGAGCTCGTGTCCGTCAATTTCGACTAATTGGTCTATTTTGCAGATGTTACCACTCGAACTGCAAACAACGCGAGGACAACTAAAGTGATTGCTCGCTCACTTACAGTCAATCACCGCATGTTTGCGTTGGATCATATTTCGCAGTGGTCTCTATTTGCAGTTCGGTATCGGCTTTCGTCACTTAGTGTTGTGCATCATCAGAGAAATCAACTCGATCAGTGCCACTAATGAAGATCAAATAAAGTGCTCTCCAGCGAAATCAATTCACTCTCCTTAGTGTCATGTGCCAAGTCTCGTGTTAATTGAAAGAAGCCTCAGTCATTTCCTCGATGACTGTTTGCAGAAGGCTTCCAAAGTGATGATGCCGTTTGAAGTGAAGCGATCAACCCGTCTGGCGTCGCCGTGTACAGCGACCAATGGTCAAGTCGTTCAAGCGTTCACATCGGTGTGACCGTAGTGGGTCAAAGAACGTATTCGTGGTCACTTTGTATCGCTTTCCACGTCGCAGTGCCTCACATTCAGTCCACTAGCGCCCAAAACGAGCGCCTCACCATCTCGCCTTACAGTCCAGCTTATCATTTTGGGTCAGCGTTTGCACGGAGGTGGCAGTTGCCGGCCATCACAACCATAGTCTTGACGTAATGACAAAATGCCTGGCGGTCGTAGAGGGCTCGTTGCACCTCAAAACACTTTCCTCGAGAATATCATACGTCGCTATAATTCACTACGTAAGTGTCGTAGTTTTGTGATGACATTGCTCGTATGGGAAATATATTGTCGCGAGTGTCAATTCTGGTAGCTATTTAGAATTATATTTATTTATATTGGCCAATAGTCATACATATACTCGTTCACAGCAGAAATTGACTTGCATTGCATTTTGCGAAAGTCATTTGATGTTTTGTTCGAGTCGAGTGTGGTTAATTGTTTATATGTCCACTCGTATATAGCTCATGTATGATTCCATTGCACGAAAAGATTTGTCTTCATAAATGGGTCGCTCACATTAGCTCTGTTATGGCGTACTCATTAGCTGTTTGTTAAGTTCAAATTAGCTCAACTTTATTTGATCTTAATTTGCCAACCAATCGGTTCACAAGTTAAGTCATCCAATCAGGTGTCAACATCTTTTCAACTATATTTTTCTGATAATCCATCAGTTGCGAGAGTGAAAGTATATTGATTGCTTTACAGATTCGAAATTCTTTGGAAGTAAACAAGTCAAACAATTGCAGAACTTAGTGTGTGTCATTGCTGACAATTGTGAGTTTAATTTTCTTCCGACTAATAAATAATATAACGTCTTTGGTCCACGGTTTTAGTATTATTGGTGGCTCATTGTTGGTAATTTATTTGCAAATGGCTTCCACATTTTAATTATTTTTCAGTTTTCAGCAGCACGCAATTTCCCAGTATATCTGTCTGTCCCTTTTGTGTGCTTCCCTGCAGTGCTTTTCAGTGCTTCACCGCATCAGACTGTTAACTATTAACATGTTCGGTGACACTTGCACAAGTGAATTGGCACGTTGTGAGGCATCTGTTGGCATTTTTGGTTGTACTTTTTGTTCAGCAAACAACAATCCACACCGCAATTGGCTCAGCACGAGACTAGTCGACTGAGCAATCGATACTTTGGCCCACTCCTGGCCTAATGACGTCCAAACTCGTCTCATTGCGCTATTTAACGGCTGGACTTGGTCGATTGCTCATTACTGGTGTCATTACCTACTCAGCTGGTCAATTTGATCGATCCTAAGTGCCTGCCTCAAGTCTGTTCCTAATTTGCTTACGCGCCGAGTTCTATACACTGAGAGAGTGCCAGTGCACTGACACTGGCAATGTACTTCACCATACCTGTCTACTTTGAACTCACGATCTCTGTTTACAACGTAGCTATTCTCTCCATTTGGATTGCGCAACCTATGCAGACAATTGTGAAACCTGACAGAGACATTCAATCACTTGAGTATACTGCAAATGTCGCCCTTGTGGCGTCGGCTTGCTTGTCGTGTCATGACGCATCGAACTTGTCTTTCACGCTAATTTACTGTTGGCCGTTTGTTTGCCATTTGACAGCATTTCGGCCTCATTGGTGTAATGGCCCAGTCATTAGTTACCTAAAATGAGTGCCATCATTCTGCCACGCACGAAGTGGATGTATGGCCCTACTAGATTTGGGTTTGTGCCTTACTGGCCGATTGTACAATCACAGTGAGACTAATGGGTAATCGTAATTCTGTTTCCAATTGTATAAGTAACTTAATTGACACTCCACTTGCTTATTTGTTTGTTTAGTCGACAGTGAATCGATATATTGAATCTACATAGGTTACATTGCTTGGGCTTGGAATGCATCAATGTCAGTTAAATGTAAAGCAACGTAATGTCTTCCGAATTAGTGCTTGCACAGTGAACAAGTGCACCGAAGGCACGGATAGATGAAGTCGATAATGGCACTGGAATTGAGCTTCTGAATGCAGTACTGCCAAGTGGCGACTAGCAAGTGAGCAGCCGACTAGTCATTACTGTTTATGATTGCCGTGCTGGACTAAATGTCACTGCCGCAATTGGTTCTGTAGCAATTGCAATTGCTGAAACGCGAGTCTAAATTGGCCGTCGCGTCGTCGAAAGTGCGGTGGTTTGTCTCCTCCGCTTAATTCGATTATGACTGCGTACCATTGTGTTGGCTCGTCTTGGTCGGGCACGATCAGATTAATGTGATTGTTGTAGGACAATTTAAATTCTATCGACACTATCGACACTCGGGCCATTATCTTGCTAGTAGAAGTGCAATTTGCTCCGCAATGAGCACCAAATGGAAATTTTATTCCACTTTTCGATGTGTCGTGCATAGTACGTGTATTTATTATTATGTTACGCATTGTCATTCATGAAATTCACCAGAAATTGATTTCAAATTTACTTTGCTCCATCGGGCCTCACTTTGGTGGCTACTTTCCCATTGAAATCGACCCGACTAGAGTGGTCTGTTGGTTCGTCCTGGATGGCCAGTAAATTTATATTTAATTGAATCGTTAAATCAGTCTATCGAACGAATGTATCGAAAGGCAATACATTAATACGTTATTTATTGCCAGCAGTGCGCACAAATGGACACCGATAGTGATTTTAAACTTACTCGGCACAAATGGACCCAATGCCTTCTAACCACTCCATTCCATGGATCCACATTGATTGCTTCCAGTCTGTACGGGTGTCGGTCAGGTTTGCGCACTGTCTAGTGTCCACCGATGGTCAGTCTGACGGCAGCCAGTGACCAACTCGAGGCCAACCAGACCAATTACTAATTAGTTCTCTCAATAGCAATTGTCAATTTGTGAGTTCAACTGAATCGAGCGCAAATCTAACTGACTGCGAGGCAAGCCTAGGCAAGTCCTTCAATGTTCATTGATTAATCATAATTAATAGTGTTCGTTAATGGGCCAATGAGGCGCACTTTAATTCATCAAGACCAGAGCTATTTGAGCAGTTTAAATTAAACTCGAATCCTAATTTGTTCTGTAAACAATTTTATATTTGCAGCCCGGGACGGAAACAGGCAATATAGGGACTATTACTTATGTGCACGATACAGGGATGCACAATGTAGCGAGCTTGTGAGGATGATGCCTTTGTGAGTGGCACACATTGCCTTGTTTCCTCTGCTTTGTTTCTCTATCTTTTCCTTCCTGTTCGTTTCATTTGTGGCACCCGAGCAGTGTCATTCTGTCGTATTACTCAGCAATGTCTTCTCCTGATTGGCTCTATTTAGTCACTCTCTATTAGAACCGTTCTCCTTTAAAGTGCTTTCACTGCGCTAATATGTTGACTTTGGCTATTCAACGAGCTAACATCGATGTCATCTAATGTAAACTCGATCTGTCGAGCCTAGTCGACAGTTATTCGAGGTTCTTTGTCTGAAAATTGCTTCGCACTGTCGACAAGACTCTCTTTATGTTCTCCCAAAAACATGAATACACCAGACTCATTTGCCTCTCATTAGTGTCTTCTCTACTTGGCTATTGATCACGCGGACATGTCTCAACTTGTCGCTCTCTAATCCAACGGTGTCATTCTGTCCACTGCAATCTTGTATCAAACTGATCTTCGTTTTCTCTATTTACAGCTGACTGCAGTTTTTTGCTGGCAAATGCTCAGATCATCGATTACCCGATTGTCTACTGTTCTGAGTCCTTTTGCAGAATCTCCGGCTACAACAGGGCCGAAGTTATGCAGAAGAGCGCCCGATGCAGCTTTATGTACGGCGAGATGACCGACAAGCAAACCATAACCCGCGTCGAACAAGCACTCGAGAACCACGCCATCGAACAATTTGAGATTCTTCTCTACAAAAAAACACGTAAGTTGACGCGCTAACACTTTATCTTTTTGATGTTGTTTCACCTGGAAACTATTTGCATTCGAGGCGACCCACGACAGGTTGCATTATTGTCATATCTCCATTTGAGATTCTCCAACTATCCACTCTCGGTCCATGTCACTTACGAATCACGCTTGTTCAGTCAGTGCATCTGTGTAACAGAATGAATAAATGCAAGTCGATCCATTGCGAGGCTTACTTTTCTCTGTAAGCTAACACCACTCGAGTGGGACAATGTGCTATGCACGTTGGTTCGGTTGTTTGCAATCGGAGAAACACAATTAGACATCGTTTATTCCTCAATGACCAGTCGGCCGTTGCACTAGTATGCACTATCGGAGTAGTGCTCTGCTTGGCGATAAACGGCAAACCATCGCGATCATCTATCGAGTGAGAATGACTCGTGATTTCTCTGAGGAATTTTCTCTTACCCTTGGCTTTGTTCTTTGCTGAACCAAGTATGTATGGCACAATGGAAGGCTCGGTGGTACGATGCTGCACTGTGAGTTCACCGCCGAGCAGTTGTTTGCCTTTTGAAAGGCCATCTGTGCTAGAGGACGGTGAGGACGGTCAATTGAATAGATAACAAGATGGTATGATAGCTTGTGTTTGCAAATTTTCCACTTTGCAATGGACATTTTCCAAATTAAACAGCTCCACCGATTGGCTTTATCTCTAAGTTAAGTCGTGTTTGCAAATCTAGTGTTCTCTCCATTATCACTCGATTGGTGCCTTTGTTTGTTGATAGAACACCCTGCTCGTGTGTTCGCCCTTTAGTGCAGCCTACTAGATTGACAAGTCATGGCTTGCACCTAGGCAGACAAGCAATGTGACTGTCAATGCACTGTTGAGTTGTTGACTGGACTGACAACACGCCACCACCGACCAAACTGTGCTAACTCGATTATCAATTGCCCAACCGGGCATATCGATGGTCGGTCGTTGGCTCTCTATGTCTAATTGTGCTCGGAGCAATTTTCAATTTGGTAGGGCGGAAATGATTTTAAATAAAGATGAGTCACGGAAGCAAACGTCCGAACTGGATCTACTCATACTTTGGCACATTGGTCCCATGTGCGATGTGTTTGTTTGCCGTACTTTTGTGGCAAATATTTGGTCGAGTCGAATTTGCTTCTACCGAGTCTTGCCCGGCAAACCATCTTGGGAATATTCTTGTGCCAACACGAGCGACACATTTCGGAAAAGTTACCGGGGAATTAGAATTGCGAGTGTATCTCACCGAGCATTATCATTATTGGGCAAATGTAAATGAAAGCCAATTGCAATGAAAGCCTCTCACTTATGATTTGAATAATAATGGACCAATTCGTCTGAGCATTATGTCTTGTGATAATGCCGACCGAGTGTGAGTGTGAATGAATTGAACAGTTAGTAGTGGCAATTTGTGCAGTACCACCGATCTGGTTCGCCTCGAATTGCATCGTTTCCAAGCGTGTGCCAACGTAGCGAGTGGTTTGATACATGCAACTGTACTCGCTAATTGAATTGAACTTGCGAATGAACACACCTTGTTTGAATGGCCACTTAGTCTGTTTGACTTGCATCGAGTGACTCACACCACACCATAGTGTTTGATCGTTTGACCTGACAACGCTAACTCGGCACTGCACCGATTGAGTCGCCATTCGTGCCGGAGAGAGGTGTCCGGGATGCGACCCCTGCATGACTTGCCTGCCTATCGCTTTGTTCTATCTCGCATTTCATCTGCCTGTGCCGTTCCATTGTTTGTCTCATCGCACATTTTACAATCTATCCTTAGGTGCAGTGTAGTTGCTATTTCTAATTATGTCTTTATTTATAGCTCACCACTGACAAGACGAGAATATCTTTAGCACTTGTCCCACGGACCGCAGTGCCTAGTGAGGACTTATCTGTCAGTGGGGCTGAGGCCAGCAGCGAGTTTAATTGGCAGTGCCTTTGTGTGGATTTGGGTGGCAATGTGGCCAGCAGTGAGTCAAAGTGAGCCAAAGTGGGTCTCACCGAGGCTCAATTGGCGCTTTGTTTCTCGTCCGCTCAATGTCCATTGTCTGTCTGGTGAGCATTATCCCTCGGATGGTCCACGGCTGTGTTGGCACAGCTGACAATCGAATCGGGCCGAACCGTCTGTTTATGGTAATTGCCACCACCGACAGGAGTGAGCATTTTAATTTGAGCCAAATTTCCTCTAGGAATTTATCCTCGTTCGGCGGCACACAATTTATGTAATTGCCGCTGTCTGCTTATAATTTGACAATTGATTCAATTCATTTCGTTCATTTTCGTTTATTTCGTTCACTACTCTAATATTTGCTTTCCGTTGCTTTCTTCTACTTAATTACATTTGCTTTGCATAAACCATAAACGGGTCTTATGTTGCACAGCTTTGGTTCCTTGGTCTGCGTGCTAATGTGTCGTGTGCGTGCCCACCGTGCCTTGCTACACCGTGAGGCATCATTTGCAATGTTCGCTTCAGCGTTACACTTGGGCTTTCAACGCTTCCAGCCAGCTAGTGTTGCTTCGAACGGTAGTCTAGTGCTAGCCGAGTACTCTACTAGTAGAGTTGCCTCACTTGCAGTGCACAATACTAAAGTTTGCGAGTTGACCATAGGACCTCATAATGAGCGCTCAGATTCAGCGGCTGTCTCGGCATCTGGGTCGCCTGTTAGTCGTCCCAGTACGTCGCCTAGGTCCCGTTCAGGTAAGACCCTTTGCTGTTGATGTTTGCTATCATTTTCTCTAGCCCAACCAGCCCTCGTCCGTGTTTTAATGCATTGTCTTGTGTGGTTATGTCATTTCGCAATGCACTTGTCTTCGCCTGTTTGTGCATTTTGAGTGCTTTTCCCATTGGCTACCACTGGGTCAATGTTTGCAAGTGATTCGGTGCCTTAGCTTGTCCGTGTCCAATGTGCACATAGCCAGTGGCCACTATCTCGAATTCCACATGAGCATTCATTGTATTGTGTCAGCATCATTAGTGCCACTTGTCAGATGACCATTTGTTCATGTTTGCCTTGCTGGTCCAGTCCTGTGTCCACTAATGCTTCAACCTGTAGCGAGTGCACTGCCCTTTTGCCACTGGCCATTGTTTCCTTTCATTCACTTAGTGTCAATTTGGTAATTACCGTCACTCATTTGGATTGATCTTAGTGCAAAATTGCGCAATTGAACCTATTTGTTCCATTAGTACAATAACAGTGCTAATCACAAGCAGACATGCCATATAACACCTTATAGGGCCAATTCGGCACCGAGCCTTATATTTCAATATTTCAACTGGAATAGGTCGAGGACTAGCCCTGTATACTGTCCATATTTGATATTGGAAATTAGTGCACTTCGTGAATAATTCATCACTATCCATACTCAAATGCAAAATGGCAGACCAGTCAGACCTAATAGTCAATTATACTAAATAGGAACTGTTCTTGTCTGCTAGTTGGGCGTAGTTGTACCTCAGCAGTCTTAGCTTGTTAGTTGTTGCATTCGGTCTCGCTCCAATCCGATTGTGCTGCTTTGTCTGAGCTTTCGTCTATCCCATTTGGCACAGTTCTGTTCGCTTGATCTCACCCGCACGAGCAAGCAGCCGAGTAATTCCACTGCCGTGCACATGTCTTGAGTAGGTTCAGTAGGTCCATTGTTGGTTTTTGGTTGCTTTTTAATTCAACTTTGCAATTCAAATCTCGACCGACGTGCTAGTTAATTTGATTGCCATTACCAATTGCCTCAACGAATTGAGAGTGGCGACAAAACATTAATAAACTTTGATTATTGCATTTGTCAAATCGAACAACGTGCAACGAGAGAAGCATCTCCACTTGTTCGGTTCGAAGTTTGAATGAATATTCAATTTGTTTGCTTGGCTCGATCACCCGTTTGTGTGATGTATATATACTGTGAGCAGTGCACCGAGTCAATGAATGGCCTTGTGGGCCAATATGCCAATAATTTGTCTCCTTCACTCTTTTGGCTATTAATTTGTTTGGCTGCCAGTCTGTGTGAGTGCCTTGTGCAACTGGCCACAAGCACTCTCCATGGAGCACCACCACAGACCGAGTAAGCAATATGTCTCCGTTTGGTGCATTCGATATCGACCACGGGTGGAGTTCATTGCCTCTCCTGGTCGAGTCTCACCATGTCTGCTTGTACCACAGTGTTCTTGCATTTTCTCGCGAATGCTGCTCGATTGCATTCATTGCCAATGATGTTTACTCCTTTTGGATTAATTAGCAAAACCCATCGAACTTCTTGTTTTGGTTCACCTTGTCACTTATTTGGCGGAGAATTTCCGTCTAATCCATCGTATGAATTTGACAGCAATGAAATGTCGCGCCGAGTCAAATGCAAACAAAATGGCCTCTTTAAGTCGACTGGTGTCAGAATTAGTGGCTGGCACGAGTGAGTTGCTATATTTAGACCGTCGAATTGGGTCACTCGCATCGAACTCAAATGGCTGGGCTAACCTTGTTCCAACTGGAACTATTTTTGTTGGGCTCTATTTTTAGATGCCTGCTCTGATCGTAGCTTTATCCAAGGTCTTATTCATTGGTTAGTTTTTGAACATTTTTGGTCACTGCAAATGTACCCCGTTGGGCACTGAATGTCAACCTAATCACTGGCTCACGGGTTCATCTTTTCACCTCAATGTGTTCTTGCCTGCAATGATTAATTCTATACAGAGAAGTGAACTACTGTGACTTGATCATTTATGCGAGTGGTCAGGTATTTGAATGGAAGTGGCAGGGAACATGCATTTTCTGCCATTGGCATAATCGACTCTTGAGTCGAGTTCTATGAACAGTGCTTGGCCTGTGCCATTTCCACTTCATGGTCCTTTATCTGCGTTCGCATTGAGCAGTGACATTGCATTTGCCAATGGTTGAATGGACTGAACAACTTAAGAACGCATTGAAATGTAGATTTCGAGATTTATTGTGCACTTTCTGTGGTAGCGCCTTCCCTTGCCCTGCACCATTGTTCCATTGTGCAAACCTTGCATCGGTGTTTCTTCTTAATAATTAATATAATTTATTGTCGCCAATAACTCCGAACGGAGGCAAACTGGTCTTCTTAATTAATGTGCAGATGTTTTGTCTGGTGATTAATGCTCGACACTGGCTGCTGTAGCATTCTCTACTGACAGTGATTAGGCTCATTTTCACAATCATTGCCTCATCGTCTCGTTACGGACTGGTGTGACCCTTTTGTGTGGAGCATTTGCGAGCCTTGACTGGTGGCCTCGCAATATGGTTATGTTATGCATATATTGGTTGAGCAATGAGCTAATTTGAAGTGACAAGCACTACCACCAGTTCCACCAATGAGTATACCCACCGATTTGTTCAGTGCAGTGCAGTGAGTCAATCACGGTCAATCAAGCAGTGCTCTCTTGACTCTAATTGGAGCTGACAATCGCCGATTGCTCGATTGAGTCTATTTGGCCAGATTGACATTCACCAGAGCGCGTGGATGATTAGTGTGCTGTTATCGGGCCAATTGTTCTATTAGTCTGCTTGTCTTATTGATCGAGTCAGTAACTTTCTCACTGTTTGCTCTCTTCAGGAACGCCACTA
Source organism: Rhizoglyphus robini (assembly GCA_023373905.1). Classification (NCBI taxonomy): domain Eukaryota; kingdom Metazoa; phylum Arthropoda; class Arachnida; order Sarcoptiformes; family Acaridae; genus Rhizoglyphus; species Rhizoglyphus robini. Next base: position 3,185,823 of record JAKIJQ010000012.1, on the reverse strand, counting down.
TGGCTGCTTCTGCAAATTGCGCCAATCAAGAACGAGAAAGATGTCGTCGTCCTCTTTTTGCTCACCTTTCGGGACATAACCGCCCTGAAGCAACCCATCGAAGAAGATGCTCAAAAAGGACTAAGCAAATTTGCTCGTCTTGCTCGGTCGGTAACTCGCAGTCGATCGGTACTTGCTTCACAATTCTCCTCCCACCTGCCGATCATCAAGTCGGAGAACACCAAACAGTCTTCTCTGGGTCATGTAAGTCACCAAGCTTGTGCACTCCACCATCAGTGTACTCTCCCAATTGTTGATCAGTCCCGGACAGGTTTAATGATCTCGATAGAGGCCTCTCCGAGCTGATAATAATGAATGAACCAGCATGTGCCACATTAGCATCGGTCCATGTCTCATTAGTGTTGGCAAGTCTCAATTCATATTCGGTGACGTCTTCACTAGGCTCGGAGCTACGAACACCAACCGTACTCTGTAACAGTGTATATAGTCGCCATCTTGTCTACAAGAGTTAATGTAAATTAATGTTCACGACCTGAACAAATTGCAAACGGCCGTTCTCAGTGTGGTCCGTTAGGCAGAGGCGCCAGTCTAATTTGAAACACAAGCCTTCAACACTAATTAACACTGCAATGGTGCCGATTTGGGACGAGTGTGGCACTTTCGATTAAGCTTTCCACAATCTTGATAGTCCATAAATCGAGTTGCCACTGAGTGTTCGACACTAGTGGCAGATGCTGTGACCACTTTGCACACTTGCCGCTCGGTTTGCCGCGTTGGGAACCGTTTAATAACCGTGAGCAGTATCAATTATTAAGCCTCTGTTTGTCATTGCCTTCTTGCTCGGTGCAATGCAATTTCGTTTTCTTAATTCGTTTCTACCTATTATACCAGTGCAGTCCCAACCGATGTTCGGTCACACAAATGCCAATTTGACTATTTCCATTACTTTTGATTTAGTCGGCTATGGTTGGTCCCCCCATTTTACTGAACAGGAGCAGACATTTCGAGTGCTTTGCATCTATTGCCATTTCAATGATTAATGTCAGTGCACAGTGGGCCAGTTGTACAATTGCCAGTTGACCCTGGTTCTGCTGCTGACCTGTTTGGGTTTGTTCATTGACGATGGCGGACCACCGCGCCATCGACCAATGAGTGGTTAAATGAGCCAAATCGAGACTGCAATGCGTGCTCTAATACCAACTAGGTTGACTGTCCAAATTTTAAATTACCCTTGCCTTGGCTTTCGTCAACGAACCAATTTATTCGGCAAATGAGCTCGTTCCGAGTTTGGTTCGATGTAAATGGCAATAGTTTCAATTACAAAACTTTATTATTACCAGTCAGTTGGGAGCACATTGTTCATTGTTATCACCTTGGCTTGTACCCTGTTTCTTCACCGCCACCGAATTGGTTCGTTTGCCATTAAGGTTTGCCAATAATCTCATTGGTAGCCGATTAATGTCGATCGAACGATGCAATCGAATAGACCGTTTTCTTTAGTCGTGCCTGTGATGCTTATTCATAGTATTCATAACGAGGCCTGTTTGCCCACCACCACACGGACACCTCAACTGGGAAGTGCACCGAGTTAATTGACTTTGTATCTAATACTTTGTATCTGAATCTCTCCACCAATTTCCACAGTTGATGAGTCTAAATGCCGACGTTTTACCACAATACCGACAAGAAGCGCCAAAGACACCTCCACATATCCTACTGCATTACTGTGCATTCAAGGCAATCTGGTAAGTCTCAGAAGGCCTTTATTGGGCACTATTCACTTAGAATTAATGTCTCCACTCGGCTCGGTGCAGGCCAAGTGCGAGTCAGACCGAGCGAGTGCACTCTGCACTGGTGCAATGTAAATATTGTGCTGAGAGCACTCGTGCCGTCATTGTGCAGTTCGGCAGTCGGTATTGTTGTTGCCAATACCGATCGCCTTATTATTATTTATTGCTAATTGACTGTTCACTAACTAACGTTCTACTCTACAGGGATTGGGTTATTCTCTGTCTTACCTTTTACACTGCCATTATGGTCCCGTACAATGTGGCATTTAAGAATAAAACCTCCGAAGATGTCAGTCTTCTCGTACTTGACAGGTTTGCCACTCTTTATCCTGGCCTGTCTGCCATTGGTGCCATCACTGGCCACAGCACTAGCTATAGTCACTAAGCACAACAAATCCATTGAGTGGACGTTATTCAATCGGGTTGACTGAGTTACAATGTGTTCGGCGCGCTTGTCTCCTTGGGACCGAATTTGTCATTTCCGATGTCGGACATTGTGGCCAAATGAAGTCTCTCCTGATTTCGTTATCGTTTCGTTACGAGTTGTCAAGCTCACTGATTGATTTCATTATTATGTCCCAAAACAGTAGAGTCATGTTTGCCTGTCAATTGGTCCGACACAACTTGTAAGGAGCACACGACAAATCGGATCGAACAAATTAAAAATTAATGAGCCTTTTGATTTGTTGGCCATTTTTAATTTCGCTTTGGCCAATGCAGTCAATAGTTTGGTGTTCTATTTGAATGTGAGGAGGTTCGAATCAAAATCAATTTCGGTCCAGTCAGGATTAGGACGCCTTTACCAGCAGTTGGCAAGGCAGACGTCAATTACGCTCATAATTTGACTGTTTGCCTGTTTATCGGCAATTTAATTTGACTGCTCCTGTCCTTTCGGGCAATGAAACCGAGCCAAAACTATGCTTAGCATTTTGATGTGGCACAACTTGCCAATTGCCATCGAGAAGTGAGAAGTGAGCCTTAACGCAATCTTATGAAGGCCTCAATTATGACTTACGGTAACATATGCCGGGATAAAGGCAAACAAAGCTGCCAAATGTAAAATGAAATAGCCAATTGGGCCAACCGACCGATAACGAGAGTAACGAAATCGATTTGTTGTGTTGTGTTGTGGCTTTGCTGTGCTGTGCTGGCGACAATTTACATTGAAGTGGACTGGCCCAATGCCAGGCGGGCATTGTTCGGTTATCTTTTAACGCCACCCGAACCAGCGCCAAACTAACCTTCCCCTTTGCCCTCTTGCAGTATTGTCGATGTGATATTTTTCATTGATATTGTGCTCAACTTTCATACAACTTTCGTCGGGCCTGGTGGCGAAGTTGTGTCCGACCCGAAGATCATTCGGGTGAACTATCTTAGAAGTTGGTTTGTAATCGATCTTCTCTCGTGCCTACCTTACGATATTTTCAATGCCTTCGACAACGAAGACGTGAGTAGTGTCGCAATTGCCGTTGGCCAGCATCTAATTTAGCTTTTTCTCACTTTCCGTTTTGGTCATCTTCAGCAAGGGATCGGTAGCCTATTCAGCGCCTTAAAAGTAGTCCGTCTTCTTCGACTTGGTCGCGTTGTGCGCAAACTCGATCGTTACCTTGAATATGGTAAGTGCCTCGTCAAATCTTTAGTCTATCCGTAGTCTATCTTCAGTCTTAACGTTAACAGACCAATAAACCAATTGCCAGTCCGATTGGATTCAATAATCACACATTAATTGCATAATCACAATCATCCTATTGGTAGTCTCACTGGCCCACTGGTCAGTTTGATGGTTCGCTTCTTGCTCACAACTTGAGGGCGATTCGAATAATTACATTTTGCCAGCGTGCCTTCTGGTCGGCCATTTGTAGAAAAGTTGCCAAACTGAACCAACCCGAATGATATTAGAAATTAAAATGGAAACATCAAAGACAGGCCAAATTAGAAATAATGGTCCGATTGCTGTCTAACTGTACCAAACATACTGCCGCGATCGTTTAGTTTAGTTTCCTTCAGTCTGGTTCAGTTCGGTTTGCATTGGTTCAGTTTGGTTGCTTTCTGCACAAAGCGTTCACAGTAAAAAGCTCACAAGAACGAACAAATCGAAGACAAACACCGAACGAAACGAAAAGTTTCGGCGCAACCGAAAGTTGGTGCACGCATGAATTGGTGCCTGATTTATACATGCTCGGTGTGTCTGTCCGAGGCCCGTTGAGTACCATTTATTGTCCCCGGTTACATCCTATCCATACGCTCTGACTGGACTAGCATGTCCAGTGGTTACTGCCCTTGCTTGATGTCGTCCTCAATCGATGCTCACCCCAAACGCAATCAATTCACATTGCCACCTATTAATTGCCACTTGCACACTTTGCTCATTAACGCTATGTAACAATGCTTCACACTGTTCACAGTGATCACTGATCACTCCATAATGAACAGAGCCAGTTAATGGCCTTGTGCACAAATTCACTTTGCCAATATGGCGTCCATTGTGAAATGGTCACTGCACTGAATGGCTTGTTTGGAAAGCAACTGAGCGCTGTTCCAATTATTAATTGAACGATTAGGCAATTGACCACAAACAACAAAGTGACTTCTTGCCGTTCAGTGACAATTAAACTGCCAATTTAAGCAGTGCAACTCGGCAGGCAAGGTATTGCGGCGTCTACTAGTGCCTGCAGTTGGTGAAACATTCGCTCGAAATGTTCGCATTGACTGAGTAAATGATGTGGAAAGACATCGAGGGTTTGGTTTGTCTGTTTGTCAACTGCAGCAACTCACTCTACCGAAACTGTTGACATACCTGCAAAGTGCAAGCAACTTGGCAAAGTTGCCACTTTTCCGGAAAATGCCACCAAACTTGGATACAATTGCCACTTGCCGCCAACTACACCAGCCTATATATAGTTATAACACAGTAATCGACCAGAGACCAAACACTTTGTTCGCATCATATTGACTAGTTGTTAGTCATAAGATATCGCGATATTTTTAAACTCAACAAAGTCGACACGTTGCCATAAATAATTGAATTAAATCACCTAGTGTTATGTTTAGAGACATAGTCATATTGGTTTTGTTATTTTTGTTATTTTTCCTTTTGGCCAAACAGACCTGGTTTTGGTGTTTTCGAATGGCGCAACTATGATGCAACAAGCAAATCTAATTCAATCCGTTCAAATGCAATTTACATTGACACTTTTCACACAAATTTGGATATTTACCGATTCGGCTGAGTCTCGGGACAACATATAATATATTACACATCGCTCACCGAACATTGCACGGATGAACGTGAAATTTGTCGAAAGTAACCAATCGCAGTGCCCTTGATGCAATACGCCAATTAGATTTGCACTCATTTGTGCCTAATTAGACGCAGTTGATCGTGTCTAATTTGGTTCTTTCCTTTGCCTGCACACAAGGTGGCCTGCTTGGTGTGCTACTGGTTCATTGCATTATGCACTCGGTTGGCCGTGTCGAGCATCGTTGATTGTTTGTTTGTTTAGAAAGCAACCAAATTCGTTGGTAATGATAATCTTTGTCACGTTGACTCGAGACAAAGTTGCGATGTCCAAATTGAACTGTTTCGAAGGAAGCAACTGAGCATTAACGACTGGTGATTAGTGTTAGTTGTTGTTTAATTAAATTCTTGCCCTATCGATTGGCTGACTCGACTCATCTCGTGATTACTTTACGCTTGTTTAGATTCGATTCGCACTTGTATTACATGTTCATGCTCGTTTAATTAGAGAAATTCTTTGAATATTTTTCGCTCGTTTGTTGCACGTTTCACGTGATGCTTTGACAGTTAAGCCGTGTCAAAGGTAATCGGTTGGTTGCACTCGAGTGGTGCAAGTTCGGTTGTTACTCGTGCTCATGACGAGTCGCACTGGAGTCAAGTGACTGGACGCGTGTTCAATTTCACCTGGTCAGGCTCTTCACTGGCTTGACTAGTTTGGTGTATCAATGTCTACTGTCGAAACGATCTGTCTGATAATCTATTTATTGTCTCACTGATCCGAGTCGAATCGAGATGTTTGCCTTTAGCCATCAGACAGACAAACCAGACAACAAGACTGGGCACTTAAAGGCACTTGGCTCCACTCGGCGACACTCTGCCCACTCTGCCCACTCTGCCCCACTTGGCATCAGTACTGACTAGTAGCACTCGACAGCAATTAATTACTTTCGATCACTTTTCATCACGCTTTCCCAAGTCTGACAAAGGCTTCTCTCCTGGATTGCCTCCAGGCATGCTAATCATATTAACGTTGATGTTTGCTCTATTCTAGGTGCTGCGATGCTCATACTTTTGTTGTGCTTTTACATGCTGGTTGCCCACTGGTTTGCATGCATCTGGTACAGCATTGGCCGAACTGATTCGGAAAACTACCTCACCTATAGCTGGCTCTGGAAGCTAGGCAATGTCACTCAGGTAAGACACGCTTGGTCCGGCCTGAGCCGGTGGATGCTTTGCTTTGCTCACTGCCATGTCATGCCATGTCGATTGCCACTAGTAGCGAGCTCCCCGATGGTGCAATGCCTCACTTTCCACTGACGAGCAATGTTTCCGTCTAACAAAGAGGATTACGTGTGTCATAATCGATATTAATTATCGGACATTGTTCGTCCAGTCACTGCTCACTAGAATGACCATCGAATTAAACCCATTGCAGACATCTCGATGTACAAAATAAAAGCGCAAAAGGACAAAAGAAACAGTTTGGCTCGATTTGGTTTGGTTCTGTAATTGCCGCTAGATCGTTTGTATAGCAAAACAAAAGAGTGAACATTCGCTGCCAAACTGACAATGGTGAGAGATGCGGCTGGCTTGGTAATTTGGCGAATGAGAGATTGTCAATTGCCGGCCACGATAGGACAATCATAAATCAAACCCAACGACGATCAGCTCCACTCGATAGGGAAATTAATTTCCATCTCACTAATGGACTGTATGACCTGCACCACTGGCCCAGTGCCACCACCGAGCCACCACGGCATAGTTAGATGTAAATTAATTCCCACCTGTCAACACATTCGATCAATTGGGCAAACTCAATTGAATTGTCCCACTGAACCAATGAATGCATTCGTTCGCTCGTCTGAGCTGCGGATTTTCCGGCAATGCAAACAAAAGTTGAACTTTATTGAATGGAACAGACTTGCACCGCTGGCCCGATCACTGCTCAATCACTCGTCGAGACCGATAAACGCGTGATTGATGCTCTCAATGTTGCAGTGACCAGGCGTGCCCATGAAGATAACCCCACTGACTTGGTGCGAATCTGGTTTTGGTTTAGGTATACCATGCTTCGAGATAGACCAACAATGGTTAAGCACTCCAAATGGATTAGACAAACAGTGGAAAAGTGATCCGTGAACTATAAGGTATTTCGATTAGCTCTTTTATCAACCAATTGATTATCTGGCTCGAATTAATTAGTGGCGCCATTGATTAATTTGAGACAATGCATTGCCATTTACATTACATTACATGAGTGGCACAGGCACATTCGGCATAATGATCGCGATCTGTTGGCTTGGGAGTGCTCGTGTGATGCCACCGCACTGAATGCATCTATTGCACCTCATTGGCTCAGTGCTCATCCCTTCTGCGAGTCGAGTCTTTCATTTGTGATTAGGCGCACTCGGTTAGGCATAACTATAGACATGTCAGGCAATATTCGAGGGATTCAAAGGATTATGATTGCTCTCCAGTGACGGTAATTGAATTTTCTAATTATGCCAGCCAAGTGCACTTTATATGGCTATGCATATCTGCACCGATGTTTCCTTCTCGGACCTTATACCACTGAATGGCTCGCTGTCAGTGCATTAAGCGGCCTGTCGAGATGCTTTATAAATGCATATATGCGTGTCCATGAAAGCACATCATGCTCGACCCGAGCGTTAATACCGACCGAGCATTGCTTAATTCTAATAAATTGCCAAGTGCAAATCAATGCACTCGTGTGCACACCATGGCCATTCAGTGATGACATAACGAAGACTAGTGCCTTTTACTCCTCGGTCCACTCCACTAGATACCAGTTGTAGTTACTATAATTATAATGGACACTCGAATCTATTAACCAAGTTAACCCTGGTCGTGTGGTATCACCGTTTGACCAGCCAAGTGCTCTTTTGGTATTAATCAACATTGGAGTGCACAAAAAGCCGCAGAATCCCTTCACTGACTAGTACATTTCATTGCATCACTAATAAGACTGGTTTTGTCTTGTCCTGTCTAGCTGCCATTCCATTTAAGGCCTAACAATGTGACCGCTCGGATTGAGCTGGACGGTGGACCAGAACGTTCAACAATGTACATAACCTCGCTGTACTTCACCATGACCTGCATGACCAGCATCGGATTTGGCAACGTGGCACCCGAGACTGACAACGAGAAAGTGTTCACCATCTGCATGATGGTGATTGGAGGTAGGACCGAGCACGGCACCAACACACCACTCACCACACTAGGCAACTTGACTTGCCGCACTAAATGCACACTAACTATCACTTGGCACGCACCGAGCCACTTGTGAGCGATGATCGAAAGCAGGAAGCGAACAAGAATTCTATTCGACTAGACGATAGATTCAAGATAGACCGTACAGGATAGAGGACGACGATAGACGATTGATGCAATCGATAGGCCACTTGATAATGACTGGATGCTGCCACTTTGGCAAATTGAACAATTCGCCGTCGCCTCGGTTCGATTCGCATTCCGACTGGGCCTTCGTGATGCAACCGAGTGTCAGAGTCAGTGGGAGCAAGATTAAACTCGATTGGCATTGCATCTCGCTGTCTGTCAATTTCCATGTCTCCTAGAATGTTAATACATGGCATTTATTTAAATTCACTCTGTTTACTCACCGCATCTCTGTCATGGATTCTATATTAAAATGTGCCAATAACCAGAATGCCATTAGGACTGGCCTGCATTGCCACACAACACAACACTTCAAGTGGCACATCGCAAATAAATATTTATTCAAACATTACACTCGTGCAGATCGGCGTAATGATCGGGCCTACTGTCCTGAAGGAACCTGTCTCGGGCTGAGCCAGTTGAGCCACTGATTCGGTCCGATCATGATCTCTACCGCACTAATGTTGTCTCGCTTACGGACATTAACGATCACCCTTAATGATGATGGTGCCATCAATGCAAACCGAGCTTGTCACAAACCTCCAAGGTGACTCGAACCATTCCGAGTGAACTTGCAATCACAAGCCGATTCATTGAACGAGCCAATCGATTGATTGGCCAAACCACGGCAGCAAACTAGGACAACACGCTACTTTCAACCTGCCCTCACTGACTAACGAATTTGATTTTTAATTAAAATCGAGCCAAGTTTTGTCTGGCCGGGAATTTGATTCATTTTCCATTATTGTGATTATAGGCTGAGTTTGCATTGCAATATTGCGCCTTACGATAACATTTCAATGACATCAATCTAATGGCAAGATGAATTCCGAGTTGCACTGCTTTGCTGCATGCTCGATGCCTTTGCTCATTGTTTCCTTAATTTCCTTTGGTTAATTTAGTTCGTTTGCTCAAACTCTGATCACAAATGGTTTGCCAATTTTAATATTTCGTCTGACTGCATTGATTTAATTGAATCGCGGCCAATCGCCGTCTCGCACCCGCTCACCACTTGTACCACACCACACGGTCCCTCAACTGAGCCAATACATTCGGTACAATTTGTTTTCTTGTACCGCCAAATTGTTATTTTAATTTAAATATTTTGGCTTAGCTGGAAATATTTTCACAAAATTAGATTATCACAGGCGAGTACAAAGGCGAAAATTAGAATGATGGAATTCGGTTCGGTCGAAGTAGACTCGAAGCAAGTGAAAGGCATTACAAGGCACTTGGTTCACTCGGTGGAATTAAAGTTGCCGACATGGCAGACTGAGGCACTGTCTGCCTGTGCACACTGCAACAGACAATTTGCTCCCGACTCAAATGGCTCACCGAGCAGTGAACATTCGAACCAGTCGGATGGCACAGTAGCAAGTGCGACAAGTTTGCATGGCAAACCATCTGCAAATGACCACTTGGCCAGTTGTGTTGCACAACGCTGTCTGTGCTCAATTAGTCGATCCAGTTGCAATTATTTGCCAATCGGCAATATCATTTGGTTGACTTTCTATCATAGAAATTATATGAGTATTGTCACATATCGTAATCGTAATGAGTTGAGACATTATTTGGCTTAAAGACACACAAAATGATTAGTTAAATGGCATTCATGGATGCATTGGTTTGTACATTTGTTCATTCATTAATTCGATTCCATTAGACATGCTTGCAAAGAGTTTCAATTTGCAAATTTGCACTTTATGACAAGCCTGACAAGTGATAACTTCTTAATTGGCGTTCTATGTAAATGTGAAATTGCCATTTGGACAAGTTCATTTAGTAGGATGCAATGGTTCGGTTTAGCGACACTCGCGCCAAATAGCACTTGAGTCAAATGGAATTTGCCTGTTTGTTTGCACGCGTTGTGGCACATTCACTAATGGAATCTTCTCTTGTTCACCTTCCTCGTCCCATCCATACTTACAGCCTTACTCTACGCTACAATCTTCGGTCATGTGACCACCATAATCCAGCAGATGACGAGTGCCACCGCCAAGTACCACGATATGCTGAACAATGTGCGCGAGTTTATGAAGTTGCACGAGCTGCCAAAAGCGTTAAGCGAAAGAGTAATGGACTATGTGGTGTCCACCTGGGCCATGAGCAAAGGCATCGATACGAAGAAGGTGCTCAGCTACTGTCCTAAGGACATGACCGCCGATATCTGTGTTCACCTCAATCGGAAAGTGTTCAACGAGCATCCAGCCTTTCGACTGGCCAGTGATGGTTGCCTCCGAGCGATGGCCATGTACTTCAGCATGGACCACAGCGCGCCAGGCGATCTGCTTTACCATGTGGGCGAATCGATCGACTCGCTGTGTTTCGTTATTTCGGGCTCGCTAGAAGTCATCCAAGATGTAAGTGCAATTAACTTGGTCCATCCATCTAAACATACACACATTAACTCTATACGTGTCTCGCTTGCCAATCTCGTACACCGAGATATGTGCAATGTGCTCACTGACCACTGGTGTCACAGTGGCACTGTCCGCAACGCAACACTGCACGTCCATCGCTGGTAATTAAAGAAGGCGCCAGTTGTTTGCTCATTTCCATTTTTAGAACTGGTCTTGCTAGAAATGTCACCAATGTAATGATTGTGCTTAGGTCTGGTTCTGGTCACTTTACTCGGACCGGCTATTGTGCTTGGTCGATTAGCACACAGATAGTCCAAAGCAATGAAAAAGTTGCTCTGTCCAGTAACGCCCAGTGACGCCTGTCAAGCAAGACCATATTCGAGAGATATTCAAGTCTTTCATTTAGGAATTCCTTAGCCCGGACTGCTTTATTGTCGAGTAAGGCATAATTTAATATCTCACTCTTTACGTGTGAATCAATTTAAAACGAGTCAGTTCAATTACAAACACATTCGCACTCACAAGCGGCGAAATTGGCAGATTTGAGCTATTTGGTTTTGTAGCAATTTCGAATCTATTTGAGTTTGCCAATTCTCAGTCGAAACTAACTTTGTTTGCTTTTCATTTTCTTATTCACTTGCTCTCAATTGGACCAATTGCCTCTCACAGTTTGGGCTTGTCATTGGCAATTCGTAACCAGTGGCAATAGGACTCGATTCGTATTTGTCAATTGCAAGTGCTGCTTGAGTAGAGAATAGGAGATTCTGTAAATTCTGTACCGAATGGTCATTTATGTGCAAAGTTGCAAATTAGGAACAGAATCTGGTGAATCACTCACTAGGTGTATTTGTTCTCAGGCAACTTTGTCGCCATTGATTCTCTTGTTTGCTTAGCAGTTTGTGACTGCAATCGCCAATCGAGCCGTTTGTTTGTTTGTCGTGTGCAATCGATAATATTAAAATGCCATCACCAGACTCAGCAGTCTCAGGCTGTACACTTGCCACGGGAACATGATCGCTACTTGGAGACAAATTTGTTGTTTGCTTGTTCACTTGTTCATTTTGTTTGCTAGTCCCGATCGGAACACGATCTCACTCAGTGGGGTTTGAACCAATAGTGATTTGCTCTTTGCTCACTGTGGACTTGTCCGACTCGTTCAATCACCGATCGGATCGAACCAAGTCTGTCTTAATTTCCACCGAATGTCGTTTGTCACCGAGACGGTGTCACTTTAAATTGAATCTGTCCTGCTGGGTACAGTGAACAGTGCATGTCAACTTTATGTTTCTTTGTACTCATGCTCGGCTCGAGTCACATTCATGACCCGTTGAACTGTCATATTGCAAAGCACATTCTCGGCTGAATGGATGTGCAGAACAACGCAAATCCGAGAGACTGTTTTGTCAGTCCTTATCTGTTCATTATCATTATTGTGTGCAATACAACGCTGATTAACCTTCTTGTCTTCGACAGGATGAAGTGGTGGCCATTCTGGGAAAAGGTGACGTTTTTGGCGATGCTTTCTGGAAGGAACCCACCATTGGCCAGTCCTGTGCCAACGTTCGAGCTTTGACCTACTGTGACCTTCATGCAATCAAGCGCGACAAATTGATCGAAGTGCTCAACTTTTACCAGGCTTTTGCGAACTCCTTTGCTCGTAACCTTGTACTCACTTACAACCTCAGGCACAGAGTAAGAATCTTTCAAGACTGGTATGATCTAGACATTGATTTTTTTTATTTACAGTTGATTTTTCGCAAAGTCGCCGATCTAAAACGAGAGCAGGAACTTGCCGAGAAACGAAAGAATGACCCACAACTTGACCTTGCTCAAGACCATTTGGTACGAAAGATTTTCTCAAAATTCCGTAAGCCTTCCGATGGCGTGCCTTCTCTTGGTGCACCAAGCCGTCCAGGTTCAAGTGCCCCAAATTCCTCAGACTTAGAAAAGGGCCTTTCCGATGGCAAGATCAAACAGCCGTTGTCCGAACCCGAGTCTCGAGTCGGGTCTGCAGCCAAGGCCTCGAAATGGGCTGCAGCTATGGCGAAACGAAGCGAACCACCAGCAGATCCGGTTCAGCATGAAGTTGACTTGTCTTTCATCGATAAGCAAGCCAGCGATCGAGATGACCAAAACATGGGCGCAGTTCGAAGAACCGAGCTAGTTTGCAAGAAGTCCGATCACATTCACGTGGTAAAAGACATTAGGCCTCCCACCCAAGGAAACAAGTGGCCACGAGTTACCACTAGCGGGAGTGTTAGACATGAAACTATCGAGGAGTCGGCTGAAGACGATCAAAAGAAACAAAACCAACGACAAGACACAGCCGATTCAAACAAAGTGGTCATTCAGCCGAAGAGCATCAACAGTGTCGACTACCAACAGATCGTGGCCACACTTGTGGACATGCGCATTGAATTGAAACTCGAGATCCAGAAATTGACTACCAAGATGGGAAAAATCGATGACCACATCTCGGGAATTACCAAAAAGTTGGCGACCATAAACGTACCTGTTGAAGAAGGAAACATCTCCTACAGCACGGCAAACTCTGTCGGTGCTCAATTGAAAAACTCAACTAAACCTATGTCTGTGATCAGCAAAGCCAGTACCATTGAGGAAGTGGACGAGGAAGCCCTTACCACGCCCACTTCTACAGTTCCGCCCAAACGAATGGACTCGGCTAGCAAGGCTGTTGCCAAAGAGCAGAAGTCAATGCCTGTTGATTCTAAATCTGTGTCTGGTCACAGATCTTCTGGTCACCACCGTACAGGCAGTGGCCACAGCACAACCCACAGCAGGTCGTCCAACCTGTACAACACTCGCAAACATGCCAAGTCAAAAGCTTCCACCAATGAGGTGAACGGAGAGAGCAACAAAGCCAACGTGGACGACGAGATGCGAGCCATTCTGGAGAACGAAATTGCTGAACAAGATGTGGAGAACAGCGACGACGACCAGGACCTGACCAGCAAGCTGTAGCCGAGGACCGATACTCGACGGTCAACCACAATCACTCGAATGCCTTCACCACTTATTATCATTTACTGTACCTACAAACACACCTGGACAAAGTATCAGCGACCCGATTTAGATCGAATTCAATTTACATTTTGTACGCCATTTACAAGCATTAAGTATATTTCAATATCTCACCACACCTGTTCATAGTCATTGCTGGTCATGATATTTCTCGATTCCGCGGTGCACGGACCGAACCGATCTATTGGCACTTGGCCGAGCCAATCTCGTACGATCAGTTTCCCACTTGCACTCTCCAAGCCTAATTGATCAATGGCCTCTTCCTCTGCCGTGCAGCGATCTATTGATCGATGATCGATTCTGCCTGCTTGCCTGCCTGCTTGTCGTTCAAATCATCTGCTCGACTATTAGGTCCGGTGAGTGTTTAGTGTGCACTGGCAGTGCGCAATGGTCATCGTGGCATGTCTGTCCAGTGTCCTCTGTACACATGTAAATAGTGTTGTCTGTTATATATTGTACATACACTGTAACATTGTTCGTTGTTCATTGTTCATTGATCATCCATTCTACCCACTGTCATCTTTTTCGGCTCGAGGTGCACTCGGGCCCACTGGTGGTAGCTTCCCTTGCAGTGTCCCTCAGTAGTGTCCTCAGTTGAATTTGATTTGATTGTGATTAGTGACCATTTCCCTTGTGTTGCTGTTCATTATTTACACTGCAATCATTCTCTCATTTGTGTCCTACCGGGCGCCATTTCCCCAACACTCCTCTTCTCAACGAAGTTCTCTTCGATGGGCGCAATCAAGCAGCAATCGATCGAGCCACCGATCGATCGCTTCCAAATTCGCCAGTTGCGGCAATCGAAAGCTTTCCTTATGAATTATGTTTTACTGCTTCCATTGCTCAGTGGAAGCCCTGTTTGATCTCTCCTGTGAATTGTGATCACTTTCCATTGTTATCGCAACAGATTGATATATACTTTTTCAATAATAATTGTTTTATATTCTCATCCGTTCGTCCGTTTATCCATTCGTTCTCTCGTTCGTTTATTGGTGGCTTGATAATTGAGGATTCAGTCGTCAGACCTTGTGCTTGGTATGGGCCAAGCAAAGAGCAGTGGAGTGAGTCGTCTTGAGCGAGTGTTCACTCGACTCTTCTCTCGACCGGTTTTGCCATTGCCACCGATCGCTGATCACTGATTAGAGCTATCTCTCTCAGTGTCAATCACCATAAAGAGCACAAACAAACAAACAACCGACAACTGGTCACACTGTGCCACACCATGGTGCACCGAGAATCGATCGATCCACGCGAATTTGCCAATTGACAATATCAATTTATTGATTGTCATGGCGCCAGTCAGAGACACGTTTGAATGTTGGACTAATTTTGATGCAAATTAGGTAAACACAAGTGGCCAAGGACTCCATTGGATTGTGTGCAAGCCACCTCACGGTGCACCGTTCTGGACAGGTTTGTTGTTTCTCACTGCAGTGGCTAAATTTGGACAGTGGCCTGGAGTTGGTCGTGCAAAGTTGTGGTGTGTCAGTATGTCCCTGTACGATTAGCAATGTTCAATAATCGCTGTACACCCTGCACTGGATGGCTCAATGCTCGTCGTGTTGTGGAATGCGATCGCGACAATCTGAATGATGCGACTTAATCGAGTCACAATCAGCGAGATTGCGACGCCACTGTGCGAATCGATGCGCCAAGTGTGTATCATGTGTATACCACTTGGTATATAAGCGAGGTGCCAGATGTGGCATACATCATCTACATCATATACACGGTGCATCACGCGACGCCGTGACCAGTCAAGGCAACTGTTTGATCGCCTCCTCACTCTAGTGCTCCAACAAATGAAGTCAATCGTGCTTGTCGCTGTACTTTTGCAATGTGCCGTGGTGGTGTTTGCCGCGGACGAAGCCCCTGTGGCCGGTGGACGGCAGAGAATTGATGTGAATAACTCATTTTTGCTGGGCGCTATTGCCGCGGTACAACCACAGATGGCCAGTCAAATCAATTCGCTGTACGTGCACCGTGTAGGAAAGATCACTGAGGCTTACTCCCAGGTTGTGTCCGGTCTCAAGTTCTATGTCACGCTGGAAATGGGCGAGACGTCTTGCCTGAAGGCCTCCACAACCAACATGGAGTCGTGCACGCCCAACAAAACCAAAACTTGCCAAGCGGAAATTTGGGTACAGTCCTGGTTAAACCACAACGAACTGTTGAAGTTCACCTGTGGCCAATAGCCCCGCCGATGAATCAATTGATAATGCAGCAATCTCTCACTTCTCTCAATAAATCGGTTACTACTCAATTTGCTTTATCTCTGGCTACCTCCACCTGTGCAACTGTGTGCATCTCATCGGAAAGGCAATCAGCACTGATCGATGCAATTCAGTGAACTGTCAAGTGAAGTGTTGGAAGCAGTCGGAGTGACACTTCTGCCTGTGAACAAGGACAATTCGCACTGATGGCAGTGGTAATGAGCGTGTAAACGATCATTTCACAGATCACTAATGTCACTGACAGTGTGTCATGTACTGCAGTGCAAGACTCGACCTCGGTGTCACTGTTCGTCCCACTGCTGCCACACAAATCAGGTGAAACCGATCACAAGTGACTTCGATCGTACTAGACATGAACTTGCCATTTAATTCTAAAAGTTACTGCCAAGACAAGTTCTAATTCCCGGGAGATTACATATGGATTAGCCTGTCGACTTCAACTTTGCAAATCTAATCGACCACTGAATGCAAAGTACAATGTATGATATACAATGTAATATATAGGTTAAAGTGATACTCGTTCCGACCATGGATCAATTGGGAATCGATTGGCAGCCCGATCGATGACGAAAGGTTCGGTTCGGTTCATTGTTTGCCATTGAACCGAACCGAACAGTGAACATTAACATTGAAAGCACTCCAGTCCAATTGAAAGTCCCTCCAAATCGATTGTTTGCAACTCAAGTGGCTTGATCACTAGTTATGTGGTCAATCAATTGCATTGATCACCCATTGGCTCTTAATTTGACATAATTACTGCTTGAGTGGTCACTTGTTGACTATTCACAAATAAATTCAATCGATCTTTTGTCTAGGTCCATTTAAATGAAAGAACAAATTCAAATGAAAGGGAAAGTCTATAGATGTACATGTAGAAGGAATTTACTGGCATCAAATCGAGTGACACTTCCAAGCAAATGAATACTCTGCCAACGATAATAATAACAATTATTGCCATTTCTCATTTCAAGTTCTTTGCAAAAATGTGTTAATTTCTTCTTTTGACACCAATTTCGATTGGAAATAAGTCCAACAATTCAATAATTGAAGTTCAAATGAGAAAATAGCGCCATCTGTTGGCGAATTTTCAATCGGTTAATTTACAAGTTCGAGAATTGAGTTTATTAGAAGAAAATAGGAAATATCACAAATGTCACTGATTGGAGACGAATTAAGCTGGGAAAATGCTCCAGTATGAAAACAAAAACAAAAAAAAACGTAATTGCCGAGCATTTGATCGGGCGAATCAAAAACCTTTGGGTGCTATCATGATGGATCACGTGATAGATCACTTTTCGATGTTGAGCAGAATCCCTTCCAGTTTCTTTTTGATTGATTTCTGGTCTTCGAGTGAACACTGAATGACCGTTTTCTGGAATCTTTCATCGATGGGCACCATCACTTGTTTATTCTCATCATCTGTTAGGTTGTCCGAAGAACATGAACTAATATAGGATAGACATCGTTGTTTTGCCGCCATTTTGCCATCCTTGATGCGAAGTTGTTCCAGATCATCGAGACATTGATTCGCCTTCTTCAGTGCCTCCACTTGACTATGGGTACGCATAGTCGCAGTGACAATATCCACAGAGCTTAATCGGTGTTGTAAACATTTGACGTTCGCCTGGATGTCTTGCAGGTCCACTGTTAGGTTAGAGGATCATTACTAATTGAACAAAGTTACACAAGAAGATACCTTCATTGAATGTGCTCTGTGAGCAGCAACTGTTAACTTGAGCCAAGGCATCGAACAATTTGTGTTTCTCTTCGGACAGTTCCACTGCCACCTCACGGAAGAAAGAGATTCGTTTTTCGAGTCTGTCTAAAGTTCGGATCACTTCTTCTTTGATGGTCTTCTCACTGAACGAATGCCTCTTTGCACGCAAGCCTGTGAGCAGAGCATGTGAATGTACGGTATCTGACTTGTCACTCGTATTGTCGCTAGATTCAGCTGGACAATATGAGAAGTAACTGTGCACAGCTGGAATACGACGATTTGTGCTCAGACCGGGTAAGTAAGACAGTGAGCTGCTTGAGTTTGAATCGTAACCGGAAGAGGATGAATAGCGATCCATTCCAGACTTGTTACTCAGACGAGATGGAATTCGCAGTGAACTTGGCAAGTCGATCGAGCTAAAATTATCCAGTCTGTCTAACGAACCATGGTGTTGGCCGTTTATTGACGAATTAAACATTGGCGACATAGGACGCTGCACCTCGGGTGTTGTCGATATTGACCGAATGACCGGCACTCGACGTACATTGTGACTGGTCACGGTTTCGTTCTCAATTTTCTTTGAATTGGGAATTCCGTTTGTGGAGGAAATCTACCAAATAAAACATTCCAATCAAGACAAGCTGCTTATGTTCAAATTCGATGTGGATCAGTTCATATAGGCTATATGATATAGCAGTACCAATAGCAAAGAAAACTCATTCACTAATGACACTAATCTAGTTTATTACCAAAAATGTCATTTTATAGATTTGAAAAATAAAAAGCCCTATCTAACGAGCTAAAAAATAATAATTTTGACGTCAAATTGTAACAAGAATTCGCTTGTGTCGAATCAAGTCAACCAGCAGTTAGATCAAATAGAGCATCTGGGTTAAGAACACTAAAGCCAAACAAAGGTCCTTATAAAGAGCGAGGCCAAGCGAATCGAGAAACAACGGCAACATTGAACTTGCATACCTTCATAAAAGATTTTCGTTGAATCGAGGTAAAGGATGAAGGTGATGGCGGTGGAGGCGGGAGTTTGGCCAAACGGTCGTTAGATGACATTTCCGTGGATTCGTCGATTCGGTCACTCAGGACAAGTCAGATGGACGACATGACAGGCGAGTCGAATAGCACTGGATTGACTAGATTGAATTGAGTGAAGTGCATTGCAGTGTAGCCAGTGCCACAAGTCCCTGATCTAGATTGTCAATTGGTCGCAGTAGCTTCGGTTGCGAGTGGAGAAATCGACGAATTCCGAACAGCAGTGTGAAGTAACGAGCAACGTAAACCATTTCGAGTGAGACAAGTTGCCATCATGACACATTCGTCGCTATAAATAGGACCTTGCACGCACATCAAGAGCGGCACCAATGCGGCGAGAAGTAAACAAGTAGTCAACTCACAAGTGCGCCTCGAGTTGGCTTCGGTGGTGCACTTCACTTGCCAGAATTGGACGCTGTTCTATGTGATAATTGATGCCTCACCAGCGAAATGTCTCCCGACCAGGAATGCAATCCTTTCAACCAGTAATTTACCATTGCTCGCCAACAATAGTAAATGCAGCAATGCTAACACCTACCGATTCAAACCGAATGGAACTATCGCTGTCACTACCGCCATCTCCCCTCCGTGAACTCATCAATAAACTCGGAACTAATTTTGCAATTCTGGCAATTGCGTTTCAAATTCGATAGGTGGCGGTACCGAGCGTGACCACTCATTAAAGATTGCATTTGATAATAATTGTGGTTGTACCAATAAAACAACTTGTATTTTACTGAGTCAATTTTTAGACCACTTTGAGTGAAACATCAGATTGAACTAGATTTAATATTGACAAGGACAGTGTTGACATGACATGAACATTGAGCAAACATCTGTTGTGACGTTTCGGGTTGCATCGTTGTTGCACCAACGTTTTAACACTGGAGATAGAAACCGTCTATTTCAGTTGACAGTTGCACTGAATTCGGTTGTTAACAGTAAAAGCGAACTGTAAAACATCACAACCGATCGATGCAATGTGTGTTGACATGTCGATTAGTAAAGACAACATTCGGACAAATATTTGAATATTCGATTAGATTCATAGATTCGGTCGGATATAGCACTTGCTGAAAAAATATCAACTAGCAATTGACCAGTATTACAAATGTTGACTCGCTGGCACTGTAAACGCGCAACAGCCAAAAAAATCTAATCAAATACAAAGTGTAAAATCGGTTTCAATTGTCATTGAACAATCGTTAATTGGAATGCCTCAAATGGGAAAGCTAAATGAGTTTCCCAAATTGACAATTGCAGAGAATTAAAATGTCGTGTGAGTTAATAGTGAATACTCTTCACAGAGGTGGGGTGGAAGGCAGTGGAAGTGCACTAGTGTCTGGGGCTCAAGTTCGTTGTTCGCATCTCAATACAAACAATTGGTGCCACAAATCGGCAAGTGCCGCTGCAATTGCACTGTACCATCAGGAAGAGAAACAACAGAATAGTGAAAGTACAGTTGCGCAGGCACCGAGAGAGATCAATCTGATGTGTGGCGCCTAAATGGGGAACGTATAAATGGAGAGAGACCAATGCCGATACAAACAGACTGCCACAACCGACAGACCAGAGCAGACATGATGATGCAGCCGGTTAGTAACATTATTCGACACATGTTCCTCATTGCCAGTTAAAGTGACCTGAAGTCCAATCAGTGCCAGCCATGTCGGTCAACACCAAAAATGGTTCTGACAACATCAGTTGTGCAACCAATCCTGGTGGCGGCACTCCTCTTGTCACGCCCGAGCCAAAGACCAATAATCACATGGCGAACCATCGAACCGATCTGCACTACACGAACCACCTTGCCAACCCGTCTCCAATCTGTCAGCAGAACGTGAGAAGTTCCAAGATAGTTCGAATTCTTACAGTACTGGCATATATGGTGGCCGTGAGTATGGCAGCCATACTACTTTCCATCTATTACACTTTCATTTGGAATCCTTATGAAAACATTGTGCCGAACTCATTCCAAACAAATGGCAGCAAAGATTTTAACAGAGACTGGTCGTTCGAACCCATCCCCGGCAGTGACTTTCGTCAGATGGAAAGGTTTCTTCCTCTGCCATATTCGGTGCAAAATTTTCGGGTAAACACTTCCCCGATGACCATGTCGGTCTATCCTCATGCGACCATCGCAAATGACCAATCACTACGACTCACTGAGCAATCATATGTCTCATCGTCATCTTTATCGCCACTTGTAGCCTTGGACAAGGCGTCCGGAAAAATAATGCTTGAGCAAGCGAATCCGGTAACAAGGTTACTTTTGTCCAGTCGAGCGTCCACTGCCAACAGCTCAGGCGAACCAGCAGTCAATATGAAGACTACATCAAGCAACATGACATTGTTGCAAGCCGACCTCCCAACTGACTCCCTCGAGCTGACATCCGTAAGTGAAGTGTCAAGTTAGCCTGCCAATGGGTGGAAAATCGTACCAGCAAACATATCACCGATTGTGGCGAAAGACAACCCATCAACTGACCAAACAGACCAAATGGCTAATTCACTTTGCTTGTTTACAGCCGAGTATTGTGCCAAGTGCTTGACATTTAAAAAATACAAGTGAAAGAGTGAGACAGTCTGAGGGTTGAGATCAGTTAAAGCAAATCTAATTACAAGTGGCAACAATCACAGATTAACTTCTAATTACGGAGCACAGTAACGCACTCATGTAAGTGCATCAATAATTGAGCAGTGCAAGTCACAGGCCGGCTCATTTGTACAATATACATTCATCCATAAACAAAGCATCAATGCATAACAGAAATCTCACAAACGACCAATAAATTGTTTTATTGAGCCTTAATGATTTTTCATTACCTCCCAACTGGGTGACAATGTGAGTGCCAATTTGGTATTGGGTCATCGTTGGTGGCATAACTCGAACACGTTGCAAATTGTACACCAGGACCGTTCGCTGATGGATCGTGACAGGGACGTGGTAGTGGCAGTTGCTAATCACCACACGCTGTCCCCCATCAAATAGGTCAGTGGTGAATGATTGCAAAAGTCAAATAGCCATTGCAAGTATAATCGAATTTATGACCAAACAGAGTGAATCGTAAATGTGGCAAAGCACAATGATTGCCAATAAACCAGCAAGCAGCTTAATAGCCTGTAATGGAAACTCAACCAAACAAGCGACCAGGCCAGAGATCATTATGAATGATTGGACTTAATTACACATACCGAAAGAGACCGAGCCCGATAAGCCATCTGCCCGTTATTTATGACAATCACTCAAAGACACACTTGTGCCGGGCAAGTGTACTGCACAGAAGTGCAAAACCCAAAGGTCGCATCAATACAGAACAGTTCAGCACTAGTGACTCACTAACTAGTAGTGACACAGGCAAATTTGAACAAGACACCAATGATCGATTTGGCTGGACCGATTGGACAAATGAATACATGAGCAACTTGACAAATTCTCCATGCAGTGTCAAAGAAACGATTGTAATGTTCGGTCAGTCATGCAGCAAAAGCAGCAACTGGGGTGAGTCGCCTTTGTTTTTGGCATGCAAAGAAGCCAACTCTAGGATGAGACTGGTTACTCTGTAAAAGACAAACAGGGAAGACTAGTCCAAGCAGTGCACAGCCAATAAAAAAACGCACCAAACGTTGATCGGATCGAAAGAAATGGTTGGAATGGTTTGGTGGCAATCTCGGTAATGGTTGCATGCAAAGATGCACATTATTCCGACAATAATTGTTGTGGTGCACCCAACAAGCCAAAGTGATCGGACAATCAATGAACGATCCGAGCTGAGATTCAAATAGAAGAGCATGCTAAATGACAATGCACAAATGTACTTTAACTTACTTAGTTCAGAAATGCGAATTTGCAACCAGATTTATTCTTTATTTATTCTTATTCAATAGGAGAAAGTTTACAATCAGTGAAAACAGAAAAAAATGATCACTGCAACAAATGTACAATCCAATGGACAGAGAGACAGTCATTAATCATCACTGGTCCCTGGTCAGTGCAAGATTAGCTCGTAGGTTGCGCGCAAAAAGAAACTAGTCTTCTCATTTGTCACCTCTTCAAAGTTATCAGTCAAATCCTGAAATAGAGGCAGCTTCTTTGGCTCGTTCCCTATTGAAATATAATTGAAAACAAAACAATTGCAAAAGTGAAACAAAATTAAACATACCAAACTTGGCAATGGTCAATTGGTAAAAGAATGACTGCTTGATAGGCACTTCGTAATTATCGGTGTTGAAGCTTCCCCAACTGACAAACGAGTCAAAATTAAAATATAAATAATAAATTCCACACAAAATGCAAGACGTACTCATCTTTAAGGAATGCTCGGCGCCAAATTTTAAGAATCACTTCTCTGTATGTTTGTAAGGAGAGATGCTTTTCGATCAATTCCGCAATCTCAAGTGCACGTTTAAAGTTGTCAATGTCCTCGTTGGGGCCTTCTACGCCAGAAGTGAGAATGTCTATAAGCTGTTCAGGAGCCAATACTTTCAGTGTATTGCGGTCTAAGCCGCGTTTTCTCAGCAGAGTCTCCGAAAGATTCTCTTGGAAGTTAATGAACTTAATCTGGTCATCAAAACCAGAATAATCGCAATTTTGGCTGGCAATCAAGGACAGCTTGCCCATACTGAGAAGTGTTTTGCGCCTTCCTGGGTAATTCTCCTCAAGCACTGCCAACTTATTGAGTGTAGAACTAGCCTCCTTGAATTGACTTAGGTGAATTTGGTGCAGCCAGTTCAGTGATTCGTGGTTGGAAAGGAAGTCGGCGAGTTTGTAGTTGTTCGATACGGTGGAGAGCATCTTTCCTTGTTTTCCCTCCTTGAGATACCACTCAAAGAGATGTTCCGAGAAGCCTTTGTTTGCAAACTGCTGGACGTATTGCTGCAACTGTTCTTGATTGTTCAATTCTTCGCAAATCTTGATCAATATATCAAAGTCCTCATACTTCTCAGCCAAAGAAGCGGCTCGTTCGTACTGTTTGAGACGCAATAAAGGCATTAGACAGTTGAAGCGATTGCTCTGGAAGGCGGATTTAAGCACTGAGTATTTTTCGTTCGATGCACTCAAGCAAGAGAGCTGAGAAGCGTAGCTGTCTAGAATGATATCAGACAAATCCACTATTTTCTGTCCAATCAAGTTGTATTTACATTCTTCGTTTGCGGCAATGTAAGTGTTTTGATCAATCGCCGAACATTTAATTAATAGATCAAACTGTTTCAGTAGGGTTTCACGGACACCAGAAACATGTTCTACCGACGACCAGGGGACATAGTCACAATCTGCGACAGCGGCAGACTGGTATATAGCCCCGTTGGCTTGTCTATATAAGCACACTTCAGAGAAAACACTTGTTATAATATCTGTGATTGGCAGGATTACACTCTGGCTCGTTTTCGAATTAGACTGATCTTGGCTTAGTGTCTCGCTTTCCAGTTCAATCAAACTCCAGAAAAGATCGTCAATTTTGGTTACTTCACGATAGAATAAGTCTTGAGGTGTCAAATGTGCCCTTTGTAACAAAACAATATTACGCTTTTCAAGAACTTTTCTAATGGCAGCCTCAAGTATTTTGCCAAACTTAATGTGTTGCTTTCGTAAGTTAAGCGAAACAATCAACTTTTCTGTATGCTCACATAGAACTAACTTTGAAGGAAGGATTGAGAGTGAAGTTGTCAGTGAAGTTAAAGCATCCCAGGCTCCTGTACTTTGCAAGAGCTCAATAAACAAACGATGGGTCATCAGTTTATCTTCAAGTTGATTGGTGATGATTACATAATTGATCGAGTTGCTTTCTTCACCTGAAAATGCGCCATCAACATTCATGCCATCCGAAATGGAAGCATGTGCCCAACGCGGATCTTGATGAGGAATTTGATCGCAAATATCTGCGCTCACTGCACAAACAACGTCATCTAGCTCGACATTGCTAGTTGGTCTTTGATTAGACGCAATCCACGGAAAGAGCTCTTTCACCATCAGCCCACTACGAGCCTATGAAAACAAATTAAAACGAATCACAATTAAAAGCTAACTAAAGCTTCACACATGTCTTTGAGAATGCACACCTTTTCGCCTTTGGCAAACAAATGTAGAGCGCGTTTCAACACCGAAAATTTGTCTGTGTTGTTTGAAGTAATAAATTCCCGATCAACAGCTGAAAGTTGCTTAGAAGAACTAAAAAATAAAATAAAAATAACGGTAAAATAAATTAGTTAAGACTAATCTCAAGTGTGCATAAATGGAGAATAGCAATAAAAGAGCACAGAAAATAATTTAGATAAATGGCAATCTTGAGAAATAATTCAAATAAATCTGTTATGGTAATTTGTCATTACTGGAATTATGTAAGAAACTAAATTACCTCAACGAACGGACAAAAATGCACTTACATTGAGTCGGGTTGATTCAAATGGATGGAAACGAAGCCCTTCTTGAATGTAAACAGAAGCGGACTTTGATTTACTGCCACCACACCAAGCAAATAGTCGTCGGATAATTGAAAGTCGATCTCTTGATCTATAATATCGTTCTCATCTTCGGAATCTAATGGGAAAGCAATGCTAATTATAGTTTGCTACAAGCTAACATAAACAAACTAATTCGATATTTCTTCGATGCTAAACTGCCACCACACTGCACGGTATACTCCTCCTTCCGAGTCTAGAGCTATTGCAGCTTAGTGTCATTAGTGATATTGTCCAGGGCTGGCGGTCATTTTCTTGAACCAATATTTGAACTTAAATCAAACTTAGCAATTAAATTATAAAAACAGGAACAGATTTAAGCCAAGGGGAAAGGGCCGAACGCTAACTAATGAATTGGAATGCAGATGCTACTTGGGCCAAATAGAATTAAAGCTAAGCAAACAAGCAGATTAATTTGAACGACAGCCAAACGAACCGATAAATATTCCGATCAAAAGTGAGCAACTTACGATTGATTCGATAAATCTTTGAGGAGTTATATATGTAACAGGCCTGGTGATCGTCCGCTGTGCCGGAAAGAATGCTCAAGTGTCGATGTTGAGTAGACAATAAAGAACCACTGTTCGAATCATTCGGTAGAGGATCATTGCCATCGAGAAGGGCGATGTTCGGAATTATTCTAAAGGACTTAAATATAGAACTCAATTCTGACTGCTGTTGTGATGAGAGTGATCCATCTGTAGTCGAAGTGAAAATTGTATTGTTCAGTGTAAACAGAGCAAAATAATTGTCGTTCGCAATGTCAGAATTGTTGCACATAACTAGCAGAACAACTTCATTTGACAGCTTCATTGCTAAGTCCAGTGGCCATAGTGTCAATTGATTGTGATGAGTGGTAGTCCTATTCTGTTCATTTAAATGTTCATTTTATATATTTATTTCATAATTCTTGTTCATTGTTATCAAACTTACCCAGAGTTTACTTATGAATGCTTCTTTGATATAGCGCTCCAAGTCAATCTCAGCCAAAAGCTGTAAATATATAAACTCAATATGTTGAATGTTATAAAAACATCAAAGAACTAACATTTTCACTGTCGTTATCGTCGATTTCCCACTTTTGAATAATGCAATTAGATAAAGAAAAGATGAACAATGGAAGAACTTCGTCAGTGTCGTCCTGCACATGATTTCGCACTATTCGAATAAGTTGTTTTGAATCAGACTGATGAGTGGTAGGTAAAGATCCAAAGATAAAAGAACTAACTCTGCGCCCAATTCCAGACAAAATGCCCTGAGGCGTCTTCAGAGTGCGACATAAAATAAGCGCAGTCCCGAGATCAGCTTGATTAGTATCCAAACAAATGTGCACCAAGGAACTGGTGGTAGTGCCCAGCAAACACCCAAGTGGCTGAATGTCAATCAAAGAAAGACATTCTTGACCTTGCAAGTCAGCTGTCACAATAGAATCTATCACGTTGCTTTCCTGGGAAATGTTAGGCCAGTACCGAATAGCACCTTCTGGCGATACTGCCAACGCCGAAGGAAATTTGTTCTTTTGCTCAAACGAACTTAAAACGCAAATTAGCTCGGCCTTATGAGCGATATCGCTTGGAGGCAGTAAAAGTTGGTAACACTTGGAAGCCTTTGGTTTGCCAATAATTGCAGAGCAATCTTCGAGATAACGCCAAACATAAAGACGCCGACCACTAACGAGCCAAGCCCAACCAGAATCGGAAATTCTTGCAGTCAAGTTCTTCAAATCTAAAATTAAAAGTAAATAAAATAAAACTTGTAAAAGTGAAATGCAATTTTAAATTGAACTATTCTCATTAATATTAATGAGGCAGATTGATACCGTCTTCTTGAGCAGGTACGGGATAGTAATCGAAATAAAAATTGTCTTCCTACTGATGAAAAAGTGAACTATCACACAGAAATAGTGAAAAGTCAAATGAAAAAATTAAACAATCTCAATTGAATTGCAAATAGTTCAGCGTATTAACATGGAAATGCATTCAAATAATAATAATCTAATTGTGATGAATTGCATTTGCAATTGACATTTTATCATAAATATAAATACGGCACACATGTTTGCTAGCAGCAATACGAAACAAAATATTTCATTTAAATTCATGAATCAAGTTGAGTTCAAGAAAAATAGTTGCTATGCTTAAAAAAAGTGACATAAAATTGCTTCATGTTCTAAGAACTATTAAAATGCTAATTATCTTAATTAGACTGGGTAGAATAGAATTACAATTGTAATCACTGCCAAGACTCATGAGGAGAAAATTACACTACACTGAGCAGATTATAAAGAAAGGCCAAAGAGAGAATGTCACACTTTCATGAAAATTGTCGTTTGATGCTCACTCGAACGAATACCACCTAGTAATACTAACTAGTAAATTAGTTATCTCTCATTTATCGGTGAGATTGCACTAGTTAAATTCATCGAAACAAAATTAATCAATTAATTAGGCAAGACAGCGACTAATTGAGCAAGTGTTTTCCATTACAATTACTATAACACAACGCTGTATGTCAAATTTCCTATTTCACCAGGCAAAAATGCATACAAAATGCATTCTAACAAACTACTGAAGTGGATTAAAATGAAAGAGTTGTTTAAAAAGATTGACAGAAAATGTGTTTGCATATAAATATAAAAATTGAAATGAGAAATAACAATACAAAAAAGTAATAGACCAAGAAAAAGGTTAAGTTAATATAAATATAAATAAGAGTTGCTTGACAGAATAGACACGCTTCAATACCATCCTCAGATGGAGAAATAAAAGTGTGGGAAACAAAGCAGCTTGATATGGTTATGAATAGAGTCGATTGGCAGAATGCACTGGCATGGAAAAACTTATGAACTGTCGGCAAAATGATAAAGCATCACTTAGCATTATCACTTGATGGTCTAATTAATAATTAAACATTAATTAATAACTGCGACGGGGAATACCAAAAAGAGTAATAATGAATATATGGCGTCTGGCGTCAAAATAGTTTGGCCAAAATGGATGCGAAAATACAAAAGCAAATAAATAATGAATCGATAGAGCTCGAGCACACTGCGACATAACATTGAAAATAGACTAAAATTTAAATAAAAATTATTATTTTAAACAGAACCTATAAGTTCAATAGAACAAAATAAAAAGTGTAGGCTGTGTTCCTTACAGGAATTGCTGGATGTGTGTATAAATCAGTGCCATGTCAGAAGCCATTCAAACTATGTAAGTAATGAATCGACCAGACTCAATTGGCAATGGCCAACAGAGCCCTGTGTGGTCAAGTATTGGCAGAGCTGCTTCGATTGTAAATCAGTTGTAGTGAATGCAATCAAGTGTGAATCTGTTCTATACGATTGCAAAATTGAATCTACAAAACTTAAACCACTTAAAATCTATTGGCGCGTGGACAAAGTAAATGAAAAAGAAAATGTGTGGCTCATGAGTCATGACACAAGGTGCAATGCGCCGGTAGTAATCGACACTTTCTAACCGAACTTTGTCCCTTTGCCATAGATCGATGGCATTTAGCTTAGAATTGAGTCATCGAATTGCAAACAAACGAGAGGAGAATCTATGAAACAATGGCCAAGGAGGACAAAACAAATTACAAATTGGAATCGGCTCGTTCAAAATAAATAAATACAATGCAAGACAAATATTGACAGCCTTAATGGAATTAGACCAACACGGCAAAGGGCATGGAATATAGTCGACATTGTCGCATGCATTAGATCAAGAGATACTTTTCCATAGATCAGCTCTGAAACTTTCAATAATTGAGTTCCTTTTCACAGAAAAAGAAGCCTCATAGAAAGCATATATTCTGTTTAGACTCAGTTTCAAGAGAAAATCAAAAAATCTATAATGACAACAGTGCAATGAAATCGTTAACAGGAAAAGAAATCAAAGCGTGATTTTGGACAAACAGATTTGCGGAAAAAAGAATGGGAGCAAATGAGGACAAATAGATTCAATGACGACAATGAGTGCAATGCAAACGATCTGTAAAATGACAAGGTTGCTTTTCAAATTAAAATGTCTTAGTTGGGAAAAAAGTAAAACAAGTCCATTAAGGAGCCATTCATTACCAATATCCAGCCAGCCATCCTACTCGCTTTCGTCAACAAAATGACGCTCAATCCCATAATGCCGGGTGAATTACATTTATTCAGTTCAATTCAAATAAAAGTTTAATTCAATGATTATTAAACTCAAATTGCTAACTATGATGAAGTGCAAACATCATCGGCTACCAAATAAAATGTCAATAAAAGCTATAGAAATAAAATTTAATAACTTAGCAAAACTGATTAAATGTAACCAAGCAAATTCTTCAACTCAAACAAAATCAAATTTAAATAAATTAGTTTTTGAATTGAGTATTAATTGATTATAAGCATGAAAATTTTAGCTTTGACTAATATTTTCGAAAATTGAAAGCACTCCTATAAAACATTAGCATTCAGTAAAATACACAAATTATATTAAATAAATTGGAATTAAAAAAATATCAATCTGCTAAATGAATAAATGACTGAATGCATAAATTTTGGATAGAATATTGGATAGAATTAGCAATAATATATTATTTTATTCAATTAATATTTAAGGTATCATTATATACCTAATGATAATAGAAAAAAATTAAACTGGCTATATTGAATTTTATTGTCTAACGATATCAATCACAAATTCGCAAATTATGTAAGTTTTTATTTAGAGTCAAGTAGATTTTTTTGTGAAAACTTAAAGTAACTAATTTGAAATAAAGGAATTTCGTTAAAATGTCTGAATAGATGAACAAATTTTCATGTGGATATTAATCGTGAATAACTTAATAATAATAATAATATAACTGAAATAACTTACTAGACGCGGATAGAGCTTCAATGACCCGGTATGGAAGTACTGATGAATTTTGTTTTAGCGTTAATGACGCAGTGTTCACATTGCTACAGATAATATTAAATTATTAATTTATTAAGAAACAGGCACAACTTACTAAAATGAGTTCAAAGTAGCATTGGACTTAATGGACATATTCGACGAGGTCCGATACAATGACATTGGAGATGAAAACTGACTTTGGTTGGTTTGCTGAGATGAAAAGTTAAGCGAAGACCAACCAGTTGGAGAGTTTGAAAAGGCGTCTTCGTTCATTGCTCAAATTGAGTGACAGTACTGAGTGAAATATTCAAGTAGATCCACCAAATTATCCAATTGACACGAGTGAAAGGCACAAAACAGTACCTCGCGTGCAGAGCAAACAATGTGACAAGTTAGCGGCAAATTACACCATCGATGAATGGTCTTTCCAAAATGTGCATGAAAAAGCTTCGATTGTGTCATGCGGCCCACAGATGCTCCTGCTCACAGAAGAGATTACTCTATAATGAAAGACTGACAGTTGACTACTTTTAAGGACCAAAATTGATATAGCAATACATTTGTACATTTGCTTGTTTGGGTAAGCAATTGCTATTAGCGTTAACGCTCATAGTGAAAATCATTTGTGCTATCCAAACTTTACAAAGATGGTTACACAAAATGACAAAGACCGTGTCACCAAATTGATGGGCGAGAATCTTTTAAAGGGATATACTTTACTTGACGAATACTGTCGAGTATGTCCGGTAAGGCCCTCAATGACTTTATTGCAAGACAATTTTCATCTCTTTTTGTAGACTCCTTTGATGAAACGCAAAAATGAAGATTCGTTCTGTGTTTACTGTCGAGATGTCAAAAAGAAAGGTATACTACTTGTTGTATTGCAATGAATAAACTTTCATTTGTTAAGATTCGTCAAATATGGACATTGAAGTTGAAACATCTACTCTAACTACTTCGGCAGCCAAAACAGTCGACATCACTACAAACCATTTTGCAATGACGAAATCATTGGAATTTGTAATCGAGAGTGCTTCCCGCAAATTGGTTTGGTTATCGAGCTCGCTGCAAGAATGCACCGATTTAAACCAAATCCTCCAACTGAACCAAATAATACAGAGCACAATGGACTCATTAGAGAGAGCATCCAAGTTACTTAATTCACAATAAGTCGCATAACTTGATATATATTTTATTTTATTCCATTCTTGAGCACAGAATGTGTGTATATATATATGTTCATATTTGTACGATTGTAAACTATATAATAAATTAGAGACAATTACACAAAACCGAGATTATAAGTTAGCATAATAACATTTAAAAACGGGATCCCGACAGAGAAAAACACAATTTAAAAACAAATGGAAACTTGCCATCTATAACAAATAAATAAGAGGTAAACAAAAAAGGTAATTTTGATCAAATCTTACTTGGATTAGGAATCGAAACATGGTTACATATGATCAAAGCTTCAACGGCGCTGGCGATGGTTTCAAATTGAATTAAACCCGACGAACTTCTTTCAGCTATAAATTTTATATTAGGAAAAACGATCATTAGCTTTTAGTGAGCTTTAAATTTCTTACTTTTCTTACTTTTCGACTGGAAAAATTTTACGCTAATAGGTTTATTGTTAGGACAATATTCGTCAAAAATGTTCATGATATCTGTGTCGGAAATTCCATATGGAGCATTGAAGAAATGCAAAACATCAGCGGGGTGTGAAATGCGATTTTTCAGAGCAGATTCAGGATTGGTGAAACGATTATTTCGATTGCCCATAAAATCTTTGAATGAAGGTGTTCCATCAGGAAGCTCAAATGGTTGCTTAACGTCATTCAAAAATGCTTGTTTGGAAAATCCTAATTGCAATTCATGACCAAAAAAGGATACTTTATTCAATGATGCAATAGAACGCTCAACGGAGCCAGAATCGCCCATCTGAACCATGGCACAACCTTCTTTGCTTTTCAAATATTTGACCTGCAAAAGTTCATGTCAAAATAGAAATATATAGAAATTTAAAATACATACTCGAACAACATTGCCATATTGGCACAATAAATTAAATAATTTGTCGCAATTCATCATTTGATGATTTAAACCATAAACCATAAGCACAGCCCCTTGTTGAGGTTGGCCTTGCTGAGTAACCGGAGTTCCTTGAATAAGTGGAGTCTGACCAGGATAACCTGAATTTGGAATAGTTCCCAAAACGCCTTGACGATTATCTCGATATCTTCAAATAAAATAAAATATATAAATATATAAATCAAATAATTAATAACATACGCATCACCGGGTTGAATATACGAGTCAGCCATGTATGGAGCCGGATGACGAGAAGTAGTGGCATAAGCATCATGATGACTATAAGGATCTGATATCGACCAGAAAAAGATGAACAAAGGTTAGAACTTTGCATTCAATATGGCGTTTCATCACAAATATCACCTATCATATCTATAATAAAAGAAAATTAAAAGTAAGTAAAGAAGTTGTTGAAATCATATGAGCAGGCTCGTTTAGAAGTGCAGGCCTACCATCAGTGACTGGCATCTTTCCTGAAAAATAAAAAAAGAAATTGTAAATACATTTGTTTGACATATCATTGTAGTATTATAGTAATTTATGAATACAATAATGATGTTTTTGTTAATTTATGTTCTTTCAGTTTTATGGTATTATGGTTTTGTAAATTTGGATGTTTTTACACAATTAATAAGCATATGAATGCATATAATGTATATATAGTTTGGAAATATAAAATCAACTCTTCTAAATAAAAATAAATCTCTCACCTAGTGCAGGATTGGTATAGTCGAAGCTTTCGTGATCGTTCTTGTAAACGTTCAGCCGCTGGGGCTAATTGTAAATAATGGATTGGTGTTGATTGATTTTGGTATGGTCAAGTGGTAAGAAGTTTGGTTGTTTAATTGGTAAGTTTGTTGTGATCGTGGTGGTAATGTTCGCGATAATTTGGATTGGTTAACATGTTGATTGGAATGTCGATTATATAGATAATGAAACAAGAAGAAAATTATTACAATAATATACTTCACTCTACTTGAAAGCGATCTTTCTACGGGTTTAGATTGAATTAAAAATAGGTATATTGTTTCGATAGACTCGCATGTTGTATTGTATGATTGCTTTCGGTGAAGTGAAAAAATTAAATGTTTTTGAATGAATACCTTTGCATATTCCACTCGAAGAGTGCAGCAGCCTGAGTAGATGTCACATCCATTTAGAGCATGCTTTGCCCTTTTTGCTGAATCAATCGAATCGAATTCAACCATAGCTTGGATTCCGTTCTTCTTAAAAATAACAATACGCATTACTTTGCCGTTTGGCGAACAAATTTGATGAATGACATCCTTAAAGAAAAATATAATAATAAAATCTAAAACATTTGGTTAAGTTTCTAAATGTCATACGCAAGTAATTGGATATGCCGGGTTTATCACCGTAAGTAGCAAAATGTGATTCAATCGGTCATCATCTCTATAAGTCAGTAACAAAAAATTTATTATTAAAAGAAAAAAGAAATGACATGTGTCCAAAAGTTTAATTTACCTTGGCATTCCAGAATAGCGAGAATTTGTATGGCCAAAGTAGCTATTATTGGCGTTGAAATTGCGGTCCTGTTGGAAAATTGTGTAAGCGTGCTGACAGCTTGTGTTGACAAAGCTCACTTGATCTGTCTTGAGACGTTTAGTCGGATGGCCATCGTAAGCAGCAGTAGCCATTTTGACGATTAAGATATAACAGTGAGAGCAGAGTGGAGTGGAGTTGGGTCGACAGGTAGAATTCGGTCCAGGAGACGAGGACGAAATAGAACAGGGCGAGACGCCGAGGACAATAGCCGGAATCGACTACTCGGGCAATAATGCTCCCAAGTGCGCATGCGCACTGAGAGACGGACTCGGTCTCCAACATCGATATATCGATGGTCCGGAGAGGGAAATTCGAATTTGACAATACAAATGACAGAATACAAATGTAAATGTCCATTTATCTTGGCAAACTTGGCGTGATTGGTTGGTTGATTGTGACACAAAAGCAAACGCTTCGTTTTATTACAATCAAGCATGAGTTCGCATTCATTGTTGAGTCTTCGCCGAAGTGATTCCTCAAGGATATTTTCAAGCTCACAAGTGAATCCACAGTCAAGTCAAGTTCTACACCAGTTGCGAGTAAAAATCTTCTGTGGTCTTCACAGTCCGGCTGGCATCTACAGAGTATACCATCTCTTCTTTTTATTGCTCATCGTTGTCAACTGTTTTGTAATAAACCTTGTGATCGACTTTGATTTGAGTAAGCCAAAACAACAAGAACTGGTGCTGGTGATGGCTTTTATCGATATTATCTTGGTCGTCATTTTTATTCTCGAGTTGGCTCTACGTTTGTTTGCGGTAAACTGCATTGAAGACTATCATGGTTTGTTTGGCATTTTTAAATACTTTCGAGAGTACAAGTTGGCTCGTTTATTTGATATATTTTGCATCGCAATTTTGCTTTCGTTTTTGTGCATGCAACACAAGGTAGCAAGCAACGTCAAGACCCATACTGACCTTCGAATTCTGCACTTATTTTTAATGTTTCAAGTTTACCGCACGTACTTAAAGGTATTCTTGAATTTTGCCAATGTGGTGCGAGAAAATATTCGACTGATTGTCATGAGCATATCTTTGTATATATTGGCGCTCATATTAATATCGTATATCGTATATTTCCTTGAATTCACCTCAAATTCGGAAATTAATTCAATATTTGACAGCACCTGGTTTAGTTTTGTCTCACTTGCCACCATCGGATATGGCGACGTCACCATCAAATCTCAACTCACCAGAGTGCTCACAGCATTATTTATCATGTGTGGCTATTGTATTTTCTCTTTGCCCGCATCAATTGTCGGTTCTGCTATGGCAATGAAATTACAAGAGAAACGTCAAAAAATACTTTGCCTCCACCCAGCAGCTAATTTGCTGCAAAAAACATGGCGATACTATGCTATTCACAGAATTACTAACTACTGGTCAAAGTTTGCCCTTAAACAGAACGAACAGTCCAATTCGAGAACTTTCAATAACAAAGAAAAGTACGTACTCTACTTCATCTGTAAAGTGTCATTTCTGCTTGCCCAAAACCGTTTTAAATATGCCAACTTGGTATATACTACAGGCAGTGTCCCTATGCAATACGTCGATCTACAACGAAAAATTGAATTGATCAATGCTTTGGTGAGGAAAAACAAAGGAAAGATTGAACTTCTTAATAGTGAGCTGAGAAAAATCTACCAAAGTCTATTAGAGAGAAAGAGAAAATTGAAACAATTCAAATCCTCATTACTGGAGAAGCAAAATTTAAATTAGAAAATAACGACTGATCTAATAAACAACAATTATTAATAAAAATAATTCACATTAAAAATTAACATTAAAATGCATTTCATAATGTGCATTTACAGGTTGCATTGGACAGCGACAATTGTCCATTGAGACATTTGCACCACTTTACAGACTAACTTCAACGCGATTTATCTATTTAAACCACCGGGTACATGGGAGGCGGTATGAAGTTGTCTGATCATGTTTTGTAAGCCTGACATACCGCCCATCTGTTGCAACACTCGAGGGTCAATCATTCTGGCCATTTGTTGGTTAAGCTTGGCCATTTGAGCAGGATTTACATTTTTGGATAAATCGCCACTCTTGAAAAGGCCTTTAATACCTCCCATCTTCTTAACTACAGCCGCAAATTTGGTGTATTGGGAAAGTAATTCTTGCACTTCGCGTTGAGTAACTCCGGCTCCTCTTGAAATGCGAACTATCCTAGTAGGTTGTTTAGAAAACAGCTTGGTACCCTCACGAGAATCGAGTTCAGAGTCACTCATTGAGTCCATAATTGTCATCATTCGCTTTAGCCTAGACATTGATTCTGCTTCAGAAGTGCACTTAGAAAGCTCAGCTCCAAATCCGGGAATCATGTTGAGAATTTGGTTAAAAGGACCCATTTTCATAATATTGGTAAGTTGTTCATACATGTCGCGAAGAGTGAATTCGCCGTGTTTCAGTTTTTCAATTAATTCTTCGTTGTCGTCGAGTTTCAATTCGTTGACTTTGTCAATTAAACCTTCAATATCTCCCATTCCGAGTAATTTTGAAATAAATGGCTTTACTTTGAATGGCTCAAATTCGTCAATATGTTCACCAGTACCGATGAAGATGATTGGAGACTTAGTGGCGGCAACGGCACTAAGTGCACCACCACCTTTGGCGTGACCGTCCAATTTGGTGACAATAATGGCTCCGACATCGACTTTACTTTTAAAGGCCCTAGCTTGAGCTTCACAAGCCTGACCGATGGATGCATCCATAACATACACGATGAGGTTTGGCTGAACGGCAGCTGAAATTGCTAACATTTCTTCGAACAGAGAGCTCTCTTGCTTATGCCGACCACTCGTATCAACAATCACAATCTCGAAATTTTCATTTGTGAATTTTTCAACGCCCTCTGATGCAATGACGACAGGGTCCGATTCAGTATATGAACCATAGAATGGAATTCTTGCTTTTGTGGCATTTTGTTTCAATTGGTCAAAGGCACCGGCACGAAAGGTATCCGCACAAACTAAGGCGCATTTCCATCCTTTCCGCATGTAATGGTAGGCCATTTTGGTACAAGTGGTAGTTTTACCAATACCTTGCAACCCGACAAACATGATAATATTTGTTTTTCCTTTGATAGGTTGCCACGCCTTCACTCCAGGATCTAGTAGTTTTACCAATTCTTGGAAAACGGCCATCATAATCATGCGCCGCTTATTAAGACCTGCAGCCATCTCATCAAAGTCGATAACGGATCGTACATTTTCTCGTAATTGTTTCACAAGAACAATATTAACATCAGATTCAATAAGGGCAGCACAGATTTCTTTCAGCATATTATCCAAAACTTCCTGGTTAATTATGGTGGCATTTCCCAGCGACCTAATGGCCGTGGTAATTTTACGGCCCAAATCGGCTAAAACCATTTTTGCTTTACTTTGTGTAGTGAAATTACTTCAAGGCCAAATAAGAGTGCACCAAACTTTAAATATAAATGGAAGACTGCAATAAAAGAATGATTCAGTAAGGTAGGGCCAAAGGTGAATCTAGGAAAACAAACAATGCTTGGTGGGCCGTGAAGAATAGGTTGAATCGATGACTTGCCAGACGTGGATCGTTTGCCACCGAGCAAAACACAGATGTGGCACACTCACTTGA
The DNA here is from genome assembly GCA_023373905.1 of Rhizoglyphus robini. Lineage (NCBI taxonomy): Eukaryota > Metazoa > Arthropoda > Arachnida > Sarcoptiformes > Acaridae > Rhizoglyphus > Rhizoglyphus robini. Next base: position 3,148,368 of record JAKIJQ010000012.1, on the reverse strand, counting down.
CGTGCACTTCCACTGCGCACTCTCTTCTGTCGTCCATTTCCACTGGGGTAACAGACGAGGTGCAAATGGGCTTGGTTTGTTTACATCTTCAATGGTTTCATCAAGGCTTCTCGGTCACTCACTCGGCCCATTGGACACATTGCTCAATCGCACTCACTTCAAAACAGTCTAATTTGCCTTTTGATTGTCCCGCGCCGTGTTTGGTTTGAATTTGATCAATTTGGAATGTGCATCTGAGTTGTAGTGCGTCTGAAAGTGTCTTAAATGGAGTGGCCTACTTATGCTTCACTAGAGAGGCTTGTTCTGAGAAAGGTCAGATCTGGCACTGAACTGAGTGTCCAGCAAAGTCCAAGTGACTCGCAACCACTAGAACAAGTGCATCACTGATTGCCGCCAAAATGACCACGATTAGCATGCCAAGCACTATTGCGCACTATTGTCCGCCTAACTGAATCCGTCGTAGTGAGCTCTACCGCCCGTGAATGCCACTACTATCATTTGACTATATTGCTATCCAATGCAAGTTCTTTTATCTCTTGCTATTCTGTTTCGGCTGCTTCTGTTGACTCAAATCGCTGCATCAGATTAGTGTGTGTATGTGCTCGTGCTTTGTTTGTTGTTTGTTTGCTGTTGGTGCATTCAACGGTTGAATTTCAACCCAACACAGCCAACGAAAGCTTATTACCACTTCCTCCCTTTTTGCTACTTTTATATTCTCAATCTACGAATTCACCATTGAAGAAAACTACAATTATCTACTCACTACCAAACTTGCAATTGAATTAATTTTTGAAAAATATTTTGTTCATTTTTTCTGATGAAAATATGTTGCCTTGTGGAATATTGAAAACTAACTCAGATTCGGACTTATTTTACCAACTCTCCCATTAATTGGAATCGATTAATAACATACTTTACACGTCATATGGTGCATGGTGCACACTTGTCTGCTATTAGGTGTTAATAATCTTTTAGGCAAATTAACAGGAACAAGTCATTCGTGAAATCGCGAATGATGTCAATGTTTTCTGTTCTTTTGTTTCCTTTCACTTTTTCTTCTCTACCGTTGCCTTTGTCAAAAACTAGTCGTCTGTTCTAATTGAAGTATACTAATTGCAATATGTGACTTGCACTACTCGACATTCTCAATATCAGTACAACACTTATCAAGCATTGATTGATTGGGTGAGAAATTCAATCGACCACGTATCAAGTCTCGCTTCAATGATGAATGCAAACTCAATTCTATACAGTGAATTATACGTTTGGTTCATACAAATTAAAGCATTTTATCCCGATTGGCCAACAACTCATTGACACTTGAACTCACCAGATAAAATGAACATTTATGGTCCAGAGTGATTCTAATCTATATCTATATCTTTGGACATATTGAAAATTTAAAAAATAAACTGAAATGGATCTCATTCTAGAGCAAGATAAATTGTCTAATTTAAACAACAACAACAACACTCTGAACAACAATAATAATATAATTAATAATAACCCGGTTAAAGGACTCAAAGATGGAAGCCCTACTATGAAGTCATTAGTGAAAGATAGTTTTGACAATAATAATCATTTGACAGATAATAGTCCAATTTCGGTGTCGCCCACCATCAGTGAGACCATTTATGAATTTGGAAGTCATTTCGAAAACCCTTCTCATGTCATTAGCGAAAAGGTTTGCCGCTATTGAATAATTTCATTTGATAACTCATTTGATAATGTATTTCCCAGGTTCAAAATCTGGCATCTCAGATTTATAATGAGCTGCAAAAGATTATGAATCGATGCAATGACGATGAAGATGCAGTTGGTGGCTTAATGCCTCTTATTGTCAATGTGTTGGAAAGTCTCGATTTGGCATTGATAGAAAATCAACAACTTCAAGTTGAACTTGAACTTTGCAAAGATGACAACGAACAGTTGGTCTCGGCGTTTGAGAAGGAAAAACAAAACAAAAAGAAAATTGAACAGCGATTGTTTGAATTTGAATTTTCTACCGAAGAAGAGAAGCAACACTACCAACAGAGGATAGATTCACTTGCAAATATAGTGAAGATGCTCGAATTGAAGGCTAAAAATGCGTCCGATCATTGTAAGTGTTTAACTTGTAATGCTTTTCTTTAATTTTATTGTCTTTTATCTCATTTTAGCATCCAGACTTGAAGAAAAGGAGACTGAAATGAAAAAAGAATATAATAAAGTACACGAACGTTACACCGAATTGTTAAGAAGTCATTGCGACTTGATGGAACGCGTTAAGATTATGTTTGGCAACGATGAAGGAACTTCCTCCAACAACATGTCCAGTCTTACGAATTTATCTGGTACATTGAGGGCTAATTTACAAAAGTTTGGTTCAAATGAGGATGCAATTTATAGTGAAACATTCAATGTCACTTCAAACGAATCAAGTGAACCTCTGTCCATTTTGCCCCAAAGAAATGATACACTCGCAAACTTGATTCCTCGACAAGCTTGGATTGAAACTGAAATGTCGTATGATGACACCAACACTATTCTAGAAGATGTCGAAGAGCTTCAAAAAGATAAAGAGAAAGACAAAGAAATGCGAGACCGAGACCATAGCTTATCAGGTATGTAATGTTATGTCTTGATTTTGAAAGGCTTCAACCTACTTTTCTATCGAGTATCATTGACAATTTTGCTCCCTCTTTTATAAGAACATTTCTTTTCATGCAATCACAAAGGGAAATATGTTCATCCCTCGGAATATGCTACCAATGTCACCGAGAATTTGCTTTGGTTCTTTTCCTTTTTTCCGTTTTATCTTCTTTTTTTGCTTATTGAAGAATCAAGCTAAACTAAAATGACTAACTAATGTTTTGTTTTTAATTCGCTTGCTTTATTAATCAAGTCACCGAGAATTTCTTTGGTAATTATTTTTGTGTATTGTATAAAATTTTCACTAATTCACCGAGAATTTCTTTGGCATGGAAAAAGAAATTGAAAATTTAATCACAGAAAATAACGAATTGCTAGCTACCAAAAACGCCCTTAACATTGTGAAGGATGATTTAATTGCCAAAGTGGACGAATTGCAGAGTGACTTAGCTATGTGCAAAAACGAAATTCAGCAACGAGAAGCTGTTCAGGAACGACTAAAGTCTCGAATTAGTCAAATTGAAGAAGAATTGAAGAAAAATAAAGAAGAATTGGAAGAAACCAAACAGAAATTGACGGCACTGAAAGAAGTACATTACCTAATTAAACGGCTATTTCCACTAATGATATTTATTCTTAGGATGATGAAGAAGGCGTACCAATTGCTCAACGAAAGCGTTTTACTCGAGTTGAAATGTCTCGTGTTCTTATGGAGCGCAACAGTTACAAAGAGAAATATTTCGAATTACAAGATGCACTTCGTTGGTCTGAACTTAGTCGTGCCACTAAAAATGATGATAAACGATCTGCTATTTGGAAATTGTACGTTCTTTCTTAATACTTTTATTTGCTTACTGTTCTTACTGTGTTTAACGATAATTCCTACATATTCCTGGCTAATATTTACTAATTGATCTATATTTTTTCCTAAATGCATTCAAAAGAGGAAAAAACTGGATTGGGTAACTTAAATACTGCTTTCTTGCCTATCTGTCTAGAGATGATCTTGTAGATCTTTGAGTACCCAATTTGAGGAATTTGTTTATTAATAATATATTTATTTAAAGTTTCAGCAACTTTTTCAACCCGAGTCCACTTTCTGCATCAGGTGCTCCAATGTCTAGCAGTCCGAATGCGGCCTCACCTGCCCCCAATTCTGTTCCTGCAATTCGTTATTCGGCCAATCCTACAACTACTCCTGCATTGGAAGCAATGCGCAGACGAGCTAGAGCACAGCAAAATGGTGATTTAGTATTGATGATGGACTCCGATCTGAGTTCAGAAAGGGCAAGAGCTATGAAAAATGTGAAAGCACACGTCACTAGATCCGGTAGTGGAGACCGAATTCAAGCTTATGGCTGGAGCATTACTGGAACATCCACTTCGAAGTGAGTACAATTGGACCATTACCATTCTGACCATATATTTTGTTTTTTAATTTCAGTAATTCTGAGACTAACAAGAATTCGTTTAAGAATGCTTCCGTACCTGTCCCTATATATTGTCGACCATTAGGTGGTGAAGACATTGGAATGAAAATATGGTGCGCCACTGCTGTCGATCTAACTGGTGGGGAAGCTGGCTTTCCCACTTCAAATGGTAACCCATTTATTAAATATTATATAAAGCTTTTCTAACAGGTTTCTTATAGATTCATCTAGTGATGAAATTAAAAACGAACGAAGAAATTCTGATTCTTTGGCAGATTTAGAATGCGAAATCAACGAAGCAATAAAGGAGCAAACCAATAATCTCAATAGTGATCAACATTATTCGGCATTTGTTTGGATTTGCAGCGTTAGCCACTCGAAAAGTAAAGTCACTATTGTGAACATTCGCAGCAATCCTGGAGAAGTTTTAGACTCATTTTTCATTAAGACACATTTACTTTGTATTGCCTCTGTACCTGGAGCAAAAACCAACGATTTACTTGGCACTGTAGATATTTGCATTGATGACACCAGTCCTGAGCTAAAACTAAGTTACCGCAAACAAAGTGTGGATATTCAAATAGCAAATTCACCGGCATCGGAAAGGAAATCTGAGATGACCACAAGTCAAACTTCGAGTGAGAATAACTTCGAAGCCAGTCAGATCAGAAATAAGATCGTTCAAAAAGAGAACGATCCCACCGAAAAGGACGACATAACACTTGTATCAGGTGTTTCCACCCCGATCAGTGTAGCTGATTCAACATTACTTTTGTCAGGGCCAGCTCGCAGTGTGACTTTGGAAAAATTGACCGAATATGTCGCTTACACACAGCCTCCCTCTCCAACAAATTCTTTGCCTGAAGACTTTGCAAGTGATAATAACAAAAGAACACCTTCCGCCGCTTCTTCTTTGCCGGTGCACCCAATGTCTACCCGTCTTCCAACTATGTGGCTTGGGGGACAGAATGGAGTGCTCTATGTTCATTCGGGAATTGCTCAATGGTCACATTGCATTGCAACAATTCATTTAGCCGATTCTATACTGCAAATAATTCATTTCCGTGGTCGAGTTTTCGTGGCTCTGGCTAATGGCCAGTGTTGCATCTTCATTCGCTCTGAACAGACAGGTTTGTGCTTAATAGTTAGATTGTGATGTGTTTGTAATGTTGTTTGTATCAATCAGGCGAATGGAATTTTGACCAATACTATGTCCTCGATGTGGGCATTTATTCAGCGTTCAATTCTAGTAATTCAAGTCCTACCTCATCAACCGATTCAAAAACAAGTACACATTGTCAAACTGCGCTTTATTCGATTCGTTGTCTCGAAGTTTGCAAGGACACAGTTTGGCTAGGTTATCGCAATCTAATATTCATTGTGAACACACGGACTTTTAAAGTGATTCATTCCTTTGTGGCACATCCTCGCAAGGAAACATATGTACGCCAGTTAGCCGCATTAGGTGATGGAGTTTGGTGCTCTTTTAGACTAGATTCTACACTGAGGTTATACTCTGCATTCAAGCCTTACCAACACGTCCAAAATATTGACATCGAGCCTTATGTCAGCAAGATGGTCACCCCCAAATCATTCAATTTCGTGCGAATAACTTCATTACGAGCCAGCAACCACCGTCTTTGGATAGGCACTTCCAATGGAGTCATTCTTTGCCTACCTTGTGTCCGATCTGAGAACGAAACTGGTCAGGGCGGACTAAACAAGAAAGTAACCACTAATGCTTCCACCGGGTCCCTAGCCTTGAGCTCATTCATGCCTTTGTGTGATGTATCTACCATTCAGCTCTCTTTTCACGGCCACAAGGACAATGTCAAGTTTTTCGTGTGCACAAACAACCTCATTCTTAGCGGTGGCGAAGGATATGTCGACTTCAGAATCAGTGACACCGAAGATGGCGCCTCCTTGTCCAAAGGTGACCGATCCCACCTGATCGTATGGGAAATAAACTCATAATTATATAGTCCCAGTCAATCGAACCCAAAGTCATCAACCTGAAAGTATCGCAACCAAAAATACTTGTTATACATTATATTGAGTCTACCTGTATATTTCTGATTGATATTTTGTTATTGTTTTGTTTTGCTTTAATTTATTTTCCAACCAATGTCTTTACATATATTGTCGATATTCAATGCGTTATCTTTCGATGTGAAATAAAGCACATCATATGTTCAAGTCTGGTCTGTTTGCACATGTACAGCTACACTGGACGTGACAAAGCGAATTTGCATCACTCGGATTGACGCGGTTGCAATAAGCAGACTTGGTGTGCGAGCCACAATACCATACCTCCACCTGTGCATTGTTCGTGTGTACAGTCATACCGAAACACCGTTCTACCGACTGTTCATTACCAGCCTGTTGGCCCCCAACATGTGTTGGGGTATCTATCCCCACAACTCAATCCACCCGTGCTGGTCACTGTTGCACTTGGCGCTACCTCTACGCCTTAATCGCACCATCCAGTCCGATCAACTCACTAGCGCTAGCGGCATCCAAGATATTATCGTGGTCAGTAACTGTAAAGGTGACAACCTATCTGCTCACTGACTCATACTCTAGCACGCTCTATTTTGGCATCTAAATTGCATCAACAGTGGAGAAATGCAATTCTATTGATTGACCGAACACAAATCATTGAGCACACAGACACATTAGCACCAACCCCAGTACTAACATCCAAACATAAGCCACTGACTACCAGGCGTTGAATTACTACTATTGCCAGTCACCAGTTTGCACATTACAATCGACAACACAGTGACCAGCTTGACTGTACTGAGAAGAACAAATCTAGATAGTGGTCCATTCGATTGACTCCTTAACGTGTACAGATCTGAGGCAGAGGCAGAGGCAACCTGAACTAAATCGGCTTTGTCTTGCGATCGACTTGGCTGGGCATGGCAATCATCTGATCAGTGATCAAGTTCGTCGAATCGAGTCGTCTTTATCGCCATTCAGTGACTCAGTCATTCACAGTACTTCTTTTTCTTACCTGTTCATTTCCTTCTGGTTGTCAGCCAGGTGATAGTCTCGGTAACAGATGGTATCACAGAAGCAACATGATCCAAATGTGCCCACTGGAAAAGGCTCAAACCGACCCAATAGCGGCAATGGCATTCCACTGGAGTCTCGACACGACCACGAGTCCCGTTCACCCACGAGGCTGACCAAAGGCAACAGACCAGTCGATCAGCCTGGCAGCAAAGGGAAACATGCCAACAAGGAGAGCGTCAGCAACAGTGGCACGAGCAGCAAGAGGCAGCCAAAACAAAGGCTAAGTGAAAGTTGCACTGCCGCGCACAATCGCGCTCAACACATACCTTCACCAGCTGCCTCATCGACGTCAAATTCAGTGACTCTCATCAACTACCGCACTTTTGATGACAAAATAATTTCCAACGAACTTGGACGCACCACCATTAATTCCTCCACTCAGCCAGAAAACCAAAACAAGACCAAGAACATTCATTGGGAGCACAGGCCAGCCAATCTACCAAGTCACCTCATCACCAAACCGAGTGACTCAAGAAGCAACCACTCCACTGCAGCCATTACATCGTTTGGATCACTTCGAGCCACTCAGCCACCAGCACGCCACCCTGTAGTGTCCAATATTGCTCTTAAAGACTCCAGAACGGTGTCGTCGATATCATCAGAGGAAAGTGGTCTCGGATCCACTGAATCCGATGCTCTTTTGAGTGGATCTCGAGCCACTTCAGCACACAAAACGGCTTCCATCATTACTACAGCAGAAGGCGGTGGTCTAGGAAATTCTGCTGATGATTACGATCACAAAAGACGCAGACGGAAAAAGTGAGTTGTTGACATTAAACTCGATGCTAATCATTTAACTTTTTTAGAGGATCACTGGCCACTGCCTCTTGTTGCTTATGCATGGCAATCTCAGGATGTTTCAGGCGAATATTTCGTTTTTTTTGGCGAAAGAAATCATTAAAGCCAAGAGATGTTCATCTACGTTCATCTGAAGACAAAGCCATTGGCAATGAATTTCCAGCTAACATCGTTCGCAATCAAAAATATAACATCTTCACATTCTTGCCTATCGTATTATTTAATCAGTTCAAATTTTTTCTCAATCTTTACTTTCTCTTGATGGCATGTTCGCAGTTCATCACTTCACTCAAAGTTGGTCCTATTTTTACTTACTGGGCTCCTTTGGGATTTGTTCTTGGAGTTACTTTGATACGTGAAGCAGTTGATGATTTATTGCGCTATAAACGAGATAAACAAGTCAATAGTCAATTCTACACTAAGCTAACTCGTGTTCATGGGGCCCAGGCCATTCCTAGTGCAAAAATTAAGGTTGGCGACATTATTCAAATTTACAAAGATCAAAGGGTACCAGCAGATATGGTATTTCTGCGAACTTCAGAGAAGAATGGTGCTTGCTTTATTCGCACAGATCAACTTGATGGTGAAACAGATTGGAAGCTTAGATTGGCATTAACGCCTACACAGGAACTTGAAACAAACGAAGAAATTTTTGATCTTGAAGCTTCTATTCATGCCGAAGAACCTCGAAAAGATATTCATAGTTTTATGGGAAAGTTTGTCAACCTTTCCAGTATGTCATTGAAATGTTTTAAATTAAAAATTTTTTAATTATATTTTTAATTTCTTAGATAGCAAAGAACACCCTTTAAGCATTGAGAACACATTTTGGGCCAATACTGTGGTTGCTTCTGGAACTGCCATTGGAATTGTGATCTATACTGGGCCTGAGACTCGATCAATGATGAACAATAATGAGCCTCGAAGCAAAGTAGGGCTCCTGGACTACGAAGTGAACGAATTGACTAAATTGCTGTTTGCTGCTGTTGTAATCTTAGCATTTGCTATGATTTGTCTCAAAGGTATTAAGTTGTTACTAATATTCTTTGGTTGAATATGTCTTTAACTTCTTTTCTTAATTTTCAGGCTTTTCTGGCTATTGGTACATCTATTGGTTCAGATATGTACTTTTGTTCAGCTACATAATTCCGATCAGTCTTCGTGTAAATCTCGAAATGGGTCGAGTTGCTTATTGCCAAATGATTCAGAGAGATATAGAAATTGCTGGCACTTTAGCTCGTACCACGACAATACCTGAAGATTTGGGTCGAATTGCTTACTTATTAACGGACAAAACTGGAACACTAACCAAGAACGAAATGATTTTTAAAAAGATTCATTTTGGCCGAATTTCTTATAGCCACGAATATTTTCAAGAAGTAAGTGCAATTCTGCGCGCCTACTACAACCCAGCACAAAATGTGCAATCTGGCGCCAGTACCAGTTCATCAATTCCCAACTACCAAACCCATCGACGAGAAAGCTCAACAGCAAGCACTGCAAGTTTTACATTGGAACGAAGGACTCACATGCGTGTAGATTCGTACGAAGTTGACCGAGACATTGTTTATCGAGTGCAACAATCAGTTCTGGCCATTGCGCTGTGCCATAACGTCACTCCTGCGTATGAAAACTATTTTGAAAGCGATGGTAAGGATTTGAGTGATATTGACCAGGGTAAGTCGTGCTCCTCGGTCATTTAATGATTTCTCTTTGTCAATTTTTTAAATGTCATTTTTTTAATAGATCCAACTTGTGTAAGCATTCCAATGAAGGACATGGCCATTCAGTATCATGCTTCTAGCCCAGACGAAGTTGCTCTAGTTCAATGGACCGAAAAAGTTGGTTTAGCGCTTGTTTTCCGTGATATTAAAAATATCAAAATTCGAAATCCGTTTGGAAATTTGATGGATTTCGAAATATTGGACATTTTTCCTTTTTCATCTGAGACCAAACGAATGGGAATTATTGTGAAGGACTTGAACACCAAAGAAATTGTTTTATACCTTAAAGGCGCTGATACAGTGATGAATTCTATCATAACGTACAGTGATTGGCTTCAAGAACAATGTGATAACATGGCTCGTTCTGGCTTGCGTACTTTAGTGGTGGCGAAGAAAATTCTTGACGAAGACCAATACAACGAATTCCAGGAACGATACAATCAGGCGAAGTGCAACATGAATGACCGGAGTGCTCGCATTCGAGCTGTGTTAGCCACTCTCGAAAAGGACATGGAACTGCTTTGCTTAACTGGTAATGCCTTTTAATAATCTTTATATTTGTTTATTTATTTTTTGTTTATAAGGTGTCGAGGATCGTCTTCAGGATGGTGTTGCGACTACGTTGAAAGGCCTTCAAGATGCTGGAATTAAGCTGTGGATGTTGACCGGTGATAAGCTTGAAACAGCAATTTCTATTGCTAAATCATCACAACTCGTGAAGAAAATGCAAGAATTTTACGTGTTTAAACCAGTGAAAAATCGTACTGAAGTTCATCTTGAGCTTAACAATTTTCATCGAAAAAGCGATTGCCCCCTTGTGATACGTGGTGAAGATTTGGAGTTGTGCATGAAATTTTATTCTGCCGAATTTATGGATCTCGCCACTCAATGTCCTGCAGTTGTTTGTTGTCGATGTTCTCCCACCCAGAAAGCCGAAGTTGTTAACTTGATTCAAGTTCGAACCGGGAAGCGAACATGTGCCGTTGGTGACGGAGGCAATGATGTCTCTATGATTCAGACTGCTAATGTAGGCATTGGCATAGTAGGTAAAGAAGGCCAACAAGCATCTTTGGCAGCAGATTTTTCCATTCTTCAATTCGCCAACATTTACCGACTAATTCTTTTGCACGGTCGATATTCATACAAGCGGTCAGCCACTTTGAGCCAGTTCATCATCCATCGGGGTCTCATCATTTCCACTCTTCAGGCTATCTTTTCTTCTGCGTTTTACTTTGCGTCGGTTCCACTTTATCAAGGTTTTCTAATGATCGGCTATGCTACATTTTATACCATGTTCCCGGTGTTCTCTATTGTTCTTGACAAAGATGTTTCTCCTCGGTTGGTGATGAAGTTCCCAGAGTTGTATAAACTGATGAAGGGCCGTTCTTTATCCTACAAGACATTCTTCATCTGGGTGTTGATATCGATTTACCAAGGCAGTGTCATCATGTACGGTTCCATCTTGCTGTTCAATGATGAGTTTATCCACGTGGTCGCAATCACTTTCACTGCGGTCATTCTCACTGAACTGCTAATGTTGGCTCTCACAGTACGCACCTGGCATTGGTTGATGATTGTCGCCGAATTGATATCATTTTCGACTTATCTTCTAACCCTAATTCTGGCTCCACAATATTTCGACGAAAAATTCATTCAGTCACGTGCTTTCTTATGGAAGGTCACCTTAATGACCTTAGTCAGTTGTCTTCCACTTTATGTTCTCAAATTTTTGCATCGCAAAATCGCTCCCCCAAGTCATCATAAGCTGAACTAGCCTAAACTGTCATCTCACTCGATCTCTCGATCTGAAGCAACCATGCTTTCCATTTGCGCATTATTATCGTCCGAACCAGCTAGTGATCAGTAGATTTTTTCATTCAGTGAGACACATTAATTTTCTTCCCACTTGATATTATAGGCTCATTTTAGCTTACAATCTATCTCTCTATTTATTACAATAAAACTCGTTGCGTACTACTATTCAATGATTCGTTTAATTGCCAATGGTGTAATCAATCTGGCATCGAAATAGCTTGCACACATGCAAATGTGCTCACCGTTGGTTTGTTGATTCGCGCCACTATGCCGACCACCACTAGCCATCGTGGGAATGAAGTCTCCCATTTGATTCTGGCACAGCGTCATAGAAATGTCAGCTTCTGCAATTGCACTAACAAGATAGCAATTAATTGGAAAGGTGCTCATAGTGAAATGTCTTAATTAAATTAAATCACTCAAACAGTGTCCAGACTAACGAGGTGATGGTGATGGTGCACACTGATGGTGCAAGTGGCCGAGTGAATTTGTGAAATTCGACTAAGAGACCACATGTGACAGCTCGTAGCCGTTCGCATGACATCGATCACTTCCTGTAGCTACCAAACGAGACAGTCGCAACAGCAAACACCTATCTGACCAATTGATGGGGTTTTGTTGCCGAGGGGCCATTTGGCCAACTTGTCTTCTTGTCTTGTTTTGTCTTGTCGCAAACGATTACAACTTAGCAAGTACTAATAAAGTAGGTCCAAATGGCGAGGCAGTGGCCAGTGGCCACTACTGGCACAACATTAATTAGAATGTAATTTGTTAGCTCATGTCCGTGCCTGCCTCCTTCCACGACCGCTCTTTTTATTAGGCTAAATAAATTTCTAAATTTAATCAGCAAAAATTTCAAATTTCTTTAAACTTTACTACAAATTCGTCATCGATCAGTGTCGGCGACTGTCAACTGTTCCCCTCAATGGCGCACTGTGCCAATCGAAAGTGTGGTAAACGAGATTTTCCTGTTGGCGCACTTTGCAAATAGTTCGGACAGGAGGCAACAGGTGCGTCAGGCCAACTGTGGTCCCGACGGGCAGTTGAGACGCACCGGGCGAGGGATTTGCTTTCTTCCTATTTATATTGTGACATACATGCGATTTTCGCCGATCGCTCCGGGCAGCAAGGAAAAACCGTACGGCGGCATCTTATCGCCGTCTTTGTCGCTGTGTTCGGTTTGCTTAACCAACTGTGCGCATAATCACGGCTTGCATCAACACAAAGACGGCAAACGCTATCAATAGCCAATTTTGTTAATGGACTTTCGGCCGACTTTCTGCCCGAGCTGCTGCTGCCACACATTCATTGTGACTATTTGCTGTGGCTAATTTAAATTAATTATTATCTCTCGCCACAATGCACTCACTTGGCCAATTGGCCCTCCGCGCTATTAATACGTCCATCGAGCATTGTGCCGTGGAGCTGTTCATAAATTATATTTCGGCCCGATTGTGGTCCATCGTCAGTGGACTGATCGAGTCCACCATAAACCAATCCAGTGCGCCCATTTCGCGGACACTCTATCCGGTCACCGAGCATTAGTGCACCGAGAACTTTTTTTCTAAATTGCCATTGGCTGCCAATTCAATTAGCGATGTCTGACAAAAATAGCTGGCCATGGCTCGATCGAGTCATATATCTATAGACAGAATTGCCATTTGAAGTGCATTCTTAGACACCACTCTACAATTACTTGTCCATATCAGTGCTGACCTAGACTCGAGTATGATCAGTCTGTCGTAGTTTGTCACTGTTTGGTTTGCACTGACATCAATCAAGGCAACTAGCTTAACTTGTCATTTATCTCCAGGTTGATCTATTCCAGAATTGCACTTAAATGATCTCCTGGTGATTGATCTGAGGATTGCCACTTGGTGACTTATCAAATGCCTCTGCACAAGCCATGACGAGATAGCGACTCATTGGTCAATGCAATGGAATGTGTTGTGTTTGTGGTGGCAGGTATGGCAGTTCCACCGATCGAACCTGTTGCTCTCGCTTGTCACTGACCAGGCGGACGATCGACCGCCAATGATGAATTCGTTCGATTAATTCGACTTGACATCTCAACTTGGACTACCACGATCGAACGATTGTGGTTCAACCAAATGGGAGCGATATGTAAATTGATTGGCCATAGCACCACAAGCAGACATTTCACTGATGAGCTAAATTACTTCACTAATCACCAGTAATCTGGCAAATAATAGTGACTGGCGCTAACAAGTGCTGCGCGAACTCAAAATGGAGCTGCTCAATGAAGACATTACGCAACGGCAAAAGGTCAATCGAAACTATTGACAGAGGAGAGAGCGATTCGATCTAGTTGTTCGTCATTCTACTGGAACTGAGTGACAATACATTCGCTCACGGGTGCCACTCATGCCACTTGATCAATCTTGTACGATCCATTTGATGCCTCTCAATGTGGTCTCAGTGAGACATCGAAGTGCAAAGTGTCGGTTTGACTCGACCGGACTTGTCAGCAGCGGGCACTGGCTATCAGACTAGCAAAAAGACTCCAAATGAGACTCACCAGAAAGGATGTCTTTGACTTGTCACTGCCAGACAGAAGGCATCAATCACGGTGGCAGCATGATTGTTCCTTTGTTGCTGCACTCGATCCACATTTCGCGCTTGTCATTGTTGCAAATAGCGCCAAAGTGGCTCATTATCATCAACCATTTGTTGATTGCCTTCCTCGATTGCTCACTGACCAACACTACTGTTTGGTCCATTTTTTTAGTTCATTCCAGTGTCAGGAAATCAGTTTAGCCAAACTGAGTTTTCTTCTATCAAATTTGCAAGTGACAGTTTTGATTTCGAATAAATGAACTTTGACAGCGTTCATATTAGTTATCAATTACTTATTTAGTTAAGGGACGCTGATTGAATATGGTACCATTAGACTAGACCCGAGTTGGTGCTCGAAATTCCATCTATGCATGCGTCCTATGTTGCCAGACATTGCAAGTATGGATTGTCCGTGGATGGGCAGTACGTGTTGCACCTAATTAGAGTGGTCGCATTGCTGTCCGTGTCAGATCGATCTATCAACATTCGATCTAGTGTTCGCAGTGAGAGTTAGTGCCAGCCCGAATGGTGGCGATCGGCTGGCCAGCATCCCGCCACCAAGCCGCCATCGTCCCGCCATCGCGGCTGCCATCACCTCCTGGGCAGCAAGATCTCATGCCTTAGCGTCGTTTCTTCCCGCTGCCGTTATCTCATCCTCTACTGGCAGCCTCAATTGGCACACTGCCTTACTTCGATGGCACTCGCACGAAAGAACTTGAAAAGAGAGCGAAAGCTTGAAAGCAAAATCGGCTCGCATTGCGACTCCGACTACGGCCTGGACACGCCAGCTGGCCAAGTCAATTTGTTTTGTCTTTCCTGTTCACGGTGCCTCGACTGTCTCTCAGGCTGTTGATTTGTTTGTTTTATGGTCACCGATCATTACCTGACCATACTTGCACACTTAACATCAATTTACCGTCGTCTAGAACAAGTCCCATCGTCATCGAGCAATCTCTTCAGCCTTCTCAGTCTCAGTCTTCTCTACTGCCACCATCGCCATCTCCTCATAATCTGTATTCACTTTCTCTTTCACTGGGAAACGATTTCGATTTTATTTCTACCGGTTACGATTTGGCCTATGGCTGCCCGATAGCGAGATATCGTTTGCCGTGCAAACCAAACTGCTCGCTCAATCCACGGATTGTCTCGATCCTTGGCCGCCTCGTGTTCACCAGTTGACACAATCTAGTGCTTTCACTGCGCCGAACGGCCACTGACAGTCAACATTGTGCCGCATCATTCAATCTGGACATTTGGATTGCATTCGACCGAGGTGGACAGACATCACCCGTACTCAGAATGTGCTTTCGGTTTGTTTCGTTGGGTTCGTTGATCAAACACTTGCTTGTTGTGCCTCTGACCAAGCCACTTGCGCATACTTGAACATACTCAACCCGACCAGCAGCTGAATCAACTGTGTATGCAATTTCGTCGCTTTTGTTGTTATCACCGTGCAAGCTTGGGAAACACCGAATACTCATACAAATGGACTGATCTTTGGCCATCACTGAGCCCAATGAATTGTGCCTTGTTGACTGTTCACCATAGCATCTGTCCACCGAACAATCAAGCTTATCGAATGATCATCAAATGTGCCCTTCTCCAAACGTGTCACAATATTTAGAAAATCATTGCTGTGTTGTCATCACCTATAATTATTAATTATTTGATCAACAATGCCACAAACTAACAAAGTTTGACATCAGTGTTTTTATTGTCGAACTGTCTGATTGGCACCATTTGGTCTGCCGTATTGTTTGTCGCATTAACATTTTTTGGTCAAGTCGGTTTAGCTTCAAGCCTGAGCTTCACACCAGTCAGTGCCAACAAGTTCATCCACGATGCCGTTCGAGACCGAATCGGAAACTTCTTGTTTTGACGTGAACAACGTTCAACTGTGTGCCTACCGACCGGCTCTTGACTCCAAGTTGTCCTCACTCAACGCGATGAGAGTGGCAGTAGATGTAAACCGAGTTTGTCTTTCCTATGGCCGAGGCAAGTCAGTTAAGCCAGTACTCAACTCAATCTCTTTGAACGTACCCGAGGCTGCCATGTAAGTTACCAAATGGACAAATCAGAAAATCCTTTTTTTACAATCACGTGTGGCGCAACAATGTGTGCCATGATTGAGTGGTCAAAGTTGATCATTTCGATATGGCTGCATGCACGATCGTAGCAGTGTTTGCTGAATTCAATCACTTGACACTTCATTGATTGGTCGCTGGCGCGCACTCCGTTATCGGATGCTACTTTGTCTTTCTGCACGCACTCGAAATAGCGACTGCAGTAGACACCGTCACCGAGATCATTACTCATTCACTTCCTCAATAATTTCACTCACCGAGTGGCACTTAAGATCGTGTTGTTATAATTAGGAAATAAACAAAAGACGCGCTCGGACACGACCGTATTTGCACGGACAAGCGCGTGCGGTAATTTCGAATGCCTCTTCCGTCCGTGTCTGCCCGCGACTAGTGAGTCATTCACATGATGATCGCACAGATAACGATCAAAGTGAAGATGGCTAGCTGTTTCTCAATGCAGCACTATCATTACGATTACCATAATTGCTATTTGCCTACTGCTAGGCAGCATGCATGCTAGCTCGCTTGTGTCAAGTGCTCATATGACTCCCTGATTGTAAATGAAACCCATTCTTCAGTCGCAAGTGCACATTCTTCAGCTACAAAAATCAAACAAGAACCAAGAAAAATCATCCAAACACAACTAGGTTTCTAGGTAAACTCGATCTTGGCAAATGTCTGCAATTATCAGAGTTTGTACCAGTTGGTACAAGCAAAGAATAGCTTCAACACTTTCACTATTGGTTTCATCTAATTGCGACCGCAATTGTACAGTGCTAGCAACTATAACTTTGATACTACTTCCACAAAAATGTCACTTTTTGTCCATTAACTTGGGTCACTCACTGAATAAGTTTGTCCAAGTCATTGAGTTGAAAAAATTCCACTACTCGGACTCAGTTGCCAATGACTTATCGAGTTTATCGATCGGCCTTGATTGTGGACTCGTCATCGATGTCAATAGTGTCACTGCGAACTGGACTTTGTTATTGTTCGCATCCATTGACGATTAATTTAAATCGGCCTAGTTTGAGGTGCCACTGGACTGAGAACACTGAGCACGTCTCCATTTGATATCGGTCAATTTGGTGAGCAATGGAAATGTTCACTGTTCGCAGGCTAACAAGGCTTAGAATTGCCACAAGAAAGTCTCAATTGCCTTAAGCGCTAAGTCGTCTTGATTCGATTATCAGAGCAGTAAATTATGATTAAGACAATTAATGAGTTGTCCCTAGTCCCGAATAGTTACACCCGTTTCAATGTCACTCACCGATCAAGCTCAGATTCTATGTTTCTGGGATTAGAAACACGAGAGTCGGTGCAATATATGTCATTGGAGTCAATTGGTCATAGACACTAAAATGCGTTCATGGCGATCACCGGGCCATCGGTCACATCGGAACGATCATTGGAGGAGATGTTTGTTGGTCACTAGGTCAATTCTTTGCTGAGCATTGTCCTTGTCTAAACGATTGCACCGAGTGGCACAATATATTAATAGATAACCATTGACTAATTGGCACATCGGTATAATTAGACCACTGACCATAAGACCATTGCATTGAGATCGATATGCTACAGTGGCCTGTGTGGCTTTGGCCATGATTTGGTTGGTTTACAGTGATTTGCTGTGGGCAATAATTCTGAGTTACGCTCCATTGATTGAAGCCACTTTGCATGGTCATTAATGGAGAGGCAGTGTACTAATCGATTGGTCATTGTTTCTGGCCGCACTCATCCTCGACACGTCTGATCGTCTCGGTCATCAGTTGTCAAGGTCTAAGGTTGCATCGAAGCTCTCAACTCATTTACCAAAAGCGACACTCGGAAGATGGTTGTTAGAACTCGTGCGTGATCGATTGCCAGTGGTCGAGCCTGTTTGCTCCAATTCAGTGTGCCATCAGTGAGTCAATGTGGTGCGAGCCACGAGTGACGTCAAGTATGATCGGTCACATCTGACAGCTTGCACGAGCTATTCGCAGTTGCCTCGTTTGTCCATTGTGAATTCAATTTCCGAGTGGCAATTGGTGTGAAAGCGAGCTAATGCCACTCAAAACAAGTAGCGCCTTGAGAAGACTTCCACCTTCCTCACTTTCCCGTTTGTCTTCTCAGTCACATTGCCTGAAAGAGAACGATAATCGAAAGAGCTAATGATCGTGGCGTCCGTTGGCGGTAATTGGCGCCCATCTGTGCATTCAGCTTTCAGTGGCGTTAATCAAGCCAAATTAGATTAAAGTGCAAATTAAAAGCGACAATGATTGATGTAACGAAATTGGCACTGCACTGTGCACAGTCAGGCTGCTCGGTTGTTTGTCGGGCACCTAATCGGAATCGGAAAGAAGCGTGCGCCCACACGGATAGTCACATTTCCTTGTTGCCATGTCATTGTGCAATCTCTCACCACTTGTCCTTTCAGCTATGGTTTGCTCGGACCAAGTGGATGCGGAAAGACAACCCTCCTTCGGTGTATCGTGGGTCTCATCAAGCCTCAGCAAGGCTATGTCCGTGTATTCGGTTACCAGCCCGACGAACCTGGAAGTCAAATACCCGGCCCCTCGGTGGGCTATATGCCACAGGTGCGTGTTTGATCAATTGCGACGAGAAAAAATCGTTTCGTTGCGGACAAATCAATTACATTTACCATATTTGTTTGCAGGAAGTGGCCGTCTATGACGAATTCACCATCGAGGAGATGCTCTACTACTTCGGACGACTGTTCAGTCTCGAACCAGACTTTCTCAACGAACGAATTCTTTTCCTCATTTCCTTCCTCGACCTGCCAAACAAGAACCGCCTAGTGAAGCACCTAAGGTTAGTTAATCGAAGCTTTGTCCACACTGGAGTTTTTGCCACTTGCCGAAAGTAACCAAAAATTGGTGGTCAGGGTAATGTTCGGTAAAGCATTTGCGGTAAGCGGAAATGTCCTCCGTAATCAAACAGTCGAACACGGGCAGAGGCAAGTGGTCGAACATGCATGAGCGATCACGCTCGCTTCACTATTTATGGCCTCGTTTCATCAAATCTCACCTCATACAAGCATACAAGTCTACAGTGAAATTGATTAAACATTCACGACTGCAGCAAGTGGATGTAACCGATTTAGAAGGAAGACAAACAAGCAGACGGACAGACAGACAGACAGACATGGACACACACACTTTCACTTAGTATCTCTGGCTTAAGATCGCTTTTATTTCCGGGACTAGCTGCACTTGTGAGTGGCTATTTTTGCTTTCACACTTTTGTACCAATGCAAAGTTTGAATCACGAGTTGTCCGTTCGGTTGTGTGGAGGTCGTTCTTTGCTGGTTGACAGGTGGCATAATGACTTAATCTAGTGTTGCGCAATAGAGTGATCAAGTACGCCCTAACAAATCTGTTACATTGTTTCAGTGGAGGTCAAAAGCGACGAGTCTCATTGGCAGCAGCACTCGTCCACTCCCCACCATTGCTCATTCTGGACGAACCCACAGTGGGAGTGGATCCTTTACTGCGACAAAGGTAAGCATTCAAGCCGAGACCTAACCTTAACACACTAACTCTTTGCGTACAGCATATGGAACCACTTGGTCACATTAACCCGCAAAGAGCGCATCACCGTCATCGTTACCACTCACTACATTGAAGAGGCTCGTCAGGCCAACGTGGTCGGTCTGATGCGACAAGGTCGTCTCTTGGCGGAAAACTCTCCAGACCAATTGATGGCGGACCACAGTTTGGACACACTCGAGGATGTCTTCCTAAAGTTGTGCATGTCGGACATGTCGATCAAAGCAGCCTCACTGGCAAATTACACCAGCACCATTCCCAGAAGCGACCTCAATCTTCCGTCGAACCACAATTTGGCTACTAAGCCAACGACCGAACCAACGATCACGTCCGAGCAATACAATCAAATCGCTACGAATGGAGATCTCAGAAATATCATTAAAGTAAGTGTGCCCAGTATTACGGTGTGCTTTAACTTTGTTGTGCATCATCTGCAGTTCCCGTCAGTATTTTCTTTATACATCACCAACAAGGAGGCTAGCTATGACCTTGCCCCAGCGCCCCTCCACTCCACCAACAACTCCACAATCAATCTGGTCAACAGTGAGAATGGCTACTGCATTAAGAGTCCGCTTCCAATGAACGGCACTAATGGCTATATGCATTACCCCAGCAACTTGAAATACGAGTCCCCGTGTTGGATGAACTCGTGTCACGATTACTGGTCTACCACGTGTATTCTTGCGTGGAAAAATTTCACTCGTCTAAGGAGAAATATACCGTAAACTGATATGGCACTATCTCACTTATCTCTAACTGTGTTCTTTGCAGTCTGCTTCTATTTCAGTTCCTTCTGCCGGCTATTCAAGTGATTCTCTTCTGTCTGTGCATCGGCAGTGAGCCATTCGACATCAATGTGGCCGTAGTAAACGAGGAACAGCCGCCCTACCTGAGCAAACTGTTCCTCAACAAAATCAACCCTCACTCCGTTCGTCAGGTGTGACCATTTCTATTTATTCATCTAAAACTTTAACTGACTAATTGACTCGTTGAACTATAGCACAATTTCAGTTCCCTGGAAGATGCCATCGCTGCTGTCAGACGAGGTGACATGTGGGGCGTGTTGCACTTGTCGGAGAAATTTTCGGTCAATCTACAGAAAAGGTATTAACTTGCCTCATTTGACCATTGTTGACTGTTTGGCTTGTTCAGAGTGGTGATGGGTGAGGATGTGGACAACGACACAATTGAAGCGAGCACCATTCGGATTTACCCCGATCTGACAAGTGAGTAATCTGATCTCCAAATTGCTTACCAAGCTGATCACACTTGTCTCTAGACCAGCAAATCTCGTTTTCAATGGAAAAGGCCTTTAGAGAAGCATTTCAAGCATTCGCTCAAGAAACATTGAATCTGTTTGGGCAAAACCCGGCTCTAGCGGAAACTCCAATTGCGGTAAGACTTCGTAAGATTGCTCAAATAAGACTTGAATTATCTCGGTTGGTTACAGTTGGGCTCACCTGTTTATGGAGACTCGCACAAGCAAGGCTACCTCGAATATATGGCGCCCGGCGTAGTTGTTAGCATTTGTTACATCATGGCCACAGGTTTGACATCACTAGCATTCATCATTGAACGGCGAGGTTTGTAACCAATCCTCTCTGACTATGTTTGACTGACCTTGTGTCTAGATGGACTGTTTGAGCGAAGTCTTGTGGCAGGAGTGGACACAATGCAAATCTTGTTCTCTCACGCTTTGGTTCAGATCAGTGTGATGAGCATTCAAATTTTGTTAGTGCTCATTTTCACTTTTCTCGTGTTTGACATTCCCAGCAGAGGTCCATTTATTTTGGTTATTCTTCTATTGGTTTTTCAAGGCGCCACTGGAATGGCTTTTGGTAAGCATGTGCAAAATTGTTCTCAAGTCAAAACTTTAATCAATCTTTATGACAGGCTTGGTTGTGTCTGCGTTTTGTAAGCAGGAGAACACAGCAGTGATGATGATCCTAGGCTCATTCTATCCTAACCTTATTTTAAGTGGTACGTTGAAACTTCAGTTGAAACTTTCAGTACAATTGTGGTATAATCATGTATTGACCTATTTCTTCTTGACAGGCATCATTTGGCCATTGGAAGCAATGCCACATTGGATTCGGTCTTTCAGTTATTTTCAGCCACAAACATTGCCCACCGAAACACTGAGGCACATTCTGTCCAGGGGTTGGTCCATTGATGACTTTGGTGTTTGGATTGGCTTTCTCGTCACTGGGGCGTGGTTTGTGATTTATGTTCTACTGGCTGCAGTAATCTTCAAAATGAAAAAGTGATTATCTACCCACTGGGACTCGCCATATCATCCTCATATCCTTGCATCGGTATTTTTAAACCTTTCCCCCTCAAATGGTTACAATTTGCTTCTTCACCCTGGTAGTCAAAACCTAATAGTTTTTTCCTTTGAACATGTACAATACAGGACTTGGATCGAATCAATACAAAGCATTTATTCCGCTCTTTCATTGTCATATTTTTTTCAAATTACTAGTTCCTTAATAAATTGCATCCTGAAATAAGTTCCTTAGAAATTACTTAATAATACTGATTTGCACAGAAGTTTAACTGCAACTACGAGATGCCTGGATCAGATCAGAAGTTATCATCTTCGTCATCTTCAGAACCAAAATCATTTTCAGTTTGAATGTCCATTTTTTGAATAATCAAGCGTAGTAACTCCAGCTGTAATTCCGAATGTTTAGCAAGATCTCTAAGTCTATCGAGTGGATAAATATCAATTGGTGTAAAAATAAAAGCAAACTCACTTTTTCCTCTGTTGACCCATTTGGTAAGTGATGTTCGATTTGAAGTTTACGAAATCATACTGCTGTTGGGCCAAGTTGGGCTTACTACTGCTAAGGCAAATAATTTTGTTGGGGCGATTCAAAATGTATTTTGCATAGAATAGGTACTAGGCACAGAAAAGTCTCAATGACAGTGAAAATATTAACACGAGACTTACGAGAATGTTCGAAGCGATACATTTATTTGGGTATTCATAGATTTCAATTTTATCAGTTATTTGAATGAATTTTCGAGGCAATTTGCGCTCTAAATCGGTGTGTAAGTCAACTTGCATTGTAAGTCGCTTCAGTTGGGCATCTTTTCGCACTGTTTCAATGTCGCCTACCGCCAAACCAATAAGGAGATTCATCAACAAGATAGGCATCAAAATTATGAAGATCACCAAGAAGAGCAACGAAGTGAACAACTGAATTCGTTCGATGGTGGCAGATTCTTCTACCAAGCCTTTGAACAAGATTGGTTGCAAAAAAGTGCCCAAAAAATCGACTTCTCCCAACATCATAGTGCCAACTCGGATCATTGACAATATCGGTCGACTAAAGCCTTTTCCGGATCGAAGCTGTAATAGTAAAATGTAATTTTTTTTATAAACCCTAGATTCAAAAATAGCTTACGATGTCAAATTTTGCAAAAAGAATGTAAAAGCTCAGACCAAAAGCAATAATTAGGACAGAAAATAAGAAGATGACTTTGATCAACGTGGAGAGAATTTCGAGAAACATGACAACGTAAATTCCGCCTCGATTGAACCTTTGCAGATAGAACAATAAGTTGAACCAGGCAATAAACACAGAAACAGCTGTGCTGATGTAAAGATAGCTGGAATGAATGTTGCCAAATAAAAAGGATGAAGACATTATGCCCGACGACAAGTACAACATCCACTCGAATATGTTGATAAATTCGGCAAAGTATCGCAATCGCTATGCATAAAAAATTGATTAAGTTGAATAAACTACAACGCGCAATTTCAAACCTGGTGATAGATTTGATAAAATTCTTTGAGAATGTTTAGCACTACCAAAAGGAGGATCCACATAGAAATGAAATATACACTCTATAAATAAAAATGCAAATAAACAAATTGCTAAATGCAATTGGTGTATTAACCTTTGCTTCACTTTGACTTTTACTATTCTCCATGATCATGTTTTGAATTAAGCTGTGATTATCTTCGTTGCATTCCTCCAAATGTGCTGCATGCGTCAAATCGATAACTTTCAAACCGTTAATCGTGATCAAAGAGAGAAAAAGCAAATAGAATGCCATGTTCACTATGTGGAAATACATTCCATATGAGTTCCTATATAATACCAAATGGTAATTAAAAAATATAATTTCCACAATCAAAATAGATCCAATACCATTTAGTTTCAAGATATTTCACGCACAAACTATGCGAAAGCAAGTCTTCACGACCATATGTAATCATCAGCTATAGGAGAATTTAAATTGGTAAGTCTAATACAGACAAATGGTGCACAAGAGGACTAATAATACATTCAATATTGGCAAAGGCTGGTCTGAAGGCGATGAAAGGTGTTCGTTTTGAAGATAACGAAAATTGTATTTGACCTATCGAAATAGCATTCAATTGTGTGTCCCAGTCAAAGTCATTCATTGTCAGCTTCTATAGAATAAATTATAGTATACTCACAGAATAATTCAATGAGTCTTCATTCTCATTAGACTTCTCAATTCCTTTGTCAAGCAAATTCTGTTTCAATATAACCAAAAATGGTTAAAATATAAAAAATGAACGAATGCAGTTTACTTTTACAACATCGGGCATGTTAGCAATCAAGCCTTCAACAAGGGAAGAATATCTTTTAATTTTTGATTTCATAATTTCTTCGCCCCTTAAAGCAAAATAATAATTGTTGAGCAAATTCGCAAATCAATTCTATTTGGAAAATACCTCTTTGGATGCATTACCATGACCGTGGCAACTTCAGAATTCTTGTTTATGATTGCGTAGTCGGTTGGTGTCATGCCCTCATTATTAGCAATAATGCGACAATCAAGAGATAGTAGAATCAACGCAACTGAAGGTCGATTGTTGATCGCTGCCAAAGTGAGTGCAGAATTCTACAAATATATAAACATAATTTCTGCTCAAGTAATGAACAAATCATTGTGTCATTTAATTAGCTGATACTCACGCCATCCTTATCGATTTGATCTAAAAGATGTGAATGAACCAATAAAATTTGTTGAATCGTTTCGATGTGACCATTGATAGCTGCCCAATGCAATGGAGTTCTTCCTTTGTGATCTCTATAAAGATTGGCATTTAGAAAGTTATAAATCATTTTAAATTCTTGCCTGTGAAGCAAGGCCCCTTTGATTAACAACAATTGAACAATTTTAGTATGCCCGTTTTGAGAAGCTATATGCAATGGAGTCATTCCTAAATTTGTAAATATTTAAATTGACGGACAACTTTATTAATGTACATGAAATTAAACTTTACCTTCACCGTCCATTTCATTGATAATTAGATGACCTTTTCTACTTTCAAGCAAATGTTTCACGGTATTAAGTCGGCCATATCTGTTGCAAAAATATGATTAAAAAGTAACTATATTAACAAAAAAACAATCTCTAAATCGTGTGTTAAAATTAATAAAATAAATATTTTGAAATTTCACACAATTATCTATTAGATAATGAGTAAAATGAAGAAGATGGGCGTGAGAAAATGATCAGTAAAAGAGTAATTCAGACATTTAAAGATAGCGTTGTCTATCTAAACAAAACAGTAATCTATTTTTAGAAATATACTAAATTTTATTCTAAAATATAAGTAATACCTCAAGGCCTCAACAATAGGTAGATTACTTTATAAACTGTAAAATAATGATTCTAATGCATAGAACCAAGCAAACAATTTTGAATTCAAAAGAAACAAAACCTCGCAGCAAAATGCAATGGCGATTGGTTGTCGTTGTTCTTCAAGTTTATAACAGCACCCATTTGTAACAAACTTTGAATGGTCTTAAATTGGCCATCCCTTGAAGCATAATGTAATGGAGTGCCTGTAAAAATGTACAAATGATATAGAATAGAAAATTAACCATTCTGAACTTACAGCCAAGTAAATCACGATCATTAAGCAAGTTATCCACTGGTTCTTGAATTTTCTATTTAAAAACCAAATTTAAGTATATTTAACCACATTAGAACAAATTACCTTTGAAATAAGTTCGGTAAACTTATCTAAATTGCCTCCACTTAATACAATGTGATGAAATATATTTCGATTGAATTTGTCCCTCAAGGAAACATTTGAGCCCAGTTCAATCAATGCCACAACAGATTTCCAAGCAGCTCTTGCGCCAGCAAGGAGCAAAGGAGATCGACCTTCTTTATCAAGAACACTTGTATTGGCTCCCTAAAATATAAAATCCATGATACAACACATATAACAACAACAATTGATCTTTTACTTCTTTAACCAAAAAACGAACCAATTCTTCGTGATCAAATGAAGCAGCACAGTGCAATGGAGTAAATTGTTGTGCATCGCAAATCGTTAGACAATTCATTCTCTCGTGAGGTTGAGAGGCAAACATTAACTTTATGAGTTCAATGGCTCCTTGTGATGAAGCCAAATGAACCGGAGTGGAAAGGTCATACTGTTGAGTGCTGAGAACAGCACCAGATTTGAGACAAAGTGCAACTGCCTATTTATTAACAAAAATTGTCAAAAATTGCCAAACCAGAAAATAATACAAACCTTGATATCGCCTGAGTGAACCGCAGAATGCAGAGGAACGTTTCCTTCAGCGTCGTAAAATTTCATCATCGATTCACGTTTAACTCCTAGCATCTTCTCACCTAAAATAGAATGAATTAATTATTTTTGTTAAAAATAAATAAAAACTTCTGCCTACCCCACTCCAGTATTGCTTCTAATGTTTTTGCTGAAGCATTCTTAGCTGCTTCATGAATGGCATATGAACCTACATAATAAAAATCTAATTGAGTACTAATGAATAGCATGAAGCGGCAAAATAGTACCATTGTTGCAAGGTGTCTTAGGACAACAGTGCAATTGTCTCAACTAAAACAAAAATAACTTTTACTCAAAAAAGAATCGATTATTTAAACATTTACCAAGATTCTGGCACATTCGTCATGATCGTAAATTGCGGCAAAATGCAAAGCACTCTAAAAATTACTACTCAATAATTGAAAAACAAACAAAAAAAATGATCCATACTCGGCCATGTTTACCACGAAGCATCGTATTTACTTTGTCTTTGAATTTTACCATTTCCTATAAAAAAAATATTAAATCACTATTATAAACTTAAAAACTAACAACTACCTTGAGAATGTCTACTCGGTTCAAAATGACAGCAACATGGATGGGACCATTCATCTCGAGATTTAATATAGATGAATTGGCACCACTCTCAATTAGGAAACTCAAACAATCGATTGAATTGTTCATTACTGAATGGTGAAGTGGCGTGTCGCCATTGTTGTCTTGAACGTTGATCTCTGAAAATGCTCATATTTATTCAGATTTGTGCTTTGTCTTCACAATCATACCGTCATCATGATCGATAATAAATTTGAGAATATCGATTTTATTATTTGCCGTGGCATAATGAATTGCTTGATCAAGACAATATGTTAGTTTTTTTTGGTGACACTTCAAATCGTACCTGATTTTCCAAATTTATCTGTAAATTTGAGTCTTGAATTATTTTGTCGATATAGTTTCATGAAAGTGTCCAAATTTCCAGATTCAGCGGCCTGTTGAAAAAAATTTCAATTCAAATAATGAAATAATTATTAAAGCAACAAACCTTAAGAATTCTATATGGACTTTGTTTGATCGAGCAGACTTGACTTTCGGGAAGCAAGACCAGTTGACCATTCTCATTGTCACCCAAAAGTGATTTGTAGCCCAATTCATAATCGGATATATTGCCGTTATCAATATCTTTGAGATGTCCTTTGAAACCGGTTTTGTTGACCTTTTTCCAACGCAAAGTAGCACTCACAAATTTAGCAGTTTTATTCATCGTCGCTGATTAGCAATATTTTTCAAGGAATCGATTCTATTGGAATGGCAATTTATTTGTTTTATATTTGGCACTCATTGATATTGGCCATATGCCATGGCATTTGAAACAGTTGATTAGCAATTGATTGTATGTCTTTATTGCCAGACAACCAAAAGGCAAATAAACGTTTGTCCTGACCAAAATTTGTGTCGACACTGTCGATTCTTTCGCCACTTGGAGCGCTTATTTCATTACGTGTGTCTGTATAATGAACATAATGATGTTTACCATGTTCGCAATACTGAAGCCATAAAATAGTTCAATAGCAAAACAATAACTAATTTGTGTGCAGTCAGTACTATGCAACCGCAAATTGTCAACTCGATCCATGACATCATGATCACATCTGCGTCTTCGTGTGATCACTTTATAGCAATGCAAAGCGCCTCTCACAATTGTCAGCTAATTAATATCTATGACAAAATTAATTAGCTTCATGATGATCACTGATGACTACGGTCCATAATGTATCGGATGTAGCAAGACATAAGAAAACAATTCGTGACTGAAGACTATTTACCATGGTCCACCACTATACTTGCCAAATGGGTAATTCAATTAAGGTGTTCTGCATTTCAACAATGAATTGCAATTGAATGCATTTGTCAAAGGTGAAGCCATAGAAATGTGGGCGACTAGTAGCCTAGGACCACCAATGCCCACGTTCACATATGTCTCTGTTGTTTATCTTTGTTACAATTTATCTTTGTCTGCTTGTTTGCATTCAATTTGCATTCTTGCCAATGATGGCAATGTGACCGATAATGGCCAATAACAACGTCCATTGGCGTATCGATCGAATGACGCCAGACCTAAATAATGCCATTAGTGTACATCACTGGAGCGATTATGCTAATGGATATTAATATATTAATGTGTGTCGATCAATGTGAAGGCAATCGCTTACTGGAGATCACCAGATAGAGACAATAATTGCAATTGTTCATTAAAGGGCAAATGATTTAATGCAATTTCAATTTTATTAATAACAATTTACAATACTAGTTAGACTACTATCAAATGTTAGTCTAGAAGTAGTTTAATGCTAATTATTTACAAATGACATCTTAATTGTGCACTCCAAAAGACTGAATACAGACCAGATCTCTAATCACCTGTTTTGTGTCAGTGAGAACCGATTTAGGCTCATTAAACCAAACTTG
Organism: Rhizoglyphus robini; assembly: GCA_023373905.1. Lineage (NCBI taxonomy): Eukaryota > Metazoa > Arthropoda > Arachnida > Sarcoptiformes > Acaridae > Rhizoglyphus > Rhizoglyphus robini. Next base: position 3,119,643 of record JAKIJQ010000012.1, on the reverse strand, counting down.
ATTGCGCACGGTTTCATCATTCCACTTGAGTGTATTCAGTTGAAATAAAACAAAGCCAACTTTAAAATCCGTTGGATTAGTGTATACACATTGAATGGTAATGGGTTTTTCAAGAACTATTTGGTCGATGTCATCCGTTTTATACTTTAATTTAGCTTGCTGGGCTGCAAACCCGAAACAAAACATAATACTTCGTCCCTGATAGTCTTCGTCTCTTAATTTTCTAATGTGATTATTGGAGAGAAAAATAGTCTGAATTGAAGAGTTGAGAGGAACTTGAAAATCAAAATCAGTGTTATAGAAATTTTTGTCATCAAATGCCATTTTCCAAGACAATGGATGGATTGAATTTAAAGTCTTGTTTGATGCGCTGATATTGAAATTTTGATCGAATTGGCTAACATCCAATTGAGCTCCACTCTTTAGAGGGGACAACAACGTGACAAAGTCGCATTCCAAGTCAAGCAAAACAAGCTTGTTGTCCCGATTTAAAGGTAAAACACAGTGAGGATTTGAGAACCTTTGAAGGACAACATCGGGATTAAATCCATATTTTTTAGATATCCACATGTTGCTGATGTCGTAAAGAGACTGAAGCAAATTGTTCTCTTTTTTGTTCACAGTCACACCCCACACACGAGGTGGCCTTTGGTCCAAATATGGAAACTGTCGATCAAGTGGCAATTTCCGAAGTGCGGAATCGCTATGAAGACACCAGTTAATCCTACGATTTGAAAATTCCACAAATTTATCATCAATTTGATGATTATCACGAAGCTTTTGAATGCGATCAGGAAGACCATTTTCCAAAATAGAGTTTGAAAAATAAAGTGGCAAATTTATCGGCTCAATAAGTCGTTTATTTCTTTGGTAAACAAATGCTGCTTGTGTATTGTACAATGGATCATTCACAGTTCCTTTAAGTAAAAAAGTAAATGTAGTAATAGCATTATCATATGCAAAAACATACCTTTGATTGGTCGGTTCGAGTATGGCCAAGGCAAAGTGAAATTTCCAATTTGATTTCCTAATTCATTGTTCAATTCATCCTTCAAGTACACATTCGGGTCGATTGGAGTTACTCCTTCTGGCAAAGTTTGTTCAATCACTTCCAAAGGTCTGCGACTCTTTGCATTCCATTGCATTTTGTAATAGAATGCATCGGTGTTGGTTCTGGGTTTCGGTCCCCAACCTTTGCCCCACCAAAAATATTTTGCATGTTGCAGTGGAATAGTAAGTCTCATTTTGATTCAAAGCAATTTTGTTGCCTAATGATTCATTAGTAATGAACCACAAAACAACGTTTAGGACAAAACTGACCAAACAAAAACACATGTTCTCTAAACGACTATCGATTGTACAACTGACTATCGATTGTATTGCGATTGACGGCAAAAAAAAGTTGTTTTGACTCAATTTTGAGCCTAAATCGGATTGACTCATCGAATTATAAATATCCTATTTTAAATAAAATAGAATTAGTAATAAATAATTAGTTTTATTTTATTTTTTAAGCCGAATAAATAAATCTTAAGTTGATAAATCAAATCAAATCATTTATTACAGAGTTAAATTACAATAAAAGCATTTATATATAATAAAGATTGACAAGTAAAAGGTTGGTAATAATAAAAGAGATCGAAGCTTGGCATAACTAAATAGCGACAAGAAAAGTTGTCAAACGAAGATATAGTAACAAGTTAGTTTAAAACATAATTCGTAAAATGTATAACAAATTAACCAAGTATCAATTGGAAAGATTAAGTCTCACTAAGAAAATTCACGGAATCATCATTTTGGGTATACGAATCCTCGCTACTGTCATCCTTCAAATGATCGAATTTCATATCACCCGTTTTTTCATTCCTCATAGTAAACTCACGATATTTCATCAAGTATAATTTGAGTGGTTCAATGTAGTTGTCAAAACCAAGAGTAGCCATTGCAAAAAGTATATCCTCACCGTTGATAGTTTTGCGTTTCTCTTGTTTGCATCTATCGCTTGCTTCGCTCGTAATGAAACTAACAAACTCGGAGACACATTCTTGAACACATTCTTTGGCATCTTTGGCTATTTTTCCTGTGTTGGGTATGGACTTTTTCATTATTCGCGATATGTTGGCAATAGGCAAAAAGCGATCCTGCTCACGCAACATCTCAGTCGCCCGTTCATTATCACCACTGTCGTAATTGTCGCTTTGAGGATAATTGTCCATCAAAGAGTTGTCGTCTTCGTTTGAATTGTCGCCTTGATACATGATTGGCGTCCACAAAGGGCAATAGGTCACAAGCGTTGTAGAACTGGCAAAACAGCGTCAAACCGTAAAATGACTTTTGCGGCCTTGAAAGGTGAAAACAAGAGTTATTAATGAACAGAAATAGATTGTAAATTGTATAGAGACTTGATTAAGTAAGAACGACGCTGACAAGGGATCCGGTTAGCGCCTTTTTGTTCAATTGGTGGATTTGTTGCAGGATTGGAGGAAACAAAGAAGCACTCGCCTGCGATCGGTCTGTGAGCCAATCAATGGGCACAAAACAGCCACTCTCCCTCTTTGCTCACCTTTCTCAGGCTTTCGGTTGAAAGCTTTGCCCCATTGAGTTGCACGACACCTCTCGGTAGCAAGTCCAACCAAACCACCCAACAGTACATTGTGAAGCAGCATGTGTTTGCTGCACTATTTGATCTGAACTAGTGTTTACATCAATCTACAATCCAAATGAATCACATCAGAATCAACCCTTCCCTTGTTCGCCATGTACTCAAGGAAGATCGACTTGGAAACACTTTAGCGAAGCAATTTCTTTTGACACAGAAGCGATTTTATCGTTTTGGACAACGAGTTTCCTTTGGGGGCTATTATGTCTCTCCAAAATGGTTTGACCAAGAACTTCTAAAGAATGATAATAAATTGCAGGAGAGCATCCTTAGAAATGATGGAATTGTTGGTCAAGCAAATGCAATTTTCAACGAAGAAAAGCAACGCCAAAAGGCTATAGTGAACAGAATTGAGAAGATTGAAGTGCAACTGGAAAAACCATTTCCAAATGGCGAGGACTACATTCTCATGATGAATCGAAACTTATCGACCCCATACGATTGTGCTTCTCATATAAGTCAACTTCTCAAGGAACGATCAGCCGTTGCTGTTGTGGACGGTAATGAATATTGGCACATGCATCAGCCTCTTGAAAAATCATGCCAATTGAGACTTTTGCATTATAAACACATGGATACAATGCCCGTTAATTATGCTTTTTGGAGAAGTTGCTCAATGTTGCTTGCAAATGTGGTAAAGAAAGCATTCAAAGAACAGTATTCTGTACAAATAATTTCACCACCTTTGTCCGACCTCAGTGGAGGAAGTTTCGTTTGTGATGCTATCATTTCTAATTTGAATGACTGGAATGCCACACAGGAAGAAATTCGTATTCTCACATCGATGCTTTGGGATGAAAGCACCAAAGATCAAATTTTCGAACGACTTGAGGTCAATTTGGATGTTGCCAACAAACTATTCAAGGATAGTCCTAATCGACTAGCTCAAATCGAATCAAAAGTTAAAACTGAGAATAGAGACAGTTTGGTGGTGTATCGAGTGGGCGATCATATTGACTTGTGTGACGAGCCAATGATCTCAAACACTAACCAGATCAATTCCATTTACTTGTGCGCCATTCATCCTTTGAAAACATCAAACCGTAGTCAGTTCTATCGATTTCAAGGAATTGCATTGCCAAGACAACTTCACATCAACCCATATGCATTCACTTTAATTAGAGATCGGGCAAAAGAATTAAATCAAGTGGGCCTCAATTGATTTAATTATTTCTGTTTCTGTAGATTTGTAAATGATCCTTGTTCACAGTAGACTACATTTGTACGTTTTCCTGTCTATGGCAATAAATGAAAATTTTTAATTTTTAATTTGCAAGCATAACGTATTATACAGACGTTTTCGCAAGTTGTTAATCGCTTGTTTGCTTTGACTCTTGATTTATATTTTGTTTTGCTTTGCTTTTGTTTGCATTTTCAAAACAAAGATTAACATGCTGCATTCTAATGTAGAATCTTCATTCTGGATGTATCTATTCAAACAAAACCGTGATAATCTTATTTTTATTTAATCAAAAAATTTATTGTCGATAATTTTTCTCTTAGATACACAAAAATATTCGAAAATCTATGACATAGATTCTATTTTATCAACAGAAAATAAATTTTTAATCCATATTGAAGACTACGATGACGATGTCTTGCTTCAAATGAATTGTTCTTTGTATGGCACTGATGCAATACTGATGACAACTATGGTGATGATAATCTCAATGTTGCGGTTTTTCATCTTTGCCAATCAAAATCTATATAGGTTGATACATACGTAGATCGGTGGCATAATTAACTATCTGATCTATTATACATTTAATTAAATGTGTGACCTTTTCATCTTAAATTAAATTGTCAAAGAACAAGGAAATTGCTACTTAAAATATTCTTCTCCGGCAAAATGCTTTTTAAAAACATGCTTATTCTTGCAAATATTCTTTAAATTTATTGAAAATATGGCAAATTGGAACAAAAATGAAGCCATATTCTATCAAAAGAGTTTTAACTCATTTTTTAATTGGCAATTGGAAGTTCTTTCGTTAAAATTAAAAAGAACAAAAATGTATATGTCTGTAAAGGTCTAGGTAAGTGCCGGTATAAGTATAAACTAAATAAAAAAATTAATTATCAAATTTTTCAGAATGAACCTTATAGATTTTGAGTAGTAAACCAATAATGAATCTAAATATAAAAGAATGAGTTCGATATACCGCTTATTTGAATAGCAAAAATGTCAACTGTCAACAATGTTAACTCCTTAAAATGACTAATTTTATTGTCTATGGACCAACAAGTGCAATGGAATGCAGTGAAGTGAAGCAGACAAATTCAGCAATGCATATTTACATAATAATTATGCAGTTTTGTGCAATTGAATTGTAACTATTCAATAGTTCACAAGGCAACATTACGTACTTTATTGACATTTCTACTCCTATTCACCCGTGTGTCAGTTAACTGTTTTGATTGGTTACCGTTCTAATCACTGCTCTACATTTGTGTCATTTAAGCATGTAAGCAATCTCATCTGCATGAGTCATGCTGACTTGTAAGGTCCATATTGGTTCATTAAGGTAACGTGTATTATCGATTGAGTTGTCTTGTTTACATAATTCCTACTCTCACATTTATAGTCATGTCATTTTGTGCAAACAATTTGAATGAGCTTTTCCCGACAAAATGGAGTCTAGTAATTTTTCTCGCATACATGGCTCTATTTGTCAACCAAGGTATTTTGTTGCTTAAACTAATGTTTCGGTTTGATTTGTTATTTTTTTTGTAGGGATACTGGTTAAGAAGAGTCAAACAAAAGATAATACCTATAGTTACAACATATCGTCAGTGGTACTATGCAGTGAATTCTTGAAATTAGTCATCTGTGTTTGTCTCTACTTGAAAGAAAAGTTCTCATTTGTGCAATTGATCTCTGATTTTCGAAGTGGCACTCGTGTCTGCTTTCTATACATGATTCCTGCCTTCCTTTATTGTCTCTACAATAATCTCGCGTTTGTAAATCTTGCCAATTACGACCCCACCAGTTATTTTATCTTACTTCAATTTCGAAACGTGATCACAGGAGTATTCTATCAAATATTATTCCGTAAGAAACTCACTAACTTGCAATGGATTTCTCTCGTCATTCTCACAATTGGATGCATTGTGAAAGAACTCGGAAGGGCTTCTAACAATGACGATAATTCATTTCATTCAGTTTTATCAATTCATCTGCTTCTGATTTTAATTCAAATATTTTGTTCTTGTTTTGCTGGTGTCTACAACGAATACCTTCTGAAAGATGTAGGCAAGTCTGTGAATATTTTGATTCAGAACATCTACATGTACATCGATTCGATTTTGTGTAATCTCTTCCTGCTTTTGTTTACTTCTAAATCTGAAAGTCAAATTGATGTCTCTTTTTTGGCCGAACCAATAGTTCTGATCATCCTTATCAATGGTGCCTTGGCGGGAATAACCACCTCGTTCTTTCTCAAAAGCCTTAATTCAATTGTAAAAACGTTTGCTGCCACACTGGAAATAATCATTACCGCAATACTTTGTTATTTCATATTTGGCACTTCCATCGACATTTTTACAATGTTTTCAATCTTTTTAATTTTTATTGCAATAATGATCTATTCACAAAAACCAGTCTCCACGACGGCTTCCACCGACAAAGATGATCTTCGCAACCATTCTGACAATCAAGAAGATTTGAAAGTTTTGATAACCAAGTGATTATTTTCCACTAACATAGTCTATTTTTCAATTCATATTTTATACATACAAATTGCCATATTTATATTATAAAGTCCATTTTGATAATCCAATTTATTTACATGGCATTTCATTTCATTATTATATCATTATTTATTAACATTAAATTATTTTTTTGTTGATTGATTCCATTCACAAATGTTACAGTCATGCAAATGATTACTATATTATAATAATATTATATTCAACTCTGTCTATTTTAACTCAAATGAATTTGTTTTGATTTAGACATTGTGTAAATAGTGGCAAACTTGCAAAACCGCGTTTGTTTGCCATCGATTTTATTCGTATATGAATTTTTGCTTTTTGGGGTTTATTTTGATCATTGGATTAAATTATGGACGAATTTGACTACTACTACCGAGATATTGTCGACGGAACGAGTGACGCCGACTCCCATGATTCGAGGTATGTTGCAACATGAATTACAGGTCAACTGCACCTGACCACGCACAAGAATTTCCACTTATTTGCTATCAAATGTCATTTGTTTCAGCATGTCTTCATATTTCTAGAAAATCTTTTCGATCAATTTACTTTTGCCTAACTTTGTTTTATTTTACCTTAATTTGATTATATTTTAGAAGCATCTCTTTATTAGTTTGATGATTAGACAATGCATTAAGAAAGTTAGGTAATTTATACTTATCTGTCTGAACTTTTAAATCGGAAGCATTGTCCATGTCATTTATTTCATTTTGGTGTCAATTTTGGTTTACTTGACAGGCTAATGCGTCACTTATCTCTATCAATCTGCTGGGGTGTATGTGACAACAATGGCTGTGGCGGCTTTTGGTTATTGTCACAGTAACTTCACGTACGTTATCGTTAACTGGTGCCATTACTTAATTAAATTTATTTCTCTCTCACAACTTGGTGTAGTTCTATGAATCTAGTTCACCTGATCATGTACAGAATTATATGTTTGGCAAGCATTGGACAGCCCAAAGCTGTAATTGTCAGTACGGAAATGCACTTGCCAGTTGGCCCAATTTGGCTTTCTTTACATGACATTACCGACAAAATCAATCTGTGAGCAAGTGTAGTTAAATTGCTTCTATTTAATTTTCTCGTCTAGCAATACTTTTGTACCTGAACTGTGAGTTTGGTCAAATGAGCGGTTCAATAATTTATAATTAAATCACACTAATTGTCCTTCAACTGATGATCTTTCTCAATCAGGTTTAGCAGTGGCGTAACCAGAAATATATATCGAACATTTATAGCTTGAACCCGAATTGCCATCTGTCAGTGATAATTACCGACTTAGCGCACGATATCACTGCCAAATCGAACCAGTCTGAACAGGCCTATAATCTGATTGAGTTCCGATCATTATGAGTGTCACCAATTTCACTTAATTGCCATTGGTCAGGATCTGTAGTGGTCCATCAGTGCAACTGAAAGCAGTATGTACTCAATGGAACGATCGCAATGTACTCTAGAGCAAGTGCAAGCACAGTTCGTTCTTGTGCCTCAATGTTGTTGCTGATGGCCTGGCACTGTTCAATTTGGTGGCAAGCGCACTGATCTGTTAGCAGACTCGTTACATTAGCGCCCCATGTGCCTTGCCCGATCCAGCATGAACGCTTTGTGTCTGTCGATTTCCATAATTTTTTCATTACGCGCCAGTTTAGAATGTGAGCGGTGGCATTTGTCAATTGACTACCTAATTATATTATGGCCTTATGCCTCTCTCTCGTAATGACTATGTTACATGCCACTTCTTGTTTGAGCTTGCACAGAATTAGTTATTGTATGTAGATCCAATGTAGATTCAATGTAAATTCGACAGATTAGACCAGGCCTGGGGGAGGCAGAGGTCTGTTCCAATCCAAACAAAAGCGATCATCCATTTAGTGTGTTGGCTTGATTGATTGATCTGTCTTGACCTTCAGACTTGCAAGTGGAACTCAATCAATCACTGTTTTATTCGTTGCACTGTTCCATTTGGGCATGGCAATCGAATGTAAATGGAATCACACTAGGACAACAATTCGTTTCCATCGCTGTCACCTAATTGGAACGATTGCTTAAAAGCACCTTATACCTACGGTTCAGCTCGATTCCACTTGGCTGCCGCAAATTGCATTTGTGTTTGCATCGTGGTCCGCTATTAACTTTGTCTGTTCTACCAGTACGCCAACACTTTAACTCTTACAGGCTTGAATCGCATTCGAACGGCAATTCTATTAGGCGACACCGTACTGACGGTGTCTTTGCTAAATTAATTGTTCTCAATTTGATTTATTCAACTCTTTATTCGTTGTCTCGAAATACATGGTCGAGTGTAATCTTGCAGTAAATGTGCTCTATTGGACCGTTCAATGGCAAACATAAATCTCTGAATGCAGACTCACACACGCACAACACACACTTATAGTAGCGTAAACCTTGCCTGACCAATTCTGTCTATCCAGCACAGGGCTCGGATTAATGAAAAAACTTATATTTATTTCTCCGAGAGGGCAGCACTACTAGAGTGACGTTCACCGTTCAAGTACTGACTTGGGTCAGTGCTGCTTAAGTTTTGCGACAATTTATGGTAAACATATCATTGATATTTTGCAATTGGGTCGTTGAATCTTATCCCACAATTGGGTTGATGGATTCTAACCCACAATTGGGTTGTCAGGATTTTATCCCACAATTGGGTTGTCAGGATTCTAACCCACAATTGGGTTGTCAGGATTCTATCCCACAATTGGGTTGTCAGGATTCTATCCCACAATTGGGTTGTCAGGATTCTAACCCACAATTGGGTTGTCAGGATTCTACCCCCAAAAATTGGGTTGTCAGGATTCTAACCCACAATTGGGTTGTCAGGATTCTAACCCACAATTGGGTTGTCAGGATTTTATCCAACAATTGGGTTGTCAGGATTTTATCCCACAATTGGGTTAATATCCTGAGAATCCTGACAACCCAATTGTTAATTTGAATCCTGAGGACCCAATTTTGGGTTAGAATCCATCTACCTAATTGTGGGATAGAATCCTGAGGACCCAATTTTGGGTTAGAATCTATTTAGCTAATTGTGGGATAGAATCCTGAGGACCCAATTTTGGGTTAGAATCCATCAACCCAATTGTGAGATAAGCTTCAACGACCCAATTGCAAAACATCAATGATAAGTTTATCACAAATTGTCGTAAAAGTTAAGCAGCACTGACCCAAGTCAGTACTTAGACGGTGACCGTCACTCTAGTAGTGCTGCCCTCTCGGAGAAATAAATATAAGTTTTTTCATTAATCCGAGCCCTGATCCAGCAGACACCTTTACGCCAGTACTCAAGGCATTTCAAGAAGCTCGATAATGGAAAGGGCCTAGTAATGAGCTTGTGAAGTGGCGATAAGCGCAGGCATGTTCCCTTTTTGCATATTGTCAACACTAGAGACACGTTCTCGGGTCGGAACTTGCTTTCCGAATGGCTTCACATGTAACACTTTGTCGGGTGTTTGCTTCGAGAGTGGCGAGTGGCACTCTTTACCGCCCGTAATTGGCTTATTCCAAACCACAAAAGCAGTTCAATTCGTTTTGATTCGTTGTGCTCTTTGCGCTATTCATTCACTCAATGGACACTATTTGTCGTCCCAGAAGTGTTTCTCTAGTGCTCCTGACCAGCTGGTAATCGAATTTTGCTGGCTCTAAAATCTTTTCTTTTCAAGCCATTCGGCAAGTCGTCCCGGGCTATTGATGCTAACAACAAGAGAATCCACTTTCAGGCAAGCCACAATCTAGTTGATTGTTAGCCAAGCATAATTTGCTGTCAATGTTGGACACCTTTCGATAGTGTTCAATGTTTTGTTTTGTTTTTCAAGTGTTGAATTGATGTTGTTTTTGATTGCAATCATTGATTTCAGAAATCGTGCTCTCCTCAAGTTCTGACCAAGTTCACAATGACATGTCACTGTATTCACTGTCACTATTCTCACTAGTTTAAGCCCATGTGTTATTACTAATGACTCATCACCTGACTATAAACAGCTCATTGTAAGTGTGCCGGCAAAAGGCGATCTGAGAAAATTATATGTTTCCCACAGAAGTGCCTTTAAAATTGTCTAGCAGCAAGTGTATTTAAGATGGCGCTTTGTGTGCTATTTTATCGGTCATTGCAAGACCACAATGACGATTGTCTTGGCTAGACTGATTCCATTTGCAACTGTCCAAAGCAGATGGTCGCTTTCAATGCGATCCACTTGGTATGTCGTCATTGCACTGGTCTCATTTTGAGGCACGAATGATCGCATTGAGCAGATAAATAGCATTAGCAGCCTGGATGGCTGAACTAGCGAAAGAATGCTGCTGCATGACCACGATTTGCTTCGATTACTCGGTGGAAATCGGCAACTCGGCAATTAAATTGGCGCACTTGGATAGCCCTTTGGTCCATTAGTGCCACATTATGGTTGCCTTCTCTGCCTTGCATTTGCCTCCTCTTCTACTTACATCTCGGCTAGCAATAACTAACTGTCTGTGTGTTTTGTTTCTTGATCTCCCTCCAGTCCTACAGTAAACTCTCACAATAATGAGACTCAGTGCAAAGTAAAGTTTTATCAATGGACCAATTACCAATGAAAACAATGTTTGACGCTATAATTAATAATAGTCAATTCAATTATATATTCGTTTGTACGAGTAAATAATTTACATGAATTAATGTTTTCTTCCTTTGGAATTTTTTTTTGTAATCCCATTTCTATTAAAGACATGACATACACAACTTTCAAAGAGATAAAGAGAAGAAATACTTGGTATTATAGAATTGACGATTTCATTATCAAAATCATGCAGGCTACATGATGCAGCAGCATTGTATCGATTATGGTAGATTGCGGTACTGAACGCGATTACGACAGCTTTTTTTTCATTGGTGCACACCAAGTTTACACAACACAATGCAATGAGCACCTCTGGCCAATTTGTGGCCATTCGATCGGTTGATTGAACAAAGCAAATTCGCTTGTTGTGCCACTTAATTTCCCAGTTTGACCCTGAGAGGCGCGATTGCATTTCATGGGTTGCCTCCAAATAGTGTTTTTCCTTTGGTGATGGTGGCCAGTCAATACTTCAAAGGTACCAGTGTAAGGTTATCGCCGTTTATTTATTGCCAGTTTCCGATCGATTCCTATCGAGTCCGTTATTTATGACTTGTTATAAATCTTGTCCACAAGCAGTGGCACTTGAATGCACTTTTTAATTTATTTAAGTCGTTATTTTGGCCTCGATTCCATTATCGGTTCGTTTCTATTATTGGCACGTCAATCGGTGATGGACCGGTCTGTTCTGGCTCGACCCATTGTCCATTTGGCGCATTGCATCGCACTGCAATCGAGCCAATCAGTGATTGGTCACCTATCGACCGGTCGGTCGGTCAGTCAGTTGTGTTATACTCGAATTGTTATTTAAATTTTATTCGCTTATCGAGTGTGGCACTATGGTCATCTGTGTCCAGTGATCTGTTGGGCCAATTGATTCAATCACAAGCAGATTTGTCAGACCACATGCCGTTATTAATGGCGATCGACAAATGACAGTTCAATCTGTCCAGTACAGGATATTACAGTCCACTGCCAGTTGCTGAATCCAATTTGACCTACTAGATATGACTATTAATGCCCATTTAATCTTATTTTGTGGCAAGTTATGATCTATTGTCTGGCACTTGTATTGACCAATTCGACTAAATGGCCAAACAAATTGGTTCATCTAATCAGACATCTTTAATGACCGAGAGTTAACTGTAGATTGTAAAGTGGACCAAGTAGTATAGCCCTGTGCGATGTGTCCATATCTGTTGGACTGTCAACTGCCGAACGGTGCTTGCCTATTGATGTGCCATGCCAAACTAGTGGAATCAATTTCCTGAGTTCCCGTTTAATTTCTCATGAATAATTACACATAGTAATGATAGTTTGTCTTTCTACTTTAGTGACGATGACGCCGATGACTACAAGCGACTGTTCAATCACGGAAAGCATTTGTCCAAAGAAGACAAGGAAGTGTTGTTCGGTGCCGAGGAAATGCACCACGAGGACAGCAACCTTAGCTTCGAGCGAGAAATGGAGAACGAGGCTCGCAGTCACATCAATGGTGTTCATGTGAACAAACAGTCTGACCAAGTAAACAACCCTTCGGCAGCAAATACAGTTTCCGGTGATGTACTTCCTGTTGCATCTACCTCGAAAACGAAGGAACAGAAAAATGACGAACTATTTTACGACCCCGATGAAGATCAGCGCGACCAGGATTGGCTCGATTCTCACAGAGCCCAATTCTCGGGCCAATCTGTCAAGTCCACAAATGAACGACAAAAACAACTGGAAGCGTTTTCTCGAATGAAACCACCTCAAAGTGATGCAACATTAAATTGCCCATGTTGTTTAACGTTGGTGTGTCTCGACTGTCAACGACACGACATTTACAAGACCCAATACCGAGCCATGTTTGTGATGAACTGCCGAACAGATTATGCCAAAAAACTGTTATTTCGCAATAAGGAAGAATTGAGAAAATCATTTAAACGATCGAAAAAACACAAAACACAACAAAATCTTGACATTTCGAGTAAAGATGACCAACCATCGGAAAGTGATGTTTACTATCCGGTGCACTGTACCACATGCAACACCCAAGTGGCCCTTTACGACACAGACGAGGTATATCACTTCTTCTCCGTGCTCGCGAGTCACTAAACTAAACTCTAATTGCCTTAATGTCTTGTATTGCACAACATTGTACATTAGCATAAATCATTTTGCCATATACTTATTTTGTTTTCGATTAAACCGATTGATGTTCTCATTGCGAATGACTCCATTTGGAAACCTTCCCACCAAGTCATTAGTCCCTTGCAAGGTGTTAATACCTTTGGTAGATCGCACAGTGTTCGATGTGGCAAGCGTGAGTGTTTCAACCAATTGGCTCAATGAACGATTTGCTTAATTGTCAGCTCCATTAATGGGACAAATGGACAGCGAACTGACCGCAGTTGGGCTTATATGAGAGCTGTTGTTTGGTTGATGTGGGTGCCATTTGGGCCTCATCATGGGCACGGTCATTAGACTGGCCATTATCAATGGTGAACGCAATTGGGAGCTAGCAAAGATGCCATTAGCATCGGTGCAGAACAGCCCGTTAATGGATTCGGCTGGTCTTGATGTGGTCAGTCGTGACAAGCGAACGTTTGCCTCGCTGATGTCTTCCACCCAGGGAAGCATTACTGGCTGTGAATTTAAATTTGTTTGCTTCCACATTGCGGTGGCAATCGTCATTGTCTTTGTGAGCAAAATGGCACGTTGCTCCCAAGCAATGCCATAATACTGGTGGCAATTGCAATTATTCAATTTGCGTTGACGCTTTGTTTTGCTTTGTTCTGTCACAACCAATTTGTGCCATAGCTCGCAACAATCACTAAGTCGCGCTATTTGCTGTCTTATTGCGGCCATAAAGACAGTGCGAGGCCATATCGAGCAATCGTTACTTCGAATTACTTTCCATTTTGTCACCGCATCGGTTGTCGATTGCCAATTGTGATGTGCAGTCCGGCTCGAGGTTTTCCATCGCCACTAGTTCCAAGTTCGTGAAGAGAAATGTGGACAAACCGTGCCATTTGGAGAGTAAGACAAGCTCTAATTGGCTTGTTGACAGCCAAACAGAATTTCTGTACTCTTTGCCGGTAATTCTCACTCGAAGTCACCTAATGGACTTTGTATGCAGTTTGATGAGACTAGGTGCGTCTCTCATCCGAGTATATCGATTGTTCGATTGCCAATTGAGTCGCAATTCCATTTCTTTGGACAGTGGGACAATATATCTTGCTAGATTCATTGCAGCTGCAGCACTGTCACTATCATAAATCGTGTGCGAGCAATAAATAATTTACCGCATAACCGTTTGTTGCAAGGTAAGCGAACACAATTGGTATCCAGCACCATCGGGACATCTCTAGTGGACTCTATTGGCGATCGAGTGGCAAGGTATGCCTTGGTATGTGTATGTCAATTGTTTCGACTTGGCCCGTCCACTTGATCAATTCTCGAGAACTAATTTACAGTCACCACAAATGGGCTCACTGGCTGCTGTAATTGCCATTGGCGACTCGAGTTGGTCGCTCTGGTGATCGACCCGATAAGATGTGACAGCTCGATTCGTAAGGTGGCCAAAGTGTTGTGAGTTGTTGGCAGGTAAGTGCGCCCATTCCGATCGGATCATATGGAGCCACTTTACATGCCATGGTGTTGGGTGTCGAAGCTATGTGTTACGGCTGCTGTTGAGTGTGCAATCTCGCATAACCTTTTAGCTCGTTTCTTGCATTGTCCGTCTGAGTGAGTCAATGTGAGCACTTTAGTTAGCCAATCTGTGCACAATGGAGTACGCCTGCAAGGTAATACCAGCATTAGCACTCGGTCGGTATCGAGACAGACCACACTCCTCTCCCAGCCAAGTGTAATTAATTCTGCATACGAGCTATGTGATGTGCACTTTGCAAATGCAGCAGTGGCAACGGAAATCGCTTCCATTGCATTGTGGTGACGATAAATCAATCCGCACCGAGACATCCAAGATGGACACTTGCCACAGTGTGCAGGGCCAGAGTGGCCTAGGAGGCAATTCTGTCCTCCGACTCTTACAGTCTCACAGTATTAGCGCTCACTTGGGCAGACAAATAATCTGCCGAGGACCAACTAAGCCTATCGTTTGTGCTGACTCATCAACTCGAAACAATCAATTCGGAAACGGAAATCTCCACAAACGAAAACAATAGCACAAAAATAAAAAAGATTTGGCACTACCAAATTGGTAATACTCACCAAACAAACCAAAGACTACAAAATGAGAATATTATTCAGTGTGACTTAATGGACACAACCACAAATGTTTGCAAAGAGTGATTTGTAGGCTGAACAGTTACTAAGAAATTTTGGTTTTCTCATTGGGCAATCAAAGCGACTAGATGAACGTGATGTGTCTGGCTGAGTGTAAGTGGACAGTGCTAGCCCGGCAGGTTATATTGCTCGAATGGACCGTGTTCTCGTGTTCAATATGTCTGCTGGTTTGTTTGGCAATCTCACTATTACACTGTTCAGGTAAGCAGTGTTGCACAGGCAAACAGACCAAAATGCCCATTGCACACAAATAAAAACCATTCAATGTTTCACGTTGTACATCGAATGTAGCAATGTATTCAATTCACAAACATGACAACCAAAACCTAACAAGTGCAAGGAAATCGCAATTTGAGCTCCATATAATTTGTATTACACAAAAGAGAATTTGTCAGTAAGAGAATGACCAATTAAGAGATATAGTCCAAGCAAAGAATGAAATAATTAAATGAAATCATATAGAAAATCACAAATGGCCCATGTAGAATAGAAAAATAACAATCTGACATGTTGCAATAAAATAAAAATGTCATCGATATAGAAGTGTTTTCGATTCGTCGTCGAAAAGTCGATGTAAAAGGGTAGGCAAATAACCAAGAGCATAAACATAAATAATAGACAGCGTGATTCAATTAGCAACTTTAATCAAACGTCAATGAAATAGCAAACATTCATATCGATCACTTGTGTGTCGGTGTGTGGGTGTGTGCCTTGGTGTATGTACCTGTTTGGGGTGATTGTGTGTGCTGTAAGTGCAAACATTGCTTGCCGAGATAGGAAGATAGAGTTACAGGTAGATTCGATTGTAACTAAGGTTATATGTCATATCAAGAGCGAGAAAGTGAGACAGCGAGAAGAGAAGATATAAAGAGAGAGAGAAAGAGAGCGTGATAGATAGAAAGAAAGTAGTCAATCAATAGAGAACAGATGCAATCGAGTTGATATCGAAGCAGTCGATTTGAATAGAAATAAAGGCCAGTAAACTAGATGCAGAGAAAGTTACGGTCGAAGTCCGACTGGACTGGTGGAACTGAATTAAACTGAAATGAGGTGCTGTTGCAGCGTTCAGTGGTGCGCGATGGTAGGGATGAGCTCGGTAGTGAGTTGTTCCCGTTTGAGGTTAGTCGTCTGCACTGCCACCCACTACCACACGATTGCGAGTTGATGCCTTCACTGCTTAATAGCTGACGTTCCAGGTGACTTGCAGGGTTGGTTGAGATGTTGGGTTGAGTCGATTCGGTTACTACTCGACAGGCCAGACTTGCATTGATTGGAATGAGTATAATACACGCAGATACAGTCGAGCTGATGCATTCCATTACTTGGCCCTAGGGTAACGAGATAGTCTGCTTGATGGTTCAGTCCAGGTTGAGTCATTACGGTTTAGTCATTGGTTTGCTGTGTAGCTTTGAACTCGGTCCTCACAAACGCAAACGTATTTATTTTCAATTAAATATAATTTAAATAATAATGAAAATGTACAGAAAACACAATTCATTGACAAACATTTTAAATATAATAAAATTGTATCTTAAGAACAAAAGGAAAATAAGTCGGTAAATTTACTTGTGTATTCTGATAAAATAAGGAATAGTATTTAACAAGACACTATCGATCATTTCTTCATTTCGATGTCATCATCGTGACAAATTCTATAAATAAACAACATGTTAATTGATTGCTCAGGTAGCCCACTGACCGATGCTGAGTAGAACGATTCTCACTCAAGACCGGTCTATCCACGAAACACAAAAGAAATCGTTACTTACCTTCGTAATTGACTTGGCCATCACCATCAATGTCCGCCTCGCGAATCATCTCGTCGACTTCTTCGTCAGTGAGCTTTTCACCAAGGTTGGTCATTACATGTCTGAGCTCTGCGGCTGAAATAAAACCGTTGCCGTCTTTGTCAAAGACACGGAAAGCTTCACGGATTTCCTCTTCGGAGTCAGTGTCTTTCATTTTACGAGCCATCATCGTAAGGAATTCAGGAAAGTCAATTGTACCATTGCCGTCCGCGTCCACCTCGTTAATCATATCTTGTAGTTCAGCTTCAGTTGGATTTTGCCCTAGCGAGCGCATGACAGTACCCAACTCTTTGGTGGTAATGGTGCCATCGCCGTCCTTATCGAATAGGGAAAATGCCTCCTTAAATTCTATTGAAAACAATTCAAATCAATAATTGAGCTAATCAAACAAAAGTCCATTATTTACCGGCAATTTGTTCCTCAGTTAGTTGATCAGCCTGAAAACAATAAAATTAGATTTGATACATTGATTACAACAATGTACTCATGAAATCACCAAATAACAATCACTTTCCAATGACCATGCCAATAGTGCCACTTCACTATTTCCAAGTGTCAATTGTTAATTCCAGCTTGGCCAAATGACTTGCACAACGCTGACAAGTGTACATCATGACAACCGCTCAATCCAGACAAGTTAAGGCGTTGGTTAGTAAAACGTGCATTTGTCTGAATGCCTGTCGGTGTTAAGCTGACTTGCTATGGCAATACTAAAAAGCAATGCACACGCACACACACCAACAACGAGTAGGAGAAGTAAAACAATACAGTAAGAATTGTCTTTGTATCGATTAGAAGCGACAACGCCAATCGACCTCTATTCAGGAATTTTATAACCTGCCAAATAGCGAAACTGATACCATAACCATAATATAGTACAGGTTCATTTTATATATTAACATGTGGAAATAGCCCTACACCGAGAGAATCAATGCGAACATATAAAAATGAGTTGCGTTCAAATGAAGACGAAAAAGGAAATTACAGGAAAATTGAAGCGTCTTAAGCTAATGAAAATAAAAGGAAGAAAGCTGCGACAAAAAGGAGAGGCGAGACGTGAGCAGATAGACAAAACGCATCATCGGCATTGCGTCGTCAACAACCTAGCAGCTCTTTGGCGAAGCCGGTGTAGAGTTGTATAACTTGGTGGACTATAGGACGAGTTAAACTCTAATTACGATCAGATCGTATGTCGAATAGTCCACCACTTCTGGTGCTACAGTTCTACACTAATGCAAGTGCAATTAGGATAAATTGAATAACATTCGACAAGAAAAAAAACACTTGGACTTAGATGATTCATGCTGACAATGACAGAAAGACGAACCAAGGACCAATTGGCCTGCTTGGCAAGTGAAGAATTTGGTGATTTCAGAGTGAAACGTTTCAGCGAATCAAGCAAAACTTGCCATTTTAGGTGAGTTGGGATGGTTAGACGAAGTCAAATGACGTCACAAAGGTAGCTAGCTGACTTGAATCTTGATACTCAACGCTTGGTTGCGATTGATGGTCGAATGATTAGGTAGTCAGCAATTAGAACACACGAGTGACGGTCTAGAATAGTTCAAGTGATATTCGGGGGATAACACAGGAAAGCGTTAGATTGGAGTGTATGGTGATGAGTCTTCGGATGAGAGCTAGTGAGTGATGCTGTCGATAGTTGATTGGTTTCGATTGGATTGCGATTCCGTTTGGAGAGATCGGCCAGAACAGAGCCAACGAACAAGCGACACACTGCTTGTGTCGGTTAGGCGAGACTTGGAAGCCAAGCACGGTCGAGTCGAGCGAGAGCGAGCGAGTGAGTGAGCAGCGAACAAATATGTCTGGCCGAAGGAGATTCGCAGATGGCAATGCTGCCAATGGCGGACTGCAACACAACTTTACACACTATAGACGCAGTGGTAGCCACTGGCGGTTGCGCGAGCACTGCCAACCGACTCGCTTGCCAATGCAAATGCAACCGACCAACAACTGTGGCTATGCCGCCAGCCTGCCACACAACCTATGAGTCACGTCGTGCCCCTTACTTTGTGCCTTTGTGTCGCCTGGTTGTACTCCCGGTGGCGCTCCGTGCTCGGAAGGGTCGCCGACTAACAGTGTAAGTGTACAGACAGGGGTAGGCACTGGCGGTAGTTGAAACGACGTTCGGTCTGCCCTATTGGCCATATCGCTTGTCAATGCGATAAACATGCAATGCAATGAGTGCCGAGGCGATAACGCCGACAGTTCCTTTCACGCTGACATAGTGACCTCTATCACTGAACGCTGGGTCTGCTCGGGCCAGACTGGGTCTAACTTGGCCTATTAGATCATAATTGGTGACTCGACCTGCATTGACAGCATTGGAGTTGTCCCAATCTGTCAGTGATGGTGGCGCATGTGCCAGGCAAAGGTGCAAAGAGCATGTGCGGTGGTTAAATGCCGGCTTGTGGTGGCGTGAGTCTGCGCCCACCGGGAGCCACACTGGATTGGCAATTAGTGAACGAATGTGGCGAGGACAGCACTTGGCTTGCCTGGTCACCACTCGGCCTGGCTGGTCGACACTTGGGCCCACTCCATTGACGATCTCATCCACAAGCCCGTGGCCAAGTGATCGCAGCTGACCTAGTGGTGAGTGCTCTTCAGATAAGCGATCATTGCTCAGTGTCGGTCTTTGAATTGGACCACTGCGGACGATGCGCTACACTCGAATGCAAATGCAGCAGTGCCAATGCTTCACTGATCCGACCGACTATATGTTCACCGCTCCAACCATTTCGTTCTTTACTCGATGCCCCCTTGGGAGTCTTGAAATGATTCGTTTGCTAGCTCGAGCTATTTGGAAATGTTCATGTAGTGCCACTAGTGCTATAGAAGACGCCATCGAGATGGAAGCAAAACGAATGCCAGTCGATTGAGTCGGGCACAGTAGGGTAGAGATCAAAACCAGTGTAGGCATGCGGCCAACTATGGCGCCTTTGAGATTATTCGAGAAAGCCATTGTTGTGCAAAAATAGCTTTCTGGATGAATGCTCAGGACCAGAACTGGTGCCTGTAACCCATTCTGCTGCATCGCCGCTGGGAACATCATTCGGCATTGGTGTCATTGAGCGAGAGCGTCGGCGTGATGTCCTGAGTCCGCTTGGTTCACCTCCAATTAGGTACTTTGCCACCACCGGGGGAGACATCAGGGCACTGGCGCGAGGGTGTCTGCACAACCAGCAACATTGCACTTTGATTGGCTTCGAAACACCTGCAATGCGTCATGACTACGACGAGAGAGAAGCGAAGAGGTGGGGGTCAACTGAGTCCGAGAGAGAGAGAGAGAGAGAGAGCACGGTCGAGGCGCATGTGGAGTGCAATCAAGATGGCTGCATGTGCAGATGTGCTTCTCGGTGCCTTGCCACAATCGGCAGATATCGAAGTGTTCAAATGTGCCTCAGCCGAACGCAATCGAATGCACATTTGGCCATTATCCTAGTCACGGGCGGACAGACGGACATACAAATGTTTACTTTGCTTCCAATTATCGTGCCACTGGCGTTGGTGTTGGCGTTGGTGTTGGCGTTGGTTGGAGTTGCACTTGGTATCGCTAGTCGGTTCTGTCGGATTGGCGAGCTTGCGTGTGCTGCTCGTTTCGATTTGCTGGATAACTAACCGAACCAACTGCAAAGAGACCATCTAGCCAGAGAGCAAATTAATCAACGATTCCGTGTATTTCTTCACACCAAATTGTCAATGGACACAATACAAAGGGCGTCTCGACGATCATGATCCGGATGGCGTCCATCTCGAACGCCATCATGATTAGGTTGACAAATGAATTGACAAATGGATTGACCACGCAGTGCTTGTGTGTCCTAGACTCGCCTTAGTCTAATCTAATAATAGACCTCTCAGTGGCCATCTAATTTACATTGCGCTGGGCATATGGTCTGGTCGGGAAACCGGTGATAATTACCGTTCGATATAGGTCGAGCAATGTCAATAATAAAGCGATCAATCGATTGGCCCACCAGTGGATCGATTGGTGTCCAAAGTGCACTTGACATTCGCATTTGCGCCAATTACCACTGCCAGGTAGATCAGCAGTGATTATAATTATAATTATAATTGAGCTTGCTACTTATAAGCCTGTTCAACCATTGATCCATTTGCAATTGGCCTGCAAATCGATCGACCCATTCACTGATCGGACATAATTGATAATTGCACTGTTCGATTTTATCCTTATGACACTGAGCAATGCCATTTGCCAAACTCAATTGCTCTTTTGCCGACCATCCATCGATCGTTATTGATTGATCCTCGTGAACAAACGAGCTCGCTAATTAATTAGTTAATTAATTGCTCGAACCCTTAAATTAAGGGCCTTAATCACTTATCCAAACAAAACGATCGCTAATTACCGTCGGTGGATGTCTCCGAATATGTATTTCGATTGGCGAAACTCGCTCGCTCACTCTCTAAATATTTGTTGGTGAGACAATCGGCCGGCGATTGCATCATCAGATCAGACCGGTAAAATGAGCAAAATCCCTCTCACACTCACTCGCCACTATTGGTTGTGAAATGAGCAAATGTTGGTTCGTATGAATCGTGTCGATTAATTGACCTTGCAATTGTTCGCACTAATGATCTGCAGATGTGCCCCTCGATCTATATTTAGTGTTCGATGGTCGGTTCGATGTGGCTACACAGGCCGAACTACTCAACCAGACGTAATTGGTCATTTGATTCAATGGCGCGTCATCTTTCAAGTATTGGCCAATGATTAGTCGGATCTGTCAATTGGCTCGTTTTGGTGTTGTCACTGTTGTCAACATTGAATTATTGCCGTGCTTGACAGGCAAAACCACTGCACAAACAAACAAGTCCACTGAGCAATTGACCATTTGAGCAATTAAAGCAAACAGCCATCCCAGCATAAATATCCGCTGGCTTGATCAATCGCGTCAATATCAACAGTTAAACAAAAATAAAAAGTGGCCACAAATAGACCAATTATCAGGTTGTCTCTCTGTGAAAAATGTACAGTTTGTTGGCTTGGTTAGTACAAATGGAATAGTTGGTTATAACATAACTAAACTTTTCAATTGAACACTGCTGGTCTGTTGAATCACTGGCGGTGACATCAATTCGATCACTATGCTGAGCCATTTGCAACCTGTATCGATTGGTGCATTCGAAATATATAGCTCACATTGTCCACTGATGTTTGTATGCAATGCCGGATAAAGTTACCGACTTTTACTGCCACTTTATTACGCAAATTAAATTGATCGACAGAGAGCAATCAATTCCCAGTGCATCCACCGCGAGACAAACCAAAACGCGACTCACTTTGATCGAACTCATTTCAATTGCACTGCCACAAGCAGACTTCGTCATTCACTCACTGTCATGTCTTAGTTAGCCCATCTGCGCCACCGTCCGCACTACCATTTGGTCAGTATTCTGGTACAAACTAGTTAGGTAATTTGATTCGACAACTGACAAGTCCGGGCTAGTTGCACCATCACTGCTCAATGAATTAGTAGTCTCGTTTTGCATTCAGCGACAAGTCACTATAGTATGCGCACTACTTGAAAACATCGAAGCACTCACTCACACTCATCAGCTTGTCTTCCCCTCTGAGCCACTGGTTCAGTAGAGTGAGAACATCGCGATGTTCGAGACCAGGAGCACGTGCCGCGACAGGCAAGATAAGAGCAATAAGTGCTACTGTCGCTCGCAATACCATTTAGCTGACATGCCGCTCACAGGAGTAAATACAAATACAATGTAAAGTGTGCAATTGAAGTTTACATCTCTGCTGCTGCATGGTCATGAATGGAAAGTAGTGCAATTGTGGTTTGTCTCGAGTGATACATCGCACTTGTCTTGGAATGTCTTTGTGCACGATCACGGTCCAGTGAAGTGTCAGTCAAATAGTCGCTTGGTCGAACCCTTTGAATGACTGATACTCGGTCTCTGGGTGTGTTGCAATGTTCACTTCAGTTAGCCAGTTGTGGTCAGTGAAAGTTTGGCACGACATGCCATTGCATTGCTTTGCAACGATACCCAAGGGTTCTGACTTACCTAATGAAAAGTTTAGCCAATTGCCAAACTGGGCGGCCGCGTCGAACAGTTTGAGTCTTTCTATCTGAGCGAATTCGTCATCTAATTGGCCTCGGCCCCAAACGGATATTCAAACATTGTGGTGACATTTCCTTTTGTGTGTTGGTTCGATTGTTCGGTGCTTTGATAACTTTTAATTGTGTTCGGCAAAGTGATCCTTAAAAGCGAACCATTTGAGCATTTGAACGTATATACTACGTAGTATTGCATGGACTGAATTGGGCATTGCTTGAACCAAACAAGCACATCAGCAAATTGAGGGTCTACTGTTGTCTAACTGTTCTCTGTGCCCAGTTAGTCGCTGCTTATCCTTCGATATCGGTCGAACATTGCAAAGTTTTACTGAATTCTTCTTGCTGTGGAAATCCCCAATCTGAGTTCGTCAGTCTGCTGGTAATCTAATCGATTGATAGAGCACTAGTACTGCAAAGCACATGTCATCTAGCCTTTGGTTTGCTTTGCAATAAATCCCCTTACGCGTGTATTCGCGCCTGTTTGCCACTTTGCCAGTGGCTTTTCATCTCACTTGGCCAATGTCTCTATATACCGTAAGTGTCATCGGGACAGACCGTAAAAGCTAAGTGTTTCCTACCGCTTGATAAATAGCTGCAAACAATGCTACCAATAATCAGACTGGCAGATTAGACTCGAGCCACCAAACAAAATGGCCATCAAAGTGATGCCAAGTGAGGACAAGCGAGCAGTGAGTAGGCAAAGACTTTCGCTTAATTATTCATTACACTAAAGGATAGAGCGACGAAAACAACAAAGTGCAACATAACTCAGTCCAACACACCGCGATACGACAAGTGAAGCGTCTTGTTTCTCACTGATAACGAATACCTGATTGCGCCCGGTTCCGTCAGTTAATTGCCACAAACGAGCACGAGGCAGTTGTTTCACTGCCGGCAACCAAATGAACGAAACAAGTGTACCATGTGACTTCACTGACTTGCTCCATTTGTCACCGAGTCAGGCTGCTCTTGTTTCATTGTCAGCGCTATCAATCGACTCAAATGGTCACTGCTCACTTACTCAGTGCTATCTCACTTGGTCGCGACAAACAATTGCACTTGGATCGAAGAAAAGGCATTCCTTTGTCATCGGCACCACTTTGCCCGACCTTCATTGATCGAATGTCATTGATGGGTCGATGGTAACTCATTGGAAAGGTACTGAACACTGCTACCAATATTTACTTACTCATAAGTGAATTGAATATGCACGATAGTAGACTGCATTTATAATCGACAGTCTTTTGATGTAATTAATAAAATTACTCATAAAGAAATGATTAACCTACTGGTAGAGACAAACAGGAACAAAGCGGCCATTGAAACAGAAAGTTTGCCACCTATCGGTGTTAGTTTGTTTGTTCTCAATTGACAAGAAATTGACACTAATCAAGGTTGTGTCCATTGTGTGAAGCTTGAAACTATTTGCCCAGTTCAAATGACTAAACCAACAGGGAAAGTAACCTTCTTGACATCTTGCCGCCAGATGAGCTTGTGCCAAAACACAATGCAAACAGTTCTACCACTACTCGGTACAATGTATCTGCTCAGTTTGGTGCAAAGCACAACGATCCCAATCAAACAGCAATCGATTGTTGTCACTTTGTTTCTATTTGGACAGTCTCCACTTACGGGGGCACATTTATGGCCACCTTACAGCCACAACAAGCAAAGTGCACTTTTCCATAACTGCCAGAAGTGCAACCGATGGATATAGCTAATAAAGCCAATTGACTCTAATTGGATATATATGCACTGGTGTGGTGCCGCGGTACCGGACTAAGACGTGCGGGCTAATGAGCATAATTAAGTGACTATTAACTAACCGATCCAAGAAGATCTCATAAACAGCACACCACTGCCATCACTGGTGGATTACCGCTCCTTTGCCTAATTGATAGAGTACACGGTCACTGTGAAGTATACTTTCAGTAATTCTAAAGGCTATCAATGACCACGAAAGATTGAAGCCAACGAATTCTGTGCATAATAGTAACTCAGTGACCGCGTTAGCAATGCATTGCACTCCATATTTGCCTAGTGAGCAGTATCATTACGGTTATTACTTATTAGTTTAATTGCTTTGCAGATAGCAATGTGAATGAGTGAGCGAAGTGAAGCCGAGTAGCGAAGATGACACAACCAGCAGAGTGTGCACAAGGTATGCCTGTGGCCAGTGCACTGGCAAGTCGACTAGTGGAACTATATGCCAGAGGGACCAGTGCGACCAGCAGACTAGCCGACTGCCACTCGAGTGCGTGCACGACCCTTGGCAGTGTTTCCTTTTGCTGGATACAACTGGCACACGATCGGTCTGCTGGTGACATGCAACACTGAGGACACAGAAATTAAATGCACACAAAGACAATGGCAAAATCGATAGACAGCACACAGGACAACACTAATGATTATCATGAATAATAATACCGAGCATGGTAGCGTGCTGTACCCGATGCATTGCTGCACCAGTACTGCACCACCACACAAGGCCCTCTGTCCTATATAGCCACCCACTGGAGTGGACTCACAAGAATGGCAAGTATGACAAGTATGCGCACTAGGCCAGCCGCTGGTGGCAGTAATCAATGCCTTCACTGCAGCTCTATACTCGTTAGGCAATGTCCTTTGCCTAGTTTTATCTCTTGAATGAGCAAATTTTCACTGCAAAGTATTTGTTTTTATTAACTATTCATGTGGTGCACTGTTGCCATTGCAATGTACACTGTACAACCATCCATCTCAAGCCGTCACCATAGATAGAGAGACGTGCACGGGCACATTAACGAGTGATTGCAGTCCCAGTAATGGGACCATTCGGCCTTTGCCTACCAAGATGCGCTCTCATTGCAGTCCAGTGTTCACTTGTACATTACATTACAAAGACAATGTGCTGCTCTCTGTTTGGCAGCAGACGATATAGCCAGAAATGGAAACAAAGTTGCATTGCACCATCAGTGAAACGTCAATTATCCAATTGGAACAACCTTTCGTAATTGCATTGTACGGCGTTTTTCTTTCGATTAAGTCCAAGTGACCAAAATTGATCCGCAGACATTTTCCATTTGCAGCGCACATGTTAATTGTCTTAATTGAAATGAATATTCAATCGTTATTTAATATTCGAAATGGCACTGCTTTGATCACGCCAACACTAGTTCGCTATATGCAATTTCCACTTCAAGGTCCATTTGAACGGTTCCAAATGAAAGCACAAATCCCGACTGGTTTTCACCAGTCTCAACAGTTCCAAATTTATTTGCTATTTACCAATTTATTTGCATTACTTGATTGGGTTCATTAGGAAAGTATTCGAATTTGATTTTAAATTTTAAATTCCACTGAACTTTGAGATAAAAATAAATTTTAATTTATTAATAAATAATAATAGCAATAATAATAATCGTATTGTACAATGATGACAAACTGTCAAATTGAAAGTGGCAAGTGAAATATACGAATCATTCATGTGACTATTGAAATTCGATAATTCATTGTTGACGAATAACTTCACTGCACATAATTTGTGCTTCAACAAGCAAATTCATTTCGATTCAAATTTTGCAAACAAACAAATGTCATCTAGATTGCTCCAAAATAAATTTACAATTCTCCTCTCCAGACATTGTCAACATTGTCACAAATGGTAATTGTGGTTTAAAGTGTAAAATCAATTTTTTGTCTTCTCCATTGTGACATAATATTACATTACATAAACGAGCCATTGATGTTAAAATAGCCGCTGTTTGTTTTTATTAATATGCATGTGACAAGAGGCGGATTTGTTTGGCTTTGGAAATTGGAATTGTTCAAAGTTTCTGGTGCCATTGTGTAAAGCTATTTTTGATACTTTCAACCATGA
Source organism: Rhizoglyphus robini (assembly GCA_023373905.1). Lineage (NCBI taxonomy): Eukaryota > Metazoa > Arthropoda > Arachnida > Sarcoptiformes > Acaridae > Rhizoglyphus > Rhizoglyphus robini. The sequence goes on along the minus strand of JAKIJQ010000012.1, from coordinate 3,092,593 downwards.
ACGATTTTCTTGAGGCCGGAAATGTCTGCGGACAGAATTTATTGCGAATAGTTTCCCAAGGAAATGCGATCGTGGCCGAATTGCAACGTCTTGCTGACATGATTCCTTCAGTTTTTCGTCTTGAAACCAAACAAGATCAAACAAACTATGCCGACTTGATTGTGGATTTTAGTTATTTCAAAGTATCTGATTCATTTGATCGAAAAATCGAAAGTGATGAAAAATTATTGAACAAAGACGAGGAATTACGCGAGACTTATCTTGAGTTATTGGTCAAGTTTTATTTGTCATTTGAAAGCATTCATCGATATGCCGTTGATTTGGAACGCTTTCTGACTGAACTGGAGGAAGGAATTTACATTCAACAGTCGATAGAATCTGTTCTCTTGGATTACGATGGGAAGCAGTTGCTTTGTGAGGCACTATATCTAATGGGAGTTATTCTGCTCACTTTGGACCACAACATCGAAGGCACTGTCCGGGAACGAATGCTTGTCGCTTATTATCGCTATTCAGCACAGAGGTCAACATCAGACTCAAACATAGACGACGTGTGCAATTTGGTCAGGTCAACCGGCTTTTCTCGCAATTCAAAACGACCTGTCAATTATCCAGAAGAATTATTTACTCGTGCCAAAATTAGGCAATCTTTTGCCAAACTCGTGGTCGGAAGACTACGGTCTGATGATGTTTACAGTATGGTTTCGTCATATCCACGACCAGAACATCGCTCAGTCGGACTCGCCAATCAAGCATCGATGTTATTTGTTTGTCTATATTTTTCATCTGAGGTACTTCACCTAGAATCGGCAGTTATGCGTGAAATTGTTGATAAATTTTTTGCCGACAATTTTGTAATTTCGGTTTACATGGGTACAATCGTCAATCTGGTTGAACATTGGGATCCATACAAAGCAGCAAGGGCGGCACTTAACAATACACTTGATGTGAAGAATGTTCGTTTGATAGCAAGCAAATTTCGAAAAGAAATGACTGAACTAAATCCAAAAATATCTCAACTTCTTAAAGAAGGCGTTTTGACCGAAGAGAACATTCTAAACCGCATCAGTGATCACATGAATACAAGTCGGAGGGCTAATGTTACTCTTCGGTGGGTAATGCTTCACACGGTACCATTGCCTGGTGATTTTATTGATTCTTCTGCTTCTGTTAAGCGATGCAAACAGTTGCGAGAACAAATTGTGAACGATCTCAGGTTCAATCCAACTGAGTTGTTCAAATTACTGTTGAACACTTCCGAATTTGAATTGAGAATCAAAGATATGTACAAACAACTTCTCAGTGAGCGTTATTCCAAGTTGAATCAATTCAAGAAAGAAACTTTTGACCGTATTAACGAACTGGCAGACGTTTTTTCTGGAAATAAGCCACTGAATCGATTAGAGCCAAACGAAGAATTGCAAAAGTGGTTTCAAAGTTTTGCCCAGCAAATTGACGAATTGCAATTTCCAGAAAATTTTGAACAAACCCAAATTAACTGGACATCTCGAAGAATAATTCAATTGATTAAGGCTTTAGAAGAAGTACAAGAATTTCAACAGTTGGAAAGTAATATGCATGTTAAGCAGTTTATGTCTGAGACTTACAATTATTTGCATTTGATGGTGAAAACGATCAGCATCAGAGAGGAAGTTTTGATCACTCAACAAATAGTCGCCGACCTGTCCTATGCTTGGAAAATAATAGATGATTGCTTTACAGAATTTATGCAAGACGGCATTAAACGTGATCCAAGTTTGGTCTCGAAGCTTCGAGCTGCTTTTCTAAAGCTTGCATCGGCCTTAGATTTGCCTTTACTTCGAATTAATCAAGCAAGTTCTTCCGATCTAGTTGTCGTGTCAAAGTACTACTCTTCGGAACTAGTCTCCTATGTTCGAAAAGTGTTGCACATTATACCTGAAACGATGTTTTCCCTGATGGCCAAAATCATATCCATTCAGACAAATAACCTTAAAGAGTTGCCAACTCGATTGATGAAAGATCAACTGAAAAGTTATGCTCAACTGGAGGATCGTTTTGAAATAGCTCAATTGACACATTCTATTTCTGTTTTTACGGAAGGTGTTCTTGCAATGAAAACTACTTTGGTGGGAGTAATTCAGATTGACCCTAAAAAGTTACTTGAAGATGGCATTCGACGTGAGTTGGTTAAACAAGTGGCTGTAGCCCTTCACACTGGTTTAATCTTCAATTCGAAAGCAAAGTCTGCCGATTTGATTCCGAAACTGAGTGCATTGCTTCAGGTGATGAATGGATTTCGTCGATCGTTTGAATACATCCAAGACTATGTTTGCATAAATGGATTAAAGATGTGGCAAGAAGAATTGTCTCGCATCATAAATTACAACGTGGAACAAGAGTGTAACGCTTTCATGCGTCAAAAAGTACTAGATTACCAATCGTTGTATCAGTCAAAATCAATTCCTATTCCTGTATTCATTCCACACGATCCATATTCACTCACCTTTGTTGGCAGATTAGTGCGGCAAATAACCAAATTTACAGACCCTAAGTATGTTCTTAATTCATATTGAAACTTGAGAAATTACCCAATTGACTCTTTAGATCATCTATTTACTTATATCCTCTCTCTGCTTGGTACGATAGCAAAACACACACAGAAATTGTTGATGGAAAATTGTTTTCGTTGATTTTGGTATTTACATTCACTCAATTAAGTTTTTAAACTTTCATTTATTTTCCTTCAGAAAAGCATTGGGGTAACTGGCACCAATGGAGTGGATCGATTGATATCTTTTCAAATTGTGTCTGAATTGAACAAAATTTTAGCTGACATTGACTTCAATTTTACCCGCAACAAATCAATTAGTGAATGTTTTTTGATAATCAACGATTACTTAAATAGCGAAACACCAAATGGAATCATAACAGGTATATATAATTGAATGATTATTGTTTCCTTCAAGTTTATTTTTAATTGTTGAATTTTATAGCAAAAAGTTTTGTAGCTTATTATTTGCCTTTGATGAACAGGCTTACAAAAGTGTTCAGCAAATTTTCCGAATCAATTGGTCGAATTGGTCAATTGCAAATCCTTCGTTTAAATCTCACTTATGAACTTTGTATGGCTTCCAAATTTCAAGCGAGACAACTCTCATCTGCCTTGAACACATTTAACAGGTAATCAATATTTTGCCTCTTTAAATTTCTATTTATTTTATTTTTGTAGTTCTCTCATGACCGAATTCTCGCAACAATGTCGATCAATGAAATCGTCCTCCACGTTATCAGCCTCTGAATTAATGCCGTCCGTTTTTAAAGAAGAAAGTGCACTTTTGTTTGAACTGTCCAACTATTTGGAATATAATGGATTCTCTGATCCACTGTTCAAGGTTGGAGAATTTACGACCAAATAGTTTACTTTAATTGTTTTAATTTGCAGGTTTATATTCACAGTCGGCTGCCTTCGAATCTTGACACAATTCTTTTATTATTGTTAATTGCACAAATGTCTAAATTTGTATATGTCAAAGAAGTAAGTGGCCTTACATCAACTAATGCTAGCCTGAAAACTGGTGAAGCAGTTGATGGTATTCCATTCGTGATTGGTCTCCTCACTGTGCTGCGACAATTCCACAACGAACTAGCGAGTCGTTTCCTAAAGTTGAGTTCTCAGTTTGTGAACGCCTGTGTGCAAGCCTCCTCAACAAAGTGAGACTGCAAATGTTTAATAATTTGCTATTTTTTAATTGAACATTTCTTTCAGTCAAACCAAACAGCCTGAAATTCCAATTGAAGCCCTAAATATGCTTCACTTTCTACATCATTTCTCTATGTTTGGTCACTACAAGCGTCAACAAGTAGCCGAATATTTGCCCGACATTGTGCTTGACCAGTTCCATTCTTTGAGTATGTATTCTATACTTAAATGAGCTAAATGTTATTTTCCATTGTGATAATTTAAAAATATATTATAATAATAATTATATTTTTTGTATTTGTTATATTTCGATCATCAAGTAAAATAAAATGTTATTAACTGAGATATTGCATTTATTCATGACCGTTTACTTCAGAACATACATTGTAAGGAAAATTAGCAATGTCGTCGTGTGATGAACTTTTGCTTCATTTTGACCGAAGATAGTTGTTATATATGAAACGTCGTGACTAGACAGTCTAAATTCTCAATGCAATTGCACCAATTGATTAGACGGACTCGTTTTTGAAAAGAGTCAATATTTTTATCAGATTATCCAAGCCAAACACAAATCCCTCGTCATAGTCATGCGGCGAGGTCGAGGTGGCCGAAATCGACGACAAGGAGGAAGCGGATGAAGCAGTGTTGATATGACCATGTGTTGAGTGTGCGAAATCGATTAAACGAACGTCAATCAAATTGCCAGTATCATGGATGGAACCGCAAAAATCGTTATCGAACGAACTCGAAGTGCAATCCTCGTTTGTTTTGCACAAATTTCCTTCGTATATCAACAACAACGAGCTTGTATAGAAACGGAATGTGTCCAATTCTACAATCACCGTGCGAAGTTGTTTCAATTTCTCTATTAATCGATCCAACAAGTTGTGGGCTACAAAGTTTTCATTTGAAACAAATTTTTTCAAAGATGCTCGAAAACTTTCTGGTGTTAATTTCCTGCCATAGTATTTATTGTAACAAATAAAACGATCCAAGTTTTTATCATAAATCTGAAAAGACGCGAAATAAAATGTCAGGAAGATAACCAATAAATAGCATTTACTTGGATTCCAGTAATTCTTAGGCCAAGAGCACCAGAAGTGGTTTCGTTTACTTTTGATTCATGACTATGTTTTTTGCTTTCTGTTGCGTTATCGTCATGAAGACGTGTGCCCATTTTAAGGTCCATTATACATGGATATTCAAAATTAGCAACCAAATTTTCCAACATGATAAACCCTATGAAAGAAGAAAAGATGAACAGATCGGTAGGGCAAAAAAAGGGTACAAAATTACTTTGTTCTTTCATAGATCCATTAATGAATTCACTTAAAGCAGAAAATGTTTTCAGCACCCAAGGATTATGCTTTGTGGTGGACTTATTGTAAATGATTTTTTTGCTTGGTGTCGACTGGACAGACGACTGGCGGCTAATTTGTGGAGAATTCGATTTAAGATGATTTGGACTAAACCCATTCTGCCCAGCTTCATTTACGAATAATGTATTATCAAATAAAGTGGTCAAATCAGATTGATTTAAAAAATTACCATCTTCAAAATTAGGTATTGAAATTGATGTTGAACGCGATCTGGACAAATTAGTGGAAGTTTGGCTGCTTAATGATGGCGACACAAGCGCGTTGGTAGAATTTGAATTGCTTTGACAACTTTCCCGATCGTTTAAGTTATCGGTTAAAATCAAACTTTCTAGTTGTTTTTTCGAATTCTCCAAATCGAGAGAAACGTCATTCTCAATGTCTTGCTCATGACTTTCTATAATAATCTCTCTCAATGGACGGCACAATTTTACTCTGTATTTGGTCACAAACTTCTGGTAAGGAGAATTTGGAGATTGAACACAAGAATTGGTGTTTGAGTTACTGGTCTCGTGGATATTCGCGCTGAAAAGTCCAGAAAAGTCCTGTAAGCTTGACGACTTTGTTGTGATCATCAGATAACCATCATTGCTTTCGGCAAAATTAACCGATATCACTCCGTTATAATGAGGAACAAAAGGCTTAAGCGATGGAGCAAAACGATCTATTGATTCATAAAAAGCGAGCTCGCGTTCATTAACTGGTTTACAAATGTAATCGCCAAGCACTAAAATTGCACTTCGCCCTCCGACTTGATGTATGAATGGCTCGAGTTCAATGATTGATTCTTTCTTTTCCGAAAAGAAACGCGGCTTCTCTCTTATTTCGCATTCAGTAGTCATAGTAAAAATGTTGCTTCAACGTTCAGTTTGTTATAAACTAGAACCTAATTACACTAAGTTATATATTTACCACAAAACGAATAGATTGGATCGAAATATTGACTAGAAATTTTCAGTTCGTAGAGTAGACAAATTAATCGTAAAAATGATGCAGTTTTGTAAATCTATAGAGAACGAAAATGTTGATTAATTTATAATATTAATAACAAAAATAAGTTACTTTACATATAAGTACAAGCCTACTAAGCGAGTATATCAGGCCTATTTATATATTTCAAATCAAAATTCAGTGTCCCATAAGATAAAATGCCTCTCACAAACAAAAAAGAAGTCATAGCAACGAGCTGTCATTTGACTGTATTGCAGCACACAGTTGACAATCGGCAAATATAAACATCGACACGTTGTCATTAATTTAGAATATCAATAATGTTATCTCCAAGTTGGCCTTCAAATGTGTAAAAAATATACTGACACGAGTTGGCATAATAGACAGAAAAGTATTGGTTATAATTCAAGGCAAGGTAAAGACACCGAGATAAGATTATGGCTGACAATTCTATCCGCAAGCTAAGAAGGAGACTAGAGATGAGGCAAGTTGGTCGATCGAACAAGGAACAACGCCAAATGCCAGAAATGCGTTCGTTGGCGGACCGAGTCGAATGTTTTGATTAGCAACGCCAAACTAGGAGAGAGCGAGTCAATCAAAACAAGAGCGACGGCCATTTCCACCCAAGCACAAACACCTAGAGCGAATGGTTTGTTTACAATGTACTTTACATATGTTCGGCAAGTTTGGCTGCCCTGGTGAACACTTTCAATTTCGTTGCAATCTACACGAGCTCGTGATTCTCACCATGCAAGTGGCCAAGGCCGTGTATCTGTTCTCTGTTCGCCTCGACAATCTCGACCAACCAATCTGCCTGTGACCAGACTCCTATTTTTTCACTCAATCTTGTCTTGCCTTGTTTGTGTGTTGTTCACTGCCACATTGCTTTCATCACAAACTCGCCAGTACATTCCCAAATTGGGTAATTTTCGATGCAGTTACATTTTGTATATCTCTCGATAATAGACAGCTTCAGCAAAATGCCAAACTTGTCTCCCTGTTATGTGAACATTTTGAGTCAACTCAAGTGCCTCACCAATGGATGATGGGATCACCGCTCGAAGTATGCTATCGCCTTACTTGGCAACATTTTCTTTCATATGACAAGCAAACAAAAACAGCCCTTTCCGTAATCTAATGTTGATAAATACTGCCTGATTTTCTATGTTAGGCATGTTTGTTTCTACTTGTTATCTTTCTGTTTCTACTCATTTCGAATGAATTTTTTTAATGATTTATAGAATTTTACATTCTAACTTTTATTATAGTTCACTTATCGTGTTACGTACTTACATGTGAGGATTATATTTATTTTTAGTCAGTCAGGTTATCGACGTTAACGTTTTGTTTTTGATTCTGTAAGTGTATTCTTTAAAATAGATCTTAACCTCTACATTACTTTACTGCCACACGTAGACATCATATTTGATAAAAGCTTACTTTTTAATAGTCAAACAGTAAAACAATCAATTGACGAGACGTTTTAAAATTCTTGGCAGCATAAAACATTGTCTTGTGTCTTTATTTAAAATTATATTATATAACCTAACAATTTGATAACAATTAATTTAACACATTTCACACTATGATCTTGACATTGACTTATCGTATTCTTACAATTGTCTCTTGCTACGAAGTCTTTCTAACGGTAGACAAGGTCTGCTAGACATCTTTCAGCTGTACTTTTTCCTTTAGTAAGGTTAGTCTGGGACTAGTTTATCGATGAATTGTTTCAAATAATACCACTACATCAATATTTTATGCCTTAAAGTGTGTTGTTTAGTTTCGTAGCAGCATGTTTAGTTTATGACAACATACGCTTATCTATCTACGTAAGTACATTAACAATGAATCATCGGAAATGATTTGTGTGAAAAAGCTATTTTGTATTAGACGATTAGTCTGCAGTGTTGGTGTTTGTCATACTGGACAAAGTAAAACAACACTTGAGTGTAGACAAAACAATAATTTAGACTTGGCAGCTCCAACCCCAGCAAAGCGCACTTCTCTCCATCCCGTACTGCCACTTCTTGGAGAAAGTATATTTCTCTTTGCATGGTGCTATCGGCAGCGGTGGCAAGTGTTAGATCCCAGTCCGTAGTGTTCTGTTTCGCCTCCATATCCCTTTGGTATTTTGCGTCGACAACTAATAATAGAGACTAAACAGTGTGACGACTTTTTCAGTTTACAGTTCACAAGTCGGTCTCCACAATAAGGTAACGTGCAAGAATGTGCCTCTTTGGCTTATTTTGAGCCATTGTATAAGTGCTTCTAGTCAAATGGCAAAGTGACATTACTTCGGCTGGGAGAAGCACTCCTGGTGGAGAATAATTTGTTTTCTCTGTATCACTTACACTCTACACACCAGAATGCAAATGAAGCGACATTCAATATTGCCACTAATATGACTGAAGATGATTCCACCAAATGCAAACCGAAACAGTCTTGCCAGGCTTTTTGATGCTTCGAACCTCTGTAACTGGCAGTAATGGCCTGGCAGCACAGTTAGCCATTGGCACCATCGTCCAATGTTGTCTTTGAAGATAGCAGCTATCTTGTTTGGTGCTCTTGTGACGAGCGCAGTGAACTTTCTTACCGTGACAATCATCTCTAGGAAAGACCTTATACACCACAAACACCTCATCTACTGCAGATCTTTGTGGTGGACATAACTAGTGGCTTTCGAATTGTATTACCATCGACTAAAGTTTGTTAACTAAAGCTGGTTAGCCCACAAACCAAACAGCCCTTAGTGGTCGAAATCTGTCTTAGCCAGCTATGGCCAGATGGTGTTGTCATTTGTCCCGTGTACGACTAATCTTGTTGCTATATGGCAGCAGTCTAGTCGAAAAGGGCGATTCAGTCCGTATCGCATCACTTTAGCACACTTCGTTTCATTACCGTATCTAGATTTTATCGTTATCTTTCACTTTTGCCATAAGAAAATTGCCAATCGTCGCTGTCTACTGCAATTGCCTTGCGCGTATTTAGCATGTTTGCTAATTGTGGGCGAATGTTCATCCGTCTGTGTGCTATCAATTGACTTGTCGTCAACCTTAATCAAACTAATCACACCTCTGATTATATATTCTTTCTACTCGCAGCCATCACTACGATTGCTCGTACTTTCAATATCTCCATGATGGAAACGATTGATTTGCATATGCGCCATTCTTTTTTTCATCCACTACCTCAACACTCAGCATTTCCTGGCTACTGATTTTAATTGCTGGGAAAAGTCACCAACTCATCGAATGGTAATCTCTCCCTACCTTACTTACGACATGACAAAATTAAACTTTAGAACGAAAATTAGTTATCAAATTATAATAAGTGTCAAATAGATTGTTCCCTTATTTCCTTCCTTGATTCTTTCTTTTGATATGAACTAGGTTCATTTAATTAGGATAAATTTTTAGCTTGAATGCTTTTAATTTAATTTTTTATTTACAGATTTTTATTTGACGATTTTCACTATTTCAAATTGACTTACTAGGAAAATTTTTCATTTTTTATTCAGCAATATTTTTCTTGACATCGAAATTATATTCTTCGGTTTGTTACTTAGTGAATCTGAAGAATATCACTGTTGAGGAGCTTTTATTTCGAATTTCTCTTATTGGACCTAATACATTGATTGCTTCGTCAATCACTTGTAAGAAAGCATTGTCATCATCAACCAAATTCCCACACTGTTATGAATGCATAAATAAGACTGATCACTATAAAGCGATTAATCATGGTCAAAGAAAAGCAAACTCGAACCTACGATCAAGATGGCTTTCGTAAACGTGCCGCTTGTCTTTGCGTCCGCGATCCAGAAGAACGCGAGGTATTTACTTTTTTGTTATATTGTTTGATCATATTGATCATATTGATTTCTAGATTCTTTTGGTGACTAGCAGTCGCACAACTGATCATTGGATTGTTCCTGGTGCGTTTTTTATAATGACAATTATGGAGTATATCTTTCCAGAACTTTACTTTAACTTTCGTTAAGCTCAGTTTAAAACTAAAACTACGCTTTATCCGAAACTATGAATGAATAAGATTATTTTAAATTGTTTTTATGTGTTCATCAATGCTTTTTAAGACATACTTTATACTTTATCTAATATTTATATTTATACAAATCAATCATAGGCGGCGGAGTGGAACCAAATGAAAACCCAAGTGATGCTGCCATACGGGAAACAGAGGAAGAAGCGGGCGTTAAAGGAGTGATCAAGCGTTGCCTTGGTGACTTTGAGGTGCGAGACGAGGTAATCTATTCTACGAATGTGTTCTATTATTCACCTTTTAATTTTCTTTCAATTCTATTTCGCAGAATATGGAGCGAAAGCATAGAACATCTGTTTTTGTATTTGAAGTCCATGAGGAATTAGAAGTGTATGAGGATTCAAATTGTAATTACATTTTTTGCATTATTTTCGTATTTTCCTATTTGGTGAATTCTCTGTATTTTAGCTCGTTTAAGACGTTGGTTTCCAATCGAAGAAGCTCTCAGGTTACTTGCAGTCCATAAACCTGTACAGTGCCCTTATGTAAATCTATTGATTCAAACATCACCATCCTTGTGTCAAATATCGCATTTCAACCTGGCTACAAATTCTATACCAATTTTCTCTCAAAATACCGAACCATCCAACGCATCTTCATGCCCTTGTAAAAGTTCATCCGACCCTTCATCTACATCGCATTACCTTCAAGTGAATCACTATCCAAGCAAAGATGACGCAAACACAAACAACAACATAAGCAGTAACAATGCGAATTTTCACACTTTCATTTGTACTCGTGATGTATACTCAACAGATTCTGAGCCTACTGAAGATGGCCCCAATGTACTCGACTCGTCCAATCATTACAACACTGATGTGATTACTTCAGATGTGCTGTCAATCGAAACCGTTTGTGATTCGGAGAGTTCTATTATGTCCAATAGTGAGTGCACCAAGAAATCTGAACTGTTGCCCTTGGCCAAATCGAGTGTTAACTCGTAGCTCAAATCACAATATTATATATGTATAGCCTGTAAATGCATCATTTTATTGAATTCTGATTCACTTTTATTATTATAAACAATGAACAACCTTTATAATGAATTGCGCATAATTTGATATTTTTATATCACTTTTATTATTATAAACAATGAACAACCTTTATAATGAATTGCGCATAATTTGATATTTTTATATGTGTTTCCACTGTATATTCAATCCAACCATACACTTTATACCCCTTCAATCCCTTGTTTGTAAAAATGCCTCTTTGTTCCACAAGGGCATCGACCGTTTATGAATTGATTAATTAATTAATGTAATAAACATTCGACTATTGCAAAGAAGAGTCCGCAGGAGCGGGTCATTGAGAATTAATGACTGCTTTTATTGCACCTTATGACACAACACATCGTTCCTTTTGTTTTATATTTGCTATATTTTCCTTTGAACATACTAATAGAAAATAACTAGTTTAAAAAAATTACAATTAAAAACACATTGCCGAAACCCGGGATCGAACCAGGGACCTTTAGATCTTCAGTCTAACGCTCTCCCAACTGAGCTATTTCGGCAGTTCATGTAAAGCACAGGTTAGAGTTGCACACTTGAGTGTTGTATTTGACAAGATTGTGCCCTGAGGAGTGACAGACACTGTCACATGTTGGTGTCACTGCAATTTTGGTAGAATCACTTCAAATTATTGCTCAAGTCATCTTTTCACATATGCTCTCGTACCTCGTGTGTTGTATTGCATAATTGTATAACTTTGGGACAAGGTGTATGAAATCACTAGCCTTGCTATTTGTAGTAAGACTGACAATTTGCCAGTGGCTAACGATAATCGTAATTACTAATTAGCGTGTCTAATGGAACTGATGAGCTGGTTTTATTGGACCGGATGTTGAAGGAGATTTTACTTTGGTAGTACCATTCACTTGACGCAGTCTTTGTCCATTGGCAATCAATGCACACTATTGTACACGACTGAACGCACAATTTAAGGCCAAGGATGCAATAACTAAATGCCTGTTATTTTTAAAGAACAAATGAGTGACAAAAGCTAAGTCTGTTAAATTGAAATGAAAACAATTGCGACAAATTGACCTGCTCATCACTAACATAAACTAAATTTGAGTGGCGACTTGAAGGGAAATTACTAATTAAACCAGACTGGCCGCAAGTACATTGGTAAGTATTTGAATTGGTCACGTATAGAGTAGATTGACTGTTTGTGGGGCCGTGATCATTAAACTTAATTAATGATTTATTGCAAGAAACTTTGTTCAATCGCATTTAGCCATTGAAGCAAAGACAATAATCAATTAATGTCGATTACTGTATTTAATGTTCTCACCAACCAAATAGATAGATCACTTTACAGGCGATAATTACTATCGGCACTAGTTTAGGCTTGGCAATAGCAGAATGGGCTGAGAAATTATACCAATTGACACTTTTGTGGAGCATTGTCAAGTATCTAACTGGATCGAAGCATAAAATTATCTATTCGGTTAGACTGTTTTCGGCGGCACTTGTTACTATAATACATTTGCATTGAACTCGATAAAGTGTCGATTCAATTAGACCGGCCGAATGTCATCTCACCATAGTAATCGTCCTCTTATCGTGACAATCGAATTAATCAACGAGAATGGCCCAGTGCCATTACGATTCCATTGCGACGTGCTTAATGTGGCACTATTGTGGACAGAGAAAACTTTTGATTTATATTCGTGTTGAAGGCATGTGCAATATTGCCATATGGCAATGCAGTTCGAGACACAATCAGGCAGACATTTGCATTCACTGTGAACGTCACCTGTCACCAGAACACAAAGCTTACTATTGCAGCCATTTTGGTGTTTTGCTGTTGGAACTGTCTTGTCTGCTTGCTTTGACAAGAACAGTTGAGTGGAATGCAATGAAAAATTGTTCAGTAGTGCTTGTTTTCGAAAAACGACGAAAGACCTCGAGTTGCTCGTGTCACTGGGCACTAAGTCATTCATGAGTCAGACAACGAATTGGCACCTTTGGCGTACATCTGATCAACGTGGTCGTATTTTGAGTGAGAGGCAACAATTAACGAGATTTGTATTTGGCCCAATTGACAAGCTGGTGAAAGTGTGTGACGATATAGCGGCGATCGACTTTGGCGCAATTAAGAACCAATCTGTCAAAGTGCACATTGATTTGCTTGTGCAAAACAATCCCACACAAATCGATGCAAATCTCGATAATCCCAAAGGAGTCCTCCGCAGGCCTGTTTGATCACTCTCCTTCCAAATAAGGCTCGTCCGAGCAATTAATGCACTACCACTCACTTGGCAGGTCAACTTGGCCTAGACATGAGCTACAAATAGAAACATATTAAACCCTCCGAGTACCTCTATACGCATGAATTGCCAAATACTGTCATTCATTACCACACCTTTGATGACACTTGCTCATACCTTTCACCAGGCTGCTCACTTGGGCCCAGCTTGTGTTGGTCAGTGAATTGGCAATTGCATCAATGTAAACGAGATGACCGATCATAAAAAAAGCGGCTTAAGTGGGCAAGTGCATTAATGAGAAAAGGTGGTTGGCTGAAGCTGACGAAAGGTATACCTTTTATGTTGGCAAATACGCTTCAGTAACAGCCTAGAGAGGTCAAAGAGCAAGGCCCGAGAGAATTCCAGCAAAGGTCAGACTTGATCACTTGGCACGAAAAGTGCCAAACTTCGTTGCGCATGCTTTCACTGTCATCAATGAAGCCATTGCCGTGAGGGAACGTGCATTGGGAGAAAGTGCGGAGGCCAGTGTTTAGTGTTCTGCTGTCAGTGGCGCAGTGTTCAGTCATTTCGTTCGTTCACTCGTTTCACACTGTCGACTGTGTTCGCGTTTTGTCACGGGATCAGATGTGCCACTGCCTCAGACCGACCGACTAGTTGTCTGTGCCATTCGGACCTTCGTCGTCGGATTCACAGAATCGGCGGCACTCGATACAGCAAGAGGGAGAGAGGCACAGAGTAGCAAGTGCATTGCATCGACTGTCGGGCTGGATCGGTGTGATCACTTTGTGATCTGCACATCGCTCTCAGTGAATCTCACCGACTGTACCCGACCGACCGTCGTTTGTCGACTCATTGGCGTCTTCTGCCTTCAAACGGATCGGCATAAACGGTCGGGCACACCAGACAAAAGTCGAAACCAGAGACCAGTTAGCGAGTGAGTGGCAGCAAGTGTTTCGCACTGCTTTCTTGATGGCCACAAAACTCAATTTCCAGTGTCCTGTCACCGAACCTATCATTTGTCGTGCACCTTGATTGTTGTTATCATTATCCTGTCCCGCCATTTCGATTACCGTCAATGGGCATTAACAGTACTGTGTGCCAATTACGAGTTGACCAGTTTGTCCACGAATGACCACCGAGACCATCCTATGGACCATCTACAAGCAATGTATCGCCACATTTTTATGGTGGCCATTCTCTTAAAGCAACACAAACAGTGTCAATCGTTTCGCGCAATACCGCACTAATGTCAACCAATGTAAAGAGTTATCACCTTTACAGGTGAATTACTGTCACCCGACTCGACTGTCAACTCTGTCCTACCTCAACCATGTCTCTCTCGCGATGACATCTATGTTGTTGTGCTCATTTTGACAAGCTGCTTTCGCAAGCGTCTGCTCAAACTTGCAATGTTTTCTCCGTTGATGATGAGAAAAGTAAACTTTCACAAAACAAACAGACCGATTGGTACCGCATCAACAAATCAACAAATGAACGTCGCTCGACCCTCCACTCAACATTACTTCTTAGTTTGACCTTTCAACCTTTCAATCCAGCAAATGGTTAACCGTTGATTGATTTACCCGAGCTCTCAAGTGAAACAAAGCACGTCTCAGTTGTTTTGGTAAAGCATTGAGGCAATATTGCTCTGGCAACCGTTTGCACGGACAAGCACAGCACAACACTGGCACATTCCTCTGACCGATTTCCCGGTCTGTGACCAGTCTGTGCGTCTTTGCTTTAGAGTTGCACTTTCAATCGCTGCCAACTGACCAATTTGTCTACCTTTCAACCGAATCCATTAATTTGGCAAATAACCTCAAAACACTAGAAGCCATTGGTAAGTAATGCTTGAACTTGTGTTCGATCATCAAACTTCAATGCCCTTTGGTGAAGACTATGTCTCGTCCAGTACAACTCTTATAGCATTAGTGTATTAATTCGATAAACTAGCGACAGCTTCATTTGTCTAGTGATTAATTTGATTTTAACAACTTTAATCAAATTAACCCACATTGTTTGGTGCTCAGCGCGCACTCATCTCCACTGTCTGATTGTGAGTGAAACAGTGCTAATTCGATTTATTTACTCTCTATTCATTGTAATGCATTCTGTTTATAGAGCGAATTAGCCAAACAACATTAACACGAGTTATCGATAGATTAGCACTGGGACAAGTTACTAGAAAAAAAACTTTCCTAAATAGATTACTGTCCTTTTTGAGAATTAAACTTTGTGGCGCCAATCGAGCAAACACTAATAGAGCGAATAGCAAAAGCAATAGACAGTTGGCATTGCCTCTCGTTAAACATTATGTAACAAGCTGTCCACAGTCGGACTCGGCTCGATTCAAATAAACTGAAACATTTTCTTTGCATTCGCTTCAATCGCTCATCACATGTGCGCCAGTAAGCATTTTGCCAATTAGAAAGTTAATTTTGCATTGAAAGACTCGGTGCACTATGTTTGTGTGCCAGTGGCCGTTCATCGCCAAACTATTTGAATCGAATGTTTTGTGTCGATTTTGCTGAATGAATGACTGGATGAATGAATGCCTTCTGGGATGCGATGCCGATCAAGCGCGGTTGGCAGTACAATTGAGCATTGGCATGTCGAATCGAGTTCAGTTTGAGCAGTGTTGTTGGCCTTTCGTCGATTAATGCATGTTTGATTTATATGCCGTGGCAAATGTGGATGATGTTGTGGGTCGCAATGATAGGAATTGGGCCAGAGCAAATTGTCAATCTATACTCACTATCGACTTGTATCGAATCTTCGGTCCGTCGGCACAGTTTGCAATTGATTGTCAAATTATGGACACTCGCTTTGAGGTCTCGCTTGCATCATAGTTCCCGGCTTGAATCGCATTGATTCGACTTACGAGCCAAAAACAAACGATCACAAGGAGTGTAGAATATATCGGAAATAGTAATGAAATGTTGATTTGCATCGGCTTGCCATCTCATCCGAGCAATCGGTGCAATCGCTCCACTGTTCCAGATGTGAATGCACCATCGGGCTGGTCTGTGATCTGAGCGCAATGACTGAATCCATATTCTACGAATGTTCTATTCGATATTATTATTGCTTCTCTCAGCTCCGAACGAGTTTGCCACATGCCACAATTTGAACTTAAAGCGTTAATCCAGGCGCCGTTTGCATCGCAAATAGGAGTGCACCCATTCAGCTGACTTGGCGCTTGCCCATTTCCATCGAATGTTAATTACTCAAATGGCTTTGTCCATTAATTAATTAGGCTAGTTAATCTAATGGATGGCACCCATTTGGCAAGCAATAATTGATTGGTCAGCATATGAGTGATCGAATCCATTCTCGATGGGTCACATGGCGATTTTATGTCCATAACTTTCTATTGATTGCTCCAATTGGCACTCATCAATGGACAAATTGCCATTAATCATTGCCTTTCTTATTGCCACAAGATTGGCTCATTCAAAGAGAGAAAGCCTTTGCTCGTTTGGTAACATTCACATTGGTTCGAGCTATATCGACTCAATTCATTGTCTCACTTTAAGTCACATTGACACAATGTATACAAATGATAATCGAATTATGAAGTCTCATATTGCATAGATTTGCTCGCTAACAAAGTCTTGATGACACTACGAACGTTACACTAAGGCTTTTGGTATGTCTTTACTTTAAGTTCTAATTAACAATTGTAAGTCATTTGAAATTTCATTTGTAATGTCGCTTGCTCGTGGCATCAATTAACCGTGTAATGTGTTGCCTATGTTCGCTCTAATTGCGCATTGCATTGAGCAATGAGTTTGAATTGACTAGTCTTAATTTGTTTATATCGACCCAAAGTTCGCCTAATTAATAGATTGCCACAGCCAACACTATGAACACAGATTGGGACAGTGACACTTTGGCAAGTCTGTGCCTAGCCAAGTGAAATGCCACTTTGCTTCCTCGAAGTACCCAACCAACGCCAACTCACTAATTGAGAGTGTAATCTGCGTTCGAGCTAAGATTAATTACCGCCTCGGCAGAGATCAGAATCGAGTCTCGAGTGGCAGTCAACTTCGAACTCGACTTGGCACAACTGTCCAACTGTGTGTGCTGAGAGCGACTGTCAAGCTCGCAACCTTGTATTTCAATTTGTGCCGTGCATTTTGTCCTAATTTAATCTGTCATTAATTGTGACTCTCTAGTGGCCAGATCGAGTCTTGATGCACACAAGCAAATTGTGTGCTATTAGGCGATAATGCCACTATACGGCATGGCTGCACTTTAGAAGACCAACACAATCAACTTGGTCCCTCTGGTCATCTGTGCCATTTGGCTTCATTAACCAACTCTGCAAAACATTAGCTAGATGACATGGTTCCACTAGTGACTAGTAAGCGACTCGTCCACTTGGGAAGAATTCTGATCGGCTTAATTATAATCTATAGAAGTAGTTTTGAATTTTGACGAGATGATCTTCTTTGAACATTCCTAATTTACCATTCAATCTCCACAGGCTGGCAATTTGGTTCACTTGGTGAGCCTTTACCAGAAGTTCCTTGCCTTACCTTGATCCGTTTTAGTCCCGAATCAAAAATGGCACCACGACCAAAACTGAGCACAAGTCTACGATTGTCTTTCTTTATGGGCACACTTCTCTTCTGTGGTGAGTGATGATGGTTTGGTGACAAAATGAGTCTAATGCATAATTTATGGCTAATTTATTGTAGTTAATGGCCAATATTCTGCCTATAATGAGCATGCAAAATATCTGTCTTTACTGCGTTCAGGGACAATCGCTCACAAAGCAACTGCCATAGACAAAGCAGATCTTTCCGCTAATGGCCTCAACCACAACATTCATGTCGACAGCAATACGAACCACGTTGGCCAGCACAAATGGAACTCTAACTCGGGCTACAACCCCAACCTGGACATCGGGTTGCTCAACATCGAGCCCGAGGCGAATCTTTTTCTGGACGAGACTTCTATTAGAGTCGCTCAAAAAATGAGTCTCGACTCAAAAGCTAGTCACTCAACTCTGCAAACAAACAAACCCAACGACGACAGTCAGAACGGAGACACAATCACCGAGGCAAGGTAAGCCATGTAATACAATGGAATGTGATTTTAAAACGGGCAGCTCATTGGGTAGCTCATTCAATTACAACAACGAAACTAGGAACAATCATTTTGTTTGAAATATTGAGAGTTGTCATAGATCACAAATTGAATTGCATTGTTTATCGCTTGTGCTAATCAAATTTGGCATCTTTGTACCAAGCATCATTTGCAAATTGTTTTGCTTGGTGTATGTTTTATTTTGGTCAGTTTTAGCTAAAACTAAACTTACATAGCACAGCAAAAACAATTGGCACTTGAAGTGATTCTGTTCAATTAGAGAAGTGATTTGGCCAGGATTGATTGCACTGAGCAGTCCGGCGGTGCACACCCAATTGGGACATCATTGGCACTAATGTTCTCACACGAGTCCTAACTGCCGACCGAACTGGCCATTTCGAGACTGACAAATGTTGCTTGAGACACCCCAATCGATAGTGAATACTAGAAGTATACTGAACATGCCATAGGTTACAGGCCTGTGGTAACATTCATAGCCTGTTTACTTCTGTTTGCCATCTGGCTTGCTGACTCGCTCACTAGTGTCTGGTCAGTGTATTGGCACTTTGTATCAATTGCACTGCGTCCGGTTGGGTAGTTCACTCAATCAATCGGTGACCAACTATGTTAGATTCTTGGTCCAATTGGAGACTCATTTCTTCACGAACGGTGACTATTTGTCTACTCGGTCGCGCTTGTCTTTTGCTTCCTTTGGTTTGTGTGGGCAAGATTTATTGCCGACTATATCCACCACCGAGCAGGAAAGAGATGCCATTAATTCCGACATACATGTAAACCTGCACACTCGGTTCAGTGTGGAATGACGCCTGACGAGTACACTAGCCATGCAGTGTGCACACAAATGCATGGATTAATGCCGCTCTGAGTGAGTGCGCCATCAGAGAACATATTTGCCTGCCAGCCTGATGCTGTTTTGGCATTCCGCCGATTATTCGATGGCACGTTCTCTCACTCTCCTGTTGGAACATGCCAGTCAAGTTTAATAAACGACTTCATCGGACCGAGAATTCTGTTTGTGCACAAAACAAAGAACAGAGACAATGGTCACCACAACAGGCCATCAAGTGCATCGAGTGGCACAAGGACCCAGTCGGGCCCTCCATTCGTTTCAACGAAATCGCTTTGTTTGCGAATGCATTTAGTAATTAGTGATAATTACCACAATGACAATTGAACTCAATAACAACGAGCGAGAAAAATAACAAATGTATCATGTCTGTATAGCTACTAGTCAAATTGCTCATTGCTACAATTCAATGACAGAATTGGGACAGCAAACATGGCACTAATTGTTACTATATCCGAAGTGGCGCCCTTCTGTTCATTCGACAAATTACAAATCTGGATCAATTCGATTGTCGATTCTTGAATTCTGCTCGATTGTGTTTATCGAACAAAGTTTTGAAATTGTGTGATTTGGCTCATTTGCTAAAGTGGTCAATTGTCCGATATTGGACACCTCTGCCAATGGCAGCGGCCAAGTTGAACGATCAAATCTTGTCACTGATTTTGCTGTATTTGACTAATTGTGAAGTTTTCTCTACTTGTGTGTGTTTGTGTGTTGCAAAGTGTTGTCGAGAGCTATGCTAATAAGCGGTGCAGAAGGAAGCCCACAACGGATAATAAATCTTGCTGAGTGAAGAGTGCATCGTGGCATCGAGCGAAGCCAAATCAGTAGACAAAGTCGATGGCAAGTTGGCCCAAGAATGCATTATTGATTGATTGCCATCGCGCACGGGCCATCAAAGGATCAGCTCAGATGATAAATGGATTGCTGTTAGTGCAGTAATGTTGTTGTACAGTATTGAAACACCTAGACACAATCGAGAATAGACCACAGTCCATAGACCTAAAGCGATACTGCGAACGCATATCCAAGCTCACTTGGGTTGACAGTTGATTCTTTGAAGATGCCAGTTGGGCCTGTCATCGTTCGATCGCATATCTTAGTTCGCTCGACAGGCATTAGAAATCAATTTATTTCTGTCCGCTAATAATCTCATTGTGGCCATTGTTGTTGTACCAATACCCAATTGGAGTTACTGCAGTACCGATCGCCTAATGATCGCATTCAATCGACAAGGCCGACTTGATCGCTCCATTGTGACTGACTGTAGTCTTATTCAATGTGAGCTTGTGTTGGGCTTGTTGCCCACTGCAAACAAAGCAAAGTGCTGTCTGCTTGTTTGTTTACTCCAATTGGACTCTTTGCTGCTCGCTAATCGCAATGTTCCTCTCGCACTGTCTTGCGCTTTCTTGGAGCTCATTATTCAGTGCCACATTTTGCAAATAAACAGAGTCTCGTTTGGAAATTTGAAAAATGATTGCTTTACTACTGAGCACAGGCAAATCTGCGCCTAACAGAGACGTATAGATTGGCTCGATAATGGGCCATTACATGTTAGTAATATGAATTATTGAGCGTACATTTGTCCGTCGAGGCCTGACATGCCGATCACCTTGTCAAATTAGACTCGATCACGATTGATGGTGCTGTCGGTGACGAGCAGATGACATCAAACGCTCTTTGCACCGAATCACCCCGCGCCTAATTGATTTATTTGCCTGCCTGCCTTATTGCATTACCGTCTCACACCTTGCTGTTCGGTGCAATCTCTCCCTGATCTGGTCTGGTGTTTGTTTGGAGCACTTCTCGGTACTAACAGACTCATTTGGTCGCATCAGTGTGGCAAGTGTGTTCGCAAGTAGTTACCATAGTCTATGGTCTGGCATGATATACCGAGCAGTGACACGCATCGGCGATTCTCTATGGCCATATTCATGCGGTATTGAATACATTCAATATGCATTTGGCCACATGCGAACCTTCCATTAGTGTGCCAAAGGATTCAGTGCCTTGGTCTGTCACTGAGCAAAGTGAGCTCACAATGTTCTCTCCACCGTGCCGATCATATTCAATTACACGGCCACAGATTAGACTCGGCACGGCACCACAATAGAGTACTGTTTCGCTTGCAGTTGGTTTAATTCAGTGCGGAACAGTGCGGCTGCTCTATTAATAATATCCACTGGTTGTAATCTGCAAGTTGATTGAACATCTTTTTCATTTATTGTTCCATCTGCTCGAGTTGCATTGACAACCACAGCCACAATGGTCTGCAGACCCTCTGTTTATATCAATTCCGAGCTATAATCTTTACTGGTCTAAATTAAATTGGGCCAGTTTAATTGTCTCTGTTAAGGTCGATTATTGACTCCCATGAGGGCAATACAGACGATAGTTTTGGTCATGAGCCAAGTTATGCCACTTTGAGATGTACGCTAATTGCCCATTGGCTTAATGCAATGTAGCTCCATTGTACATTGTGTAATTGCTAGATCACTTTACACTTGACCACAACACGTCTTACTTGGCCAACTTGGTCAGCTAATTGATTGTCATCATTCGTCATCTAGTGGCTACAGAATCGAGTGTGCAATATGGCTATTGTCGATGTCCATCTTGTCTCACAGAGTCTAGTTCTGTTCAAATTGTTTTTCAATGTTTTTTACTGTTTCACTTTCAATTGAACTCACTTTAGTTGTTTCGTTTATTTTGTTAATGTATCCCTAGTGCTAATTCTGAGTGCAATCGTTCCATTTGCCTGGTGTGTCACTAAAAGGACCCATTTGGACACAAATGGCACCTTTTTCTTTCGATTGATATTTATTGACTTATCAAGTGTCAGTGTTAGTTCGGATTGCAGAGGCTCGCCGTTCACTGAACGGCATTCAGCACCAATTAGAATGGTTTTGTTTGTGGAATTAATCGATTTGATTGTTTGTTGTTGGTTGTCTAGTTTGGTATCGCTTCTATTTAGGCCCTCTGCACTCTGATTGCGAACAATCTCTGTTGGCCTATTTTGTTGCTTTGCTGTTTTGTCCGAATGGTTCGCTTTAAAGCAAATATTTGTCCTGGTCTTAGTGCACTAGTGGACAAAGTCATTATCAATCTAAATATTGATTGAACCGATCGAAGGGTCTGGACACAATCGAACTGGCCATCCTTTCATCGCGGTAATTAATATAAACTCCGAGAGGTCCATTCTATTTGACACATTCACTTTTCACTTGGCTGCATGGAAAGTGCTGAATTGGCGTAATCGATCTCATTGGTCGTGAAGTAGTGGCTCGGCTCACTTTACTGAATTTGCCTGGCGTCAATTGTGCCAAGTCTAATATGGCAAAGTGGTAACAAATTTAAACTTTTCAACCTTTTGCCCTCGGTAATGGGCAATGGGAAGTGTGGCAGTGTTGGTCGTCTTATTTTGGACGCCAATATGGCCACCATTAGGCAAATAGATTATAGCCTTCCCTGTTGGTGTGCTCATTATTGGCACTGGGCCACCACTTTGATGTCTGCTTTGGTGGCAATGTTAGGCGAGACAGAATGACTCCTCTCAATGGCCAACGAATTATTGCGTCCACTAATGGACGATAACAAGAACCAAGTCGCATCTGTCTTCACTGCACTGCATTACGCTACGGACTGACTGTGAGCATTGCCTGTAGGTAACTGCACTGCACAGCCGTAATTGGTCTAAAGTCAATTAACCACCGAAATGGCTCTCATTAATTGGGTTCGGATTTGGCCAAACAGGACTCTTCGATCCGTCCAAATTGAATTTGAACTTGGCTTCGTTTGTATCAAGTTTATTCTTTGCGAAGTCTTTACTTCGTGTCCCATCGCCTGAGCAATTCTGGAAGAAACGCTTTTTGCTTTGGTGTCTTGTCTGCTTACCAAGGTGCAAGAAGTCTCTTGCTAAGCTACGAATTAACTTTGATGTCTACAACAATATGAAATTTAGTTTGGCATTTGGCTGGTTTGCTTGGGCAAGCAATTTGGTCAGTATTCCAATGTCGGTGCCGCTTATCTCGATGTTTTCTATTTGGTCCGTCTCCATGCATTATTAATGCATTCCAAGTATAAGCCATGATGAAGACAGTTGCTTGTTGACATTTATTTACTCATGGCAAAATAGTCCCAATTAAGTGGGTTCGGAAAGGCAATTACTAGTGACACTCACTGAGTGATCAAAGCTCTATTAACACTTGGCTGGTGTGTATGAATACTTTCACTGATTGATTGATATTGCCCCAATCGATATTGGTGGTGATTGGGCGCCACTCAGGCCAGTCACACCAATGACACATCGAATTGGCCGCGCGATGTGTGCTTGTTTGCCTTTGGCCAATGACATGTTTGCTCCATTAGTGAAAGCTAATCGAGTCTGATCTGGACTGATTGCATTGTTTTAGATGACATTTAATTACCGATCCAATGAGTGAATTGAGATTGCATCGATTGATAGTGCGATTGTGCACAGGATGCAGTGATTGCACTGCGATGCGCCACTATCGATCGAGCTCATCGATCGTCATTGATCGGTCATAATAGCTCTTGGTGACATAGACATGACTTCTCTTGTGGTTCAGTCATTTTCATTTGAATATTCGCTAGTTCGATTGCACACAAACAGTATCAGTGCCATGGTTATGTTTACTTTCGACCAGTTTCTGTTTTCCACTCTCTCTGTCTCAGTGCACTGAATCATTAATCTAGCATCAATGGTTGTGGGCATCGTCCCAAATTGGTCTGAATTGTAATTTGGTTGTAAATTGCGTTCACTTTACAACTGAATCAGTTCCAAGTGCCTCTCTGGTCATTATTAATATTTCATTCGATCTAATCATGCTAATGTAGTCTGTAGTCAGTCAGTCAGTCCGTCAGTCAGTCCATCAGTCCATTGACCACTTTGTCGGCACTCCAGTCACTCGAACACTGCTTACACAAATGACCGAACCATTTGCGCCTCTTTCTGGTCGTGACCATTAGCGGCAAAATTGAGCAACCTAGACCAGTCATGACTCGTCATCTTGCTCGTAATTGATTAATGACCCTGCTGACCAATGGCCATTGTTTCGGCCAGACCGATATGACCGGTTCATTTGTACAAGCGAGCGTTTGTTTGGACGTGTTTGGATTAATTTGCACTGAACGATCTCAACAGTTCGGCCTATGGGCGGAAGGAAGTTGATTTAAAATTCAAAGTCCACCAAGCAAACGGGAAAGGTTGGAACAGTGAGCAGACGACCACTGGCGGCTGTCTTCATTGCTGGAGGTGCCAAGTGAAGCAATGGCTACTTATGCATGCCGCATAAGGAAGCGCTGATAAGCGAATTAGTACATTCTGCACAGATGTAGTAGTACGTGAGCAGTGCCGGGATCGAACTGGCCTCTGCCGTTTGTGGACACTGCCAATATGCGATGCGATGCAATGGTCACTGTCCATGTTCTAATTAGAGGCAAATTGGCGGCACAGATGCAGTTGTCATGACAGAGCAAATGTGCCTTTGTCTTGCATTTGCCGATGCGAATGGCAAACACTTTTGTGTGCACCACTCTGGAGAAGCTAAAGCAAATAACACAAATAATAATAATGCACCGCGGACCGCGGTGAAGTACACTTGCCACCGAGCAATACACTTTCTCATGCTTGCACGACAAACATTTACAACACAAAAGGTGAACACTCGACCGACAGTCGATGGTCAATTAACACTTTGCCACGCACTTGTCGTGGGCATAGATCGTTATATTTTTATCGATCACTGCTGAGCATTAATTTTTTGTAAGGCTACGATCACTGCTAATTAGCTCATATTAAGCATTAAATCCAATAGAGTAGTAAGGCCACAAGCGACTCTTTTGTGTGCTTCAATTAATATTTCAATTTGTTACATAACATTATTAATTATTGCTCGTGTGTTTGCTCACTCCTGAAATGTGTAAGCCAAATGACTTTTGACTTGTCACCATGAGAATTGTGTCCGGACGACAGTTGGTCGTAGGAATTGACATTTGCATTGGTGTGCCTCTTTCAAAGGCACAAATGGCACCCTACACTGTTCACTTGTCAATGCGTTAATTAATAAATAATATATATTATAATATATGAATTTTAATAGCCGAGCAGAAGTTGTCACTTCGAATTAATAGTCGCCACTTGCGCAAACCAACGGCAAGTGAACAAGGTTGCCATTGAATGTATCCTTTGAGAATGTTTTTGGCTGGTGCTTTAGCTAGACTTGTTCACTTGTCCACTGACTTTGACAGTGCGCTAGGCAATATTGTGAGGTGCTGTGCTGTGTCGTGTTAATTTGTGCTTCGTCAAGAGTCGAATTAATCATCGCTGCTGGCTGAATGGCGCCTTTGTTTGCGCCCACAATTGGCACACAACAGTCGATATTTGGTGCTACAGCCAAATGGCCTCGACGGAACAAATCAAATTATTGCAGTGCTCGTTCCAGATCGAGTTGGCGTTTGTGTTGACTGGGGCCATTGTTCGTAATCGAATTAAGTGAGCGTCACCCTTACGATGTCATCACTGTTGTGTTTGCATTGTGATTAGCCCAAATCGAGTGCTCCCCAATGCGAGAGCTTGCAATGGATGCCACATCGATGCCATCGCTACTGTCAATTCAATCGCTGATCGTGTCGCTTCTCTATTCCCTCTAGACATCTTGCTTTGGTGCATTCCGCCAGTTCGGTCCTTGTGAAAGCAACTTACGGTCCGTTCACAGCTCGTCAAACGATAAACCCATTTGCGATTGCTAGCAATGAGTCCACTCGCCAGACTAGCTCACCTTCCCAAGAGCTTAAAAAGTCATCGATGCAGAGCAAGACTGCTTCCGAGCAGATCACTGCATACCTGGTCACAAGAGAAGTCCGGCGTAGTCACCCAGTCCTACGAGTTCTCTTCTACGCTAGTCATTTAGCAGAGTTTAGGTCTCATCCACAGTCTGCAGTTACCGAAGAGGACAAAACACTTTGCGCAGCAGTAATCGGTAATCATTAGTAAACCCATAAAATGTCTTCATTCTTTTCTCAACAATCTCTTTTTGGTTTGTTTATAGTTCAATATCAAGGGGAACGTTTGTTCGGCACGTGCAGTCCCAGCAAAAGCAGACAGAATGCTTGTCTTGCAGAGGTGACAATTCCTGCCTTATACTGGCCTCCATTGGACGTTAGCAACGGAGGAATATACGCCGCCAAACAGCAGAAGTCATCCAGCGCCAAAGTCTATTACACTATTGCCCACACGGCTCGAACACAGCTGTGCAACGACCAAAACTTTCTCTCCCTGCTGGCCTCTTCGACCTCGGACGGGGACGAGACCGTGTTCGACCTGTTTAATGCTGAAATATCAATGAATCTCATTTACTTAACTGATGTGTCATTGGTTCCCTTTCGAGGAAGTTACGAAGAAGTGACCAATGATAACGTGGTTACAGTTCTCATTCCTCAAGAGGCAGTTTATCCGAACAGTAAAATCTACATTCCAGTAAAGTATACGTACAACCCCGACTATCCAGTGTCTGCCTTCAGTCTAAGAGTGCAAGTTAAGCCTGGCCTCAAAATTCTGGGTGCCCAATTGTCACATCCCAATAAACTATGGCAACTAAGCGTAGAACTTGGCACAAAACAGACTACCGCCACTGTGACTGCTTTTTTGAGAGATTATGACCTAAATTCTCAACAAGACAGTCAATCCTTACCTGACGAGCTTTTAGAGAACATGTCACAAGAAGTATATTCCTGGTTGATCGAAGTAGAAGAAAACATCGACATATCGGAGGTGAATGGTAGGATTGTGTGGCAATTGCTCTACAACACTGATTCGGTTGGCATGGGCAAACAGTTTGACATGCAACAAGAACAAAGTCATCAGCAACAAGAAGATGAAGACTTCGAGAAAGAATCTGTGAAGTTGACCTCGCTGATCGACATTCAAAAGGATATTGTGCAAGAAATATTGGCCATCACTAAATCAAGGGAACTTCTTAACACGGCAATATTGAACGGACGACAAGTGTCACGAACCATGCGAATCTATCAAGTGAGCGCAGCAGGAAGTATCAGTGACATCACTTTTCAGTGTTCCTGCCAGTCAGCTGACGAGTCAATAATTAAAGTTTCGCCCTCGTGCACTTCGGTCTACCTCGACGGGAGCGAAGTGCGTGGCAGTCAGAACGCCACTGTAATTATCAAATATGGTTCATTCACAGGTGAGTGCATCCGATCCGATCTGGTAATCAGCGCTAATCGTTATCTTTTTGTGTCATATCGCAGGAATGGGCAATTTTGTGGTTTGGATGCCTTTGATTCCGCTCGATGTTCGAGTGAGTGACAGTAAACTGAGTCAAATTAAAGGCTGGAGAGTTCCCTTCCTCTCTAAACGATTGGGTCCTTTTGGCGATTTCACCGATTCGACCAACGACAATCGGTTCGACTTTATCGACCAGCAAATGTTGCTCGACGAGAGCATTGGTGAAAATGATAAATACTGGTCTACCTCTGGTTCGTCATCGTCCTCCAACAATCCTTTCGTAAATTCGTGTCGATTGCGATTTCAACAAGCCCGAATAGAAGTTTACACTCGCTTCTTAAGCACAGATCACAACTCGGGCAGAGAGGCCTCTTTGCTCAATAGACGCCACTCTCTTCGCATAACTCATTTGGTTCGTAATCTGATTCGAGTGACCGACTCAAAGGTGCTTCGAATTCGGAGTAATCAAGTAGAAGGAGTTGCAGTTGGTCGGGCAGATATCGAGATTATCTCTCCACTGACTGGTTCAGTAATTGGCTCCAAAGAAGTGAGAGTTACTGCCGACCGAGAGAGCATTTCCCGGTTGGAGGTTCGACCTGTGTCAGGAATCAAAATTCAAGTTGAACCTTTCGAGTCAAACACTCACAACGTATGGTCGGTTAAGACTGAATTCAGTAGTAATTTGACCAAACAATATCAAGAAGCTCTCTTGGACATTCGATTAATCTTTTCGGACCAAACGTGGCTATCTTTGTCAGAATTTTCGCCTTCTGACTATGACTTGACAGTGGATACATTCAAGGGAGTAGTAGCATATGTCTCTCGGGTATCTTCTGGTCATTTAGTCCACCAGTCGTTGAACATCCCATTCGGACACGAAATGCCCCGACTTATAGCTCTCCTTCCTGGACAAGGAGAACTAGTTCATCTCACTTTAGATCTGCCATATGCCTGTCAGCGTAAGAAATCAGGTCCATTAGCTTCGACCTACGTGGACATCAGTGTCGATTTTCAATTGGCCAATTCATCTTCGTTGTCACTGCAGAACGATGCCATCAATTATCGTCGTTTTGGAAATGGTCGTTTGCATACAGACAATGAGACGGTAATGCAATCTCGATTGGTTTGCTCTTTCTTTAATTCTGGCCTATTTAGGTGTCTAAATCGGACGAAGCTTTCCGAGTGATGAGCCCATTAAGTGTGTCTTCCATAAAGAAGCGTCCCAACTTAATATCTTCCCGTCGGAATTACCCACTTCACCAGTCGACTGATTCAAGTGGAGACAAAATTACCTTCCAGCGGCACTCCACCTCTCCTTCTTCAGGCAGCAGCAATTTTGAGTTCGGCATGTACAGTCTCTTGATGATTGTCTCAATTGCTTCCATCATAATGGCGGTACTCTACTCAGTATTCTCTTTCCGATTTCGACACAAAAGTTCACACATGACCACAACAATCACAGCTAGTGATTCGAGGCGATTACACAATTTTCCACCTTTCTTGTCGTGTGTTAACTACGGGGCCCGAAACTCAGTGGCTAATGCCAAGGAATGGGTTTGGGTGAGTAAGGAGCAGTTCGAAAGTGGCATCAACCGATGGGACAACCCCAGAGAAGACGAATCTGAACAGATGCAAGTGCGAAGGCCACTTCTACCGATTTGCGACCATAACGGTAACATCACCAATGCTGAGGCACGCCACCAGTTGGCAGGAAACAGCACCCGTCCAACGGAAAACAGTATGACCTCTACTATTAATGAATGCATTCTCACTCTTTCTTTTTATCCCTAGCTTTAAGCTCTCTAAGTGGTACTTCCGACGCTTGTTTCCGCATTACACCGAATCCGTCGGAAATGCTTCCCAATGATGAAAAATATGAATCACAAACGAGTGATTGTCCCCATCCACTGCAGAATCATAAATTAGATAACTTCTCCGGCAAGGAACATCAAAAGCAGAACAATATGTTTTCGGTGTTGATCCCACCGAATCACAAGTCAACCCGAATAGTTAATACATTTGGTCTATCTTTTGCTGCTCCGGAAGCACCTCCACCACCAATTCCCTCACGAACTCGCCACATACCTTTGCCAAACAAGCGCAATCTCAATGGACCGACCAATCAGTCAAGGCACAAATGGTCTGCCAGTGAAACCCGAAACAATGATTTGTCTGATGATGAACCGACCGCACCACCCCCTGTCCCTCCTCACCGACAACGAATTGATAACGACCGAATGGGGCTCCTGGAGGAAGGTAGCATTAGCAGCAGTGTTAGTAGCGGCAGCAATCCTCCACCAGTACCGCCGCATCGGAATAAGTCATTTCATAAGTGGTCGAGTGTGGCCTCTCCTAAGTCAATTTACACTGCTTCTTCTGTTTCGAACGCACAAGTCATTCGACCAAAACACCTTCAGCTACCAACCAAGAATACTCCTCAAAGTATCGACTCGAGTGAGTCCAAGTTGAACTATCACTCGATGATCAAGGTACTTGATCAACTCAAAGAGTCCAGTGCTTGACCGTGGTCTGCTTAACCACTGCGCTCTCACTTCACTTGTCAGCCTTAAGTCACTTTTCCCCAGTCTCACCTCACTTGACATTTATTTTTATAATTACGAATCATTTGTTGACTTGACCAATTGTCGGCTTTATATTGTGGCCATATAGTCATTTAGTTTCCACTGTGCAATAGTTCCTTCTTTTTGACGCCATAAGCTTTGTACATTTTGTATATTTAAATCGTTTCATAATGTTATCATTTATCTTCAATAAAATTTATTCAACATGACCATTTTCAAAGGTCTTATGTAAATTGTAGTTATTATGTGGCAAATATACTTTTGAAATCGATTGAGATTTTTTAGATAGTTTGCTCTTCCTCTACTAGATGGCATTTGCACGTTTGTCAACACCTCGCCGCCATTTCGAATCGATATTTTCGATAGCTCATTAACAATTTTTGAGTGTTCGAAGTAAAGCCTGAATATGTAAATTGAAAGGTCGAGGTTTGAATTGAGGCTGTAATGTAGTTTTATTATATTTTGGACAATTTGACTTTGCAGATAAAATATTACGAACAATTGTCAAAAAGAAAATTAATAATTGCTAGTATTGAATGTACTATTCGAATTCTACTATTGCGAGTGACAGAAATCAACTTTACCAGTGTTGATTCGTATCATGTGATATTTATTTTGAAAGCTTTGTTTGCCAATTGCAAGTTGAACAGTTCAATTGTTTGTGTGGAACAAGGTCGCAACTGTGCAGTAAGATGTGCAGTGCGGACCTGTGGGTGAGCTGTCTGTCTCACTATGCAGTTTTCTCACTTTATGAAGGCGAAAAAGCATCACTCGAGTGGTGATGTTCGCCCACAGGGCCGAACTCTTGCCGGCCCAGTTTGAGTGCTGGTGCAATCATTCTGCTGATCGACTCATCGTCGTCTGTTCTGGACTTACTACGCAGACACGGTCGACGGTCGACGGTCGCCATGGAGAGCGACAGCATCCATTTGTGGCCTCACGACAATCTTCGCCGATAGTTCGCACGAACATCACACGAACGAATAGCCACATCGATCCACATTGCCCGACAATTAATTAATCTTCCACTGACAACCTTGCTCGTGTGTCATCGTTTCTTCTGTTTGATCGCCAACCAACTTTACACGCTAATTTTTAACAATTAACCGATGCATTGGTGCACACTTGGAAAACTTTTTTAATTTCTATAGGTCTGTCTCGGCATTGAATGCTCGTCAATGAAGGGAAAGTCACTGAAAACTATATACATCTTTATGTAAATAGCAGCATTTATATATTAAACATTTCGGTGTGCCATTCAATTAAGGTAAGTCTGTTCCTGCCTTGGGCGTTCCAGTAAGTACAATTGATTGTAATTGCCACTGAACAAATTAATTCTCACAATACAATCCCTTGAGTGAAAAGACTTGAGGCAGGCGTAAAATTGAAAGTGTAAAGTTAACTTTGGTTGGGGATAGTCTCAACAAGAAAACATCATGATTGCAGTCATTTACCGCTGGGTTGCGAATGTATTAATAGTGCGTCGTGTGCAAAGCAATTGACAATTGTCATCGACACACGACTGGCGCTTGTCAGTGTGTATCGTCAGTGATCGATGGAAATGTAAATTGAGATTGAATGAAATAAACTCGATTTGGCACGTCTTGGTCTGTGGGTCGAGTGAGTGTATGTTTGGATTATCTGGCAGGCCAGGCCAGTATCATCTGCAGCCATAGTGCCATCGTGGGGATACTATCGTACCACTACGGACCGATGTGAATTTGCCTGTTCTGTTCTGTTCTGTGGTGCTGAGCACCGATTGCAGTCCTAAGCGACCAAACTCGGCACTGCCTAGTTCGCTACGTGCAATTCCGACACTTACTTGGCTTTCGTCAGTTTGCTCGAGTCCAATTAGTCAGTGCCATTTGGCCGTTCTAAAATACTACCCATCCAAATTGCCACTCTTTCCAGTGCCAATCTAATCGGTTGCTATTGCCAATACGTGCTCGGTTTATAATTTAATTAACCATTTGTGCTCAGTGCAGAAACTTCAAACTCACAGCCATCGAACAAATCAAGTCACAAACGAAGCTAAGCAAATACTGTAAAAGGAAGATCTCTTCGCCGCCTTAGTTTCAGGTGAGTGCCAGTTGTAGATCATCATTGTCCATTGCGTTCCATTGCAAATTGCTTTCCATTGTTGGCCATTACAATCGCCATTATGTCCATTTTGTTTGATTGCATTTCATTCACTTTCGGCCATTCCTATTGCTGCTGGTTGTGGCGATCGAGTGCCAAGTCCGGCACTGGAACCCGAATGACCGGCCATTGCAAAAGCAAAGGCAAAGCGTTCACTACAGTGAACGTTGTCTTGGCATTCGAGATGGCACCGTTTAATTTGATTAAAGCTCTAATTATCAGTCTAATTAGTCGCTAAGCAAGCAAGCAGGTCTGTGCTAGTGCGATTCTCAGCCTTGCTGTGTTGCATACTTGATGGCCTAGTGACTAGCTTCGCTCTCGAGTGGCGGTCGTTAAGGCCAAATGTCAACACTGCACATGCCATGGCACTATTCATAGTCCAGTTGGTCGTCCTTGTCTTAGCAGACATCTTGCGACATCTACCATTGAGCCTCACTAATTAGCATCAGTTGTGGCCATCAATCAGTCGAAAGTAAGGAGTTGTCTGGCTGACTTTGCTCACTCCAGTTTTGTTCCAGTTAGACCCATTCGAGCCTTAATAGCGTTCTTCCCTCTAGTAAAGGAGCTAACAACAACCGAGCAGAAGACTAATCAGCGTAACCTGCGAGATCAGTTGCTGTTTGCTCAGTAGATAGTTAGTGGAGACAATTGTAATTGCCTTCCGAACTATCTGCAGCTCTCACATTGGATCAATTGTTTTGCCTTAGGTTTGCTTGATGATCTTTGCGAAATGCATTCTACGTCCATGATGATTTTATGTCAAAGAGCAAGACGGCTAGAATTTGGTGTATCGTCTATCTCCACAAACAGTGGAATGCAGGCAATCTGGCCAATTCAATTAAAAGACTCGACATCAGTGTGGTTTGGTACAATGATTTATCTGATCGGTCTCGAACGGCCAAACATGTTCGAGGCCAACAGCTAACCAACAGCTAGACAACACTGCCAAGACAAGATAAGGCTTGTCTCACACCGATCAATGAGCGATACTGTGGCGAGAATTGGTACAAATCGGTCTCGTTTGGTGATTGGCCAGTTGCATTCTGCTTCAATTGTGCTCGATTGTGCTTTTAGTGTCACCTTGTCTTGCTCACTCTGTATGGTGTCCAATTTGATCGGCCCAACCAGTCCATAACAGACATTGCAATCACTTTTACTTTCTACTAAATGCAATTGCACTCAAATGTGTGCTCAATCAGGTTCAGCCCTTTCTAAATACTAAACATTAAGAAGCATTTTACACAATTGATGACAAATACAGAGAGATTCAAAATTGAAAATAAGTTACTTAAAGTAAAATAATGTGGTCCAGAACTGTGAATGTTTTCTAATATTTATTGAGTGCTGATAATATCATAATGCTCTGGCGGAGTTGGCGTAGGCAGGGTGCTGAGCGCTTTCTCATGTAAATGATGCAAACTCTTGTTGACATTTGATTGACATCTTTAATGGATGCACACAACTTGAGTGGACAAATGATCGAGCAGATAATTATATATATTTATAAATCACCACGAATGATGGTTGCTTTGTTAGTTACTGTGGTCACCCAATGGATGCGTTCAGTTGGAAATGGTCCGTGCCCACTACGACATTGGTCCTGTCAATGTTCTCACAGTAATGGTCCAATTGAGTCCATTCATATTTTCCACAGACACATTCAGTCCCAATGGACAATCGAGACCACCTCGCTAATCTATCGACCACGAAAGCAATAGGGTTAACTTGAATCGCTTTTGTTACCAAAATGGATTGTATATTTGGTCACTTTCTAGTCGCACTCAATTGTCGGCCAATCGGTTTCTAGTCTTGTTCTGTTTGCTTCAATGCACTTCACTTGCCTGACAAGTTCACTCATGCCTGGTACATTGGTTCATCAATTGGCTCAATGGCCAAATTCATTCAAAATTGAGTTTGTTCATTCCGTCTTGTCGAATCAAATACGTTTGAGAAGAAGCAAAGAATTGTGCATCGATTGATTAGTAATTAGTGTGTTGAGTCATTTGCTCGAATCGATCTGAAGTGACTTGGATGGCATTTGTGCCTTTGCATTCATTCATTGCTTCTCAATTAGAGTCAGCGAGAAGCACATATTGAATCGTAATTGAGACAGATTCTGAGCAATTGATCCGAGCAGTAAAGCACTTTGCAATGAATCGCCTTCACTTGTTTCGCTAATTTTAATTATAATCCAATTTCGACAACACGATTACCCCATGAAAGTCGTCTTAGTCCAAATGAGTCTCATACAAAGTCAGTGACGACTAGCGCACTACATAGAATAGAATACTCCGTTGCAATAATCTAGTATTTGCACTTCTCAAGGTTATTTGGAAACATTTGCCAATCTATCGAACTAGTTACTAACTAGTAGTTAGCATCGAACAGAGTTTGTTTTCAGACAAACTTATTCCCTCAACTATGTTCTGCTCATTAGATTCCAATGCAAATAAATTAAATAACTTAAGTTGTGATTAAATATTGGCAATTTCGCTTGTTTATGAATTCTTTTATGATAAAGCACCAATAAATAATCTATTAATTAGGGTCAAACGTTCAATAGTGCACTACATCAAAGCAACCCAATAATATGAATTATACCACAAAGACGCATCAAATTGCGTCCAAACTTTCCACTGATGTCATTCTATTATTATATCTGTTGTTGATTGGCACCGAATGAATGGACAGGCAACTGGAAACATAGTCACGCAATCTTCGAACCAATCATGTGTGCGTTCCTGTAACTTTACCCCACAATATTTTATCTAGAAAAACTTTTGATTTCGAAAGTGTAATTCAATTTTGTTAATGGAATTTGTGTCTCTAGTTTTGAAGTATACAAATTAAAAACAAATAAAATGGTATTGAAAATTAAACAAGTTTGCCAGAGAATAAAAAATTGACATAAATTCAAAACAAAATATTTTATCTGGACTTAGCTTTCAGCTTTTTAAGCAAATCTTCTGATGCAAAGTCTTTGCTGTCTTTCTTTCGAATTGAACAGCCATAGCCATAGTAATTATCTAGGAAACCAATAGTGTGCTTATTTAAGTTGGTATATATTGAAAGTTACCTATTTTTATGGTGCAGCAAAAATTATCTCCCCTTTTCTCAAAGTTAGCCTCCGGTTTTGATATTCGCATCTGGGCACAATATTCATGCAATAAGGAGACCTTGAATTTATTAATAACACAAATAAACTGACAAGTAACACTAAATCAAGATGCCACTTACATAATTCTTTTCGATGACATTGTTTTGGCACAGTTGATTGTATGAACTTGTAACTGCGTTTTCCTTTTTTGACTCTTGCGAATTAGTGTTCGATGTGATGCGTTTCTTAATGTTGTTCATTAATTGCTTCGCTGCTAAGGTTTTGGCATCTTTTTTGGTCGTTGAAGTTGCGCTTGTGATGTAATCGTCTTAATACAAAAAATAGCATTATTATAAAACCACCACACGAAACATCATTACCAGTGCCATTGCTTATAGAGGCAGTGCACTTGAAAAGTTTACCAATAGGAATGAATTGAAATTCTGGGACATACTTGTTCCGAAGAGTAATTTGGGAATATTCGTTTAACTCAGAGATCTAAGATAATTAAGCGATAATTAATTGATTAAATTTTATAATTATAATTAAAATTAAAACAAACTGGATTTTTTGTGATAGTTTCCTCAGTGATATGATAAGTACCGACGGTACGAAGGTTAGATCGCAATTCACCAGGTTTGGCTTCAATTTCACTTTCCTCATCACAATTATCATCCTGTGTTGAGAATGAAAACAATAATGTTATTAGGCAGTTGAACCTGTACCGACCTCTATGCTCCCATAACTTTCATTTCCATTATCGCACGGACCCTTGACAAAAGTGGACCATGGGAAAATTCGAAGTTCGTGTTGAGCACACAAGTGCAAAAATTGGTCCACTTCAAGCCTGGTAGTAGACATTTTGAGGAATAATTGACACCGATAGAGCACACACCATGGAGATATATCCTTACGAAGACGAGGCGAGTGGCAAGTGGTGCAGGAGTATAATATTTGTAACACTTGAGTTATCACAAGCGCAATTGCATCACTGTCTGGTGGATACGTATGTTTACATTTTATCTGTCAACATGTGCACATTTGGCACTGCACACGAGTCACAATCGCCACTGTGCCTGCACTGCACAGTAACGTCCTCGTTAAAAAGACCAAATTACCTCCACGGGGCTGTACTGAAAGCATAATTTACTGAACACGGCTTTTGTCTATTATAATTTATAAACAGTTTTATTGCTGTTTTAGTGAGCGACTTAGCTAACTAGTTATTTACTGCTTAAATTGCAACATTTGCATTGCGAATTGTTCAAATGTCAAGCATTTGCAAGCGTCTCCACAGAATGTACTCTGTTACAAGTGAACGAAGTGACAACTCAGTCAATTATCTTTATAAACGCAAATTCAATGAGCCCGGTTGAATGGATATGGCTCGTGCTAATCCCGAACATTAATTAACGAGCGATATTGGCAATATCGAGAAGTCAGGTACCGCTGGTCAGAAGTTCTGGCCCAGGAGTGCAATATGAGTTTTGTTTTCAATTTCTACTTAAAGCTACTGTTGGACGTTGTCGTCTAAAGTTATCGTCACAAGTTGCCAAGTGAACAGGCGAGTGAGCGACCAATTATGCAAACCGACGGTTTCAATAACAGAAAGGGCAACAAGACCGGCTCCAACACGACAGACCGCACCACCAGGACAACCGAAGTTCTGTTGTGCGGTTGTCCTGGTGTTAGGCTCGCTTGTTGTGGTCACAACATCGACCACTAATTCCCAGCCTGTAGTCAAAGTGATGATTCGTTTGTTTTGATTTAATGTTTAGGATGATTAAGGTAGCAATAATTACAACTATGCCAAATTATACCAATGCGCCATACTACCCAAATCGGTATCTCAAAACACTTGATGAATTCAAATGTTCACCTTTTGGGCATTTGACCATTCTCGCTGTCACTAAATTGCAGTAAGTTAATTTAATAGTGACTTGACACAAAGGTTCA
This sequence comes from Rhizoglyphus robini, assembly GCA_023373905.1. NCBI lineage: Eukaryota > Metazoa > Arthropoda > Arachnida > Sarcoptiformes > Acaridae > Rhizoglyphus > Rhizoglyphus robini. The sequence continues at coordinate 3,055,309 of JAKIJQ010000012.1, read as the reverse complement.
GTGGGCACAGTGCAAACGGGGTCATTTGGCACTGATCCACCTAGCTGGCCTGTCCACTTGCGTCAGTCCGAATCGGACTGGCCTTTAATGACCAGGTAATGGTTCTAGTCCTCTATATAGTGCACATGGCTAATGTATTGATGAGTGTCTCGATATGAGAGTATTTAAGATTAGTCAATTAATTTAGTTAGCGACTTGGTTCGTTTTGCTTTGGCGGGATTGGTGGGTCTGGTTGCTGTTGACTTGGCGATCTGGTTACTAGTTTGTTGTCGTTTGGTCGCTCTTCCTCGTGTGTTTTAAACATTCCATGTCTGCTCGGTCGGTGTGCACTGTCTCTAGCCAGCCTGGTGATTGGCAGTGAGCGTCAGCTAGTTGGATAGCGCGATCAAGTGTTTCTTTATTCGAACACAATTAGTATTTGTTGCCTTTCGGACAGGTTGCCTATGGCAAAGTCATACGCACAGAGACAAACCGGCCATGGCTTCGATGTCACTTTGTCACCGTGGTGGGCAACGTGCTGTCTTGTCCTGATCATTTCGGCAGTGGCCATCTCGTCTGTTTGGTTCGGTGTGTTTATTTTGATCGTTACCTACCTGTATCTGTTGACAATCTTGTCTATATATGCCTGGCCACGGCAAAGCCGATTGCCTCTCGTCGAATGTCGCTATTTGGACATGCTTTCACAGTTTCGTTTAATCTGCCTGCTGCCTTGCCACAACCAGCCAATGCAATTGCTTTGACATTTGCGAACATATTCATTCAATTCGACATTGTCATCGCTCCAAGCTAACTTTTGTCCTTTTTACCCCTCACTAGTACTCTGTTCAGTCGACATTTGACCCACAATGCCCGCCATCGACATTGGCTTTAGTCAAGCCAAAATGGCCGCCATTGCACCAAACATGAACGCAACACTTTCTTCAAAGCGATTTATCGAACAGGACCAGATGGGAGATAGGCGTTTTTCGAACCTTCATCCAATCAAGAAAAGACGACTTTTTGATTCTAGTCTTTTTAATTTGGCTCAATCGACCAAGAATCTCGATTCTGATGACAACAATGATCTTACTAATCTTAACTGGCTACAAGACTCGAATCTTCTTAAGAAATTCTACTCCAACACTCTCGATCGAAGCAAAAGCTCTTTAGATGTTGCTGCTGAGCAATTGATATCCAAAGAGTCTTGCAATAGTCCACCCCAAGTTGGTTTGGTTTTGTCTACTCTCAGCACTGCGAAACGTTCGATGCCCTGCAGAAGTCATCAGTACCGCAAACCACCTTACTCGTATAGCGCACTAATCTTCATGGCAATTGAGTCTTCTGCGAACAAATCGATGATGGTTCGCGACATCTACAAGTGGATTGTAAATAACTTTCCATACTTTGCCACCGCACCTTCTGGTAAGTGCGACCAACTTCATCTTCATTTCATAAGCAAGTAAAGTCAATTTACTTGGCCGTACTGACAATTTCTGTAATACTTGAGGCCTGTCATGCTAACAAAATGATTTATGTTAGGTTGGAAGAACACAATTCGCCACACTTTAAGCTTGCGAAAATGCTTTAAAAAAGTGGACAAATGCACAAGCGGCGCACAGTCCGACCAAAGTGGCGATTCTGACTTGGACTCGGTATGTGACATTCGGTCGTCACTATTTAGTCATTAAATGCTTTACAGGGCGACATTAAAGGTGGCTTCTGGCATGTGGACAACGACTATCGACCGAGTTTGTTGCAATTGGTGGAACGAGTACACCATAATGTATTACCAAAATTGGTCACTAAACGTACTGAGGAAAACATAGCCCACTGGGACCTAGGCCATTTATGGTCCTCAACACCATTGACCCGAGATATGTCAAATGCAAGTCCAAATTGGATTGATGATCCAAAAAATAGTTCGGTGATCTCCTCTGGCCAACGATTCATTCAAGTTCCCGTTATCAGTTGTAAGTAATAATTCTCTCGAAGCTCATCATTAATGAACATGTTCACCATTTGATAGCTTTTCCCAAGCACTTTGTGAATCCCTCGCACAGCTTTCCTTTGAACACCAAGGCACGTGTGTCTCCTTGGACTTCCTTGAATTCTGAATGGAAACAAGCTGGAGATGCATCGTACAAAGTACATCTCACGATTGACAAGTTATACCCTATGGGTTTGCTCTCAGAAGAGAAGTCACTTCACAACTCGACACCTGAACTAAAGAGAACTAGAAATGCAGTCTCAGTGATAAGTGTGAACAAGGCACCAAAAGTATACGCACCTGTGCCGATCGTGGTCAGCCTCAAGACACACCTCTTACATACCGAGACACTATCGAAAAATGCAACCGGAACCAAAGTCAACGATAAACCAAGTCTGCAGCCAGTAACAAGTGATAGGAAATGCTCGAACCAGGGTAGGTATGATACGGCACAACTCACCAAACCAGAGCCCCAGTCTGTTCCAATAGTCATTCCAAGAAACTACTCCAATGAAAAAACAGAATTTTTAAAACCAAATGGCCATTCTGAGCGAATTGAGGGCGGACAAAAAATTTGTCATAACGAATCACTTGTCGGGAGAAACCTTTCAAACAAATTCACGGCCAAAATTGAGTTCGAGGACGATGATGACGAGCTCATTCGCGATGGAGCTGAAGCTTTGCTCAACTTTGCTTCGGGCGCTTTCCAACTGAACAGACTCATTAAGCAAGAAGACTAAATAAAGTTCACTTATTATTTCACTTTGTACAACTTGTTTCCTTCTCAACTCATAGGTTTCGATCCATTTTAGTGCAATCGAGGCATTATTGGTTGCGTAATCTTTGTTTAAAGCACAAATTATTACAGGCAAAGTATTCATTGTGATGTTGGGCTAATTTTGGTTGGACAGGCTGAACAGGCGACGAACTTTCAAAGTGATCTCAGTTGTTCCTTCACGTTTTTTTTTTGTTCTGCCGGTCTAAGGACATTGGAACACTTAGGTCAATGTCGATGTAAATACACTTAGTTGTGCCAGTACCAAAACTGATCATGCACATTCGCAATACTCGATGTATTAAACCAATAAAGCAGTTTTGTTGATTTTCCTAATGTCGCCTTACGGCTAGGTTTCTCCGCTCAACCGTTCAATAATTGGTTCGTATACAAGTTATTTTATGGACGCCTGTTTTTAGTTTTCTCTTACATATGATAAATAATAATTTGGCGTACAATTGGATAAGTTAATTCAAACAAGATGAATTTATGATGTATCTGTGCTGGAATGGATGGAGACAAACTGTGTTATTTCAAATAGATCATTTGATTGATACTCCGATACTGAGCACCTACCTGGCTGGTATGACTTCAAGTACTGATAACGATTGATTGTACAAAATGGATTGTGAGTAAATTTTGATGATTGCGATTGATCTGACTAAATTGATTTATATGCAAATTGGAAAACTGTGAAGGTTCGTACTAGAGTTCACAAAGCTGTAAGGTCACACCTTATCACTGGCCTACAAAGTCTCCCACTAGAGCAATTAAAAGCAAACTTGAGTGACGACCATGAGGAAGTAGGCTTGATTGACACTAGTGGAGTGATGCGATGACATGTGAACACGATATAGAGAGGATTTGTCAAATGGCTGTGTTTATTGCAAGGGACACGATAATCTGTACAAATGGCAGTGGGAAAATGGTTATGGGAATTAATTTAGATGGGACTAATATGGAAGTATGCTTGGACTAAGTTTGGAGTCGACTTTTTGAGACCGTTTACCACTTGCCCCATGAGGAAGCGAGCAGTGGGGCGGCATAAGACTTGGTGAGGAGTGGCACAGAGGCATGGCTGGTTTGCACGGAATACGAGGAAGCCAATGGGGCAGCAATGGCCAATGGAGCAGCGGCGTAAGACTTGGTGATCAATGGAGCAGCGATGGCCACTGGAGCAGCAGAGACGTGTTGGGTGGCAACGCTGTAGGAGGATCCAAGTGGGGCAGCGATAGCAACTGGAGCTGCGGCCCAGGACTTGGCAACCAATGGAGCACCATAGGCGACTGGAGCAGCAACGGCGAGTGGAGCGGACAAAACTGGAACAGCTGGAACAGAGGCGAGGGCGCCATTGACACTAGCGGCGGCTGGTGACTGGTGTGGGTCAACACCTGGCTCGTTGGTGGAAATTGAGGCACGGAAACCGAGAGCATCGGCAACGTAGTTCACAGTTCGGATACGACCATCGGCATCTCGGAGACCATAAGAACCAACTTGCACACCTGGACCGCCCTTCTCCTTTCGGAAGGTGCCGCCAGTGGCGTGGTCTTCGTTGTAACCGAAAGCATAGTTACCGTGACCCTATGGAGAAAAGACCCATTTACACCAATTAAATCCATGTAAATCTAAACACTTACGTCCTCAGATCGAGACACGGCGGAAGAACCAGTGTTGACAATGCCCGCGTATGGAACGGCAACGGCAGAAGCGACAACGGCGAGGAGGATGAAGAACTTCATTATGTTTGTGTGAGGTGTATGATGTTGTTCAATTGGTGGCAATCACTTTTATATCGATCCACGATCGTCTGATCGATGCTCACGGTACTCTCACTAGTGGCAACCAAGGCTATGACAAGTTATCACTTTCATTGATTGATTCACTTAGTTGGGCAAACAAATTCGATTCGATTTGTCATAATTATTAAAATGAAGCTCTTTAGGGCATTTGTCCACTCTTAGGATCGTTCATATATGATCATCTCCACAGGCCACATACAGATTGACCACTCACGTTGGTTGTATTTGGCGACTAATTTAATTAATACTCCAACGTCTCCTTGTGCTGGGAACTTTTCTTTGTTTGTTTTAAATGGCTCTGTATTCACTTTCGGTTGCACAGTGCTCGAGCAGTGGATCGGGATTCCATTGCTGTCATGTTAATTAGCACAGAAAGCATTCTCTTTCAAGGTTTCTTTGACAATTCGTTCGACACCTTTATGGACACAAGTCTTTCGCATGCTAATTACTTTTGATTTGGTAATACTGCCTGTACATGCTAATTGTACTATGCCACCCTGAAGTTAAGGTTTAATGTGAGCCATTTTGTGAGTGCCATCGGCGTTACTCAAATATATTCAAATGAACCCTTCCAATTATTACTTAATTATGTAACTCATTGGCCATTGTTTGTTTAGGTCTTGGTTCAGTGAATGGCTTAATTGACAATTATCTTGTCTTACACCAGAGCGAATTATTTTTTCTACAAAGCGAATTAAAAAATCACAAAATATTTGATAATAGATTTATTTTAATTTAAATCGAAGTCACAGATTAGGTGCTCAAAGGAACACTTTTGGTTGTATAAAGATAGGAAAATACCAGGGTTGTTGACTGAATGAATATGACTTAGTAAAGGGACTTGAGACCAGACCAGGCTGGGGCAGCGAGGGCCAATGGAGCGCCAATAGTTTTGCCATAGCCATAGGAAATAGCTGGAGCAGCAGAGACGTGTTGGGTAGCAACGCTGTAGGAGGATCCAATTGGAGCAGCAATGGCAACTGGAGCTGCGGCCCAGGTCTTGGCAACCAATGGAGCGGCATAGGCAACTGGAGCAGCTACGGCGACTGGAGCGGATAAAATTGGAACAGCCGGAACAGAGGCGAGGGCACCATTGACACTAGCGGCAGCTGGGGACTGGTGTGGGTCGACACCTGGCTCGTTGGTGGAAATTGAGGCACGGAAGCCGAGAGCATCGGCAACGTAGTTCACAGTTCGGATACGACCATCGGCATCTCGGAGACCATAAGAACCAACTTGCACACCTGGACCGCCCTTCTCCTTTCGGAAGGTGCCGCCAGTGGCGTGGTCTTCATTGTAGCCGAAAGCATAGTTACCGTGACCCTTTAGAAGAAATAGCCAATATGATTGTAACTACTAAGTTACTACTTGAATCTTTTTGCACTTACATCCTCAGATCTGGACACAGCGGAAGAACCAGTGTTGACAATGCCGGCGTATGGAACGGCAACGGCTGAAGCGACGACGGTGAGGAGGATGAAGAATTTCATTTTACTGTTCGATTGCTATTGACTTAGTGATAATCAATCAATGAAATGAAAAGATCAACTTGCCTCTTATATATCTGTCTAGTGGTCAGTTATCTCTCGTATGGATTTACTGGTCTCAAGGTCACTTTCCGCATTCTCAGCCGTCTCACAATCTCGGTCAAGTGCAGTCGCGTCCATCATCGTCCCACCTAGGCCCAAGGCATTCCACAATCTTCCCATCTAAAATTGACTTCCTCTACCTCACTTTCAATTACCCTTAACCTTGTTTCTCATCATCGCAAATGAGACATCTCAGTTAATATCGTCCTACTCAGCTCATTAATAAAATAAAATAACATTTGTATATTGAATTTAATTTATTGGTCGAAAAAATAAATATTGATGACATGAGCAGGGACATGAGGAATTGGATGTGGGAGTTTGTGGTTAAATGGTTAAATGACGTCCATTGGGTCACTGGTCAAATGGCCAGTTGTGCGTGGCTACTGGCTAGTGGTTGCATTAGACAGTTGACCGGGTCACTCGAGTGTGGCACATTAACTTGTCCCAGCCAGGCGTAACGTCGAGCTTCGAGTCAATCGTGCTTCGATGGCTTGGTGTCACTCAATAAAATCCTGGGTATTGCTTGCCGTATAGTGCCGTCCTAACTCCATAGTTACCGTTAGACAAGATTGGAGCATATTCAGCAGCTGAGTAATCTTCGGGCACGTACGCTGACTTGTGAATAGATGCCTCGTAGGCGTTGGCCATTAATGATCCACTCAGGGCTGGTGAATATGCATCATAGGAATCATATGCACTTTTGCCCACTAGAGTTGATTGAATTGGATAACTTGCTTGCCCATACAGTGGATCACTGTGAATTGGTGCCGAGTGAAGTGGTTCGGCGTATCCTGTGGGTGCATGCGCAATTGGTGCTGAGTGAAGTGGTTCGGCATATGCTGCAGGTGTGTGCTCAATCGGTGCCGCTGGGATAGATGCGTGCGATGCAGGTCCTAAGAACTAGTTAGGATTGATCTTTGGGTGCAATTATTACCATGTACTGATGATAGTGATGTGGCTGCAGGATCTTGTTTCACATCCACGCCTGGTTCATTGGTGCTGATTGTGGCTCTGAATCCATGTGCATCGGCGATGTAGTGAACAATCCTCATTCTGCCATCGGCATCTCGCAGACCATACGAACCCACTTGGTAGCCTGGTCCTCCTTTTTCCTTACGAAATGTTCCGCCTGTTGCATGGTCTTCATTGTAGCCAAATTCGTAGCTGCCGTGACCCTAGACAGGCATGAAATTGTTAAAAGATATCAATAAACAATTTCGACTAGGGGCAAGGTTAAGTAATTCAATGGCGTACATCGTCTTCTCGGAACTGGGCAGAGTGGCCCGTGTTGACCATGCCGTAAGGCACACACAAACATGACCCGATCAGAGCCGCAAAAATGATTGTCGATTGCATTGGATTGGAGCGGTGTAATATAGTTGAGGTGCGAATTTGAAGTGTGTGTTCACGAATGAAACAGATTTGGCCGGTCGATCGAGAGAGCCTATGGCTTATATATGGCTTATATATCTGTCACACAATGGCGATTAGCGATAGGCATAACCTTTCGATTATGTAACACAATGGCCATTGAGACAATGGCATGGGTAATGGCGAACTCAATTAGCGCCCATTACTTTTCAGCATTAATCGTGCCCAAACGGGCGAACACTCTCGCTCTCATTTGCTTGTCAGTGGTCACATGTTCACAGATCACTCGGTGAGAATAAACAAGCCGATCTACTGGAATCAAACTTCAGTGATATTGTTCGGTGGTAGACTTCAGGTTAAACTAGACTGCATGCAGTCAGGAGGCGATTAGGATACTCACCGTACCGGAAATGATATAGCTAGAAGACCGCTTTAGGACTGTCCATTGGACAGTGTCTAAGTAAGTCAAAGTCAAGGTGTGAAGTACATTTGCCTGGCACAAGATTACTAAGATATGACTTACTGATTGCATCGAGTGACCACTTTGATCATTGGTATTAACTTTTGCTACCAAACTTTGTCAAGACACACTTGTGACCATAAACATTTGTGTTACAGTAACCTGAATTGTTCGAATCATAAATTTTTAACTGAATTCAAGCACCATCCCAGCATCCTAGATTCTAAACCACATGCGGCATTGTGCAAAATTTTCAATTAGCAATTCATTGGTCTTGAACTAAATCGATCTTCCCAGCTGACAAGTGTTTACTTTTTTTGTAATTGGTTGGTTCTCATCAATCGAGTGTACACCGATTCTGTCAGTCAGTGACATGGTGTCACCTCTCTTTGCACTGACCTTGTCAGTTGCATGTTTTCATCACTGTGAGCAAGTATCGATTGTATTCGGTCGTTACTCGGTGACTAGTCCCTCCATTGTTCGCCTTAGATAGACTGTGCCCCACCAAACGAGTCCCACCAACGTCGTGTATTTATAGTGCACGTCTTGTTGGTGTTCTATTCTCGGTGGAGCCAAGTGCTCACACCTAACGGTGTTCACACTCGCTAATGTATGTGGCCTTGAAGTGACTGCCTGAATTGTTCAGTCTTCACAGTGCCGTTATTGATGACAGTGAAGAATCCATTGAGAACACTTGTCAGACTGCCATCAGGAATTGGAGGGGAAATACGAGCAGTCACATTGATTCATTGCGATTCGTGTCGATTCCATCGAACTGACAGTTGTTGCTTTACGCAAGTGCGACTTTTCCCCACTATGGCATGGATTGTCAATTAGATGGAGAGAACGGCTTGGCAGTGAGCTGACATTTCAAGCGGCACTGACCACTGAGTTACCACTTGCTGTGCTTACACCGCACGATGCACGATCGCTAGCCATTTTTGGAACTGTCCACCGGGATGCGACCGTGAACAGAGCGATCAATGATCTCGTGCACAGCGCACGTGTCCATTGATTGGACTACTTGACTGTGCTTGTAACATTCCAGCCGAGTTACCTTTTGGGAAAGGGCTGCGTCAAGTTGCAACGTGGCAACTCGTTTGGGGTGAAAGCAATTAGCCCATTAATTGGCATATTAATTGACTCGTTGGCCACTGGTCGATCTGTTATAAGACCGATCTTTCGATTGCGATCGACTCGAGCGAGACCATGCACGGAGCAATCCAAGTGCATCGAGTTAATTAGCCAGTGGCAGTTGTTCAGATGTCAACTCAGCCAGTATTCACTTCTGTCAAGGTGTGAAGCATTGATCCACCAAGCCGATCGTATCCTTGAGTGCAGCACATTCCTTTAGTGCCTTTGTTCATTTGCTTGTACTGCCACCTCACTGATTGATATCACTATGAATGGCAATCCGTTGGCCAGACTACGCCAATCGACATTTCGATCTGCTATCCATTTCACTCAGTAGCCATGGTCACTCAAATGGTCACTAATAATGGATAACAGTGACCATTGATGTCAATGCATCTCATCACAACCAATGACATCGTCTTGCAAATGTCTTTATTGAGCGAATTGATCTATCACAATTGAAGCTGAACAACGTAACACCGTTTACCACACAGATTTTGCAGCCCAGGTTGGAGCAGCAAGAGCCAATGGGGCGGCATAGGACTTGGCGATCAAAGGAGCAGAGACATGTTGGGTGGCAACGCTGTAGGATGAAGCGATTGGGGCAGCAATGGCAACTGGAGCAGCAGCCCAGGACTTGGCAACCAATGGAGCACCATAGGCGACTGGGGCAGCGAGGGCAATTGGAGCAGACAAAACTGGAACTGCTGGAACAGAGGCGAGGGCGCCATTGACACTAGCGGCAGCTGGTGACTGGTGTGGGTCAACACCTGGCTCGTTGGTGGAAATTGAGGCACGGAAACCGAGAGCATCGGCAACGTAGTTCACAGTTCGGATACGACCATCGGCATCTCGGAGACCATAAGAACCAACTTGCACACCTGGACCGCCCTTCTCCTTTCGGAAAGTGCCGCCAGTGGCGTGGTCTTCGTTGTAGCCGAAAGCATAGTTACCCAGACCCTTTGGAGGAAAGACCTAATGAGAGACGGAACCATTGGAACCTAAACACTTACATCCTCAGATCGGGACACTGCGGAAGCACCAGTGTTAACAATGCCGGCGTATGGAACGGCAACGGCAGATGCGACGACGGCGAGAAGGATGAAGAATTTCATTTTGCTATTTGATTGGTCTAATTGATTGTTTGGTCAATTCGATGCTCAGTGACCATCTGAGACTTGCTTATATACGATGTGGAGAGGACTCGAAGTGGTAAGTGGTAGAGTGCATAGAGTATTCAACCATGTTCACCACTAATCCGTCATTGTGAAGGCCATTCACTCTTCGATCTGTTCAAATGAATGTCTTCTACTCTATAAATCAATGTCTCAAGTCACTACACTGATGCAATGTCGATCACTAATTGACTCACCACTCTCCTCATTGTCCACACTAACTTCCCTTCAAAGCGTTTTTCTCCTTAACGGTCACTTTCCGCATTTACTCCAATTAGAGTTTAATTCCGAGTTGTGCATGTCTCCTAACTCATATATCCATTAATAGCCTTATTAACTGTCTTCACTGTTTGTTTAGTTTAGTGTTTAGTGTCACAAGGTGTTTGCACTGAATATCGGATTGTTTATTGTGACATCCACCTTAATATTTGATCCTCTACAATTAGATCATTCCATTTTTTAACTATTTTAATGTTCAAGTTTAAACTGACACATTTTATTGGTGAATCATTCTATAATTGAGAACGATGACTGACAATAAATATCAATATACAATGTTAATAAACATAGTCTCTCATAAAATGAACTTCTTCGCCAACACTGAAAGGTTAGGAATGGTGAAGCAGTTTGTTGAACGAACTATAAGACGATTCCAAATCAAATATTAGCTGACGAACTTGGGTCTCGTTGAGTTCGTCGCTTGCTCGCATCGCTGACATTGTGTTAAGCCAATCTCTTATTTTGATTTTGCCTTCGAAGTCTTGAGGCACAATCGTCAATCGATTCATAGTCTCCTGTAAGTCTCTAAGGTCAGGTTGTAACTAGAGAAATGGAAATTAATTAGCGCCACTCAAATTAGCAACGGTCAACCATACCTCGTCCATTGATTTGATGTCCAACCGTAGACGATCAGTGATAGTGATAAACAGGGAAACGATGTCCGCAATGCATTTGGAAGTGTTGCCTTTGTCGTCTTTAATTGTAATTGGTCTTCCTTCTCGGATACGTTCCCTGGCAGCGGTGAGGTCGAAGCAAAATTTGCTCATGAACGACTCGATTGTGGGAAATTCGTCTGACTTCACCTGACTAAAAGCGACATTGTACTGAACCAACAGTTTGGAACAAGCGGCAGTGTATTCCTTTGCTGTGACAGAGTCTTTGATGTAAGCTTTTTCCAAGCAATTCAGAGTATTAATCACAGAGTAGAGATCTGCCATATTATCGTAGTGTTCCCGCTCCCGGGCAGTTCTGTATAGGCGAATCTCTTCATACAACTCATTTCGGTTATCAGCCATTTTTTAGATTGATATTCTGTTGATCCCAATTAACACCGTTTCAAAACAATCACTTGAGATAGATGCAAAGACAATTTAACTTGCTCTCCTGAGCAATCCAGCTGAGCACCAAATGACACTTTGCAGACAATGTTGATCGAACAGATGAGCGTTGGACTAGTAATCCGTGATTACTCACCGAGCAGTGAAATGGCAAAACACGCAATCGACGCTTTGTTGACGTCTCTGATTGTTTTCATTGCAAAAGTTTCCCATTGGCAATGCTTCCGAAAGATTTCTAATGTAAACTTAAGTGTAACCTGACTAAAACCAATTTTGAAAATCTTGATAGCATTATCAGATAAACGATTATTTAATTAAAATTGATTTTGTGTTATAACCATGGATTGTCCACAAACTGGAAAGTTTAGATTTGAAAGACTTTTTTTTTGGTTCAGTCAAAAGAAGCACACTTGCAAATTGCTGCAACTGCTGCAGTGCAACAGTGAAACAGTTGTCGCCACTGGTCACGCACTCTGTGGACGTGCTCTCTTCGCTCTGTATCTCTGCTCACGTGTGGTGGAAGCTAAACTTTCCTCTTCCTTTTTGTCTCGTCTGTGTCTCCCAATCGTCGTCAATTTCGTTCTTTGATCACTTTCCCGAACCAATTTTCAATCAAAATGCAAAACGATAACGGAGAAGTTGTGGATCTTTATATTCCACGAAAATGGTATGTCTGACCTGTTTGGTTTGCACATTTGTCTTACTTTGTTTCTTTCTAGTTCGGCATCAAACCGAATCATTCATGCTAAAGATCACGCCTCGGTTCAAATGAGTTTCGTCGATGTCGATGAGAACGGAGTTTACAAGAACTCACAGACTGCTTATGCCATCTGCGGTGCTTTGAGACGAATGGTACTTTATGCAAAAATTTCAACTTGATGTTTTGATAATAACCTGACTTATTTCTCAGGGTGAATCCGATGACTGTATCAATAGATTGGCCAAGCGAAGTGGACTCTTGCCTAAGTAATTTCATGCATTTTCTTTGTTGTTTTTTCTAAACAAACATTTTTATATTTTATTAGGAGCTTTTAACCATCTATATGTACTTGAAAATCGAATAAAATCTTTACTTTAAATCACTTGTGTTATATTTTTTTGAGACATACTACAGGCTTTTTTCGTTAATTGATAATTAGTATTTTGAAAATTTTAATTATGAATGTAGAATGATTTGACAGCATCTGCCATCTTACATTTAAGTCAACGTCGAATTGTTAAACTAATCTTATCATTGGGGCAACACCGCACATCTGTCACCAGAATGCCTCGTTGACAGGCTGCAGTCATGGCCAGCCAGTTGCGGCGCCCAACCAAATAAGCCAATAGACTTGTTATTTGTTCACAGTAGAATAGAACTTGAAAATGTGAAAATCTAATTATAATTATACAATTCATTAGTTTATTGAGCATTGGAATTGGCTTTATCATTTATATTTTTGTGATGTTTAAGTAAACAAGATCTCATTAATTCGTTAATTATACCATAAGAATTTTGAAACATTTCATGAAAATGATTGACAGGTTTGTGAGAATTTATAGAATCAATTTGTTGGTCATGTTATACCATAAGGCATGCGTCAGTACAGGATCCTACTGGGTGAGAAGTGTCGTTCGGCAAACGAAAGATGGAGATGTTGTTGAGGAGATGGCTCCAGTGGAGAATGTTGCATCGTGGGTTGTGTGGGCCTGAATTGCAGGTTAGCTTGCATTGAACCGCCAGTGCTACGACTGCATGCGAGCAGCACGGTGCACTGAAATACATTCCGTGGATTCTGTTTGTGTCTGAACTCGGCACTGAGTGCATCTCAGCTGTCTGCAGCACCTTCATAGCATTGGCGAACGGACAGTAAAATACCAACTTGCAAAAAGCAACAGCGACCGCCACCAACAAGCACTCTGACTCTGGAACAGTTTGCACTCTACTCGTGCTTTGATGTCGGTGCGATCTGTTGGACTGCCTTCCCACTTGTACTTTCTCCGGTCAGCTCGACCAGTGGACATATTCAATCAACTCCATGTGAACTCCAGTTGATGTAGAACAACCTCAAATGAATCGTTCTCTGGAATAGCCATGAACCAAAATGATACCTTCTCTGTGATGCAGCCGATCAAGTAAGTTGTTCAAATGAAAATACATAGGAATTGGAGGGTTTAAGAGTCAATATTTTGAACGTGTCATGCAATTTGCCTTTTCAATCGATTGTAAAATTAAATGTATCGTATATCCATAATGACACAACTTTTGATAATGAGAGAATTAGCATTTGTGTCAGCCTTTATTCGGTCACCGCGGTGTTGGGAACACTAGCGGTGACAGGCAAATTAACCCGCACCGTTAAACTTTAACTGCAATGGTAACGTGTTGGCCTTCATAAGTGGACTTGTACTACTTGCAACTACCCTGTTCGATATAGGTCGCTGCCTAGAGACTGACGAGCGGTGGGTTCTGTCAATTCTTAGTTTCATTAGTTTGCAATCGTCTTGTGACAACTTACCGAGTTGCCAATGCAACCAGAGCCAACAGAGCCACTGCACCGCCACGGTTGTCTCAGTGGTAATAACAATTTCGCATTAAACTTTCTCTGGTTCACTGATAAATGGCTTGTGTCCGATCCAAGTCAGCATGGATCACAAACAAAAAATGACAAATGAAAATCGGAACAACAAATCACTGTTCGTCAATCAACATTCACGGTTCCCATTGAGTTTGGTATTATGTCGTCAAAGTGAGCAATTGTTGAGCAATGGTGTTGGTGCAATTCAAAGTTGGCAGTGAGAACTCCAACATGTTCAATGAGTAAGTCTCGACCAGTGAAGTGCTGATGGTGGGCACAATGTTTCGCAGGTTGCCTGTTTGGCCGGAAAGTGTTGTTTGGTTCAACTAGTCTACTGGCAGCCATTTGACCGAATTGTTCTCAATCCGCTACATCGTGGTGCATATCACGTTGCCATCATATTCTACCATATTGATGCATCGATGTTCGGAAGCAGTCAGCAGATTGATTGACTTCATCCATTCGATTGATTGTGTTTATGTGAGAAATGGAGAATGGAAGCAAAATGAAACTGTTCCCTGGCCGAGTGTTATGTTAGGTCTTAATATAGCGGCATGCCAGTGCACTCAATGCCAATTAGAGTGACGTCGACCGAGTGAGCAGTGCAAGTTGCCATCTTTCGGAGATAATCCACTGCGAAAATAACCACCTCGACACCATTAACATCGACACCACCATTCTAGCACCAGGCCTCACACTTTAGCACTTACTGCTACTAGTGATGCAGCCTTCCAGTCGAACTGAGACCGAATGGTTTGGCGCACCACTGAAGAAACCGTTTGCCGAAGAAGCGTTACACAAATCGACAGCAACAAAGCCACTGCATTCACAGTCAGAGTGTAAGCATGTCTGCACGGGCACGAATCTATTCCCATCTCGGACAAAGTATCATTTCAAGTGTTCCTATCCAGTGGCGGCAGCACAATCGGTGCCATGTGTCACTCGTCCACGCCAATTTGTCCAATTGAACCAGCTGGTCAATCTCTCCTTAAGCAAAACTTTGCTATGTCCATTTGTTTTGTTTTGCAGTGATTTGTGATTTTTTGCAGCCGTCTGCTTCACCAACACGTCTAGTCTTTTATAATGGATAACTTGGAGTTCTACTTTGGTTTAGCAAACCTGGAAAATTGAGATTTATCAGCAACATATCTACTCATCACCTGTAAAATTATCAGTGACAAACTCATGTGGATTATTATATCGTTAGTCTACATTTTTCATAGTTTTTTTAATTTCCCGTTCATCAATTTTTATGTAATTATACTTGCACATTTTTCTGTGTTACTTTTAATAAGTGTCATTTTAACAAAAGATGCGAAATTCACAAATGTTCACTGTCAAGGTCTGTTAATCAGAATGATGTAGAATAGACAGTGAGAATTAATTGTTCATTGGCACCACAGCGGCAATAACGACGACATTCAGTGCTTACTAATTAGATTGGATTGACTTGTCACTCATACGGCTGGATTGGAATACTCGTTAGCGACAAGTTAACACCAGTGAGTCATTGAGACACAAGGGATTGTGAGAGTGAGAGTCAGTGGAACACAATTGCATTGGTCAAATTATATGGTACTAATCGGTAATAAGCAGGTGAAGTATGTTTGCGTGCACTGTCCATTTGGTCACTTGAACCTCAGCTGCACTCGACACTGCCACTTCACCGGCTAATTATGGCATCGATTTGGATCGATTTCACCTTGAGCATTAACGAGCGATAAGCTTTATCGACTGTCACTTGATCGTTAATTCTGTTTACCTACTTGTCTCTTCAAGTGGAAACAAACTATATGATGAATTCTCAATGCAACACAGTTTTATTCAATTCTCGAGTACTTCCAACTTTTTCCTTTACCTCTTCTGCAACTTTAAATGTTAACAAACTATCAAGTGTACTTGATCATGGTGAATGACTCAGAATGGCCCAGTAAATGTTAATTCAGTCCTGATAAGGGTTAGCTTAATTGCACTTGTGGTGGGCAAGCAGCAGCGTAATCAACAGTGCTTAGAACCGATCAGTGAGCCATCCGCTCGACAAGTCCCGAGTGGAGTCTAAATTTAATATTGCACTTCGAGTTGAGAAGAATGCACTCTCTTGGTGTGAGTGGAAACATATTCTTTGCCACTCGATTGTGAATTACATTAATGTACGGTCGAACTGCATTGAACGCATTCTCAGCCATTTATAGGGATGACATTGCCATTAATAATGGCTATGTCGTCTTCTCAACAATGCCGATCGGCGATATTAGACTTGAACAGTGGCCAAGTTGAACTCAAACACTCCAGACGTGCTGTCCAATTTGGATGCTTTGGCCTGGATGATTTGGCCAGACTTGTTTCGTCTGGTGGTTGTCACTTGGAACTGTTGCTCGGCACTCTGAGCAACCCGAAAGTCGTTCTCTATCGGCGTGAGTGCATCGACATCAGCTAGCTTGCTTGCCAGTTTGTCTTCGGTCTTCGGTGGGACTCGTCACCTATCCCGTTCGACCAATTGCTCCCACAGTGTCTCGTACAATTGTACCAAGGCAGTGGTACTGTCTGCCCACCGAGTGGTACTGTACCAAATTGTGTTTGTTGCGGGAATCGTCTTAGCCACCTTCTATCGATTAGTCCATTAGTGTGATGATTGGCACTATAGTTGCATTGTTGTGTTGTATTCATATTTGTCGTGTAACAATCGTCTCTCGATAGTTTGCTTAGAAACCGCCTCATCGAGCACCAGAATTGGCGCACTGTGCCTGCAGCACATTGACGGCACACTCGCAGCTGCCACATGAGAAGATGACCAACAAGCAGGACAATGACAAGTCCGACTTGGTTGAGCTCGAAGTGCCTCCGTCGTACACCAAAGCCAACCTGGACAGGTTTGACGACGCCCCTAGTGGTCAGCCTTCCAACCAGAACGTGCACTTTGGCCGGGTTCAATGGCCCAAGGAGAGCAATCCACAATGTTCGACGCAAAGCACACATTCCCGGTCACTTGGGTGCATTCCGGTGGACAACTCCACCACGGCCATTTTGAAAAGCAGGGAAGGCAATCGACGTGTCATCCTCAACGTTGGAGGCGTACGGAACGAGGTCTCATGGAGAACTCTGGACCGATTGCCTCACACAAGGCTAGGGCGGCTGCGGGACTGTGTGACACACGAAGCCATCGTTGAAATATGTGACGACTACAACCTGACAGAGAACGAATACTTCTTTGACCGCCATCCACGGTCTTTTGGAGCGATTCTTAACTTTTACCGCACAGGAAAGCTTCACTTGGTCGAGGAGATGTGTGTGATGGCTTTTAGTGACGACCTCGATTATTGGGGCATCGACGAACTCTACCTAGAGTCCTGTTGCCAGCACAAGTACCACCAGCGGAAAGAACATGTCTTCGAAGAGATGCGAAAAGAAGCAGAATCGCTTCGACAACGTGACGAAGAAGATTTCGGTGAGGGAAAATGCGCTTACTACCAAAAGTTTTTGTGGGATTTGCTTGAAAAGCCGACCTCATCTTTTTCTGCTCGGGTAAGTTGCTCGAAGCTGAAACAATCGGCAGAAATTGATTAATCAATTGAAATCTTTCGTCTCTAGGTCTTGGCTGTTGTTTCCATTTTGTTCATCATTCTGTCAACCATTGCCCTCACCCTGAACACAATTGACAGTTTTCAAGAGTTTGACCCTATCACCAAATTACCTGAAGAGAATCACAAGTTGGCAATGATTGAGGCAGTGTGCATCACTTGGTTCACTCTCGAGTACATGCTCCGGTTTATGTCGTCGCCGAACAAGTGGAAATTCTTCAAGGGCGGTTTAAACATAATAGACCTGTTGGCTATTCTTCCATACTTCGTTTCGCTTTTCCTCATCGAACAATCAAAAGAGAGTTCCGATCAATTTCAAGACGTGCGTCGTGTCGTTCAAATTTTTCGAATCATGCGAATCCTTCGTATTCTCAAACTTGCTCGACATTCCACCGGTCTTCAAAGTCTCGGTTTTACCCTCAAAAACAGTTATAAAGAGCTTGGCCTGTTGATGCTTTTCTTGGCCATTGGCATTATGATCTTTTCCAGTTTGGCGTACTTTGCCGAAAAGGACGAGGCTAACACCAAGTTTCGATCTATTCCGGAGACCTTTTGGTGGGCAAGCATTACCATGACCACTGTCGGTTATGGAGACATCTATCCGACAACGCCATTTGGAAAGATCGTTGGTGCCGCGTGCTGCATTTGTGGTGTGCTGGTGGTGGCCTTGCCCATTCCAATCATTGGTATGTCATTTGATTTGCCTTCATTCTATCCTGCTCACTCACCTCTTTTTGGCAGTAAATAACTTTGCTGAATTTTACAAGGTACACTATTTAATTTTGAGTATTGCTTGCACTTCTTTCATTGACACTCTATCCACAGAATCAAATGAGACGTGAGAAAGCACTCAAGAGAAAGGAAGCCTTGGAGCGAGCCAAACGCGAGGGCTCGATTGTGTCCTTCCAACACGTGAACCTTCGTGATGCATACGTCAAGTCGATGGACTTGATCGATGTATTGGTGGACAACAACGGCACCCAGCAACCTGTACGTCAACTGGAACATTCGCTTACTCAACTAACCGAATACTTGCAGATGGACACCGAAAGTTTAGGCGGCGAATCGCACGTCAACACGGGCATTGGATGTTACCGCAACTTTGACCATTTTTTGCCAGGTGGTGTTTTGTCAAATGCGGCAAGGGCACGAAAGGGTTCTTGCTTAGCAAGTGGCAACACATTGCCTTTGACTGGCATCTCAACCAAAGCCACCTCAGTGAGTGCAAACAATCTGCTCGACCTCTCTCCAATGTCCAGGTCCAGCCCGAGCCAACTGCTGGAGACAAATAGTAGAGGCAAACTTCACTCCGACCTTACCTGTGCCACCGAGAAGACGAACTCGGCAACGGAGATGGAGAGTTATCCAAAATCGTCAGACCTAGTGCCACTGGTCGAGCCGCGCATCCAATCGCCAAGCAATACTCAGTCGACAGGTGCACTCACCAAGTCGACTCTAAGCGCCAACTCATCCAATTACATTTCACTGAATAACAAACAGCCAACCATTCACTCTCACCCTCTGGTAAGTGAGTTCACTTTGCACCTTTGCTGCAACATGCTTTGCTTGTTTGATTGTCACGATGTACTGCATGTGTGCTTTTTATTCTGTGTGATATAAACTTGCAATTAGTGTGCAACATGGGCAACATTGAATATGCTCAATGAGCTTCACTGCTTGTGCACGTCGCTTGAATGCTCTTGGCCCAATAACCAGAATTATGCGTTCTACTAGCTTTATCCAAATGCCAAATGCATCATTGTTTTGTACAATGGCTAACAGGCACGCCTGCGATCATCGATATCTGCTATTCCCGCTATAATGGCACATTGCCCATTGCATGGCAGTGGTCATTCGCCATTATTCGTTTATTTGTCTACAAAAGATTGCTTCACTGCATCGCGTTTATTATTCGATTACTATGCCCATTGCAAATAGCTTCTAATACAGGAATTATATTACAAGTCAATAGTCCAAATCGGTTCAATTAGGCAATTGGATCACATTATTCGGTATGTTTGGGCATCGATTGCATTGCGCACGGCAAGGTTAGGTTCAATTTGAGTGTGAGCCAAGGCGATTAAAGATTAATGTTGTGCCAGGCGGTATGGACACTGTCAGGATGCATCTAATGAGACTGCCAACTGCGAACAAAACATTTGCATTGTGGCACTGTGAATAATTTATTGCCAGTGGAGCGAACATCGCTTGGCGCACTTACCTGGAATGGTCATGTCAGGCCTCAATTGCCACTGCCCTCCAATGCATTCGTGTCAGTGCTCTATAGAGCTGTAGGCAATTGCAATTGCACACCACACCACTTAGCACAGTGATCGCTTCATTAACCAAATCAAACGAGCCATTCACATCCGAGTGGTACACTAACAATCGACCTAACCAAAGCTTACCTAGAGCAATCAAACTAACCGATCACTTAATCATTCAGCTAAATTGGCCGTGTTCTTTCCTTACAGGAAAACGAGAAGAGAAAAACTTGTTGAGAACTGTTAATTCGGTCTGTCTGAGCTGTTTGCTTGGATAGAACCGATTGCTGTCCTTAGGCTGAGTCTGTTGGCTCACTCGTCGTGTTGTGGCAAGGCAATGGATAATAATAAATCGATCTGTTTTATGTGTTGCCTTCTCTGTTTGATTGTCCTTGGCTTTACCGTCCGGTCATTAGTGGCTCAGTGCATGGTAGTGTTATGCTTAGTTCGGTCTGTTGCTTTCATCTCATTGATCACCCCTAGGACTGTTCTGTGTTGCCAGCCCCTACCGTCCCGGTCGAATCGTGCAAGTCCTCAGCCAGTGCGACCTTGTCCATCAACAAATCCCTCGACTATGGCCCGATTTCGTCCAAATCCTCCTCCAGTAGTGTAGATAATTTGTCCATCAGCTTGCCGAACAACAGTCTCAGTGATCAACTAATTGACCTAACTCGCTTTGTCCCAAAGTCCCCGATGAAGGATTTGTCTAGAGTGAGACCAAAGTTAGGAAAGATTCGAAAAGGCGATTTTTGTCGCAACTCGTCCAGCCTTGAGATGAAAACGTTTGACGTCGATTCGGTGGAGTCGATCGATACCTTTGCTAGCTGCTTCACACATCCATTCAACTCGCTTGCTGATCTGACCGACGATATGCTCGAGGAAGATGTCTCTCGTCAAGTGGTCTCGGCACCACTTACTCCAATGTGCATTGCCTTCGAGATGTGTCCACTTAATTCTATTGTCACAACTGCCACAGCCTTGGATTGCCATCCCAAGTCAATGAATATTCACTCGGACTTCAATCGAAATCCAAAGCAGGCTTCCAAATCGGTCAATCTCATTTTGTCTCGGCCAATGGCCAATTGTGACAGAACAGACCATTCAGGCATTTCGTCATACATGAGAAAGACAAAATTTTTACATCCATTGCGATCTCGAGCTGCGGAGGAGACATGTGGCAATGAACACTCTGCCAAATCAACTTTTCCAAAATGGATAGCTCTTAAGGCACGAAGTACGTCATCACTGGTCATTCTTTATATTTTGTTCGTTAATCGATTCTTTTCTCTTTTAGATCGCCAAGGTGAACACAAGTCCATGGAGAGCTTTTCAGGCGATCTCAAATCTTCCAAGCAGAAGAAATCGATTCTTAAAAAGCCTGAAAATTATTCGGCTTGTTCCAATCAGAAATTGTATCCCGAGGAAATGGAGCGTTTGCTCCCGGAAGTTTTGGAGAGTCCTCAGTATAAGCATCGCAACGTTATGCCGTTGTTGGGCTTGAGTCCTTCAGCTGAGAAAGATGTTTGCTTTGACGAGTCAGAATTGAACATGTCTAGTGCTTCCACCAAAATTGCCTTACTGCGGAAAATTTCACACCCTACCAGCCCTGACAACAACAACCTAAGTGATGGCCTTTCGACCACACTGCTCCACACCAATTCAACTAGCCCTCAGCTGACAAACCATGTGTGTGGCAAGGGTAGTGTCACTTCTCGTTTAATTAGCGCCGTACATCCAATCCAGTACAACCACAAACGGTCCACCCTGTTGACGGCTGCGAGTCAATCAAGTGGCTCCATTCGATGCAGCAATCCACAATGTTATTTCCACAGTTGTACCCAACTCGTGACACCTTTCTGTGGCTCTTGTGGCCATCAAGTCGAGTTAGTCGGTTCTTTGCGTTCTCATTCGGCACCTCTGACACCTGAAAGCAATGCAGACATTTTGCAGATCTCATTTCCTGTTCGGCAACAATCGAATGACTGATAATCTGCACGAGTGGAGGAATGAACTGCACCGACACATGAGCAAGATATTCAATAAATGTCACTCGACCAGTTGTTTTAATGCCATTCCACATCTCCACGGTCTATTGGCCATGTCGGGACAAATTGGCAGAATGTGCTGGTTTGTACGAAGTGTGAACGAATGCAGCCAACATGACCAGGTCTATGCTAATCCGCCCAATGAAGTTACCAAACAATGCTTATGGTCTACCACGTCACTGGTGTCTGTTTGCCATCTGTGTAGACAATGTTGAGCTCTGTACATTGTGCACCATGTCCGCAATAAATGATTCCTACCGAGAGGGACAATGCCTTTAATCTAGTTTGATATTGGCCAACAAGGTAAATTTCTCTGTGCCAACACCGAATAGTCGTGTTTCGTTAACTAAACGGCGCGTTGATTTTGGCGCAACCAATCTGTTCAGTCTCACAACGAGATATCTCAATTGCTTTGTCCTTCTATTCGAGTCCACATTGGGTTTACCTGGCTAGTCTGTTTGCATTGTCAATTGCTGTTTAGCGGTAAAGTGAGTAATTAATAATTAATGATATTCATTGCACCAAAGCGATCTAATGAATTTTTCACCAGTGCTCCAGTAGGCAGCGGCTTTTGTCCATTTTGTCTGGTCACTGGTAGATCGAGTGCACTGCAGCACTGTCCACTTGTTTGTGGCGTCTGTCGTTACGTCACTTCTGCATAGACAAGCATCAGTCCATTACTCATATAGCGCATTTGGCCATTTCAATGAAT
The DNA here is from genome assembly GCA_023373905.1 of Rhizoglyphus robini. NCBI lineage: Eukaryota > Metazoa > Arthropoda > Arachnida > Sarcoptiformes > Acaridae > Rhizoglyphus > Rhizoglyphus robini. The sequence continues at coordinate 3,032,543 of JAKIJQ010000012.1, read as the reverse complement.
GAACCTGTACTCTGTGCAGCACATTAAAGCACTCTACACTAGTGACTAGTTGTCTGTGTCTTCCTCATTGCTGTTGTCGCATATACCGAGTATCTGGTGAATCACATTGTGGCCCACAAGTGCCAGTCCATTCACCGAATTGGCCACTAAGCACATGTCGGTCGAGTCTAGCACCACTCTGGCTTAACAGAATGCTGTTTTGCTTGTATAAGTGGCGCCATTTGGCATTATTTGACTTGGCATATTACAAATAGTTTATTATATCGTCATTAGGCAAATGCGCACTAAATGTCGCCTTTATTACAGAGAAGACCTCACTATTATGTAAAACATGAATAGTCGAATAATAGTAACCCAATGAACAGTGTATGCACTTTTGGTCGATTTGCTCAATTCGACTGATAATGTTGAATGAGACAGGTTTGTTTGACAGAATGATGACATTGCAGGCGTCGTTAAGTACCGAAGAAATGAAACAAACTGCGACAATCGTGCGGTCAAAATGTGAATTCCTCTTTTGTTAGTGACTAGACCACGGTGACAGTAAAAGGGCTAATGAAGATATTCTGCTGGTTACATTTTAATCGTCCAACTTGTCAAACGGAATGCTTACGAAACAGCACTGACCTTATGGGTCATCTTTCTAGTAGATGGCTGGTAATACTTTGCAGAGATAAAAGATCGCATGTTTCAATAGTAACAATGAGGCGCTGTGCAAGTAAACATAAAAGAAGGCATTGAATAAACAAAAACAGGATAATAGGATAGGATACATTAGAATGAATTTACATTGATATAACAGTCAAATTGTCAATTAAATTGCTAGTTTCAAATAGTTTTTCGTTTCACTTAGACATGACTTGCATGTGCTGGTCAAATTAGACAGCGTCATCGTGGTAAAACCACTTGGTCTTTTTCGGATTCTTCGAGCAAGTTCGGACGTAAAAAGTATTGTCGGGTGGTCGTTTCTTCTCCTTGCAACTCGCAAGCATTGACAAGATGCTTAAGCATACGGATTGCACAGAAAGAGCGGGTGACCAGTCGTCAGTTAAAATTGAAAGACAGATGTGTCCGTTGCTGTACACGTGCGGGTGAATTGGTATGTTTGAGCCAATGAAAGTTACCTCAGGAGAGTCGAACGGATAATTCTCACTAATAATACAATAAATAACAATTAATGGTATAATAACGAGATCATTTAGTTTTACTTGAATTTAAAGTGCAGCTTGAAATGTTCTTCCTCATATAAAGTTCCTTTAGGACAGACAATCTCAATGACCCATCTGCAATTAAAAAAACGGAGAAATTTCTAAGTTTATACTAATTAATGGCGTAATTCACTTACTGTGACAGGTCTGGTTCAATGTTAATATCATCGACGATTACACCTATGAAATCAATTTAATGCATGATAATGTAACTATTGAGGCAACATCATACCTGCAGGTGGATCTTTCTTCAACGACATGAGCTCTTTCTGGAGTCGTTTCTAGAAATAAGATTGCCAAAAAAGTTAATTTGCTCATTACAATCCATCATACTACATACCTGCATTTGAGACATTGTGGATTTTAAAATGTTTTCAAGTTGCGAATGACAACTTGAGCCAAGTTACTTGGCTTGAACAACAGAATTTTAAAAAATATATAGACAAAGCAAATATAGTGAACAGAACTTGATTAATTATAGAATGAACACTAATTACAAGTATTGGCACATTTGCCCTGAATGAAAACTGAACAAACTATGTGCTGGGCAAGATAAACACATAAGATTGTGGCAAGCGAAAAGGTTCAGAATATAAATTTGTTTCAATGAATCGAGAACGTTGTGGACAAGCAAAGTGAACAGAAGTGAAACTGTCGGGTTGATTTGCTCGAGACAAGTGGACAATGGTGATCAAATTGAAAGATCAATGGCTAGTGAGAGCAGACTCAGTGAGTTCACTGGCAAGTTATCAGATCACACCGATAGATTGTCTTCACCAGATTGGAGGTCAGCACGAGATCGAATGGACGAGTGCTACTATAGTCGCAGCTTGGCCATTGCCTGCTGCATTGCATACTCAACACTCACAACCCACAGCTGTTTACATCTACTCACAACAACTCTCGCAAATTGCGATCTCTCACTTTGGAAGATTGGAATAATACAAACATACTATGGCGCCATCTTGTGTCATCCAGACTCAATGTCCATTCAACAATTGTCCAGTGCATTTGACCTGGTCCAACAATTACATCCTCAATTGATGTATCGTCGCAATATTTGATAGACTGTTTTATTAGTGTGTCTGGGCGCTTGCATCGTCATTTCACATTGTCAGTTGTGTGCGTCACAAATGATAAAGGCCAATTGCATCAATCTCGTGCTTTCTTGGAATTGGACATTGCGAGCATGCAAATTCGAATTCTAATGCCTAGAAAGTAATCTTAAGACAGTGGGAGTGTCGATTCAGATTACTTTTTACTTGTTCGGTATTGTCAATTGGCTCGAGTAAAAGTGTTAGTGGGTAGCATTCATTTTTAATCTGGTTGGCGTCATGTTTGCACTTTCTCTTGGTGTTACTGGAGACTGCTTGTGAGCATCGAACGTGTGACAGAGTAATGTATTTACACCAAACAAACGTATCTCAGCGATAAAGGACACCAACCAGAGCGTGGATAAATGTTGACAACCATTGTGGCCAACACTGGAAAAATGATGCAAATGACATACGTGATGGTGCTCAAACTGATTGAGCAGCTCAATGAAGTGCCGTTTGCATGCACTCTCTCATGCCAACAAAGATCGCTGGTGACCAACCGAGTTATCGTTATCTCTTGTGAGGTTTGTCCTCGACTTCGTCTACATACAGCATTTCTCGAGACATGATCGTTCGAATTCGAGACGAAATCGTTCTGCCCAAGTGCAAAGTGCAAACTGGCAATCGCATCAGCAGTGCTTATGCCTGCTAATGCACCAGTACTGCCATTTGGCCACCGATGCTGCTTAGTTTCTTTATCAACTTGGGATGCTTGTGTTCGTGTACTTAGATCGGTGCCTTATCACCAGTCTCATCCTTCGTACTGTTGTTGGTTAAGCAAACACTCAGTAAAACTACTTTGAATCAAGCAATTCAATTGGCTAGTCCCATTTGTCGATTGGTTCCCTGTGTGACAAGTCAGACTGTAATACTAACTCTACACAGCAATCAATACTTCAAGTCGTTAATAGATCGATTGGTTCGAGTGTAATACGACCCAGTTGCATTGTCCATTGATTGAGTGACATTTCGGCTTGAAAGGTGATCTATTGCTGACATGTTTTGGTCTGAGTGAAGTGTTGCCCTAATGATTGTACTAATCCGTGTGTGACTGTCTGCATCCGAGTGGTTATCACTGTAATAAATTCACCTCTAAACCGATTGCCTAATTATAACTATAATTGTCTCTCGTTATCACATGATTGTTATATTCATGACAATGGTTGCCCGGAGACAAAGTCCCCTGTCTGCTTCGCATTTCTCGGAGTTGTCCCCAGTGCAAAGTTTACTTCGTCATTCGATGTGCCACTTGCCAGTTTTAATGTTTTTCTTTTTTGTTTTAGTTGATTGCCACCTCATTTCGGCTCTAACTAGCCAAGCTCGCCATATAGAAAAAAGTTACTAATTATAAATTTGTTGTGTCACATGAACTTTTCAAAATGGCTTCATCGAGCTTTTTGGAACGGAAACTGAAGAAATTAAATTGTATCAAAGGACAACAATTCTATGGCTCTCTGGACAGCTTGAACACAATCGATTCAGCCAGAATCTCAGCCGATTCAGAACCAAGAAAGCAGTTCAAACTATTCGGTAGGTTTGGCAAGAAGTCAAAGACGAGCAAGGCCGATCAATTTACAGTCTCTTATGAACATGTGCTTGAGCATGAGGATGCAGACGAAAAAACAGGACTTTTAGAGAGTTCGGCGATAAATAAAAAAAAGAAGAGGTACTCCAACATCGGTGATGTTACTGACAATCCGGAAAGTTCCAAGAAAAATAAAAAATCAAAGAAGAGTGTCAAGTTCTCACCTGTGGATACTTCGGAGACTGGACAGTCGAGTCGAGACAAGAAGAACAAAAAAAAGAAAAAGTCAAGTTTACTCAAACGAACTGGGAAGATGATAGTTCGCACTTGTCGGTTGATGTCGTACGGCACTCCATACATGACACATATGTCCGGTGATTTTCCGTACAACACTCGGTATCCTCCCGACTATCGGTACTACGATTTCGAGACCAAACAGTACGACTTTGGCTACAGCAACAATTACATGGGATACAGCGGATATAGTCCCTCGGTTTTCTTCTAGTCTTACAGAACCCATCGTGTCGCCGATTTCCTCAATGATTCGACCCAACTTTGGATATTTTGTGACCAACCTAATTGGGCGAACAAAGACTCTTTGTTTTCTTCAACTTATACAATCACTGTGTGCTGGCTCAAAATATCAATCTAATCGTAAGCAGCTTGCTCATCTAATCTCTTCTCGCCTAATCTCATTATTTTGAAGGACTGTCAAACTGTTCATATTTTTTAAAGAACGAGTTTTTTAAGACTAAAGGTTGCATTTACAGCTCGAATAGGAATTACTGTCAATAACTGATCACTTCAATAGAAATGCATTTGTATCATGCCAATATTGGTTAAGTACTTAAATACTATTGGACTTTATTTTGTTTTGCCAATAACACATGCATACAATTGCAGTTTGTAAATATCACCACAATAAATAGTAATGGCTTGTGTCACTGCTTTTCAAATTCGTTTATCATACTCTAGATGGCAGAACAGTCATGACAATATTTGCTAGTAAAAGCGAAAACATGTCACTGGTGCTAATGTGAATTATTTAGTTCGATCCCAAGTGGGGCCTAGTTCGATGAACTTCCGCGAGTCAGCACAGATCGAAATTGCAAGGAGTAACATGCATGCGCCTAGTGAAGCCACCGCAAGTATGTTTTGTTTGTCTTTTAATCGAACGTGACTAACCTTGCAGTACTTATCTCTTGTGTAGACATAATCATTGGACTTGTGGTTGGCACAACTGTCCTTTTGTTTATTGGTTTTATGGTCACACTGTGCATCAAGCCTCACCGCATCTGCAGTATCCACTGTCGAACCCCATCAGGTCCATTGATTAAAATGGCCAAAAAGCCTTCTCATGCTTCGGCACAAAAGAATTCATCGAATCTAACTCGATGACGCTTGTCCATGATTAATGGTTGTACACTAATTGTTTATTTTTATTGAAATGCAACGAAATGTGTGTGAATTGAAGATCTATATCGAAGATCAATAAAATGTATGCTTACTGAAATTTGGAAGAAACGTTGCACTCGCTCTATTTGATCGGAGAAATTTCTTTGGTTTTGCCAAATTGGCAATTGAACTGCTGGCTTGCTTGATTCATTTCCCGCTGAGCATTGGACAGACATATAACAGCAACCACCTGGCTGATGGCACTAGTACTGCTTGCATGGTTCGTTTGTCGCCATTCACATGCAGAACACCCACGCAATCTTACAAGTGTTGATGGAAACGTACTCCATGCGTCGATGTGAGGATTAGCAATTGAAAATATTGCATCTGCTTTTATTAATGCTACAGGCGAATATTCTCGAAACTATCCCAATTTGGCAAATAGCTCATCGGCACACTTCAATCGAAGCAACTCTACACTGTGCTCATTTATCTGAAATCTTCATTGTCAGTTGATTTTTCGGGGATACCACAATGAAATTCCTTTTTTGGAGTTTAGATTTACGTTGTTTGCGAACTAAATTTACTCCATCCGGGATTGGATAGGTAACCGATTTTTTTCTATTTTATACAATCTTAATTTGAGCTATATTTGAGCATTTAGCCATTTGAGTCTAGGGTTGAACCGAAAATTGCCGGAAATTACTTGTCCACATTATAGCAATATATTTTATGCTGTCTGGTAGTTAATGTATTCCGAAACCGTTTAGTATTAACCATTCATTTATTGAATCAGACTATTAAGTTCAAAAGCTAATGAAATTATTTCTCCACTGTTGTATCTCTTTATTCCCTACTCTAAGAATTTGCCAAATGAATTGTTTGTTGTTTGTCTTAGTTGGATCTAATTTGTTGCTGACACTTGAAGGCTATTTCCATTTAATGACAATTTTAGCGCAGTGGCCAAACAGACATACAAAGTCTCTAAATGAATTTTCCAATTGAATGAATTTATTTATACAATTATTAAACGATTTTTGTAGCACGCTAAACAAAAGTATTCAGCGTTAAGATCAAAGGTCAACCACCGAACAGAGTTTTCGGGATTGAATTCGAATGTTGGACTTTGTTTTATGGATGCTTTTCATTGAACGAAATTGGATGCCTTATTAGGCGTGCACGCCGGAAAGTGTTTTTATCCTTTGTCGAACTCGATGTGTTCAGTCTCATTGCTTAACAAGTTGAGATAAATGGCCGAGCGTTGGCATGTGCCACTTGCCTAATTACAGTGCCCCATGTCTGCATCTAGTGAATATCCACTCGGTGATCTAATCCGTCCAGTAATATTAGCTAGCCAGTATTGCATCTGTGGTGAGTCATTCGCTCTCTTCCGAATGCTCACTCAAGGACACTTAAGGACAAGAAACCCATAAGATATCTAGATGGAATAGAATGGAATTTTGCTTTGTCTTCAAAATTATTCTCACAATGCGGAATAGCGTATGTGTGTTTGTGTGTCTGATCGAAAGTTGTTTCCAGTTTGACATAAAACAGCAGTACAACCAGTCGTCAGTGACAGCATTGAATGGGTCGAGACGCCAACACAAAGCACTCAACTCAGTGGTCTGGCTGGCCACCACTTTGATGCTACAAGGCTGAGACTGTTGCTGGTAGAGATGGTTTGTCTTGGCGGTTGGCAAAGCCATTTGTTCAGGGTAGTGAATGTGACGAATGCCGTCAATGCAGTCAATGCAGTCCTGTCCGAGTGAGTTGGTGAGGCCAGTGCGATAGAGCGAGGCGTCATCGAGGGAGCAGCACGCGATGGCCAAGTGGCTTCGGTTGCGTAGATACGCTCGCTCCTCGACATTGCCGACTGTACGAGACAACACTGCTGACGCCTCGACTGTCGACTGTTGGAGCTATCCAACCAGCGGATCGGTTAACTCTAGCTAACTTATTCGGTGTGCCAGTGCTTCTCGTATAAATATAGATGTGTAGCTGTAGCAGCATCGTCACTCGGTGAACGATACTCGTCCTACTTCGACCAGTCGAACAAATTCACTCGCAATCCTCTTACCACAGCTCATTTCACTCTCACCCGGTAACGATCAAAATGGCACCTGAACGCAAAGTTCCAGTCCAACAGTCGGACAATAATTTGATTGACCAGGAATTTAGCTCCATTCGGGCTCGCTTTGATGACGAGATGCGCAAGATGGAAGACGAGATGAACCGATTCCGATCACAGCTGGTCGATCGAGAGCGGACATTCTTCGGTCCAAGTCTGACCAGTTCAAGCAACACCACATCATCAACCGAGAAGCGATCTTTTGGACGTGACAGTCCAAGTGGCGGCGGTCAGTTGACCCACTGGCTGGATGACATCAACTCTCCACTAGTTCAGGACAGTGATGACGGAAAGGTGCTCAAGTTGCGCTTCGACGTTACTCAGTATGCCCCGGAGGAAATCGTGGTCAAGACGATCGACAATCGTTTGCAGGTATGTCCTCTTCTGAGTGTTTGTCAAATGTGCCAGCAAGTTCCATCGAACCTTTGACCTCGAATCGACTCACTCACTCACTCACTCATTGCAATGTCATTCGGTGGAAATCCGAGACTCGTGAACGGTGAGCAGTCACTCGATGAGTGCATTTGTTGGTTTGGCACTCGATTCCACTTGTCATTTGTTTGCTCACCAGTCCTGCCAGTACTTGATGTGCCTTACTCTATTTGCACTGATTCTACTGTTTGTCCAACCTTGTGCTTAGTGTACCAACTTGTTATGTGTTGAGTGCTCGTTTGAGTAACTCATTCATTGACTGAGAAGTTTTTCTCACTAACAAGACCAAGAGAAGACGAAAGTGATTCGGCAAGTTGAAAGTGTCTTCCGCGCGAGCACTCATCGGTGACCGTGTGCAGTGGCCTAATCACCCATTTCCGATTAGTCGCAATTGCTCACTCACCGACATGAAGTATTGCTCTGATCTGCTGATCGAACAATTCTGCACTGTTGGGTGCACAGTAAGCGCTAGTCATGCTGTAATTCTTGCCCCCGGAATTTTTTCATTACACTGTTTACTCTTGTCAGGCTGACAGTGTACCGCAACGCACAGGTGACATGACACCTCACTGACACAGGCACTTGAGGCACTAATCGTTCTTAAATGGAGCTTGAAAGTGGTTCGATCTTGCTGTCTGTGGAATATCATGCGCCTCAGTTACATTCGTCGCTAGCGCGCTGACATTTCGATTGCTTTCCGTCGAGATCAACACTTTTCTATTTTGGTCGATGTCGTCGGTAAGCTGCTCAGCAGCTGTTCACCGAGCTACTCGCAATGTTTTAAAATTTTCTAATTCTGTCGAATCATCCTTTCTCACTTCAGCACAAGTGCAATCTGTCTTTATTGTCTCACTAATTATCGGACTTTTGCACTCTTGTCATTGCCCCGACAAAGTCATTGCAGGCAAATGGCATCATTCACTAGGCACATTGTCATTGCCGTGTCTTTGTTCTTTGCCGACCGTAATTCAGTCTGGCCAGTGCATCAGTGCACCATTGACCGTCAAATGATATTTACCATTTCCCTTGCACTGACATTTACCTGTCTGCCGGGGTGAACTAATAAACATTGTTGAACTGGGTGGAGTGGAAAGTATTCTTTAAGGTTATTGGTTGGTTCGATAAGACCTGCTTATACCTTGAGGCACGAGATCGGTCATTTAGTGAGCCTGGTCTTCACTCGCTCTTGGTAGATTGATTGCCGCCTAACTAGCCTTTGCTCTTTATTGTTCCATTCATCTCGACTTGATTTGCATTAGCGTGCATTGTCTCGTTTCCTGTGATGGTATCGAATGGCCCAAATGCATTTTGTCTGGCTGCGTGCACACAAATGCTCACAATCGTGCGGGTGTCGTCGCGGCAGTGGAATGTGACTTGTCTTGACGAGTGAGCAAATTCACAAATCGATACAGATCGCACTTTTGGTTTCATCATGATAATCACCATTTTTTGGCTGTTCATGAGCACAAAGTCGATCTTCGCGGGCGATTGTTTACACTAATCGGCACTTGGAAAGCTTAATTGAATGTCGATAAGTGAGCACTGGCAATGGGTTCGTCACCTAAAAATAGGTTTATTACTCGTCGGCTGTCATTAATTCCCTATAAATAGTGATCTGTTTACACTTGCGAACATATGTTCTTGTCTGGTGGGAGCACTCGATAACCGAGACCGAGTTTGCCCTGCTGCTGACAGCACTCGAAGTAAGCCTCACTCTAAGTCATACTTTTTGCTTTCAGGTTCACGCCAAGCATGAAGAGAAGGGCGACAACCGAAGTGTGTACCGGGAATACAACCGAGAATTTCTCCTGCCCAAAGGCACCAACCCCGAGGCTATTCGGTCCAGTCTGTCGAAGGATGGTGTGCTGACCGTGGAGGCGCCGTTGCCTGCCCTCGAACATCGGGACAGTGATCGACGAATTCCGATTCAACATAAATAAACGATCGAGCGCACCAAAATGGAAATGACGCGGACATTTTGCCTTTTACTCGAACCATAGTACACTAGATGATCGAATGGAGACATTTGCTGCTAATTAATCAGTCATTTCGAAATTCAGTTACCACTCTGACTAATCGTGATTGCGACCCGATTGATTAATCAATGGGCAGCACAGGCAGACGTAACCAAACGTACACCGTTTACACTTCCTCTACTCAACTACTCTACTAGCATCGTGCAGCATGACTAATGAGAATCGAGTTCATTACTTAAGTGCGACTAGTTGCCACTCGACAGTCACTTGTCCACTGTCCGGTAGCAGCACTCCACTCCCATTCCCAAGCCAGATAGTCTCCTGTGTTCATAGTATTTGTGTCTCACCTAACATTTCCTCACTCGACCCTAAGTGTCCAAAGTATTCCTTTGATCAATCAACCCTAGCGGATTCTAATTCCCAGTCAAAGAATCGAGCTATTCACTTGTTCCCTGCACCACACGCACCCACAAACCCTTCACACTGATCGACTGTTGATGTTCATTAATAAAGTTTATTAATTGATCGCTTCCCGCCTGCTCGTGTCTGCCAAAGTGCCAATCACTGGACCTTGTAGAGTGATCTCACAAGTCTAACTTGATCTCCAAATTTGGGTCATAGTACGTGGTGATCCATTCGTGTTGGAGAATCTGGGCAGTTTCAATTCGCTGCTCTTCCTCAGGTTCGAACATTGCCTCCATCAAATCTTTGGAAGAATCGGACAAACTCTCGATAAACCTGTAAGTGAGTGCAATGCATTGAATGCACATGTGAATGAATGATCTATAGATATATATGTTATTGACACTTACCTGCCAGTGATGTATTCGCGGTCTAACTGTTCCTTGAGCATAGCTTTCTTGTCTTTATAGTGGAACGGGTAGCGGTTGTTGAGCATTGCAAACAGAACCACTCCCATGGCCCAAATGTCGGCCTTGTACGGCACATATGGCACTTTCTGGTTGAGTTGAGGCGACAGGTAAGGCTTAGTGCCGCAAAAGGTTTTACTAAACTCGGGCTTATTCTCTTCGCCCTCTTCCACTTTCAGCGAGAATCCGAAATCAGCGAGCTTCGCTGAATTGTCGAGGGTAATCAAGATATTGTCAATCTTGATGTCTCGATGAGCAATTTTGAGCTCATTGTGAAGATAGTTGAGCGCACTGACAACTTGGTAGAACCACTTGCAGGCGTGTTTCTCCCCCATGGGGACCTTTATCTTTTTGATGTAATGAGCGAGGTCTGCCTTGGCAAGCTCCATGAAGATGAAGATGCGGTTGCTCATTCGATAAATGTCGTAAATCCGAATAATGAACTCGTGGTGAGCGTTACACAGATTCTTTATCTCGCGTGGAAGAAACTTTTTGTGGTACTTTTCATTAATGGCAGAAAGGTCAATTATCTTGACTGCGCAAGTCACATTCCTTTTACCATTGTGAGCCTTGAACACCTGTATGCATAGTTGAATTTATTAGATATGAACAAGTCTCCATTAACTTACTTGAGCAAAGGCGCCCACACCAAGCCTTTCTTTAATCTCGTAGGAATTTTCCTTGAGAGTTGCCACAGATTTAACATCGAGTACAAACGGCTCCCGATTCTTCGAAGATTTCTTCTTCGATCTAACTTGTCGGGAAGCCTTGCTCTTGCTCACTTGATCTTTCGCGACTGGCATCTTCGAAGTCGATGTGGACGAAGCATTTGAGGACTGTTTTTCCGAAGTTGACTTTTGCTGAGACTTTCCCTGCGATCCGTTATTGGACATGCCTGGTAGTTAGGATCACACTGCAACAATACGGTGGATCTACTCTGTTCATGCTTGAAATGCTTGTTTGGATCATTGTTGCAATTCTATTATTGGTCGACTTCCTTCGAATGTGAATCAATCAATTTAGACTATTACATGCATTTGGAATTAAAATAAATTAATTACCAAGATGTGTTTGCCATCTGGTGGTCGCAATTAGAAATATTTTGTAAGCTGAGAATGCATACGAATGGATTATTTATTTATTTATAATGGAAACGATGCTCCATTTTGTCTAGTTAGTGTGACAATAAATTAAGCTCACCGCGATGTTCACCGCAACAGTTCAAAACAGACAATCTGGGTTTGCACGGTCGGCTCTGTGCTCCACTGAATGCTCCATTGATAGAGGCACTGTTGTATTAGCTGTATTTTTAGTATCGCCTTCATTCGATTGTCGTCGAGCTATGAGTTGGTAACTGGTGGGGCAATTAGGTGGGCGAAAACAAGACGAGATGTGAGAGGTGCCTGAGATAGAGAATATTCGGCGAGAGAATCGAATTTCAGCTAGACGATCGCGAATGCAAACAAGCAAACCGTTAGTCGTGCGGTGACGTCGATTTCGTCACCCAAAATGTGATTGGCGCGGGAAGCCACAGATTGTCAGTCTGACGATTTCTGCTAAATGGCTGTACACTGTCAGTCTGGTGAATGCTCACACAGTCCGCTCGATCATGTTCGGTGGCATTGCGACCAAGTCCGATTAATCGTGTCGCGAGCCTGCAGCCAAGCACACCTTGTCTCGAGACGGGTTGCATTCGAGTCCGGTAAGTGTCACTAGTGCATCCTCGTCGACGATCGAACCATTCTCGAGAATGACTTCACTTTCACTGGATTGCTGCCAATGACTGACTGACTAGTGCACTGCCGTCTGGCAAAGTTCTTCACACTCAACGGAACTCATTCACCGATGCACTTTTCATCGTTAATGTTTTGCTGAAGAATCAATTGAAGGAATTTTTGGAACAATTAAACTCGACCAATTAATTAATTCATTGACACTCGACATTGTTTCAATCGACATCAAGCCATCTTGAGTGAACGTTTATTGCTCGATTCGCACTTGGCACAGTGCGACAAAGTGCTCAACTGGAAGGTCGCTGCGCCTGAAATCATTAAACAAGAGTGTCATTGTTCGTCGGATGACTTGGCTTGGAATCACTTCATCGATTCCATTAGCTTTCCATCTTTAACGCGGCGTTAAATAGTCTGAAAGGCTCGGTAGCCTTTATGGTCGATTGTTCATCTCAATGGTTCACTTGTTGATTGGCTGGCGCATTACCGCAGATTGCAATTTGATTTCAATCCGTTTAATGACTTGCTTGGTGCTTTAATTAGATGAGAACTTGAAAATTGGCCTCACCAATCCGGCGAATGACAATGGCAAGAAAGGACAGGTCGTAAAGTGGAAAACGCCTGATACGGCCAGAACGAGTGCATCGAGCGGTGAGTGCGCCAATCTCGGCATCTCACAAGTGATGACACCAAAAGCCCGCGTCTGTCTGTCGGTGTGACTCCCACAATAACCGGCGCAGTCATCGTCACCGTCGGCGTCACCGAATCTTCAGAATCCGAGTTCGTCAGTACAGTCTGCCAGTCTGGTGTGCCTCATTCTGGTGGCACTATCTGCCAACGCCAGTCATCAAGGAGATCGTTCAGATATAGGCCAGTGAGCCAACTGGTTAGTGAGCCACTCTCCACCCGTCTGCCATCTGTAGCCATCTGTTCCACTGTGGCCATTTGTGTGCCATTTTGGTGACCACAAAGACCACCACATCAATCGATTCAACACTTCCCGTCATGTGATTTGGTTTTGAGTTTCTTCGCTGAAATCGCCTCAAATGAGTCCCGCGTCGTGCCTTTGGATGTCTTCTCATCAATGGAACAACTTGCTCGACCACTTTTGTTTGTTTTTCTCCAAAACTACTTTATCGTCAATCGACCAATTTGCCTCTACACATAAGAATTGCTCACTCTGTGACAAACTCGCGAAAGATGATCACTGTGATAAGGAGACGACCACGGACTAATAGCACAAGACCACGTCGTGGACGACACAAACCATCGAACGATCGAGCCTTTGTTTGCAGTGCAAAGCAGACCACCCACCAACTAGCCAAGTGCTCTCAGTTCGGTTCTCATTACATTACTCTCTCGTTTGCATCGAAACTAATCGACCAGCACAAAGGCCACCAAAATGATTCCAAAGGTAAGTCAAGTAATAGGGAGTCGGCAATAGGCCCAAGCAGACACAGAAAGCCCTCTTTCGCGTCACCGGTAAATTTACATTTGCATTTGCTGTTGCAAAGACAACTCTTTATTCTCTTCGCATTCTAAACAGTTACGCAAACACATCTCATAGGCAAAAAATGACAGAGGCAATTCTCGTGTAGCACACTTGTCCGCGCGGAGTTTTAGCAACAATTTGCCAAGTTTAAGGCAAAATTCCTTCATTGAAATGAGTTTTGTTTCGGAAAACACGAGCAAAGCACGAACTCAATTTGTTTTGCTTTCACTTTGTATCAGTTGGTAGTTAGCACGCCAATTGCACCATTTGAGCGAGTTTACAGTTTACCGTAGCTAATTTGCAGTTAATGACAGACAATACAAAACGGAGTCTCCCGGTAGAGAATGCTGGTCCCGATTGGTGGCTCACTTGACATATCATCCTGCGAACTGCAACAGTCGTCAATGAAACATGTGACTGCCATTAGACCCAATGTCATTCTTCAGTGTACACATGTCTACATGTAGATTTTAAGTTAAAATTTAACTCTTAAGATTGTTAAAGTCCGTTGAGGTCAATTGAGTAATAAAGTTGCAACCGAACCGATCGATACTTTTAAACAACAAAAGATTCTGCGAAGAAGGAAAGTTGTAAATGGCAAGCACTGGAAAGATTTGAGGGAACACTGGTAGATAGCTGCCAAGCTGACTCGAGTGTTGACATGGCAAGACAATTCGAATGCCACTGCCTTACATGTGCAGTGAGCCATTTAGTACGCCGATTGTGCCAATTCTGTCGCATCACAATGGGACAACTTAATTGAATAAGAATTGTGCTGCCAACAGACAAACAAATACACTTTCGCTTGGCGCACTAGTGCACAAACACATCTCAATAGATAGAATGTTAATGGACCGTGCACAAACAAAACGCGCAACAAGTGAACACACTCAAAGCCTAATGCGAAGGAAGAGGGCTCTCACTGTCAATGTCATCGCTTGACATGGCCATTGGTCTGTTGCCGTGGTGGTGGCCGCAGTTGTTAGGTGACCTGGAACTAACCAATGATCATTAGGCAATTCCTATGGAAATACGACATATCGTTTTCCTGCTGGTCGTATTCATTCTTTATGTGATATTTGGTGGCCTTATCTTTATGCTTTTGGAATCACCCGAAGAACAAATCAAGCGAAAAGAGATCGAATCCATTCTGAATGACTTTGCAGGTTTGATTTAACTTGTTTGTTGCTGACTCAAGTTGATTGCTTACTTGATTGCCCCTCGGACAGAACATATCAAAGGACTAAACCACAGTCGAATCAACGAACAGTACATTCGAGTAATGATTCACAAATTGCTGGTGGCAAGAGACAACAACCTCATCGATGGCCATGGCAACCAGAGTCAATACATAAATTGGAGTTTCATCAACTCTTTCTTCTTCGCAATCACGGTTACCACTACCATCGGCTATGGACACTTGACGCCAACCACCTTTTTTGGTATGTGTTGCCTGTTGATTCTAGAATAATGTACAATAATGGCATTCCACTGGTAAAAGGTAAAATATTTTGCATCGTGTACGCTTTGTTTGGTATACCAATCACGGGTCTGCTGATCGGAAGTTTAGCCGATCGTTTCAGCAAACTTTACTCACCAAAAGTAAGTAACTAATCTCTAATTTTTCTATATATTAAATTGACATTTGCTTTTGACAGGCAATTGTGAGCAAGAGTCACTTCCAACGCCAATTCTCAGCTCGATTTTTGATGCTGAAGAGAGGTCTCATTTCGTTGGTGCCGTGGTTCTTTGTTTTCCTCATAGTTCCAGCCATAATATTTACCTGTATTGAGGAGTGGACTTTCTTGGATGGCTTCTACTATTGTTTCGTAACTTTATCAACAATTGGATTTGGAGATTTTGTGGCAGGTAGCTTCGAAAAAGATTATATTTGGGTGTATAAGATCTTGGTGGTTTTCTGGATCATCTTTGGTCTGGCTTATCTATCTATGGTGCTCAATTTTATCACTCAAAGCTTGAGGAGTCGTCACATTTCGAACGTAATGCATTCTTTGAGACACCGAATAGCCTCAAATCAAAGTCTTGCTCGACGCCATCCTGGCCACTTCAAACGTCAACAATCTAGTCCGGTGGTACTCTTTACTCAAAACGGCAAGAAAATATTTCCCACAACCAACGAGAGTCTCAACAATAACTTTATCAGCACAAGTAACACGACCAAAAGTTCAACTGTTGATGCTACACTCAACTCGACTGTTCTGGACATGGACCCAAACAATAAACGCATTCGTAAGTCTTCAGTTTGTTCATTGCAACTCAACATTGATTATCACTGATTTTTAGATAAAAGACTTGAATTTTTAAAGTTATTTAAACACTTGAAGACCCACAAAAATAAGCCACAACAACCGAAGAACGTGAGTCTAACCATAGTGAACCATGAGACAACATTTCTTAACTTTCCGTTTTATTTAGAGCTTGAGGCAAGCTTTCGAAGACAATTCTCCTATAAGACATACCAATAGTCTGCCCGACTTGGCCGGTGGTGAGTCATCTCTTTGTGACACTGTCTTATAGACTAATTGATTAATTTTTGGCAGAATGTACCGAACCATGTTGTTCCGAGCAAGACGAACATCTTCAAATTACAGTTGTATAGCCAGCAATGGCGATCTTTGTTGGATTGAATGTTAGAAACTTTGTGCTTTCGATTTGCCTTTCGCACTGGTCACTTGTTTGTTTGTATTCACTGTTCTTCTACGGTCTTTCGACGACTCTTTGATTGTGATACTGTTCAATTGATTGAATCGTTTCTAGTCGACCTCGAAACCGTACCAAATACCCAAACTTTCGATGTCAATGTTTGTCGTCTTGCCACATCGTTCGAGCCTTGTGATAGAGTCATTTGACGAACTAGTGGCAGAGTTATAGATTATTTATATAATAATGCCAATTGCTAACTAACTAACCACTAGTTTGCACAAAATGAAACGATTAGCAAGATTGACATTTTACTATCATCGCAATTTTGCAATTGAATCTACCTGTCTTGGTTGAGTCAATCATTTGTAAATACTTTATTTATTTATTTTTGTAATGAATTGTCATTTATTTATTGTTATTGCATATGACCATTTCTATTGAACATAAACCGAAATATTTTTATACGTTTTATAATTGACATTCTAGGTAAATAGAAATTTGGAATGTTGTTCATTTACGGATTCATTAATGTGCTTACAAATTGGAAAATGAATGTCATGCACTCGTATTGCATAAATTGTTGCTAAATGTTTATCGAATGCCAGTGTTCGAATATAGAAAATAGACATTGCGTCATTGTATTGGAATTAAATGACTAAAACTATTAACTAGTGTCTAGACGGATTGAGATTATAATAACTTCACTTTAATTTAGTTAATTGTTTTGCTTTCGACTCAACCAAACATATTCTAAACTCCTCGATGGCAAGTGTGGTCAATGGCAGCGAGCTAGTGTCTGAAGTCAAGTCCGAACCCACTGAGGATTGTGTAACAAGCCCAATCAATGGAGAAGGTACTAGTGCAGGCCCATTCCTAGTGCCCACAGGAGTAAGGTTGGTCAACTTGGATGGAGAAGAAGCGTTAAGACCCAAGTTACAAAACATCGTCTCCACGGTGAATCTAAAGTGCAAACTGGACCTGAAGAGTATTGCCATGCAAGCTCGAAATGCCGAATACAACCCGAAACGATTTGCTGCAGTCATCATGCGCATTCGTGAGCCTCGAACCACTGCGTTGATCTTCAGTTCGGGCAAGATGGTGTGCACCGGAGCAAAGAGTGAAGATCAGTGCCGACTTGCCTGTCGAAAGTACGCTCGAATAATTCAAAAGCTCGGCTTCGCTACACAGTTTTGCGACTTCAAGGTTCAAAATATCGTTGGCAGTTGCGACGTTGGCTTTCAAATCAGACTTGAGACAATCGCCTTTGTGCACGGCACATTCTCCACATACGAGCCGGAGCTGTTCCCAGGTTTGGTCTACCGAATGGTAAACCCTCGCATCGTGATTCTCATCTTTGTATCTGGCAAAATAGTGCTCACTGGAGCCAAAGTAAGAGACGAAATCTACACCGCATTTCGCAACATCTACCCAATCATTCGCAAATATCGAAAGTAGCAATAACAAACACCACACAAATACTCGAGTGCTGATCAGACAACTTTATTTCATCTCAGTACAAATGCCTTCCCTTTTTTAACTAATTAGTAAATGTTTTGCCTAATATCTTTCTTTTTGATTCTCTTTGTAGCATTCTTTATTATTTCAGCTTGCAAGCTTAGTCACTGATTTGTGCTTTGAACTTAAGACAAGCCAAATAGGTATTTGTATTGTCCGACAATTTGATTGTAACTTGCACTGGAATCGGTGGGTAAATTGGCTTAATTGGCAAATTGATTTGAAATTTGCTCACTTCACCAGTCTTGAGAGGACAAGTTAGGCCATAGTTGTTGCAAGCCTCACTAAGTTAAAAAAAATAACAAAAAAATACAGTAATTCATTAGAAAGTTAGAGTGCTTACCTTGGGTCAATGTTAAATGGAATAGGGACTCCGGCCACCTAAAATATTAGTAAAAGTAAATAGTAATCGTAAATATCCACATAATTTTGTCATTACCTCACCAATAATTTTAACCTGAACCGAAGTAGCACTGAAGTCTATGAACATAAAAGGGTGTGATAAGCTTCAATTAATAAATAAACTTACTTGGGGTAAAATTCACGGCAAGCGATACGTTGGTATTCTTCTTGAAGACACAAGCCGAATCCGAATCCTTGCATGTTGACACCGCCACAGATTGGATCGCCCCGTGGGGAGATTGACAGTAATTGAATAGTTTGCCATATACTGCACATTGGTGCAACATCAAAAACATGCAAAAAATCAAGACAAAACGATTCATCTTGAATGAATTCGATTGTGCAAAGCGAAAATTAGAAAAGGCGATGGTGTGTGTTGACTAAATGCAATATTCAGAACTGCCAAATCGAAGATGCCTTTTTAACTACGTCATGTTTTCAGTGAAACGCCGTTTACTTTACGCATATACATTCCAATCGACATGAACACGATCTTATCATCACTTAGCCCACAATCGTCTAATTTATATCTCTCTTTCCACTGCCTCACAAAGTAATGCAACAAAACAATTTCCTTGCTTCTTTCGAAATGTCAACGCCTGAATAGCAACTCTAATTAACTATAAACTGCATAAAAATAGTAAATATTTACATTACATCGCCAAACTTATGCATTCCAATTGGAGTATTTGATTTCTTTGAGAACAGTAATTAATTTATTGTGATTTAATCATTGAGACATTTTTGTTGCTGTTCGAAGTTCAACCATTGGTACATCAATTGGCAATTGACATTTGGAGAGAGAAATTAAAAACAATTCTTCTCAAAGAAAATCACTTACATGTTAGTTTGTTGACCTTATTTAAGCTCATTTAAGTGTTTATTTAAGTTAATTAGACAGACAAAAGGACTTAATTTTAGCACAATTAATTGTAAATGACACTTTGGTACTGAAATTTGTAAAATAGGAAAATGTCCAAACTGGTGGAGTAACTTGCTGGAAACATTTTTGTTGTTGTCATCAGTGCCACTGCTGTAGCTTGTGTGCGCTATATCGCTCCTCGGTGGGCGTCCTATTTCTTTCTCGGTTGGCATATGTTGGTTTCAATCTCTGTCTGCTCCTTTAGACCGATTTGTCCCTTTCTGTCCCTTCAGTCGAGTCCAAAGGCAAAATGTTCCTCGAGAGTATTTTCAACGTAGACAATGGGTATCTGGAAGGCCTTGTTCGAGGCTTCAAGTGTGGAGTAATCAAACAAGCCGATTACTTGAACTTGGTCCAATGCGAAACTCTGGACGATCTTAAGCTTCATCTACAATCGACCGACTATGGCAACTTTTTGGCAAATGAGGCTTCCCCTCTGAACGTCGCCGTTATCGATGATAAATTGCGCGAAAAGTTGGTGGCTGAATTCCAGCATATTCGCAATCATGCAGTCGAGCCACTGTCAACTTTTTTGGATTACATTCTGCATTCCTACATGATCGACAACATCATCTTGTTAATAACAGGTGACAAATGGGTTATTTTACATTACTAAACAGCTTTGCTTAAATTAGGAACTCTTCACCAACGACCTCTTTCTGAGCTCATTCCCAAATGCCATCCTTTGGGTTCTTTCGACCAGATGGAAGCTATTCACGTCGCATCGACTCCTTCCGACTTATATAATGCTGTATTAGTGGACACTCCACTTGCACCATACTTTGTCGATTGCATTGGCGAACAGGACCTCGATGAGATGAATATTGAAATTATTCGTAATACTGTCTACAAAGCATATCTTGAATCGTTCTATAAATTCTGTCAAGAACTTGGTGGATCTACCGCTGAAGTCATGTGCGAAATACTTGGTATAAACTAATTGGACAGTAATTAGAAAGATTCTAACTAGCTATTTAATCGTTTTATAGCTTTTGAGGCCGATCGACGGGCTTTCATCATTACTATCAACTCGTTTGGAACTGAATTGTCGAAGGAAGATCGTGCCAAACTGTATCCCACTTGTGGTCGTCTTTATCCATATGGTTTGGCACAACTGGCAAATGCTGACGATTATGAACAAGTTCGTTCAGTTGCCGAGATGTACGCCGAGTATCGAGTTTTGTTTGAATCACAATCTAATGCTGAGAACAAAACTTTGGAAGACAAATTTTTTGAGCATGAAGTCAAGCTCAATGTAAACGCATTTCTTCAACAATTTCATTTTGGCGTTTTCTACGCTTACCTTAAGCTTAAGGAACAGGAATGTCGAAACATTATCTGGATTGCCGAGTGTGTCGCACAGCAGCACAAAGCCCGAATCGACAATTACATTCCAATTCTGTAAGATTGTCTATTGACGCCCAATTGATTCAACGTCGGTCCTTGTAGAATCTGTTTGCTTGTTGCGTTTTCTAATCATTTGTTAATTTATTTATATTGGATATTTTATTTTATTTTTATTTTCCATTCATAGCCAAGTCCACAGAATGTACGCTTTATTGAACCCTTGTGGTTATTTTACTTGTAAGAATTGAACTAGCATTGTGCTAATTGATCTATACTCTAGTATCACTTTTGCTGTATGTCCTATAACCTAGCCAGGTCTATTAAAGTCACTAAGCACTGGTGTTCACTTATTCTAACAATTCTTATAAGTTCACTTCAACTGCACATTGATATGCATTGACAAAATTACATTGCCATAGCGCATGCGCCCCTTGCTAGTCAATGTTTTGATTCACCATGTGACTGATTGACGACTGTGTTGAGTTTGTCTCTTATGCCTAGCATGGTGCAAATGCACCACTCTACCATTTGCTCATCTTGAAGGCTCTGTAGACAGTTTTTGGATGCATTGCTGTGTATATGATAATTTTTACTTGAGAAATGGCAATTTCAATAAAGCGCCAAATTGTATCTCAACTTCGACGAATTGGACTTCACTTCGAGCCATCGACGTTGCGTGTGCTTGCACCCTCTCATGCACAAGATATTGCTGGACAGAGTGGGATTGGACGAACATTTGCGATTGATGTGCCGACTGAAGCTAATTCAAGTTTCTTCAACAAGGCTTACTCTGATAAGATTGAGGAATCTCTACTCAAGGTATACTAATTGAACAAGTTGTGTTGTTTTCTTATGAATATTTGCACAGAATTTAAGAAGTAATTCATCGCTTATTGAGAAAGTACAAACACATAGTGCGACAAGTGAAGGTGATGCAAATGGAATTTTGTTTCAAGTCAACTTCGATTGCCTTGTCAAAGTTTGTTTACCCTAATGAGTTAACTTGTGTGAATCTTAAACTTTGTCTTATTGACAGGAATTATTTACTGATTTAAGACAAAATCTAAATAAATTATTCGTTTCTCATCGACAAGACAAAACAGAACATGGATGTGAAAATTATAGAAAAACAATCGTCGTAGAATATTCCTCGCCAAACATTGCCAAACCATTTCATGTTGGGAACTTGCGATCTGCCATTATTGGAAATTGTGTGGCGAATGTGTTGCAATTCATGGGTCACAAGGTTGTCCGCATGAATTACCTTGGAGATTGGGGAACTCAATTTGGAATCCTTAGCTTAGCGTTTGATCATTTTGGAAACGAACAAATGCTTGAATCGGATCCATTGAAACATTTGTTTGACGTTTATGTGAAGGGGAATCAAGGTTTGTTTTGTTTACTCATTTGTTTGAAACAAACAGTTTTTGTTTTGTAGAAATTGAAAAGAATTCCCACTGGAGAGAAGCTGCTAAAGAACGTTTTACTCAATTGGAATCAAAAAAGGATATGGACACCTTTGAGCAATGGACACGTTTTCGGGACTTGAGTCTGCAGGAATTGAAACGGCTTTATCAACGGCTGGGCATTGAATTCGATGTTTACACTAGTGAGTCGATGTACTGCGATTCTTCTTTTAAGATCATTGACGATTTAAAAAGCGAACATCTGATTGAACAAAGTGACGATAATGCCCTACTGGCAGTAGTTTCGAGCTACAATAATTCAAACCAAACCATTCGTGTGCCTTTGTTGAAGGGCGATGGAAGCACTTTGTACTTAACTCGAGACATAGCTGCAGCACTAGACCGTAAAAAGCAATATGACTTTGACCGAATGTATTACGTTGTGGATAGCAGTCAGTCGAAACACTTCACCAGCCTAAAAAGTATCCTCTCTTCTATGGGCAATCCTATATACAAGTTAGTATTACTAGCGCTAATTGGCATTCTTTGTTTATTTTTTTTCATTAACAGAGATATGAAACATTTGAAATTTGGCCGCATTATTGGAATGAGCACAAGACGAGGTGATGCAATTTTCTTAGACGATGTCCTTAATGAAGCGAAAGAACGCGCTTTAGAGGCAATTAAGACTAGTCCAAGTGAGTTGAAGCATCACTTTTATCGCTCATTGACCACTTTGTTTAGATACCAAAATTACTGCCGACAAGTACGACCAAGTGGCTGATATTCTCGGGGTTTCGGCTATCATCGTTCACGACTTGGCCAACAAACGCGTGAAGGAGTATCGTTTCAATTGGAATAAGGCCCTCAAGCTAACAGGCGACACGGGCATATCGCTACAATACACACACGCTAGACTGTGCAAGTACGCATTTTGTGTCTGTACGTTCAATGTCTTTCAATGTAGCCTTTCTATTTTAGTTTGGAGCGAAATTGCGGAATTGAAATGAACCCAGACTGTGATATCAACATAGCTGCTATCGACACCAAGGAGGGACGTGTTCTCATCAATCTGCTTGCCATGTTTGACCAAATTGTAGACCGATCCTACGAGGAACTGGAACCAAGTGTCCTTGCCAACTATCTGTTCGACTTGAGGTTTGCATTGAGTGTAGATAACTGTTACTTATCGTTCAATGTTTGCTTACTGTAGAAGTGCCATCAATCGTGCCAATCAGGAGTTGACTATCAAAGGACAGAATGAAGATGTTGGCCAGACAAGACTGCTTCTCTTTCGATGTGCACACAACGTTTTGAATCAATGTATGCAACTATTAGGCCTTCGACCACTAGACTCGATGTAGTTGGTTTGTAGATGATTTACGAAATGTAATGAAGCCTGACAAGTTTGACTAAAAAATTGTCAAATACTGTCAAATTGAGCGAATCGAGTAAAAGATCATGTACAAATTCAAGCCAAGCAGACTCGTTTGAAGTGTATGTTTTCGCGCGAACTCGCATGTCATCTGTGAAGGGCACCGAGTGAGTGTGAGCCGGCAGTGGCAGCCGAGGAGGGGCAGCAGTGTAATGTCTACTCGGTGGAGTGATGGTGGCGTGTGCGGCTGTGCCTGTGCCACTGTCGGAGGCAACCACACCTAGTCTTGTGCCCTTCTCGGTGGACGTCTTCCAGCATGCACTCGACGTAGTCCGTGACTGTCCGTCTGCTTCCACTTCTTGTTTCCACTGCTTTGTCCTATTTGGCTTCTCCTTCCTTGCCCCAGTGGCCACCATGACGATCACCACTTGGAGCAGCAAGTTCATCCTCTAGCCAGCTAGCACCCAACCGCCTGCAAGCCATCTTTGCGTCTACCCCGTTTTGTGTACCTGTCCTCGTCGGCGTCGCTACCGTTTCATCAGCTTTTCCTTGACTTCTTCGATCTTTTGCTCCACACCGCCGCCACTACGATCTTCACACACAGACCACCACGCATTTGATCACCCTCCAAGACGTAAACATGCCTTTTCGAATTGGTATCACATCTTGACCGCCTAATTCAGTCAACCTGACAACTGTTACATCTATGTCATCGGTCACGCCGAGACAGACCACTTCTGAATCACACTGGGTTCGACCTAGTCGTCCTATTTGTTACAGCATTGCACAATAATGTTGCATTTGCTGTAACGAAGAATCAGCTTGTGAGGTTAGCTTGCTATTTACTGATTTTTTTCTAATTGGATTTTATTAACACAAATTAATGAATAGTTTTACTTATTAGAACACAATTCAAACTATTTCAATATATTAAGATTGGCGGCATTTTGGTCTGCTCGTGAAAGAGGTCCAGACCAAAGACTTGTAAAGCTTCCAAGATAATAAGTGGAAGCATAGTGCCCTCATCAACATCGATCATTGTGGTACGAGTCATATATAGTTGCTGCGTGATATAGCACAAATCGATATTTCCCTTTCTCTCACTTGCCATTAGTTTCACTTCTATATACCTCTATTATCGACGTATCCTTGTCCGTTCAACTATCATCATCGTCGCGGCGACAGTATTAGTGTATTGCAATGGCAGCATATCTATGAAGCGCGCCAGGATTTATTCCATGAACAGTTATCAAAGCTACAGTCCTACTCTCAACCAACTGGTCCTTCGATCGATCGTAGTAGTATGACAAACTCAGCGTATGCGTGCCTGAAAAAATAGGTAGGGAGAATCCAAATTGAAGCATTGGCGTACTAAAGTTGCTATCCTAGCAAACGCGCTCTATAGCAGCACACAGGCAAAAGGACACGACTACCACCATCCCAGGGAGCCATATTCCGCCAGCTTCCATCTTTTGCCTTCTCGTCGATCTGCTGCTTCTAGTCGCATTTGAATGGTTATTTGCTGCTAAAATTATCCTCATAGAGGTAGCCTTTGACACTGACTCATAGAGGCGCGTTTCCTTGTGCTGTTCGCTCATCATATTCTTCAAAGTTGCGAACTTCTCTCACTCGTTCTCCCTACCCGAAGATACCGTTATTATCTGTCCTCTGGTTAGAGTGGTATCCGCTACTCGCATACGTACGCAGAGGGGAACTCACCCACGAGTTGTACGATGTTCAATGATACTAAAGATATCTTAGTTGGCTAAATCGAGTGTCCTGTGTTCTTCGTCACCGCCACAACTCACCACCGAGAGCAGCCACTATTCTGCCTGTCCGTTCTTCATCTGTCAACATCAACAGCCATTGTCTAGCACTTCTATACCTTTGTTTGCGGCCGCAGCAGCGGCAAAAAACAACAACATCCTCCAGCTACCACCATCATCGAGACCACCACGGTTAGCTGTAACCAACCACCACGATGGAGACGATTGAAATAAAGCCAACGGAGATCATCTGTTTGCAGACCAATGAGTCGCTGCTAGAACTTGAGTTGTTACGAAAATGCATGAATGCTCTTTTTGAGTACAAAAATTATGCCGCCAAACTCTTTACCGAACTCAATCTTGTCAGTGACGAGAAGCACAGATTCGAATATGAACGAATTGAAAATCGTTTCAACGATGCCATTCGGGGCAATGAGGGTGCACTGCAAAGATACCTCAATGACGATTGGACCACAGCTTCTGATGAATTTTCCACCACACTACAAACATATTGTGATGCAAACATGGATAACGCCGATGTCACTCAGGCCTATACTATTGTGCCAACCACGACCTCCAATCACATGGTTGCCAACCAAACAGTCGATAACTTGAATAATAGTTATAACAATCTCGGTGAAAAGAAAGATGTAATGGCCATCGCCGCTGCTGAAGTGGTCATGCATTCGTACCGAGATGGTCTCTACATTTGCGGCTGGCCTTCCTGTGAATATCAAACCTCTAGTAGGCGTCATATCAACAATCATAAGCTGGTTCACACTGGGGATGGCGAATTCAATTGCGGCTTCCCCGAATGTGGCCGGCGTTTCAAATCACGCGAAGAGCTTAATGAACATGCGATCATGCACCAATCCGACCAACCATATCCATGTGTATGGCCAGGTTGTGATTTTCGGTCACAGACGCCTGCTACTCTAAAAGCTCACATGCGTGTTCATATGGAACGCAAGTTCAAATGTGAAATAACTGAATGCGGTGAGGAATTCTTAAAGGTTACTGATTTAAATTCCCACCGAAGACTGCACGAGCATAATGGGATTCAGTCTTGTCCACCTGGACAAAATCAGCAGCAATCAGTACAAGTATCTTCCCAATCACAACAGAATCAGCAGCCTTCTCCCGCCCAGACTCAGCAAGTGACTCTAGTTTCACAACAAAGCCAGCAACAACAGATAGCTCAAATTATTGCGGCTAATTCGCAAGGCCAGCAAACCATTCAACAGTCTCAAATTACCACAGGCCATCTCCAATCAGGCCAGCAAGTGACGTTGATTCAATTGCAACAACCACCAAATTCGAATGTCGGCACTGCTATTGCTCACAAAACTATTGTCACTCAGCAAGCGAATACTAACTCTTCGCCTGTGTCCAACCCGAATGCACCTCAACCTATCACAACTGCAATTGCGGTAGCTGGCACCAACGCCATGATCAATACCCAACTATTCAAATGCAATAACGCTTCTTGCAATGCTTTATTTTCCACTGTGTACGATCTCAAGCAGCATATGATGCAACACTCGAAGGTGGAAAAGCCTTTTAGGTGCGATTTTTCAGGTTGTGAATATTCTGCTTACACTAAGACAGCATTGAATGAGCATAAAATAACTCACTCCAATGAACGCAACTACGTTTGCCCGGTGGAAAATTGTGGACGCCGTTACAAGACCCGAAAAGGGTTATGGGATCACTCGCACACACACCGACCCGACAAGCCGTACGTCTGCACTTTTCCCAATTGTACTTACCGCTGTGTTAGTTCCAGCTACTTGCGTTCTCATATGCGAGCTCATAAAGACCCGAGTTCATCTGCCAACTCGCATGTCGTAGCCTCACCACCCACTCCGACCAATAACGTGGCTCCACCTCAACCGGCCGTGCAGGTTACACCACCTGGTCAGCAGTTCTTTGCTCCTGGCACCATAATCCAACATCCCAATGGACAACAGGAGTATTTCTGTGGGATCGTCAACTGTGGCAAGTCTTTCGATAATCAGGTATCTTATTTGAATCATGTAAAAACACACGCGCCAACTATTGTGGCTGCGTCACCAGCTCCCCCTGTCGCTGCCATACAAACGCCCATTCCAACGACGCCTAAGAATCGGAGCCGAAATCCCGAATTGGCACGATTCAAGTGCGAATTTGAAGGGTGCAATGCCGCGTACAAGTTGAAGCGCAATCTGAAAGATCATATGATTCGACACACCATTCTGGAGAAGCCATACCGGTGCGACTGGCCAGGCTGCGACTATGGCTCGTACAAGTCTACTAACGTGGCCAAACACAAATCGGTCCATTCGGACGAACGCAAATATGGCTGCGATTATTACAATTGTGAGAAGAAGTTCAAGACCCGTGAAGGATTGCGCAAGCATATGTTGTCTCACCACAAGCCTGTGACGAATAACATCAAATCGGAAGGTACTTCTTAACGACTCCATTCATTCCACTCAGTAGTCCTTGCTGAATTTGTTACTCATCTGTCCATAGCATGTTGGTCATTATTTGTCGCCATTGTCATTGTCATCACTCCATTTGAGCACTCGATCGAGTCATCAACGCGAGCTGTTTTATACATTATATATTTCTTCATTTAGATCTCATCTGATTTAATTGAATCATCATTTTATATTTATATAATTTATTATCTAACTTCCTTTATTTGCGATCTATATATATTTCATGTTACGATTTTCTACCCATGATTATCTGTATCTATTTTCTATGAACTAATGTCCGCTATATCATCACAAACAATCCTGCGACAACTCTTTTGTAACGTCAATAAAGTATTGAGACTTTTGGTTCTTTTCATTCACATGGTTTATTATGATCACAGAATTGTGTCATTATTTCCGTTTTTAAGTGCGTTAACCAATCACAATTTATGTTCATTAGAGTTACAGCGTGGTTTTTTTTAATTTGCAGACAATGGCGGCCTCTGGTGGACTAAATTTGAATTTTCACAAAAAAGTTTGCCAATATGGCTTGGAGTAAATGGTTCATTTTCTATAGATTGAATTCAAAGATCCATTCTCAAACTCAATCGAAGTTTGAAGTCATTTTGCAACCAACGAATGAAATCAATTCAACCAACGTTATCATCATTAACCATTCACATCGTCTACTGACTAAACATGCAAACTCATTTTCTGAAATTTTATTTTATTTTATTTTGTATTTAACGAATCATTAAATCGTTAGTTTCAATTTACTTGAATAATTTTGTTTAAACGAGCAAAGAAATACTCCCAAATGCTTCTCAAAATTAGAATAATAAACATTGAAGTTCAATTCAGCAGGTGAGCATCGAAATGATTTTAAGCAATGTTGACACATTAATTATCATGTATTTCATTTTAAATAAGACTTCGCTAACCAATCATTTTGATCATATCAATGAATTCAATCAATATTGCGAGCAATAAAAAAATTTGAATTATATTATTTTGTTTGTAACATTTTATCTTAAGTATTATTTTGTGCACACAGATGGCATTAGTTTTGGTTTCAAATTCAATTGTTTTCAAAGAGCTACTTTTGAACGGAATCCGTTTGGTTGCTTTATAGGACAGGAATGTTAGTTGAATTGGTGCGTCAACTCTAAATTGAACAGGATATAGTCAAATGTACACTTATTTCATTAATTTCTTGTCATGCTAGTGTTATGTAAAATTATGTAATATTACAACAAACCACAAGCCACTTATGCCCATTGAAATTTCTAATTTAAACTAAAACAAAAAGCTTCAACCCTGTTTCTGTTTGGTTTTGGTTTTTACTTTTTGTACCTTGCAAAATAAATTTTATGGTCCAAACGATTCTGTCCCAATTGTGTAATGTGAATGTTTGTGGTTATTTTAAATGTAATTTGTAATAAATTCCTTTGAATCTTCAATTGCAAGCATAAAGACATAATTGTCTCAATAATGTGAGTTTTAGTTAGACAATTAAAAAATAAGAGGTAATAAGAAGTGACATCCCTTTGCATTGTATGCAATATAATAGATAACTGATGCAAGATGGAGATCGAACTGTAAAAGAATGATGTTGCCATTGAGGACTGATCAATCTGTCTAAATGGAGCACATTTGCCTCACTTGGTGCGATTAGTCCGTTGACACAATTGATTGTTGTGCAATGGATCGTTTGTCTTGCGGATCAAAGTGCGCGTGTGACCGTTTGTGATGGAGTTCTTTGGCCTTTTCCGTTGGCTTGTCCCTCCGTCGGCACGTGCAACTTTGGATTTCTTCAAATTACAACGGCGACTGTTGACGGCATGCTGCGCACGGTGACTGTGGTGAAGTGGGAAAGTGCTCTGCTCTCCATAGCGCACCGTCCCATAACGGAACACATTTGGCCTTTGGTGGCACGCGCACAAACACGTCCGCTTGCATTCGTTTGTTACCGCGTTAAGTGGCTTCTCTCAACGGTTGCACGTTCCTTACTTGTTGGTCGTGGAGAACACTAATCGTTTACTTAGTCCAATTGTGTCCGTTGACATTACCCGAGGCAAACATTTACCGTTTGATTTACCGAACTGGCACTATTTTGACCGTTGCTTTGTATGGCGCAATCCTTTGCTCTCGAATTGGGTCGATTGATGTGCTATTGCATTAATGAATGGGTTTATTCACTTGGTGGCTTAATTAGTGCCATTGACCAACACCAGACTTGTCCGATGGTAATAAATTGCCAGTGGACACAACAGCGCAACAACGCAATTGATCATATGGCTGTGCTAATGGCGCAAGTGGCATCACAATGCATATGTTTCGTCTAGGGTTTCATCTACGGTGTCACCGTAAGTCATTTATCAGCTCGACTTGGTCCATTTGGCATACCTCAAGGTTGTCATCTAAACAAGTCAATTGATCGTCTCTAATGACTTCAATCTTGTTTCTGTCCAGTAGCAGTGCGCGCAGTTGAGGCACATTCAATTACTACAAATCACCAAAGTAGTCACATTTGAATGGTCACATATAAGATTTAGAAATTTGACTGATTCGTTGGAATGTTCTCGGTGGGATTAATTCCGTAGCACGAGTCAATTAGCAATGCCACTGGTCGAGAAGAGTGCTCTACTGGCGAATGTATGCACTCGCACGGGCTTTAATGTGAGGTGTGTTGCGGTGCCATGTGAGACTTTCACTGATGTGCGTGTGCACGCGTTCGGGCAAATTGTCAGCCAACTGCGCTCAATTGGAAGAGAAACAGTGAGAGTGTGAGCGCGGCAACTCTCGTGCACGGCATCCGCATAAATCGTTCCAAATGGTTCGGTTCGCATGCGGATCGAGATCGCGTTCGCCTTCGTGTGACTTACTGGGTCTGTCTGAGTGGGAGGCGGTCTCACTGGCGCTCGTGCACACACTACACTCAACAAAAGACTGGCATCTGGCTCAAGAACAAAGCCAGGCCAGACATTCTGACATTCTAACAGACCTCACTCGACTATCGGTGTATCACGCTAGTCGACAAGCATCGGCAACTGGAGACCGCTGTTGTGGGTCGTCAATTTGCCTCTCTGTGCCTTTCCGTGATTATCTTTCAGTTGGCGAGTAACACTACTAGATCAGTCTGTATTGTTACCAGTTGACCTCGCACTAGCGCGGTGGCAATGTCGACTGCATCCAAGTGAGCACACTTTGGTCGGGCCAGTCCAGAGACGAGAGTGACAATCTGGCTTTGAGTCGCGACTTGTCTGTACAGTGTACACGCGACCAAAGCGGTCCGGTAAAGATCCGTTAGGTTTGTTTGACTCGTTCTCAGTAGTGCTAGTCCGTCTATTGTCATTCCTACGGCCTACTCTTGTCTCCTCCTGTACTCCTCTCTGCTGGGCCTTTTGGTGGGTTGTCACAATGGTCCAGTCGCGACATTACATTAATAATCACCACCAGAAGAGGCAAACAGTTGGCAGAATTGGTGCGCGTGCGTTCTGCCACATGTCTCTCGCCTCAAAGTAACCAACAAGCAGTTCATTTGATCTGTTGGCTTCCACGCCACCAGACGCACTCCGTCCAGATCGGTCCGAGTCGTCAGTCCAACCGAATCCGTCCACATTGTCCACCGAGTCAATCTAGTCTAGCTAGTCGCCACCGTCCATTGAATTTTCATCAACTGTCTCTACTAAACTTGAATCTCACCTGTGTTTAACTATTATTCAACATTTCTTTTGACTCTCACCTAAATGGTAAGTAAAACAATTTTGCCATTTTATCCAATTTCTTATGAACTGCAGAACTTTATATCTGTTTGGATATGGCTTGTCTGCGTGCTTGTTGGTTTGAATATACAATTTGGATCGAACGATTAATCCGACTGTCAGCCATTGTGCATTGAGATCAAGTGTGTTATGTCAGCAGTATTGGCCCAATACTGATGCATTAGTGCCATAATCTATTAGTGAACGCATATCAATAGAGAACATATCACCACAGTCGTGTCGAGTGTTGATCCCCCAGCACAGTCGCTTCGAATCGAGAGTGCATTCACACACCTAATTGCACATCCAGTTGATTAATAAATTATAACCTATGCTTATTGTAAGTAGTAAGGCAGTTCGGGCTCACTCAGTCACTTAAGCATTGTTTGTTGGATCGAACGCCTCAACTGATCGCTTTTTTGGTGACACCTGTGTGGGGAGCACAAAGCACTCCAAAGTGAGCAAATGCGACAATCGTAACAGGACCAACATTGCTATTGGGCTTGTTAACACGCCACAAACAAGATGCCATTAGACCGAATGCAAATAGATACTCAGTGTGCAATTGCAATGCTCACAATTGTCAAACACTTCAACGGGAGCACTCGCAATTAGTTCAACTGCAGACAATTGTGAGTGGTGTCACTCGAATCGGTTTATTTTGCGGCACTGTCACGATCTGCTCGGATGTTTCAAGAATAACCTAATAAAGTGTAACCTATAAAATGTCACTAATTCCTCAAACGACTATTAATTGAGTCGAATAGAATCAAATCAGCCACTATATCGATTGTTCCTATCCGGCAATGTTTGGCCATTCACTTAACATTCACTCACTCACCTTCTAGACCAATCAAAATATCATGGATAGATTTGTGCCAGTAAAGTGAACATAATAAATTACCGTTCTATCTGCCAGTGGGCAATGAATAATTATCGCAAATTGTCTTGCTGACAAACTTGTAAAATTCTTCTACTGACGCGGTCACCAACTTTACGGGTTTGCAATGAAGTTGGCAAGTGCCCTTCTCTCAGAGGAATATTAATTAGACCAGTCGGCACAATAAATCAAGGTACAACAGCCACAATCGATAGATCGACACTGAATGAAGTAACTGAGCACATGTCTGTGCAGTTTACTGGCTAATTGTCCTACTGCTGACACGCATTTTGATCCAATTCAGTTCTTCAAAACTAACCTTTATACTCTGTTTTCTAGGTCTGGGCTTCAAGTCACTCTATTCCAAGGACAAATGTCACTTCAAGTTGCCCCCACCAAAAGTGTTCCGTTGCGTGCACTGTTGTCCCTAAGCGCTAGTTGTCCAAAGAAATTATTACTATTCCTGTGTACATAATCTAGTCTACCACAAGCATCATTTTACCCACTGAAACCATCATCTCCATTGGATGAGTGTGAATTGTCTAGTCAATCAATTCCAACCTCAAACAGCAGGTCTTTTACTTATTTGTCAATAATTGCAATTAATCCGTCCAAGCACATGCACATTTACACAACATTATATACTTTCACTAAATCCCTCACCCGATTCAAATCGACCCAAATGTAAATACCACAACTCGAACTTT
This sequence comes from Rhizoglyphus robini, assembly GCA_023373905.1. Taxonomy (NCBI): domain Eukaryota; kingdom Metazoa; phylum Arthropoda; class Arachnida; order Sarcoptiformes; family Acaridae; genus Rhizoglyphus; species Rhizoglyphus robini. The sequence goes on along the minus strand of JAKIJQ010000012.1, from coordinate 2,999,481 downwards.
GCCCATTCCGTCCAGTCCAGCACAAATCATTTATTTCTTTTAATTAATCCACAAACGTAACCATTGAACAAGCGCGCACCATTCTAGTCCCGCCAATCTAGTTATCAATCGCTGCTAGTCCCTAAGTCCATAATCAATCCATAGTTTAACATGTCAACACTTTCTGCATCGAGCAACATGAATCTGTCTTCCCTCTACGACCGACCATCAGGTCTCATCACATCCTTGTCTACGATGTTATACAATTCGCCAGTGAGCAATGTCACATCCCAAACGGCTGCTTTGAGGTTTGCTCCTCGGTACTCTGACGATTCGGACCGATCGGATTCAAGTTCACCACAGGAGGCTGAAAGCATGTGCATGCCACTGTCACTGGTAAGCAAGCGGTCAAGCTCGAGCACAGACTCGAACGAGGCCCTCTTCGCTGACAAACACTTTGGAACACGAAATTCCTCGGTTATTGTGTCGCCACTGAAACAAGCCAAGAGTAAGTACTGCCAGGTACTGTTACTGCCACTGACTTGTCCATGGGCGCAGATCTGTTCGCCAACTGTTCTTACCAGTCGCCACTACTTCTGGCCGACCCTCACCTGTACAATCTCTACCTGGACGCCCTTCTTAAGCAGAAGCACCTGAATGGGACAAACGGCACTCACGTCAGGGATGATCATCAGTCCACATTTCGAGAGCACAGTAAAACGACCTTTCATCGCGAGACCGAACTCGACAAGTCCACGATCAGCGATACGGTGAGTAGGGAGTATTGATTGTGCGATGGCCTTGTTTGGTTAGTGTCAGTGCACATTCATTAATAATAATAAGATTGATCTCGGCTAGGTTGCGAGTGCGAGTCCGTTACCGAGCAGCTTGTTCAATTGAAATTAGCTTACAAATCAAAGCTTAGTCTTGTTGGGATATGTCAGCAAGATATCGATCCACCATGCGAAGGGTGAACGCAGTAAGTGACAACTTGTGGCGAGCGGTGGATCGTCGCTATGTGCCCGTGATCACTTCATGAAGTGGAGTGCCTATATGTCCATGTGTGTCGAGGTGTATGGCCAGGTACATGCAGAGGTATATATGCCCACACAATGCTGCAATCTTAGTTGAGGGCCACTAACGATCAAGTTAACTTTGCTGGGCATGCAGTGGAGTTAGGTAGATTTGGTCGAGATACGGTGGCCGGCTCGGCGTGCTCGGTCTCATTACCATTCTCATTAGAACTTCGATTGTTTCAATGTGAATTATTGTCAACAGTCTAAATTGCTTCAATTGTGGCGAGGCCCTCGATGGTGGCTCATTCTGTGTGTGCACTAGCATTAAAGTTTAATTTAATTCAATAAACACACGAACGACGCACATTACGATACAAATAGAATATCACACTAATGTCCTCTCGGACGCACTTCTGTGCAAATATCGATATCGAGAGCACAATCGAAATTAACCGACTGTCCCACTCCTCTACCTACCTGCCTCCACGCACTGCTAATTGAAACCGAACAGCCATGGCAGACCAATAGGCCATTACCGCTAATAGTGACACTGTCATTCTTTATTCGTGCCCAATGCGTAATTGCTTTCCCTCGCACCGTTCTCATGGATATTTGCCGATTCGTGGACTAAATTATTTATAACTTTCAATTAGAGTTCTGGATTTCAGTCCATTGGACGCATAGCAAAACAAATAAATCGGCAGGCAGATCAATCAATCGTATTGCTCATATCGACTTAGCACTCCATTACTATCGCTTAGTAGTCCACTAATTGTTTGTCCATTCTCTTCTTGCAGATTGCGCGACCACTTGCCCTGGTCAAAGCAAAAGGAAAATTCGAGGGTCTAGAAAACGGGGATTTTGCTGAGTCGGAAGCGTTGGACCTGAGATGCAATACCAAAAAGTGGCCAAAAGCAACTAAAAGTGTTGACCATGCCCCAATCAGCTTGGTAACCAATAACAATGGTTCGAGTGTTCGCGCCCGTAGTGTTATATGTTCACCCCTGAGCAAACAGAACAGCTCCCCCACTGTCAACCAAGCAGATATTGCCTCATTGTTGCCGAGCCAAAACGACTTCCGATCGTTTAGTAAAGTTACGTCCAATGAGAAGAAACGAACCATTCAGGATGATCACTCAAAGCTACAGGTTGCTCCCAAAAGGGTGAAAAATTTACGCAAATTCAAGTTCGACGAACACAAATCGTCTCCGGTCTCGGGTACTTTCATTGTCGATTCGGACAACGAGGAAGAGTTTACTTCCTTGATGAGCCAGGGTTGTGCAGTAAAACGATCTGGTGACATCGATCCTAGTTTGAACATTGTGGTGATCACTCCTGAGGCACGAGCTGAAATTGCCAAAATCGATAACAAAATAGGTGATTATGTCTGTGCGCTGTGCAAAGAATTCTTCGAGGACGCATTTGGCCTGGCACAACATCGTTGTTCTCGGATAATGCACATCGAGTACCGTTGTCCAGAGTGCGACAAAGTGTTCAACTGTCCCGCCAATTTGGCTTCTCATCGGCGATGGCACAAACCCAAGACCGGTTCGGGCAAGATATTGAATCTTATGCCGAACGAGAAAAGCGCTATTTTAGATTCATTACTGTCTCCGCAAGCTAACACTCAACTCAACTTAACATCTTCTAATTTCTTAACGAGTCCAATCCCTAGTCCCAAGTCCACTTTAAAGGAGACATTTGCATTCAACAAGCTCACCGACCAACTAGTCAGCGAAACAATAAACAGTCCTGGTTCAGAGCGTCGAACAAAGGTAGTAGTGAAAGGCACTGCGGTAATTGAGCGCGCAAATAGTAATGAACTGTCCGAACTGACAAGCGACGACGAGGCCCCCTTTCTTTGTGATAAGTGCGGCAAAAGGTTTCGCAAGTTTTCCTATCTCAAGAAACACAAACTGTCCCAACATGGTTCAGTCAAGAGTGACAGTTCAGACGAGCTCAGTCGAGACCAGTTCGGTTACAAAAAGGTAAACTGCAAGTCCAGTGAAAGTGTCTTTTCAGAGGATGAAGAAGACAACGACAAAAGCGAATCGAGTTCAATTCGAAGTAGTAACAAGCAAGTTGACAGCAAGACCAGCTCGAACAAATTGCTGCATTGTGAGTTGTGTCGAGATGGCAACCAAGAAGACGAAAACAACTTAACCTTGCATGAATCAATCCGATTCGCCAGTCAACACTCGCTAGACGAACACCTGAAAATGTTCCACAAGGAGACAGAAATTGTTTGTCCTGCCTGCGAACTAGTGTTTGGCACCGAGAACGAGTTGTCCGACCACATCAAAGCCACTCATTGGAACAAAAAATTACTAACTAAGGCGAATAAGTGATAGCCAGTGCATTTTGCTCCGCAAATCGGCCAAACACAATTCGTCTGTTTGCTAGTCCATTCAAATGTAATTTTCAATGTATTATCTCGTTGAGTTGATCAAATAAAGCAAAAATTCATTAACTAATTAAGCACATTCACTTGGCCTTTGTTTGTTCTATTCAACCAATTGGACATTTAATTATTTTCTTTGTGGTGACGATAAGATTTGCAGTTGGTGTGCAAAGTATGACAATTTCACTGGTAAGTTGACACTGCATTGCGCCAATTGAGTTACGGAGCAAATGAGATAGTGAACAGTGAAATTAGTTTTGTTTGGCTGAGGACTAATCAGGTTTGCGATCTATTTAATCTATTAATGAGTGCGTGCGCTAATAGATTAAGACGCGAAGCACATTGCCCACACCAACAGACCACGGTGCCAATTTAGATAGCCGACAAGGCGAATTCATGCAGAGCAAATATTTGCACATGATAATGATCTCTTTGGACCGAGGCTAAGGGGAAAAGCGACCAACGGTAATGGGGGACAAAATGAAATTGTACAAGCAAACTGGCACCAAACACAATTGACTCTATCCGAACAGGCCAACCAGTCAAATAGTGAACACATTAACGCCGCGTTTACAAATCAAGAACAACCGCCATAACCGAACAAGGTCGATTGCTCCTTAATGGTCTATGAGCTCTTTGCTGTGGCCATTGTCGTTAGCGGCTGAGCAGGCTGGCTACCGAATTTGCCACCTTCAGTTCATCGAAATTCATTTAAATTAGACACAAGGCTCGATCCCACTCGAAAGGTGACACAACTTCGATCGATGACATGCACAACATATGTACAATATATATTGCATGGCACACCTCACCTTATAAATAAATTTCACTGTTACCATTGGTCGACAGACTTTAAGGTTGTATACATTGCCACAATAGCTCAAAATAGTTTTGATGACATCTCGCAATAACTAAGATGAGAAGAACAATGCAAACATAGTATAATATTTTCAAACTCAAAATTGCTGTTGCTTAAACAAGTTTTTGTGGTATGACTCATTCCGTAAGCCTGTGGCTCTTTTTAAGTCTGAAACAAAATTAAATACTGCTATAATATCTTTAGTTTAATCTATAAGTTAGATTTATAGAATTATTCATTTTTGAGTTCAATTTTCAAAACGAACATTTGAATGAATGATCAGTGATCAGTGATTAAGTCACCAAAGCTCATTGACAAATTAAAATAGTGTTATATTTGTGTGACCATAGATGACGCTGCAAATGCCAATTGGTTCAATTGAATTTCAATTGAATTGAACCAAAGCATTGAATTAAATTTGAATAAATTTTATCCTTAAGGATTTTTTTATCCATTAATAAAACCAAGCTAAAATAGAGTTCATCATCAAATGTTTAAATATCAAAGAATATTTATTTATAGAAAAAAATAAGAAAAAAATTGGAAATGTGTTGCCGGTAAGTTCGCTTTGCTTTGAAAGTAGCGTTTATAAGCTTTGACTTTGGTTCACAGATCATTGACTAGAATGACTAGAGTGGATGGCCGCTGATTAGAGTGGTACTAGCAATTGTCCTTATGTTCCGAACCGACTTTCAATGTTTTCTTAGAACTGGAGGACGAGCCCATAGAAACACGAGTGCCACTGCTAAGTTCCTCGACCACCGCGACCGCTTCCTGTACGGTTGTGCTTTCTTGGAGTGCCTGTCGCAATATTTCTCGTTGCTCTTCCATTGGCAACCGATTGCTTTGACTGCTCTCGGATTCGTTGGCCACATGATTTGGCACTGATAAATGCTGCTGGTGAGAATGACAACATCGTTGGTGATGATGACAGTGACGACGACATGAGGAAGTAGACGATGAGTACGGAGATGAGGTCTCTGAGCACTCCAAGTCTGGAGGACATGGTCGAGTGCCGTTCTTGTGCTTAGCTTTGGATCGAAGCATTTTGGCAAATGAAATCTTCTCTATTAAACTGACGAAGGGTAGGCTTCGTTTGTGCTTAAACTTGGCATTTGCCATTTTTGAGCAAGTGGAGTTGCGAAGATCACCGCAATTGGCTGTGCTCTTGTGACGAGTGTACATCACCCGGCCATTCAAAGAGCCACAATTGACCGCATCTACCTTAGTGTTATTGCGCATGATATGAACTTGCTCGGCGGAAGATGATCCCTTTTCCCGGGAGTGACTCTCCCTTTCTTCATGATTGGTAAGCCTCTTCGAAGACTTTGAAGAAGCGCCTTGTTCATTCTCATTGCTGCTGTTCTCGGCCCTACAACTGCACTGTTCACAGTCGTGGTGTCGATGTCTGTCTTTTTTGTCGCTGGACAGTTCGGGGTAAATGTTCACCGTGGAGAAAACTGCACTGTGACAACACGATGCTGAATGATCATTTTTGTGTGAGTTTCCAGCAGCGGTAGTACACTTGCGGTGACACCGGTTGTAACCGTTGCAATGGTGTCGACGTTGACAATGACATCGAAGACGGTGGTGATGATGATGGTGCATGTTGTGGCAACGTTTGTGTTTCCGGTGTTTGTTTTTGTCACCGGTAAGACTGGCCACCGAATCGCTCTTTGAATCGATGCACTCCTGGCTGCCATATTTCGAGCAACATGCTTGATCAAGCTGTTCATCATGCTCCGATGACTGTTCAGCCTCTGAACAGCTATGATGTGAGTGCTGGTTTTGACTGGCCATTGAGCTCGGATTATTCAAACTTGGAGTCTGAGACTGGTGACTTTGGTGATACGCAGCACAGTAATGATGGTGATGATGTCCCTTGCATATGTACTTGTAAAGGTGCACGTTCTGCCCGTCACACGACATCTGACTGAAGATGGAACCTGATGCTGACCAAATACGCAAATAGTAAATGTAAAACTAATTTGGAACAATTACCTGGATTCGGCTTAATTAAATGCTTTGCTCGAGGTGCGGTATCACTGGAATCATGTTGCGAATTACCGCGGTGATGATGATGATGATGCTTAAGGTAGTAATTAACATGGTGCCGAGTGGCATTTTTGTATCGCATTGCTTGCTTTGTGCACAAGCCATACCGCGAGACCAAAATAAAGAAGTCACGTCGGTACTGTTTTGTCAAGATGGCGTACAAAAACGGATTGGCACACGAGTTGAGCGGGTAGAAGGTGACAAGTAAAAACTTGGACTGAGGCACGTCAATCAGGGGGAAACCAGATATTGCGGTCAGACCAAAAAAGGCAATCGGTGCCCAGCAGGCAAAGTCAGTGAACACAAGCAAAGCCATTCTTTTGGCTATGGTCATGTCATTCATGGTGGCCCGAGTTTGTTGGCTTATGATCGAAATGTACATCTATGGAAAAATAGTAAATCTATTTGGTAAATTAAATGACTTCAACTGACCTTGCCATAACAAGCGGTGATGAGAATAAATGCAAATCCGTTAATGGAAAGAAGCGAAATCAAGTACAAGTTGTCCAAAAAATCTCGATGTTCCATAGGAAGACAAATACTTGTCTTTGAGTATGAACTAACTCCAAACAAAGGCAAGGCAGCCATCAGAATCGCATAGAGCCATCCGAAAAGCATCACTTTCACCGCCAGTCCGAGCTTTAGTCGACGATTGAGTTGAATTGCATAAGTGATGGCAAACCATCGTTCCAATGTAATCACTGTTAGAGTGAAGATCGACAAAGTAGAGGCAAATACAGTGATGAATCCCGTTATCTTGCAGCCATTGCCTGTGAAAATAATCCAACAAATCAATTAGTGAACGCGATTTCGAAATGAACTACTCACCGTGCTGCCAATCGATTGCATAATTGAAGTACACGCCCATCGTTCGTATGTCTACCACGGCTATGATGAGCAAATAAACGCCTACATAAATGGTAAATTGACGGTTAGAATAACAAGAGCTCAACACAGACTTACCCATCATAAGATCGGCGATAGCCAGGTTGATCATCAGGAATTTGCTCACATTGAAGGAGAACCTGCCACTGAAAGAAAGAACAATTGTTAACTCGATTGAATGCAATTACTTCACAGTACAGCAATGCATGGCAGTAGTTCATTGGCACTTTCCAGTATCCAATTGGCACAATTCAAAAGAATCACACAGAACTTTATAATAAACAAAGTAACAAACAATTGTGTTTGCACTTGTTTGGTTTACTTTCGATTTCGATTGAAAAACATTGCCAAGGCGAACTTGACAACAACTGAGATTTGATGTCAGTGTAAAGGTTAACCGTGCAACACTGTTTGTATTAGTCATATAATAGTAAATAACACAATAGAACGTAATTATCGACAATAATGGAGACGTATCTCACTGGCTAGTGCCTATGTGTGTGGGAGCGATCGTGTTGTCCAATCGAGGACCGCAATAAGACAGAAGGCAATAATCATGAGCAATGCGTCATCGTTCGGTTATGAGGCCGTTCGACTGGATGACAGTTGGCAGCTCACAGCAATCAATCTAATGCATGTCGATGACAGATCTTCTAATTGATTTGCCATTCCACTCGGAAAGTCCACTGGCGCACCAGTGGCCGATCATATAGCGCTGCTTGTGAGGCATACAATGTTTGCCTTTTAAATTCAATTACCACAGACAAGTCACAACAAAAGGCCTTTTAAAGTAGGCATCGAATTACACGGCCAACTGACAACCACCGATACAGAGTGAGAGATCCCATTGGCAACAGTGCATTCCTGCACCCAAAGCACAGATATTGGTGAACACTACCAAGTCAAATACCATTGGTGCATTACTTTTAATTTGTCAAATTCCCAAGAGAGCAATACTTGGCATGCTCCGAGCAGCACCCGGTACTTTTGACGCTAAACAGAGCCATCAAGAAATGTCGATGCAATAAATTTATTGTTTTCCTAAGTTGAAAAAAAATTTAAATTTCAAATGAAACCAAACAGTGGCAAATGGACCGAGGTTATTGCAGCCTGATAAAGTTTGTTCGTAATTTGTCGAGACTATTTGGCCAATGGATGGACCAGTGAGATGATCACTAGACAGTGATGTGACTATTCTTCAGGCAATGTACTCGATCATGATGACAAAATCGGCTCAAAAAGACTTGCTAAATCAAAAGTAAATTCAAATGTTAAATTGGCTTGCTCAATTGAGACAAGCCATTACGGAGCATTTGTTCTATAATTTAATAAAGATTCCAATTGCCTTCAGATGGCCCAGTGCGATGGCTTCCACTCGGGCGCATTTCCAAAAGTGGCAATTCAATTTGAAGAGAACCACTCGGCGAAAGATAAGATCTTTGTTGGAGTGTGCACTGCACCACTGTGTGCTGATAAGACACCGAGATGTGCACTGGGCGCACTGAGAGACTAGCAGAGTCCACTTGCACTCAGCTAATTTCACTTGCAAGACCACTCATTATGCCATTTGCAAATTGCCATTCGCTCCATCACTTTACATTGACCGTGGACATGTCCGACCTGCACCAACATAGTGGAGACATTCTTTATTTGCCTACATCAACAGGTTTCAACCTACAGACAGTCAACATTGCACCAGGCTTGAGGCAAGAGCTTTATTAATTAATTAAATTAACGCTAAATTGAATCAGCTCAAGTGAATGTGTTCAGAATCAATTATCGAGTGACACATGAATAATGAAACATTCAATTCGACAGACACTCATTATCAAATGAAATAACAGTTCTAAAATTTTGAACATTCGATTGGTCTAAACCGAGTTACAAACCTGTCCAACACCTTAGTAGAAGGAAATGTAGCGAAATGATGAGAAGCAGTGTCAAGCTGGACAATGAAGTGTGATTCTTTTTAAAGTGGCCAACAGTGGATTAGGCAATGAAGGCATTGAGCAAAGAGACATTTGCCTTCCACTCAATAGGCCAGTGTTGGCTCAGTGTTGTCAGCTCACCACAATTGTAATGACTGTCAGTTCGATTGTGTTGCCCGCAAATTTGCAGCAAACTGCTACCAATGCAAATGCAGAGCAGTGCAGTGGCACAATGGACAATAGAAGCAGACTCTGGGACCAATGGAAGAAATAGTGCCCACAAATTGTCAAATTGGAAAAACAAACAAACCAGCAGTGCAACATCGCGGTAGAGACTGTCTTCTCTGTCCTCAAAAAACGCAATGTACAGTGTGGATCTCACCGAGTGAGCACACCGTGAGCCGTACGTTACCAACGACTCACTGGGGAAAATGTCCTCGTGGTGGCATAACCGAATGCAATCAAGCAGTATTTAATAATCTCGTTTGTTGCTTAGCTCACTGACAGAAATTCGGACAAATTCGAATGCATTAGTGGCCAAGAAGACTGACTTAGCTGACAAGACAAATTTAAAGTGAACGAAAACGAGAAAACAAACTGGTTGATGTTGCCCAATTGGATTGGCATTCACTTACTCGTATGATAAAAGCTTTCTTCAGTGGCATTTTCCAATAAGCATCGATCATTAGGCATTACTGACGCAATTAGTGGGCAGATTTATGCCTAGTCGTAAGATGCTAAATGTCTTAAGTAGATTGAGTGTAGTTCGCCGTGCAAGCAAACAAATTATCGATCGGAAAAAAGCTGATCGAAGTCAAGCCAGAAAAATCGAGGCCAAATGCATACATATGTAGAGCAGAAGCAAAGCAATGACCCAACAGACATACCTCACTAGAACGATGATCACTGCAAGGTTGCCAACAACGGCGGCAACCACCACTATCCAGACCAGAGAACGAAGAAAATTGTTGCCCATCACGTCTTCGCATGGATTGAATGCGTCGGGAGTCGGAAAGCAACGAACTGTGGGCAATTGGCTTGAGATGTCGCCACAAAATTCCTAGATCAATTGAAAAATTGTCATTGAATGAACAATGAGTTAATCACTGACGAGTTTGTGCTAGCTATAGTCAATGGCAGTTTTCCTTTGTTTGTGCACAATTGAGTTCTTTTAAAGTGTCACAAACGGCAAATGATAATTAAAATTAATTATTCGCACTTGGAATGAAGTGAATCGGAACAGGAAGTACTCAAACTATCAAACTACAAACCTGTTTGGGACTGATCGATGTGTGCGGAGTGCCGAATACGCCTGGCAGTACAATATCGGGCCCTTTGCCAAAGTTTGGCAGAAAACCGTCGGTGATGCTTTCCACTTGGTCGGAACTGTCTTGGTCTTCTCTGTTCAGACTAGACTCGATCACTTGGTAAGGGCTCAAATTGTCCGAATTTATTGTCGACTGATTCACTATCACCTAAGAAAGTTTCCATAATAAAGTTTAAGAATTGTCCATAGTTAATCACTGGTCAAAAGTCTTACCCCGAAAACGTTTGTTTCGTTATAGTCCATACTTGAGTTTGGGTGCAGAAAGAAACCAAACGCTTCTTGGTGTCGTTTGATTCTGTGCGACTGAGAAGTTGGCCAATTGAGGTTCGACTTGATCATGTCGGTAATGTATTCGACAAGCCAGGTAAAATTGACCGAATTCTGAGAAGAAACGATTTCATAAGAGAAACACTTAATGAATGTCATAATTACCGAGATATTTCGCCTGGAACGAGTTGATTTGTCAGTCCGTATCACTGCACGATCCTTGCAGTATCTGTAGAAAGCGAACATGTCACTTGTGATCAGTTGGTTGGATGCCGACAAACCTGTCCGTATTGAAGAGTCGTTTGATTTTGGCATACTCGTCTGGATTATGATTAGCGGGAAATCGAAAGGCGCAGCAGTGGTACGGATACGTTAGGTGAGCCTCCTTCATTCGGTTGAACAAGTAAATGAACGGAATTTCCTTCATTGTAAAGGTATCCATGATGCGAAGCACCTCAAGTGAGTCTGTCAGACCCATGGTGGGAAGTTTGGTGATGCTGGTCTCAGACAGGTCACTGCAACACAACACAGTTAGCATGCATGGACACCTGTCGAGGCACTGTCACTGTTCTCCGTAATTAAACTTTATGCCCGCCTCACTTTGTGTCACAACCAACAAACTGAGCGAATTGAATATTCAATCTCGGCATTAATTCGCGCGCACATTAGTGCCGAGCGGGAGACAAACTGGCAGTGTTGTCTGCATATGCGAAAGCCATTAGGAGACGGTCAGTTGAGGTAGTTTGCATTCATCGCATTGGAGGCAATTGAAATGTAGTCAGTGGCTTGTTTGCAAGCCAATTTATGTGCATCTATTATTAATAATCGATCCTAGCGAGCGCTATCTAATTTGGCCAACTTATTATGCTTAGTGTGGCCAAACAATGAACCGAACAGGCAGTGCCTTATCGCTAATGACAAGTTCATCTGTGGACATGTTAGCAGGACATTGCTCAGTATCCTGTTATCGAGCAAACCTATTACACATTTACAAACACTTTTAGCGTCGGCCGTCCACTTGCCATCAGCAAGTAGGGTACCATCCGCGATGGACTGTCCACTTTGGACACATTGTAACACTTTCCTGTGCAAACAATGGCACAAATATGCAAATGGGCATTGAAGGCCAGTTGGCCGGTGCCAGACTTGTCAGATGAAGACAACCTCGAGACAAGGCAAACAGCATTAAAGTTTAATTATGGTTCGCCTGTATCGCACATCTCGGCCCACTGTACCAGTGCAATTTGTCCGACAGTCACTGGAAAGGTGTCTGGTGCAAGGCAAAGTCTGCCGGTCAATGAGCAATAAGCAAAATGTGAATGCCATGCGTCATAAAAACAAACGTTGATGCAGACTAAGAAAAAGCTGAGATGAGACAGTCGTGAAACACCAGATCGGCAATGATTGATGGCAAGTAAAAATGGCTAGTTCAGTTGTTTCACATTTTCAACTAGATAGGTTTGAATGCGAGCTGCACTCCAATTAGTAATTAGCAATGGAACATTCTGCACTGCCAAAACCAATGACTGGCATAGTTCGTGTTGATGCAGAGAAACAATAACCAAGCAATGAACGAATTATAAAGCAAACTTGAGACTAACTTATATCCGACTTGGCCGAACACAAATGTAAAGAAGAAAGTGTTTCCGCTCGAGTTGTGAGACAAACTTTGAAATAAGCAAATGAATGTCAATTAAAAGTCGAATAGCGATGGTGATAGACCTAACTGAGTGAGTGTGAAGGCCAAACCGACGAACTAAAATGAAAAGTGGCACTGTCAGTGACTAGTAAGCCATTTGCATTACCAAATTTTGGCCTCACTCGGGTTCGGCTAGGCTGGCACTAAATATAACTGAATTCGTGTGACTGGCGAGCAAAGGCCAACCGAGATCGAGTTAGTTAGGGGGTGAACTGGTCGGCACGGCACCAAATCAAAGCTCAGTTGAATCTGTTCCCATTGACGGTCTTGCCACGATTACAAGTAGTTCATTTGATCTGCTCGGTAGGCAGCATAATGGCATAATTAATTACCAACCGAGAGAAACGGCAGTGCGAACGGACCATCATTGAGTGGGCCATTGGATTGCTATTACCAATAGATGGCAAGGAATATAGATTGGCTCGGTCATAGATCAGCACACAAATGTGAAAGGAATTGAATCGAGACCGCAGAGTGCAATCATAACGACAGCCGAGTGCGCGTTAGACCAGTGAAGTGGAGTAGGGCCGCAAGTGGCGATAATAATTAGTGACAAGTTCCAATGTAAATTCGCACTTGACGCTAATCCAAACGGACATTCCCATTAGACAACATGCGAAACAGAAATCGATTCCGGCCGGTCCACTTTGTAATGCAGAATTTAATTGAATCTCTAACAGATTGGCCTGCACTATTAAATGAGTTGCCTCACAATCCTGTGAAACGATGGTCGTTTCCCCAGATCAGTGTAATTCAGCCTAGCTGAGTGCTTTAATCTGACAGACTTTATACTTTAAACTAGATCAACTAATAATAGTTCGTGTTCGCATTAGCAACCAATTGAGTCGATTGCTAATAGTCAAATGTTAGACTCAAGTCACAGGCAAATAGGAGAATTGCACAAGAAGACGACTTGTTATGACAAGTTTGAAGTCGTGTTCAATCAAATTGGAAACACTCACAGTTCACGCAAGTAGAGCAGACCCGAAAAGGCCAATTCCTCGAGAAAAACCAGATTTTTGTTTCCTTTAAGGCTCCTAACAAAACAAAATCAAAGTAATTGAACTTGGATGTGCAATTGTAATTTGCAAATTCACACTCACAGTTTGGCAATTTGCGAGTCGAAGAAGGCGTGATTGGCTACAAATTCGATGTTGTTGTACTCGATGTTTCTGTTAGGGAAGAAATGTAATGCAAATGACAAATCAACACATGTGGTCAACAGAAATGCCATATTGTGGAATGGACAAGAACACTTACAGACTCTCTGCCCTGACGTTTACGGATCGAGTGGTCAAGTTGCGAATGCGGCTGTTGTCAAAATCGCTGTATCAAATCACAAAACGAAGACGAATTATCCCAAAATCCCGAGGCAGAGAAGAAAACATACATCATCGAGATAATTCGATTCGACTTGCTCTGATAGATCATTGGAATTTGTTCCAGGCCAGAGTGAATCACTTTTCTGCTCGACACAAACGAATTAATGCATCGCGGCACAGTTCACTTTTAAACACGAATGTCTTACAAATGCATCAGCTTGGGAATGGAGCCCAAGAAAACGCCGTCGGGGATGTGCTTGAGTGCTGGTGCCATTTTGATATAACTGACAGGGCAAGACAAAAGAACCAACATTGAGTGGACTGTGTCATTGGGACTAGTGGCACTTACATGGTCATCAGGTTAGGCAGGTGGGAGAAGGCGCCCCCTTCGATCCTGTGTAGATTGTGCATGTTGCTCATGTAACTAAAGAGAGATCAGTCAGTGGTGACAGGGCGAACGGACCGAGCTGCCAATCATACTGGCCAGTCGACCCTTGTTTGCATAGCACGCTTACATTTCGGTGAGATTTACATAGTGCTGAAAGGCGTCTGTGCGCAGCACTTCGAGTCCAATTCGTTTGAGAACTCTGTGAAAGCAAGAAACAAACAGCCAATCATGAATCAATAATGAATGAGGCAAATCAAATTAAATTAATGGTTCAATAGCACAATGCGACTTCAGTGGTAATGCAATAGTTGATCGATTCCTCAACAGCACATTTAGCCATCAAACATTTATTCGTCTTCTAATAGGTCTAATAGAAATAGAAATGTTCCCTTTAAATATTAATAGTCATGTGTGAGAAGGTGAGAGCGATGTGTCGGTGGGCAGTAATAAATAGCAAATTGCAAATGCAACACATCACCAACCGTAATGGTTCACTCAATAATTCATGTACGGTCCTGCTTGCAGTCAACACGATCCAACTCTAGCGCACTAATCAGGTCTCGTTGACCAAAAAAGTGTCCAATGACCAGCATGACCAGACACAAGGTCGAGTATTGCTTGCGCAAGTGACACACTCGCTCACATGGTACACACTTCACAGTGATACTCGACACAGAGGACAGCGCGATACAGGTGCCCAACATCAACTTGCCAGTACTTTTAGAACGTTCTACCTTGAGGGTGCTAACATCGATCAAAGTCCGCATTCGGGCTTGGTTGCAGCTCGTAAACAGCACTCTAAGTTCGTGGTAAACAGCGCCAGTCTGTACAGGATCGAGCAACGACAGCAAGCCATAGAGCCATAAGCCAAGTTGTGGACGGTAACCGTCTCGCCGAAGCCAAATTCGAAAAAACCGAAGCACCCGAATCACTTCGGTCTGGGCCAATTCGGATAGAAACGATAATTGCGGTTGGTGACCAGTGGCGTATGCATTGACAATTGGACTAGGGTTTGCTTTGCTTAGACAAGTGTGCAGTGAGCCAAGCATCGATTCGCCGATTTCCATCTTGTCACAGTCGAAATCGAGTTTCTCGTTCTCATTGACGTAGTCATCATCGCCGTCATCATCATCATCCTCTTCTTCTTCGTCGTCGTCATCTTCTGCATCTTGCCAATTATCAGAATCTTTCAAAAAGCTAGAATCGTCTTCCCAAGGATTTTCGTTTTTGGACCGAGGCGATCCGAAGCAATATTCGAGCCACCACTGACGAGTTCGCACGGCTCGAGCCATGTCAAAGTGCATATCAAAACTAGTTCGTGCTTCGGACACTCGCTTTCGTTGTAGTTTGATAAGTTTGCGAATAAACTTGAAGTTGCGAATGGTGTCGCCAATCAAGGCTTTAGAGTTCCAAATTGGGTGCGACAAATTGACTTGCTTGGTACTGCTTTCAGCGCGAAACGAATTGGATTGCTGTGGAATTTGATTCATGGTGCGAATCACTCGGTACTTGGTTGCCTCTTGTCGAACTCGCTTCAGGTATCGACGCCCGTCTACGGTCAGTGTTGACTGAGCAACATCATCATAGTCGTCCACTGGTAGACATTGCTGTTGTGGGTGCTCGAGCAGATGATCGTCCTCTTTATCGGATTCAAAGGCGGCCTCAAAGTCTGTGATGTGATACATTGAACATCGGAACTAAGTGGCCAGCACTTACTCGACAAGCAATGACTAATTGGCCGGCTCGATCGAACTTGGCAGGAGAACATGTGTGTCGGCGAGTTAATTCGATTCGATAGTGAATGTTCGCGTGGGGCAGGACAGAACAACAAACATCATTTGTTTTAATCTGACGGTTAGATTGCCGATATGGCCATGGGAATATTAATAATCAGATTAGGGACATATCGAATGGTTATTAGATGGTCATTAGAAGACAGAGTTCGCTCGGCAGAAGAGGAAATTTCAAATTAAGTTATGTCAAGCTGGCTTGTGGGCGCACAAGCATCGCGCCCTGTTCACCGACAGGAAGGTTCAATAAAGCAGTGTCATAATATTATAATCGAGACTAGCTCACATGTTCGGCAATCATTTACCGACCGATTCAGGTCGAGTCACGAAACTCGGTTTCGGCGACACAGCAAAACGGTCACCAAATGGAGTTGGCTCGAGCCGATCGACCAAACCGACACGAGCACTTTGTGAGGCCTTTGCGAACTGTGTGGTTCACTTTGAGCTCGTAATCTTAACAAGTGAAATGATTCTTGCTTAGCGCCTTCATTATAGACAAGTCAATCCTGTGGGGCTCCCTCTGAGAATTACCGACTAAATGCAAGCAAATAAATCTAAATTAATTATTTGCAACTGAGAATTACAAAGAAATGCTTTTAAACGTTGCTCCGTGCGTTACCATTCGAACGCAATTACCATTTTCTCACTGACTAAGTCTCTAAGATCAAGACAAAAAAGAAGAACGAGGTGGTGTTCTTTCGCCAGTGCATTGACGGAACTGGCTCACCACCAACCAACAAAAGTGACCTTTGCAAGTGTCCTGAGAGGCAATTGGTCTCGGTTGGTTAGCGTATACGCCTATAGGAGCGAAGCCAACGAATCAAACTAGCATTGGCCAGTGAAAAGAAGCAATCTGGCCAGACCCAAGTGGACTTGCTCCAAGTGAGTCAGCAGTAAAGATGCGCTCAAGGCAACACAGCAAGTGTCATCGATCGATGCGAAAGATGAATGGACGAGACAAGTGCATTGATCGTTGATCAAAGATCATAGACCAATCAAGTGACTGTTCAGTGCTCATTGTTCGACTTGATTATTGCGAGTTGTCAAGTAGCAAAGCAAACAGCCCCGAGCGTCAGTGAAAGCAATGCTTGTATGGCGATGCAGTGGCAAGACCATGGTGCACCGTCGAGTATCAAAAGCTCACGACAAGCCAATGTTGGTTATACAGCAATACATTGATGACATGTCATTGGATGTAGAAATTGGATTATCGCTACAATCGGACACTAATTGCCTTCAGTGGTGGTCATTGAATTGGTGGTTCCAGGCAGTGAAAGGGTCTGGTCGGAAGCAGTCATAAATAAGACCCATCTAATTGGCAGGCTAATCATAACCGCACTGGCCCAGTTGTGCACTCTGTCCGTCTAATTAATAATTCATCTCGGTTGGCCTCGGCAGTTGCTTAATCCAAATGGGCCATTATCTGTTTTATTAAATTACAATGCGCCATCGCTACCAACTTGTCTGGCAAGACTATCGATGGCGGCAGTGAGAGGTCTCATCTATCGCCACTGTCAACTGATCCACAGAGAGGTATTTGCTCGATTCGGTTGGCTCCTCTCAATCTCGGTCCGATCGGGCAAGCTAATTCAGTGACGTGCGGTATTAATGAGAGTTGCCTGTGCCAGTGGAGAAAATGTTAACATGAAATGAACCGAGACTGGCACAGCCTGAGACGAGATCATCCAAAATGGCATTGCAATGATCGAGACACATACACAGGCCACATTACAGGCAATGTGTTGGCCAATGTATGAAGATGGTTTGATTGAAGGTTGCCATTTCTAGCGACCAATCGAGGCACCAAGAGGGAAACAATAGAAAATTCCTCTCATAATCTAAATTGGGTTGCACCGGGCAGAGATGCCTTGCCAATTAGCTGTCGTCGCAAATTATTCCCATTATTGACTAGTGTGCTTTGTTCTTGGGCCAAATAAGAGGATTTCAAAGTGACCAACTGCAAGTCAAATCCGATGATGGATCAATTGTGACTGACTAATTAGATTATAATGTAAACCCTTCTATTGGGCCGCGATTCAAGTGCGAGTCGACTACTGACACAGTCGTTTCGGGTGAGGAGCGAATTGTACTAATCTTCCGACTGACCAAAACAACAAAGAGACTTAATTTGAGCACTAATTAATTCGACCAGTCACTTGGTAACCAGCCAAACTCGATTTAAATCGATCCAATACTTATTTGATAAATACAAAAGAAAGAATCATTTCGAATCCTTTTCGGTCCATTTGGTTGGTAGAACAACAGCACATTGTTTTCATGTACTTCGGCGTCCATTGTCCAATGAGCATCTTCACAAAAGAAGAAAGCGAAGAAAAGTGTGAACCAGACAACATCATCAGATATCAGGAAGTCAGAGGACCTGATCATTCTGATTACTGCGTCTGACTATATTCATTTACCAGAAGAACATCAAAGCAATCAAAAGCAAAAGGTTCTACAAACAAAATTAAATATTAAAAAAGCCAAACTAGAGCAAGTCTGATAAAGATTTTCCTGAAAATGTAGTCAAAGTGACCAAATTAGTAGGCCAGTAAACAATATACAAAAATAAACCCACAAATGCGACAATGCCTGTAAATGTCCACCCGAAAATAGAGCAGAGAGAAGTACATGACCAAGTCATTGAAGATTGAAATAGCCGAGTGTACTACAATGATCGCGAATGATCGTTACACCAAATCGGTCAATGAATAATTGATTCGACAATAAACAATTGACAATGTGCGCCACTCGTTTCTTGTTCCGAGGTGCAATCAATGCGTGATTCGATGGGTCGCTGATTCAATGAATCACCATTCAACTAACACACACAGCAATAAACATTCATTAGACGTGCCAGCATAGAAGGCAAAACAAGGGAAAGACCTCGAAATTAAATAAGTCGAGTCAGGCGAGGTTAAAACAAAGATTCGCTGCGAATTGCTTTGCAAGAAAAGAAGTGAACACTGAAACTAATGACAATTTGGCGAGAATAATCCAAGCGGAAATTGTCTAGCGCATTTGCTTCCCTCTTTGGAACAAATTGTCAAAAGAGTAAACAATCGATGGTGCCATGACGAAGATGACTACAGTGAATTGAACCACCAAATGGATTCGATGGCATCGAGCAGCAGCATCACGGCCTGGCAGCAAAGCGACTAATTGCGATGTGTTGCGCTGTGGAGCGACACGAGATTAACCGACCACAAAATTGGCACCCAGAGAGGAGGACTCAACTGCTGTAGACAGACACAAGTAGATCGATTCAAGTTCTTGGTGCTCAGTGCTCAGTGCAAGCAGACTTGTCACTTGTCCAAGTGGCCTTGATCAAGCCAACAAAAGTGCAAACTAATTTCTTAATGGCCGCCCGCCCAGTTCGTAATGACAAGAAAAAGAAGACACAACAATCATCGAGCAATCACTTAATTTGCATTCCGATTGACGACTTGCAGGCATCGTCGAGCAATGATCGATTGCAATGAATCATTGTCAATGAGGCACAACAAGTCAATTAACTCGAATGACCACCCGAGCAAACACCCAAGGACAAAGCCAATTGAAAATTCCTTTGGCGTTGTGAGTGGCCACAAGCCAATCCGAAGGTGAATCTACTCGGAGTGTATCGATTGACCGGTGAGCGGTAATTGGTAGTGCTGGCCTCAACGCAATCAATCCATCATATACATGGCCACCATTGCACAGTATTGGGCAAGCAATGATTATGATCGGCAGTGCGGCCGCACTTTAATTCCATGATTAACTGTCAAAGTGATCGTAATGCCGAATTTCGGTGGCCCATTCTGTGTATCAAATCTGGCAAAAAGATCCATTTGGAGTGAGCTATAAATCACTGGGCAAGTTGACCCAAAAAGCCACAGCCCAGCAAAAGAATCGAATTGGTGGACAAGGCAGGCAATTTAGCGTGAAGTCAATGAGGCAATTGTCGGCACTCACTCGGTCGGTTTGTTTAGTGGCAACTGAATGGTATCTTTTTTTAATTATTTCATCCTTGGTTTAATTACATTTATCTTGTGTCCCCGGTTGCATTGACCAAACAGTGCAACGAGTACCAGTTCGATCGCAATTATCGCACACATTATAACACAGAATAGCATCGTGCATTGCACAGTAGACCAAGACCGACCGGGAGATTTCTCAAATTAGCCATGGCACAGTGGCATCAGCAGCAGGAACACAATCGATGCACGGAGCATTGAATGTTTGGCTCGAAATAATTTGCACAAATTAACTGTCAAACCAACAAGAGAATCTGCTTGTCTGCGCGTCTGGCCTGCCGGCACTCAATCAGGCCCAATGAATGAGCTCACTCGCCTATCGATCCAGTCATCTGTTATCACGTAAATTCATCATTAAGATGGCGGAAATGGCTAAAGGCTGCAGCGATTAAAGAGACTCCCATGCAACCGGGAAAATAGAATTGATTCGATTCACGCTAAGCTCTCACGAAATGGCCAAATGGCTTGCACAGTCCAAATGGTTGCTCAACCAGCTGGGAATAAAGTCGAACGGTACTGAAGGTGGTGATGCTCCTTGGATGTAGATCGATTACCGAACGATAGACAATGCAAATCGATTGCCGCTAAGCAACGGTGCGTTGCGACTTTCACTGTCCTTGCACAGCACTGACCTCAAGTACTGCCAAACAATGTGCCAATGGCGAGTGGCAATCGAATCACACTGTATTGCATTCACTGGTGCGTGTGTGTGCTGAATCTAAACACAACTCATTGGTCACTCAAGATAAACTTACATTTTGCGAACATTGAGCGAAAAGTTCTTGGGCACTTGAATAACTGATTCCCCGACGCAGTAGCAGAATACTTCCTCTTGACTAGGTGTGCCCATGGTGATGGTTCCACTTGACTGACTCAAGTTAGGGGCACTTTGGTTGCTCTCTGAAGGGTGATGCTGTTCGAGGCTAGTTGGATTGACACTGTCTTCCGAATTGGCACTTTGGGTCACTCGGTAGTGACGATCACAGTAGCAGCCTTCAAAGTTATCTGGGATGGCCTGTTGCATGGTGAAGATTCCCTCCGCTGGGTAAGGAGGCAACATTCGAGGGTTGCCAATGACCAAAATTCGTTCTCGTTGGCTCACTTGTGGGGTCTCATTATCTCCAAAATGTCCACTGGCAAATTGATCACTAGTGTCCTCAACTTCTTGGTCAATTTGACCCACTTCCTGATTTTCAATGTCTCCAAATGCTGCCCCAATGTCACTAATGTCGGAGCTGACAGAAGAGGTGAAAGCTACATTCGACTTAGCATTCATCTGATCGGCATTGTTCTTATCTCCTGTTTGAAAATCTTCATCATCGTCTGCATTTTCACTTGGACTTTCAGGAACAAAAAAATCACCAAAACCTGTAAGCGGTCGAGAAGTAGATACTGGGCTAGAAGTAGTCATGGTAGAACTGGCAGAGTCGCTGTCCTGACTGGCCGCCATGCTCAAGGTCGGGGCAATTGTGGTCTCTATCACAGCAGATCGAGCATTTCGCAAGTAATCCGGATAGAATGATGTGGTTTTGGAGCGACGGTTGAGCAACACAAATGGCGTTTCACGTGAGGGACGGCTTTCGTTTTGGTAGTGAGGGGTGTGAAGTTGAGTTGCTTGGGAGGAAGCGGTCAAGGTGGGTTGCACCTTGCTCAAGATATCACATTCTGTGCAGTTCATAGGTGTTCCCCCAAGCAGCTTCAGCATTATAGGTGGTGAATTGTGATGACTGCCCGGGACTGGCAACGTCGAGAGACTTAGAGATTGGTTGGTACTCACCCCAGAATAGGTGGAAAAGCATACGAGCACAAGGTGGAGCAGAAGTGGAGACGCGTGAGCTAGCCTCGCAGCCACTGATGGACACACCAACCATGCTTGAGATTGCCTCGTGGTGGACATGGTTGACCAGCGGTTTGATGCGTTCGGAGGCATGGAGCCAGATCAGAAGAGCAACTTCACGGTCACGAGCACCGTAAAGTTAAACACTTTACAGTTTACAAGAGCGACTTGGCTCAATTCGGTTGGTGAAGTGTCCGCCACGAGAATATCACCGAGTAAAGCAAACAGTCGAGCATGGTGTCGGACCGTCGGTGTCAAGAGCACTGCTGTTAAATCATACAGAGCTTCGTACAAGTGTCACTTTGTGAATATAAACAGAAGGCAGCCAAGTGCGGCAGAGCAATTAGTTAACGAGAGGACCTAATTGGCCATCGTTGATTGGTCATTGAGAATTGCTCATTGCTTCGCTCGAGTCGAATTGGTTTTGCACAGTGACCTACTGGACAAATGAAAATAAACGGTTAATAATGGACCTTTATTGGCAGCAATAAAAGCAAACGAGACCGAATTGGAATGGGCAGACGACTTGGCTTCTCGCATTGGCAGAGATCACAGATTGGAAGGAAACGTTACGTCCATTTGTGCATTAATTAGAGGCCGTAATGATATCTCCATTAGGCAATGGATTGCAGTGTAGAGTGCTGTGCACCATTACGATTGTCACCGTCGGGCCACTAACGCCAACGACACTGGCGCCCATCGCAACTTGCATTGAACGATTCGATGTACCGAGGTCTCATTACGAGCCTCGGTCGGATCAATGCCAAGCTAAACACCACCGACGATTATAACACAACGGCATCAAACATCAAATGAGATATTTAAAATGAGGTCCAATAAAAGAGTGACTGTTTATATTTAGCGTGTCGAGTCGAATAGATTCCGCACGGACGTATCACATCGGCAATAAAAGAAAATGTAAATAGTCACCCAAGTGTTTACATGGCCATGCATTCCCGAGATTGATAGATTCGGAGGCAACAATCGACATCGAGTGCGGTCTGACGGGCGAGTGTTTCGTTTCACGTCTGCCAGAAGACTAAAAGTGACTAAATAACTTTGCACACTTTTAAGAGAGTCGACCAGTGAGACAACGTTTCTGGAACGGGCCGAACCGAGCAGAGAGAGAGAGAGAGAGAGAGAGAGAGAGAGAGAGAGAGAGAGAGAGAGAGAGAGAGAGAGAGAAGCCTCAGCGCGCACCGATCGACTTGTAGTGGCAGCGCATTGGGCAGGCAGTGGTTCAATCCGACAGACAAAGGGTACATGGTCGGTTGATGCTAATGCAGTTCACACAGTTCACAGTGATCAGTACCATTGGATCAGGACATTGGACAAGTGTCAACACGCGAACATTGTCACTCGGCAGAAGTGTCGCTAATAGAGGTCCAATAGCCAAGTAACGAGATTAGCACAAGCTTACGGTGACAGGACCGACAACACCGATCGCAGTCGAATGGTACGACAAGTTGCCGGTTGATTCTTGCCTTCCCACTGGTGACGTCCTGTCTTGTCTTATGAATTCCTGCCGACTGCCGCTTGCCGATGCAATGAACTTGCATAAATTAGGAGATTGTTCCATGGCCTTCTCGATGCCACAACTCAAATATAGCAATCAATTTCCATTAATATCAGCGTAAGGAGACGAAACTCATCAAAATGCAAAACTACAACAATGCCAATCGATGCGATAATCGAATGGAGTAAATATTAATTCGCTCCGTCCGACAGCGATCATCATCATCATGGTGTTCATGTTCGGGTCGACCCCTCGGCTCGTCATTGGACAAATGAGCGGACGCAACTTGCGCAACACAATCCAAATTATGATCAACTAGAATTCAGTCGCAATTCGTACGGCTGTCGGTTGTTGGCAAACACAGATTAGGTGGCCAAACCAATTCGGGGTAAGGCATATGCAAGTTCTGCTTGGAGGACTGCACTTGGCACCGATCACTACTCGATCGGTCCCGTAGAGGCCAAGATTGTGTCAGTAATCCTGGCCTAAGCCCACTGAAGTGCCCGAAATAATCAGATCGTGTCGAGGGGAACGCGCTTTGCGCTAATTCCACAGGAATTAAATTGCAAATTAAATTTTTCCAAATCACACTCAAAGGTTAAACATTCGATTGGACCATTCGAGTACGGCAATGTTTGTATGCACTGCAGACCAGTTGTCTTGTTGTCAGTCCATTGTCAGTGGAACAGATGACAAAGTGGTCTGTTTACTGCCGTGTCGGAGCACAGTAACGTGATAAAGTATATCCAAACTGGTCGTCATGCAAATAGAATTTGCATAGAAAGCCGATAATTAGTGCACTTGCAATGATGGCGCAGACAGACATTAGTCGACTCGTGATGGCGCCCATTGTGTCAAGTAAGACGAGACCGAAGAGAACACAACAAGGCCACGTTTCGGAGTTATAGCCCGCAATGATGGCCTAACTCCAAAGGCATTCAACACTTGAGACGGTAAACGGACGACCAGTAACCAGAGCTAAAAGTACGAAATCAAAGTTAACGACCACAAAATATGCAATTGGTATGCGATAATATATTGACCCAGCGAGTGCAAGCTAAATTAGATGGAGCCGGGCAATAAAGGGTGTCGAGCAATCGGCCACTGCTTGTTGGTTCTGTCAAAACATGTCGCCAGCCACCGGAAGAGCAATAAAAGTCACCAGTAGCAGTGAACGATGCCGTTCGCATGCGGCCTGTGAAAATAACTCAAATAGCTGGAATTCGTCGCTGCGAGACTTTATCTCATTTATCCATCGAATCTGTCTGATTGGCAATTGCCAAAAGCGGACCATACCGTGTCGGCTGGTAATTTGCATAACGTGAGAATTAGCATTACTAACGACTAGACAAACAAATATGAAACGCACTCGAATCATTAGAGAGTTCAAATTGAATTACGCCCAGCACTGAACAAACAGTCTACAGCCCAAACCCAGGCATAATCAATGGGGACTAGTGCACATCGAATATGACCAATATGGCCGTTCAGTGGCAATTGTTCTAATATAATTGGCCTATCCCGCCAGACAACGAGACTTCAATTACTAGGTGAACGGAATTACTGTACACTGTTCAGTGTACAGAGACATCTTTGCATCGAGCCACATCATGTGGCCATTAATGCACAATTCCACCGAAAGGTAAAAAGCAATAATTCGATAATAAATAGAAGTAGCTGAGGTAGTCGTCAGTTGTGTCTGAAGTATTGCTAAGATAGTGAAGCTTTAGTGCGCCAGTCACTCGAGCTGCACTCGATTTGCCCAAATAGAGTGGCTTCGGTAAACTGAACACTGCCTGGGTGAGTGCATTGCGAGAAGACTCGATTTAAAGGTAAATTATGTCATGATTAGGTTAGATAATTATCTAGTGGGACATAAAGTACGCTCCCAAATAGACTTGCTTACACTGCCACCTTGCAACAGCCTCAAGCAAAGAAAATGCACTGCAGGCAAGTGTGCTCGTAGGACTCTTAGCAAGCAAGCAATAATGGCCAAGTGACTGCACAAGTGCACGTTCGCACTCACACCGATCTGTCCACCTACTAAAGTCTTAAATGAAAGTGCACTGCACCGATTGCAAAAGCGACAAGACCGAGACACCGCAAGTAGATGAGGAAACAGTGCGACGAGTGACTACTGGTGAAACTGGCAAGGTACAGTCCGGATTAGTGAGCCAACGAATGGCCACACTGTAACCACACTGCAACACTAGACGGAATCACACTAAAAGCGGTGCCGTGTCGTGCAAAAGAATTACAAACAAACTGAGCAGTTCATAAACACAGTTTCTGCATGTTTATTCACCGAGAAGGCAATAATAATAAAGTGTGCATCGGGCACAGACAAGTGGGCAATCCTACCCGGCCGACAGTATCAAATGTACGACTGTTCGATCCTTTGCAAATTAACTTTAAATTCGCAACTACGACACAACTCGGGGCGCATAAATTAATTTGTGCGAAAGCATATCGCCTCCATATTGGCCTATTGGTCGGTTCGGTCGGGCTTGTGGCATTTCAGTGTGCTGTTTACACTGCCAGATTGCTGTCACTGACAAGTGGTAATTTAATTTGCACTTAATTTTGGGAACAAATCAATCCCAGACATTGTCAGTGTGACACTGACTCAGTTTAAAGTCTAATCTGCATACAGTCAGTCAGTGGCTTTCTCATTCAAATTATTATTATCTTTATTATTATTGCAATTCGAGACGTTTCATTAGCATCGAAATACAGAATCTGTATTACAGATCGACTTAATGCAGTTTGTATGTAAAGAGAGGCACAGTCAGAAGAGACAGACAACCAAGAGAGGATTGCCATTGGATCACAAAAGGTAATTGAAGGCAATACAAAGGCATAATAAAATAATTAAAGTGCACCCAACGATAGGACAGAGCAGTCGGATTGCAGCACCGCAACTGCACCAACAAAAGCAATGCAGCCTTCGAGTGAGTATTAATTTATAATGATAATTGCCTTTAATATTAATGGCGATACATGCATCTCATTGGATTTAACACAGCAAGCAGTCCAATTCGACATTGGACCAACTTTAGGCAAAGCAGTGCTCCACTGTTCCGAGATGAGCCATAAACAAACTCGATTCACGGTTCGTTTCACACTGACACATGTCTTGCTGGTCGTGCACTCGTTCCATTTGGCCAACACACAGATGCATCCGAATGGATCAAATGGACTGCTGTGGTCTGATTGAAGACTTCTGCCGGCACTATCGCCACTCATTTGCTTCTTGGCGATGACATAGCCGACTTGCATTAGAAATTGGCCGAAGGCCATTCAGTACAAAGCTGTCGGTGTAATCAATTAAACGACACCATTTATGGCCATCGAGCGTTAATAATTGATGACCGCTTGACCCGTTGATCCAACAATTGTGCACCACTTTATCTGTTATCGTGTGGTGTCACTCGGCAAACGACAAAATGGCAGTTGATCAATTATTTAGATGGTCATCGGTGGTGCTAGTGCATCACATGCTCGCCAGTTAATGATTCATGAATCGAACAACACAAAGAGCAGGCGTCTACTTGTGATGCATCCCAACAAAACAATCGAAATTGGTAATGTGGAAAAAGCAAAGGCATATTGATATATGTCGGTTCGAGAATTTGGTACCGACAAACTGATCCATTCATTGTTCCGAGAATAGGAGAAATAGGGTCCAACTAGGTCTTGCATACAAAATCGAGATGGCACAGTGCAAAAGTTCATTAGCTAACTATAGTGGCCAACTGGCCATCGAGTGTTCACTCGTGGAAACAGTTTTTGTATCTAATCCATCCATAAGCAACACACCAGGCTACAATAGACAAAGACAAAGAGCACTTCGGATGGAACTATCCTACACAAAGAACAAATGCATCGCACTTTCTGGCAGCATTCATTGGCACCACAAAGACTTTACAGAGCGACACACGCCAACTTGTAAGTAGCAGCAGTGCAAAGTACCCATTGAGAGGCCATTTTGCTGCACCACAAATGCATCGCTCGAGTAAGAGCAAGCAAGAATTGAGCATTAGAGCGAGTTAATCGGCGCCAAACAAAGTCCAATCGAGCAACTTAATTAGTGCCACAGACCCAACTGGTGTGAACACATTAAATATTACCCAAAAAAGATTAACCCTGGTGGCACGAGCAATGCAAAGGCTAATCGATGCAAACTCGAGTGAGCTAATCGAATTCAGTGCCTCTTGGGCCAAAGTATGCACGGTCTGTATTAATGAGATTATATCGCCTGGTGTGGCCTTATGCGCGCCAATCACTCACATTGCATAGTTCACTTATCCGTCGTTATGCAACAATCTGCACTCTTTATCGATTGCATTATGTCTAATTCGATTTGCATTTGTTCATTAGTGTTTGCGCAACGAACAAAATGTGCTTAATCAACTAGTGCCAGTTCGTTGGCATATTCAACTGTCCGATGCAGTTGTGCCCTAGTTTCATTTTCTCCGAACATTGTCTCAAAAAATTCATGTCAGACAGAGCTCAATGTCACCAATGCGTCATGCACAGAATAACACGAATAACCTCCAAATGGCAAGTCCAGTGACTTCAGTCTGGTAGCTGCTGGCAGTTTGGCATGCCAATAGAGCCAACTTTCTGGCATTTGTCATGCATGCATAAATGTTGCTAATTGCAGCTGCGGTACATCGAAACAAACAAATCCATGACCAGGAAGGAAGTCAATAATTAATTAACTAATTAATCTAATTAACTAATTAAACACCAATGGGGCCACAGTTAGGCGTTAATGGTCTCCAAGGAGTGACTGACAAGCAATCAGCATCGTTGAGAGATAGAAGTTAGAACCATTGACATGACGGCAACGGTAATCCAATTATGAAGTGGCACACTGATCAACTATAGGCACCATCAATGATTGGATTATCGATTGAATTAAGCAAGTCACACTAGACAAAGGTGCTAAGTTCAATCAGTGAGACAGAGTCTTGACGAAAGTGGTCATTGAGAGCAAAACAAACATTTGACAAGTAGGCCATCCAGATGTAATGCAGTGCAGTGAAGTACAGTACCGTTGACCATTGGCCACATAGAATGGACTCGAATGAGCAAACGAGAGTGAGCACCGAAAGCCATTAAAATGCTAATTATAGAATAGAATCGAACTGACAGAGAACAAAACACGAAAATATATTTATCTTTGTTTGTTGGTGTGCAGCAAAGCAAGCAATGGAAACTAAATAATTACTACTAGACAAGACTCGATGCTAGTTCAGAGCTCACTCTATGGCACACTTCGATTCTGCCCATTGGTCACATCCCCACTAGCAACTTGCCAGTGGCAAGTCACTTACTCACTCAGTCACTCAGTCACTCAGTCTGTCTGCCAACTTGGCAATCAGCGCGGTGTGTATCGTCTCGTACAGTGCACTAATTGGATAAACACAGAGGACCAATTTAAATTACAAGCCATTTAAAAGCACTTTGCCCAGACGGGAATTAATTAAGCTAATATCTAAAGTAGCAAATAAAGCTAATTAAAATCAAATAAGTTCACTTTACAGATCGACGATGCAGTGACAAGTGAGATATCACTTTGCAAGCCCAGTGAGTGTGGCACAATTCAGATTGGTCTATAGCAAGGCAATTTTCTCACAAGCGCCTTTCACTCTCTGCCATGTTTACAAACATAATTCAAAGCAAATAACAATTACACGGTCGCATTAATAAATAAACAAAGCAAGGAGCCTTCGCCAAATACTGCCAGAAAGTGAAAGCTCTCAATGGCAATGAGTCACAACACACGCCAAAACAGTCCAGAGCAAAAGGAAACTTTCGAGTGTAACAAATTGCCCAATAAGTATCGATTGGTGCAGTTGGTGTTATAAGTCATAACTGATAATCCTTGAGACCGAGTTGTCGATTGATATATCGCAAGAGGAAGGGAATTAAAGAGAGAAACACTTTGCCAGGCACTGTTACCTTACCGACAAACGGGAACGTAATTTGAAAGCAAACTTAGTGATTGCTTGCAAACATGTTCGTTCATTATTCTTGTTGCTAGCGCGTTCTGTTAGGCTTGGACTCGCATAAAATTGCATTCTTAACAAAAGCAATAAAAAGCGCAACACAAAATAGAAATGAAAAAGTTTAATAGTAAACTATAGATGAGTTTTAAATTTGACTGGGATTTGTTCCGAATAGTCGAGACGTGCGTACCTCATAGTTTGCGGATTTTGACTCGGCAGAGGAAGACAGCGAAGCACTCTCTAACTAATTCGGAATATGTCGAGGAAGTTGTTGCTGTAGTTGTTGTTGAGCAGTTCGATTATTCCGAGCAAGTTCTTGCCCTAGAAGGAGAGATAATAAATTGTCCATTATGCAATATAGCAATAATTGCAAAGAGCAATTGTCATTTGCGCGCTGCCATTAAGTGGCGCTAACAGGAAAGAATAAACAAATTTGCCATTGATTGCAATCCCTAATGGAGAAGCTAATAAAGGCTCCCAATAACGAGGCTCGAAATGAGTGGACATAAATAACACATAAATAACACATAAACAAGACATACCTGTCGGACCAAAGCTGCAAATCGAGTCATGTTGATTGGCTCCAGATGCTTCTTAATTCGGTCAATATTGACGATGTATTTTTCAGCCTAGAAAAGCACTCGGTTGGCATGAGTAATCAATTCAATTAGTGTGCCTTACCTCCTGGAAAAGACGCTGAAACTCGAGATCACGAGTGGCAGAATCGCAGAACTTGTCAATGGTCCACTCGTAGGTGTCAGGATAACTGGAGAGTTTTTCCTGACCAGAGTTGCGAAAATTCTCTGCCACTTTCACGTTAATGAAATTGCTCGAATTTGCCTGAACGACAGTGCCACTGCCACTGCTCTGGTTGTTCAAAGCTTGTTCTGAACCCTGTTGACGCTTACGACGTCTTTCGTCGAGAATCACCAGGGAGTTTACAATAGCGAGATAGGAATTTTTCAATATCTCAAGATTGGAACGGACATCCTCCGCCTGACAAACAAAATCGAATGTACCAATTGGCAATGATTAGCGCTAATTAGGTCTACTCACCATGCATTCTAATCCTCTCATATCAATCGAGTTAACGTAGTCGAGGTAAGCATACTTAATGCGGTAATCTTCTTTGACTCTTCGCTTTTTGCCGCCATCCTCGTTGGCAGTGGTAGTGGAAGAGGAAGAGTCCGAAAGACTCACTTCAGTGGAAAGCAAACAACAAATACAACAAATACACTTGTTAAGGAGAGTTGTCAAAAACTAATGCACTGAGACATACCATCACTACCGTTGCCCTTCTTCTCATTGTTCTTGGGGTCAGTCTTGTGGCCTGTATTGCCCTGGTCTGGGTTGCTGTCCGAGTTTTTGCGCTTGTCCTCATCGTTGTCGTCGTCCCCTTTGCGAATGAAGTCAAGAAAACGCGAAAACATGATCGTGACTCAAATTGTGCTTCTAATGCATACAAAAGTAAAAGGATGTTGTCAGTTCGAAAAGGGATGATTCAAAAGCAAACTTACTGTTAACAAAGAGCGTACCAGCCAGACTTCATTGCTATTGGCCGACCACCAGATTGAGTATTTATGTGCTCGAGACTGTTTGCTTTGAATCTAATCAACTCGCGCTTTCGATTGCTAATTGAATAATAGAACAGCCGAGTTTAGTTGAACGACGTACAATAACTAAAAGTGAACATTGGCTCTGGCTGATCGAATCGAACACGAATCGATAATGATGGGGTGCAATGCATTCCAAGCATAAACGGAATCATTAACCAAGAATGGCGCTAAATGATTACTGAAGCACTGCAAAGCATAATCAATAATGAACTTGATTACATAATCAATAGAGCAATGTTGCCACAACAGCTAGACCAGCAGTGCAGTGTCTACGAATAAATCTGTTTCTCGTAACACCGAATTATTCATTTTATGATAGAAAATTCCCGTACAATAAAAGGGTATGCTTAATTGCTTGCCACAATAAAATTGTCTCTCGGTACAAGCAGCAAATGGCCAAATGAGACATATTGGGCTCATTTTGTTTGTTATTGCGTCAACATTTGCAAATGGCGTAACAAAAGTGACAATTGTCAATTGCACACAATTGCGAATATTTAATTGATGAGAAAAATTAATAAAACGCCTATAAAATTGTCGACTTGAATTATAGCTAGTTTTTACATTGTATACTATTAAGTTCTTATCAATTAATTTCAAAATAATTCGTAACTTTTTAGTAATGACAAAAATAAAATTAAAAGATGCAATTAGATTAAATCAATAGCATCAACTGGCAATGACAGAAGTGGTCGCCACTGAAGTGTACCCGCAAGATGTGCGGCTTATCGAGATTGTAATGCCTTTGGCTCTCGCTTGCAACTTGTCGTGCTGTTCCGGTGTCCAAGAGGCAACTAATCTCTTTAAAGTCGGTTAGCCAGTGTTAACGTTAGTGAAGGAGAAAATAATTGCAAGTGCCAAACAGAATGATGCTGTTTTAAACACAAGTGACCAGAGGCAAATAGAGAAAGCTGCACTATTTATCTAAGGATGTCAATATAAATGGCGATAAGCTTTTAAGTAGAAAGCCGAGATGGGGAAAGCTGGACAGACTCTATTAGGGAGGATGGATTAATCACAACTGCAGTGGGAAAGAGGGCAATCTCCCGACAAGGGCACCATTTATCATTAGAAGCAGAATTAGCTACCATAGTACATACGGTACACCGAGTAAACGGAATCGAACTGAAAAATTCCGATTGTAATGGAAACAGCAGATCGGATTGTTTCCTATTGATTGGTTCGATCAAATTAACGAGAGGATGAGAACGCAACAGAGACAACACACCACATCAAAAGAGCGCCAAATGGAAATGACAATCACAACACAACAGTAATGCACTTACCGATAGGTCATGATCGTCATAGGTGCAAATCGGTTTGCCAAACATGAACATGAACTGTCACGAGTGGCCCTCCAATAAATACGTGACTCTTATGACAGCCGCCCAATTGGTACACTGAGAAAAGTGTTTCGTCTAAGTTCCGTGCCATGAAAAATCCAATATTAGAAGTCTACCAGTTTGGTTTTGTGTGCATTTGTGCTTGAGTGTATCGAGTGGAGATGGTGCTGATTGGCATGATCAATGGGCCCAAGGATGCCAGTCGATTCGGCTTGATTGATTCGGTCTGTTTGACGTGCCTGCATCGGGCCAATCTTGTTTGCCACTGAAGTGGCAATGCACTGATCCGCCGGCATAATTAATGACATCCAATCGAACAGTGACGGATCGATCTCACTGGAGACGGCACACTGAACTACTCGAAGAGATAGCTCATTCAGCAAACTGCCAATTACGGCATGCAAAGATGGTCCCACTGATTACGTTCAAGCAAGTTGCTTTTACATCAAACGTTGCAATTTTTGTATCTTCCTCTATCGATCTACTCAAAGAACTGAACAAGCAACTTTGCACTCATAAAAGTTCTTTTATCGACACTTTAATTGACTTGAGCAATTATGCAAAGTCGATGGTGGTACAATCCAAATTGCAATTAGGTCTTTTTCGGTAGGTGAAATAAGCAACAAGTTTTTTAATAAATCAAAGTAATTATTTCATTTTTTAATACTGAACTCAGTTCATCGATGTCACAATTACAATTGAAAAAATACAATGACAAAATGCAAATAAGATTGTGCTGATTGAGATTGAGCTGCAAAAGGTAAGCAAAATATTTTATCAAATTACTAATATATGACTAGAGTTGTAAAGAGTAAACAAACACTTAATTGGTTGAAATCATAGTCAAAAAAAATTATAACTAGATTTCTAATTATGCTTTTCATGAGGTAATCTTTTGCAGCCAAGAATCAACTGCACGACCATTCTCAGTGTCTAGCGATCTCTCTGAGGCCATAATATACATTGCCACTGCCAAACCAATGGCGGATGCCACGTAAATGTTATGTCGGAAAATGATGCAAGTGACGAGGCAAAGTCCAAAGTAAGTTACGTAACGAGCTGGAGAAGCGTAAGGTGGGAAAATTGGCTTTGGGTTTGGATTCATACAAGCACCCTCTTTAAGCACATGACCTTCAGCACAGTTGATGCACTAGAAGAAAAATTATTAATATCATATCCGTGAGTTTAAAAAGACAGTGCCAATAGACTTTTAATATTCTATATATACAAAAGATAAACATACCGAATCAGGTCCATCGCCATCACATCCATCACAAGCTGAATCGCATTCTGAAATAAAAGAAAAATGGTCAGTTGACAATTCATAAAACAATACATTTTGAAAACTAACGATAACATTGGTATGAGCCCTCAATGTTGATGCAGAAAGAATTCCTAGGACAAGGGCTCGGATGTTCTGGTGCACATTCATCAATATCAAAGCAGCCATATACGTTATCCCAAGAATATCCGCTTTTGCAAACATGGCATCCACGAGATCCGCCAGCAAAGCAACTTTCTGCACACGAGACATCGCACGGAAGACATTGAATTGTGCCATTTTGTTCAAGCATTGTTTGGTTGAGATAGAAAGACTTATCGCATTTGCTACAATCATCGCCTTTGTATCCTTTTTTGCATACACAATGACCATTACCTAGACGAGTACCTGCTCCAGAACATTTGCCGTTATTCGAGCAAATTTGATCAGGGTAACCAATGCATTGTAAACAGTCTTGTCCATAATGACCTTCAGGGCAACAAGTCTTTAAAAGATCAATACAAAGTAGGTTGTAAATGATATTATTATTTGTGCCTGTAGAATCAGAACTTGTCTTCAAGTCATCTGTCTTCCACCAACTAGAAATAAGTTCAAAATTATCCTCGGCCAATGATCTACACTACACAAAATAAATAATAAAAACTTAGTAAACAGTAAAGGCCTTCATTTTATCTTTACTTACGTCATCTCTACCGGCTTTGATGTCAAAACAAAGCTTTTTCCATATTTTTGTGAATTCCACTTGGGTTTTCATTTGGTTCAATTTTTCAACATTAGTCAAAAAATTGTGATCAACTTTAATTTCCTTGCTTACAATTGTAATATTCTTAAGATTCTAAGAATAATAAACAAATGTTTAATTATTACACTTTAATAGCATCTTTTAAATGAGTTATTACCTCATAAATGGAATTGCTTAGTAGTCGACATCGAGTACACTTTCCCAGAACAGATTTACTTGATTTGAATTGTTGCTTAGGAGGAGAATTATCCGTATTGGTTGCATCACCATTGTCGCTGCTTGTAACAACATTATCGCCGAAAACAAAATTTATTACCAGCCCAAAAGAAAGGACGTATAATAAACATTGTGTTCTTCGCAAATAAACGATTGGAGGGAACATTTGAATTAAATTAAATATTCTTAAATTTATTAAATCACAAATCAGGTAAAAGGATAGCAAATATAAATGTTGTAAAATGAAGCAAATAGGTTAATTTGTTTGTATCGATTTGACAGAGAGTTACTTTGAATGAAAGCATCGCGGAATGATCCATTTGAGTCCATTCTGAGCAGACACTTTCAAGAATCGCCGATTCTGCTCAAAAGAGCGCACGTCTTTTGTGGATAGAATTGTTGTGATGAGCTGTATTTGAAAGAGTGCACGTGACATTTGAAATGTAAACACACCAAATGTGCTAACTTGGTATTCTACTGTCATTCCGAATTATCCACATGAATTGAATTATTAACCATGGAACAATCAACTGTCACTAAGAATAAAATCAAAGGAAACAAACCAGCGAGTCGTTCTACAGACAGGCTGAAAACGGTGACACTTTCTGCGGCATACAACATTGCACTACAAGTCTCTCTCCGAGTGGTCACTTTTATCTCAAATGCATTCATATTGAGATATATTTCTAAGGACATTCTTGGTCTGATCAACGTTCGACTTCTACTACTGTACACAACGATCCAATTTATCAGCCGAGAAGCATTTCGAAGAACTTGTGTTCCTAAATCAAAAAACACAGAAGATGAAAGTAAAACAGAGCATCAGGAAAACATTGAATGGAAAGAAATTGCGAATGTTACCTCTTTGTCGGTGCCAATTTCAACTGTAATTGGATTGTTCTTTTCTATTATTTGGTACAAATGCATGGAACTACCCGAAGAGAGGCTTGTTTCTCACTACTGGTACGGAATTGCTTCAATTTATGTATCTGTGATAATCGAGCTGCTAGCAGAATCTTGCTTCATTTATGGTCAACGAAATGACTTCATCCGCCTAAAAGTTGTCATCGAGGGAATCTTTCAATTAGTCCGTTGTCTACTGATTGCGTCAAGTGTTTACATATCTCCAAACAATGCAATTCTTGGGTTTTCACTGGCACAATTAATTGCTTCGACAATCTATTCACTTTGCTATTATTATTACTTCGTTGGAATCGGAGGCCAGTCATTGTCAAAATTCATGCCTTCCTTCCAAAAGAAGCCATTCCTGAATGCTGCCCTTTTGAAAACGTCTATTAGTTTTTTCGTGAATACTGTGCTCAAGCAATTTCTCACTGAAGGCGAACGTTATGTGATGACCGTGTTTGCAGTGATC
Organism: Rhizoglyphus robini; assembly: GCA_023373905.1. Taxonomy (NCBI): domain Eukaryota; kingdom Metazoa; phylum Arthropoda; class Arachnida; order Sarcoptiformes; family Acaridae; genus Rhizoglyphus; species Rhizoglyphus robini. Next base: position 2,963,605 of record JAKIJQ010000012.1, on the reverse strand, counting down.
GGTCTGGCTGAACAAGGCGTCTACGATGCGATCAACAACTTGGGCTCCCTTCCAGCAAGATTGATTTTTCAACAAATCGAGGAAAGTTCCTATCACTTGTTTTCAAGCATTGTCAAACGTGAATTAGCAATAGAAAAGCAAAAAGAACAAATTACCGAGTCATTGAACATTTGCGCTAACTTGGTTAGATTCATGTTTCTTTTAGGCCTTATTCTGTTTACTTATGGCTACAACTGTGCCCAATTAGCCCTTTTCATCTACGGAGGTCGCAATCTAATCTCGGGCGAGTATGGAATCTTGGCAGTGCGTCTCCTTCAATGGCACTGTTTTTATATTCTCTTCATTGCACTTAATGGCATTCTCGAATCTTATTCTTTTGCTGCAATGAGCGTACAGAAGATTAATAGATTCAATTACACTATGCTTAAAATTTCCGTTTGCTTTTTGCTTGTGTCCCTAAAGACAACTTCGTGGTTTGGAAGTGCCGGTTTCATCATGGCCAACTGTTTGAACATGCTTCTTCGCATTATCATTAGCGTTCGATTTATCGGTCAGGTCAACCCCCAATCCTCAACATTAACGTTCATCCACAAATGCTCTCCAGACTTAATTACCACATTATCATTTGTTGCTGTATTCGGTTTTGTTTCCTTAGCGCGTAAATTGCTTCTTGAAGAACATTTGACTGTAGAGTCATCTTCGATTTGGTTTGCTTCAAGTTTATTTGTTGCCTTGACTGGCCTTACCCTCCTAGTCCATATGGTCCTCATTTATTATCGCCAAAGGGACTTGGTCTATTTTGTCAGAACCAAACTTTTGTCAAAGAGAGATGAACCAAAATCCAAGGCTTCCTAAATAGTCAGATTTGAACAGATTAATAAATGTGACATATATTTTTCATTGACTATGCACTAATGACTTTGTGTGACACTCCGACTAGAGGAAATGTCACCAAGACGGCATTAGGTTACCGCCACTGAGTCTCGCATCATCGCCATCAATCATCACACGTCAGCACACACATGTCTTTCTCATTAGGTCGATCCGACGATCGAACATTGCTCCACTCGCTTCCAAGAGGCTCTTGTGCTTGATTAGTCGTTCGATTGAGATCATAACGTATATGCGAGTCTAACCACCAACTTGCAATCGAAATTTTTAGAAATCATTTGAGCTTTTCAATCAGCAAGATGCAACTATCGAAGAAGACCAAAATCATTCATCAAAATAGCAACAAATTCCGAGTGAAACCTCCTGAAATACAACACAAACAACGACATAGGGCCATTGCCAATGCTCGGGAACGTGATCGCACCGAGTCGGTAAATTATGCATTCACCGTATTGCGAAGTTTGCTTCCAACCAATCCTCCAAATCGTAAATTGTCAAAAATTGAAATTCTTCGTTTGGCCACCTCGTACATTCAACACTTGGACAATGTGCGCACGGCCATGTAATTTTTACCTTGCCGATTTGATGTATTGTTGCAATAATGCACTTTTCTTTAGATTTCAAGGAGATTCACATGAAGATATTTGTGCAAGAGTTAGAAAGCAAGCCAAAGGGATTGAGACAGCTCACACGGCAAATCAAGGCAGTAAAGTGTTCTGCACATTTTGTGTGACAACGACCAAATTGAAGATTATTACTGAACCCTTGCCAGCGGTATAGCAACAATGATGATTTGCATCTATTAATGTTGTTTGTTTAGATTGAATTGATCGATATAAGACCAAATGAACTGGAATGGAACACTCAAATGGACACTTTCGATAACTGTGAAAATATAATTGTAGAAAGTTCAAAAATGGCTGACAATCAGATCTATACAGTGGACAATCTGGTGGAAAGTCAAGATGTGATCTATACTGAACTCAACAAAATGTCCATCGATCTCACCCAAGACGCCGATACAATGGACACATTCGAAGTTAACACATCAGACCATCTCTACTGGAACACTGGAGAGATGTTTGATCTAAATCATTGGAATTGTAATTTTTTGGAGTAAACATATTCGAATTTTATTACATCAAATTGTATTAACCAGAAGTGGAGTCAGATTTAAGACTATAAAGACCATTGGCATATTCTAACTTGCATTCGGCGACTTTACGATCTAAAAATTGCCTCAATTCATGCATTGTTAGACTTTCAATTTCAGCGGATTGCATGTTGAACATTTTAAGCATGGAAAATATTCGATCTAATGTAAGCGAATGAAGATTTTTGAGCATGTTATCAATGAAGTTCCAGAAAACCTGTAATCGGTTATCATCTTCGCTATGACGTCGATTATCTTCTTCAGTAATTTCAGCATCCAAGTGGTCAAACTCTTGTGAGGCAGTCAGGCTTTGTTGGTTGCTATTAGCAGAACTATTGCGGGCCTCTTCGTCAAGCAAAAATGTGTCAGGAGATACCTCTACCAAAAGTCCCAAGTTTTGCCAGTAGCCAATATGCCGACGAATTACAGATGGTGAAACGCTCAACTGTTCTCCGAGTTCAGAAATTCGCCAAATTTTACGTTTTTGGAATTGATATATAATCGCGGCCTGGATGGGACGTACAGAGAATTCGACAGTATTTTTTCCATTGTTTAGTTCAAGTTCAAGTTTAACCATTCCAAGTTGATGAATCCAGTTGAGTGTTCGATTTGCTTTTATTGTTTCGAAAGATTTTGTATAGGCCTCGAATGCTTGATCTATTTCGTCAGGCAGTTTAAGTACCTTCAAATCATCTAGCGCTTGTGTAAGTCCAAAATTTTCTGGCCAAAATTGTTGCGATAATATCATACCGTTGGTTTCAAAATCATTTTCTATAGCATTCTCAATTTCACCTGAATTAATTCTATGATTGACGCGTTCGGAATCTTTAATGTCCTTAAGCATGACTTCGCAAGTGTGCAATTCAGATTCGCCAAATCTTAAAGACAAAAGTTCTAAGTTTCTATGTTCAATTTCAAGATTGACTTCATGAGTCATCAACAAACGCTGGGATAGCAAACGTTGGTATTCTTGAACGAACAAATCCTTACTATCAAAAATGTTTACCAACATAGAAATAATGTCTGCATTAACTATTGTCTTGTTCAGTTTAGAAACACCAATGGGTTGAGGTGCCCATGTTTTCCATGTTTCTAACACTTGTTCATCATCATCTTTAGTTTCTTTGTTGCCTGTTGCATCGGGTGTCTCCCCCAAATCTATCAAATTTTCATTAGTCAAAGAGGTGATGATGCAACGAACCGTGTCCTCTCTTGATTTTAGGTAATTTCTCACTGGATCGCAAACAATTTGGAGTATGATACCCTGTGGATCAAGTAGCTTTAATGCTTTGATGGCAGTGATATATGCTTCAATTATATCACTAGTCGATACACCTGGATGCAAAAGACGACACTCAAATGAAGTTTTAAGAGTGTGAATAAATTGTTTCCTATAAAAAGGATCAATTTTGATACATTCATGAAGATCAAGCAAAACAGCTTCAGAGTAAGGAAAATCGATGATGATTTCGAACAACTGTTTCATTCGGCAATAAATGTAGGTGTTGATGATAAAATTGCGAATGTTTGCTGAACTTAATGAATGAACTTTGGATAATACTTTCATGTAACTCATGTTGTTGTCGTGAATCAAACTATTTTGTGGGTAACTTTCTGATTCTCTGTTGGATTTATTACTTATTATCACATCCGTCATATCTTGCTCACTAAGTCCATCCGTTAATAAATAAACCATCTTGATCCAATCAATGAGATTATTTTCGAACCAATTAAGTGTTAAATCTAAACAACTAATATCGAAATTATTTCCTAAAAACAAAAATAAATCAACAGAGAACAAAATTATAAAAATAACGAACCTTCACATAAATGGTAGATGTGCTTTTCAATAGAGGTAAAAATAACCGAACGAATGACATCTTCACAAAGACGATCAAAAATGCCCAATTCTCGTAGAATATTTCGAAAAATATAAAAGCCCTTACAAACACTAAAGCAGTAGCATTGCAATTTTGAGTTGTCATTATCATCAGAGTTGAAGCCACAGTCCAAGCATTGAAATAGCTCATTTTTTGACAAAGTTTTTTCACTTGAATGATTATTTTTGTAATTCTGATTGAAAAAATCAAACACTTTGAAAGAAAAGGAAAACGTGTTTAGCAGAAAATTTGAAAAAGTCAAAGGCATGTCTGCAATAAGCGAAGTATATAAAATTCCTTGTAATTGCTCGACAAAAGCGCGTTTGCGTACTTCTGCATTAGGACCATCTTCAAGTTTAGAAACAAATAATAAATCAATTAAAGGGTTTGAAAGCCATTTTAGAACAACAGAGCTTAGATAATCTATGGCAGAGAATATGACGCGATGATGAGAATTGACATTGGTTTTGCTTGGTTGAGCTTTTTCGGAAAAATTTGACCAAAACTTATTAAAAACGCGACCCAAATAATCACGATAGTTCTCAATATAAAGTTCTTGCATAAAACAGTATAACTCAGGGTCGTGCTTCAAATCATTTACTATAGTCCGGCATTGATCCCAGAAATCCAAAGGAAGATTTTCCATAAAATCCTTAGAGAAAATAAAAATTAATAAAACTCACAATTAACAAATTACAAACAAACCTTTGAAGAATTGTGGAATAAATTGCTAATCACAAATTCAAATTGAGAAGCCATTTTGAGATTCAATAGATCAAATCAAATCTCTAATTTTTAAAATCCTATAAAAATTAGCGGCATTTCCGAACAAGCAAAACAACTGAACAGCTCATTCTATTTTAACAGTATTATTTATACTGTATAAAAACATTTTTCCAATTTGGGTCAAAATAGATAATTTGACAAGTGAAAATTTTACTGTGAAATCGTGAAACGCCATCGACGATACAATAAAAATAATCCTTTGCAACCAATTCCAATATTTAAAAATTACAAATTCAAACGATATTTACTTTGGCAATAGATTCAACAATCAGAATTTTCTATTACGTCATATGCGAATTAAATAAAGCCAAGGATCAAAACAAACTTGGACATTTTCCTAACTATCTCTCTGAGACGAAATAATCTTTTATCAATGCAACCTGTTACTGAAGAACATATCTGTAAAGAGACCAATCTGAATCCATGGCCAGAAACAGATGGTCTTGTGATGGATGATGCTCTAAATTCTTTCGACGACAACTTTATCAAACCAAATGAGTGCAACCAAATTAATCAAAATGGACTGCAATTACCTGACTCGGAACATTATCTATCTGTTCTTGGTTTGTACAATCAATTTAATCTCTATTTTAAATCTGTTTGTTTCAATCATTTAGAGAAAAAACTTTGCCGAATTCAAAAACAATCAACAAACAAGGAGGGAGCTAATAAAGCGACTGCTAAAGAAATTTTAAAATCACTGACTGTAAAACGTGATGCTATTTTTCAACAAGAATTTGTAGGTTCCACCTGTGAGGAATTGGAAGAAGCTACGGATTCAAACAAACTGAATTCAATATCATCATTAATTACGAATACGGCTCTTTACAATACTCTTGAAAAGAAAATGTTTCCTCAATCTCATGCAATAGATTCAGAAGAGTTGAAGAAATTAATCGAAGCTGATCTATTGAATACGATTCGTAATTTAGAACAAGATGATAATAAAACTGATTGTACCAACTCAGCTAATCAACTAAATTGATTGGTTGACAATTTTCAAATTGGCAATGATTCTATTGTCGCATCCGTAATGCATAACTGGTTAGTACTATGTACATATATGTATTATATATAAAGTAACTGTTATTATTGGATCGGTTTAATTATTATAAATAGTACAATTGTTTCGTTGACAAAGTGAGTTTTTTTTATAATCGACAATAAACTATGCTTTTATTAATTTTTATTAACAATCCATGAAATTTGTAATTTTAGGTAAAGCCATATATATAAGTTATATATATAACACTTCGAAGTGCTTCGGAGTGATAGATATTGTAATATATTAAGCATTCTGTTTTTCTCAATTCTTTCATGCAATTAAATTCGTTCATATTTTTCGATTACCTTTAGATATTTTTAACAGTTAAAATTTAACTCAAAATTCACTCCGTCAGTTCATTCAAGTATATCACAAAACAATAAAATTTTCTCTATGTCACCATCATTAAATTATTTATTTACGAATATCTGGTCTGACAGGCAGAGTCTGGCAGACTACCATTTGAATTTACGATTCAAATTGAATTCAATAATGTCAACAAAAGCGTCACGTACTAAATGAACAGTCCACCAATGCTTTTCACGTGAGTGCAGTGCAGTTGCTGGCAGAAGCAGAGCTCACAGAGGTTCCATCGCGGGAAACGGCGCGGCGCATACAGATATGACGTTACTCTACTGCTGGAAGGTACGGCACCGCTAATAAGCTATGAGCGGCCAGTTGTTGGTGGACGAATGTGTTTTTGCTAGACAAAACTCAACAAAACCGGTATTATACTTCCCAAAATATATATTTTCGGTAAATAAACGATCCAGACCCACAATTAGTATGTCCCAATACCAAAATATCCCAAATTCAGTCCAAAAAATCGGGCCCACGATTAAAGGAAAATTATTTCGGCCTCACTGAACTTTGCATACTGATGGCCTAGTGGTCAAGGCGTTTGCTTTGCAAGCGTAAAGTCCAGGTTCGACTCCCGGTGACGGAAGATTTTTTCGGTTTATTTTAAATTTCTTTTAGACTAGAAATGATCACAACTACTTCAAATTAAGTTAAAAACATCAAATTATTCAAATTAGTTTAGTTTTGGTGACTTTTATTCGAATTGAATCTTACCTTTGAAGTACTTACAAATTGAGTCATAAATGTGAAAATAATAATGAATTGCATTGGAAAACATTCCAAAATTGCTTAAATATCAATTATATAAGTGTTTCAACTCAAAAAACCTCAAAGTAATTCAAAAAAATATTCCGTAACCGGGAATCGAACCTAGGACATTACGCTTGTAAAGCAAACGCCTTGACCACTAGGCCACCAGTATGCAAAGTTCAGTGAGGCCGAAATAATTTCCCTTTAATCGTGGGCCCGATTTTTTGGACTGGATTTGGGATATTTTGGTATTGGAACATACTAATTGTGGGTCTGGATCGTTTATTTACCGAAAATATATATTTTCCGTAAACTGGCAGCAATTCGTCTAACTTTGATCGAGGTTTTGTTTACGTTTTGTGTGGCAACTGCGCAACCGCAGATTGCTAAAAAGAGTTACCAACACGCGAAAACACACGAACGTGGTATGTCTACTCTCACTTTAGAGTAACGTTTGAGGATAGTGCACCACGCGATGACGCGATGCACGTTTCGAGCGACGCGTTGGAACCTCTGTGAGCTCTGGGCAGAAGCTTCCTTTCCTTTTCCTTGCACGCTTGTCCTGTACTAAGCGTTTTCTCCATCAATTGTGTCCATTTTGGTCAATTTGTTTGATATTCCAAAGGTACTTCTTGATTTTGACTCTTCTTGACTACTTCATTAATTCAACTTTGCCTGTATTCTTTCACTTTTATGTCCCATTCATCACCAACATCGTTTTATTTGAAAATGCTCAGCTATAATGCCCAAGGAAATCAAGGAAATTAAAGATTTTCTTCTTACCGCACGTCGGAAGGACGCTAAGTCGGTTAAGATAAAGAAGAATAAGGACAACGTTACCAAATTCAAGGTCCGATGCAGCCGATATCTCTACACCCTCGTCATTAACGATCGTGAAAAGGCCGAAAAGCTGAAACAATCCCTTCCACCGGGTCTGCAAGTTAAAGAAATCTAAATGACCTCATGGACATTTTTATTGTAAACTGTTTATAATAAACTATTCTAAAATTTCTTCACGTTATTCCCGTTTTTTTCAATTATTTTTATCTAATTGTGTTTGTTCTGCAATAACTAATTTATCATGTCTCACCGCAACGTAATTGATATCTCACCTTCCTTGAAAAATCGTCAAATTTGGGCTAGTTCTGTCATCCTCATACCATATGGTCAACATCATGTTCCGAAATACAATCAGTGGATGCAAAACAAGGAGCTTCAGTACTTGACTGGTTCTGAGCCCTTAACACTCGAAGAAGAATTCAAAATGTATCAATCTTGGACCGAAGATACAAACAAGTGCACTTTCATCGTTTTGGATCGTACAAAGTACGAATCGTTGCCTCACTTAGGTGATGAACAACGTGAGACTGAAGCAATGGTCGGCGATGTCAACTTTTATGTACTGGACAAAGCTGAAGCTTTGGCCGAAATTGAAATTATGATTGCTGAGGTGTCTGCTCGTGGACGTGGTTTCGGTCGTGAAGCAGCACTGATTATGATGAAATTTGGTCATGAGGTGGCTAGCATAGTCAAGTTTGAAGCTAAAATCAAAATGTGCAACCAAAAGTCTCAGAAATTATTTGCCGATTACTTTGGCTTTCGTGAATGTTCACGTTCATTGGTATTTGAAGAAATTACTTTTGAAAGTGATTTATCCGAGGATAGTCAACTGAAGCGACTGTTTAGCAATGTCCAGGTTGAATATAAACTTATAGAAAAATAACTGCATGTTTTTATAATAATAAAGACTTGTGTTTATTATTACAATAAATACATTTTGTAATATAAAATTGGTAAAACTTACTCGTCCCAAATAAACATTTCAGTTGTAAACAATAAAACTATCACATTAGTTACTAATCATTCTATTTCATTTCGGAAATTAGGATCATTTTTCGGATTCAAAAAAGGGTCGTTTTCGGCTGATTGTCGGCCAAATTTAAGGAAAAAGTGAACCAAAACAAACAATAACAAAAATCCAATCAAGCCATAAATTATCAATCTCTTATAAACACCGATGCCTGACAGAGAAGACTGATTTCTCATATACGAAGAACGGGATCTGTAACAATTAAAAAGAAGTTAACAACTAAATTAAATGTAAATAGAAACGAACCTAAACCAACGAGATAAAAACTCGATTGGAGATTTAGTTCTATATTTATCTTCCACAATGTCGTTGGCCAAAAGTGAACGTCTTGATTCACTATCAAATTTAGATCTCATCGATGAAGTTGAGCCAAAACTGAGATCGCTATTCGTAGAAATAAAACTGGTCACATTGCTCACTGAAATTGGAGATGACATTGAATAGTTTGTTTTGCTGTGCAAATTATTATGCACGAGTTTAGGGGCAAAATTGGAATTGTTGTTAGTGGTTGAGGTCATATTGATCTTGGTTGAATCATCCAAGAGAGTCGTTCCATTCTGACTGTTACTACTCGAAGGCAAAATGCCGTTGGTAGTCGAATGATCTGTTGCTTGTACTTTGGAATCCATTAAACCAAGACCAATTCCTTCTCTGGCCCATGGATACTCCGAAAGTGCTTTCTCAAGTTGAGAGCCGACAGGAGATTTAGTTGAACCAGGAACAAATGAGAAAATAGGTATTGTACAAATTGGACAAACATAGCCAGCTGGAGCTGTATTTGGTGGCAATTGGCTGGCATAATTGTTGAGACATTCCAGGTGAAGGACATCTAAATATAAATGAGTTACCAATAAAACTAATAATCAAATTAATGCTTACGATAACAACAAAGACGAACACAAGGTGCGTATGTGAGTCCGGTTTTACATAGAAAACAATTTGAATCGAAAACACTATTCTCGAGCCATTGTAGATATGGACCAACTACACACTACAGAACAAATAATAATTCAAAACTGAAAAATTGAAATCGAGCAATTTAGTACCTTTTGGTGGCCATCTATGGTCATGCAGTATTCACAAACATTCACTTTGTGTTCAAAACAAAACTGGTTGGTGAGCTTCTTTCTGGAACATTTGCACAAGCCCATTTTGTTTGTGAACTAGCAGATATGACTGCCACTGGTGCAAAATCCAATGTATGGGCAGTAGAGTATGTTGTCAAATCAAAAGAATCACTCAAGATATCTTGTGTATATATCGATGGATCGATGAGTAAAATATAAAGTGGACAAGTGCCAAACTGCCAACGGCAACTTCGATTACGTTGCTTTTCGTGGCACTCTGTCACGTTCACTAGTGCCGCCTGTCGCTTAGTTGTGACAAGTGCAAGTTTTGCCGAAAAGGCGGAGTTTAGCCTAGGCAATTGTTTGGGTGAGTAAAACACGAGGACGAGTAGTTTGCATTGTTTTGGCCACAGTTAACATTTGGCATTGTTTTCGTTTGCATAGGTTCTGCAAAAATGTCTCTGGTGGGGTATGAGTACAGTGATGATGAAGATGGTCAAGTTTCTTCTGAAAATGAACTTCTTCCGAAGGATATCACCAATGGCAATAAGGCTACATCTTCCGCTAATATTATCTCAGACATAAAAACAAATGTGTCAAATGATCTTCCGAAAGGATCAACTGTATTACTCAAGCAATTGCCTCCAAGCGTTTCTTCCAATTTAAGCAAAGATGTTGTAAAGAAAACGTCAAGTGGTAGAATCCAAATCACAGTGCCGTCTCTTTCCATTTTAAACCAAGTAGACAGCGATGACGATTCTGACGAGGAAGAGAGACAAAGAAAAAGACTCAAGAAATCTGACCATGGATGTCGGTTAATTTCGATATTGCCTCGACCTAAAAACGCAATAAACTCCAAACCCAGTACAATCACTTCATTAAATGTTCCATCAACTTCATCACTTACATCTTTAGTTCCTAACTCTGTTACAAACCGAACTAAATCGTCGGCATCTTCTAAAGTCAAATCACCAAGCACAAATGTCGTAAAAAATGACAACACACATATTGATAAAAGACCATCTACTTCATCAAGCTTTTTCTTTACTAATGATGGCGATGATGACGATGATGAAGATGAAGATGGTGTAAAGATTCCCTTTGCAGATCAACTCATGAAAGAACCTTTTATTTATCCTTCATCTTCACAAGCAAGCGTTGTGGATAGTAATGCACCAATCTATGGTCCTGCAAAGCCCGAACCAACCAACGCAATCGTAGGCGATAGTCTTTACAGTCCAGAGGAACAAATGGCTATTGACCCTAATCAGGATATAACTTACAAAAAATTCATTGCTTCTAAGTTTGGCGAAGATCCTGCTGAGAGCATTAAGTTTGTTGACTTTGACATGTCCAAACATTTGTCGCAGAATCAAGATTGGCTCAAAAATATTACTGTTGAGCAGAGTGTTCAAGAAGAGGAGATAGATGGCCCTACACCAAATTCAACCGCTCGCCGTAAGAATCAGATCACTTTCCTTGCATACCAAGCAAAGAAGCGAGAAGTCGATCTCAAGAATCAATGGGCTCAGAACAAACAGACCAAAAACCAAACCAGAGCAAAATATGGGTTCTAACAGTGTTGTTTAAAGGTTGGACTTTTTACCATTTCTAAGAAAAATGTCATTTAAATTGTATATTTGTTTAATAACAAAAAGCAGTTGATTAACTTAGGTTTTTATTTTTGTCTGAATGACTATTTACACGAGCATATATGCTATAGTTAAAAACGATTAAATTAGTGGGTTGTGTTGATCGAAATAGTGATTGTGCAATTTGATTGGCGATACAATCTGACTCGATAATAGTTCGACTAAATCGAGACGACTTTGCTGAATTGCCATGCATGCTATTTACAGGTGACAGTGCAACTCGTCTCGGGCTATGCCTAGCGCATTCAACTTGCCGGCAATATTGATTTATTGGTGCCGAACATCTCCTGAGAGGCGTATGTGATGTAGAGGAATCCATCCTCATCTTTATTCTCCTTGTAGATCTCTGCCATCGATTTGGTCATCGAGGCCAGTGTTCTGCTATTGATGATCATGTAGAAAGCCTGTGTTTGGGCTATGCGCATTCGGTTTCTGTTGATAATCGGGTTAGTCACAACTAACATGTACTCGAGCCCACTTACCTGATTACTGCCACGAATTTGGCCATTTGTAACTCTTGGGGAACCAAAAACTTTGTTTTATCCAAAAGTGGCAAAGACTTTTCTTTGCCATACCTTTCCACAATGACCTGTCAATTATAATAATTAATTAGTCAAACCATTAAGACAAAAAACCAGTCTTACCGGAACTTTATTGGGAAATCGAAGACGAATGCCTATTACCTCCTCCTTGCGAGATGCTTCAAAAAGTGCAAAATGTGATAATGAAACATGATCATAGTTGGTCAGTCTTACCAAATGTTTTGCGTTGCTTGAATGGTTTCTCGCTTCCGTTGTCGTCGTTTCGGAGGAACATGCTTACAGACATTGAGGAAAGGCAATTTGCCAGTGATCAAAGAGACGTTTTGGTGCAAAGATTGATTGGTCGATCGATTGGCACAGTGGCAGAAGTAGTGCACTAAGACAGCTCAACAACTGTCTGGCCAGGAACCAGTGTGGATGAAGTAAACATGCGAAATGAGTCGATTGGTCGATGCGAAGCCGAACAAATAGATGCTCCACTGCCTCTACCTCGGACTTAGCATCGTTTATCGCTGTTGACTCGAGTACATAAACTATCAGTGCTGTGGTCGAGTCGAACAGGCCACAGACCTGACGACAATTGCCAATTGCCCACACAAACACAATAGCAATGACTGATGGTTGCATTGTGTGCCTTGCTGATAACTTATCTCCCCTTGCCATCGTGTAGATCGAATTCACCGATTAAGTGAGTCACTAGTGGACCGTCAGTGGCCATTGCCGAGTGCATCTGACTCATTCGGCTCCAGTGGCCATCATTGCAATCGATTGAACAGATCTGTCCATTATCTTTGGGCAAAGTTCTCCGCCATTGGTCCCATTGACAGTTAGCCCAAATGTGGCCAAACAGAGAAGGCGCGAGGTTTGTGGCGCTAAGTGGAATGTGGCCAGTGCGCATGGATGGATTGTTGCTGGAACGTTACTCACCGGATTTGAGTTGTAAATAAACAGTAATTGGTTAGTTGAGAAAACATGAAGAGAACTTTTGAAAGACTAATTTCGGTGCATTTGCTAGAGAAGAGAGATGAAGATTTAGATGAACTGGGCCACTTTGTGTGGCACTGGACCTATCCAACCATTGAAGGTTCAGTCAGGAGTTTCATCGAGAAACGACTTTATTCTCGAACGTTTCACTCGGTTTTGCCCAGTGACCTCACTCAAGGTATCGATTCGAGCTAGTTCTTTGTTCATGTTCGTAACCTTTGATCGATTGCAGACAATTTCGACTACTATCGAGTGAACTCTCGATGGGTTTACATGCATAGTGGCGCCGGTCGGCATATCTTTATCTTGTTAACTACCGACTTCTGTCCTCACACCTACCAGAGGCTCTTAAAAACATTCTGGGAAATGTTTCAAAAGCCATTGGCTATAAATCAATTGCTGCACTACTACCTCACATTGCTGATCAAAGGTCACATCGAAGTAAACGAATTGAATGATTTTCGGTTTAGCCTTTCCTCGAACGACACTCGCGATGCATTGGGCACTAGTCGTAGCAACATAAAGGCGATAATAAAGCTTTTCCATCTGGACGTGATATTGATTTACACGGCGCTGCTGCTCAAGCGCAAGATTGCCATTTATCACCACAGCAAGTCCACTCTATTGGACTTTATGTCTGCATTGCCGGCTTTCGTCTCCCATAGGAATGAATGTTCAAGCGAAATGCTTTTCCCCAATGTTGATCTTCATTCGGAAGAACAGATCGACTGGTTAAAAGGTAAATATTAAATTACATGCTAGAATGCAATAATAAACGAATAGCCATTGCAGAGAGAAATCACTACATTGCCACATTTCATGATTCAAAAATTGAGGAACGAGAAGACTTATACGACATCTATGTCAACTTGGCGGCAGTAGAAATCACAATATCACATAAATCCCGGGAGGTGTTCTCCATGACCAAAACTCACAAAGAAGTGGCGATCGCTTTAGTGAGAGTGGCAGAAAACGAATCTAGTACCAATGAAGACGTTATCAACGAGATTACAAAGAAAACGACCGATCTTCGAAATTCGTTATATCTTATTGCCAAAGCCGAAAATGACTCACCACAGTCACAACACGAAGGAATGCAACGAATCAGCAAGGTAAAATTAAAACGAAAACTTTTGTCATCCAATTTGGAATCATTTTATTGGAATTTGGCTCTGGCTGAAGGAATTGCAGACATTGGGAATTGAGGATTTATTGTCAGTAAGTTAGTCTCGATTCTCGATTCGTAGCACCCGAATACGATGTTGCTTTACAAAAAGAACACAAGCCGAATTATCCATTCCAGAATATTTTGAGCTTGAAAAGACTGACACCACCTGTCCTCTCATGAAGAACCATATGCCTTGTTGAAAAAATTCGTGTGCTCGTAGTATATAATCAAGAGAATTGCGACCACAAAAGGCATTGATAGCTTCTTGGTTAAAGATATATGCCGTACCGCGTTTAAAGTTATGCGAGTAACCTCTAGTCCAATGGGTGAATACTTGCTGGTCTTCGGTGGTACCCTCCAACTCATAAAGTTGAGCTGGATCATTCCACCTATGTTGTAAATATAAGTGACGTTGCTGAATCTATAGAATCTAATCTATGAATTCAACTTACATTATCTCCCATGCTTCTGGAGTTGCTTGGGGATTCTGCAGTGGACAAGGAATAGACAGAAGTTGGTCAATGGTGTGGACAGTTTTTGGAATACCGCCGTGCGAACAGAAAATGCGCTGGTCTAGAATGGCAGCCACTGGCATGTGATCGAAGCAATCGTTGAATACTTCCCACAACTCCTCCGTTAATCGCTCCGTACATTCGTAGTGGAATGTGAAAGACACTTGAATGTCTCGAACTTCATGGTTGCCTCGGAGCAAATGAAAATGGTTCGGAGCCAATACTTTGAGGCAGAAAAGAAGAATGCACACTTCAATGCCCCAATTGCCTCGGTCGACATAGTCTCCAAGAAAAAGATATCTGGCACTGTTTAGGAATGGTGAACAACTCCAAAAATTATGAAAATAATTTAGTAAATCTTTAAGATTTCCGTGCAAATCACCAAAGACATAACATGGCGACTTTACCTAAATACATAAGAAATGCTCATCAAATGAAGTTTTCCCATTTACTGTCCATACCTCGATTATTCTTCTTTCAGCAATAAAAATTTTCTTCGCAGCACAAACAATTGATTGGACCGATTGACACATCTCCTCCTTGTTTGAATAAAACCACCACTGTGCATTATTCACATCGATGTTCGGTTGTGGTTCAATAAATTTCCGTTTAAATAGATTTGATCCAAAAAGAAGCAATCTAATTCTAATGTTGTCTGCAAGAAGAAGGCTCTCAGTTTCGGGAATGTCCACATTGAATCCACTTTGTCGCAATTCTCGTGTTGGGTACATATCGGTAATCTTTGCTGTGGCTGACAAGTTAATAATGGTATCAGAAAATAAAAACTTGCACTTTGCGCACATGTGACAAGTCCTGTTGGGGTGAATACAGAGAAAGAGGATAGTTAATTTCAAATGATACTTGTATCAATATTATTTTCTCACTTGTAATATTCTTCTTTGTCACAAAACGAATATTTGATTGATCGTTTTTGAACTCGGTTGTAGTCAAATTTGGATCCAATTTGATTGATATCGAAAGACAAGTGAAACACAATCTTGAGCACATCGTCAATCTCAGAATCGAAGTCAGCACGCAATTTGTCTACCAAACCTTGTTGCAATGCAACTCGTGTTTGTTCAATTGTCAGTGAAATCTGTCCTGTGGAGTCTATCTGACCAAACTGTTCCAATAGACTGTTGGCACATTTCAAACGGTTTTCGACTTTGTCCAACGGTTCGGGCAAAGCGTTTTCACCCAACTCAGTAGCATAATCATTCAATAGAGTCAACAACTCATCTGAGTTGAGATGACTATCTTGGTCGAGATCATAGTATCGAAATAGATACGAAAATCGTTTTTCAGAGATCCAAGACGTAAGTTGGTTTGCTTGACCCTTTAAAATTACAATCGTGTAATCATCCATTAGGCAAAGACCAAAGATTAGATCCGTAAAGGTCAATACTTGTCTGTCATTTACTCTGAATGCATTGAACATTATACAAATTTTCTTAAGCGTTAATTCGGTTGAAGAGAAAAGCTTGAAGCAAAATTGATGAAATGCCCCAAAAGACATCGTCTCAGAAGGATAACAGTGAATTATGAACTCGTTCAATATAAATCGCATTTCGCGTTCTTCAAATCCTAGTTCTTTGAATAAAGAGGCTTCCATTGATTTCTCCTCAAAAAAGGCTTGTTCATTGCTAATTTCTCGAAATTTCGCATCATTGTTTGAACCTGAAGTAAACGATTTAAGCAAGTGAAAACACTCATCGCCCCACAGGCAGACATTTGGTTCTGAATCTGACTTTGCTTTCATTAATTCGGTGATCTGTTCCAAATTGAGCCACAAAGTAGTGTTACTATCCTCACAGCAATTCTGATGAGCCTTGAAATGATCAATCAAAACGACCGAAATATATCTCGTCACGTACTTCTTGGTCTTTGGCTGTTCGATTCGAAAAATCTCCACTAGCTGTTTACGATTATCTCCCACTGTAATTATCGCTCATAAATTAGAATTCAATAAAAACTAAACAATTCAAACAAACCTTGCGGGTTAACTTTAATTTTCTTGAGCAACGCTCGTACAACTTTACTGAATTCCACATTACTTTGTTCAATCAAAGCAAATGGCAAAAAGTAGAACTTGTTTTCTTGGTTCTGTACAGCAATGCGTCTGTGTTTCTTGCAGATGACAGCCACACAATAACAATCGGAAAGAATCTTGAAATTGGACGATCCAGCGTAAAGTCTTTTGGCTCTTGAGCGATAATTAGAAAGTTCAGGTTCAGATTCAGTTTCAGGAATACCCAAACTTATTTCACTTGTAGATCGTCCAAATAAGTCCATTTAGTAATTTATTCCCACAATATTTAATTATGACAAAAGAAAACTAAACACAATTCACCCAATTGATGCAACAATTTATGAAACTTCAAAAATAAAGTTCGAAAAAATGTCAATTTACTTAGAATTAGATTGAATTCGATTCAACAGATCATCCTTAAGAATGCCTTGTTGGTTCATCTGAGCGACAAATTGTTGATTGCTAGAGTTTGTCTCTAAGGCATTCCGAATTGCAAATATAGACCATTGTAAAATAAAGGGATTGCGTGCATCGATTTTTGCACAATCAAGTAAGGCTGCCAGTCCATCTGATGTTCGTAAATACTCCTGATTATTATAATTTTTATAAGTTACATTGGCAATAATGCCAATAATATCGCGCTTGAAACCATAAGCAGGATTAGGAATTTCAGTTTCTTCTTGACTGACATCTTTTAGCTGACTTCGAGGAGCGAACACTGAATCAGGATTGGCTTTCCCCAAAAGCTGTATATTCTTCAATAGATT
Organism: Rhizoglyphus robini; assembly: GCA_023373905.1. Classification (NCBI taxonomy): domain Eukaryota; kingdom Metazoa; phylum Arthropoda; class Arachnida; order Sarcoptiformes; family Acaridae; genus Rhizoglyphus; species Rhizoglyphus robini. The sequence continues at coordinate 2,946,149 of JAKIJQ010000012.1, read as the reverse complement.
TACCAACAATTGAAGAAGCGTGCTGCATAAAGCAAAATGAATGAAAAATAAAATTGAAGTAAAAATAAATTAACCTACTTGTCTTGTTGAACAATTTCGCGAAAATCATTAATAGAAGATACCTTCAGCAACAAAGAACTTAACTTGCATACTAGACGAATTTTATCTTCGCTTAAAATTTCGATATTGCCCGATTGTGCTAATTGCAAAAATGAGGTGATCTCACTTTTAAACAGATTCATTATAAACTTCACACATTCACATGGAAAGGTTTTACTTGATGATTGATTGATCGTTAGATAGTCTTCAGGAAGATTCAAATTTGAATGAAACTTATTAGTGTCAATTTTGTGTTCACCTTCTATAAATTCTGACACAATGTCTAAAAGTAACAAGCGATGTTCATCGTCAATACCAATATAAAGCATTTCGAAAAAATTATCTCTTTTCAATCCGAGGAAAATAATCCACAACGACCATTCAGAAATTTCCAATTTGATGTGATTGAGAATATGCTGCCAAACAGGAACCATTTTTGTTGAGTGGTCCATTAAAATCAAACGTTGTATAGATTCACTGTTTTTCAGACAGCAATACAGATTTGAGGTAAATAAGTAGCAAAATTTTTCTAAAAGATTATTCAATTGATCGTCGTACTGTTTGTGATCATACAAACCAAGTATAAAACTAAATTAAATAAGTAAGAACAAAATAGATTTACAGTAATTTAAAATATTTACCTTAACCATCTAAAATCAAATAGACAAAAAAATTTATCTACAAAATCTTTAATTTGATGATTGTCCTTTAAAGTGAAGTTCAGATTCAATAAATTGTGAAAAAGTTGTAACATTCGCAAGAGAGTCACTAAGAAAAGTTCGTCAATAGGTTCCGAGGATGTAGTCATACGGTGTTGAATATATTCACTGTAGATTGAAAATTGGTGCAACAAATTGTGCAATATGTCTTGCTCATTTATTCTTTTCAATATTAGAAGAGCATTACGTTCATTATCATTAGCAAGACCAACTTGGTTACGCAATAAGGCAACTACTTCAGCAAAAAGTGATACTTTCGTTTGGTCTGTTGGTAATGTGAAAATGTCGTTGGAGTGAATAAAGCTCAAAACTTCACATACATTATCGAAACATTTTTCAATTTGATCTACGTTCATTCCATTCGAGGAATTGGAAAAGGTTTTGAAAAAATTCATCAAATAGTCAATTTGGCTGTTGGACTTTGGCTGATGCATTCTTGACACAGAATGGTCTATTCTGATGGTATATCACATTAAATTTGTCATCTGTATATAGTTGATGAATATGCATGCAAATATCTTCGAAAGTATATAAAGTAGATAAGATTTTCATATACTGTAAATTTGTGTTAATAAACAAATTCACATAGAGTCTATATATGCCATAGACTGAAGTCCACAATGACCACATGTTTTCTTAGTTTGTAAACAATGACTCCATTCAAATAGTCCGTTACTCTATTGTTGGTACTTTCAATTTGAAATTCAGTCATTGAGTCTTTCGTTGAAGATTTTAACACATTTCAACGAAAAAATTACGAAACAAAGTATATATCAAACAATATAATAATAATAATATCAAATAAATTAAATTTATTTCAATGAGTATCAGTGGAATATTTGAAAAATAATAAATCCATATATTCAATAAATCATTTAGATAATACAACGAACATATATCACGTACATTACAACCTTACATAAAAATTAAACAAAAAGAACTAAAACTAAGGAGGGCTCCAATAACGACCATTACGATCCAGCTTCTCATAACGTTCATTCCAGATCCAATGTTTGTCATTAGTCGAATAAGGGCTCAAAGGAGTGTCATAAGGCAGAGGAAAATAATTGTTGCCATCCTTTGTTGGTTTGATTTTAAAAGAATCTGTCTTGCACTGTAATAAAAATAACATATAAATATAAATACAAATAACTGCATTTAAAACATACCAATAATTTAGGTAAAAATAAGACACCTAATTCAAAGGAACGAATGGCTAATTGTGATCCATTCAACTGCAACTCGCCCCAGGCCGCTTTCGACAAGTTGGCAGAAGTAAGAAGAAACCATGATATTTCAGTACAATCTGGCGACTGCCGACAATATGTTTTAATGTGAGGAGAAGCTTCATTGCGACCAGATGAAATTGCCTTCCATTGGTGAAAATATTCAGTTAAATATTGCTGTTTTGTTGACACCTCTAAACTATAAGGCAATGAAGCACCAGCATTATAGCCCTCAAGACTGTTTCGCACATTTTCTACGCTAGGAAAAATGCATTTCAATTGAGGTTTTATCAAAGATATTTCTCCTCCAGATGACTTTGCAAGTGAACTAAGAAACTGGCTAGTTAGCCAATTATTTGCATTGGGTCCAAGAGAACCAATACTTGAGAATTGACAAATAGCTGGCCAATTGGAAATTCTCTCATTTGGTCCAAATTTTCCAGATAAAATTTGTCGAAGTTTCAAATGTCCAAATGAAGTTCGTTCTAGATCTTTGTGCCTGCCTGGAACTGAAGCAACAAGAAACACCTTGGCAGATGAAAAATCGTGTTTTCGAATGATATCACACCATTTTTCAATGTGATACAATTTGTATATTTTCAAATACTGCAATAAGTCGACTTTAAAATTAGTCTCACAAGTCTCTTGCTTTAAAAAATCCAAGGGAGGGAAAATTGGACTAATCCATACACCTTGAGTTTTCTGGTTCCAGTCACCCGAAACCATATTGGCAGTGTGAATAACGATGCGCAAACCTTCTTCGAAATGAAACAACATCATCTTGGTGTGGTGAGTGCCGTAACGGTCAGTAATTTTAACTGGACAAGGAATCACTTGAGGAAACGGTTTGCTTTGTTCTTTAATGTTACTTTGATCGTTGTATTCTTTCACTCCATAAACCACATAAAGTGGACATTTCCGCCAGCTTAGAGGATATTTATCCATTAACCTGTAATTTTAAAAGGATATTCATATGAATAATACAAATAATTCACTTACCAATCTAATTCAAACATGTAACTGAATTGTGCCGATTCAATCAATTTTCCACTGGTTTCGTCCAAAATATCCTTGATGCCAACACTACCCACAGAATGCTCATTATAGAACTTGTTGTATTTAGAATCGATTCCATCGACTTTGCTCAAGAAAAAACCAAATCGTTTTGCTATTGTTTCTTCAGTTAAGCGTTCATTCAAACTGCTCGATTCACCAGTTATTAATTTGATCCGTTTCTTGCTGGAAGTCTCATTATCACTATCAGATTCCATTTCAGATTTGTATTTTACTTCAGCTGGCTTATTATTATTAACGAATTTTTCATTAACGCAATTCATCAAATTTGAAAAGTCAATTTTGGCTTGCAATTCAGGTGGATGATCATACTCCTCAAAATGAGTCGGATTGCGACGATAACAACTTAAGCCATACCGACAAGGAATCTTCTTTGAAGACATGTTTCCATCAATCAATTACAAAGTTGTTCAAAGATTTCAACGGTACAATTTCAATGCGTGTATTTGTCCGTGAGTTCATTAGACAGAATGACCAAAACGTGCAGTGACTGTGACACTGAATGAGTCCGCCAGTGGCAGTACTACACTGTAAACACAACGGCAATTAAGAAAAACAACTTTTTATACGCTTCTAGCACCTTCACAGTATAAACAGTAAGAAAGGACATCTAATAAACTTTTGTGGCGTTTATTTATTTAATTGGTTTAATTTAACACAAAACAAACAACAAATTTATAATTAAATTATAAATAAATCAAATATTGCGTCTATACCAACACCATATAGATCAATTCAGATCAACTGACTATTTCTAGGCGAGAAGTTGCACTATAATTTCTTAATGCAAATGTCTTCATTGCATATTTCCATATATTCGAAAGGGTCCGGAATGGACTCCATGGAAATATTCATCTCCAGTTGCTTCTTCTTAGTTTGTGGCACTTTAAAATGTCGAACTCGAATATGAGTGATCAAATTTGATTGTTGTTCACAGGCATACGAGCACTCTGGCCATTTGCATTTGTATCGTTTAAAGTTGAGATGAATTCGAACGTGATCCTTCAGGGTTTTGCTTTCACTGAAAGCCTTGCCACAATCGGGCCAGGAGCAGATATAGTTCTTAATTTGTTTATGAACTTTCAAATGGCGCTGAAAACAATTCGATGGCACCGAACGACCACAATCAGGACATACCTTTAGCAGGTGTTTGGTCGTTTTGTGGTAAAGCAGCTCCTTTCGGAATTTGGCTATAAAATTGCAATTTTCAAATTTGCACTTGAATATGCCTTCCACGTGCATCATCCGTGCGTGTTTCTTCATAGTTGTTCGGTTTTTAAATGTTTTATCACACGAAGTACAGGTCAAATAAGCATTTCCATGTTCTCGTTTAATGTGCATGTTTAATTTGAATCTGAAAAAATAAATTCCATTAATATCGTTCTTTTAAGATATACAATATATACTCATTTGTGAATTTTGCATTGCACCTATTAATGATGCATTGAAACACATGATGGACACTAGTTAAATGGCCGCTAAGATCAACACCAGTTGAGAACAGTAGACCACATCCATTCTGGGAACATTTGTATGTTTTGTTGGCATGATTACGTAGCTCATGGGCTCTCAACTCTGATAATGACATATTTCGGAACTTGCAGTTTTCATATGAACACGAATAACTAATTGGAATTCCAAACAAGTCGGTATTTAACTCTTCTTGGTTAGTTTCATCTCTGTTGACAGAATCTTCATCTGAAGAGCTTACAGTGTCGTCACTGTCGGTGGATAACGCAGTTCCATTTTGGTCAAATGACTCTTCCTTTACCAAGTCGACATTACAAACAATCTTTTCTACATTACCTGACTTTGAGATCACTTTATTGACTTTGTTGGCGCGATGTACCTTTCTTTTCTCTTTTCGTTTAGCTTTTGCAGAATCGGGTTTTCTTTGTCGGGCTTTACTCCGCTTTGATTCCTGTTTTACATTGTTTTTTGGCGCCATTTGTTCAAAACTGTTAATATTTTTCGATAAACTATCGATAACACAGTAAGCGTCGTTAGAGCCAAAGGACAATTCATTTTCTTTGATAAACTCAGAAATGGTATCTTGGTCATTATCATAGATGAGATCATTGTAGATGGAAAGACACGAGTCAAGATTGTTTCTAAACTCGGGAGATAAGCTATCGATTTCTCCTTGCAACTCGCTGGACAAATGCCGATTCACAAATAGAAGCATGTGTTTGAATTGGAGCAAAGTACTCAAGATGGTCTTGCACTTCTCAGTCAAATTGTCCATGTTGACCAGAGCACAAGCTCGAATGTATTGCACACAGCCAAATGGGAAAAGTAGTCCCAGACAAAGGCAGTAAACAGAAGCAGGATAGTAAAGCTCCTAAATAGAAACTAATGGAACGGGAGTCCTTTGACTGCACTCGGCAGCTGTCAAAAGAGCATTCGGCTGTGTTTGTTTACATGCGAACAGACGCACCGTTTATTGAGTACGTACCAGGGAGAGTTCAAATTGCGCTCCACCGGTCGATTCGCGGCAGGAGTGCACTTTCACTTTGACAAGATCTCTTGCATTCCTCCCACCGAATCTCTTCTACACAACTAATCTGGTCATCTGCACTCAATTCAACTTCAACTCAATTCCCCATAAGTCAGTCAAGAGTATGGCCTTGTGAATAGAGTGGCAAAGAAAACTTGTCCCGCGGCGAGATGTGCTCTCGCCTTGTTTCTTGGCTCCATCAATTCTTGGGCCAAAAGTGTATCCGTCAATGGACGAATACTTTCGAAATCAAAGCGCAAACACATTACTACAAGCGAGCAGACTCTGCACTGTGCACATTAACTGTGTGGAGTATCTTTGCGAATTTTCTACATTTGGAAAGCAAAAATGGATTATCCATTTATGGCAGTGGTGCTAACTGTTCGTTCGGATGGCCACTCAAGACAATTAAGGTCTTCGGCACTATCTTGTGCGCTGAGGCCAGACATAGAGGCACAGGTATGCTCGTGTGCATTGAGGCAGTTCCAGTTACCGCCAAGCACAGCAAGACGCGCTGAACGTGTTTTGAATCGTGTCGAGACGACTTTGAACTCCTTCTCGAAACTGCGCCAAAGGTGGAGAAGGCAACCTCTACAAGTGAGGACCCATTTGCAGACTCGCTTTCAACTGAATCTCCACGTAATTTTGTGTGTGCAATAAAACAACCCAAATAGAATCGCTTGTTTGGTTACCATTTGAATCGATCACCAGTCATACTATGAGGACTATCGAGTTTTGTGTAATTGGTCGTGTTGCTATTCACTGAGTGCACCATGTTCCAATCGAAGTACAACGACTTCGACCGAGTGGACTCCTCTCACTATGATCAGTATAATGAACCACCTATTGACTACAGCGAAGACGAACAAGATGAAATCGAGCATTTGCGCACCAAACACCTTAACCGAAGAACTCATGGCGAACATAACGATCTTAGTAAGAATGGGAAGCAATTGCCACTCATCAACTTCAACCAACTTTGGTTCGAATGTTTGGTCGGGCAAGGAGGTTTCGGTAAAGTGTTCCGAGCCAAGTATAACGGTCACTGGGTGGCCATCAAAGAGCCTATCTACTACGACCACAGTCTGATTGGTCACATCAACAAAGCCATCATAGACGAAGCAAAGCTGCACTTCTATCTATCGCACCCAAATATAATTCAAGTGCATGGCATATCGTTCAAGGGAGACAAAGTTTTTCTGGTTATGGAGTACGCACAAGGAAAGTCACTTCGTGAACTCATTAGCAAACGAACACTTTCACCAAACGTGATCATCAAATTCGCCATTCAAATCTCAAGTGCCATGGAGTACCTACATAACTTTAAACCACGTGCCATCATTCACCGGGACCTCAAATCACCAAACAGTAAGTAATCAATTAATTATTTATAACGCTAACAATTTCTTTCACTGACTTCTAGTTCTACTCAACGAACCAATTCACGATGGCAACTGGCGAAACAAACAACTGAAGCTGACCGATTTGGGGTTGGCTCAAGAATTTACTCACTCTACCAAAATGTCTCAGTGCGGCACTTATGCTTGGATGGCCCCTGAAACAATCACCGAGTCAAAGTTTTCCAAATCGAGCGATGTTTGGAGGTTCTGTCATAACGATCTCCAATTACCATTGAAATTAACGTTTGTTTACTTTAGTTTTGGAGTCGTCCTCTGGGAACTTCTCACTGGCCAAATTCCCTATCGAGATTTTTCTGGGCCTGCAATAGCTTTTGGAATTGGCAATGGTAAACTCACTCTTCCAATACCGACCACTTGCCCTGAAGAACTAAAAAAAATCCTCCAAGGTGAACTATTAAGTAAATAGAATATAAAATAATAATAAACACCTAATAATAGCTTGCTGGAACCAAGACCCCAAACTGAGACCGAGTTTTACTGAAATTAGAGTTCAGTTGCAAAAATCGTCATTCAATGTGCTTAATTTGGAGCAATTCAGAAAGATGAAGCAGAATTGGTTTGTCGAAATCGAGAATATTTGGGAGAGCTTGAAAGAAAAAGAAAAAGAATTGGAGACTCGCGAGGAAGAAGCAAAAAGGAAAGAGGCAGAAACCAAACTTAAAGAAGAAGAAGTGGAAATAATGAAACGTGTGTTGAAACAACAATCGGAAGAGTTGAGACGAAGAGAGATTGAAGTGGTCAGTCGTGAATTGAATGTACTGCTGCAGCAACAGCAACAAGTGCAACTCGAAGTGAGCAAACACAAAAGAAGACTGCCTCGTAAAAAGTTGGTCGCTTCTAGCACCAAAATTGGTTATCCACAAAACTTTTGTCACAATCTAACCATCACATCTAGTCAAGACGATCACTCAGTGGCGCTATTGCAAGCACGAGCTCTTAATCAAACTTGTAAGTTGTAATCTTTCTCAATTGAACACGTAATTAATCTAAATTGATTTAGGGGGGCCTGGAACAAAGATTCGTCCCGAATTGGACATAAATCTCTTCAGCAAGTCAAGGTCAAGCTCAAAATCTCAAGATTTAGGTAAAAAAGGTCATTAAAAACTTTTTACTAATTATTCTAAGTAAATTCAATAGATAATCAAAATAATCAAAATTATGACAAAGAGGCAGTCAAAGAAGAGAACAAACGACAAAAGCCTAAGAAAAGAGGATCCTTCCTCAGACGAATATTCCGTTCTTCAAAGTCCAATTTGAGCAAAATAAATCTAAAAGATTCCACAGAAAATGTTGATAACATTTTGGAAGAAGATGACTATGTGCAGATAGATAGTGTCAAGTTGAGAGAACAATTTGCACTCAATCGAACTTATCATGGCCAAACAAAACACTCAGAGAGAAAAAGATTGAATCTGTATGAACATTTTCAACCGCGCATTTGTTTTGACGACTATGACGACGATGATCAAGATAACCAACATCAAACAAGAGAGTGTCATTTGCCGAAAGATGTCTTGGGTTATGATTGTTGTCAAAGAGGACCCGATAACACAGTTTCTTCGTCTAGCAGACAAGACGTGAAGTGTCAATTGATAGACAGATATCAGGACTACAATAACAACGAAAATTTTGGCGTGGAAGATCACGAGCCGTACTATGTCTCAGGCTTTTACTATCAGAGTTCAAGAAGTAACTCCACTCAAAGTAATTCAAAAACAAACACTTCCATGTCGACTTCTGAGCATGGTTTTGATGAAGATTTGCTGCAAGAGTTTAATAGGTTCGAGCAAGAATTTCAATCTATGCACTGCCCTTCCACTTAGATACTCCTTTGGTTGCAACTAATTTTGATATAAACCAATTTATTGTGATATGATATTCTGATTTACTATTCTACTGAAAGTTTACAAATGAATTTATTCTGTTATATTTACAGTTTTTTATAATTGAAACAAAACTATATAAATAATTTTGATCTATTGTATAGTAAAGGGTTCAATCTAGATATTACAGTATTTTTATTTTTCTAGCTAAAATCATAAAATTAATTGTGGACTCAATTGAACTATATCTACAAATGATTTATACGACCTGAATCAACGAATAGATCATGCCATAGAGGTAGTAGAAAAACGATAGCAAATAGAACGCAAGCTTGAACCAGCCTTCTTTGGTTGCACGTGAAAGTTGATCAGCGTTCATAATCGAAGTTGGATCGTAGAGACCAGGAGAAGACATAACTGGACGATTTAGGTATCTAAAAAAGATATAGTCATTTAAACTCAAAATGCATCATATAATGTTTACCTGTGAACGTGGTATGCGATCAAAGGAGCATTCAAGACCAATGTGAACCTATTACAAGTTAAATATTAATAAAGTTTAATCATAATAAAATAATTTCAACCAACCATTCTCCACAAACCAAGAATAAAACATTGAAAGATAAATGTATCAAATATTCAGGTAGAACAAGCTAAACAAAAATAAGTTGATATTTAATATTTATTTCAAGAAAATAATAAACATACCGGATTCAAAGTTCGGCACTGATCTATAGGATTTTTAAAGTCAGTTTTTAGTTCATCAAATGCAATGACCTATAGGTAAAAAGAAAACCAAAACATGTAAACCATGTGTCATGCTAAATTTTAGAAATTACATGAAAAACTGAAAAGAAGATCAGAAATGCATCCAAGATAAGTGCAAGGATGTAAGTGAATGCGGTGAAAGAGAAGGCCATTTTGATTACAACTGACAAAGCTCACTTCAAATGTGTGGATCGATTTTGTAACCGAAAAAATACAATCGATCGGTGGCTTGGAAACGAGCACAGGTAAAATGTACACAACAAACAAAATATGATCAAAAATACATTCATATAAGGAGAATTAAATACACAACTGTGGAACAGAATATCTTGCTCAATCAAGTCAAATTGATTGAAGGTAAACAGTAAAGACAGTCCGTTAGCACCTATTGCCAAATAGGGATAATTCATTCAATGGACATTGCCTCTTGCCTGTGCAGAATGACAGCGAAAAATAACATCGGGCGTTGTTGGGTCGTTCACAAACGACATAACGCAGGGAAAGTTGAAATAATTGCAATCATCAAATTGGCTTTATTGACAAAAAAAAAATGACAATCAGTTGTATTGGAAACCATTGTTAGACAATTTACCAAAGCTATTATATTCAAGTAAATAAGCTAAAGCATCAAATTTGACCGACACCCCTCATTAATAATAGTTCAGAGTTCAAATAGACTGATTTATTGCATGTAACACGATTATTGATGTGCATTGATAGTGTATTTTGTCGTTGGTATTACTGATTAGGTTGATAATGGACTCGAACAGAATCACTGTGCAAGTGAGAATATCATTAATACTAGATAGGTTTTTGAAATAATGGTCTGGTGTCTAATGCAATAGTCTCATGGTGATGCAGGCACGAATAGAGATTCAATTTCTTGAAACGATTTGCCTTTGGTTTCAGGTAAGAAGATGCCGGCAAAGATGGCACTGGTGAAACAGATCACACAAAATATTAAATAGATGTAGTACAGATTGATATAATTCAAGAACATAGTAATGATGATGAAAGCGCAGAACCAATTGAACGAGGCTGCGATGATCGATGCGATGCCTTTTACTCGGAATGGCAGCATTTCGCCCATTATCAGCCACGGGATTGGACCCAAACCAAGAGAGAAGAAAATAATAAATATAGTAACAGATAGAATAGGAATCCAGCCATAGGTTTGGTTGAAAGTGGAACTATTCTTACTAGAACTCATATAATCGAACACTATCAAAGGTATTAGACTAATTCCAGTTCCAAGACTGGAAACAATTGTTAGAACTTTGCGTCCACATCTAAAAGTAAAATAATGGTTAGTAAATACAAAAATAATGCAAAAACTTACTTGTCGCAAAGGAAGCAAGCTACTAAGGTTGCAAAGAATTGGATGAATCCTGTAATAATGGCAGAGTCGGCAGAACTAAGTGATTCAAAACTTGACTTATCAAAAATAGAATTCATTGATGTAATGATTGCATTGACGCCACAAAATTGTTGAAAAAACATTAGAGCTATTGATATGAGCATGGGCTTGTAGTACTGCACTTGTCCAAAAAGGCGAAATTGTTGTAACAATTCAAAACTACTTCCACCGGTGCCATCACTTTGCACATCTATAGTTGGGATGGAAATATCAACAGCAAGTCTTCGAGATCCTTCTGCTCCATATAAAAATAGATTTGCATCTGTTGCTTCCGAAATGCGACCTTTTTTGAGAAGCCATGCAGGTGATTCAGGCATCCAAAGAATTGTAAGAAGAAAAAGAAAGGGAAACAAAGTCAACAAGAGCGCCAAATCTGCCCAATTGAGGTATTTTCCTATCACATATGTAATCGCAATGCCCAAAGTAACACTAAGTTGAAAACCCGATCCAAAAAAGCCTCTTTTGTCGGGATCACATGTTTCGGCAATATAAACCGGAGCGGTCAATGATACAAGTCCACAGCAATATCCAGTCAGAAATCGACCAATTAAGAGAGCAACCACAGAATCGAGGTTACCAGCACAAGCCATCAAAACCCATCCGCAAATAAACGGCAGAGTGGTAAAGATGAGTGTGCCTTTCCGACCAAAAGACTCGTTGAAAAAGCCTGTTAATCAAAATAAAGCTTAAAAAATTTGCCAGTAATTAAATTTTTAAATATACCAGCACAGAAACAGCCAATGACAGCCCCCAATGCAATTAGGCTGACAAAAAATGATTTCATAAAGCCATCTAGGTGAATGTGAGATCCTTCTTCATCGAAGCTTGGAAGTGCAGGTGAAGAATATCCAAGAACAGTTCCCAACGAGAAAGAACCTATCCAGGCACTCAACACAGGTAAGATATACCTGGGAGTCCTGTGGTTTTGATCTTCAATCAATAAGGTGGTGTCAGCCATGTTAGACCAATTGATTAATGTTTGAGTATCGAGTAATACTTGGGCTTGTTTTTAAAGTTTGCGATGTAAAGCGAAATATAAAAGTGTCGAAAGTGCATCGAGATGGATGTTTATTTGGTTAGATTGCACAATCCAATAAACTGAAGCAACCGATGGCGTAATCTAACCAAAAACAAACAATACAGATTAATGTTATCATTGTGGTGGGCAGTGATAGATTAGGCGCAATGATATTGTCACACAAATGACGCACCTCTTTGCTGGAATGGCGCCCAAAAAATAAGTGGTGAGGGTGCTTTCATAACAACAAACAAAGGACAAAGATCTTGATCATAAAACCAAACTACATTCCAATTTCCAAAGTGTTCAAACAAATGGCTTATATGACCGGTCAATGTGGTATAAGTATAAGTGAAATGTGCTCAAGTAAATCACACAATCAGCCAAGGTCACACAGACCAATCAAGTGATGTCCCTAGTGTCGCATCAGTTGTGCCACTATTGGTGGCGTTTTCAGGTTTCGTCTGTTTTGTTTTACTCAATTTGTTTTGCCTACTGCGAGGACATCTACCTTCTCTCAATGTAATCACCTATCTTGTTTTGTTTCTCTCCTAACAGAAGGCTCTCAATGACTGACGCTTTTCAATGCAATTTACTTGTAGCTTTTTGTTTTTGCCAACTTCTACGGTCGCTTACAAGTTTATTTGTGGATTTGTATAGCAACAGATTGTGAAATTTCCACTCAAAAAAAATAGAATTTTATTGATTTTGATATGCAAACATTTGCCTCACTTTGCCTTATTGCTAATTCTTAATTCACCCAAACTTCATTAGCAGACAAGAATATCCTTAATTTTAAAACGGAAAACGAAGTATGAAAGCAATGAACGAAGTGGCACTGCCGTGAGTCTATTTATAGACATTCGGCAGAAGAATGGCTCCGATGTGGGCAGTAATTAGAATAGGATTATGTGAGTGCAATCGAATAAACATTCGCTAATTTTAGTGCACTCGGTCGCGTGTGTTTGCTCTGTATGTTCTCACTCAGCAGACCATCTTGTGCTTGGTTTGCCAGTGTGAATGACTTCAAAAGTAAACAAACCATACAGTGCGCTGAAGCAAAATCTTGAGAAAGTTTGACCTAACCAAAAGCTAATAATTGAAGACCACTGATGGGACGGCCGCAGAAGATCATCTGCAAGTCACTAGAATGACCATATTGGTGGTCGGCTCGCTTGCTGTCATCTCGGTGGAGTCAATTGAAGAAATCAAGCTACAATTGCCAACTAATTGGTTATTTCTATAAGATCGACCCGATTGAGACTTGTCGATGGTTAACTTCGTTCGTATAATTGGTCCATTCCCAAATAAGACCATGACAAGTGCAGCTACACATCTGCACATTTAAGTAGGGAAGACAATCGTGCTATTCAATTCAAGACATTCATTAGGCTATTGGTTCCGATGGCCAATCTCAGGAAGCATACGAGTGCACGAGAGCGGGTCATTTAATGTCTATCCATTAGTACTGAATATGAGCGCGACTGCTCTCGTTGAAACAGATTTTGGCAGGCTTGTGCCCGTTCTCAATGTACTATCATGATAGAATTGATCGATCTCAGTTTGGTCTGTACTTACATCGGACATTGTTCAATGTCCAATGTTCATTGTGCAATGCATGACAATGTGCATGACCCAACAGTGAGAGTGCACTACACCAATAAAAAGTTTACTGAGAGACCATCAACAGTTGGTAGTATTGCTTGTGACTGTGTGATCACTCGGTTAAGATTGCATCAGTAAGGTTATAACAACAATTGCCACTAGCTAGTTCAGTGTTCACATTGCGGAACAGACTAGACTAGACTTTGCCTTCAGTGCTCATCGTTAGGGTTAACAATTGTGCCTTGGCAGTAAAGGGGTGATTGCGACACTGCGGACACTGATCAGTGATCACTCCATCGATCGAAGGCTGTGTATTGCAGTGTGCAGCAATTGTGCACACAAATGCATCCTTCAATGGACTCATCAACACAACAGAGAATCACGGAGACGCGCCTTGCAAATCAGCTAAGGCCGAATGATTCCCGACTAATTATCGCGGTTCAGCCCGAAAATGTCTGTTTGTAAGTCAGTGCTGTAAGTGATGCATTGCTCTGACTCAATGTGACCAAACATGGGCCTCTTTGTTGGTTAGCCACCCTTTGACATTGACAAACTCACTGGACCATCACAAGCCACAGCTAATTAGGAACTAGACAAACAGTGTCAACCGAGACACTTACTTGCTACAATGTTATCCTTTCGATTTGCAACTCATTGTAGTGATCTTGTCTATATGCAAATGTGACACTTGTTCGGGTGTCGGAAAAGAAGCAAACCAAAAAGTGCCGACTTTGCTTTCATGTTTTCGGCTTTGATTTTTGCCGATTAAACTGAATAGAACAAGCATACCACTATGGCCCTATACATTTCCTTTGGCCATCTTAAAATTCTGTTTCATATGCAACTTTGCTTACTTTCCAACTTGAATTGCCTAAAGAAACTTTTAGAATGATGCACAAGTTAACGTTTAAATTCGAGAATGTGTTGAGTTGCAGAAAAATTACAATGTTGATTTGGTTTGCCACTAATCGAGCGTTGATGGCTTCATTAGTTCTTTGTGATTTTCGGACGAATTAAGAATTAAAATTTGCATATTTAAATTGCAGATAAAAATAATTTGTATAATTTTGAAAAAATCTGAAACCAAAGGAGTTTTACTATTTGTGCATCAAGTAAAGCCGTTTGCGGTTGCGGTGGCCCCAATTAATCAAACACAAGAACCGATAGCCTAATTGAGAATAATTGCATTCCCAATAAATTGTATGATGTAATTAAGCGTGATACAGTCTACTGAGGCAATCCATTACCTGTTGTTGTGTGCTTGTTTCTGGCAAATACAAAGTGTGCAGCGAAGGGCAACAATCTTATCTCGCTGGTTATCTCACAGCAATAATAACTTGCAACACTGTTCGGCAGGTGTCAGGCAAATGTCGCCCTGACGGATGTCATAATGTCATTACGCGTGTACCATAATAAATGAACAGCAATAAAATGTCGAGATTGTGGTGGCGAGATTGATCGTTACCGTCAACTGCAAACCGCCTCCTATAGACTCATTATAATGTGGCGCCCAATGTCAACAGAGTTCTCTATTCCGGCCATACGGCAGGTCCTCGATCAATTGTGATGACAATTCTTGCCTATCGCAACGACTGTCTTCTGACATTTGTGCAACTTGACCTCGATGACTTAATCATTGCGCGAATACTTTGATCGACTAATCGAAGATAAAGTCAAAACAAGTTTACTTCATCATTGGGATGGTCCAACTTTATCGAAATGAACAAAATTATCGTCTATGCGCACCTTAAGATGGATTATTGCTGACAGGATTATCGGGAGGACATCTGTGTGCACAATTAGGCTAGTGATCACTGACCAATCACGGTACAAGTTGGGCACAGTTTGATCTGAATCGAGTCGGTAGCACGCTTGGCTTGATGGCCTCGTTGGCACTGTCACATGCACTTGTGTCAACAACTGTCAACTGGCAGATGGAAAGCACGTCTGAACATAAACAAGTGCACCTTCGTCACTGGTAACCAGTACTGGTTACTAGTAACTAGCACCGATAGTGCCACGAGAATGCATTTACTCCACAAACAGGCAATATCGATGCTAATAATGTGGAAATGACATTTATTTATGGCCCTTCAGTGTAAATAAATCGGTCCAAGCCAGAAAGTGCTTCCACTGGTTGGCGTCAAGTACCGCCTGAACGATTCCATTGGAGAATAGTCACCTTGAGCTATTGGGCGAACGATTGGCAGTTGGCCGCATGATTTATGTGTACATTTGCATGAGTGCACCACAAGAGCCGAGGCAAACAAAGCTAATTGAATCGACTGTCGGCGGTGAGTGGCATCTAATCCAATTTATTACCTCTCCACGGTGCAAGAAGAGCCAATCATTGACCGTGCGGGTCACAAGGTTCGTCGAGTGACCCGACACCGAATGGCGCACTAACCAAACGATTGCACGCTCTGCAGATCTGGTAAAGGAAGGCGGAATGACACAATGAGACCATAAATTGTTGGAGCATGTCTCACCTGTAAGCAGATTTATTCTCGATTTAATTGATTGCCATTAAGGCAGGCACGATCGACGAGGTGACAGTAACCAGGCAGGGAGTTCAGGCATGGCACTATTGGAATCATTTTTCCGAACTGCTCATTGCTAACCGATTGCTCACACTTGACCAGACCAGCGCCAAACGAAACTAAGCAACTGACGTGTCGATAGATCAAGTGGGTGCCCGTGAGTGTGGATGGATGTTTAATTGGCATTCGATTCGATTCGAGTTATGCGCAAAGTGATTTCTTGTGGTCTGGTCTACTCACCAGAAGCACATTTACTTTTGGCCAAAGCCAATTCTCATCGCTTGTCAACTAAAAGAACAGGCAGAATGAATTGACGAATTGGCGTTATTTATGGGCAAGGTGGAAGGCTATGAATATATTATAACACACACTATAGTGTCAGTAATGTCAGTAACACCACTCATCTTGGGATACCCAATTATCTCATTAGGAAGCAGACCAGCGCATCAATTAGAATGAAGACACGAGTTCCCATCGGACACTTGAGCTCATCCCTGCAGGAGACAAGTAAAATTGTTGGTTTTCACTGAGGCTGTGGAGTCAATTATTAGACCAATTTTATGGCTCGTTAGTGAAAGTTTGTTAATTCACCTTGATTCGGCGGGAAATGAATCGAACTTGCCCTTATTGAATGCACCCAAGAGCAGATTGGACAGGGAGGCAAGCGCAGAGAGGCCCAAGAGCGAGGTAAAGTGCAAAGCTTTGTGTAAAGCTTGATATGGCGTGACTAGGGGCACGAATTGACAGGCCAATTACCGTGAGTCTATTACTCGTGTGTGTTGCATAATTCTCAGTGCAAACAAGCCTCCTCTCAAGGGCGAGCAAATGCATATAAATAAATCAAGCAAGTTAGCAAGATGAAGACCTAGTGAAAGTGCTAATTTGATAATGCAACAAGCTGAAGGACGACCGACAAGGCCAAGCTAGTTTTCAACTTCAAAACTTAAGTTAGCTCTGTCTATGCCATCTGTTTGGACTATTCAGAGAAAGTCTTACAAGTGGATGAGGTTAAAGACAACAAAATCCCAATTGGAAAGCTTGCCTTGCAAGGCACCAAAGACATCAATTGTTCACTTGTCAGTTCAATGGGTCTAATTGAGCAATCATTGAAAGTGAGACCGATTTGTTTGTATTGCAAAGCCAATATAGAACGAGAAACATTGCTCGGCGTCATTCAAAATCAGTGATTGAACCCTCACGAGAACATCTTGATCGCTAAGTCCAAGTGTAAATAAAGGTTGCCATGAGAATGGCCTTTCAGCCGATTAAGGCGCCATTCGTGGTAATGGTAAGCACTCGTTGGGTAAGATTCATTTTGACCATTTGTTTGTTTACGGATTAGTGTGATAAAGAGACCGATTAGTGACAGTGATGCTCGATAAGTCGACCAAATTAATGCAAACGCACTAATTGAGAGATGACAGATTGACGGATGGCAAACTCATTGGGGGCCAATATTGGATATGTCAAAGGGACAAAGTGGTACAATTACGGACTAACTCGACAGTACTGCCAACTTGGCGTGAAACATCTGCAAACAAACAAGACATGTCTTAATTGGATCGAACAAGCCGTCAATTGAAGATAGGCAATAGATCATTGCGGTGAATTACTTAGTAAGAACAATCCAATTAGGTGGTCATCAGTAGAATGAGGAAGAGAAGACAAAACTGCCACCGAATGACTCGAGTTGCGGTTAGATGATCGGCCAGCTCAAAGTGCCGCCATGGCGCACCGAAAGGCGCAATCAAAGCATGAAATGGCACTAATTTGGGATCAAACATTCTTCGACGGACAAATCGATGTGTTAGGAGAGCTTGTGCCTGTTGCCCATTTTGGCATCTTTCATCGTCTTGTCTAGTCTGTCTGTTTGTTTGCCTCAAGCAATTAAGCCTCATCCTTTACCCGATCATCCAAGACAATACCTTGTCTCCATAAGGCAAAAATATTTCACTGATCATACTTCAGGTTGTGGGGTGGCCCATCAACTAACGAGATTAATTTGCAGAGTAATAACCACGATAAGACTTATCAGACGACCATTACGATATAATTGGACAAGACTACTTTACTTGACATGTAGACCAATGGGAAGACATTCCACATAAGATACGAAAGGCCGTATGTGAACAGGCAAACTGTGAGCAGTGTTCCTTAAAGATCGAATATGTGTTTGTCATTAGATAACCTCATTTGACAACAAATCCCGCGAGACCCGATTCGGTGGCATAATTTTCTTCCCTCGCCATATGGAAAGTGAATTATTTTGCCATAGTTAGGCATGCGAATACATTCCGGCCGGCATGCATCGAGCATGCAGACAACAAGGTCGACTTCCGTTCCACTTGAGCTGCACTTGTTTCGGAAAAGACACATATGCCACATGACCCCACTCACTTGATGTCACTGATTTCCGCTTTCCCTGTGACATTTCGGCAATTGTCTTCAAGATTAGATTGAGCCACAAATTGCACAACTTGCAAATTTGAATTTACACGTAAATCGATTCTGAAGGAGCACAAATTATCAAACAAGCAACGGTTACTTAAGTGTGTGCAATGATTGCAATCCCTGCTTGACTGGTCTCTCGGTAGGTGTCTGTCTGATGGGTAGGCCAAATGGACAAGTTGCAGTGACCAATGGCAATTGCCATCCTAACCATATGACCATATGTTTTTTTGGCCAAACGGGAATCGGTTTCATCTGTTGAAATATGAAGCCATGCAAACTTTGCATTGCAAAGTAAGGCAAAGGCTAACTGCGGATTGTTCTGCTTGAATGAACTGGAAAGTTTGTGGAAAGTGCGCCACACGTTTGGTGTCACTGAAATAAGACGAATGAAGGCAAACCATTGTGTGCCACATGGACCGCGATTGAGAGAAAGACTAAACACGACCTTAGACCTCTCAATGGAAGAACACTCGCGCGGTCTGTTAATTTACTTGAGGCCATCGAGACCGATCTAGTTAGAGCAAGATAGGCAAGCTCGCACAGATCGATCATGGATGGCCATGGTCGTGGCCACTGGCCAGTGGGGCCACCTCGGCCACGCGTCACTCGGTCATCCTTGGTCGGCATTAGCACTTGGTTCGATAGCACTAATAGCTCGCGTTTGCAGTACTGCAGTCGCAATCGTGTTAAAAGTTGTCCGATTGATTTTGCAAACAGTCGCCAGACTGACTTTGTCAGTGGTATCGATGGCCGTCCTGTTCGGGAGGGTCCACGAGTTTGTTTTGTCTGGCCGGAACTTTGAAGCTCAAATTGAGATAAGAGCGAGGTGAGAACTTAAGTTGGCCACAACAGAGCGGTGAGCACGTCCAGGTAGAGCACCGTGCGAGCTGCCGGGCGAATTCATTTATGCAGCCAAAGAACATGCCTGATGCATTGCTTGCACATGGCGTTGTGCACACACGTCCATGACATCGCCATGACGATCTGAAAGAGTCAAAGGTCAGCTGCCAAGAGTGAATAGTCTCATTAGAGCAGACAAAAACAATGTACAACCGGACTGCGGTGTGCAGGAGTGTGCCCTATGGCCTGCATGGAATCGACTGACCACTTCGCCAATTGCAATGTCAATCAGTGGCCACTAGTCAACGGGCATTAAGCAGCCGGCTGTGGTCTGACAGTGGTGGCTTACCCCCTTCTGTCACAGCATTCCGTGCCTTGTCGTTGCCCAAGGTGCCATTCACTCGATTTTATTTCCTTTGACATCTTCGAATCTGCTGTCCGATGTCCGAGATGAAGTGTCAGTCCTGTACCACTGCTCCGTTCGCGCTCTTTCTGCACGGCAGACACTCACTTCATGTTCTTCAGTGCAGTCACTTCTGTCAGTGGTGGCTCGTTGGCCAGCAGCAATCTCGAGGCAGTTCTCTTCTACTTCGTCTTGGCGAGCATCGTAAAACGGCGAAATCATAAAGCTGAAGTGCAAGACAGATCCAGTCAGTCAGTGAGCGGGAGAGGTTGCCTTCACTTCGAACAACACTTCGGCCAGCCACTTGATCGTCGCAACAGTGAATGTGCTAATGCCGTCGAGAGTCGATTTAAATGTTGTTCAAAGCCATTGCTCATGATTCTATTCATTCATTGTGTTACCCTTCGGTGGCCAATTGGCGGACAGACTCATTCCGACAGTCTAACAGTGTTCTAATGGGCATTATCGTCTTGTTTGGGTGCAATCACCACAGCTACCATCATCATCTACCTTCATCGTGTTGTGTGTCTGAACAAATTGAAGCCAATCCAGCACCAGCGCACGATCAGTCCTTGTAGTTCCTCGCCATGCTCGTCGATGCATGAAGTGCGCCAGTACACATTACACAGTACACAACAAAATTACTTAACCCGACCGTCACCAGTAGCAGTCAAGAGTAGTTCTTCTCTGCTTGCACCATTCTCTTCCACTCGATCCTCACGTAGCTAACCAAATTATTCATTTTTTCCCTAACACATCGCACTTGACTGTCAACAAATTCGGTGGTTGTATGTTATGACCAGAGCAACATCCCAAAGTTCACTTGTCAATCAAATCAACACATTTTGCTTGTGTCAGTGTGGGCAATGTTCAATTCCGAGTGAAGCCTTCAGTGCTGTGTGGAGTGGTCACTTGACAGTGTCGACACTGAATAGTGGCACATTAAAAATAGTCCAGTGAGCCAGTGAAAGTCGGTCTACGAGTACAACAATACAGCAAACTTGCGCAGTAATTGTTGCTGTTGTGTCGGCTGCAGTGTCTGTTGGCCACTAACTTTACTTGTTCATCATTGACTCGATCAAGTCGCACTTCTTGTGATGCATCACTTCTATAGTCCAGTTCGGCGTGGTCCCGTTCGGCACAGTTCGGCTTGTCTCACTCTCCCCCAATAGTGACCGGTCATTTGTCATCGTGCAGTTCGCATCCATTTCTTGTTCGCATAAATAGGGCATTTTTGTATGTTTTTTCGGCCTACCTCGTGGTCAGTCCGAGAATCGTCTCATTGGTAGCGAACGAAATTTATGTTTGACAATTTCTTCGATTGTCACGTCATCGTCGTCGTGTGAGGACATGCCTGCCACTAGCATCGGAATATAATCACTCAGCGTGACAACGACTTGAATTAGCTCGAGCTGTCATCGAGGCACCGATCTAACTGTGCACCAGTCACTCAGCAAAGGGCAGCATGTGCTTCAGTGCGGCTCACCATATAGACCAGGCAAGTGATTAGTACCGCTACCGCCGCATCGCTGGCCAATCGAGTAATGCTACAGTTGCCCAACTGACTGCAGTCAGTGAGCGAAACTGTTCCAATCAACATGGTTAGAGTCGCTTCGTCCTTGTTCCACGATACCACCAATAGATTCTGTGTATAAAGTGTTACTTCACTCTACGGTCATTTGTGTCCAATCATAAGTACCCATTGTGCACCACTACCGAGGCAATCTATTTTGCCTGTCTACAGACATTCAATCGTGTGTTCCTTGATAAGTGCTATCGTCCATTTGTTGTTGGCCAAGTGCGACAAATGTGAGGTCGTCTGTGACTGAGCAGTGCATGCATGTTTTGTCTCAAGTCTTGACAGCGCTCCAACCAGCGAACTCACTTCACTCAAATGGTACAAACGAAGGCACAAGTGAGTAAACGAAATTTCACTTGGTCCACTCGTTATTCACAGCAGAGGTCGACTGCTTCATGAGCTGGGGTGTTCATGTTGATGCAAGAACGCTAATCAACACACGAGGAGGATATCCTCGTGTCGATGCAACACCATTCAAATATTCAATGTTAACTCCACTCGAATTACACCGTAATTTCTTTCAATGCATTCTCCCTGTGGTTACATAGTTGTAAAGTTTGTTTCATCAGTCATTGGCATGCTTTACGACATCTCGTGAAGCAACAAGAGTGCTTTGAAACCTACATTGGTCTTTGATTGCAAGCTAACTTTAGTCGACTAGAGGGATCACACAAAGTCTTAACACAATTGTCAGGGATAGTGCTAAAAGTATTGCTTTCCAATAAAGTGCATTTCTGTCACTTCATGAGTCATCTTTTTGGGGCGACTATTTTGGGATGTTGACCCGCGACCGTGACATTGACATCGACCAGATTGTGTTGATCACTGCTCTCATCTCCAATTGTGAGCCATCTTGACTTAAGGCCAACTGAATTTGTCGTGTCGCTGTCGTGTCGCTACCCTGTTGGTCTCGTTGGCCATATGATCGCACTTAACATTGGCAACCATGTTCTTGTAGTGTCCAACAGTAGTTCTGCACTTTTTGCCCGCTTTGATCGCTCTCAGGTCCGCTCTTTCCAACCAAGTCGACAGTTTTCCAAGAAGGTGAGTGGTCACCTTTTAGGCAAATTGAGTTAAGTGCTGATCATGTTTCGACCAACTTGGTTGCGAACTTGATCGATCACCCGAGGGCAGTTGTGCCAGCAGGTCGTCTTTAGAGATGGCACCAAGCCTGTCTGGGCCGTTCGGCCGCGTTTCATGGAATTGTTGTTGGCAGCTTTCGAAATAAAAGGTCTCTAAATGCTCCTAAATGGTCACCCTCCTCGCCAATCGAATGATTGTTTATTTGTTTTTACATTAGTCTTAATGGCACTTGCTACTTGTGACCGCTCACCGGTGTGGTCTACATCGGCTATTCGGAAAAGTGATTTGTGATTACAAAATCCATAGGGGTCGACCGTCGACAGGCTAACAATTGTTGATTAATCAACTAACTAATCGAATGGCATCTTCAATTGTCGCTTTAACGGGCATTTGTGTGTTCGTGTCTTGTCCCGCCACTGCCAAATGTGCCTTGACAAACTTTCCATCTCATAATCGGTTCGAAGTTCTGCCTGTGAACAATTGTGCTCGTTCACTGGTTCGACTTGATCTGGTCTCATGTGATCTACCTAAGACTTATCACTTAAATATCTCGTTCCTTTGACGATTGTGATAACCACTAGGAGACGAAGCAATGCCGCTCAGTGAGTGTAGCCCACTGCTCACGAGTATCACCTTTGGTGTGGCCGCATTTGGTCGGTCAGTCTTGTGCGGCTATGACGCAATCTGTTTTCGTGTTGAAACCCGAAGCAGCTGTCCACTACCGAGTGACTCACCATCGAAGCTATCTGTTGCGGTGTTGTAGTAGTGAAGTAGCGAGTCAGCGTCCAACTCCATCCCGACGACCTTGCAGTCGTCCATTATGTAAATCAATCGCTTTCATCTTGGCTACCTCCTGAGAAGCATTCAATAAATCGACTAGTGCTGCATAGTGTTTTTCTTCAACTAACGGACAGTCCACACATCTCGCATGTCAGCTCATCTCCATTCGGCTCTATTCGCGGAATCGCTTAAGGCCAAGTGAACTGAGCACGGGTCTATTCAGAGTGTTTACTTCGCACTAACCACAAATCACCTCATACCGTGCACGTATGTCCTCATGATCACCGTATTAATCCATTCGTCCGTCCATGAATCATTGCCCTTGACAGTACACACGTGTGAAGCAGTAAATTTCAGTGCCACCACCAATAAGCAATCTTGATCGATGCAAAGATGTTTTTGTTTTGTTTCCACACATACAATGAACAATCTTCAGTTTGTTGAACATCTTTTCAAGAAACATGTTTGCTTGTGCAGTGCAGACTTACTAAGTAACGTTCAGCTCGAGACTCAAATCTGTGTCCGTGTGGCATTGTCCATGACACATGTCTCTGTTGTTTTGTTGTCAATCCAATTGGAACGCTACATTAATCATGTGCTGTTAGTGGTCACTATGACTGTTGGTCCGACCGTGTTTGGTCTCAATGGCACTAGACCGCTGGTCCATTAGACACGAGCCCGGATTGGCTTCATTGAGCGATGGTCGTTTCGATCTCATCGCTGTCTGGCACTTGGTTTATTTCTTTCCAGTCAATGGCCACTGAGTGATCACTAAATCATCTGTGCACTAAATCACTGGATCACTGATTCACCAAACACATGATGTCGAAAGTAGTTTCTGCTCGGCATCGCGATGTGACCATCGGACCGACTCGAATGCATTACACTTGTGCGTGTGATGCCAGATGGGTAGGCAACGAGGCAATTGCACAGACAACACAATGCCACTTGCTTCACTCGATTATGCTCGCAATGATTCATTGCCAACTGAGACCAACACAACATAACACGACTGATTAAGTCTATATCAGAATATTCTTTCATTGTACCGCACCAATTGCTTTGAACCAAATGGTCGGTGGCATTGTTGCCGTACCCAATGTCGTCACCAGTGAGTCCATTTAATCCAACGGCTGGCAAACTGTTCTGTTGAATATCTAGTGCAGATAGCACACAGTGTGCATTAGTGTCAATGTTTGTGTGCCTCTTTCCATAGATAAGTCTACTGGGGCGATGGAGTTAACTTGAGGCTGCTCTCCGTGTCGATGTCTTGGTGACTGCTTGGGAGACTTCTCACTGGCGAGCAGGTACAGACATTTTCCACTTAGGTGCCAGGCAGAGTAGTCTATCGCGTGGTTGCATCGATCTAATCTGGCGCTCTGTTTGGTCTGCAATTAGCTGTTAATTACGAGGGCCACTCCGTACGGTAGAGGCAATACATGTTTGATCACATGATGGCCGAAAGGGCAAACGAGGTGCCATCATCGTGCCGCATCCTTTCATACATAAACAAACCGATTTGCCACTCGACAGATGTACACTATATTATAATTACACTTAGTCGGCTCGAATGAACTCCAGAGTAGATCACTATTAGTGGTCACTGGTTACTAATCAAATGCAAATGCTGTTTGCCTGCAGGATTGAATCGAATTGAATCATTTCGCGCCTAACATTTCAATCGGTGGTAATCGGTCAGTGCGGATATGAGAACTTGCTGGTTAATTGCCATTTCTCGGAGTGAACCAAAGGGCACGAAGAATCCACTCAACAGATGCTACCGAGTGATCAAGTGAAAAGAAGCACATCGCGCATTAGTGAATAATGACAGTCATTACAAGTCATTGCCGGTCGATCAGGCGAACGTGACCGCCGAGATCGAGTTGCGAATATTTAACTAAACCGATGCATTCTCCCGCCATTGATTTGGTGGCAGTGGCCAATTTGGTCGCGCTTGTCTCATACTCTATCGTGAGTACCGGTGAGGCACTTAGAACTGATGCCTTAATGCTCAACTCGGCAGATCGATCAACGTAATTAAGCGTTTAATTAGCGAACCATAATTTAGCGCACTCAGCAATGTCTGCTGTGCTGCTCTCGTTGATTAATGAGCTCATCTTTGCATATGCACCAGGGAATGTTTATCCTGACGATCTTGTCCAACAAACCAATTTGGCAGAACGTGCACATTCAACCAGACTGTTGCTTTGTCCATTGCATACACCTCAACGGTGTGCATGTGTATATACGCCTGCAGGCTTGGGCTAAGTGTCAATTTGCGGCTTTGAAAAACGAAAAATTATTTAGATTGTTCCTTTCCGAATGAGCAAAACTCGATCTAGTGAGGCATGTTGATAGTGCGTGTATGTCTCGGCGCTAACGATGTACAAATTGAACGAGTGATACAAACGAGCAAAACAACAAACCATTAAGCCAGAATAAACATTCGAGTGTTGCTAACATTTGTGAAAGGCACATCTTATGCACACATTCAACCTGACACGATGGCACTGGCCACCGGGACACAAATCCATTTGGACACGTTCAATGGAAATCCATTTTCCGTTCATGATGATCACCTCGAAACAAATTTCTCTTTTGTAAACGAGCCAAAGCAAATAAATCAGTAACCAAAGACTGTCCAATCGGTCCAAGAGAGTTGTGTAATGTCCTGTTGTGCCCTACTTTGTCTCCACTAGTTATCACCACTGTCAGTGTTAGCATTAGCCATCCATCATTGGGAGTGTTACATTTCAATCAGCTCAACACAAACATCACTTTTTCGCTCGATAACGGTATCCTTCTCCATCCCTTAGTTCTGTTCACAGTGTTCAGTGCCATTTGTCATCAATCAATCTCATTGGCACTTTTTATTAATGAAACACTTTGAATCCGAGTGTTGCGTTGTGTTGGGCGGCACTGATTTGGCCAATCACCGAAAGTGTTCAGGGATGAATAATGAATAATGAATAATGCATCGTCACTTTAGAGCTGATTCCATTCCACGACGCGCCTCGACAGTGGCAATTGAGATTCATTCGCACTGGCCGGATAGGGATGAGACCAAACTGGCGGTGAGCACAGTCAATGAATGTGTGATGAATGCGAACGAGACAGAGAAGACATATCGCATGCAGATTAGTGACTCGAGCACAACAAGCGATATCGTGAGAAAATGTGCTAAGCAATGCCGTGGAAGCACTAAGGGGCACTTCGGAACACACACATCGCAATGTCCATTAACTAATTGGCCCACCACTTGTGCAATGAATCACATGCCATTGGCCAATAAGTCCCTCTTGGTCTCTTGTGATTTGACAAATTTGAGCTCGCAGTTTGTGTCACCAATTAATGACCTTTGCTTGCCAATTACACTCGATCCCTTACAAACTCGTTTCGGTGCACTCAAAGTGCCTCACTTGATCTTCGCCGGGAACTTTTTTTGTTTGGTGTCGAGTTAGAATGATGCGTGCGGTGTTGTGTCGTTCTACTAAATCGACTATCCATTCACACCGGACGATGATTCTCAAATTCACACTAATATGACCAAAGCAAACAGCCGACCACAAACAGAATTATCCTGTCATATTCGACTTTATTTTTTCGATAAGATGAAGCCGGTTCCGAGCTAAATAAGCAATCTCCGGACATTATATTCGTCAAGTAGCAGCTAAGTTGCTTGGCCAATTATCGAGTTTGATAATCAATTGCACCCGAGAGTGTCAAGCCTATGTAATGCATTCTCACGCGTAGTATCCTTTGTGGAATAAGAGAGTTGAGTCAAGTAGAGCTCAATGAGAGCATTGTTTACTTTTCAGGTGGAGCTGTCAATCATGTCATGCCAAATCAGTGCTCTTTGTGGATCTAACATCTCCATTGACAGACCCGCCAAGCTATTTACCATTAACCATTTAGCATTAGCACTGTATTCTTCTCAAATAGCATTTCTCATTTGATTCTGTACGAATTGAGGCGCCAAATGGAGAGTGTGGCAAATGACCTGAAAGTGGCATCAATCACTTGCCAATTGGATTAATCTAATCTTACCAAGATTTGCATTATTCAACGATCCATTAGCTTGAAGCAGACCTCCAAGTTTGACATATCGCTAAGTTGATCTCGGTCTGGTCGAATAGTTTACACAAGACATGTTCAACTTGATTCTATTTGTAGACACGACTACTACTAATCCTGCATAAAGACTTGATCGATATGGTCTTATTTAATTTGTCGCTCAATTAAATAACCATATATTAGTATGTTTGATGTCCCAGCTGGACAGTTTTTCTCCTTTGGAGGCAACCTAATGCATTTGGTCATTTGAGTTTGGCCACTGAACAGAGTGAAACCGATTTGCGTGGAAGGTAAACAGTGGTTTCGGTTTACGGTAAAATTGGCTATTCAATCCGTTCAGCAAGTGCATTATCGTTAATGGAGACTATCATTAGTGCGAACTATACTTCAATGGGTGGCTTCATCGAATTACACTCGCTTCCTTGTTATTATCGTCCTCATTACTGATTGTCTCCTCACTCTGTGTCATTCGATCGAAAAGAGACATTGTTGCCATTAGCTCGAATGGCACTAATTGAGTTCACATAAAATTAATTGCCTAACAAACTGTCATTACTCGGTGACAGCAATTGGAGGGACGAACTGACAAAGCGGAAATGTTTTCCATATTTGCCTTGGTAGGGTCTGCTGCTGGGCATATTTGGTGGGAATCAGTGAAACGGTCACTACACAGTGTGCTTGTGCTTGTACGCACAGACCAAAGGGTTCCACTGAATTGGATTCGATTGTATTCGATTGGCTCGAATTACCAGACAAGGACAAGTGATGTTGTCTTGATAGCTTTGTGCTTATGTTGGTGTTGCCAGGGCCGAGGCGTTAATTTGCTCGATTAAAGGCGAAAGAGGAAATTAACGAATGCACTCGTTCTGACGAAGAGACACTTGTCACTGATTTGGCTTTGTTTTCATAAATCACTCACTTCATTTCCTGTCCAATGTTGTAGTTGAGCTCAGCTCCTTTCACTAGTCATTTCACTAATTCAGTTCGCTTCAATCACCAACTAATCATTGTTGTTTTATTTATGCGCAGAATTTGTCTCCTAACTTGCCTCACTCATCAGTTTGGTCTCACTCGTCACACAGTACGGGTGAATCTTCACAATGACTTCAAATTACGATCGAACCTGGCCACTTCGAGTGGTGGTGGATAGCATCGAAAGTCCAGTCACATCGAGCAATGATATCAACCAATTGCCGATCAACAACATAAGCATTCAGGTGCGAGGTGACTATTCCATTGGTCAAGTGATGGTCATAACCACCAACAAAATTGGTTCGTAACTCTTAATTGATGACATTCTAATGATGTTGACATTGTTACTAAACAGCAATTAACCAGGACTGGACCGATTACGCTTTTTGGTGGCCCGCTAGAAAGAAATGGCTCAAACAGACCAGAATGACTCTAGACCAGGCAGACGTGCACGCCAATGGCGAGCTTCACTTCACCACAATGCATAAAATGCTTCGAATTCAGATGCCTGACCTGAACGTGGTTGAGATGTCGGTCGACTTCTCGGTGAACGTTCTCAATGCAGTGAATCAGGTGTGCAGCACTTTGCCCATTCGACACTCGGAAGAGCTCTCGTTCATGCGGCCACTAGCGAGCAAACACT
Source organism: Rhizoglyphus robini (assembly GCA_023373905.1). Lineage (NCBI taxonomy): Eukaryota > Metazoa > Arthropoda > Arachnida > Sarcoptiformes > Acaridae > Rhizoglyphus > Rhizoglyphus robini. The sequence continues at coordinate 2,917,117 of JAKIJQ010000012.1, read as the reverse complement.
TGAAACGAAATAACCCGAACCTCTCAGTCAGTCCTCTCCAAAGACCGTCCACCCCGACCGATAAAGTGAAATCGCCCTCCAGGGGAAACCTCAGCCACAACGGCACTTTGAGTAGTAAGTCAAACGGAAGTCTACTCAACGTCTCGTTTGGAACAATATCCTCAAACAATTCGTTGAACAGTTCCAATTACAGTCTGTCTTCGCCCGACGCCAATCGTGCAGCTTTACTGCGACCTAAGTCATCCATCGAGAAAGCTCGTCTCAACTCAGCTTGGCTCAACTCCTCGATATCGTTGTACGAGCAGGACGTTTGTGCATACGACCTCTTGTTGATGAAGTATAAATTCTTCGATTTCTTCGATCTCAACCCGAAGATTGACGTGGCAAGAATAAATTACATCTACGAGCAACTCAAGTGGGCCATCATTTGTGAGGAAATTAATTGCACAGATGATGAGATTTACACACTGGCGGCCATCAACCTGCAGGTTACACTGCAAAGCGGAGGCAGTCGAGCTATGCTGAACAGGCCAACCAATGGTTCGGCCACCACCAATGGTTTGAACGGAACCAACAGAACAAATGGAACTAATGGTTCTGCATATTCACCCAATCCATACACCACCTACGACTCGCCCAAGGTGAACGGTTTCTTTAGCTACAACAGCGTTAATGGAAATGGTAACCTAAATGGAAACCGCAATGGCCACACATACAATGGCTTCCCTTACAATGGCGCATCCAATGGCGCTAGTAATGAACTTAATGACATCAGCGCATCGGTGGACGATATCGATTCGGCACTAGAAGACTTGGAAAAGACATTGGAAGGCACTTACATTGAGACAAAAAGTTCGAATGGTTTCTCGAACGGCAAGCACATGAATGGACAAAACAATTTGTTAGTTGTACCAGAGCTTCGTGATAAATTGAAGATTAGTTCGCACAAAGGCACCGCCACCTTGAGCAGGTTCAAGTTTTTGAATTCGGAAAAGACTTATTTGGTGTTACTTCGAGATACGACACTGTTTGCGTACAAGTCAGTCGATCCGAAGGAGAAGCCAATGAGCGAGCCGATGTTCAAGCTGAACATAAACTCGTGTGAAGTGAACCCAGATGTGTTGGTCAGTCAGAAGAAGTACTGCTTCCAAATAATCGAGTCCAAGCCGAGTGGAGTGACAGAGCATTGGATCAGGTGTCGAGACGAGGAGCAGTATGCCAAGTGGTTCACCGCTTGCAAACAAGCCAGCATGGGACGTACCATGGCACACGCATCTTACAATGAGGAGGTGAAGAAGACGTTGAAACTGTTGCAAATTCAGACAAGCACAAAGTCGCCGACCAGTCAGCACCAGGCGATCGATCTAGACAGTCTGAATATTCCCTTAGAGGATTTTGTGCCACCGCGATTGCTTAAACGTAAATCGAAAGACCAGGTGAGTGAATTAGAATGACTAATTGACCCTAATAATAAATTTTTTATAGATCATTCGCAAAATCAAAAATGTTCACAGCAACTTTGTGAAAGACACTCCTATCGAGGGGCAAATGAACTTTATTAAGACATGTCAAACGTTACGCGACTACGGCATTACTCTCTTTGTAATTCGATTCTCCAAGTCTAAGAAAGAGGTAAGTGCTCTTCTCTCCATTCGCTTAGGCGCACATTTTTCCTTTCAAGTTCACCTTGGCCTTGGCCTTCTTAGAAAATACTTTCTCTTTGAACACCATTCTTTTGTGTTATCAATGTTTGAGCCAATTTTATTGCTCTTCAGTTTCTTTTTTCATATTACCGTATAACTTTTGAAGGATTATCGTTCGGCTAGGTGATAATAATATAATACCAATCTGAGTTTTGCCAATGTGACTTTTTCTAATTTATTTATTTATTTTTTGAAAAATTTTAATTATGCTTTCATTCACATTTCAGGATTTGTTGGGAGTTGCTCCAAACAAGTTGATGGTCTTCGATATCAACAACGGATCTCTGCTTAAGTCATGGCGATATAACACACTGATCGATTGGAATGTCAATTGGGAGGTGAAAAAGATGCAAATCAACTTTAACGATGAAGACGTCGAGTTCGAGTGTTTGAGCGCAGACTGTAAAGTGATCCATGAGTTTATTGGAGGCTACATTTACCTATCAATGCGAAACAAAGACAACGACCGGCTGGACGAGATTGAATTTCTCAAGTTGACCGGTGGATGGAATGAACTTGACCAAAGTGACGAAGGCGATCAAATCAAGAGACAGTTTGACTAGCCTTCCCAAAGTCCCTCTTGGGTCGAGTCATTACAGACCCTGAAAGAAATTGCCAATTTGCTATTAATGTAGCATCACTTGGGCGCTACCGCACCTCTTCAAAGTCTATTCGAATGTCGATTATTCATTGTTATTGTTTTTCTCTTTGCCATTGGCCCAGTTTGACCACTTCGTTAATCTTTTGTTGTTATACCTCATTTTCTGCAATCTTATTATTTATTTTATTTTATCAATAAAAATCATATTATCAAAAATCTTTTCCTCCCTTTTCGACGCCCATTTGAGTTATGACAACACATCAATGATGCGTCAGTGATTATTTGGTTCAGCTGAAACCAGCTAACCAGGACTGGACCGATTACGCTTTTTGGTGGCCCGCTAGAAAGAAATGGCTCAAACAGACCAGAATGACTTTAATTCGGATTTTTACTAGATTTTGTATCAAATTCAATCATAGCTACAGCATTGATCAAACAAAATAAATAGAAATTGAATTTATTACATTATATTATGTGGCTATGTTATATATTATAATGAATTATAATCAAATTTGAATTATGATTATTAAATCATAATAGGAATATAATTATTACAAAAATGATTTTAAATAAAATAGGAATATTCATATGAAAGTTGATGGAAAATTTACAAAAATAATGCAATGAAGATGTCACATTCACTATAGATGTCTATTGCTTGCGGAAACCCTTCAATATGGGATAAATGAATTCAAATGCTTGATATATTTCATTGCGTTCCTTAGCACCTTTAATAAAATAAAAAATTAATTAAAACATTTTAATTGAAAACAATTCAACAACATATTGCTATCAAAATCCCTTACCAGTTAGTACAACTTTTCCAGATACGAATATAAGTAACACTATTCTTGGTTTAACCATTCGATAAATAAGACCAGGAAACAGTTCTGGCTCGTAGCTTGAGAATTGACTGTGTGTAAGAACTAAACCTTCAAGACGTATTGGAAATTTAACATCACAACTGCCGACCATGTTTTGAATTTTGAAGTCTGAAAACTTTGCCTATAAACAAACGAATAATAATAATAATAACGAATGAAAATACTAATAAATACCTCAAATCCAAGCTTTTGAACAATACGAGCATATTTCCGTGCTGCTAGCCTAGACATTTCTTCACTTTTTGCGCCAGTACAAACCATTTTTCCAGAACTAAAAATTAAAGCAGTTGTACGAGGTTCACGGATTCGCATAATGACAGCGGCAAATCGTTTTGGATTATATTCGGCGTTACGAGCATGAAGTGCAATCTTTTTCAAGTCAAGTTTACATCCCAAATTTACAGTTGAAACAATATTTTGTAACTGTGGAACAATTGCCGGATCGACGGACATAGGCGTTCTAGGAGTCATAGGCCCGTTTGGTCCAACCGAGAACATTCCTGCTGACATGAGGTTTGAAGCAGGTGTGGCTGGTTCAATTGAAGCAACATGGCCTAAGTTCGATTTAGGTTGTGCATTTTCGGATACAGATGACGGCGTTTGACCTCCTGCAGAACTATTCTGTTTTGGCGCAGGTGAAGAGGCAGCAAAATTGGCAGATGAATTATCATGATGAACCGGTTGCATAGGAGATGGTACGATTTGACGTGATAGAAAAGCCAAATGCTGAGCTTCAAGATCCAGTTCATTATGAGAACTGGATATGCTAGGAATATTGTTGTATGAGTGGGAATCCATGGTAAAATGGTGGTGATCACTGTGATAGCGCCAAATTAGAAATCAACAAATGAAAAGAGAAACAGCACGGTTTATATTGTCAATTGGAAGTAAGTGCCATTCTATATTAGACAAAGGCCTAATCCGGTAAGAACCCACATCATTCGAGCCAGGAATTCTGATCCAGAATCAACAACAATTGATGACCGGCCGCAAAATAATTTAGCAAAAACAAACAAACGTGCATAAATTGAAACACAACAAGCGACCGAAAAGAAGGCCCACTATTTCCACCTAGGCAGTGATTTAGTTGTCATAGAACATTCAATTTTAGCTCCAATCGATTCATAATGAATTTCAGTGTCAATGCCAATGTGAAAAATATAGGAAAATTTATTGAAATGAAATATTGCATGAAAGTCACATGACATACAAAATGCTCATATTGAAATTTTAAGGAAATATATGCAAAGTTTACAATAAAAAGTTTATGATAAAAGTTGGATGGAATATTCGATTAAATTGAAATTAAAATCCAAAAATATATCTTAAAAGATAATTAACTTGACTTTTTAGTATTGCCACCTTTTCGTAAAATGTTAATCTTTCTAGATTGTTTTTCATTGCTGAAATTGTTAGTACTTTGCGATGACGATGCATTTACTGAAGTAGGAGTTATGACTGAATCCCCAATTGGTGGCACTTGAATTGTAACGGTGGGAGTAAGCATTATGGTGCCAGAATTACAAGTAGGCAGTGATTTGGTAGAAGTGCTCACTTCCGATTGATTAGTCACGGTCAAATTTAGAGCAGTTGGAAATGCAGCAGCTACAGTGGGCTCCGTGTTAGAACTGATAGACTGAGTGCTAGAAGATAGAATAGACATTTTCGGGGAAGCTGAAATAGATGAAGTTGAGGTAGAATTGACAAGCTTGGTTGGAGATGTTGGAGTTGTGCTTGATGATGATAATGACTGGGCATGGCTAGAGATCGATTCTGAAATTGCAATAGAAGTTGTACTATTTGGTGTTCCGCTAACCGTGTTTGCTATTGGATTGACTACAGAACTACTCATGATTGGAATAATAGTTGAAATGGATGATGAGTTTGGATTTGAACTAAGCCTAACTTGACTGCTGGTCGGCAACTGAATAAAAGGAATATTGATTGGTTGTGACTGAGAAGTGATGCCGCTCGGATCAACTTGTTGATTGTTCAAAGTAAAAAGCATAAAATGCGGCTGTTTTTGACCATTCGCATTGCCAGAGGCCATTCTGTTAGCCAGTTCCTTATTTAGTACTTGAGGTTGAATTGTGTTTGCCACATTACGGTTCTTAAGAAGTGAAGATATTGAACTGATCGAAGTGGCAGCATTCGGCGGAGCAGCGGCAACCAAAATGGGAAATTTATTTTGGGGTTGTCGAATTTGTGGCAACAGAACTGGACGCTGGAGTTGATTATTGATGCTTGAGGTAGGTATGATCAGATCGTTGTTGTTTTTCAAAGCAATACTTTTGTTGGACAGATTGAGTTTGTCATTGTTATCACTAGTATTGCTGTTGCTGTTAAATCCGCATTGAGGAACGTCCACACGAGAACTCTTCAACAAAGTTGAGCGATCCTTAAAAAAAGTTTTCACGCCACTGTTTGAACTTTGTCGATTTGAGGTAGTCATGTTGGCTAAGTTAAATAAGGAATGGCCAAATTGAACAAGGGCTATCAAAGAAATAAAACAAAAGTTAGCATTCAGAAACAAAGCAATCATATTAAATTTTTCCTAATTACATTTCGAGATTTTATTGGCAGACTTGATCACATCGCCATCGTTATCATTCAAGATAGTAGCCAAAAGGCAATGGGTTTCGAGATTTTGAACAGGAATAAAACCACGATTATCCAGATTATGTAACAAATCTCGAATTTTGTTTACAAAAGTCTCGTTATTGTATCGAAAATCATCTTCAGAAATATTTTGTTCTAATTAAAAGTAAATTCAATGATAATAATAAAATATAAATAATCTCAATAATATTCGTACCGTGTTCAGGAGAACTTCGAAAAGAAGGGATATCTATGTCATCCCTCATTGCATCATCTTCCATAGAATCGTTACCATTGAAAGGACTAGAAGTACGACCATTACTTTCGTCGTCGATAAGAAATGAATCGACGGGGCCAACACTTTGAGAAAAGCCCTTTGAAAGATCGAGATCAGTTACACCGTTTTGATCGGTAAAATGTGATGACATAGAATTCTCTCCCAGACTTTCGCTTATAATGCTGGTATTCACCTTTTTTATGGACTCCTCCTGAGAGTCAAATTCGCCATCAAGCGATTTCCTTTTCGAAAATGGATTCGAGATCAAAGACAAGTTGTGAATTGTGAGCGAGTTATCGTTCATCGCAGAATTTTGATTGATCAATTGATCTTCCATCTGTTGTTGACGTCGAAGAGCGATTTGGGCAGCCATAATCTTTTGTCGTTCCACGATAAGAATACACTTATCGCATTCACAGTCTTTGTATTGGCAGCTGCGCTTGTGGCCTTTCAAGATCACGCTGATGCCGTGGTTACGACAACGCGAACATCTAGGATGCTTTCCGAATGCATTCATGTCTAGTTGATCGATGTGTGAAATCGTATATGATTGTGATGGATTCATGATAATTGAGGGCTAAATAAATAAAAAACATGTAAATAAATTGATTGTTTAAAACATAACAAACCTTAAAACAAAACAGAGTAAAAATACAATTAGAACCACTGGATTGATCTTGACCTAATCAATCAATAATAGACGAACAAGGCCACTTGAGCAAATAGCAAAAATAAACAAACTTGGCCAGAGAAAAAATATAAACTAAAGTTGTGCTTTGAATGACTTGAGAAGTAAGTGAGAGTGGGACAATAATGCTGACACGTCTGTCCAATTGATGTGCCAAGTTGCGTTTTGAGTAGAGCATTATTGTTTGCCAAAAGATGTAGATGGGTTAGAAGAAATAAAATGAGGTAAAGGTTAGTTAAGTAGAACTAAGTTTGGAACAATTCTGATGACCATTTGTGCAATCGATTAAGTTGCAAAACTGAGCATATTTTCGGTGACTAGCCATCAGAAAAGTTATACCCGTAAAGAGTAATTGACATTTAATTTATTTATTATTAATTCATCATTTTATTGTTATTTTGAGCAATTGAAAGGAAATGCACATGAGACGAGAAGAGAGTTCTATCATTTGTGAAAGCGATCTTTTGTTTGACACATTTGTAGCCAATTTTCTCTGCTAGTTGTTGGGGCAGAGGAAAGCATGTTTGTACAAGAGATGCACACCACACATTCACATCACACACACAAGGTCACAAGGCAAGGCATAAAGTAGCTACTAGTTGTTACAATGAGCAGGTATGGGTGCGAATGTACAACTAGACGTCGACTGTGATAGAGGCATGGAGGCCGAGAAGGCAAGTTGAGTTCTACTGGAAGATGGCGAACATAAGCAAGAGGCCATTTCTCTTCAGCCAATGATTATTACATTACAACTCGGCACCGGCGAATGAACTTGCTCATCGAAATGTACTCGGGTCGGTGTCTGGTCTTTTCTGTTAGTCTTCTTTCTGTTTGTCACTTCTGTGGCACTGTAGATCTGCGTGTGTGTGCTGTCTGCTTTTCACTTTTGAACACTAACGAGGCCCAGCAAAAGCAAAGAGGTACAAGGTGGAAAGTGAGTCTGACTGTGGCTGCTTAGCAATTGCACGATAGCTATAGTTGCTAATCAGTGAAAGGTGAAGTGCGGCACTAATTGGCGAGATGCTTTAGCCAATAGAAGCAATGAGTATTGTGGTGATACGATTCGGGTGAGGCAAGGGTAGAGGAGGCAGCACGCGAGCTTGTCCCAACTGTGCGTCTAGACGAGCAGTAAGCGCCTAGACAGCCCCCCTCTGGGAAAGCATGTCAGTTTGGTGCAACCAAATCACGTGAAGACATTTTGAGCTGGAGTGCGCGAATAGATGTAAATGACAATTCTGTGAACCGAACAGTCCGTAGAGATGCGCTCTGTTCGTTTACTCCGCCCTAGTTGCTGTAGTGATAGCTCGACAAATAGCAACTGAAAAACAAAATGCTACATTTGCAAAGCCGCCACCAGCTAAAAAGAGCAGACTGACTAGCTTGCCAAAGTGAAGGCCATCAAATAGACAAACTTAGCTTGTAGCAGTGCTAGATCGAAAGTTACTGCGAACACATAGTTGGTGCTGTCCTCTGTGTCCATTGTGATTATATTGGCCACAATTGAAGTTTCCTCCAATTAATGGACTAACCCTACTACATCCAAGGAAGCACAATTATTTGCTACATTACGTCCGATAACAGCCAAAATGTTATCATTGCGAGTGTCCCTAATTGTGTCAATGTTTTCAAATAGGAAAACATCTTCATTGGAGACAGCCTGCTACGAGATCGTTGACAAGCCAATTTCCTAATCTTACTCATCTGGTTAGTTGAACAAAGAAATAGCAAAAGCTACAAACTCGAATGTGCATCACTGCGCATGCCAATGATGTAAATGCACGATTGCGCACTTTCTGTTATTTGAGATTTTGTTCAGACAAAATGAGAATGTAGCGCCATGTAGTGAGGGTTGAGCTCATTCAGTCCTACTGGCGTATGTATTAGCGGGTTAAAAAAAGCAAACAGACAGTAGAAATCTATGATGAATGTGGGAAATGTAAAATTGATTGAAATATTCTAAAGCACAAATGAGCTTACATTATCGGAAAGGTGCAACAGAATGTTCTAAAGAAACGAGTGAGCAAGCGTTTTAGAATATAATTTGTTTGTGGAAGTGGAACATTACATTAAGGCTTTATCACCACTTTTATCGATTGGGCTATCTCACGAAAATAACTTTCGAACAAAAATAAAGTTCGTATGACAGTTAGCTATATAAGATACAAGGATATTTTTCTATAAGTACTGACACTATCTATGTTATTTTAATGAGATAACCCGGATAAAAAATGAAACGAACTTAACTCGTAATAGGAATGTCTTTGGAATTGGTCCTAGTTATGTTTGTAGATCTTTAAGTAGATGGCCAGGTAAAATTCAATTTGATAATTACTTCAGTAGATGTCTCCAATTGGTTTTAATTCATAAGCTGTGATGATTTAGTTTGAAAGATTTGTTTCGAAATATTCGGTGAAAAAATCTGCGGTCGTTGGCAAAGCACGAATTGTGTTAGTTGAATTGTCACACCATTCGAACGCGATACTTGACTTGCAGCAAGATGGCGAACAAAATTGCGAACTTGACCATACCAAAAGCGGGCGAATAGTAAAAAGAATAACTTGAAAATAAATGTAGCAATCAAAATGAGATGTAGACAGATGGTATCGCTACAAGTGGGCTGATGATGCAACGGCAGTTGACTTTTGAAAAGAGTACAAGAGGAGAGAGAATCTGAGAGGGAGAGAGAGAAGAATGCATATAAATGCGAACATGCGAATTCACAGATAAAGAATTGAGTTGACAAACTCGAGAGCAAATGATAATGGACAATATGGCGACGGACGAGAAGAAGAAACTTAGTCCGAGCGCGGTGCTTGACAGCATGCAGAGTGCACTCCACCAGCCAGTGTCTGTGTGGACATGCAGAAGAAGGCTTGAGACGAGAGTGCGACTCGGTGCGGCCACTGCAGCCAACTGGAGCGTTCAACCACGGCTTGGTGGTACACTGACAGGCAAGACACACTCGCACACTTAGACAGTCCTGTCGGTTGCGCAATGCGGTCGCGACATCATGCCGCCCTCGCCGCCCAGCTTGCCCGAGCAGACCAAAGGTGCCACTGATGAATGGTCTCACTGGAAGTGGCACTGACATAGTAGTCACCAAATGTGGCCTGGTCCACTGACTGCTGCCAGAGTCTACCACGAGACTATCACAGATACATTCATATTGCCTTTGGCGTGCATTCTACCGACTGACTGACCGAGGTAATGGAATTTTCTATGTACTCACTTGTCGACTAAGGCGTCATCTTATTGCTTTCCACTGAAGTTACCTTCATTCGGCGAGAGTGAGCGAACAGATTCCCTGTTCAGATGTGAAGACACTCGATGCCAATTCGAATTGAACAATTTGTTAAAAATGCTCCATCATGTTCCATCACTAATTGAATTTTACTTTCGTTCTTTTGTTGTTTGTTCATACATGCAAAAAATTGAGAGCATTTGAATGGTATCCAAAAATGATTATTCGGATTGTTAGTCTAGGAATGATATACTGCCCATGGGCAACTATTCGAGATTCGGCAGTGGAGTTCAATCTACAGAACTGGCAATTGAGTGTATTTTAGTAGATGTGCAAGTTTGTAGTGACTCCTCCCTATATAGACGATATGGGCATATCTAGAGCAACAACAAAAAGATACATTTGCGCTAAATGTAGCAATCGGCAACAGCACAGACTGGTTAGTGCTATCGCGAGTGACGGAATAACAAATTACTTATATAATATTAGGAATAGATTCACTGCAATCGTTTATTCATCTCAACTAGGACTGTCCATCGAATTGGACCATTTGTCCGATTGGTTCGTGCTTTGAGACGACCTGCGAGTCTACAGGCCAGTTGGTCAATATCAATGGTACATATTTACTGCTAGACACAGGAGCGTCATCTAGATTAACTTTCTCCGATGTGTTTGTTCCACTTGATGGCTTAGCAAAGACTTCGGATGAGTTCAACTTCGGTTCCATATAGAATAAAGGTATCGCTACAAACCATTTCTTCCTGGCCTTCTCACTGGTGCTTGCTGTCTGATTGCTTGTTTTCATTGAGGGTAAGGAATTGAACTGAGGCATACGTTCGTCGGTAGTGATCCTAAGCGAGTCGAATTGCTCAGGAAGCGAGATGGAGTCTCTAGGTCCATTTGGTTTGGTCCACATTGGTCTTTCGAGTGGTTCTTCTGTTTTGGCAGGTGGCGGCACAGTAGTCGAGGGGACTTGAGTTTTGTATTGCGAATTGAGATAATTTGGCAAGAAATCGCTGCTCGACTTGGACCAGAAATTAAAATTAACAGGAAGGACCAGTGGTGGCACATCTATAGTGACAGGTTGCGATGGTTTCGACGAAATTACATTTGGCTGGTAGTAATGCTTGCTAGGCTCGGTCGAGTTCTGTTCCAATGAGAGTACTTTCCCATTGAAGCATAACATAATAGCAGAGATGCAAACCGTTGAAAGCTACTCAGAATACTCAGAATGAACTTTTAAAGTGAACAAATGTATAACATACCGCAAAATGTAGCATTTTACTTTACGATGACAAGAGATGCTTGCCGCCAAACCGATTCAAAGTTAATTAAACCGAGTGGAAAAGAACTTGCTACATTTATATCGAGCCAACAGGAAAACACAAATATGACAGAAAACTTGCTTGAGCAGTTTATTACTAATGATATTCGTTTAGAATGATATAGTTTGTTAATCTTTCCACTGCATTGGTTACAACACAAACTTCTTTCCACTTCCTCAAAATAAAATGAACACTCTTTGGCCGTGTTTGTGTAAGAGTAAAATTATAAAATAAATTATTGCAATTAATGGGTATAAAGATTATAAAGCTTATAAGCTTGAAATAATTTTCTAATTACGATGGTCGCATTTGAGGTGAATACTATTGGCCGTATCAATTAATTGTCAGCTTTTTCTTTAATGACAAGTTCTGAGTTTTCAACTGAATTTATTTCTTTATTAAATTGCTCAATCCAAGAACGAAGGTTTGGCTATTTGAGAATTCAAAAATAAGGTTATCTTATCTTATCTCATATCAAAGCCGTGTACTTACATCCTCGGTCATAGCTTTTTCCCATAAATCAACCTTTTCTTTGGATTTATTATTTCGACGCACCTTAAGTGGCGTTGAAGTCATTACATTTAAACAATTTCGAGCTAGAGGACTCCGTTGATATGTGTTTTTCGACGAAGAATGACTTTTGTTGAGAAGACCCATACAGTCATTCCTACTGAACTAAAAAATACAAACATTTGCAATTGAATATTGAGGATAAAATGTAAAAATGTACTTACTCTTTCGTCGAAATCATCAAATAAAAAAGTAGACGACTCAGAATCGGCCAATCCCGAGTCATCAAAAGTCTCATCGGCCTCAGGGACTTCGCTCGAGGACGATTTGTCAAACTCGTAAACATGTTTTGCTCTTTTTATGTTATGAGTCTCATTGCCATTTGATGAGTTTTTTCTTTTTTCACCAGTGATCAACTTGAAGAACTTCTTGGGAGGCATCTTGACTCTTGAGATATGATGATACGATGTCAGAAGTAGCTAGTAGTACTGTAAAGAGAGCGACCATCTGCTCAAAGACATTCTGGCGCCTAAATATTGCACTGTACCACAACAACAACATGAGCAACTATTTTGACTGTCTCGTGCATTGAGTAGACATAGGTAATGTGCTTATGTGCTTCATTGTCACTGCTCGTGCACCAACAGCTTGCCAACATTCGCATTGTATTTGTTTTGCTTCTTATCGGTTCACATGTGTTTAAGATGATAATGATAGGTATAACAGATGAAAATTGTGAAAATAAAGAAAATGAAAACATGGAAAGTGACAACGACAACTCGGAAGAAGATAACTCGGAAGACGAAACCCACTCGTCTAACACTGATGACGAAGAAAGCTCAGGTATTTATTGTAAATTTGTGTGTATTTCGCTTATATATTCGTATTTTTATCTTAGATCTTTCTGCGGGAGAGTACGAGAAATATTGTATTGAACATTCGTCCGATTTGACCGATCTAGAATATCAATATCTCAAACTGCGAAAAGCCTTCAAGAACGAAAGATTGTCTCATCTCAACTCACAACTTTGTCTGCTTGCAGACGAACAGTCACCTGATTTTATACAGCCAGTTGAAGAATTAACTGAAAGCAAAAATGAAAGAATACATATTGCTGGTGTTATGAGAGATCTTCGAACTGCTAATGCCAAGTCAAATTACGAAGCAGATTTGTCTATTATTGAACAAGATTATCAGGTTTGATTGCTTAGGATTTTCCAACTGTAGTTTTTTAATGTTCACAATTTAACAGAACGAAAAACGACTTTTAAAGGACCAAATTAAGCAAGATATTGAAGAGAAGATTAAAAAACTAAATGAAGATAGATACAAAGCTGACAATGATTTTATGCCAGAACACAATTTCAACAAAAGGTCACGCAAACAGTCGAGCAGTTATCATGACGAGTTCAGTGAAAAGCGACGTAAACCAATGACTGTAAACGGACCATTCATTGTGTATGCGCTCAAAGATGAAGAAATTATGGAAGATTTCAGTTACATCAGTTGTCTTTCAAGGCCTTATAAAAATTACAGTTTATTCGGCTATTAATAAGATATACAAAACGGAAACTTCATCTTTTGTACAAACTCATTCGCATACAATGTAAATTATTATATATTATACATACAATTTTAATAAAATCATTTTACAAATTATTGTTTTCGGAAACTAAACAACACAGGTGTCATGTGATTGATAGTTTCAATTATCTCATTGCGACTTTTTGCACCTGAAATTAGTCATCAAAAAAATTTCATTGAAAAATGATATATGATGATATATAAATATAAATACCTGTGATTATAATTTTTCCAGAAACAAATATTAAAAGAACAGTCCGAGGCCTAACCATCCGATATATTAGGGCAGGGAAAAAATCAGGATCATATGTACAAAACTGGGAATGAACTACAGCTAATTTGTCTAAACGAATGGGAAATTTAATGTCTACAGTGGAAACAATGTTTTGCACTTTGAATTCGGAAAACTTGACCTACAAATTGAAACAAAATTTAGTATTTAGTATATTAATAATAGGATGATAAACTAACATTGTAGCCAAGCTTTTGCATTATTCGGCCATATTTTCGAGAAGCTATGCAAGCTAGTCGTTCACTTTTTGCGCCAGTGCAAACTATTTTTCCAGAAGAAAATATCATTGCAGTAGTACGAGGGTCGAATATTCTCATGATTACTGCTCGAAACCTTTTTGGATTATATTCCGCATTTCGAACACGAACAACTATTTTAGCTAAATCAAGGCTACAACAAAAATTGGCGGTGGCCACAATATTATGAATCACCGGATCTTCAATCGAATTCATCACCACGGCAGGTATTTGAGGAGTGCAAGATATTTCAGGGAAAAGATTGCCTGAAGTAATCGTTCTAGGTTTGACTTCTTCAGTAATAGATACATTTTGATCGTACTCGTGATCCAACTCGGCATAATCGTCGTCGATGTGGTTGTGTAGCAGTTCCATTTTTTAATAACCAAACAGTTTTCGATTTCGACCACAAAATAGCGAATTGTTGTGTGCATTGAAATTGAAAACTGCTCTCGGACGACTCAAGTTGGCAGCTGCAGACATGCCTCTGTCCGATTTAGACTCGGAAAGTGACAAACTTGGAATGTACAAACTGTATGTGCAAAGTTGGTTTGTTTTGTTTGGACTAAAATAGTTTTGAACAAATCGACAGGTTGTCTGCATTGAAATTTTTGCCTTTACCTTTTACCTCTCATAAGCGTAACGCTGTAGAATATAGAAGACACCACTTCGAGATAACATTAGTACATCTTTGGAAACGACCCTATTATCGGCAAGAGCATTGCTCTTACAAATTTTCAACTTTAAAAAACGATATCTCTGGTATTACTCAAAGCACCCGAGAAATTTTTTAGTCTAAATTCATCTACACGAAGAGCTCTATCGAGTGGTGTATGTCACTTTTCTAAACAGCTCGGACAGCTTAATGGGTTCCCTTGTTAGAGCAATCATTGAATATTTCAATCCAAAATAAATAATGTGCAATAACATTTATTCGAACCAAATTAATTTGCAAAGAATACCACAGACATTCGATCTAAAAATAATAAACAATACATTACAAAGAACGATATATATTTTGTAAAATGTCTAATGAATGAAATACAAATTGAAGTACAAATATTCTCACTTGAAGACTTGCAGAACTTCATTTCGCATATTTGAGATTAAATCTTGATTTATGAGAAAGATGAACTTAAGGGTCGAGAACTCAATCAAAGAATTGTGACTAATTCGATGCGAAGAATCAGACAGTAAAGGTTTTGAGTCGACATAAATAGGCCTCTTCCCAGTGTTATACATGACGAATTCGCCCGTCTGTTGTAGTGAAATAATTGCTTGCAATCGAGAAATTTTGGTAGACGGACCCTCTAAAGATAAATCAACATCAACCACAAAATCTTTCGTTGTTCGGCCAATGGTAATCTCTTTTGAGCGCATTAAATAACGCACAAGTCGACCACGAAGAACAGCATATGTTTGATTGTCAAAGTCCGAAGGAGCAATTCCCGTAATACTATCGAGAAGACTTTGAAATTTTGGAATTTCATTCTCAAGCATTCGAATTTCTAACATATTCTTGCGAATGCCATGCACAATTTCCTGGTTAACCACATTGCTCGACGATGCCGAGAGAGAAGCGGTGCCATTTTTAAACTCTTCTTCGACCTCTTTTCTAACAATATTTTCGATCTCAGAAAAACTAACAACACTCTCGTGTCTAGGAAGAGGCTGTAGAGTTTGGTCTGATAAAAGTCGATAATGACGAAAAAGCATCCAGTGCTTCATTAATATTTTAGGGGTGCGACTAGGAAAGAATATTTCTGCATTGGAATTGATTAATTCTTGAAGTGAATCGAGCGATGGTTCACTTCGAGATTCAATTTTCTTCACTAATGCCTCTTCGGCTTCACTAAACAAAGCTTTTGATTCAATTAGGTGGACAATATCAGGATGTAATTGCCTAATAGCAGCAAGAGCCAAACTTTTGACATTGAAATCGTAGAGTAAAGAATGCCATCGAGATTCGATATCTGTATAAGAAAATTTGCAAGAGAATTTAACTCCTTCAAACACTTTTTTCAAATCATTTGTTTGTTCGACATTTATAATTAAAGCTAAATCATCGGTTGGCTTCCAATAATTGCTCTCTTCACTATATTTTAAAGTAACAGCCGCTGGTTTATTGCGAGTTTTCTTTTTTGATGAAGTATTCGCAGCTGTTAATGGAGCTTTCAACTTTTTCGAAGACGTGCTAATAATAACTGGAGCAATTTTTTCGCTTGTCTTTGGCAATTCTTGTTTTGTGAGAACAATTTCGTTAACCGCAAACTCGTTATTTAGTTCATGAGGTTCTTTGGGTTTCTGTTTGGGATAAGATGTGCTCATGCTGTCCACAAGTTCATCATCAAATTTCTTACGTTTTATCGATCTAGAAGAACTACGACGTCTCTGTGCTGAATCATCGACAGATTCAATAGTTGCAACATTCTTTAAAGTGGCTGTAGAATTCATGGGCGGAGGCTTGGCTGGGGCTTGCATGCTGGCAATACTTCCAGAAATTCGTTTCAATTCACAAGATAATAAAGCAATTGTTCACAGTGTTCCGTTATTTAGCGAATATAAGGCGTCATAGAATTTGACTCTGATCATCAGTCTTGAACGTTGAAATTGAGCGATTGTCGGCTCGATTCATAAAATGAAAGTACACCAAACATCACACTGTCCTTGACTCCTTGTGTTCTGAAAAAACGGGCAACTATTTACACCTAACAAACAATGGGTACAATGTACAGTCTGACTGTACTGTCACTACACAGACTCATCGACTCAATAACATTGCTTCACTGTGAAGTCTTCACAGTCAAATGGATTAAATCTCCTTTGTAATAAATGAAGTTAATTAGATTGAGTCAAACTATTTAAGAATATTGCTATTAGTTTATTGTTGATCTATTTACTCAGTTCAATTCGTTCAAATTATAGATATTTTTGTATGATTAATTTTATTTAAGTTGGAAAGTTTTTAGCTGGATCAATTTATATTTTCCTCTAAAAGTTATTGATTGTATTTGACAAGGTTATTGCAAAGAATTCTAAGTTGCTTTGAGGTAGTTCATTGTTCATGTTAAAAGTGCGAGTAAACATTAGGAATTGAGAAGTCAATTACTGGCATGAAAGGGTCATAAACGAGTGTGCTTGTGGATGGCGGAAAGAAACGGTTGAGGACAAGTGGCTGTTGAATGTGGTTTGAAATGAACTTACAAGCGATCGGCTGGTCGATGACAGATCGCAATCTAATCGTCCAGTGGGACCGTACCATGTAGCCACAAGCGAGCCAACAAGCGAACAGGCAAGTGGCCAGACAGGCACCGCAAACATCGCATCACAGGCATACCTGAGCAGATGCTTAGGGCAACATGGCGGCTCAGTGAAGCCGACTCACCTGCTGCTGTGCGTGCCTTTGCTGCATCGAGTCAGTGCACGAATGTCCAACATCGACACACCTTGCACAGTGATGTGTCTTCTTCCTAGATGCCATCGAGCACTTTCCGACATGCCATTGGTGCCTTATGAACCATAACTTATGAAGAATTCAGTGGCCACTGGCCAATCGAGTCCGTCGTCGCGACCGTCTCATCCACAACATGAGCTAAACTAAGTGGCAACAAGTGGCTTATCGCAACTTCGCACTTTTCCCCTTGCCGTTTGTGATATCTTCTTAACCAGACTTCATTACCTAGTTTGCCTTAGTGTCCTGGCAACACAAACCAAACACGTGTTTGTGTTGTTGTTTACACTTGTCTTCTTGTGATCAATTTGATTGGGTGCACTATCACTGGTGCCCTTTAACCGCCTTCTCTCAAAATGTTTGGCAAAAAGAAAAAGAAGCCATTTATATCGGCACCAACCAACTTTGAACATCGAGTTCATACAGGATTTGACCGAAAAGAAGGTATCTTCTTTTGATGTTTTGTTTTCTTTTTATTGATTGCGATTCTTTAGGTAAATTTATTGGCTTACCGCCACAATGGCATTCCCTCATCCAAGGAGCTGGAAGCAGTTCAAGACCGAAACCAATTGTAGATCCCTCAAACATAACCCCAACAGAAATAATGGACATCAAAAGTCATACCATTGTGCGTGGCCATAATTCTTCTGTCAATGTGGCAACAAGATTTGTTGCAGATAGCCAAGAAATACCTTCTAGCCGTAACCTAGTTACAAGATCAAATTCTCTTAGAAGGGTTGAATCTCCTCCTTTGCAGCGAAATCATAATTTGAGCAGACTTTCTTCAAATATGCCTGAAAATGTTGCGCTTGATGTAGCAAATGGCAACTTTATTCAGAACAATTTCAATACAAAGTTCGTGCCTTCTCAAGCACAGCAAAATATTACGAACCATTCGCCCCCACAAGTCAATCCGAATTTTCACCCTAATTCTGCCATGTATCCTCAATCACAAACAAATACGACTCAAATAATGAACCCAAATGTGAATAATATGATGCCAAATAATAACTTTAATAATCGCAATCTTTCCTATCAAATTCCGCCAAACAATGGCATGCTCAATAAGAATATGAACAATATGCAGTTGAACAACTTGAATCCGCAAATGTTTGCCAACAAGGCACGTTTTGGGATGTTGCCTCAGCCACAACAAGCCCAATTTATTTCGAATGCAAACATAGCTAGTGCAAATTCCTATCCACTTTCTGTTTCTGCAAACAATCACTCTAGTTTACCTCAGCAGCAACTTAAAACGCAGCAACAGATGTCTCCAGCAAGATATCAACAAATTCAGTCAAATCAATACTCAGGTCAATTCGTAAATGAACAAGCAACTCATAACAATTTTCAGCCAAATCATAACGGCCACGAATCGTCAAATGACCAATTGAATAACAATATCAACAATCAAGCTATACTGAAGCCTAATTCTAATCAATATATGAATCACATGAATCAAAATTTTTCAAATTTGTCCATCAAGCCTCCTGTAAATGGTCAATTACCGAATCAAGTCCTTCCAATCAATGGTAATTATAATCCATCGACTCCAACCTCGCACCAATCTTCGCCTTCTTCAGTAACTAATCAAATAACGTCTGCACATGTAAACACTCATGTCACATCAAATGCCCACATCAATAATGTCAAAACAAACGGAATTATCAAC
Source organism: Rhizoglyphus robini (assembly GCA_023373905.1). Taxonomy (NCBI): domain Eukaryota; kingdom Metazoa; phylum Arthropoda; class Arachnida; order Sarcoptiformes; family Acaridae; genus Rhizoglyphus; species Rhizoglyphus robini. The sequence continues at coordinate 2,898,055 of JAKIJQ010000012.1, read as the reverse complement.
AATAGCGCTAATGTTAATAATAATTTGAACACTAATGCAAACACATCAAACAACAGTGTTAAACATTCTCCGAATACTCATATTAACAATAACAACAATGTTCAACAGCCACAAACTACAGGTCAATTAGCACCACAAATACCTCCTCATGCACAGCAACGAGTCACACATGAACAGTTTCGAGCAGCTTTACAAATGGTTGTGAATCAAGGTGATCCAAGGTAATTATTCATTGATAAATTCTAGTTTATCGCTTTTTAAATATTAATTTTTATCAATAGGGAATTTTTGGATAACTTCATCAAGATAGGAGAAGGCTCAACGGGCATCGTTTGCATTGCATTTGATAAGAACACACAAAGACAAGTTGCCGTTAAAAAGATGGATTTACGAAAGCAACAACGGCGAGAATTGCTCTTCAATGAAGTGGTCATTATGCGTGACCATCATCATCCAAATATCGTTGAAATGTACAATTCATTTTTAGTCGAAGATGAACTTTGGGTTGTGATGGAGTTTTTACAAGGTGGCGCTCTCACCGACATAGTCACTCATGCCAGGTAATTCGCAGAATTTAATCATTTGATGAATTTATTTATTTTATTTTTAAATAATATCGCCTTGCAGAATGGATGAAGAACAAATAGCCACAGTGTGCAAACAATGTCTTAAAGCTCTTGCCTATCTTCATTCTCAAGGAGTGATTCATCGTGACATTAAAAGTGATTCTATTTTGCTGGCCAGTGATGGAAGAGTATGTTTTGTTTAAATAATTAAATGTTTTTATTGATTTTATAAATGACTTTTAGGTGAAATTATCTGATTTCGGATTTTGTGCTCAGGTTTCCAATGAGTTACCAAAAAGGAAATCCCTTGTTGGCACTCCATACTGGATGGCACCAGAAGGTAGATTTCAATTGCAAAGATTTGAATTTTTAATTAAATTTATGTATCTTAGTTATTTCGCGTCTTCCTTATGGACCTGAAGTGGATATATGGTCTTTAGGAATAATGGTGATCGAAATGGTAGACGGTGAGCCTCCATTCTTTAATGAGCCTCCCTTACAAGCAATGAGAAGAATTCGCGATATGCCACCGCCAAAACTGAAAAATGCTCACAAAGTATCAGCCAATTTGATGGGATTTTTGGAAAAGATGCTTGTTCGTGACCCAAGCAAACGTGCAACTGCATCCGAATTATTGCAACATCCCTTCTTGCGAGTGGCTGGTCCACCAAGAAATTTGGTTCCCTTAATGCGATCTGCTTCTTAAGTCTCGAGTTTCAAGACCTACTACTACGCCCCTCCATTGACGAATACTTCTTGCCTGGTAATTGGTCTGTATCACCTTTAAATAGTATTTATTGTCTAGATATTTTTGCACACGCCAATTATCAGTTAAGATTAAGTTTGTATTCATATTTTGTTGTAAATAAGGTTATACATTTGAGCTAAAATGCTTTTATTAAATCGTTTTGTGACAAAAAGGAAAAAATAATGTGAAATAGACAGATGAAATAGTCTAAACATTGACCACAGCTTTGCCTTCCAAGTAGGACTTGTACGGAGCCAACACAGGATTAACTTCTTCACGAATGAAGTCCAAAACTTGATTTGGAGCTCGACCAATGAAAGTCTTAGGATCCAGCAATTGTTCCAGTTCTTCATGAATTGGAGCAAAATAACTATCTTTCTTGATTCGATCTATAAGATCGTTATTGAGACCCAAACGCTTCACTTGATCAGCGGCTTGTTGGGACAAAACACGAATCTTCTCATGACAATCTTGGCGATTGCCACCCTTCTTAACCATGGCGACGATAATATTCTCAGTGGCCATAAATGGCAACTCCTACAATAATATAATGAGGTTGGTTTACACATCTAAACAAAAACATTTACATACCTCATCGATGTGTTTGCGAATGACTGCGGTATAAACGACAGTTCCTTCGAAGATATTCTGAAGAGTGTTCAATACAATGTCAGCAGTGAGAAAAGCTTCGGCAATCGAAATACGTCGATTGGCACTATCGTCAAGGGTCCTTTCCAGCCATTGAACAGAAGCTGTATGAAAAGCATTTGTGGATAGCGTCATCAAGTGTCTGGCCAAAGAGCAACACCGTTCACTTCGCATTGGATTTCGCTTATAAGGCATGGCAGATGAACCAATTTGGGTACTTTCGAATGGCTCTTCAATCTCTTTTCGGTTTGCTAAAAGACGAATGTCAGTGCAAATCTTGTGAACCGCTGCCCCAAGAAGAGAAAGTGACATCAAAACTTCAGCATCCACAAGACGGCTATAAGTTTGACCAGTCACTGAATAAGCACGACGAAAACCAGCCATTTCAGTGACTCTTTGATCAAGTTTTTTCACTTTCTCTTCGTCGCCATTAAAAAGTTGCATAAACGAGGCCTGCACGAATAATGAGTTAATAAATGACAAAGCTATAAACCATATTTTACTTGAGTGCCAGTAGTGCCTTTGCATCCTCGGAAAGCAAGATTATCCTTGGCTCTTTCCATATTACGCAGGGAAATAATTAATTCATGAATCCAAAGACAAGCTCTTTTTCCCACAGTTACCATCTGGGCAGGTTGCTACAAAAAATTGAAAAGGAATTATTTCCACCTTATAATTTCATAAGGTTCATAATTTCACTTACATAGTGAGTAAATCCAAGAGTAGGCAAATAATTGTATTGATCGGCGAATTTTGAAAGTCGACTGATGCAACGAGCAACTTTGGGCAAAACAATATCGAAACCATCGCGAATGCAAATCAAATCTGTATTGTCACCAACATAGCAACTGGTTGCACCCAAGTGGATAATCTTGGCAGCATTCGGGCACTTGTGGCCAAATTCGATGACATGTGCCATCACATCATGACGAGTTTTCTTCTCTTCTTCCAGTGCAAATTCAAAATCAATGTTGTCATAGTTGTTCTCCATTTCTTGGATCTGTTGATCTGTTATTTCAATACCCAATTCCTTTTCTGCCTTGGCAAGAATAATCCATAATCGACGCCAAGTCGAAAATTTCTTCATATCGCTGAAATTGTAATTCATCTCTTCAGACGCATATCGCGTCGAGAGAGGCGATTGATAGCGATTCTGGTAGAATTCAGTCATCTCGAACATTGTACGAAACGATATTACTGTAACTGAAATAAACAGGCACTAATAAATACTCGAGTGCAATTTGAAATGACAGTTGGTTGAACCGGCCAATAGAAAGTCAATGGAAGGACAATTCAGCAGGAGAAAATTGGTTTGCTGACAAGAGATGGCTACTGCTGACAGCACAAGACAAGTCTTATCGGGCCGATTTATGGTGACACATTAAAACAAACACACTATCACTATCGACGAGCGGTGTAATTATACTGTGTACAGTGTTGCACGGGACACCGTTGTATGCCGATGAGGTGAAAACATTCACTAATGCTGTGGTGTGATGTGATGTCACACGAAGTCCGTTTGGCCACACAAACCTCGAGTGGTGCTCGCTTACTCGTGATGGGCTGACACGTCTTGAGATAAAGATAACGATCGATGCTCGTCTAGATGTCCTCGCTTAGTATCAGTGCCGAATAGATCGAGTCATTTCCTTGCACCAAGAAAGATATTCGCGCCAGAGTTGCAACTCGCACTTTGCCTCCTCGCTACACTTCTGTATGCAGTCGTTGCTAAGCCGGCTTGTGTAGTCTTTACACTGGCACTTTCGTTTAGTCGTTTGGCTGGCTAGTCCATTCGTAAAGTATAGTACCCGATGGCACAAATGGCGCGATCCATTCTCAGGCTTTCCCTCGCTTCATTTTCACCCGATCCATCTGTAATCGGGCTATCAGTAAATTTGTTATCAGGCACTATCATTGTCTATCTCACAGATGTAGTAACAGTTGGCTAAACAAGAGTATGGATTGTGTCAATATAACGAGCCATATGGCGACAGTAGGTCTGCAGTAGGATTGTAATCAACGATACAGACAGCAGTGTTTCCTACTTCAAAGACATATCTCCAAATGAGCCAAATACTCCATTTCTTCCTCATCGTACATCACACAACCACCGATAACAAATTAATAGATAGTACACTGCTCGGTGTCAATGGTGCACACCAGGTGAAGACACCGTCAACACTTCAATTGAAGCTGCTCAATGGGGCTCACTGAGTTGTACCGATGAGGCTGGTTGGCAACCCGATCTGTGTCTATATATGGCCAGGAAGCGAGTTCTCAGTTGCTCCGATTCGTGCCTGCACGAACGAGACCGACTTTTGGTTTGGTTTGTTCTTTTCGCAGATCTCTGCTCTATCTTTGTGGTAATTTATGAAAATGGTCTTGCCACTCATCTACTCGAAGTGACGTTTGCCACACTGCCATCCGGGCGTATTTGTTCAAATCTCTTTCACCGACCAATGCACTGACTGACAAGTTTGGTCAAATTGTTTGCTCTGACACAATGGCCCAATGGCACAAAGACATTACGTCATAATGCATCCACTAATTGATGGCAAATCGAACCGAGTGATGCACTTTATTGACATTTTGATGTTTCTTTACCGAACAAAGCAAACAACAAGCCACCAAAACGATTCGGCTAGACATTTTTATTGACATTTGATAGTTGTCCAGTTTTGTTCTCTTTTGTTGATCGTTTGTTCCATTAACAAGCACTAATGACTAATTGGCAAGTTAAATTTGCGATTCGTTTCGATTAGCACCCATTGCACTGATCGCTAGGTGAACGGGTCGATTTGGGAAGGTCGTGTGCAGTGTGATCGATTCGAGACTGAAATGCGTGACCAAAAGATTGACTCGTCTGTGAGTGACTAGTGAGTCGAGTCCAATTAGTGGCACTTTGTGGTACTCGGTTCCACATCCGGCAGTGGGCACAACACACTGACCTCACTACCACACCGCAACCGAGCAAATACTTTGCATTACTCGCATTTTTCCCGATTGGCAGCATCGAATATTAATTGGCGAGCCATTGGACCATTGTTTCTGGCCAACAGAAGTCATTTCACTTTCTTGCCGACTGTCGGATAGTCTTGGTTAGAGCAGTGGTGTTGAGCCTTTCGTTGTGTCACTGCGGCCAGTTACGTCACAGTGGTAACACGCGATATTGACTCCACTCACTGTTTGTGTGAGCTGCTTATCGAATTTCGGCAGCCACCAACGAGCCATCTTAGTGAAATCTTTACCAGTCGAGCGAAATGCTCTTTCTCTTGTTGCCTTTCTGCGCGCGATATTCGAGATTTGAGAGACCGAGAGAACGAGCAAAGACGAGAGAGTGCACTTTTATTTTTAGCTCATTTGTATTGAGAAGCCATTTATTGCAAGACATCGGTTTGCTTGTTTGCTGCAATCAGCTGCGAACAATGCAAAGTAGTGACAAAGTAGCCTCGCCAGTCACTCGTTCACTTTGTCACTCACACAGCTCCATTAGCGTTATAACTTATAGAATTTAAATTGCATTATTACGGTCTGCCGAAGTGTCATTCCGCATTTCCATATCCGGCCAAGTGAACGTTTGCAAGCGTTCCATCATCATCGACTGCCCCTAACTGAGCGTAATTAGGGAATTTTGTGAGTATATCTGTTGGCAGTGTAATCAGTACTTATCGCACAGCAATGTGCCTCAACTGTACGGTTTGGTCTCGATCAGTTGTCTATCAGTGGCAGTGGGCACAATGTGTCCTCACATCGATCACATGTCGGGGCACAGTCCTGGTAGGCCGATTGGTGTGCATCACTCCACTCGAGCACCAAATGCTCCACCATTTGAACGGTTCTCAAAGGCTTTATCGAACCACTCGTCTGAGTGCCGTCTAGACTTTGCAAGGTTAGAGGAGGACCTTAGCGTTCGGGGGGAAGGACTCTCAAGCCCGACTGCATGGCCTCTGGCCTTTGCACTTTCTAGGCCTATCGTTCGTAGTTGGTGCGGTCTTGGTTACTCTCAATGGACCGCTCAATCCAATCATTTGCTTGACTGGCAAGGCTTAGTATCTCTATTGAGTCAATAGTATTGACCTGCAATATAGCACCAAGCAGGGTCTTCCAGACCATCTCAAAAGTCGGTCTCGAGTTCAAATCTCAAATCTCAAGGTTTCAGTTCGCACTTGAGCCCTTCTTAGATCGATCTGATTTATTCTGCTCCATAAAGTCGCCTCAGTCGGTCGTGAACACCCTTTCGGTATAAAAAGTGAATGGTCCGATCCACAATCATCATTTTTCTTGTAACTTGTTGTTTGCCTTCACCTCCGAGTCATCTCGACAATCATCTGTAAGTTTTTTTGTTTCTACCTTTAACCAATTTTAAAAGTTAGTCGTCTGTTCAAAAGAAGTCGATTAGTGCGCGTTATGATCACGACTTGAGCCGAATGTTGAGCACTTGGTGTCATTTCTGGTTTATTTGAGCACGACCCTAGTCCTGTCTCGGTTGGTTATCTCGTGGAGGGCAGCAGTCAGGCAGCAAGCCATCTGCCTTGTTCGCCAAATTCTTCTCTTTTCCTGTTGTTTGGTCTATTATTTTCGATGTATTCTTTAGGCCATGGCTTCCATCTCTGCCAATTGGCAACTATATAGCTCACATCTCGCTGATTATTCTTGAGTTTGCCAAGTTTGGTCAAGGTCTTGGCTTTAATTTGCTAACAAAGCCGACTAACTGTGAAGGCTTCCTCCATGCGAGACATAGCCATAGACACAGAAGACTTGTATTCTGCATTCTGCACTATATATAGCCGGACGGGCTTCTATTCGGGCGCACTTCAATCATAGCTCGAGCACAATAGGCAAATGTTAGTCTCGCCACCAGTTTCGATACGAATCGAATGGCAGATTGTCACTGGGCCAATAATCGATTTCAATTAGAGCTGTCCATGTCTGTCCGATAACTGGCGTGGCACACTCGTGTCGGTCCGTGTCGAGTCAATCAGTGCACTACTGAGCCAATGGTCATTGTAGCTATCTGATGAGCAATCCATTTGGCGAGCATCGAGGCCTCTGCCATTTTGGTGTAAAGAAAAGTGAGTATAGCACAATGCTGGCGTATCTCCATTTGCATTTGTCTTTGATTCCATCTCGTATGTGTCTTCGTTAGTACAAATTAATGCAATCAATTCTCAATTCACGCCGAGTCTCATGTAATGTTTGATGATGATAGTGCTGCTGCCAAACAATGCAAAGCTATAAATACACTCAAGCCGTGCTTTCTTGTTTGTGTGGTTGGCTAAGCGAAAAGCAAAGTGCACAGTTCTAATTATTGCAATTAACCATTTCAATTGAGTCCATTCCGGGTTTAATTGATTAATTCAATTGGCTTGGTCAGTGACAGAATTGGTTGTGACCACTTTCTCTAAATACAATCGAAAGTTTTTGCCTCTCAAAATCGATCATCCTAGATGGAGTGTATACTGTGAAAGTGTCTAGCATCGCAGTGGTCAGGTTTGTTGGTTTAGTGCCCCGAGCACCGAACATGACAAAGAACTAATTAACAATGAAACTCATACCAAATTGGACCGAAATACAATTTGAAAGACAAGTGCTCACCGCAAATTGAACAGCAGTGGAGTGCTATATTTACACCGTTTTATGATGAATCTGTGTTTGGATTACTTTTCAAATTTGGCTTCGTTGCGAAGTGAACTCGTTTGCTGGTTGCTGGCGTTCTTAAGTTTGATGCATCGCACCGAATTCTCTGGATATTCTTGGAGCACTTTTGCTTTAATTCGTAATGTCAAACTCACTTTCCGATTCTCGTTGTGTTGAGTAGTCTCGTTTGATTTACGATTACTCCCGACTTGTGCCACCAGTGCAGTTTCAGGCATTCATTGGGTCAATCTAATCGGTCCCGTACGAGGCAATGCATTGAATGCCAATCACAAGCGAATAAAGCGTTCTGCTCAGCCACAACCGATCAGTGCCAATATGTTCTATCGGTAGCAATGCGTCACTGATCGAGTTTGGTGGTGATATCAATTTGTGAGATGTGACGCCAATGATGTGATGTGATCGAATGATGTGATGCAAGTGACGATTAGATTTAGCAATTCGTCAACGGCGCAAAGTACCACAATCGAATTGAACTTTCACGTATCCAGAGCGACGAGTGGACATCCCAGTGGGGCGCCATTTTGGTGTGGGCATACACTACGAGTGGTGCAAGTAGTAATGCAATCAAACATTGAAACTATTCGACTGTCACTCGATGAATTGGTTAGTGCCACAGACTGATACTTTGTGGGCGCATTAGCATTCTCGCCGGAATGATGACTATGCACTGAGCAATGGTGTACCTGATTAGTCTCGGTAATTAATTGATAACACACATAACTGTCCTGATTTGGCATGTCACCGATAATTACGAGGTACAACGCCAATCAAAACGACTGACCAGAGTCGGTGCTGAGTCACTGCTGACTGCTCCACTGACCAGTCGAACAACTAGTTCTCTGACTTTGTTTCATTTCAAGTTTCTATTGTTATCAACTGTACAGAATAATCATTTTTGGCTATCTCGACCACAATGAATTGTCACTTTAATCTGTCCATTTTGTTGTCCACACGAATTGTCATTTACAGAACCGGCAAGCGAGTTGCCTGTCCATGTTGGGAACAGTATGAACTATCGTGAATGTACCTCCAGTGTCGGGAATGTATTAATGCAGCCACACTGACAGCACAAATGATCCTCTCTAATTGAATTGAACACTTCTGTAGTGCTTCGCTCACAAGAAGTGCAGTGCCGATCTTTTTCATAACTTTATGGCGTCATAAATAACAAAGTATTTTAATTGCCGATTACTTCGAACACTCGACTGGTGGCAATATATCATTGACCGACCAACTGGCACAGTGCCATTGAAATGGCCAAACAGAATCGAGTGGCCAGTGGACTTCTCTGTCTGTAATGCACTCGCAACGAGTGACTCGTTCCATTCACTCGCTGCCCGGCCTAGTAGTAGTCGTTGAGTGCAATCAAAAAGCAAGCTTGTGGATATAATGATGGAACGGTGTAAAATTGCATTGGGTTCACTGCTTACTGTACAGCTAAAATGTCCAACTGCTTTGCACAGTCAAGCATTCATTTCTGACTGTTGCCAAGTTTCGCCAACTCGTGTTACTCAATTTACATTTCACTTAAAACTGATTGACCATTTTATTCTACAACTCACTGCACAAATATATCAATGTATCCCTGGCGCCGGACCTAAAAAACTTTCACATTTGCACTTAAACAAAGAAGTTTGGCTGGTTTAGCTTAGTTCTCAGTGTGAGTCGGTCCAGGCGTGAACAACACGGTCTAGAGTAATTATAATGTATGACAATCTTCAATGGTGTAATCACAACACGTGTTATAATTGCTGGTACACATCGACAGTAGTGTTGTGGCACACCCGATCGAGGATCTATTACGGCAATATCGATTATTTGCTCAATGAAGTGGTCCCAATTTAGCCTTTCATTGTGGTGCACTTGCGCTTTCCTGCATCGCACCGAGAAGATTGCGTCAATACATGTCGAGTCGCACTGGCACAAAACTATGCCGTCGGGCAAACATGTTTATATGTCTGCTTGGCTGCTAAATGGCCATTGCATTTGGATCATTTGACGGGCAGATCTCACCAATACCAATGGGCTACTGAATTGCTCACATTGTGTCAGTCTGCGCCGTATCACTTTTGTGTCACTTTCCGGCCAATTAAAGCACACTAATTGAGGCATAGATTGGAGAGCGTCAATGGAGCGTGCATGCATTACCTGGTGACCTATTGAGCGCGACACGACGCTTTTAACTGTCTTTTGACCTAAGCGGATTGAAGGGTGCTCGTGCATGCATCGCTGACCGCGCTCGGTGTAGCGTCTTTGTGCTGACACTCTGCCCGAGTGGCACTTTCACATGACATTTGGCAAATATTCGGTGCCCAAAGGCTAGATCTGCGGATCGCCCAAGCATTAGCATACGAATAAGTCCTTTACCAAATGCGCAAGTTTGTCTTCGAGTTGGCCTCGAGCACGGTCAGGGGACAAGTTGAAGGTGAAAGTTGATTTGAAGGTGAAGGGCTACATGCCCGACCCCGTCTCCGCATCCTTTCCCAGCACTCAAGACTCACTCACTCTCTGACCAACCTGTTCGTTGCCAAGTGTGGGAATAAACGGGAAAACGATGCCAGCTTTGTTTACGTCTCTCTTCGGGCATCTTAGCTATTTATTCCATTCGCAATCGAACCGTTCCCTTCAAGGCCAATTTCGATTTACTCGTGGCACGTCTGTCACTCTGGCATCTGTCCACGGTTATTCGTGTCCATTTCTGTCCACTACCAAATCTCCAATTTCAATAGATCACACTAGAGGGATCACAAAAAAGTATAAGCATTTAGGGACACTTTCATTAGGAAGGATTTGGTTGTAGACTTGTAGTTTGCATGCATTAACGAATTTACTAGCTTGGTGCGGAGTGGCTATCGAACAAACACGTACATTGTGAGGGAGGCTTGTGAAGACTTCAACATGGGCCAAGCATTAATGCTTACTCAATTGAGTAAATATGCAAACAAAATGCCATTGAGGCAAGCCGTGAAAGAAAAAAAAAGACAACAGAGAGAAAGAAATCTTGTACTCTACATCGTCAATCGAATCGGCTTCATCTCGTGCAGTCGATTAGTGCCTAGGCCCAGTCATTAATATCGTTTATTTCGTTGATGTCGTTGACAGTAGACACAATCGAGAGCAGAAGGGACCAGGGACTAGTCTCCTTGTCCCTCACCGTTCTCCCTCTTCGCAAGTCACTTTCTCATGCCAAATGGCTGCTCATAGTCCATCTTCACTGGTTAACCCTTCTGTGCGGGCCAAGTGCTCTCCGAGTGGAGCACATCACCGACCGTGCTTTCAATAGGGAAAGCAATCAGCACAATCTGTTCCAAGTTCCCAGGTCGTGACGGTTCATTACTAACACTTGTGCAACATTGGGTGCTCATTTGTTTTATACCAGTAGCAAATGTCTTACAAGACTTGTCACTGTTGGCTTGCTTTATCCTAAGTCGATAGGCCTATGGAACAGTTAGCACAGTTAACTTGGTCCGCTTACCTAAGCGATCACCACTGTGCACTCCCACTGCGTGTGTAACCCTTTCGTTGACCTTACCATTCACCTTCACCTTATGAACTTTGCATATCTTCACTAAGTGTTTCACTGGAGGCATTGTTCATTCTTACTCGGTTTCCGTTTTGGAGACAAAAGCTCAATTTTGGCTTCACATCTCACTGCCTTCTCCCTCATCATTTGCATCTCTGGCCGTGTCGCTGGACCGAGTCTTAATGACCACGTCACCCGTTAGGGCCGTCGGCGAGACCACCTGTGCACGGTCTAGTCAACATTCCCAGTAACTTTGTCCCGTCCCAAGTTCAAGGGCACCTTCAGACATGCAAATTGTTTCAATAGTCTTCCAATTGTAAGTAGCCAGTTGTTGAGCTTTGTGATGCAAGTCAGATTTATGGCACATCGACACATTCCGGGATTGAGTGTTGCTAGTTTAAAGTGGAACACTCCCTGATCAATAATCGGCAATTAATCGATGGGCCTTGTTTGACAGCACACGATGGGCAGAGTGGACAAAATCGGTTGCTTGATTGTCATTGAGAACTGTTAGTTGGCCACATTACTCCTATGTCATCGGGTGATTTGGCACAATCGCTCCCTTGGCTCCGCTGGGCGCCACTTTTCGTTCACCTCGATCTCGACAGAAGCGAGTAATTTGCATGAAAGCGTCATTTGGCCATGCTCCATCCATATATCTTCATTCGAATGCCTATTCGGTGACAAGTCTCATGCTAATTGAATTAAATCATCTCTTGTGGCCTGTCGCACTGCGATTAGCGCTCGATTGGTCGGCAATGCCCGAGCGGTCACTATCTGGTTACGATGGCCTCTGAGGTAGTGCAGAGTGGAGCAGTGACACAGTCCCAGGACAGTGGCGTGTCTTCGCATCTCGCCACATAATCATGTCCTTCTATTAATAAATTCGTCTTTGCTTTCCTCATCGTTAAGACTACGACAGATCGATTAGGTAAGCGAGTGAAGAGTGCCAGCATGACGACCCATTTGCCAGACCGATCGGTAAGCACTCGATTCTCACCAGTGGAAACCAATTATTTTTTATCAAGCAACGCATAATCGGTCGTATATTATGTTTTGACCACATACAACGAAATGAGTCAAATCAGACTCAATACAGGACACGTGATTCAGGCAGACAGATCGGATGCTACTGGTCAATAGTTGCGCAATTTTGAGGTATTGCAATTTGAAAAGTAGCCATTTTCCGCCAATAGCACTGGTACTTGTGATCAATAATATTGGACCGAAGCACTGTGGCCCACTGGACTGCAGTTTATCTTTATGAAAAGGTTTCCAACTCGTGAACTCCTAGCAGTGGCCAAGGTAATCCAATTAGCAGTTGGCAAACAGTTCGGCACTGCTTGCTTGCTTTGTCATCTCAATCGCTTCGACCCAACTCATCTAATCAGGCTCGTCTGTGGCTTATCGACTCCTGCAAACCCAACGCCCAAAGTGTTAACACTTGTCACATTTGTCAGCGCTTATCGTGGCCAATCTGTAGTGCAGTGCATTAGTGCTCGCGCACAGGGCCACAGTGGAGCATTGCTGCATTCTGCAGTGAATCAACGTGAAACGTTTGCCATTTGACATTACCAGATCGAGAGCTATTTTTGCCTGTCGCTTAGATCTCTTCGGTGCCTCGAGCCAGCGACTAATTTAATAACTCGGATCTATTTGAAATAGCTACAGCCAATGTGCTGTCGCCGTGCACAATCCGACAAGACACCGCTGAACGGTGCCCAAGGCAGTTTCACTCGCGCAATAGTATGTGCCCGCTAAAAAGTTCACTTGGAGCAATACTGGTTGGAGCCATACTCGTCCAAGAGACAAGACTCATGCCGACCTGAACCCTCACAAGCTGCGTCCGGATTACCTCCTGGCTCCGTTCTGGCTGGCTCGACAGGCTCGGTGGACAGTACGCGCGCGCAAGTTTGAATGTTTACGTTTGGTCTGTGTTGATGGCAGTGGTCTGGTGTTGAGATGTGAGTCTCTGGTGGCAGAGGTAGAGTCGTCTAGTGGTGGCATTAGCGGGCGCACCACCATTGGAGACCACTACCTGGGCCGGGTATGGAAGTAGTGGTGGGCGCTGTATCGGCTCCCTTGTGAAGGCTCCACTCGGCTGCGATCTGTCTGAGTGCCGTCTGTGCCGCTGCCTGACTCCGAGTGGGAGATCGTCTCGTCTTGGTCGCTTCCCGGTGATCTGTGTTAGTAGCTCGATTCGATCAGCAGAGCCCCACTCGGTCAAGATGTCCACCGGCCTGGTTTGACCACATGTTCTAGGCCCGCCTCACTGTGACCCTATCCTCATCAGCATCGTCACTGTCATCGACTCATCCCTCTGCCCATTGATGATAAGTGAGTGTTTTCTCTGTGGTCCATGGCCTCCTCACCACCAATGATGACCAGCTCGGGTTCAGTTGTTCCTTCACTTGTCTTGTTCCTTCCTGTCTCCAAGTGGCTCCATTTGTGCCCTATTGATAGCATTCTCTTGTATTCTCTTGTATTCTCATTCTGTCTGCTCTGCTGCCGCTCAGTGTCACTGTCAATGATTGCACTTGCCGATAAGTATTCACTTTGCACCGTCTTCCTATGTTCTCGGCCTCATACCTCTAGATCTCAGGCTGGCCAGTACAGATGCTTGATTAAACCAACACCAACCGCATCACCACTTTAATTCACTTTCTTCCACCGCATCACACGACTGCAGACAGCTGATAGTACACGACAAGCAGTCAAGCACATTACATCTACTAGCAGACACATGCACTCCCTCTAGTTTCCTCTCCTACCGTTACAAGCTATCGCAACTTGTGTACTATTACTCCAGTGCTACTGAAGACGAGAACTCGTTATCTTAGACCAAATAGCCTTCCGCTGGCATCGTTTAGGTTTGTCCAAGCAAACTAGCACTGGTTGGTTGTTGGTGTTCGTGTTGAATGAACTTCTCTTGACACTTTGCTGGTGAAGCAATCCATGTGATGATGCCATTCTCTTTGTCAAGCTCGGTAGATTCCGATAGCGAGCCCATTGGCCACATATGAACGATGTGGTGTGGTTTGGTGAGCAGTGGCCAGGCTCGATCAGATGAGGTCTCATCAGATGAAGGCTTCGCGCCCATTTGTCACTGCTGGTGGCAGTCTCCCCGAATGAACCATGTCTGCTTCGTCATGATGCCATGCGGCATTTAATAATTATGTACATCTTAATCGAGTGAATGGTGGAATATAGCTAATTTCTGGCTGCCATTGCCAACACTTCTTGCATCGTCTTGTTCAGTTCAGTATCGCGTTCTCTTCCGATGCCAGGCTCGATAAAATAACGGCCCACCAATTACGTGGCGCCATCTCCTCGTGCACGTGTTTGCCACGTTACGACGAGGTATCGGTACGAGCACTCATAAGTGTACTGCTCACCGGTGTAGCGGACTACTTGACAAGCATTCCGCTCATTCCGCAACCATTCACAACTTCTTGATGACGTCTGCTTTAATTGCATTGTATGTGGCTTGTAATTCATTAGCCAGTACACCACCAGCAGTGATGCTTGCCTCCTATGCCAGTACAACAATCACCCGAGCATCCTTCCATGCCCACCACCTATCAGCTTCTATCTTCTAATCTATTAATAATGACAATCACAACAAACAAGCGGCCTTTGCTCGGTCCCCACCCCTAAGTGCACTCTTGAAAGCGCTCTTTATTATCCTCCAAGTGAGACCATTTCAGGGATACGTAAGCAAAATCTCCGTAGAACTTGACTCGGTTTGATGGTGAACTGTCTCGACAGTATAAAATAGATTTCCGCACGAATCTATAGTTAAAACAAAATTTTTCTATTAAAGAGTGAATCGATTTCTTGGTCAGTGGAGGCAATTATCGACAAGCAAACGATCGAAACATCATCTCGACTGTTCTCGCTAATTATTCGCTTTGCGCAATTATCGAAAGTACGCTCGCTGGTCGGTGTCGACTGGTTAGACCACTCGCAGTCGATTATCACCACCACTGCTCGTGGTGCACTGGTGGCACTGGCTCGCTCAATCGGATCCTATTGCCGATTGCTACTTGTACCGAATACGAACCCAACTCTTGTTCGGTTGCCATTCTCGATCCATGCCTCGATCTATCCTTTAATTATCACTCAGATTATGCTTTACCTAGGAAACTTTGCGAACGATAATCTTTGCACAACAGAGATTGGCTTACCTTACGTTGATTGGGCCTCGTTGTGGGTAATCAGCGTCATTGCCATGCATAGAACAGCTGCCGATTGCTTCACTAGTTTGATAGCCTCCGCATGCCTTATTTCACAGTTGGCGCCATGCTCCGCCCACTTAGTGGAAGGCCTTGTATCTTTATTTGATGAGAATGTACTTCGGTGAATTTGGCAACTGTTCGGGCCAGCACGAGTATCCATGTACTGACCACAGGCTATCCGGCAACGACAAGCTTTTTAGCGTTGGTCGCTGGTCAGAGTGTGGTCACTCCGACTCGGCAAACCGTCTGCACTTGACCATTTAAGTTCCTGTTTGCCTGTTCTCGTTGTTTGTGCCATTCATTTTCGGAGAGGACAAGTGGTCGGCCTTGAATCGACGATGCTTTGAGTTTAGTGTTTCGTTCGTGGTCGAATCGAGTTGCCACACACAAGCCACATGTTCTCTGATGATTCCGATCTCTGCGAAATGAACCAATTCTGCTCTTGTTGCCTTACTTGCATGCTGGCCTAGCACCGTTCAAGCCTGACATGTTTTCGTCTGCATCGCCCACCCAGTGCCGCATGTTTTGATAGCAACTGGGATGAACTTTACTTGAGTGTGCCTTTTGCCTTCGTTGTTCGTCAGGTATTAATCTGCAGCAATGGTCTCCCTCGTGCTTCTATCTCAGATCACGGCTTGATTGTTATCAACGTGTACTCCGTAGAAAGTGAATCCGCTTGTGTGTATAGTGGTGGTCGCGCTATTTTGGACACACTCAATTCATGCAATTGTGCACAAAGCACAAGCAAGTGATTAATGTACAATCTATTTGTATTGATTTGATACCGAATGTATTCATTGCCTGCAGACTTGTCTCAATTCGACACTAATCGATGGCCTGGTCGCTTTGAGTGCTCAGAATGTTCAATTTCCCTCTGCTCAGTCATTACATGGCAGCTTCGTTTGTGATTTCTTCCCAATCAATTACGCCACATCGCACACGATTGTGCCTAATAACGCTCGATACTTGCCAGTTAATATGTTCACTTGTCCGGCCAAATGGCTCCTTTGGTCTGCTAAGACACACAATAGTTGAGATTTGGCTGTTGGCCGCTGCTGCTGCCGTTTTCTTGTTGCTAAGTGGCATTGATTCCCTGCACTGGTCATGCTCACACGTGTGTCCTCAATTCTCGACTCTGACAGTTCGCAATGGATGCCATCTAGTCTTGGCCGAAGGACTCTTTCCATTTGAACCATTATGTACATCCCATATTTTCCCGCCTTTTCTAAGTTAATTTTACTTCAATAATGTTTATTTGTTTCTTAGGTTTTTTTTCAAAAAGCCAAATAACTCTTGTGATAAATTCTGACAGCAACTGAATTATCTTTGAAAATATGTCTGCCGGGAATGCGACTATAATTAGTCCGATGATAACTAAACAGATCATCAAACAGGAGATCGACATTGATCTTGCCAAGGATGAAGACGAAAAGTGCATATTGTACATCTCCAGCTCGGGAAATAATTCCTTGGCGCTAAACTGTGCCGACGAGTCACTGGACAAAAATGGACACAATTACACATCTGCCACTAAAGCTTCCAACCAAAATACCTCAAACTCGACTTTGTCACTGCAAAGGGATCGTCTCAATACAGTTTCGACTACTGCCAATAGATCCACTGTTAAGAGAATAGACTTTTCCAAGCAGCAACCCAACAATAACAATCTTGTGAGTAGTGCAAAACTGATTGTCAAACAGCAGAATTGTTCTAATGGATAATTTTCTTTGCAGGATCTCTTCAGCACAACATCAGGGAGCTTGGAGCATTCTCCATCCTCATCGCCATTGAGTTTCAATGAATCACATCCACAAGATATGTTCTGCTCAAGCACCGTGTCTGGCGACTGTTCATCAAATGCATGCCTCGACACCAACGATATCAACAAAGCACGTGACTCCTCGCCAAAACGGCTCTGTTTGGTCTGTGGGGACACGGCCTCTGGTTTCCATTACGGAGTTGCATCATGCGAAGCATGCAAAGCATTCTTCAAGCGCACCATTCAAGGTAAATCTTTGGAGATGAAAATGTAATATTTTCGCTTGGGTTTAATGACATTTATTGGTATCTTAGGTAACATCGAATACACTTGTCCGGCTACAAATAACTGCGAGATAAATAAACGAAGGCGAAAAGCTTGTCAAGCTTGTCGATTTCAAAAATGCCTGCGAATGGGCATGTTGAAGGAAGGAGTTAGGCTTGATCGAGTTCGTGGTGGTCGGCAAAAATATCGTCGGACCTCTGAAGCACCATACCACACTCAGAACTTTGCTCTGAAGAAATCTTCTTTAGAAGGTTTGCTGGTTATTTCTTGTGTTTGTGGTGAACATTTTACTAATGGTTGCACTTCTTGATAGATAATCGAATTGTGTCTGCATTGATCAATTGCGAACCTGAGCCAATGTTGTCAAACGCAAACGCGCAAATGTCGAGTCCAAGTTCAAATGGCAGCTTATCGTCTGTTTCGTCGTCTCAATACAAAAACTTGTGCATTCTCAGTGATTTGGTGGACAAAGAACTGGTGGCTACCATTGGTTGGGCCAAGCAAATTCCCGGTTTTGCAGATCTGACACTCAACGATCAGATGCGACTTTTGCAATCAACTTGGGCGGAGATTTTGGCGCTTTCACTTGCTTTTAGGTTTACTTGCATAGTTGTTTTGCCACACTGTTAATTGTGATTTATTATTTAATAAGATCTCACCAATACAGCTCGCCTCCGAACACTCCGGCGGGATTAAGTCCCAACAACGCATCTTCTACAACGAATCCCATTTTCAACAAATTAGTTTTTGCAAGCGATTTTATTCTCGATGATCAGCAGGCAGCTCAATGTAACGCCGAAGAATTCTTTGCTCAGATGATGCAACTGATAAAGCGTCTTCATCAAATGAAAATAGCGAAAGAGGAATATTTGCTAATGAAGGCAATCATTCTGTCAAACGCAGGTTGGCACTCACCTTCTAAATTAGTGCACAATCAGTAATCACTAACCAATGTGTCTCCAATAGATATTCAACTAGAAAATTATGAACGCGTCTCGAAACTTCGTGAAACCCTAATTCACGCTCTTCAGGAATGTGTCTCCATTCTGCGACCTCAAAGTGTAGTGCACCATCTAAGTCAATTGTTTCTCTGTTTACCCTTACTTCGCCAGTTGGACAGTATCACCCGAGCGCTTTGGCAAACCGTTCTTCGTGAGGGAAGCGTTCCATTGAACAAGTTGTTTGTGGAAATGCTCGAATCTAGCATTTGAACGGATTAGGACAAGGTCGGCCTGACTGTAGTGAAAGTAGCCGCCAAGGTAGACTTGTGAATGCCAGTGACGGGAATGCACTTTGTCTTCCCTTCGGTGCGAGGCACTTTTTCTTTGATAAGCTCATTAATGGCACTTAGTTAATGGCGCCATAGATTCAATTGATATATTGCCTAATGTATAAAGTGTAGAAAAGATATGAAAGAAACTATATATTTTGTTATGAAACCTAGGCCTCTTCTAGTGACCCTTTCTTAATTCTTAATTGATAGATTGTTTCTTTCACTTTCCTTGTTTTCTTAAATTTCCTAGTATTTATTATTTAAAACATCTGTATTTATTTTTTGTTTTCTCTTTTGACTTATTGAAATTGTTTTATTTTTCCTTAATTAAACACAAGTTCGTTTAGGACCTTATTGTAATGCCACACTGAATTGATGGCCATTGGCCACTGGCTCTCACTCATTATTGTTATCTTTTCATGTACACATTGTTGTTATCCATTGCGTTAGTGATGAGCTATATCTTTGCCATTAGCCAATTCCAGTCGACCGATTGGAAAAGTGTCAGTGCAAGAGACTAGCCCACTGAATCATTTAACTTTCAATTGTTATTGCGAATGTGTTATATCGTTTATCGTTGCATTACACCATTCAGCCATTGATTGTGTTCAATCGATTATTCTATTATTGTAATATTTGTTCAATTCACAAGCCGTCGTACAAAGCTAATGTCCACACACACACACACACACACACACACACACACACACACACACACACACACACACACACACACACACACACACAACGTACTGAGCCGAAGTGAGTGAGCCCTAATGGTGCAACAAGTGGACCAGCGGTAGTGATCTGGCGACACTTGCCTCAATCCTCACCTCAAACCTGCACAACTGACGTCTGCCTCAATTGATCATGCCAGCAGTGGTCATCAGTGAGCACATCGCCTCATGAAACACCTCAATTGTTTTAATCTAGTTTTCGAATTACTTTACTTACCTTCGTCACATCACTCCACCAAAGTGGACTCCAATGTACAACTCAGTGCTTTACAACGTACAACGTACAACGTACAACGTGCAACACCAGTAGACTCTACACTACTCGACACCTAGCAATAACACCAATGTGACTTCACCTCAACTCGGGCATCTCTTCTCATTCGTTGTTGGTTGTCTTCGTTCCAATGTTGATCGTCCCAGTCAAGTGATCATCATCACACCGTACAGTACCTTTGTAGTGTCCAATCGATATATTTTATACTACGCAACTGTTGACTAATCACTATATTTGACTATTATCACGTAATTAATTCAATTAATCAATTATTATTATTCGATTCAGTCGAACTTATTATTGTTGTCGTCGATTATATAAATCTATTTTTCTATACTCGATTATATTCACATCCAGACTGACAGAACCTGTGTATCGGGTTCTGTGCCTGGTCACCGCACCAAGGCATCTAGTTATTGTTGTTCTTGTTCTTGTTAGCACAAATAAATTTGCACATTTTGTTCGATTTCTATTTGTTGTGGCGAACCAGAATTGTTGTTGTAACTCAAACCGATTTAGTCAAACGATCGAATGACCGGTGACCGGCAGCAGACACAACTTGCCACAACTCGATTGTCATGATATCAGTGATGCATCAGTTTAACAGTACAACACTACATTTGCATTGGTTCAACATAATCTCAACTTGATCAATTGCACGCGGGAGCAAGCCCTTCTTCATTGTCTCGCTTACAGTGCATGATCCGCACGATTCACCTTATTATCTTCGATTGTTGCTCTCAAGTCAACTGTCTCTGGTTGTCTCTCAATGTTATATTCTGTGTTGTTTATGTTCAATATCGCATTGTATTGCACTAATGATTATTTGCATTTACAAATAAATAGACTTATTTTATCGATATTTTTGATCATCCTTTTCTTTTCACACGATCACCGGAATCGATATTGCAGTGTTGGCCTTGAGGAAATTAAATAACCAACGTGCCAACGAGTGGATCGATAGACAGAATTGTCAAGACCACATCGATATATCAACAGTGTTAAATGTCCATGTGAGTACAAGTGTATATGTTTTGACATGCTTCTAGTTTACAATTCTCATCATTGCCATTTGGTGGTAATGAACCCTTTGCACTGCAATACCGACACAAAATGGCAATAAAGAAATAACGCTATTTCAAGCAAACGATGATGTAAACGCATTTACAACTTGTTTGCCAATTGGCCAAGTTGGTCTAGTACTTCTCCCTAATTGGAGTAGTTCTGCACGCACTTGGCCACAGACTCAATAATAATGTTTGTCCACGATTAGGCCAACTTTCAAGTGTTTGCGAATATTTCTCACTCTCCCTCTCTCCAAAACTTGGTAAACAGATCTTGCAATTTGTCAGTAGTTTGTCGTTCTACAAGATCAATTCATCCTTGCACTCCACCGAGCTTAGATTTCCTACTCAAACAGGTGCCTTATCACTTGTTTGCTTAATTTTGTCACAATAAAACGACGAGCTGGTCAACTGGCAACCAAATGATAAGACAAGAGTCTGCTCTACCAATGTTTGCTCGTTACACAATTAATATCGATTGTAATGCGATTTCGATTATTTGCACAGCAATTACATGACGCTCTGATTAGGTGTGTACGTTTATTATGTGGCCCACACGCAACAATGTGTCCAAATGTGTGGCTTGCCAGGGACAATACATTTGCTGCTATCGGTTCAAGGTAATGTCACAATAACGCAACGTTCAAATGCAAACTCCCACTGGCACTGTTGCTACCACCGCCGCCAGATGGAAGACAAAATCTCTTATTTATTTACTTTGCCTCGTTTGAATCAACGGTTTGAACATGTTGTCTGACTGAATGTTCACTGTGTGACTGGATAATAAAGTGAGTTCAGTCATAAATAAATCGTGCCTAATTCTTGCCTCCTCGCCGATCACATCCCTTGGTCATTGTCGTGGCGTGGCTTAACTTTACACCAAAAGCTTTACAGTCACGATTTGTTATTGAAATTCTTCAATTAATGTAACTCGCCACTTGATTATATTCATGCTTAAAATGAGATTAAGCGTGAGGTTCGAGGTTGAGATGAACCATAGTGATGAAACTAAACTACTCATATCGATCGATTAGATTTGCTTGGAGTGATATGTCAGATTGGCTGAATGAATGGCATCGTTGGTGTGTGACACTTTGCCTGATCGAAGTACTCATAGTTATTCGAGTGTTTCCATCCCAGTCTTGTAATTGATCGCTGTCTGGACAAACAATAATTCGAATTCGCTGTTGTTGTTTTTCGGTTGAACTCGAAACCCTTCACACAATCTGCAAACACAATCAACAATGTTAAGTGATATTTGCAATCTACAAATGTGTGAAACGAAAAACAAGTCAAGTCTTAGCTCGAAGACGACCGTTGAATTTGGCAATACCATTTAACGATCAACCAGTGATTATCTCCATGGATAGTGTCATGCTATCAAAAGGGTAGTTGTCTGCTTTTGACGATTGCTTTGATGAGAGTTGCAGCAAAAGGTGTCGTGAAAGATCGGAATAAGACATGACTACTAATTTGACATCTTTTTGTTATAACTTCCAAGAACACGACTAGATTTATAGACACTACTTAGTGACTACTAATGGCTGGTTCAATTTGAATGTCGCTCCATTGCAATGGCAGTGCATTTGTATATTTGTGGTTTGTGCTACCTCACATTCTCACGATGTCATTAAAATGTCTTATTTTGGCTGTGTACTAACATGTTTACAGAAGTATAGTTCTAGCTGAGGTACTGACTTGCATTCTTCAAGTTGTTAATTTATGGCACAATTAATTGCCACTTGGCTAGTGTCCATTCCATTGATTAGTTAGATCAATTTTATGTATTGGTGTTGTAGCAAATAGTCAAAATGTAGGGAAGGAAACCAATATGTTGAAGTTGTATGGTATGCTAGGCTAATTTGTATGTGTCAAAGTTCACACAAGATCTCTAATTTCGAGGTTTGAAAGCAAACAAACAATACAAACTAATTAGTTAGAAGCGTAAAATTGCTCACTATGCTCTATTGTTCAGCTGGAAACTAGTCCAAAATTCTCCAAATTGGTGATCTAATTAATAGACTTGCTTAACAAGGCCAAACTAGTGCTCTAAAAGTGATTGTCCGATCAAGTGGTAGCGGGGGCCATATCACCAGTCGAAAGAATCGGTGAAAGCACCTGGAGGTGGTGGTGTGCGATTGCTCTCTCGCTAGCAACATTGTTCGAACATGTTTAGTTGAGACCATCACCGGTTAGCAACACACACTCGCACACGATCTCCAATACCTATAGATTATGCACTACAGGTATTTGTCGGCGTTCATCGAATATGTGAAAATAAATTGGCCGTCGATTTGGACAGAAACGGAGCCTAATAAATGAGTGGCCAATTAAGCGATTGATGCGTCTCGACTCACTTGCCAGTTTGTTCTCTTGCGAACGAATATCGACCCGGTCTGGCTTGGGGGACTCGTCTCATGCACTTTACGCTCGTCTGGTTGGACCTTTCGCTCGGTCGAGTCGAGCCGGTCTGCCGGAGTGCGACAACAAATTCATTAGCTTGGCTACCATCGTATATGTTTCAATTGGCATCGAAGCTATTTCTATGCATGATTTGGAAGGACCGCTCAATTCTTGGCATGTCAGTCGGAATCAACAATCTCTCAGTTCATTTTCATTATGCCAATTAGAATTAATTGCCAAGAATTGTTCGTTGAGCGCGGATTTGTGCTCGCCACAGAATGATCAAGACTAACTAGCCGCGCTACAAATAGCCCACTAGCAGTTAATTGTTTGCAGAGTCAATTGCCTTTCTGCTTGGACATGCTTCTGGCGCGACACTACTTGCTGATAGTAATGGTGCTAGTTGCCATTGGCCAATCGGTAATGCAGTGGCAACTGAGCCGAAGCGAGTGAATTTTCATTACCACTGGTCAGTGTTACATTGTTATCTGCATAATAATTGAATTAAACGTTCAATGGACTACTGTCAGTCAGCAATTGCATCAATAAAACGTCTCCCTGGTCTGGTGCATCACTCTCACTGAGGCTCATCCAGCAGACCAATATGGGGCCACAAATCAATACTATCTTAATTAGAGTGGCTAAATCGATCTCGCCATTAATGAATTAAGGGATGGGCAGCTCGGCTCACCGGCCTCTCGCACTATAACCAGCAGAATGCTTCAGGCACAATCCACTTGACGCTCCAATCAGATGATAATTACGACGACGTTCAGTCGAATCGACTTTACCATAAGCCAAACCGAACCAGTGGTTATGTTTTATTATTCATTATATTCATCTGCCGGTGGGACTATCATTACCAGTGAATATGTCCATTCGTCAGTACAAAATGGTCTGATCGCACTAGTATAATTAGTCGCAATCAAAGGCAAACACTTGCAGGTTTGTGTCGTCTGTGCTGCCATTCGGGACAGACCTGTTGATTGTTGTTGGGCCACGTTGCCAGCGGTGAGGTAAAAGAATTGGCCAGATGAGACAATCGATCGAGCAGACTAAATCTAAAAACTTATTGCCACCAACTCTAACATATCTCACCAGCATGAATGCAGGTGCACAAGCGAAAACTGAATATGTCAGCTCGATCGAGGAATCAATCTGTTAAACAATGTCCAATAAAAAGACTAGAGCTAGAGACTACTATTTTTGTGTTATCCCAATTCGGTGCCATACTTCCCCGCAGAAATAGTTTCTTTCAAATCGATGCACACCAGGCCATCGAGTTGATTAGTTAACATTATTGCCAGTTAGTAGTGTTACTCGTATACTGGATGCTGTATGAGCTCTCAATAGGCGCATCACCAGGCTGTTTTGGCCATTCGGTGTCCGAACGAGATGGCATGAAGTCGGACTTGTCAAAGCAACAAGACGGATGCTGTGCAGACGATTGTTGATTTATTAAAGCTTCATAATCCTTGCCCGTCTGGCCAATAAATCGGCGGCTTTACTTACCAATCGCTAATTGTTCTTGATGCAAGATTTGTGGCAATTAATTGCCACTGCCCTCACCCGATGCAATCAACAACTGGGGTGATTTCAAGTTAGCTCGACAAAGTTAGCCCAAAGGTAGCCAGTGGCAATTGCACCATTCGGCGAATTATCTCTTGATCTGTCAAGCAGAATCGGGACACTGTTGAGACCTCTCCTCAGGCGAATATTCGAATGCCAGTGCTCTGTCAGAATAGTCTACGCATCGTTATTTGCATATTCTGACCGTCACCATGGTGCACAGTGCCCGTCTGTTGGCTTACACCTTATACGGTCACCTTTACGATCAAACTATGACAGTTGATCCTGTTGTTTAGTTGTCCGTAGATGCTTGATCACTGTGCACCTCGAACACAATCATGAACCACAGTGGCACATAATTCATTGCACTGTTCGCCTCCACTGACTGGGCCACTCATAGTTGGTCACTTTCACTTGCCGGCTCGTTGATTGAATCAATTTCGCTATTTGTGCGGCACATTGACTCAATCTGGCAACAATTTTCAATAATTATCATTTCGATAATCGTCCACCACTCACTAGTGTCATGTTCGGCCAATTTCGTAACCCTCTTCCAATGGCTCGACCAGGACTGCAACCGCGCCACAGCCATGCACTAATAATGCGAAATGATTTATTAAGTGGATGCATCGAACACATCTCTGCGAGTAGACTTTGCTGGACGGTGAGTGGAGTGGACTAGTGCTCAGTACACCAGCGCTGATATACCTGCGAGCACATTGCACATTCATCTCGCTCATTATCGGTGCTCTCACAAGCATCGGACTTTCTCCTGTGGCGAGCCACTTTCATTGAGATAAACAATGCATCTCTGATAACCGGGATTGACTAGTAAGCGCCATTGCAATCTACCTTGCTTATACAGTATATAAGTTATACTGACCAGTGCAATGCAGCACTGACACGGGACCAGTGTAATTTCGAATACTGAACTAATCAAGGCCATATTTTCGCTGGTTTAGTGCAATTGGTGTCTACATTGTTAGTGACAGCCCAAATTGCAAATTCAACAGGGATTCAAGTCTGCTGTCTACTGCGAAATCGGTTTGATGGCGGCAAGAATCGAAGTGGCACTTCATTACTTCATTTGTCGAGTGCACAATCAAGGTTTTGTCTGTCCGTGCATTTGTTTGCTCACTACAAAATGAACGTTTTGTTTTTATTTAGAAGCGTAACGATCGTCGTCTGTTCGGGATGCGAGACGGGACATTACCCGAGTGGCAAGAGTGCGACACTAAACACTAAATGCTCCGTAAAGATGTTAATAAATATTCATTGCTCGGCGATAATCTATATGTGCTCACTTGTTGGCCCATTATCAGATACAGCTGTCTCAGAGAGTGCACTCTTTGCGTGTGATCAAAGAATAGTGTTGTGGACCTGCACCGATGAGACACCGAGCAGACACGCACACCACTACACTTGTGCCCATATCGGCTAATTATAAACTCCGGAAATGTTGGCAAATTTAGTGAATTCGAGCTTTATTTATAGCTGGTTCAACTCTGAACTATTCCACCAGTGGCATTGCCAGGCAGGGTTCATTCTCTGGTTTGTTCTCCTCATTGTCATCGACATGTCACCGCAAGATGCGAAGATTATGCCTCAACCAGATTGATCTCTCGCAGCACGAACGTGTCAGTGCGATTCATTGCGGTAAATGTTGCATTCAACGGTCATCGGTAGTACTGCTCTCGGCCCTGATCGCTGCATGCTCCTTTTTAATTTTTACAGTTGACTTCCACTTTATAACAAAAAAGTTTTTCTGCTCAGTGTCGAGATGATGAAAGAGAAAGTAGTGAATTGGAAAGATCTCTGGTCGGCAATAACTTCTTCACTCGCTCAGTTGGGCCATTGATAGAGCTTCCAAGATGGTCTCGCAAGTGGTAGAGATTTGAACAACAATTAAGGCGATTGTTTTACTTTGGCAAGTGAGTAAGTGCATGAGTGAATGTGCTAAATGAATCAAGGCACGAAAGCATTGCATTCGTTTGTCCCTGCTCAGTGCCATTGCCATTCGTGTTGGTTTGAGGTGTGCCTTGAGCGTTGGTGACTCAAACCGATCATTGTGTGCTCGCCACTGGCCCGATCATTCTGTAAAGTTTCGAACCATCAACCGAGTTTGGCAATTACGACGAGCTTGGTTCGGGTTGACGCTCACCGCTTCCAGATAATGATTGTTAGCAAAAGCAAGGTGTCTAGTCATACAGAAGCTTATTTCTACGATCGACACGGGTCGATCGAACAAAGTACACTCAACTCACCGAATGGGATTGCCGAGTTTGACCGGATCTCTCTCACTCTTTTGATCACCGTATTAAGCCAAGTCAATTCAATTTGGTACTTTTAGGATATTTCCGTTTGCATTGGGCAACAGTTGCCTGTATTCGATATTTGATATGTCTATCTGCAAGCTCCATTAACGATATTGTTTGTCGTGCGCAATTAATGTCTATTTTGGTTTATGACTAAATCATCGAGCCAACCAAAAGGCGATTCGGTGAAATTAGTCTGCAATGGACAATTAGTAAATGTCTGCAGGAGAGATGAATGCATTCTTTTGATTGTCTAGTGGTCGATCACTGTGAAATGACACGTTGCCCTCTCCTGTTGTGTCCCCAGAAAAGCACACCAAAGTAACTTCTTAATTGAGGTCGAAGACACATCTGCAACGAACTCGATACACTCAGTAGATCCAATACACTTCATCACTCGATACTGCACTACCACAATCTAATCGGTGCAAATTAAAACTGGCTCGTTCATTGAGTTAGTCAACGGCATTGCCTCACCAGTGCACAGTTGTCTGTATCGTCTTCGAATGTTATACAATGTATCTGAATTATCTGGCAGTCGATACCGTTAATGGTTGGTGTGAATGTGGCCAATGTCGTAGATGGTCTAGGCGCAAGCCACAAACAAAAGAAAAGACACACCGAATCATGGAGCACAGTAGATGAAAGAGATCGTTGGTGGTGCGATTGTCGTTTCCAGGCACTTGCTCAGACACCGGTGCCAGTTCTGTCAGTGTGGACTGAACGCGTGCCTCTCCGTCTGTGCAAACGTCAAATCGATTCGCCAAGAAGCGATACAAGTTAATGAACTCTGTCTGAGTACGTGCACCGTAGGCCAGAGCGCGTACAGGCAGAACACTGACTTGCTAACAAATGCAGTGCAATCCATTGAGAGGACTACTAATTCACTACTGCAATGTCGCCCTTCTTTGTCACTATGGTTTTCCATTACTTTGGCCAACTCAAAACAAACCGATCCCGAGCCATTCACTTTCACCGACTCCGATTGACCGATCGACTAATGATCGAGTTGCGTGAGCACAATTTGGTCACCTAATTGGTCACACTTTGCCGGTGCTCAATTTTATCCCGGCTGACCGCTTGTTGGCAGTTCATTAGCACAATGACAGTAGCTGAGATTAGCGATAAATGCTTTGTTGTGCTTGGTTGGTGATTATTGGCGATCGCCATCACCACAGACAAAGCAAATAAAGCCAAATAAATAACGATTAAGTGCGGAGAAAGGGTCCTCTTGGTGGCAATTCCATTCACCAACGCAATCAACAGACTGGTTCTGTGCAAAAGCCAACTAGCAACACAAAGCCATTGCACAACTGAATAATTGACAAGCCCGGGGGCAATCTTTAGAGACAGTCGGCAGTAGAGAGAATTCACACTGCCGACAACTTGTTACTTCGCATCACAATTGGCCTCACTTAGCGTGGTTCACCTTAGTAGGACACCGGTTAAATGGTGTAACGATCTAACGCCGATTCTGGCCACCCGATTAGTCTTCGTTTAGGACGACGTGTTCTGCCACAATTGCATGCTTACTCGGCCATCTCGTACCAGATGGCATTTGGCTGCACTCTGTGCAATTTATTGCCTCCATAAAGCGCGATTCTTCCTTAGCTGTTCAACAAACCTGCACGGGAGGGCACACAGCAAACTCTGTCCTCCTATTTATAGCTCAGTGACAGTTGCACTCGGATATTCCTTAATTGGTCTGACCAGTTGCACTGAGCCGAAAATGTGAAATTACGATTGAGTCATCTGCGAAAAAGTCTTGACTTGGCTTGGTTGAGCATCCGAGTTTGGGTTGGCTTGGTAGGTTTGCCTTTAGTAAATTTAAAATAAAAACTAAATGAAAAATTTTTGGTTTCCGTATTGGTGCAAGCAGAAAAAGTTCCACTCTTTTGCACGGCAATGACCCGATTGTGATTGTGCGTACAGACCAATCGATTCTAATTCGAGCTAATTTGGTGGAAGCACGTCTGCTCGTGTGCTCGTTCAACTAGACTACCGAGTGCTCGTTGAGTCACAGAGTAGCCATTGATCAGAAAGTACGGCTATGGTTGTTCAATGATATTCAACGCTGCATCGAGCCATACTGGCCAATGAATCTGACGATTACGTCTGCACCAGACCAAATTGGCTAGACTACATCGAGCCACCCAAATGAACTGCAGTCTGTCTGAGACATTACTCTGACTAATGATTCGAATTATGCTAATCAAAGTTTGAGCCATGCCCTATTGGCACGTAATTGTGATTTAATTAAAATCAGTGCACATCGATCGAACAAATTTGTATGGTAAAAGCAATCAACTAGTAACAAGCTTGAGCTAATCTGTCACTGAGTGGTCTTTGGTCCGTCACAGTCAGAGAGTCAGGGACTCTCAGTCGGGACTCGGGAATGAACAACGAGGATGACTTTGACATTTGTGTTTGGCGAGAGTGCAGCTTGTGATAGAACGGACACAGAATTAATTAACTTATGCAGTGGCAACTAGGAACGAATCAATGTGGAATAATCGTTGAATTGCACTCTAGCTGCCATACACAAATAATAAATGCCCAAATGCCTTAATTACTGTCACATGGAGAGAGAATTTAAATCGACACTATGGACGACTTGTGGTTGGTGGCGAACCCGACTCGAGTAATTGGCAACTTTATCTTAACTTAACTGCTGGAAGAGTCCACAATTTGCTTCTTTCAATGAGGGAGTTCTCGTCATTTTGCACAAATTCTACTCAATCTTCTTGGTTCGTTCTACACTGTCAGAGGGTCACAAGGCATTCTCCGTCGTGAAAATATTTCTTCACTCAAATGAGTCGAGTTTGTTTTAGTGCCATTGCTGTCAGTCCGATTCTTTGCTTAATTGTTGCTCATCTGTGCTCAAATTAGCACGCTCTGTGTCATCTTATCTCGATGCGCCCTGCACACACACATTTTCGGTCCATTTCAAGGATATGACTCATGAAGACAGATTGACTGATTTTGTTCATTTCTGACTAGATTGCATAGATCAATGAAGGTAGTCATGAGGCTATGGTAATGGACAAGTGGAACGGACGTTACTGGCGATTTCGCCTTGACAAATTGTGCCTCAATTTTGATTTATAGACACTAGTTGAATAGAGTGCATTCGATCAGTGCAACTAAGGTTGAAATGGGGCCCTCGTTGACGTTTGCCGATTTGGTCACACGAGAAGAGATGCATAATGACACAACTAATGCCTGTCGGTGAGGAACCTATGCAAATGAGCTGTGATGTTATATCTCAATTAATTTATTGAGATACGCTTTGATTTGCATTTTGACTAGTAAAAGTGTAACTGAAAATGAAAGTAAAGAATGCACTAAGTGAAAAGCACTCTGCACTATGCACAATGATTATGATTAATTCATTGTCTTTATTATCGCGTTGTGTATCGTTAAACGCTTATTAGTGCCAATTACACGATTGAACTATACAAACTTGCTTATTGCTAATTTGTTCTTTAAATTTACGATCAGCCTAATTTGGTTTGCTTATTACCTACCAAAGAAAGGAAGTACTTCAACGTTGAGACATTTGATGATTTGCTGAATCAAGGAAGATCTGTGAGAAAGTGACATATCGGTGGCTATATGACACCTTCAGCCAAAATGGCAAGTTGCAATTATTGCGTTCGACTGGTAGTGACCACTGCACAGTCGCCATTTATCTTAGTGCTATAATTGAACATAGCACGGCAAATTAATAACATTCTTGCTTAGTGAAATAATTAGATTGCGCTTCACCATAAATGACCGACCGCGCGGTCACGAACTGTGAATTAAAGCGCGCGCGCCTCAATTGGTTTATTTAGTGCTCCTTGACTGTACTCTCGTTGATGACCAGTCCGATCGATTGCAGCCAATAAGTTGGCTTGATTGATTGCTCGGGCTTACCTGCCTCCAATGACTTAACTACCGCACTACTCGTCAGCTAGATTCTTGAACAATTTTTTTGCGCCAATAGCAAGCCCTAACAGTTGACCATTACTTTCAATCTTTTGTTTTATATTTGTATTATGTTTGATATCAGAGGCGAACTCATTTTTCGCGCCACAAACGCTTGCTGTGAACTTTGCATATTATAAATCTCGCCACACATCTCGATATATGTGACCACTGGCCACCATGGCTAATCCTAATTGAGTGCATACCACAAAAGATTAACACCAGTGCCATTTACCGTTGGTAAGGACTAATCAACGAGTTAGCAACCACTAGGCTAGACCGAGTCGTGAGGAGCGAAATTCGTGAATCGCCATAAATAATAAATTCGATTCAAAACGGCACTACCCGCGCATCGTTAATGTTTGACCTTTAGGGGACTTTCCCTCAAACAAGTAGGCGTTTGCGCAGTCACCGACTTGCCATTTGACCTGTTTGTTATTTGGAATGTCAGAATTTGCATTTGACTGAACAAAAGTAGAATGATTCGACAAAACATAAGTAAAGCGATTATCAGAACGAGCATAAAGCATTCAAACAAAACGCCCGATGTGCACCAAACAGAATTCAATTGAGCACACAAACACGAACAACCCCATGTGGCACAAGCGAGCACATCCCAGCACGGCACTGTACTAATTAAACTAATTTGCTGTCTTGATCGCGTTGGTGGAAGGTCGAGAGCAACTCCACCAACAAACAACCCGACAAAGGGTAATTAATTCAATAAGACCATTCAGTGTTCGTTGCTCGGAAATCCTTCATTCAAATGACTTTGAGCTCCTTTGCTTCTTCGCGGGAGTGACTGCCAGAATGAATTCATCTTTCGTTCATAATTGATCTGTCTCACGGCCACTCGTTCATTCATTCACAGTTCATCCATTAAACTCATAGCTATTTGAATCAAAATGATTTGATTGCCACTGTGATGAATGTTTCAAGTTTAGTTTTAGAAAAGTGTTCGATTGAACTATTACATAGTCAGAATGCAATTGTGACCATTAAACAATCGAAACTGCTCGATTTGTCATGTATTTTTGTGGCATTCATATAATACTGATCAGTAACCTGTTGATTGTTTCCTTAGTCTAAACCACTATAGTGAGGGAATGTACTAGTAGCACTACAGTAGTTCTTTTTTTATTTTTACTTGACCAGTCTCGTCCATATGTTGCTCAAACTACGTTTGTCTCTTTGACTGGATTGTAAATTTCTGCTAATCAACCGCATCAGTCGTTTGTGTCACATTCATCTTCTTGTCGAATCATTTCCCAATCATCAATGATGAATTTTCAAGATGTTGGAAAGGTGAAGCATGAACACTGTCTCATCACTCCAAACAAGTAAGTACTGCTATAAATGTCTCAATTTCTGGAATTTTGTATCTCGAATTGATTTTAGGGGGGTTGGGAAATTCTAGCGAAAGATAAAGTACGTCTTGTCAATGGCTACTGCCATCGATGGTATCACAATTGCTTTGCAATGCGTCTTTTTATTGGTCCATAAAACAACTTTATTAACTCTGATAGATCTAATTGTTTGCAGTGTTGGTTCTCGATAAGACACACGAACGGACAGAGCAAGTCAATCGAATCGGACAAATGATGCATCACTCTGGTGCGTTCGTGTCTAGACAGTCCAAGACACGTCTATCGGCCATAAACGACGGCCACTGCAGTGACTTTCCTTTCCTCAATCAACATCTGTCATTTGGATCGAGTGGAGTCAATATTGTTATGATGACAGTTTGGCTAACTCAATTCTAGTGCTCGACCCATTAGCATAGCGAGTCAAGCTGGACAGTGTCATTCTTTACTTTACAATTCATCAATGTTTATTGACATAGAGCAATTTTAATGTTACTCATAAACTTTAAATATCATAAAATAATTGGCAAATTAATTAATTTAACAA
The DNA here is from genome assembly GCA_023373905.1 of Rhizoglyphus robini. Taxonomy (NCBI): domain Eukaryota; kingdom Metazoa; phylum Arthropoda; class Arachnida; order Sarcoptiformes; family Acaridae; genus Rhizoglyphus; species Rhizoglyphus robini. The sequence goes on along the minus strand of JAKIJQ010000012.1, from coordinate 2,865,115 downwards.
TATTAGTATAGATAAGAATTTATTATTGAACAGTCAGAATTGAACTAGGTCATTGATAAACTGGTAAGATTGGAAATGTGGCCCTTCAGGACTGTCAATTATTGGTGTTCTGGTTAGGTGGTTGATGTTGGCCACTGCAGTGTCTTTCTTTTGCTTTCGTCAATTACCATCTGTCAGATGGAGTAGATATCGTAATGATAGCATGTGTCTGTCTCGTTCTATTCCGATGGAGTCATTAGCATAACGAGAGCACTCACCGATACACTGATACCATACACCCTATGCTCATAGTCTCACTGGTAGCAGTGTCATCTATTCTAGGCCCACGCCATGTCCACTCCACTTCAGTGCTAATTACTGCGAGCAAATATTTGATTTATTACGCTTTTGCTTGGCGACATCCAGTTAGTTATTCGCTCATTGAGTTATTCGGTGTTGGTTGACTTGATCAAGTTGATCACATGTGCACAGGCATCATCCTATTGTGCAGTGCACGAGTTGACTCATTTGCATTCACTCGTGGCGTGTCTGTCTTGCCAGTCCAATCATGGGCAACACCAACTCGAAGTGCGCTAGTTAGACTGCAAAATATTGTTTTACGCTGATTAGGCCTTTATCTTGTCTGTCCCAGTGAGTACTTGTGGTGATTGTCAGGCCTGTCGGGCACAGTACTTCCCTTCGTGTGCGATATTTGTGAAATTAGATCCGATCCGATTCTGCTGGGCTCGTTGGGTGTCTTCTCAAGAGTGCGCATCTAATTTTCCTGACACAAATAGAAAAGCTCGAATTGCGATATGAGAACAAAGCAGACAGTCCACATACATTCATACATTCAACACAACAGCAGACAGCAACATCGAGAGACAAACAATCGGCAGAACGTCACAATGGCACCCTGGATTGTCACTTCCTAATGTCAACGATTATCTTTGCCCACTGACGGTAGCTCGTTGTCAGGATCGGTTTGCAATCAATCGGGACACTTGACGCACTTGTTGGCTCTGCAAAGGCGCACTGTGCCACTGTGCATTCCACACGGCTTCGGTTTCGTTCATTCGGCGATGGCCTTTGCGGTACCGATCGGCACATCGACAAGAGTTCGATTATTATTGCAAACAAACCGTGGCAAAACACTTTCCCTTTGCCTGGTAAATATGTCTGCCTGTACAAGGCTAATTATTCATAAACACTGGTTGTTTGCGTTTGGTCTGTCTCGAACACGACTGGCTGTGTCACCTCGGATGGCCACCGTCTACTCTTCGATTCCTAACGAGCAATTCGAATTGTTCGAGAGTATTGTGCCAACCCCGACCATTGTGCGATGTCAACAGGCTGAGGAGGACTGGCTCGGGGGTCTCGGTCGGTATCGATTGCACTTGCACCAAATGGCCAAGCGACTAGTACATTTGTAATGAGCTGGCAAATCGAGTTGATCCTAATTCGGGTGATGCCACGACCGTCTGCTGTTCACAAATGGAAAGTCATTCTTCGGTTGGATTGATCTGTCTGTCTGCAGACTCACTGCAGGCACTGGTAATGATTGACAGAAACAAAGGTTGATACATTGTGGCATGCGAGACGAATAATGTAAATGGTGTCTATTTCGATTAGCATTACTGCCATTATCGCAATTCACTCGTACACTTCCATTGCTAATGTTGCTACAATGTAACTTGTGCCATCTGCACTGCGTTCGGTCTGTAGCACACCGCAATGAATGACTGCGATTTTTAATTTAAATTTAGATCGACTTCTCGGTGATCGGTAGCAATGCGGCACTATCAGTAAGTCGACAGTCGACAAGCGCTTGCATTATCACCGAGAAGTTAGTGATGCTGGCGCATTGAGTTACTACATCGATCGCTCTACTTAACACCATTGGTTCAATTCTGTTGCGCTCACTGTGTCACCCCGAATTTTGACCAGATCAATGGAATTGCTGATGGCCTGTGATAAGTTGCTCATTGAAATGCCTCTACCGAGGGTTCATTAATTGTGGCTAAGGTTATGTTAATGTGCCAGTGGCAATGAATACAGTCTCGGTTGTATGTGTCCACTCAGTTTGACGATGCATCACCGAAATGGCACCACTCAATGACATTGTCAAAGGATGTACATCGAGTCGTGTTGCACCGCTTGCTCAAGTGATCAGTTTTTGAGTTTTCCACCTTAGCTCGAATGGCACATGATGCCACTAGTGAGGTGTCTGGTTTAGAGAGCTTCAATCGACAGTTTTGCATATCTCCGCAATAAAATCGAGTCCAAGCCAGTCACCGTTTTATCTGTTGGAGGAAAATGTCCGTGAAAAGTGTTCAGGCAAAAGGATAGATTTACGCTATGGCCGTCATCGAGTGTATGTGTCTGTGTTGAGTGTTAGTGGCCGCGATCTTAATTCACCAATCGAACGGCGTGAGAGATGTTGACGCTCGATAAGATGTTCAAGTGGGGTAATGCAAGTGTAAGGAGGCAAAGAAATATTGCACGTGCATGCCGCTCCGAGTTTTCCTATCTGGTGGCAGGGAACAGACATCGCTGATCAGTGATCGGTAGTTTGGTGCTTAGTAAGTTGTTACATTCTAACTTTTCTGGCTACACCTCTCTCCTGATTGCGCCCTAATCGCGCCTCAAAAGTGGATCACACATCATACTGGTGAGAGCCTGTACAAGAGTGGATGCGTGTAAAGTACAACGCGAACTCAATCACTCAGTCAGTATGGAGGATTCGGTCTGTTTCGCAACTGGTTACAACGAGATTTAATGAATTTGCGGTACTTTCGCATTCGGCGCCAATTACGTCTTCGACAACTCACTTTCGGTGTCAGCGGGATGAAGGACAACTTCGAGCACGATTATCCACGATTGGACTGTGATCGTACAGTGCTAATGGTCGCGCCGAGCGAATCGTCCATCAGTCTTTCTGCGTGGCAGTGATCTCTCCCATCTGTGTCTCATCTCATTTCTGCCCCACTCTATCGGCATTCGAATTATCAGCTGGTTCAAGCTGTTTCGGTGGCATTCGATCGGTGGTGGTCGTCAGCCAGTCATTGTTTTAATTGTCGCATTGCAGTCCCATCCACGGCTGTGTTAAGCAGACTGACGTCTGTGCACTTGTACAGGCGACTGACGGCAGTCACATTCTCCGCGTTGGTGTCTGTCTGCCTGTTCTCCCGCCAAATCACCGATCGTGATGATCATAAAACAATGTCTGTTTAGGGAAATGATGCGCAAGGATTTGCTCCGATGTGATTCGATTGTGTAATGCAAAGGCAAAAATGCGGAAAAATGGTACAACTGGCTCAATTAATTAGGTACAGCACGCGATAAGCACTTATCAGCTGATCGGTGTGCACACTTATCCTCAATTGTCACAGTCACATTGTGGCAGTTTGCTATCTGCAAGGCAACTTCGATAGCACAATGAACACATTGTTGCACGTCTCGATTCCAATTGCCACTGTCGCTGACTGGATTCACTTGAAATACTGGCGCCTGGCTAATCTCGACTAGTCTCTATCACTTGTCAGACGTACTGCCGACCACAACTCACTTGCTGTTCGTCTCTGGGTTTGGTATTAGTTGATCACTAGGCCAATGTCCAGTGAATGATTCCTTACTTATGATTCCCTGAAGGTGACACTTTTTGAAGGTACTTTGGCAAGTTACAACCAGTGTTCAACCAGATCAACTCGAAACGTCTAGCCGCAGTCATTCATTAGACCGAGTGACTGATGGCACTGCATTACGCACTGGCAATCTCTCGTTTTGTCACTTCAAACTGTCCACATTGAGCTCTTTGGAAGGAACCTATTTTAGGACTGGCAGAATGAGATCGGAATATTCTTGCCCGCAAAGGCATCACTTGAACTTTCTGTCTGATTCGATGTTTTCGGCAATCGTCAGCTCACTCGTCTAGACGCATTAAGCAAGCATTTTGCGGGAATGAGCCATGGCCAAATAGGCATAGCCCATAGACCACCACGCAAATTTCAAGTGCACCTCGAACATTGGATGAGCTACTGAGTACTGCGTTGCCGGCATGTCAGTTCAGGTAGTGCTCAGCTGGCACTGGTGCTCAGTGCTCATCGATCATGCCTCACCAGTAGGGTAGAACGTCTGCATCCCTAATTGCCATCACTGGCAGCACGGTTCGCATTTCCTCGAACGAACTCGTGCAATAGCGAGTATCTTTCTATTTTTGCTGTCGGGCGTGACTTGTATCAGATGAGATGAGCCTGAGGAGTGAGCGATGAGCCAGCCGAACACGATAAGCAAAGTGGATCTATGCGGTGGGCAAAGCTATGTCGGTGACAGAGCACGATCTCACTGGCAGAGTTCGCTCGATAAGTGATTCATTTTGTCCAGTAAGCATTTTCGCGGCCCATCGAGTATGGTCACAGGCCATGCTGACTAGTACTTATCCTCTTTTGATTGGAGCTCGATCTCGGACTATTGACTCTGATCACTCGGCTCTGATTACTCCCATCGATGCCCGATAGACACTTGTATCGAGTGACAGGAGCCACTTGCACTTTCCTCTAGACACAATGTATCAATGCACGAATGTAACAACTCTTTCTCTCCTGCAATCAAACCAGGAACAACGCGTATCACGAGATAATGCCTGTTTGATCAAGACCAGACAGTCGCTCACTGGTTTTCCCTTATCAATTATCTTTTTTTTGCCAACTCTCGAAGGTCGAAGTCAGGACCGGACAAATTGTCTTCTGACTTAACCTGGCTCAATGAATGCTTAGATCATATGAATGGTGTACGAGTGATGGCTTGGTGCACTACATCGGGTGAGGTAGTCCACTGATCTCTCGGTGCACTCGGCCTTAAACTTAATCCTCAGACGAACAGCATCGAGTTTGTCGGGTCATAAATCGACACTGCAACAGTGCAATTGCCAATTGGCAACGATGCTATCGCGCAGTTCAGGTACCTAAGGTAACTGAGCTTGAGCCTCATTCTCACTGCAGCAAAGCAACGAGAGAGACGTACAGACATAGCAGCAACAAGTGAAGGCAATAGCCGTAATGAGAAACGACCAAACAATCGACCATGTTGTGCAACAATTGCTTTGACTTGAGCTTGGCTGATGGTGGTGTGTGATACGATCTGTCCTTAGGGAAGGCAGCGCTAGCAGATCTGAGTGAGAGTAGAGTAGTCTGTGTTAAGTGCGTCTCAATGCGAACTTAACTGTGAATGAATTAGTACAACAGGCTACAACTGAAAGTGAGTGAAGTGTTCGTTTTCGCAACGGGTCTTCCGTGGAAGGGCTTTCCGAGACGTTATTCGTCTGTGCCCTTTAGAATGTCTGCATTGCAAGTGCATGGTAACAGACTATTCCAATGAATGAGAGCTGGTCAAAGGAGACCGACGAACGCGAGATGCGGCAGACGACTCACTCGTGACCTGTTCGCCAATTTAATAGCTCAAATCGCTCTATTAGTTCAATTTGCCATTCTCTATACATCATTCAGTACCACTTGACCAAGTTGTGTTTGGGTGCTCGACCAGTAACAAATCGTTTCCAAATTGGTTTGTTGTTCGACGTGGCACACATCTCTCGATTAGTCTCGGACCACCTGAACTGGCGAAGTACGATGCGGGTCGTGCGTGCTGTTATTGTCAATAACTTATTGATAAAAGTCGGTGGTGTAAGGCTTACCTTGTCGACTCGTGCGTGGTTGTGTCTGGCTCTTAATGGCCATATCCCAGTCCAGACAGAGCAGCCATACCAGGGGTCTGTTCACTGACTCTGGTAGTGCTCATCTACATGCTTATCTTTCGGTGTTTCACCGTCTGTGTCAATAATGACCAGTGCAGTGATTGAGCCAAGCCAAATTGGTTAATGTCAGCTAGACAGCTGGACTTAATAGACTTAATGCGGGCGACAGACAAATGGCGCGAATTATACCTCCACGTGTAGTCTGGTAGGCAGTTTGCAGTTTCACTGGTGCTTGGTGACCAGTTGGTGTCGGCCACATTTCCGGCGACCCAGCGAAGACGATTGCCTCGATTGCTTTAGTGAATCGATTCACCACGCAAGTGACATCCGCTTGCTTGGTGGAAACGGATCCGCGATAATTTCGTGCAGAATCATTAGCAGAACAATAGAGGCAAACTGTTGAACACGTCACCATCGCTGATGGCAACATTAGCGAGGATCTCAATTACCAGTGTAGTATCAGCTTGGACAAACCATCCGTGGCTATCGTGTTGTTAGTTTGCCAGTCTGTCACTGCACCGGCAGACACAGAACAGACCATTGCCATTGCCATCTGTACTTATCCAATCTAAGGTTTCCTAATAATTGCTCTTGTTTGTATTTGCATTGTTCTCTTGTTGTGCAATATTGCAGCCTCCAGTGGCGTTTCCTCTCTAATAGGTTTCTCACAACCAAGATTGGCGCCATTTTGCTTAACTTGACGCCTCCTCTGTGACATTTGTCGTTGGCAGCGATTGCTTGTGCTTATTGTGGTCATTCTGCCAATTACCCAAAGGATTAATTCTCGACGAGTGTTTTCCTTCAGACTCACTTTAACCTTGCACTCCATCGATGATTCTATTATGACAAATCGACACAGAGACGCACAGGAAGAGAACAGACGAATGGCACACAACTCAGATTGCGACATCGATGCGGCCAGTGAGGCAGTGGTTTGCTCCAGTGACCAGATTTCGACCGCCAATGCCACTCTCAGTGACACTCGGCACGAACAATCGAGACGAGGGAGACAAGGCGCTTCGCGATTCACGGTCAAGCACATGAGTGTACAGGCAGAGGCAGGCTCAGTGCATGATGTCCTTGTCGCATGGTCATCGAACTAGCCAAATGACGCACTTTTGTGTCCACTAATCTTGTAGCCATCTCACTCACCCTTTGGGTTCAAATATTTATTACACCTCGATCGTGATCGACTCTGCCAGACAGTCATAGGAATGCGTTTCGCAGTGGGCCAGTGATGGATTGCCTCTTGGTGTTTTTGATGATTGTTCGAGTGACACTACATTGCACTTAGCCAATGGCCACCGAATTAATGGTCCATCCAGTGGTGCTTGTCGGTGCTAGGTCGTGCGGTCTTTCCCAGCCGAACCTTATCGAATGACTCGTCCGATTAGTGTCCGAATGTGTACTCGTCACCACCAGTGACTGCTCAGGTTAATTGTCCATCTTGACTCTTGAGGATAACATTTATCTCGTCTGTCTTAGCTTTAGCTTTACTTTCACTTTCGCCAGTTACGCAACGCTAGCCAGTGGCGGCAGTCTCGAACAGGCACAGTAGCGGCGCGTACTGGATGTGATCTGCCGAACGCTTTCACTGCCATTCAACGCTCTCGCCCATTCGGGCGCTCAGCTGCGAGAATCTGCTGCAATCAGCTGAAGGTTGTCTGGTTACTAATTATGCCGACAGACGCCTCGAGCAGGTTGCAGACATTTAAACACGATCGTAATGGCATGCACATTAAAATGTCTGGCTCAGTGTGCCTCGATGGCGTTCGGCTGGTTCGGCTAGTTCTCCCTTCTCCCGCTTCCTTTGCTCGATCAGTTGCATCACATCGAGTGAGACGCACATTCGCACCATTGAGAGATTAGCGAACGCTGAATCGATTATATAGCCGCGAATGTCGCCCCCACAAGCATCAATCTGGAAAGAGAGACTACGCCGTGACTGACCAGAGCCAACTGGCCACTTCGTGCCCTGGTCCCTCGACGCTGCCTGGCACACTCCTAACACTGACTCGGTCAGTCACTTGTAGTTGTGATCATCGGTACCAAATTGCCAGGCTGATACTTGGTCAGTGCTTTTAGTTGCAAGCTGCTGGCCAGCTCATATGGCGGCAACTTTCGTCTCAATTGTCTTCGGCGTGTAAGGCGTCACGAGGGAACGAAACAGTCGACCTTGAACGCCGTCGCGGAGGGGTGGCGAGTGCGGCTGGTAGTCGTATTGAAGTGACTGACCGAGCGACCTTCATACTGGCCAGTAGTGCGGCACTGGGATACGCGCCACTCTCACTATAGTGACCGAGTTTCTTTGTTGGCGCTGTCGCCTTCGCGCCATCGCTTTGAATGTTCACCCGACTTAACTACCACTGAACGGCACTACCTCCCTCCAAGTGATTTGCATTTGCTCATCGTACTGGGCGCAAGCAAATAACGCCACTCGCCATTGGCGGTGCAAGAAACCTTTCTCTAATTGCAATGACTAAGCACACATTCCAGCTCGACTCAAGCCTCTTCTCGGGATCCATTCATTAGACTTGGACTGTCATCAATGTCGGCCATTGTCGGCGGCATAATCATTTGTTTGTTGTTGCTGCACTGAACCTTTAATTAACGAGCCAATGGCCATTGGGCCTGTCCAGTTGATCTGACATGGTACTGCACCGAGACACCTTACCTGCTAACGATGGTCGTAGTGGGAACTGGTGAAAGTGACATTCCATTCCAGGCCGACACACCTCTGTTTCAATCTTTTATGCTTAATTGGCCTGGGTAGTTACAGTCTGGGTCAGTAACGGTCTATCGTAGAACAATGCCCAGCAGAGTAAAATTGCAGAGGCATTTGAAAATAAAATAGCAGTTTAGGGATGTTACCGTTGTTTAGCAATTTTGACCATTGAATGCTATGATTTCACTTCTTTTCGCCGACTGTCCCAAGTGTAAGTGCACTTAGGTGAATTAACAGTCCTGTTGGGGTTTGAGATCACTTGGGTTAGTACGAAATAATTTGAGACAGGTTGTCAACAAGTGACAACACTCGGGCCGCGTCGAGTGCAGCTGCGGCTTTGTTGAGAAACGTTTGCCAGACGTCGGTCCCCATTCATGGATTGTCCGTTCATTCATGCTTTTAGTTCGTCGGACCTTTCCGTCGGGCCACGGGCACTTTTTTGTTTACCTTTTGTTCCTGTCACTGGGTCTCGTGCATTCTTTGCATAGTTGACTGGTGTGAACCACTGAGGATCATATTGTGTAACTTGCGCTCCGACACAAATTCCACAGCATCTTAACCTTTGCTGAAATTGAGACACAATCGGTGATCACGGTCGAGACAGATGCACGATGGTGCAGCGGGCTCGGTGCATCACACCACTCGCCGTCACCTTCAATGCACCACAGACAGCTTCCTGAATGATTGGAATTCCTTGCCGCCGCGAACGAAGTGTCGAAATGCAATGGGCTATTGAAGGCAATGAGACACGTTGAACTGTCTGGGAATGGTGATGGCACGATTTGTGCCGCCAACTGGATCGAGCACTCGACCAACGAAGACTACAAAGTCTTGACTGTCCTGGCCCAAGTGCTGATCAGCACGTGTGTGCGACTTGACAACCAAATCGAGCTACATTTGCATTACTCGCCTGGACGGGTACAATTATTTATAGCCGTAATTAATTACCGAACCTAATTGGCTGCCAGACTATTTCATTGGAGGCGATTGTGGTAGCTTGATTCAGCTTCCGATGGCAACCGCACCAACTGACTTGTCACCCGATGCTCGACAATCGATAAATCAGCTTGTCAGTTCGGGTGCCATCGGGCCAATCAGGCCTGTCACACTAGACAGTGATCTTTTCGCATCACTTGCTGTGAGCCACGAGACAGACCATGGCGATGACACTTGTCAGGCATGGCTTCCCTCTTGGCACTTTCCATTTCGGTGCAATCCTATTAACCCTAATGACAAGTGAAAGTGCAGTAATCATTTTCCGAGAATCGTCGAGGATTATCGAGGCCAGTGGAGTAAAGTGCAGAAAGGCCTAGCGAAGGCTCGTGACAGGTGTCGGTGGCAACAGGTTCAGTCCAGTCACTGTGCAGCTTTCAACACCCCAAGAGGTCCATTTCTCGGAAAAATTCCTGCAACGAGGCCAAGTGGTCACCACTGGTCAGTGTTGCTAGTAGCCACTGGCACAAATTGAAATTGCAAACGTACGCATTACGTTAGGCAGATTATACATTAGGCCTGCATGGGCTCACAGCAAGATGCGAGCCCTAGGACACTGAACAAAGTGAACACTCAACTAAGCAAAATATACTGCTTCAGTGCACCAATAGCATAGCGGGACTTGGCTTGTCAGTGGACGGTCACCACTGGGCAAAGAGTGCCAACGTACACCCAACGAACGCACCAAATGCTGTGAATGGAATCGATCGCTACGTTGCAGCAACGCACTTTGTCCGCAACGCAACTCCAACGGCATGAACGGTGGAAAAAGCGCGCCAAAAACAGACACGGCGAGGGCTGCATTGCTGACCCTGAAAGATCTCCCCGAACGGACGATTCAAATGCCTGTGGTGATAACAATGGCCGATATCGGTCGGTAGTGCCACTCGGCGCAGTTAGCTTGGCCATCTGTGCGCGGCTGCATCAATATTGAGATCGTCGATTGAGTGATAGTGAGAGGGTTGGGGCAAGGGTTGAAGACTGACTGAGCTGGCAACTTACAAGTCAGCTGAAAGTGACACTCGCCCAAGACGATCACAGTGATGTTGTTATTACACCATTAGGGTCGAGTCGTGCTGTTTTGCATCACCTTGAGTTTTGGCGCCAAAACTCGTCTCATCTGTTAGCACTTGTGAGGCACTCGTTTCCATCCCGCTCCACTTCCGTGTGCCAAGTGAAGGCCACTGGAGATGAGCCTTTGCTGACATTTGCCATCACAAGGCCACTCGGTTGTTCTGGCCAACTGGAAAGGACCTTTCATGGAACCTTGAACAACTCTGCCAAATGAGTTTATTTGCAAACAGAGCTCTCAATGCATTAATAATGGGAAGAGCGTTGTTTTATTGATTAACGTACGTAGTGGCGGCTTAACCAAAGCAGTTATGGCATCAGTGGTAACTTGTCAGTGGTCATCTCGGGCGGAATTTGCCTCGAAACAGCACAAGGTCGAGTGAGCAATGGAATCGATGCCTAACGGAGGGCTTTTGCCTCGATCTTATCTTCTCAGGAATTTGACATCTCACTACTTCGTCTCCTGTCCGATCGCTTACCGATCGAGGACTCCGTCGAAGTGTTTATCGAATTCACTTGGCCAAACCAGTCGGCCTGATCAGCAATCGGGCACTGTCGCCCAGTGGCTGTCTGGCTTGGTCGTCCAATTGGTCGGTTTGCAGTCTCGCTAATGAACTCTAATCACAAATCAGAAATGTTATTTTTCACTTGTTTGATTCTTCAATTCCTGCCGAGTCTCATTCATTATGCAATGGCCAATGCGTCCGTCAATGGCATGCCAGTGGATGATAAATCGCCGGCCTCGACCAGTCGGTCGGTCTGAGTGCATGTCTGCGTGTCGAAAGGGTTCTAATCGAATTATCTGTGCCCAGCAGCGGAGTATCTTCGGATTGCTTTGCCCTCTCACTTATCTCTCTGACAGCTAAATTCGGTGGAGTGGAGAATTTTACGAACTACCCATAAAGTTAATTGCCTGCCTTAATGTAAATCCGATCCGGCCACAAACAGGCCGCATCCGAAGGCATCCACTGCAATGTTAGAAATCCCGATAACGATGACGAGCCCGAGTGGAGTGACTGAACCGAACAACCGCATTTGGACGCAGTCCAACAAGACCAAAATAAGTCTGCCAGTTTGTCCGAATCAATAACCGCATGGAGACAACTTGGCTACTGTGCCCAATGGCGAGTGGACTGCAATGGGAGGCGCCCGCCAGTGCCCGACCCGCAACCAACCATCCTCAGTGAAAGCTGCTCAAGGTTGAGCTACGACCCAACGACCTGGATCGGTCGACGCCGCCTGGTCGTGTTGGACATTAAGTTCATGGCCAGTGCGGATCGATTTGTCTGCAGCCTCTCATTTGGCTTGGCATCCCTCTCTACACGTGTTGGTTGCAGGATCGATCCAGACAGTCGCCCAACCAGGCACACGTTGCACCAGGGCTGCCCATGGTCGACTTACGCAACCGTACTGCAACCAAACCAGCCGTTGGAGCCATTTTCCTTGGCGGGAGCCAACACTGCAAATTGCCCAGACGTGCTCCACCGAGACGGGCTGTCTCGATCGGGACGCCATAGACCAGCCCGGGCTCCGAGTTCAATGTATTGTGTTGGCGCATGCTGGAATGGTGTCTCGTGTCCGGACAGTGCCAACCGTACCGAACTCGTAAATAGTCACTTTGCGTAGTTCACTTAATTGGCACAGCAAAAATAGACTCAAACAGTGGCCAACGGGATTCGCTATGAGACCAACAATGAGCGATAAGGTCCTAGTTTTGCCCTGAGCTATGACAATGTGCTACCTGTTGCCCGTTGGCAGGCCTAGCCAAGTACATTGCAGTTATTTGACCGATTTGGGCCAAGTGCTCGGTCAGCTGCTCAAGGGGTGAAGGTCGCCGGTAAGTGGCTTGGTGGACTTTAACTTGTTAAAAGGCTCACAGAGAAGAAAGGCGCGCGCGAGAGCGGCCAACGAGGCAGCAGGAGGGAGGAAGAGCGCGCCGGGGTGACGAATCAAGACGGAGGGAGGCACAAGAAGAGAGTGAACGAACCAGTCAAGGTTTCGGACTTGGCCGTCGCACCGAGCGTGACTGTAGGCTCGGTGACTGGCTGCAGAATCGATGCCTAACATCGACTATCGATGCCGGCTTCTTGCGATCATTGCCTGCAAAGTACGCAGTGCTGGTAGCTCAATCGGTACCTGACAGGTACCTGTCTCGCTTCGCTAGCTCACCTATTGAGCGATCTATTGCCGGCGAGTCAGTCAGTCTGGCCGCTGCATTCTGCCACACAGGTTATGCAACGCCACTGCAGCCAGCTGTACAGTCAGCCGGCCACTTGTCATCTTGCACACCACTGAACACAAGTACATTTTCGGCATTTTCTTGCACGGCTTCTCAGGTCCCCACCAAAACTTGACAACCCGGTCGTACCTGGACAAGTTGACCAAGGTGATTGTTAGGTCGGTTGGTACCAGACAAATTACCAGTGGAGAGACTCTACGAGCCAGACTAATGGATTGCATTGGGCGCCAGTGACGCCGTCGCGACAACAGAGCAAACAGAAGGCGAAAGTGGTCTGGAGAGGCACGTCAATGTTGCTGATGTACAAATATGGCGCATGCGCTATAGCGTGCCGGCATAGGCGAACGAGATGCCGGCTGAGTGACTGCGTTTCAGACAGTTTCGCGCTTTCCTATCTGCTCGCTACGTCTCTCGTTCCTCTCGCCGGCAGTCCCTGTCACTGTTCCTCTCACTGTCCCAGCTTGTCCCTCCGAGTCCATGTGGTCCTTTGCTGTGAATACAGTCCCATTTGAGTCAACTTTGGTGAGTGTCACTTTAAATGTGCATGTTCCTTCCCATTGCCAGTGAGCCGCACTACGCGTTGCATACCGGCGAAATTGACCCATATGTTGTATGTGGTGATGTGTTGCTGTCAGCTGACAACTCTCTCCCTTTGTCATAATGTGTCGCTGGACAGAGTGTCCAGTGTGGTGCATTGTCAGTTGTCATCTTGGTCCCGTGGTACCAGCTCCTTTGACCAGAACAAATTCCAAAGGCGCAAAAGGTGCGGCGTAAGCGACGGCAGCAACCAGGCACTCTCACAGCTGCTGCATCTCCCCCTTGCTGCAATTTCACCCCCCGAATGCGATTTCGCTGAGCAAGCATGCGTACCGAGTTGTGGCATGTCAGTTGTCTCCTTTCACATGGGGGAAGCGATGCATCTGTGGGGGTAGAGGAGGCGTCCCATTGGCACAGACAGGCGGATTGAAGTCTAGGTGCATGCGCTTCTTTGCCATTGCTGACAGGCTGCGTTGCTGTGCGAGGTGGCGGCAGCAGCAGCGGTGACTTGATTGCTCCCCTATTTATGCACTTGCCCGAGCCAGACAGCTGCCAATGCTCACTAGTCCGCGTATGTAGCTGCACGCACTTGCTTACCTCGCCGCAGCACTGACAGCAACGCAGCAATTCTCACAGCAGCGCAACTTTTAAACTCTCATGTGTTAGCTCCATACCGTCAGCCGCACTTCAAATCTATTACGAAGCGCGCGCAAAGGCTTATTTGACTTTGGCATTTTCTCGACCCGATCTCCCAACATATTTGAATTGTGATCCTAGTTTTTTGTTTAATATTAACTGTGACTCCTTTGAATTCAAACAGAAAATGCCTGTCAAAGTGGATTCGAGCCGGTGTTGTTCGCCTACGCCATTTGATTGTGATTTGCTTTGTGAGTTTGAACAAGAATTAGTCAACGACGTCTGTCTTTCGAATTACGACGATGTTTGGGGAAATTTAATGCCGACACCACCCCAGTCACCTCAAATCAAGCTCGACTTCATGGAGTTTTCTTTGGATAATTTTCTTGAAGATAGTGAGGAAACAGATTTCGACCAAAAGCTTATCAATCATGATTGTATGTGGTCTGGTCAATGCAGCGAGGGAAGGTGCAACTCTATGTATAAGCCACTAAGCAATTCCTGGACGAGACCTCAGACACCTTTCAACTTGTCTACGTCACCCATCAATACATTCAGTGATTTGTCTCCTTATGATATGAGTTCTTTGCATGAACCATTGAGCAACTTGGATGCTATGGAAGAAGAGGTTCAAGAGCAGCCAACTGTCGAAGGAAATGTATATGCAATGGCAAATGATCACTCGTATGAAAGTTCAAGTCCCGTATCTAAGACCGAAAGTGAAGACGAGAACACACAAACAGAATCAAGTAAGATTTATCTAATCAATTAAATGTCCTTATACTAACGCATTCATTTATAGGTTTAATTAATAAAAATCCAATCAAAATATTAAATGCTGGTAAAATCACCAAAATAAAATGCAAGAAAATTGCCCACAAGAAGCCACTTGAAAATTCGATTCTCAATTCAAATATTCCTCGATCAATTTCGGTTAAAAGTGAAACAAGTGTTCTGAAACCTACCATTATTTCTGTGGCAAATTTCAAAAACTTGCAAGATTCATCTATTCATTCGAAATATAAATTGGCGATCAAGAAGAAGAAAATCAACATTATTGAAGCTCGTCCTCCGCAACCTATGATCCAGATTAAGAAATTTTCCAGTAACATCGCTACGCCTTTAATTAGCCCGAGTTCATCTGATTCTGAAGAGAGCTCAGTGTCCTTTTCTTCTGGTGACGACAACCGCAAAACTTCTCCTCCCTTCAGACGGCGCGAGCACAACGACTCTGAAAGGAAACGACGAGATCATCTTCGGAATTCCTTCAATAATCTCAAAGACCAAATTCCTAAGCTTAAGTCAGCTGAAAAGAGGCCTCCTCGAATTATGATTCTTCACGAAGCCACCAACTACGTTACTCAGCTGATTGATACCAACTATGGTCTTGAAAAGACACTAGAAGCTGAGCTGGAAAAGAAGAAACGTCTGATGAGTATTCTAAAAGGTCTAAAGGACAGTAGTATGTGTTAAAATTGTATTGCTGATTGCCCTGCTCACTTATCTCATATTCCATGTTGCATTGTGTTATTACCGTTCTTACCATTGCATAACCATACACATGCAGAGTATTTGATTGATCTTGACTTATTATATTATTATATGCTGATATGATATACAACTAGGATTTTCAAATTATACATACATTCATATTAACCAAATATAGTGTTTTCTAGGTTTTTTATTTGAACAATAGACATGCTATCTGTCACCTTGCACCACTCATAAACACATACATTCATCATATTCACATTTGAATTACGATATTACGAGCAACATATGAACTATATAGCTATCATAGTATATTTTTATGACTTAATTCTGTTAAGTTTTCTTTAAAATTTATATATAGAGTCTATCAAATTATTGACATATTTGCATATTGTCTATTGCTACCCGTGTGTAATGTTGCATTATCACCACTAATTACGAACTGAACCTTATGTCGCATTGTACTCTAATAGTTTCTATATTTCAATTGACTATTGTAAACCTTATTATTATATTATATAATCACAATTATAATCGATCAATATATATATTTTTTTCTTTCCATTCAATTTTTGTTTTATTATTGCTTCATCGGTTGCGCGCGCTCACGGAACAAAAACCCAACAAAACAAACTACAAGTTGTACAACCAGCTGAGTAGGGTGAGAGAGAAATTGCCTCTGAGAACGTTGTACTTGTTGCATACAAAGGTTGCATGTTGTGCAATGCAACCGTGATTCACTCAATCATCGACCTGGCCGTTGCAATCTACCGGCGTTCCCTGTCCCTCACTACCAGAGAGTCAGTCACCTGCAAATGGGACCGTGGACCGATCGATGGGGTCGGCAGTGAATTCACTTCGAACATTGTTCATTGTTTTCTGCCTTCGCCTATGGTTTGTATTACGTCAACTCAAATCAACTCAATTACGGTTGCGATTGCCGTTGTTGGCTGTAAAGAGTGTTCGTTCTTGGTAGTTCAATCATTGAACCGTTCAATGCATTCCCGTGTTGCTCTCCGTTGTCCAGTCTATCTAATTATAATTAGTGGCATGCGCACCGAATCGTTCGCACCCATCGAGGTGCATTGATAAGTGTGAATTCGCATCCTCGAGTGACCACAATGGCACAGTGCACTCAATCTGTCGCTTGTTTACCAATCTTCTGGCCCCTCGTTAATCGTGTGTTCCTCGGTTATCTGCGAGGCTTCGTTATCAGCGCGTGAGAGTTCACTTATCGCCACTTGGCAGATCTATCAATAGACGCTATTGGTCTTGTATCAGCTTCTGAATGTTCCGCGCAGTCACTTGAGACAGTTTTCCTCGTTGGTGTCAGTGCTTCTAGACTGCTGTTGCTCTCCTGTAGGCAAATATTTTCTTTTCACTCTGCATGGTCCTCGATCGCTGGAGGAAATTCTAATGGACAAATTCCACTTGCGTGCCTCTTTCCTTGATCTAATTAAGTCAACAGCAAGGGTCATTTACGAACCACCACAATTGGTGACATTGCCTAGACTGACAAAGCATCTCTGGTAGCACCGATCAGACATATTAGCTTCGAATCGAGTGCAAGGTATGCGTGGTGTCTCTATATATACGTGTATGCATGCAGTGATGCTCACTGTCGCCGGTTGATGTATCGCCAGCTGAGTGTTTCTGAGTGGCACTGGGTTTGCTTGTTTGAATTGCCTCTGCACTAGACCGAACGTTTAGTCTATCGGATGGAATGTTAACCTAATGACACGAACATTGATTACCTCGCCTAGTCGATACGTCTGTTTTCCTTCCGGTCGGTAGGCGATAAAAGTGCAGTCCATGTGTGGCATGCTGTGTCCATGTGAGTCTACTATGAATCGATCAGTGAGTGCTCGATGTCGCACACTTGTGCACTCGCAATTAGTCATAGATGCGACAGTGTTGGCAGTCTCGAGAGTAGTGTCACAGTGGAGAACGATTTGACTCATCACTGAGAGCAATCACTCTATAGTGTAGCCACCGATAATCGATCAATGAATACTCCATGAATGAACCACTAGTTACTAGTAGGCGAGACAAATACTGCTCACAATGGCAAAGGCAGTGCAATCGATGCTCGTCGTCAAAGTGTTCGGTGACATGTCGGCAAACACCCTCTGTAACCGAGGCTGTCAGTTCTTCAGTGGCAATAAGACTCCAGTCGGCAGGCCTTGGTAACTAATGGCATTCGACTGGCCACGGAATGACCACATTGACCAGCACCGGCCACAGGCTGTGTCAGCATTTGTCTTGTGTGGCGGTTTAATTGCTTTGCTTAGTCCTTTCGGCTCGTTTTATTGTTTCAGCAGTGCGCGGTCCACTCTCTGGCCGTCTCGATGGAATGTCTGTTGGGGCACTGTTGTTGCACAGTGTTGCAGTGCTCACTAGCACAATGATCAGTCACAACAGGATAATTAGCATTGGAGACAAAGGCCAAACAGTCCTAGGAAATGAATAAATGTTGTGCACCGTCCAGTTGTTTTTCTCTTTTCCGTCTGTTGGTTTGGTGTTTTATTGCCCGAACGAGAGAACAACAACTTGTTCATTCGGTTCGCGTCTGATCGTTGATCACTTCTCTAGTGTAGCAGTGGAAGTGCGCTGATTTCATTAATTATTCGACCACTGAACGGCACCATGATAAGCGCTGGCAGGATTTAGTGCGTGTTGCAACCAGTTGCAACCAGATTGGTGCAACGAATTAGCGCTAATCAACTCGTTGCCCTCGCCGCCTTTTGGCCTCCCATTTCGACGTCTTGAGCTGAGAAATGAGGCACTGATGGCATCTGACGATTGACACAGTGCGGCAATCTGTCCGAAGGATATAGCCATTGGCCACCGAGATGGTGAAACACATTTTCGAGAATTTTTCCTCATCCACATGGACACGTTTGCTACTCTGCGATAAGAATCATTTAATAAGTGTGACAGATTCTAATAAGCGGTGGAAAGACAGGAAACTTGGACTCGATCGAGCGAAATTAGTTTGGCAAAATGCAAATAAACAGTAAACAAGGAAAGTGGCACAGAGACCATTCGCATTGCCACCAAACGACTCCATCGTACAACACAGTCACATTCTGGCTATTGACAATTCTCATGGCAATGATCACTCTTGTCATACTTTCAGACCGTAATTCGGTCGTCAGGCCAATTTGAACCTTGGCGTGCCATTAGGTCTACGATACAGCTATGCGATAAAACCCCCAACTTCCAACCAATTCACAGTCCTCAGATTAGTTTGTAGCTGAAGACTTGACGAACGGTTTCGCCTTGCTTCGAGTGACAATTGGTGTTGAAGCGCGCTTGTCCAAATTGTTCATTCCCGGCTGTGGCTGCATCGAGGATATCATTACTCGTCACTTTGATTTGCTACAATGTTGTAAGTATTGACTGATTGATTGATTGATTTGATTTTGTTCTACTGATTTGCCTCAAATGGAGCATTCGATAATTGAATTTCGATTGCCTCACAGGACGATAAAGTGCCAAGTTGGCAAGTTCAGAAGGACTTTTTGGGTTTGCTTGTAACTAAGTCCACCCAAACTATAGCTAAGAGCGTACACGAGTTGCGTTATGCAACCAATAAAAAGGTAGTATAGTAGTAAAGTATAGATCACTCACGACCAACTCGAACAGTCTACCCGTGAAGGAAATGTTAGACACTTCACTAAAGTTGGACACAGACGATCTTTGCAATCGGTTCGTTCATGTTCGTGGTCGACTCGAGACTGACTCGAGTGCAGTGTAAGGCAGACTCAAAGAATGTCAGAATGAGACGAAGTGACGAAATGCATTCCGTAAATAGTACCTCGGCATACATGACACGACCAACTCACTGAGCCAAACAGACCGCCAACAGGCCATTTCTCAGTGAGCACCGAATCAATCTACTCTGCGCGGTCTGTCTTTGCATCTTCACTCGGAAGAAACGAATTTCCTAAAAGTCCATTGATAAAAAGAGACGCACAACTGGGAAAGCTTTAGTTTGGTTCAGTTGGTAATGGTGATGCCGCGCTGAGAGAATGCAAAGTACGGCTTTGAAAGGAGGAAATGTTATTTTTGGAGCGACTCCTTCTTACCCTAATCCTGTGATTCATTGCACTGAAATGTGTTGCTTGGTGCTGCACTGTACTGTCAGTTGCACTTAGGCATTCGATTGCTTCACCTTAGTCACTGGCGAGACCGGCTTGGACATGGCTCAAGTGAGCATCACCATCATGGACCAAATTGGCAGTGAATAGTGCTGAGTAGAGTTGCCAATTGCCACCAATGGTCTCGGTTGGCACGAGTTCGGAGATTAGGAAGCAATTTGGCTACTGGCATGCGTGCACAAGATTGATTGCCTCCAACTGAATGCGAGCAATGGGAAATTAATTAGGCCCATTAACGGTGGTACTGAGTGCTGCCAGTGCCATCTCCGTGCTCATGTGCCAGGCAGGTGTTTAGTCCAGTTATTAGCGTTACTCAATTCGCCGACTTTCCTGCCGCGCGCCACAATTCTCCAATTGTGCTACGTTCGACCTGTCTGTCACTTCGGGGCAAGTCCTGGTCGCGTGCTGTTCTCATTTGCACAACCATCTTGTTATATCCGCCATCCGGGCCGAGACACTGTCGCGCAATTCTCGAACTCGCCCAGGAAGATGAACAAGTTCGATAAGTTAGTGCCATCGGTCTAAATTGGAACCACGTGCCAGCTGCACGAGGATCACTGTGACCACCATTACGAACTTGTCAATCAGTTTAATCTGTTTGTAAATTAACTCACTTGCCCTGACCGGACTCGATTCTGGCCCGTTGATTGGCAATTGTTGTGCCGTTTGTTGATAGGCCATTGGCCAATGGTCATAAATATTGATTCACTTACTGGTCATGGTCATTAAGCAAATGGGCAAAGCAAAGGCCTGGCCACTTTGAACTGCTCAAATTGAACACCTAGCAGGTGATAGTCCCAACTAAATCCAAGCCGCTCATTACGGTGAAATAATAGACTATGTGTTCGACTCAAGGAATGCCAACTTGCTTGCAAGCATAGGATGAGACCGAGTAAGGGCAAGTCGACATCGTCACTAGGCCAAACTAGTCTATTTGTCTTGTGCCGGAGACATCTGCTCATTACCATCACCGATTAACGCGGAAATTTACCTATTGGAGTGAGCCACCAGCGAGGCACGAGACATCTGTCCACTTGCGCTTGTGTTGACCCAAGAGCTCATTCCACACACACCTACACCAGTACACTAAAGTGGATTCGATCCATATTGGCAGGACACCACCAGTCGAATTGCTTCTCAAATCGAAACCGATCTAATCGGTCTGGCATCACCCAATCGTCAATTGGCACGTCAAAACGGCACCGCGCACTGTCAATTGACTTAAGTGGGTCTAGTCCCTTGATTGACTTGTGCCAAGCGCTTGTCGACTGCATGCCCGGTGGGTAAGCAAACATGGAAACGATCGAACTGAAGATGGCCAAGAGCAAATTAGACAAACAAACAGAAAGCCCTGGATAACTATTTTCACACGGACAAACATTCACAATGCACACACACACACACACACATTTGGACACGCGTTTATGATTCGACCACCGTTCATTGCCACCAAATGTGAGTGACTCATTTAAGATTGTCACTTGAATAGAGGCATGCCGACAAGTCCCAATTAGATTCCTGGCTCATGTCAACCACAGTCTGTATACTATAGTCTGTAAGTGATCTGCAAGGTCTGTCCAGTGGTCAATGGCCCAGTGGCAGTCATGGACAATCGAACAAAATGGATTGTCACCATCGGCATCGAATCTGTGTGCGATCACTCGAATTAACATATTCCTCAGACAGCACAAGCTCCAAGTGTGGGATTACTGGTGGGAGACACGTCCATCAAGGAAAGTAAACCGAATCAGGATGACTTGCCAGACTGTGCCACATTAAGACAAGACAGAACAGTCATTCTATGTGGCACTGGTGCTGTCTAGGCTTGGGAGATGTGAGAAAATGTCGATAAGGCTTCTTTATCGACACCGACACAGTGCACCCTGCACACTCGGACCAAGCGATAAGGTCTACTCCACCAAATGCAAGGGAAATGCCTTGTTGCTGGTACCAGGTGACAAGTGTTCTCGCACTTTGATCCTCACAACTATAGCCCAGACATCGGACTGCTCGACAAGTTGCCCATTTAGTGGACGATAACTCGTCGATTAGTAAAACAGACAAATGCACTCGACGACATTGCACCAAGCGAGATATCATTCATTGCTTTTACTCGAATGCTTTCTCCTCTTAATTTGCTTCAATTCTTTCTGTGGCTAGTCTACTGCCATCTAGTGACGTCCAACAGCCATTGCTTGAATGACTAAACTCGGAAGTATATTGTTCAGGAAAATACTCGATTCGATAGACTTTTCATAAGATAAAGGTATTAAAGTGAGCCACTGGAAGATTATTTGACGTGTGTACAGTGCGATGGCAATCAACAACAATTGGCCGCGATTGTACTCATCACAGATTGCAAATATTAATAGATCACACACTCATTTCGGCGCGACCGACTCGTGGCCGTGTGTGCTCGCAATTGTGCAAAGACAGACAAACAGTGATAACGATGAGGAGCAATGACGACTCGAATGGCTCCGATGGTCCGAGAGCAGAGGAAAGTGGGCCCGAAACAGAGGTGGAGAGTGATTAACTGTGCGATCGAGTTTGCAGTTTGCGCACTGACAGGCATGGTGACAGGTGACTGCACAGATGTGCTAACGACGATAACCACCAGGAAAGTCGGCCGAGGGACTGAGAAGACCTGCCGACACTGGTTTGTTGGTTCACTTGGAGGTGATGAGCACAGCACTGGCGACATGTCTGTTGTCGAGTGGCGATAGCGATCCCGTTACACTCTACACAACACCTTTCGTCAACTGATGAGTTATTAATGGCACCTAAATTACAATTACACTCACTCTAGCGTACTTGTTTACTTAAATCTCTCCATTTGGCGATGTGTTTGTCCTCTTCTCATGATCTACAAATCTAGATGATCGGCGCCATAATTCTGAGGTAGACACTTCACTGTGACAACTGTCAACAGACGTGCTTGATCACCAGACGGACAACTGGGACTCGCCAGTCAGTTGATCGAGTCACTTTTGGCGACGCACAAGTTTGTCTCATCACACCAGGTGACATCTTCGATTGTCATCTTTTGTCATTCCACTAATTTAATATTGAGAAAAATTCACATTAAATAAATTAACACCAGTGCTGACATCTAGCGTAAAATAATATGATCATATTTAAATCAGTGCGGGCAGTGAGGTTATATCACCAAGATAGATTGAGACTCATCATTGAGTAAAAGTGTACAACACGTGTACTTTTGGAGAAACTTGGCAACTGTATTGTAGTATTATAAACAGTGTTCTTGCCCGATTAAAGTCTATATTGCGATAGTGCAAATTATCTCTGAACGATAAGTGTTTCTTGATAGCTTTGAATGGGCACTGAGAACTACTCGAAATGGACGAACTGGTCGAGAAAACAAATGGTCACATAAACAAGCCAAGCGTCACAAACGCACAATGTCCTTCAACTTGCGGTTACAATTATCCTTGATCTTGCTGTTAACCTTTTCGGTGAACCAGTCATGGGTATATTGCTGGAACAATGGCCTAGCCCGTACTCCACCAATGGGATGGATGTCTTGGCTCAAGTTTGCTTGCACAGTTGATTGTGCTAAATACCCGAAAGAATGTATCAACGAGCAGCTGTACAAAGACATGATTGACCGAATCGCTCAAGATGGCTACTTGGAACTCGGGTACAATACGGTCAACATTGACGATTGCTGGATGGCAAACGAGAGAGACCCTTTCAATTCTCGGCTTGTGGCCAACAAAACTCGATTTCCGAGAGGTATCAAACCATTGGTTGATTATGCTCATTCCAAAGGAATACTCTTGGGAATTTATGAAGATGTCGGTACTGCAACGTGTGGAAATTATCCCGGAACACGAAGCTCAAATGGCACAGACTATACATACACTGACGCTCAGACATTCTCCGATTGGAACGTGGATTCGCTCAAGTTGGACGGGTGCAATGCTTTGGAGAGTTCGTACAATGAGACATATCCCGAGTACAGAAAGGCACTGAGCCAAGTCCGTAAGTGAACATATTGACAAAATTGCCAATAAAGTAACCATTTCTCTCGCCTAGCTCATAAAATCATGTATGCATGCAGTTGGCCAGCTTATTTGATTGACAAACTCAACGAGTATGAGTACAAAAGAATACAAGACAACTGTAACTATTGGCGCAACTTTGACGATATTATGGACTCGTGGGAGTCAGTTAGGTCGATAATTATATTCTACCGCCAGAACATTGACACATTTGTTAAGTTCCATGGTAAGTCATTGGTTAAAGTAAAAGTAATCCAAGAAACAATTCTTCTCTAGGGCCTGGGGGTTGGTTCGATCCTGACATGTTGATCATAGGTAGGCGACAATAAGTTTAATATCCATGTCAATTTGTCAATACATTTTTTCACTAGGGAACGATGGACTGTCTTACGAACAAAGCA
The DNA here is from genome assembly GCA_023373905.1 of Rhizoglyphus robini. Taxonomy (NCBI): domain Eukaryota; kingdom Metazoa; phylum Arthropoda; class Arachnida; order Sarcoptiformes; family Acaridae; genus Rhizoglyphus; species Rhizoglyphus robini. Next base: position 2,841,103 of record JAKIJQ010000012.1, on the reverse strand, counting down.
AGACTCAAATGGCATTCTGGTGTCTGTGGTCAGCTCCACTGTTAATGTCAAATGACTTGCGGGCAATCAAGCCAGAATTTAAGCGAATTCTTCAAAACAAATATCTGATCGAGGTTGACCAAGACCCTCTGGGAATAATGGGCCACGTGGTGAAAAATGTAAGTACAAATTGAACAAAAACGATCTCTTATTATATATATCCACATAGGTAAGCAATGAGAGATCCGAAGTTTGGGTCAAAAAGTTGTCTCCACTTTCCAATGGCCTAAATCCCTATGCAGTTCTGTATTTCAATAACAGGACAATAGGCGTCCCTGCTATAGTAAGACCGAATACGTTCTTTTAAATCATCTAAAATAAAATTCATTATATCAGATGTCATACAAGCTGGTCGACTTAATACCTGAACTGAAGCCATCCATCACATACCATGTTCATGATCTCTTTTCCAACAATTCTCGAATTGACAGTTTGAGAGCAAACCAGAACTTAACGCTTCGAGTCAAGATATCTGGTAGTGTTCGCATGGTTAAACTGGTCCCGTTTGGTTGAGGATTAACCAGCAGCCAAATATTGGGTGTCATTATGTCATGTAGTTTGATAAGATAAAACTAAATGTAATAAAAAAAATAAACACTTTGTAAAACTAGCGATGTGTAAAAACGGTACTTCTCTTTTGCTTCATTGCATCACGAATTGAATGATATGAATGAAGCCGATCGACAGGTATTGAATTATGGACAAGGGAAGCGATAAGGTGACCAATACGGCACGGTATCAATACAAAACTCGATGGAGAAAGCTTGCCAAATGAGCAAAACAGGCGAGAGAACGGGAACGATAAAGAAGGAAACAGGCGGTGGCCGGTTGCCGGCATGACCACTGCAGCAGCAGCACCTTGGAGGCTTGAACCGCCAGAGTCAAGTTCAACGGGAGCACAAACAAAGGCTGCACGCCACCTCGCTGTAGCCGACGAAGACGTTCAACGACTGGCGATTGGTCTGCCAAATGGTCGAGTTGAACTTCGAAGTGGCCTCGTGAGTCTTCTTGCTCGCTTGTTGATCGTCATCGGGAGCGAATCTATTTCGAGATCGACTGCCATCAGCATTAACATTACGCTATATAAGCCAGAAGCTATTATTTGTGTGCTCTCACTGTACGGGCACAGGAAGAGTCACTAAACTGCACAAAGGCTTACCAACGAGTCCGTTGTGTCGTGTCTTGGCCTGTCTTTTGGCCTCTCGCCTGGCTGCATCATCGTCCCTCGTCTAATCGTCTGACTGAGTTCGCTCCATTCTTCAATTAATCGGCCACCTTTGCTTGTTAGCATCGCTGCAAGTTGCCACCACCACTGTGAGTACTCAAATAGGACTACAACCTTTTCTTGCCTGGCAGCCAGTCCGGTGCAGTCTTTTGAGGTTGCCACCAAACACTTGTCAACTGTCAAAGTGTTTTTGTTTGTTTGTGCATTGGCTCAATATTTTCTTGTTTGCAGAATCAAGATGAACGAAAATTGTCAAGCGTACCAATGTGTGAATGTCTATCAGACATCGGCCACCTCGGAAAACTTGAGCCGACATGAGATGCTCAGTTGGGTAAATGAATCACTTGAAGCAGATTACAAAAAGGTTGAAGAGCTGTGCTCAGGTAAATGCCGGTTTTGGTGTAGTTTTACATTTCTCTTATTCTCGTTTTATTCTAGGTGCTGCTTACTGCAACTTCATGGACTTGCTTTTTCCTGGTAGTATTCAGTTAAAAAAGGTCAAATTCCGCACCAATCTCGAACATGAATACATTCAGAATTTCAAAATACTACAAGCAGCCTTTAAGAAAGTCGGATGTGATAAGGCAAGTAATAAGAATATTAAAAATATTATTGACAAAGTTGTTTTATCACAGGAGATTATGATAAATAAGCTGGTAAAAGGACGTTTTCAAGATAACTTTGAATTTTTGCAATGGTTTAAGAAGTTTTTCGATGCTAACTACGATGGTCGACATTACAATCCAGCTGAAGCTAGAGGTCGCCAACCAATTGGAACATTTTCGGCCGCATCAACTACAGGTGCACCAAAACCCGTTGTATCTAAGCCAGTTGCAGCTGCTACCCGCACCAGCTATAGTAAGATCTCAACCACTGCAACAAAAAATGTTTTTGCAAGCAATCCAACTCGCAAACCAGACTTTGACTCTGAGACTAAAAAGCTTGAAGAAAAGGTATATTTTGATTTGAGCTATTTTGTTTATTTATATTCTTCCTCCTTTTATAGATGCAGGATATGTCTCTTTTGAACGACACATTGGCTCGTGAACGTAACTTTTATTTCAACAAATTGCGTGAAATTGAAGTACTTTGTCAAAACGATTCTACCAGTGACAGCGAAAAGGAAATTAAAGATCAAATCCTTACTATTCTCTATGCCGTAGAAGATGGCTTCACTTCTCCTGGAGGCGGCGAATACGACGACAATCTTGCTGGTGAAGGTGAATATTAAGCACAGAAATTATTCTTTGTATATCGGTTGACCACGTCTGAACATATTTATTAATTATTGATTATGCAGTTGCAAAAGTAGACGATTATTGATTTTAATTTTAATTAATATACACACTGTCACTTGATAATGATTTTAAAAGCAATTTTAATGATGCTATTTATAAATAAATTTGATTCGAAAACTAAGTGATCGATACATTTGAGAAACAATTCTCTCACAGTTTCCGTTCAGCTCAACTAAACGCGGATAAAGGCACTTCTTGACGAATTTGATTGCCTTCTTTTTGTGACCTTGTTGACACAAACTGTGGCTCATATAAATGAAACATCGAGCTATCAAATTCGGATCTCCATACACATATGAAAGCCTAAGTTGAGACATCGATATCTGACCTGCCTTCTTAGCCTAGAAGTTTAAAAAAGATCGATTAATTAATTAATCAACATTCCCTTAAAGTTTAGACATACAAAATTTATGTTACGATCTCCTAAGGAAGAGTAAGCTCCGCCGAGAGTAGAAAGCCAGGAAAGGGCTTCTTCAATTTCCATTCGTAGAACGGCCCACTTGAGAATGTTTGAGGACCTAAAAAGATAAATCAGTTTACATGGAAAGAAATCGAAAGCACAAATCAAACATACCATGCATGGTCGATGAGACTAATGATATCACAGTTTGTAATGCTGAAACAGACGGTCAATTTAATAGGAATAACAGGCCAAGAAGAAAAGTCACTGGAGATTAAAGACGAATCAAATGCGTCATTTACAGCACATTGAAATGTAGCCAAGACTAATTTCCGATACTCGGCAAAATCCACAAAATGACTAGCAAAAAAGACCAATTGAGAATATTCACACTTTCGAAGCAAGCGAAAAGTTTTGCAGAACTTGACATCATCATTTCCATTATAACTTAGGCTGTTCAGATTGTCAGTCAAGTTTACAATTGGATTTTGCCTTTCAGAGTCACTTGTTAGTACTCGGAATTGAAGTAAAACAAGCTGAAACATCGTTTCCAAATTGACTCAACCAAGTGTTAACATTACTCGCGAATGCCACTGGCAACAAACACCAAAACACGTGATGCAATTAAGACTCGTTTGAATGTCACTCAACAGACGGCACTGTGCAAGTTTTGTAATTTACAAATTGTAAATATTCTTCAATGATGACAATCACGTGAATTTATAAGTATTAGATGCACTGCTATCAAACATTCCCTAATGCGTTGTCAATGAGCAACGCTTACTTTGTCCGGATAATCTTAGCCAAGGGAAGAAATTTCATTATCAATCGATCGATGTCTCACTGTCAACAGTGCAATCCCAGACTTTGTGGTTGACAAGTCCTCTCTCGAATGAATGTTGTCTGTTTGATGAAGAGTAACGTCCTTTCTAAATAGCTCATATAGCAGCATGAATGGGCGGCAGTCTCCCATTACACGTCCACTTTACAGAGCCATTTGTTTTGAAAAGAGTGCCGCTTGGTCCGTTTCATGTCGGTCCGTTTGTGTTCAGTTCTTCTTTCGTCATCACTTTTACGTTCGACAACAAAGTGTTTCGCAATGCCTCCTAAACGAAAAGCTACTACCTCTAAAGTAGACAAGAAACCAGCAGCTTCATCAAAGCGAGCTAAAGGTGAACCCAAAATGGCCGAGTCTACTGAAATGAGCGCGAACGATGTTGCAGAAAAATCAACTGAAACAAAATCGTCCACTGCAGAGTGTCTCAATGTAAAAATAGTCTCTTGGAATGTGAATGGCGTTAGGGCTGTGTTGAAAAACAAAGCACTTGACTACTTCAAAGGTGAGACATGTGATATTCTGTGTCTTCAAGAGACCAAATGCAACAACAGCAACTTTCCACCGGATCTCAGTGGTTGGGACCAGTTCCCACACAAGTATTACGCTACTTCTGAGCAGGATGGCTATGCTGGAGTAGCATTGTTCTCCAAAGAGAAACCTTCCTCAGTTCAGTATGGCTTGGATAAGAAGAATCACGACGGAGAAGGAAGAGTGATCACAGCTTTTTATGAGAAATTTATCGTGGTCAACACGTACACTCCAAATGCTGGTCGTGGTCTCAAACGTCTTGACTATCGCATGGAATGGGACGAGGACTTTCGCAACTATCTCAAACAATTGGATTCAAAGAAGCCAGTGATTCTTTGTGGTGACCTGAACGTCGCTCACAAGGAGATTGATATCGAGAATCCAAAGACGAACGTGAAGAATGCTGGTTTCACTCCAGAGGAACGCGCAAACTTTACATCTCTGCTCGAGTCAGGCTTCATCGACAGTTATCGTACACTTTATCCTGATAAAGCGCGAAGTTACACCTTTTGGAGTTACATGCGAAGTGCTCGTTCCAAAAATATTGGTTGGCGCCTTGATTACTTTGTGTTGTCAGCTCGATTGCGTGATGCCATCCGTGACAGTGAAATCCGTAGTGATGTTATGGGCAGTGACCACTGTCCCATTGTGCTCACCATGACCCTGTAAGCAGTCAGTGGCAATCAATAAAGACCCTAGTGTTGTTCACCTGTTTACCTTTGCGCGCGCTTTACTATCCATTGATGCAATCGGCGATAGTGGGCATGCGCGGTGGAGTGCAAGCCAGGTGGCTCGTGATGAGAGCAAAGCCTGCGATGGCGACCAGGAGGGAGTGAAGCTTCAGTTGGCTCCGGTGCACCTGCGCACTGAGTGCTCTACGTGTGTGGCGCATGCGTGCCACTAAATGGAAAGGAATGCAGTGGAAGGCAGTGTCGTTCTGTCCGGCTTGTGGTTGCTTGGCAGGCTTGCTCGGCGACATGCGCGGTGGCTCGTCCGAGCGACGCTGGAATCATCGTAGACTGCCACAGCGAACACATTCAGTCATTTGTTTTCGTCCAACTCCCAACAGGCTTCTCAGGATTTAGTCCTGTTTTGCGCCCATTTTACATTCTCACCATCACATCCAACTTGTTCAGAATTGACCCTCGATTTTAACGCTCATTGCATAGTACCTAGACTTTGTTTTTTGCCGTGCACCCCAATAGAAAAATCAATTGTTTACTAAATGGCCGGTAATTATCTTTTGACTATCTTGACCATTTGACTTCATTATCTCACATCGATTTCACTAGATATTGATGCGATCGTCAAGTTTCGGTACAAAGATTTTTGGTTTTATTCTCTATGTGCTTGAATTTATTTTATATCATCCCATTTTATTGCTCTACTTTTCATCTTGAGTTGTTTCAAAATGCCTATGATGTCTTCCACAACCACCGCAAGTCCGTCACCTCAAAAGACAGAAATAAAACCTATAGGATTTTTAACAGCGAATTCGAACCACGAAATACCGACTGTAGTAACATCAACAGTAGCAAATATATCGACCAACGCTCGAAACACTGCAAACGCAGTCAATTCTAATAGTTATTACCCTAATACCACAGTTTCAACTCCTGGTCAATTTCAAATGGGGCCACTAAGTGTTATGGTTGCGAAATTTACTTCAAATCCATCGATTTCCTCAAATCGGCAACAAACAGTCATCCTACAGCCTCGGATAAACACCACTCGCGCTACTACTTTGCAAATGAATCCTATTCGCGGCCCTGCAATTATTTCTCAAACAAATCCTAATCCTATGACTCCAACAACACAATCTATTTCTGTAAGAACGAGAGTTTTAAGTGGACAAGCGCATCAAAATAACACGATGCCAGTTTTGAATCTATCAACGGTTACGAATACTGTGACATCAGCTAATTCATCGACTTCTAATACAGTAAAACAAGTGATAAAGGGCCAAAAGTTTCTTACTACAACGAGTAATCTCGAAACTGTAAATCTTGTAATGACAACTCCAAATGATCGAAACATCAGAACAAATTCAGTCAATAATGAGTTAAAAGCGAATACAATGTTAACTGTTCAACACATCAATAATATCAAAGGACCCAAATCTGTTTTGCCTAGTTCGACGATTGTTGCTCAACCTAAAATGATAAGCATAAACAACACTGGAAGTACGAATATGCTGAATTGTCAACGGTTAGGAATTATAGGGACAAGTGTTGGAGGAAACAAGCAAGGAATAATAAATTTAACAACTAACTTACCAACAAAAAGTTTCATCTTTACATCTCCGAATGCCACTTTGACAGGCACTGGCGCCACTATAGCCAACATGGTTAGCATAAGTTCGGCTAATCTCGTTCAGCCTGGTCAAGCAACCAAAATAAACGTGACACCGAATCACATAAACATCGCGGCCACGACGCGACATCCAGTTACCTCTACAAACGCACTAACTCAGAACAATCTTCTTTCACCCAAAGCGACCATCTATACAGTAGCCACCACAAGTGCAAATGTTTTTAATTCCGTCTCCAGTTTACCGACTACGACAATTTCAAATGTGCAACAAACAGTGTCTTATAGTCAAAGTATACCCACAACGACAGTCACAATCTCTACAACAGCCATCTCAACTACATCTTTTGTAAATGCGAAACCAACAATTTTGACAACTAATTTGTCACCTGTAAAACCTTTACTTCAAACTCCCAACTCACCTAGGCCAAGAATTTTAAGTCGAAAGCGTTTACAATCAGATTCTACGACTATCACAATGAAAACAGCCAATGGGTCTATTTGCAATTCTTCCATCAACATGGTTGAACCAAAGCCTCAACCTACCTTGAGTAATTGCGTAGAGAATCAATTGACAAATATAGTTATCAAAACAGAAAACTTATCTAGTTCCACACTAGTTCCCAACCTCGCACCTGACACAAATTTAACTCCACGAAAGAAGCCTAGAAAACAATTACTCGAACCGTCCAGTCCTAAAAAAGAGATCGACGATGAGCCTCAAATAAAGGAGATTGAAAAAGATGAAGTAAAAGAACAAAAAACAATACTGAGAAAGCCTCGACCCTTGTTATATTTGTATAATCCTAAAGATTCTCCCAAATCTCAGCAACATTTTATAAGGCACACTGATGTCAAACAGAAGCAAGAGAAAAAAGTTTCTATTACTGACTTGTTAAGCGATGTTCAAAAGAAAAATGTTGCATGGAAAGTTAATCACATTGCTGAACAGCTGAAAAAGTCATCAGATGAGGAAATATGTACGCTACAGTGCAGACTAGAGAATTTTCTAAAAGTACTTGAAAATGACATCAGTCCTTTCAGTTCGTGTGCTTCAAATTCGACGCTGTTTGGTGATAGTAGTGCTGAGAAGGTTGACATTGTCGACAAGATATGTGTCAAGCTAAATGACCTTACGAGAGCGAATATCCAACGGACGAAGCTCATACTAGATCATTACAACGACTCAAAACAGTTGTTACATAAGCTAACCACTGATCACAAGGAGAGAGTAACAAGCCTGGCTAAAAGAATCGGTCATAAACGTGGCTACATCAAATGATCATCATTATTGTCAATCACACTCAATTATTACATCCTTGTTGACGATATTTAAATTTTATAATTATTAATTTTATTGTATTCATTCTATATACACTTGAATTTAGGCTTTTCTAATATTGTTGACTTTTAGCTTTCGCTTTTCACACACCACAATATTTGTAAATTATGTAAATAGTGAGTCGGAACATTTTATCTTGTACGCTCTGTGGCAAGCGAGCATTGTACATATTTCTCGAGATATTATGCCATTGAGTCGGTGATTATTGTTTTATACCATATTGTATGTTCATACCATTATACTCGTAGTAAATTAAATACATTTTCTATTTTATTTTACACTGCCAAATTGTTTCTTGTTTTGTACCACACCGGCAGCTGTTTTTCACATCAATAGTCATTTTCTCTATGAGTGGCCCTCAGGATGGTTTTTGTGTAGTACGCATGCGTCCACTGAGTCTCCATATGACAACGATTAACCAATCAGAAGGCAGCATTTGACCGTTTAAATCCACTGATCAGTGTGTTCAACGCTGGTCTGCGTGTGGTGGTTGTCTGTTTGTGTGAAGCCTTCACTCCCTCCACTGTCCCCAGGGTTCTCCTCTTGTCTCGAGTTGTTAGTTCCGTTTCGCAATCTTTTGCCTCCTTCATCTTCGTTCTTTGCACTGTTTTGACCATGTTTACTGCAACCAAACGTGCACCTGATTACTCGGACTATGGTCCTTGTAAGTCACCTAAGGTATCTTCAACTGTCACCGATTCAAATTCTGCAACTTCAGATTTTAATCGCATGAAAGTATGTGTGAGAGTTCGTCCGTTGTCTCAGCGAGAATTGCAAAGTGAAACTAAAACCATAATTGATGTGATAGACTCGAACATGCTTGTTTTTGACCCAGTTTGTTTTGACCAAGCTAATGACCAGTATTCTTACCATGGAAAAGTTTACAAAGAAATTGGCAAGAGAGCCAACAAAAATCTTCAATTTGTCTTTGATCGCGTTTTTGGCGATACTGAAAGCAACATATCTGTCTATCAAGAAACTACAAAAGAATTGGTCTCATCGTTGTTGTCTGGCTATAATTGTTCCGTTTTTGCTTATGGCTCTACTGGATCTGGAAAGACGCACACGATGCTTGGTTCACCTGGTGACCCAGGCATTATATTCTTCACTACAATGGATCTTTACAAGCAGCTGGAAGAAGAAGACAACAAAAATCTGGAATTGAGTATTTCTTACTTTGAAATTTACAACGAAATTATTCACGACCTACTCGACCCAACTTCTGCTCAGCCTTTGTCTGTTTTGGAAGATGCTAATAAAGGCATGACTGTCAAAAACTTAAGCATTCACCAACCAACTGATGCTGAACATCTAATTAAAATGCTTGAATTTGGAAACAAAAACCGAAAGCAACATCCGACTGATGCTAACTCTGAATCTTCTAGATCTCATGCTATATTCCAAATCAGTATTCGAAGGAAAGATTTTGCTGCTTCACAAGAAATGTCAATTCAAGTTTCAAAAATGAGTTTAATTGATTTAGCTGGCAGCGAAAGAGCATCAGTTGCTTATAAAACTTACCGCAGCCAAGGTCTTCATCGTGAGGGGGGAAATATCAACAAGTCATTGTTGGCTTTAGGAAATTGTATTAATGCATTGGCTAATAATGGCAAACAGAAGAGCAGCTATATCCCGTTTCGCAGTTCTAAACTAACGTTGATTTTACGCGATAGTCTTGGTGGAAATTGTCAAACTTTGATGATTGCAACGGCTTCTCCATCTCATTCACATTACGAGGAAACACACAACACTCTTCTGTATGCAGAAAGAGCAAAGGGTGTCCAGTTGAATGTTCGCAAAAATAATATCACCGTGAGTGTCCAACCACGTGATTACAAACAAGTGATGGACAAGATGAGCGTGGAGAAAACTAAAATGTTGAAAATGATTGAGGACCTAAAGAATGAAGTACAAACCTATAAGACACGAGCGGAAAACGTTCCCATTGAACCAATTATTTCATCGAAGGATTGCGCTGTCGAGACGCTTCATACTGTAAAGAACACAATTGATCATTTATTTAGTCAGCGAATTGAATTACGAAGCAAACTACTTGACTGTGAGCATAACTTAAAATTAATTGATGTAAGTTATTTTTTATTCTAATTGAAATATTTTATTAATCGAGCTTCTATATTTCTAGTTACGCTTGCTGTTTTGGCAATTTGACAATGAGGCTATCAAACTTTTAAACTCTGAAACCGATACCGAAGAATTGAAAACTCCAAATACTTTACATTCCGTGTATAGCCAAAAGCTTCATTATTCAAATATACGGTCTGATCTTGTTAAGGAAGTTGAAGAAAATGAATCACGGATTAAGCGTTTCGAAAGAGAGCTTCTTGATAAGACTAACAATGATATTATTATTCGAAGTTATTTTATTGAAAACAATAGTCTTGTACAATCCAAAGACAGTGCTTTTGAACGTACTCATTGCAGTGAAATTATTGAGGATTTGTTTAAAAAATTTGAAACCAATCGTGAAATGACCACTTTGTCGTACAGTTTCAATAATCGAGCATTCAATGTCCTTCAAGGCCAAGGACTTTTGTCTAGTGATATGGAAGCTAAATACAAGAATATTATTCAAAAAATTGAAGGCAAAAAATCTGTCGTTTGGCTTGATAATATTGAATCTCCAAAAATGATGAAAATGAAGGAATTGGTGAATCTTTCAAAGCTTCCTGTTTACTCAGCTTCTACTATGACGCCGGCTGATAAGCGAAATTTGGTGGCTGTGCGCGAATTTACTCCAATTCATGCCACAAATTATACTAAAACGCCATTTAAGAATATTCAACCAATCGTGCCCCCTTCCAATTTAGGAAATACTGTGACCAAATCGAGAAGTGTCTCTTTTCATTCTCCTGCCGCTTCAAGTTTCAGACCAATTCAAGTCAAATTCGAAAAGGAGAACTTTGCAATGCCCAATAGTTATTCTTCTCGGCGAACTCCTGATCATTCAAGTGTGCAGAATTCAAATTATGATCACTGGACTAGACGATTTGGCACCAGTTCTGCGAAGAAACGTAATTATCGAACTTTTTCTAACTCAAATCTTAATTCTGGAAATAACAATTTTTCTGGTCCCAGAACTACTAACACGTATAGCTTTAATCCCAATTTTAAACCTAGATTCCGAAACTAAATTCAACTTTCATTACTTTTTATTTCCTATTGCCATTTTGCATATTAGATATCCATGTTACGTGTAAATATGACCTTTATCATCAAGACATATATAAATATATTTATTATTTTATTAATTATTTGATAATGAACACTTTATTATACTCTCTTTGTTTTTATCACTCTCCCTGATCTTACGTATGATTGAGACAAAATAAAATACAATTTTGATGTATAGTTACAAAATGTGTGATATTTATTAAACTAAAGTTGAACAACTAAGTTTCAGTCAATCCTTTTGGGCCAATCCATGTTCACCTCCTAAAGAAAAAATCTAAAGATCAAGTCATTGCAAAAGTCATTATCGGAATTACCATAACATCCAAAGTGATTATATCAGCAGAACAATTTCCCAACAAACTGCACAAATTTGGGGTGGTTCGGCCAAAGTCGGAATGAACAAATTCTTTGATATAAGTACCAGCTTCAGTGACTAAATTTAGCTTGAAAATGCGATCCAAATATGGAATATATTGTTCGTCCAATTCGTTCTTGTCAACAGTTTCTGTCCAAAGTTGATGTATCGTTCTAGTCCTGTCGGATAATGTTCGCCGATGTAATACTCGAATTGGCGTTTTCTGTTTTATTTTCACATTCTTAGTGGAATTAATCAATTGAAAGTCATCGTTGGTGTATGGCCTGCTAAGACAACATAAAGCCTATAAGTCTGAATTATTAAAACCGAATAGCCCAGTCAAATATCTCACCTGATATGTTTTTGTTTTGTTCTCTTCACCTTCTTTAAGAAACTTTTGGCTATCAACTTTCTCCACAAATTGCAGATCAAGCACTTGAACATCAGTGTTTGACTCATTAATGGAAGACTTAATTTTGCCAATCAAATCGTCATTGGTCAGCAAACGAGGATTCAATATTTCAAGCAGAAATGGTCTTCCTCTTCCTAACATTCTAACATCAACATCCTCTCTTCCAGATGCACAGAATTTGATATCTTTACAAGCGATGAACTTTTGTACTCCTGAAGTAAGTTTCTCTTGTACCGATGACATAAACAAAGTGTTTCCATTAACAATCCAAGGGGTTTGCGATAATACTCGAGAAAATTTTAAATAACGACCAGCAATATAAATAGGGTCTTGATTGAAATCAATTCTCGACAAACTACATGGTTCCCTTATATCAATCATTTTGAGATGATCAAGAGCGTCTTCGTCCAGTTGGTTAATCACTCGTAATATTGAGGAATGATTTATGAAGGATTCCACGCTTGATTTGCGACATTTCTTCACGTAAAAGATTTCGGGTGCTATATCCACCAACTGTTCGCATTCTTTGTCGCCATTTATGTGGGTGAATGTCAACTCTATGGGGGATAAAAAATAATATAATCAGCTAAAAGACAAAGCTACTTTAGTTTGTTACCAATATTAATATTGGAATCGGTTTTGTGTTTCACATTCAATGATCTGCTCAGTCGTGTAGCAATAAGCACCTTCAATACTTCCTTAATGCTCATGATTTCAGTTTCCTCCAAAAGGAATTTCTTTAAATAGTAATTATTCCGTAAGGTAATAACCACTGGCAAGTGAATGACCAACTGAAAGTGTTCATTCACTGTGAATCCATTCTGGGCCAAGTCTTCCTCAACTTGTTTGCTTTTTTCCTCTGCAAAAGTATCACTTAGCAAATTGAGACACGACCTACAGAAAGCATTCACCACTTCATTCAACTGAACAGAATCGACCGGTCCAAGGAGGAAGGCCAAATCGTTGACCATTTCTTGCTGTGTGCACTGAGTGAACACCTGCTTGGCATTGCAATACCGAAGAATACACCGAGCACAGATTGACAATTTGTTTGTTAGACATGACTGCACAATTGTCTCTACCTGGCCCTTGAACACAATCAAAGAAGATCGATCCATGTGAGTCTTGAGAAAATATATCAAATGCCACACAATAAACACACGAGCAAACATGTGCACATGAGCAATTTCCAAGTAAGCAAAGTTTTCGGCAACCTTCTCACACACTAACCACGTGTTTGGAATGTTTCCTCTGTGTTGAGTAGGCTCGTTTGATTTTTTTGGTGCCTAATTTTTTGTCAAGCTGGTGGACTTGAGTATTGCTTTACTTGACTGTCAAGATGTACACTTCCACCGATCTAGTGGTACATCGATCTCGATTTTATGTGGCTGAACTCTACTCGATCAATTGCATCGCATATAACAAGAATGACTCAAAAGTAGCGCTTCTTCGACGCCGAATTCGCAAGTATCAACCATCGCAAAATGAAATGCACAGTTTAATCGAGATATGGAATTTGCAAAATAAGGCTTCTTTCTTGGAACAAGTGATTTACGATGATTCGGACAACTTAACATTACTTGAAGACATTGCCTGGTCCAATAGTGGTCGATTGTTTTCGTGTGGTCTCAACACTTACGTTAACGAATATGACTTGGAGAATGGACGAATCAAACAATCATACTGTGTCAATTCCAGTCCTGCCTGGTGTCTTTCAATTGATAAGAATGACAGTCTAGTTGCCATTGGCACCGAAGATGGTTATATTTGCGTTTACCAGATATTTGACGATACTTTTCAATATGAAAAAATTCTCGACCGAAATGACAATCGAATTTTGTGCCTCGAATGGTTTTATCCTAAATCAGGCTCTGCTCTGTTGATTGGTGGTAGCATTGATTACATCAAAATATGGAACTACGAGAAGGGAAGATGTACAGACTTTATTAAGGTGGGCAACACCGGCGTTGTGGTTTGGTGTCTCAAGGTTCTCACTGATTTTACAATAATTTCGGGCGATTCTACTGGCACGACTTCTTTTTGGAATGGAACAAATGCTACTTTGAATGCTTCTTTCAAGGCACACAAGAGTGATGTGCTCTCAGTCTGTGCCTCACAAAATGAAAAATATATTTGTTCTGCTGGCGTGGATCCTGCGATCATTCAGTTCTGCCGAAATGTGAACAAAACCGATTCTTGGGTGGTGTCGATCAGTAGAAGGCCTCACAGCCACGATGTTCGCTCGTTGGTTTATACTAAAAACAATTGGCTTTTGAGTGGCGGAGTTGATGGTCAATTTTTGCAAACATGTTTCAATCCAACAAACCTTCAAGTGAGTCATATATCGAATTATTCTAACAGATTTGCTGCCATTTCAAGTAGTGATGGCGACTATGTGTGCATTCAATATGAAAAATTTATGCAAATTTGGAAGCTTGGCACTCATGAGACCGATTTCCCAGAACACTTGGGACCGACCAATTCCGTCCATGTGACTCCACTAAAGATTGCAGACAATGCAGTTAAATTGCTTGAAGTCACTTCTCGAAAAGCGATAGTTGCATCAGCTTTCAATTCGGAATGGATCATTTATGCCAATTATTCCAACATTCGTGTGATCTCATGGACTGAGAATTCGATTGACAAAGTGAAATTACTGCACGACCCAATCACAAATGTGACTAACATCTGCATGACCAACGACAGTCGTTTCGTGCTGAGTCATGGAAAATGTTTGGAAACATTTAAATTGGACAAATTTGGAATTTTACCTGAGAACTCCAAAACTTTTAATGGTCGAATTCTCAATATTCTTGCGTGGGAAAATAAATTGATTGTGTCACTGGTAGACAAGGAAAATACTATTTTGATTCTCGATAACAACACACTCAATCAGTTGGCTTCCTTCTCCAATGTCCTTTTGCCTTCTACAATGAAAGTCAACAATCTCCTACCGTCAGCTAAACTTTGGGTCGCTTATCCGAATTCAATGCTGTTAGAGTACGATCTTCAGGCTTTGTCCTTGGTGAAGTTTCATTCTCTATTTCAATGCAAATCAAACGAAAACAGCGAATGCAAAGGTTTCAACGAACATTGGCCAATAAAGCAAATTGCCTTTGGTGACGATATTGTCCTGTTCAGCAACGATCACAATCTATATTGTTTGCAGCCTCGCAAAAATCAAATAACCAAATGCGACAAATATCGACATATTTTCTTCGTGGATAATCTCACATCAAACAAATTGGTTGTGATTGAGGTCACCCCTGAGATGATGTTGAATATGTTGCCACCAAGCTTGAAAGCGAAATCATTTGGCACATAATATCATCAAATTCCATCAAAATTGTTATGATATGACATATTTTATCTAATAAATAGCACTTTTTGCAAGAATCTGATAGTATTTCTATAAATCAAAGCACTGTGTATGGCTTGATAGCTTTGCTTAACAACTTTTTTGTTTGTCGAGTGGTGAAACCATTGAACACCGTCAAAAGGCATTTTTGGCGGCTTCGAATGACATCAGAGATGAGATTGGTAGGAAATGGTATGTCAAGGCATACAGTTAGTAAGCGGTATCACAGTCTATAGTCTAACCAGACTGAGCAAACTCCTCTAATCGGACTGTTTGTTTGCCTAACTGAAATGTTTGCCTCAAAAATGGGTTTTCTTGCCACTTTTGTTGATTCTCGTTGCCACTTGTCCATTGTTTAGTCCAAAGTGAAACAATGAGAATTGCTGTCCACGACTTGCTTGCCGAGTTGATCGTCATTTCCGAAAAATCAGCACAAATTTCGCGTCTATGTCGAATCAATAGCAATGGCCTTTTTAACATTTTGATCCAAGAGAAGACGAGCGACTCGAAGAATCCCCGATTCCTGCACGACTTTAAGACTTTTGCAGATGTGCTTATACAGGAGGTGGCCAAGTACTGTCTCGAGCTCAAGGTCGGTGCAGTGCAGTAATCAAATGGCTTTACTAATGGTTCCGTTCAGTTCCCAGGGCTATCGAGGCGAGTCTATGGCGAGGAGAATAATCATTTTGAGAACAAATTGGGCGAGTCCATTACGGTCCAGGTGGGACCAGATGTGAAAGGAACTACCGATATGCTAGTCAAAATATTGAATGGAAATGTTCCAACTGCCAATTCGTTAGCGCAAATAATCTACAATTCCGACGAGTCATATCAGGCAATCACCCCAACAGACCTCTACCTCGAAAAGAGTGACATTGCAATATGGATTGATCCAATCGGTAATTGAACTAGTAGTTCCTTCAAATTGTGCAATTAATTAATTATAAATTCGTTTGTAAGATTCTACCTCAGAGTACATCAATGGTCAGTGGAATCATTACGAGGATGGGGCAGCAACCATCTCGCCTCATGGTTTGCATTGTGTAACGTGTTTATTCGGAGTGTTCGACACCAAAACTGGTTTTCCTTTGATTGGGGTGCTTAATCAGCCATTTTATAAACAAACAAAGGACACCAGGTAGACAAAAGCACGTGTTTGCTAACAAAATCTAAATCTAATCGTTACTACTGAAGGTCATTTTCGGGTCGCTTATTCTGGGGCTTCAGCATAAACGGAGTTTGCCAAAACAATCTATTCCAGTTGTCCAATGAAACAAACAAACAAAATCCAAGGCCAAAGCCAATTCTTGTTGGTGGCAAAGAAAGCGATGACATCACTGATAAACTAAATGGCATTTCAAGAACGTTGTACGTTGCAGGGGCTGGTTACAAGTTGCTTTGTGTCATCTTGGCTGAAGCAGATCTTTTAGTCAGCTCATCCAGGACTACCTTTTTCTGGGATACCTGTGCTGGGCATGCCATATTGCGCTCCCTTGGTGGAGGAATTATTGCACTGGATGACATCATCCTAGACAAGAGCCACCCGTACGACTTGGAACTGATGCAAGTTCGGTACCGATCAAAGGACGATAAACATCCTCAGGGATACAATCACTCCAAGGGACTGGTGGCTTATAGATCGAAAGATCTAATCGAAAAGACTATTAGGATTCTAAAAGATTAACTAATGTTCAAATTTAATTGACATAAATGATCAAATGATATGAACATATGTTGAATTCGTAGATTGTTCTATTTACAGGACATGGTGATGCAATCACCAGTAGAGATCACAGTTGAGTACGCAGAAAGAATCATTCTCGAAAGCTCCATTCCTGTCGACACATTGGACACAGTTGGTGTAAATGTTGAGAGGTGAGCCATTTCATGATGCAATGAATATGGAAACAATGAGTGCATCTACCCCAAACTGTGTGAAACAGATCGATTAGGACTATTATTAACTAATGGAATCGGGTGTGTTTCAAACTAACCCAATGGACAGTCATCGCCTGGATTTTTGCAGTCTGTACAACATCCATCAAAAGCATTCCTGCATATGCCACAATTGTCATCGTTGGCAAGCCATTTCCAAGTGGCCACCGAGGTCCAGCCTTAAAATAAAGAAAGAAATAAATCACTTGGACAATGTTTTTGTATGAGATACTTTTGATTTTGACTTTCATTTGGGCCGTCGGATAAAACAAAATGGATGCAATTGCACTGAGCAGTTGTCAATATCGTGATGCAAACAAAGGAAAGGAAGGGCACCGTTGTGTAAGTGACAGTTGAGGGAGGAGAGCGCGCGCCATTGCACTCACCATCGCTCGCACAGGGCAGCGCTCGCCGTGCGCCATGTGCGCCTGAGGAAGCGGCCTGCTCGTTCGCGAACTTTCCAGACCTTTCTCGAAAGTTCTAGTCGCACCACCGGTACTTCCTCTCTGAGAAAGACCCGATTTTGACTCTTACTGGACACCTATCTCGCCACAAGTGGACTCATTCGATTCGGCATATCTTACCCAATCGACCAGGGCCAACACTGGCAATTAAGGTGCCAATTCAGATCAGTTATCGCCAAACAGCAGTGAGACGTCGCGCAACGTGCTTCTAGAAATTTCACCGAGCGCTTTAAATAGGCAGCCTCTTCCCTGCCTGCCTTCATTCGCTCTCGAGCTCTCGTGCAGTAAACGTCGTTCGCTCCACGCTCACTCTCTCCTCCACGCTTTTGTTTTAAAACTTCATTTTAATTTCGAAACTCTCGAACCTCATCATGCCTGAAGAACAGAACGAAGTTGAGACCTTCGCCTTCCAGGCCGAAATCGCCCAGTTGATGAGCTTGATCATCAATACTTTTTACAGCAACAAGGAAATTTTTCTTCGCGAGTTGATCTCCAACGCTTCGGATGCTTTGGATAAGATTCGTTATGAATCTTTGACTGATCCCACCAAAATTCAAGATGTCAAAGACTTCCATATTCGCATCATTCCCAACAAGGATGAAAAGACTTTGACCATCATCGATACTGGTATTGGCATGACCAAGGCCGATCTCATCAACAACCTTGGCACCATCGCTAAGTCCGGTACCAAGGCTTTTATGGAAGCACTTCAGGCTGGCGCTGACATCTCTATGATTGGTCAATTTGGTGTCGGTTTCTATTCCGCTTACCTGGTGGCAGACAGAGTGATCGTGCACTCAAAGCACAACGACGATGAGCAGTATATTTGGGAGTCCTCCGCTGGTGGCTCTTTCACTATTCGTGTCGACCCTGGCGAATCTCTTGGTCGTGGCACAAAGATTATTCTTCATCTTAAGGAAGATCAAATCGAGTATTCTGAAGAGCGACGAATTAAGGAAATTGTTAAGAAGCACTCGCAATTTATTGGCTACCCAATCAAGCTTCTTGTTCAGAAGGAACGGGAAAAGGAAATCTCGGACGATGAAGAGGAAAAGGAAGAAGAGAAAAAGGAGAAACCTGAGGAGTCTGGAGATGAACCAAAGGTTGAAGACGTCGAGGATGAGGCTGAGAAGCCAGAAAAGAAAAAGAAGACTATTAAGGAGAGCTACATTGAAGATGAGGAATTGAACAAGACTAAGCCAATCTGGATGCGTAATCCTGATGAAATCAACCAGGATGAGTATGGCGAATTCTACAAGAGCCTCACCAACGATTGGGACGATCATTTGGCTGTTAAACACTTTTCAGTTGAAGGCCAACTCGAGTTCCGTGCTTTGCTTTTCATTCCTAAGCGAGCTCCTTTTGATCTTTTTGAGAACAAGAAGCAAAAGAATAACATCAAGCTCTACGTGCGACGAGTTTTCATCATGGAGAATTGCGAGGAACTTATCCCCGAGTACCTGAACTTTGTTAAGGGCGTTGTCGACAGCGAGGATTTGCCTTTGAACATTTCTCGTGAGATGCTTCAGCAAAACAAGATCCTTAAGGTGATTCGCAAGAATCTCGTCAAGAAGTGTGTGGAATTGTTCGAGGAGCTTGCTGAAGACAATGAAATGTACAAGAAGTTCTACGAGAACTTTAGCAAGAACATCAAGCTTGGCATCCACGAGGACACTCAAAATCGCAAGAAGTTGGCTGAACTTTTGCGCTACAACACCTCTGCTACTGGAGATGAAGTATGTTCTCTCAAGGATTATGTGTCCCGAATGAAGGAGAATCAAAAGGACATCTACTTTATCACTGGCGAATCTAAGGAGATTGTGTCCAATTCTGCTTTTGTCGAACGCGTCCGCAAGCGTGGCTTCGAAGTAATCTACATGACTGAGCCCATCGATGAGTACTGCGTCCAACAATTGAAGGAGTTCGACGGCAAGACCCTTGTGTCCGTGACTAAGGAAGGTCTTGAACTTCCGGAGGACGAGGCTGAGAAGGCTAAACGCGAAGAGGACAAGAAGAAGTTCGAGAACTTGTGCAAGGTGATGAAGGACATCCTCGAAAAGAAAGTCGAGAAAGTTCTGGTCTCTAACCGATTGGTTAGCTCTCCATGCTGCATCGTCACTAGTCAGTATGGCTGGAGTGCTAACATGGAACGAATCATGAAGGCTCAAGCCCTGCGGGACTCTTCTGCTCTTGGTTACATGGCTGCCAAAAAGAATTTGGAAATCAACCCTGACCACCCCATCATTGATTCTCTTCGACTAAAGGTTGATTCTGACAAGAACGACAAGTCAGTCAAGGACTTGGTTAACCTGCTCTTGGAGACTTCTCTCCTCTGCTCTGGATTTAATCTGGAGGATCCTCAAACTCATGCCTCTCGTATCTACCGCATGATCAAGCTGGGTCTTGGCATTGACGACGATGACATCCCTACTGTCGAAGCTGCTATTGCTGAGGAGCCCACTCCTGATGGCCAAGCTGCTGATGCCTCTCGAATGGAGGAAGTCGATTAATTTAGTTTCTAGGTATAAACATAATTTGTAATTAAGTTCGCATTCTCAGCTCATTTTTATCTGTAATTTCCCCTCATTTGCTTACTTTTTTAATTTTACATTAAATGTAGATTGATCTCTACTTACAATTAAACTTTTGCTTTATTTCAATTGATATTGTATTGTTTGGTTTATTAAAAAAAATTTATCAATAAATTGTTTTTTTTTTTTGATTGCAATAGAGTACAGGAATGAGGGATCAAAGTGTGTTGTCCAGATTGAACAAAATTGGATAAGCCTGGAAGGATCCTCTCTTGTTGAGATCACTATCGTAGTTGAATGATATGAAGCAAGTGTGACAAAAGTAAAAAGGAGAAGTGGGCAATCGCTTGTTGTCTATCACAACCCATTTGCTGAAACACATGGAACACATTTGACACTTAAGCTTTTGCATATTCTCCTGTGCAATACATCTCGGATACATTTGTATAGTTTCTTCAGACTGGCCAACCAATAGTCGAATATCGGTGAAAACAAGCAGGTGCTCGCAATTGTTGCCATGCATGTACAAATAAGGAAAGCCAAGTTGAATGGTCAACTGGTCGAATGATGTGTCTTGCATCGATTTCTCGCTAAAACGACCAATCTTTTTCTCCTTTGCCCACTGAACCAGTCGGTTGACATATAATGTGCTCTCGCACCTGGTGTCCTTGTAGAAAACGTTTTCTAAGAAAAAGAATCCAAGCTTTTCATGGCTGGTAAATTTTGGAAGAGGCTCTAAAGGGTTCTCACTGAAGTCTTTATCAGACAAGACGTCCGACACGCAAATGAAATTGTCTCGTAATGCTGTCAGTGGTTGGTGGGAAAGAACTTCAAGTTCACGGTCAAGTTGAAGCCTTGTCCGGTTCATATGATTCTTTATGGCTGGTTTAAATATTTGAACAGTGAGCACTGCTAGAGGCTTTTGGCTAAGTCCACTATCCACCAATTTGTCCATAACTTCAGCTGGTTTGTCCAACAAATCATGTCGGTACTTTGGAAAGTATTTCATTCGATAAGTGCTGTCAGTCAATAATCGTTCGTTGTGCAAATTCAGCTCCTTTAATGTTTCTAATTCTAAGGATTCAGCAACATTTGATATATTTTCGGTCAATAACTTTTCATCGTTCACCGTATTACAAAAATCATTAGGGTTTAGGTCTTTCTCTAATGACTTGATCATCTTGGTCGGTATGTTTAAATCTGATGCATTGCGCTCGGTATGGTTTGAACATGCCAATAGGGAAAGATCTTCGGTCAACAGTTCCGCCCATGATTTTGTAAATTCAAGGACTGACACTTTATGTGGAGAAATGAATGGAAAAGTTTCATTATTAGTCAAATGTTCCATAGTGCAGCTTGCATTACAAACCGAATGGCAAATATAAAAACAAACTACATTAAAATGTTTCGTAAACATTTCCGGTGCTAACTTCGAATTTAGGAGAAACATTCCTATTCCACACATGTGTAAGCAAACTACAAGGTAGAATTTATTTACCTGGATAATTCAAAAATCAATTTAAATCATTTGAAATTTAACAATCGTAATCAATTGAGAGCAAATAAATTTGGCAATTTGATTTTCATTTGCACTATTGAGCAATAGTTACTTGAGTCATTACAAAATGGTACAAATGATGGTACGCTGCAGAAGAGTTAATATTTGTGCACACAACGCAACTTTCGTTTGGGAACACTGTCCACGAACTTGAACTCGGTAATGTCGGCCGAATTGTCGTCCTTTACGGTACTTTCCGATACATCGTCGATTGAGTTAGAAGATTGAGCAGGTCGAGATATCCAAGCGTCAATGGCATCATTGAAAAGACGCAAAACCCAGGAATTTTCACGATTCAGAATTTCTCTCACTTCTTTCTCTATTGCGTAAAGGTGTTCATCGATGATATGAGGCAATTCAATTCGCATGAACGCCACCAACTTTGAGAGGTATTCCACATTATGGCCGCACTCTCCTTCTGAAAAAGCGATGTCATTGGCTATCTTAGGAATTGGATCAGCGCCAAGAAAAAGTGAATTGTTTGGCAATGCGATGTAAACCAAAATAAGAAATGGCTTCTCCTTTGGATCACGTGGGTAAAAGTACGTCAATGCAGTCTCATAACCTCCAATTGAAGATTCTCTTTGGCCAAGGTAGGACAAAGCAATATGCTGATCCTTTGGCAAAAATGCCTGTCCCCATGTAGCACCCTAGTATTGAAAATATTAGCAATGGCATATAATCGAATCGGAGAAAATACCTCTGTATCTTCAATCAGGGTAACAACTCGTCCTAACTGGAAAAGAAAAAATCATTAGTCTCCCAATGACAAGCACAACAAAATAAACGCCACAGTTACAAAGCAAATTCATGTAAACATGATTGCATAATATAAATAATAGCTACTGAAAATAGCGCGAATAAAAAAGTCCATTGGCATCGATTATATGCAACTTACTTTGTCAGGGCGACCACGATGGACATCACTTCCCTGGTAAAACTTCCGAGAATAGCCCTTGATTTGGCCGATCAACGCTTTTTGGTGATCAAAGCCAGGATTCCATATAAGCGATCCATAGCCAAATATCCACAAATCGGATGCCATGATATGTGTTGACACAATACGATAAGCGAAAGATCTTCCAAAGTTAAAAGTGGAAATTAGTCTAAACTAAACAATTGGGAGAGCTAATTGAAAATCCTAGAAAAATTTAAACATAGAAAAGTGCTAATAATCTCATGACGATTCAATGGTGCAAGTGGCGTATATCTTCGAGCGTGAGATTAAAGAAATGCCGACGATATTGAGAGGACATTGAGAGCTGTGGTCAGATTATTGAGATATCAGTGGAAATGGAAGGTGATGGCACGAGTATGTGCAAGACTACAAGTATCGTGTTTACACCCGTCTCAAGTTTATACTCTGAACAGCCAGTTGAAGAAGAAGAATGGTTAGACGAGACGTTTTGTGCAAAAACTTGTTGTTTGTATAAATACGAAGGATGAAAACGTGAGTAACCGAATGAAGGAAGTTGGCGGCAGTCAAATTGGCGTCAATTGAACAGTGACCGAACTGTAGAAAAGAAAGCAACCGATTAGGCTTTGATTGGGGTTGGAATTTGCAAGTGGCCTCAAACAAACAAGTGATTACCTGGCGTAGAGGCAGCAAAGAGGAGATAGTGTCAATTACGCGATCGGTTGCACTTGCAAACTAGACTAGGGTTAAAGCTGTTAAGCATGAACAAGCATGGAAGTTGGCTGCTGGTTGGCAGTGCCACACATTTGGACGATTCTAGGGTGATGCAATAGGTGGCTCAGATTTCATTGTGCTGGTGCCGTTGTGCTCGAGATGGCAACGCGATTCTCCCTACTCAACAGACAGCATTCTGGTCCGAATGATTGGTGCTGATAGTGGCGCTAGGTACATCGTAGATTGATGTGCCCATCAAGCGGCTCACAAAGACATTACAAAGACAAAGCAGACGAAAATAGACGACAGGCACGACACGCCTTACACAACTGTTTACCACAATACAACAAGATTGTGCGCGTTTCACACTGCGCGCAATGCAAAGTTACAAACTGCGAACGTGGTCACAGCACGTGAACTAGGAGCTCCGCTGGACAGTCGTCTGGTTGGTTGTCGCCGACGTGGCATGACTTCCATCAAAATATCGTTCACTCCAGCACTTCTACACATCAACAAGGATTTATCCAAGAACATTCGAGACTTTTCCACTTGACCTGAAGTCGAAAGTTTACATTGGTTCTTGTTTCAGTTCACTTTTTTATCGGACATTGGTTTAGTGTTCTCGTTATCGAAACTGTCAGACTGGTCTAGCGACTCGATGCAAATGCCGACTTGATGATTGAGATTGTCGATCCGTTGTTAGCCTGCCTGCCGGATGGGGTTTAACAAGGGGGCACACGGGGCGTCATACCAATGAAATTGATCTAGTTTCGTGCCAAGTGAAGATAATGCTCGATATCGAGTGCCGATAGTCACGGTGTCAATGTTCACAGTAAAGCCGACACAACTTTTTGAGCATGTGCTCTACAATAGTGTGCAATTGTGATCAAAAGTCTATGAGTATGTAATCCAATTTGGACTAGTCATTTGAAAGAATAAATTATGCAAATGGGTTATGGTCGTTTGAAAAATTATATTGACCAATGTACATGTAGTTTTAGTTTCAATACAAATCACTAGAGGGCGACACAGTGTTCGTTTGTTAAATCATAATTTTGTTTGTTCTATTGACTTCAGGACAGCTGTTTGAACTCTAAAGAGTGTTCAAATTGTTTCATTCTGGTTAAACAACAAATCTATCCGAATGTTGTTGCAAAGGATTACCAATTGCCTGATTGACCTCATTGACCACATCTGTCTGGTTTGTGTCTCAATCAGTGATTATGTCTTGCATTATGTCACTGCGAGCATGGCGGTCAGTTGGGTACTGACTACTGACAATTGTGCTCTACAACTCCACTGAATCGAATCGAATCACGTCACTATTGGGACATTTGTTCGGAAATTGTGCAAATTGCTGGCATTGCAAATATTTACATTGGTGGCACAGAACTGAACAAACTGAACTGGCAATCGATGACAAATGGCGCCGTGTTAATCGTGCTCTGTTTATTTTCAAGGTGTACTAGTAAATGTGCATTGCAAACCTCTGTTCTGGTGGTGTGCACTAGAAAGCTTAAGCCGCAGTAGAACCGATGATTGTTTTCATAATGAGAGGAGGCACGGTAATGTCCGTTCGGGAGATTTATGTGCTCACTCGGTTCTGAATGACAATTCTAACTTCCAACTGAGCAAAAGTTTGCAAGAGAGATGTTCGCCCAACGGAGACAAACACACAAACTATTGGATTTTAACCTTAGAGGTGTTTGTCGATTTCCTTTCTCTCAACACCGATTGGCACATTTGCATCACATTAGCAACCACTTGGCTCAGAATTGTCTGCCTCGGACACTGATCGGTGCGATAGCGAGCACAACACCGTATGGCTCAACCGAACTGTTCGGCACCAATGAATACTAAACAGTGGACGAGAATGTCTTCTGAGAAGAAGAGCGTTCCCTTGCGCTGCAAAACTATTGAAGCCACCCAAGTGAATGACTTCCTACGATGCCATTGTGTTGAGCTGTTCAGTGTACTCGATGTGTTCAATGTGCTCAAATGTGTTGCTTTTGTCTGTCCATTTCCACCTTTGTGTCCGTTCGGCATTATGCTAATCGATTAATAAATTAAGAGTTAATTTGACAATCGCTCCCTCACTCCTCAATTCGAGCTGCCAGTGTTGAATGATTCAGTGCGCGATGGCGTCATCGTATCATCACGCCCGGTATGATACTTTTGGCACTAATCGAAGACAAGTGACGACACTCGGTGCACTATCGTTTCCAATCTAGACAATTAGATCACTTGATTAGCTAACAAAGAAAATGAAGCAAAAAGGGTTTACTTGTTGAGTGTGTGCACTACCGACTATAGACTAATGCAACTGACATTGGCAGTCCATTGTTTATTAATGAATTATTGAAATGTTCAATCATCGGAGAGGAATGGATGAATTATGGAATGTAGTGACGGTAATGGCGATTCGAGTGATGATGGCGATGCCGAAGCTGATGGCTGCTAATAGACTGCTTCTGGCGATAATCGATTTCGCTTTGCACTCGGTGCTTGCTTGCCGCCAAATTGCGAGTCTCACTCCAACGCTCGGTCCTATAGAATGATGCAGCAGAAAGCATTTTGCCAATGCTCTCAATCATTATTATTATTATTATTATTATAGTTATTATATTTGGCCGAGTACTCTCCAATGTTCTCTTGCCTCTTAACAGGCGTTCAATTGTGCAATGAAGGCAACAAATGAAGCAATTCAGGGAGAATCAATTAATTCTGCTCACAGGCACATTGGCGAGTGACTTTATTTAATTTGGCCAAAGTGGCCAGTGGAACATTATTTCCGAGACAGCGCACAGGAATTGTTAACAATAGAAGTGAGCCAATCAACAGGCAATAGACGAATAGATCAATAGTGGTCAATGCGGTAGCCGATCACATCAACTATAGCAACATGACAACACTTATTGATTGGCTCAGTGCTGCCTGCACTTGATTGATTCCAAGACAGAACAAGGTGAATTGTAGCCATTGAGGCAATTGGACAATGCATGACGACACCTCACTGACCATCATTGATCGACACAAATTGACACCACTTGGAGCGATTGTGTCATTCCGTGGGACAATTTGGTGGCCAACAAAGATGACAAATTCGCTCGGTTAGTGACGGTTCATTTGTTGAATGGTCACTTGGTGCACTGTATAGTGTACACCAGTTCAGTTGAGCGTGCTCAATTGAACTTCTCAGATTTGTCGTGGAATAAAGGAAAGCAGAAGGAGTTAACGTGAGCTAATGCGGTCGCTGTGGGACACCGCTGTCTGTGTCGTCTAATGATCACACTGATCACTTGACTCACTCGGAATATTCGATAATTAGAGACACGCTGACACATTGACTGAGTGGGTCAGGTATTTGAGCCATTATGAAGTGCTCCGGATCTCGGCATTATCGCTCTGTCGATTGCCTTTTGAGATTGGCCGCTCTGACCGAGTGGCACAACCTGTGGGTGTTGTGTCTTATGCTGCCCATGTTATATTCATGTTAGGTCGTTTTGGTACAGTTCAATTGGAGGTGACAACACTGTGATTGATCTGTGGTGGTGCGATGTTCGATGACTTGGCACGAAGAGCATTTGTTTGCACACATGCCAATTTGCTGTGATCACTGATCAGTGATTGTGTCCCACAATCGAGCATTGATTTATTGGAAAGTGTCCAAGTGCGAATCGTTTTGTACCAATCGAGGTGGATCACTTCTAGAGATGTCAATCACAGCGCACAGGTGAAAGGTACTAACAGCAGTGGGCAGCGACTAAGCGATCGAGTCAGCGGGCAATCCTCGGTTGGTCTGGGTTCGATCTCTTTGCACACAGTGAGCACACAGTTTATTAATTTAATCTGCCAATTGTTCGAACTAAGTCGTAATCGTTATCGATTGTTGCACATTCTGTTCTGCTTCAACTGAAAAAATCGGCATTAGACCACAGAAAGCCATTCAACTCGATCACTGTCACTTGGGGACTAAGGAATACAACTATTTGCGTCCGAATTGGCCAAATGTCGCTAATTCTAATTGACTCGAGTCGTTTAGTGAAGTGCATTCATTCATTCACTGCATTGCAATATTGTCAGTGCATTGAAGGGCAATTAACGTCACACCGGTGGTGTGGTGCACTTCACTATCTCTTGTTCATTAGAGCAGATTTGTAGTTAGATCAAATGAGGAACGTCACTAGTGCGAGGGCAACTTAAGTAAATTTACTAGTGGTCAAAAGTGTCCACTTTGGTCTACATTAGACGTGCACACCGCCGAGTGGTGTCAGTTAATTGCAAATAGAGCCATTTGTGCCCAATAAGGCAACACTGATCGTTCAAATGAGTCAAACAGAATAAATCATCAAAGGCAATGTCACACTAATACAACGCAAACGAATGAACAGATCGCTTAGAGATTAGTGCCAATGTGTACACTTGTGGGCGGAAAGTGAACATCACCACAGTGAACTATGGCCACCATCAAGGCGACATTCGCCTCGACGCGATCAGACCTGTCTCGTGATTCGCTTCGGAAGAATGGCACAGAATCGCACAAGCGAGCCTGTTTAATGACTGGCCGGGCACTCCATTAACAGTTGGTCCGATCTAATGCGATAACGAAAAAGGCCACAAGTGGACCAATTTGTATGCTCTGTATGATTTAGTGCTGGCTTCACTTTAAATGGCCTGATTAATTCCGTTCTTAATTATGAACGTGGTTGCCTTTGTCGTCCAAGAAAGCCGTGCGCACTGAACAATCGATGTCAAATGCAAATAAGCACTGGGCCATTCTGTTATAGCAATTGCTCACCTTGGTTGCCCATCGAAAGTGACTTGGCAGAATGAACTTCAATGGACAAATGACATGCCGACGGTAGACGGTCGACAGTTTGCCGTTGGCAAGGCATTGCAATTTGATGTGCTAGAGAGCAGCTAGACGATGTCAACGCGTGAAAGGCAAAGACTAGACCTAGACCGAGTGCCAACCTGCCTGTCAGGTGCTTATAATTTTCAAATGCTCTGTTCGCGCACACATTATGAATTACTCGATTAAAGTGAGAGAGCGTCTTTGATGCTATTCATCTCGGAACCACTTTTGGTCACACTTGAGCAATTCGGCTCCAATTTATTTCGATGCCATCGTGGCCAAGTTCGCGCAACACGCATTTTCCTACTTCAAATAGTTCATGTGACTGAATTTAGCTTTCAATTGAGCAACATTTGTCCACTTTATCTATAATTCCATATGCTCTGGAATGAAGTGGTCTTTTTGGTAGATTCTGAACTTATATCTACGATAACCAGAATTGAAGTCCATTTGATACTTTTCGCCTGCATTAGGCATATAAGTACTTGTTGCATCGCGGTACTGACACATCGTATATTAGTGGACTGGCTCATCTTTTCTGACTCTGGCAACTACTCGTTATTGTGTCGGTCATGCATGTCTTTGTAGTGTCATACTTTGTCATACTCAGGTTGTCGTTTGCCGTCATTCTCAACATCGTCAGGAACGAGTGTCAACTCAGTCAGTCAAGGTCTAAACCTGTTTCCTTATCGGACTTATCTGTCGCTTTATTTATGTGTTAGTTTGTTCCTGAGAATTCTTACATCACAAGCAAATACGACGACTAGCAATCTTCACACAGGACAAAGCTTTTATTGATTCTCTTATCTGTCTCGATTGCCAATGGACATGACATGTTCGGATCTCATGAGTGGCCACTACGATGGTCATTACTCCGCTCATGGTCACTCGGAATTGACAGAATCGATTCGACTAAACGTATGTCCCAATGAGGTTTTGTCTATTTTGTTTCCGACAAATGATGAACTCCAACGGAATGGTACACCGAAACTAGTGAGAATCGAAGAATCCTCACACGGGAAAATCACCAAAAGAAGAGGTTAGTGCCAGACCACTTAATCGTTTCGATTGCACACAGACATTCGATGTTTGCCACCAGTTCTTGGAGGGAAACAACTGGCCATTATGGCCATAAACACATGTGTTTATGCACTTATTACTGAGTTGGACTTTTCCTTCAGCCCTTTACTTGTCGAGCTTTTATTATGCTAATATGGCTATTACTTTGTGCTTTCACTCGCACCAAGATGTGCAGTACATTTGTGTATTTACATTTGTGCTTGTAGCAATAATTAAAAAGAATTATTGCTTTGCCACTGAATGCAGAATACAACATAACGAGGACTATCATCGAGAGAGAAAGAACACCAAATTGACTTGTAACAGGCTCATTTCGTTACAATCTCAAGTGGCGTGTCTTTTCTAGTGTCTGTGTGTGTGCCCCTTTCATGGCCCATCGTTGAGGCTCGACTTTTCACAGCAAACTTTATATTTGTCTCACAAGCGTGATAAACTGCAGGCCATCATTGGGATTTGTTGTTGTTGTTTCCTCTTGAACGCCGATTAGTGCTCATGATGGTAATGCAGGTTAGAGTTCTAGTTGGCCCAATGGGCTAGAGACCATTCCGACAAACAGAAGTCTCTTCACCTAGCCGAGCAACGCAACCAATTCAGCTTGTAGTGCTTCAGTGTTCAAATGTGCGAGACATGACAAAAGCTCAATTTGTCTGCCGGTTGAGTGTTTTGGCGTCAATTAGCTCATTAGTGCACATTACATTGCTCATTGTCTCGGTCGGCTTTGAGCACAAAACTTTGATCTCACATTACAAGAGAATTTATTGGACGAAGGGAATGTGTTCATTTGATGAGTCGAGTTGTTAGGAAAGTACTGGCAGTCAACGCCGAGATGGCAACATTGTCAATGAATTGACCAATTTTCCTTATTTGGAGCACTCGTAGAGTGTTGCATTTGGCTGTTCATTTGTCGAATGTATGAATGACTTAAGTGGTGCATTATTGGCATTATTATTGACATTCATATCGACATTATTGGCTCACTGTCTTTGTTTGCACTAGTGTCAGTAGTTGCGGATAGCTTTGTTTTTCAATAAACGTTCCCATTGTGATGAGATTTGGTGCACACACACACAAACACACACTCTCAGTGGCACAGAAGGCCGTTTGGTGATCATTAATACAATCTTCGCCTCTTTTACTGTCAAATAATGCGGACAGCACCACTACTGAAGGGCCAGTAGAGTGTACCTATGCATGGCAAGATGTATCTCGAGAGATAAAGAGCCCGCACTCTTGGTCCTGTGCAGAGAGACAAGCCACAGGCAAGTACTCTCGGGATGTTCTCCGCTACCAGAGAATGACGGCACATGGCCGCCAAACACTGATCTGTTGACTTTGGCATGTTTGCCATAGGTTCAGTTGCTGTTTGACTTTACTTTCGTAGGCAATACGATCGCGTCTGGTAGCGAACAAAACAATGTCTCATTCACCACTGAGCACATTCAACATTTGACCGATGATGTAATATCGGCCTGACTATGTGAGACACTGCGGTAATTGTCAAAGAAGCATTTAAAGTCTACCAAATTGTTAGTAATAATTTACTAATATAGTAAAGTTTTGTTAATTCAAAGTTACAAGGATACTAATCGTAAATTTCAGTTCAAATTTCAAATTAGAGGATGTTCTAATAAACGGTACCCTACTGTAGTGAAGTGACGAATTTCAATAGACTGGCGATCATAAAGTAACGAACTGAACTAATCAACCTATTTATGACCCAAATGGAGTGCAGTAGAGCAGTCTATTTGGTTAGTTAAGTCACTGAACTTAAGTGTTAATTGAACTCGCACGGGCCTTCTAGCGGCCCTAGACCAGGGCCAATTGACCATTGCTCTCTCATGACAGTATTAGTTTACTTCATTAGTGGATTTTTGGCCACCGATGGGGGCAGTAAAACTCGGTGTCAATAGTGAATTATTGACGATAGTTGATTGTCCCGACATTGAGACATATCCCAAAATAAATATCTCCTTGGGCAGCATTAAGGGTCACTCTGCCGTAATACCCATTGGCGGCAGTCATTTGGTCGTCTTTTGCTTCAAGTGATTTGTCTTGCCGGCCATAAAAGCGTCATCTCGTTTTCAGCGAGTCTTGTGCGTAATAAAAAGAGCAACACCAAACGGAATGGCTTCGTAGTTCCCATGACTTTGTTTGATTGGTGGAACAAGAACAAGCAACAGCAGAAGCTGCAGCACGACCAGTGCACTGTGTCCCGGGTCGGTGTGACAGTGCATTAATGGCCTAGGGACCATTAGATCTAATGATCACCGCAATACTTACTCGGTTCCTTTTGGCCACTGCACTTCGCCACTTGCTATTCTGACAGAACCTGAGCAATGTCGAAGAATGCGAGCGAGGCCGCGAGAGGTGGTGCACTCCTCTGCTAATGTGATCTAACGACATGCTCGTCACTCTTCGGTCTCCTTTGGTGGCAAATGCCGATTCGGTGCGTCGCTAATCTGTCAGCTAGTGAAGAGACATTGCCTAGTGGACGA
The DNA here is from genome assembly GCA_023373905.1 of Rhizoglyphus robini. Lineage (NCBI taxonomy): Eukaryota > Metazoa > Arthropoda > Arachnida > Sarcoptiformes > Acaridae > Rhizoglyphus > Rhizoglyphus robini. The sequence goes on along the minus strand of JAKIJQ010000012.1, from coordinate 2,809,258 downwards.
GTGAGGACCAAACCAAAGCGAACACGTAATTAACGAATTGAAACGAACAAATAAGAAGGTTAAGTTGATTTGATAATTGGTCGATTTATTCAATGTACAACATTTACAAGCATCAATAAATACAGGTGGCGCACATATCGGTGAGATACATGACAGTCTTGTGAGACAAGGCTGTTTGGGGATATATACAGTTTGTGCTATGTACAGACAAACAAACAAACAATGAGTCGATGCCGATCGATGATGAACCATGGTGGCACGGTCAAATTGGTGCACACTTGCTCTGGCGGCTTGCATGGTTTTGTGGTGATCATGAGGGGTCGTGTTGGGTGGCGATCTTGACTTGTTGACTGTTGCCTGTCAAAATGGTTCGCACCAACTCAACGCCGCCAGAAGCGAATGAGAATGCGATGATAAAGCTCGTGTAGAGAGGAAATGCAAAGTAAGATGCAAACAATAATAAATAAGTAGAGTACATCGAGCTGATAATGAGCTTAATGCTTATTTACAAGGCTCACGAGAACACATCGACACTGACTTGACGCTTCGGTGGACGGCTCAAGCTAACACTGTTGGGCGCCTTAGCGGTGCTTGCAGGTAAGCTCATCAAGGGAGAGTGACTGGACAGGAGAATGCGCGTCTAGGAGCGTCTATGGCAGTACGAGCTCGAGATTGGCCGTTCTGGCGAGAAATGACTTGATAGTTTCGACTAAGTGTGGCCGCAGACGAATTGACCAACAATATTGACCGAGTGTATGAGAAGGGCACGTATAATGCAGAATAAATAGAAGTAATGGAAAGTAGTTGGGAGAGGGAGCATCACAATATGACTGACTGCTTGGGACAGACAGGCAGGCACAATTAGTTAATTGCAAACGGTTCCGTAGAGGAGACTGCCCAGACCGAGGCTATACTTCGGTGGCTTGCAGCTTCTTCGGGTCGTCGTAGATCGGTTGTGAGTAGTGATTCTCTATCACATAAATCGAGTTTGACCTGCAACCCATCCTTTGTAGTGTGGCCGCGATTTGGATATTGTTCTGCAGGTTTGAGTGCACCTTTGCACTTTGCTCGTGGTGGCCAAAATCACTAGGCCGACTGGGCATAACTTGAGGGCAATCGCTGTGAACAAAAGACCAATCGATTAGTCATCTTGGCCATTTAATAGACTCATTAATTGTGGCTAGTATTGTGTGCAAGCATTGCTGCGAGCACTGCTACTAGTCTAAGCACAATTGTCAGTATGGGATGGTTACCTTTTCACTAGAGGCACGGTGACTGCAGGGCTCGAGTAGATATCTAAATTTGACTGCTTTCCACTGTGAGATTGGTAGATCTGCTGGTTGGATAAGTTGGTTGACAGCAGGTTCGATGGCTTCTGAATGTGTTCGTACGTATGGCTGTACGGGTCATCCAATGCCAACTTCACAGACAAGTCTGTGTTCAGAACTTTGTTCATCGATCTGTATTCGTTCTGCATTGTGTTGAGTTTGTCAAATTGTCGACCGTATACGTATTCGTTAGTCACTTTGGTCTGATTGAGGTTGAGACACTTATTGAGGTGATGTAGGGAAGGTGCCCGGTCGAAAGCATTCACGATCACATTGGCCGCAGACGGATTGAGACATTGGTCCAGACACTTGTTGTTGAGGCTACTCATCACAGAATTGTGCTCGTTTTGACGACGAGCTTCGTCTTCGTCCCTTCGAGTCTTCATCTTGTGATTGTGGCGTTTCCATTGTTTGCATGTAATGAACACCACCAAGGTGATGATGGCAATCAAGGGAAGAGCAATCGAGCCCACTATGATCATGACCAGTTGGTTTGGAGAAAATGCATTTTCTTCGATGGCCTCTTGCGAGCTGCCCGCAGATACTGGGAGAGTAGAGTTGCTATATTCACAGTTTGGTCCATAAAAATTGGGTGCACAAAGGCATTCAAAGTCGTTGACGAGATCCCTGCAGTAGGCGCCGTTGAGGCACGGATTGCTGGCACAGTCATCAATGTTGATGGAGCAGTCTTTGCCGGTATAACCGAGAGTACATTTGCACATGTAATCGTTGACACGGTCGTGGCATAAGCCTCCATTGGCACAAGGCTTAATCAGACAATCGTCCACATTCACTTCACACAAATCACCATGAAAACCAGGCACACAAAAACATCTGAACGTGTTGACTTCATCTTTACAAGTGCCACCGTTGAGGCATGGATTCGATTCACAGTCGTTGATGTTTATCTCACAGTGATCGCCTTTATAACCAGCTCGACACTGGCAAGCGTAGCCTTCAGGTTGAGTAGAATTACTAAGACAGATTCCACCTGGGGGAGAATACAATTAGACATTGTTTGGCGAGGCTTAACTGATTCCGCTTACCATGGTGACAAGGGTTGGTCTCGCAGTTTTTTTGTGCGGTTTGACATTTTTTTCCTGAATATCCAAGTTTGCAACTGCATAAGAATCCGCTGATTCCGTCCACACAAGTTCCTCCGTTATCGCAAGGATTGTTCGAACAATTGTTGACCAATTGCTCACAGTTGGGTCCGTGGTAACCAAGGGGACATTCACAAGTGTAGTTCGAAGAAGAATGGCTCTGTGAAGACAATAGAAATAAAAATTGAATGATCTATTGATCGGAAATCCGTCTAAGTAGTCAAATAGAGCGGCGCGGTAGAATTAAGAGATAAGATGTAGTGGTGATAATAATTCTGGCGACAATGCGACAAGAGACAACTTGTTTGACAACGTTTGGCCTTCTGACATCCTCAAGTGGTTGCATTATTGGTAAGAATGGCGACGATGCCATAGTGATGCCGAATCGGAAGAGACAATGGCCACTTCGATAGGAGTGCCGATAAGGCAATAGGGCGAACTGTTACCTACGTGAATGGGCCATTGTTTTGTTTACTCTCCACTACACAACACGAGCCCAATTGTGCTCACTATCTTATCTAGTCATTCATTTACTCAGCTCCCTGGCCAGATGGCTCAGAGTGCAAAAACTTTGGTTAGGAATCACACTAACGAGAACCAAATGGTAACATAACTGCTCCTGCAGAATGCGAGAATGGCACTGGTCCGAGGCAAGTGGCACGGCGAGAACAATGGCCAATAACAGTGAAGGGTACGGCCTAAATTGGCCCTGCCGTGTGTCTGCTCCAGTTGAGTGCCATTAGAGCAGTCAATTACAATTAGTTGGCTAAAAGGTGCTCATCACAGTCAGCACCGATGGCCATTAGCGCAAAGACGCGCCGCCGAAAGTAAGGCAGCCAAGTGTTGCATGTGGCGAACATCGCACCGACTGAATAGCTTTTCTCTTTCATCACCAGCAGCTCGTCAAAACACAAAGGAAGCGTTAAGTAGCATTTCTCTTTCAAGCGAATAGCCCACAAATTAGACCATTTCCAATAAAACAAACTGGCAGAATTCGTCTCGGCCGTTTGATTAAGAATTGCACATTCGCACATCGTATGGCTAGTTGACGGGCACATCATCAGTTAGTGAGCACCGAACAGCGAGCGTCGATAAAGTCACTAGATAAGTATTAGATCATTTGCTAGGGTTGCTGACAAAGGTGCGTGCAGTGGCTACTGCAATAATGCAAGTATTCACTGCTGCATAGACCATCTGCAAGGCAAAAACAATAGACCCGAGTTCGACACATGTCGGCTGTAGTGGTCATGAACTAGAATTGGCTCCTTAACGAGCAAACAGCTACAACATAACATATGTGCTTGTCTTCTCCAGAATTGGGACTAGTCTAATGCACCATATGGACGGTTGCAGATTGACCGCAACACCGCCACTGAGTCGGCGCCACTCTATTTGTGCAAAGTTAATATTGCCAATTGGCCAATCGACTTACCTTGCAAGTAGCTCCATTCTGGCAAGGAAAGCTGTCACAAATGTCCACTTCGATTGTGACCACAATTTCGCATTGAGTGCCCGCAAAGCCAGGCGGACATTGACAGGTAAATGAGCCTTGGCCGGTGTTGGTGCAAGTGCCACCGTTCTTGCAAGGTCGGTTGTTAGTGCAGTAGTTGAGGTCTATGGAAACAATAAGGCCAAATGAGGCATCGAATGACAAGATGCTATGACAGATATCACTTACCATTGTTGCACAACAGACCACCCCATCCTTCGTAGCAAATGCATTCCCAAGGCTTGCCACAGTATCCATTGAGGCAGCCGAAATGTCTTGAACACTGGTTGCAGCTTTCGCCCTCCCAGCCCATTCGGCATTTGCACTTGCCGGGAGCGATGCAGGCACCGTTGGTTTCGTTGCAATGTCGACAAATGGCTGTACGGAGGCAAATTAAGAGATTACAAATTGGACAAAAAGTCATCAATGGGCTAATTGTGCAACACTATCGACCTGTAGTAGTGAGTTCGACAGATCGATACGAAATTGATAAGCAATCAAAGAGGTAATGCAGGTCAATGTGCGATAGAATAGACGGTTCCCAATTGTGTGCACTGGTCTCCATGACAGGTCGATGTCATCATAGAATGTGAAGTGCAGTTGGCCAGCTGGCCTGCACTATTTCATCTAGATCTAATTGGTGTAAGCAAATTAATTCTTAGCCTCACACCAATTATTAGACACTTAATTCGAGAAGTCACCGCTGGTTGCTTAGTCCGAAGTTTTGAGATGGCACTGACAAGAGCGACAATGTGAGTCAACGATAATGGCCACCGTAGTAATAAATGATACTGACTCTTCTCACTTCGGCGCGATGCGAGGTCTCATTTTTTAATTAGCTCATTCCCTTGCCCCCCGATTCGCTACTGCAGTGCAGTTTCATATTTTTATTGTTTTATAGACTCGAAAGTATGAATACATTCAGTCAGATAGTCTATAAGCAATTTGTTCCGCTTGATATGCAATTAAGCAACAAGTTCAGTTCAGTTCGGCAAGTGACTTCTCCGTGCGGGTCAGTTTGTGAGCAGCGAGCAAGTGCGCCAACTCAGCCACTAGCTGTGAAGTGTGCGAGAGACATTAAGCTGCACAAGTGTTTCAATTCTGAAGAATCGAGTCTTGGCGGTAACGATTCTTTCAGGTTTAGACCTTAGCGTGTGCCAGTGAGGCTCTGTCCTGTCCGAGCTGTGGCTTGTTTTGTTTGATGTCATCTCGCCAGGCACTGAGCGAGTCTGAGAGAGTCACCACAGACTCCTCGACGGGATGTCCGGTTGTCATCTCATAAATAAATAGGCGCACTGAGACCAATGAGAGCGGTGTCATGTGCGCACTGACTAATACCAATGCCTACCCCGCACATGTTTCACTGCGATTACGATTGTACAAAAGCTATCGCGCCAGTGCAAACTTCCTTAGATCAATATTTGACTTTCATCGTTCAATTTCTTAGTTTTCATTTCGTTGCATCAGTTTGATCAGAAAGTAAAAGACACTTACGTTGATTGCAGTAGTCGCCAGTCCATCCCGGGTGACAAATTCGTTCCCCGTTAGAGCCACAATTGTAGTGACCCCAGGTGTCGTCTTTTGGCGTGCACTTGTTGGCGCAATTCTCTCCGTAGTACTGATCGGGACATTGGAATCGGTACGAGAAGCGAAGAGTGGTTTGGTTCTGTCCGCTGGTCGAATGAGTCCACTTGTTGCCCACTGATAGCTTGTTGGAGCGCTTCTCAAAGAATCGTCCAATTAGGTTGGGTGTTTTGTTGTCTAAAGAAAAAAACAATGATCAGAAGTGGTCGAAATCGAATTTGTGTTCAATTGTTCATGTAATATTCCGATTGGCTCGCTACATAGAAACCGATCAAATTGAAAAGGAAATCAAGCGCGAACAAATGACTTTGAGGTGCACACAAATGCCGACTAATGTGAAGCAATCAAAGATGTGCGTGCTCCAAATTGGTCATTGCCAATGTGATCCGAGTTGGCATCGATAGAGCAATTCCTGGCACATCGTTCGGCCTTGTCCTTGTCCGGCCACCAAATTGAGTTAACTCAATTGTTATAGCAATAGAGCTCGATTATTAAGACAAAGTAGATAAATAGAGAACGGAAAGAAGTGTTGTGAATGAATCGAGAGCAGAAGTATCAATTAAGACAGTCCGCGGAATGCCAGTTGAGACTCATGAGAATTAAAGTGCCACGGCACTATCGACGGAGACAATCTTCTTAGTGCGGACAACAGTGCAAGTGAAGATGCAGTGAGTGACGACCACTTGCAGCGGTAGGTCGACGTTAAGATGTTTCAGAAGGAACTACGCTTCAGCGATGTTTCTTGCGAGACTTGTCCAAGTGCACAAACTGATTTACTCCGAGAGGTAACCTCACGGTGAGGACAGTTTGCATCGAGGGGTAATAAGTCGAAGATGTAATTATGTGTCAGTGCAATTGCGTCCTCTCAAGCCAAATGCGTTCAGTGGTGGTTGTCAATTGGCATAGCGATTGGTCTCGAGTGAACAGTCACCAGCAAGTAGACCAGCAGTGCACACGAGGTTCGAGTGAGTCAATGCTGACACAGTGGTTCTCGTGCATTCATTAGCTCAACTGACTACCTGAGTTGAGTGTGAGCCAGTATGTGCTGTTTGCTAATTAACATCGATCTTGTCACATGATCAGCCCCAGGCCCCTTCAAGTGTAGCCATGACAATCGACACAGTAGTGGTCCTCACTTACAAGGCTCTCGTTTCTATTCACAGGGCCATAAAGTTGATTGACTCATTAGGCAAAGATGGCACTAACCAGTGGTCGATGGATAGGCCAAGGACAAGGACAAGACCAACATAGCGCATAGCCCAGTATTTTGTGTCTACGAAGATAAGTGCTACTTAATTAATCTCTATCAAGGATCGAGTCTTATCGAGTCGTCTGTGTGTCGATCGGAAGTTCAGTCAGTTGGGACTCAGATTTCAAGTGGAGTAAACAAAGTTATGAATGAAACAAGTGGTCTGTTGTGTGGTGTTGTGGCTGGAGAACATAGTGCACCCGAGTCAGTGTGGGATAGCGGAAAAGGAGTGGATTCGGGCCTGCACAGTGGTCATAGAGCCGTCTGGCAGGGATAACTTGTTGCTTATGGCCACTGACGCTATGATGCTAGGCCAGACAATCAAGACGGGCGAAGAGCGCGCGACAGCAGAGACCATTCACTAGACCACTTGCACCAAATACGGCACTCGGACCGACTTTCTCACGGTCTAAGTGCGAATAAGTTTAAAGGGACTAGTGGTGGTGACAAAGGTTACACTGTGGGGAAGGCAATGGACCAATCAAATCAAAGCTTACCCCAAAATGGACGCATTTAGTTTGTAGTGCATGCAATAGTGGTGGCATTAGATATCCGGACAATCTCTAAACTCGTAACCTAGCATGCCTCCACAGACCTTGACAGTACGTGCAATTGGCTTGTCCGCAGTGACAGTGTCTGCACGGCTGCAGAGGCCTAAGTGCCGTGTGTGCAAATGCGCCAGATGGCTAAGACAAGTTGTCTTTGTAAGAAAGTTCACACAGCCAGCAGTGGACTGTGCCTTGGCAACAGCTGGACAATAGAGTCGGACCGAGTTGCGATCGAATCACAACAAATGGGTGAGCACAGCCAGTCCTTCAGGTCTAGTCACCAAAGGTCAGTCTCAATTAACAATCACGGTCACTTAATTAGCGCATCTTAGAGTGCGATAGTTGATTTTGACAAATCTACTGCACAATTGCACAGCAACAGAGTGGATCAATTCTGGCAACAGTTCATTAGTGGCTGACAAGTGAGTGTGCATTGTCCACGACCATCGTGCAGTCAACAACGACCAAACACACCTGCTCTCTAGGTCGCTCTGTGAACCGGGAGACTCGAGACGATGTCTCAGTGCACATTGGCTTCTTAGCAACTGGGACAGAGTCACTTCTGAGTGAGCAGAAGGCGCTAATAGTGAACAGGTTGACAAGACTGGCCAACGAGGCAGTGGTCACTCGGACTGCATCACCTGATCGGCTCGGTTGGGTCTATCACTTCAGTCTGGCTGCTTTATCATCTCGTTCTGGCAGCAGCACTGAACCCAATACATTCTCTCTCGACACTGAGGTGAACATGCAGCAAGCAAACACGAGCAAAGCCCCTAAGGGTAGTTTCCCACACTAAACAAACTCTAATAAAAGTGCAGCACTGCGGCACTGGTGATAATAAAATAGAAGGTGAAAGGCACCTTTGTGTGAGGCTATGCTGGACAGACCAGGTTAGCTTCACATCGTCAAGCTCAGCCGAGTCCACGACATAGACACCTTTGCACGGGGCAAAAGCTGCCGTGCAAGGTGGCTTCGAAGCAGCCAGGATGAGACAACTGTTTCAGTTTAAATGGACACGAGGGTACGAGAGGCAGCAGCTGAGAGGTCCTACAGCCGATAGGCGAAATGGTGATCAGCTGTCACTACGGTACGGTAGCAAGTAGGTGAGCCTGACTCGGCCCGGCGAATGGTGTCATCGAGCACTCGATCGATTGAACTAGAGCATACACTTACGTTCAGCAGGTGCAATGGCACTGACGTTATTCCAGGCTTCGATTATTAACGAAAACGTTCCCTGTAAGGAAGCAACACGTTAGTGATTACATCAACCGAAGGTCAACTCTTAACACTCAGTCAACTGTTGACTCAATACTTACGGGCCAGGAATAGTTGAAAGGAAATTGTATGATGTGTTTCGAGATTCGAGATTCACCTAGGACTGGAGTCAGCGTTTGACCAAACGTACAGTCATCTAGTTTGGGGTTTGCTTCAATGTTTGCTTGGAAATTTTTAAAGCAAACACGAAAAAATGTTTGACACTTTTGTTCGCATATTTGGCGTTGGTCTGTAAGTGACTCGATGGTGCTGTTCAGGCCACAACACCGACCGGACGCATCTCGATTAAGTTCGTTGACAAATTCGTCAAGTCGAAGTTCGAAAATTCCGTCACATGTAACCTGGAAAAACAAACAAGAAGACAATCAAGCACTGAGGAAAGGTGACACGGAAAAGTAGAAGTGCGAGCAAGTAAGCATTGGAATCATATGGTCGTAGGCGTTGACTTGTTGCATTTGTCTAGCTAATTAAAGCACGACACATCGCACCATTGTGTTTTATTGCCGATCTGCCAATGTGTGTGCCATAAAATCTAAATCGGCCAATGAATAGCCACAGACCGACCGGCGAGGTGAGAGAGCAAAGTCAATCAATTTATGTGTCAGAACTTCCGACCGTGCACACAATGCCAAACTGGCCAACTGGCTAATTATCAATTTTACCATAAGTTAACGCGTCTGGCAGGGCGTGTGTGTGCTTTTCTTAGATTACACAACAAGTGAAAAGTCAACAAATAAACAGGCAAGCCAACAAATGGCACAAATGGATGAGCTCACTGAGAGCGATCATGACCACTGATCACACCAGTGATTGCTCACCAATCAGTGCCAATCGCACCGAGAACAGGGCCAATGTCGGTGACAGCATCTATCTATCAGGATTGTCTCTACATAACAAACAATCGAATCATTTCAAATTGTGGCAAAATCAATCACAAATGTACACAGATCAGGTTGACCAATCTATCTGTCTGATGCTTGTACACTGCGGTACAGTGAAGCACCTCGATCAATCATAATTGAATGCCATTAGAGACGTTAATGAATCGAGTAAAAGTTGTGAAATCGTTTAGGGTCATTGGTGGAATTGTGCACTCGGGGGCGACCTATGCCTTCGGATCAATCAAAGTAACAATCCCTATTTATTGCATCACAGGATGCGGGAAGCTTATGATGAACAAGAGAAGCGGAGCGACGAAGGCACCCGAGTCGGAATAGGTCCAACAGTATCACTTCGGTGAGCAAATTTTGCCAAATTCTTGGCCGATCTGTGGGCGCAATTCTCTGGCTCGCTGTCCGGGCAGTGTTATGGCTGCATCTAGTGAGCAGCGACTAGTTGTTTTCTCCCATCAAGCAGTTGTCGTCGTCGCATTCCGGCGTCTTTTCTTTCCCACGCTCCTTGAAAGTTGCCTTAGCGTGCCAATGCTTGAGCAAGTGGCCGACTGCTTAGTCCGTCACTGGCCGCAGCAATGCCACTTAACTCTTTAGTACGAGATTCGAATCAAGTCTGCCAAATGACAGATGAGAATGACTCTGCAGTGTGTGTGTGACAACAAGAGCTTGTGTGTTTGTCTACGGCAAATCAGATCAGTGAAATGATGGGAAGAGAAATCCAAAGGCAATTGGTGACAGTCGCGCACGTGTTTTCCTGCAGAGATCAGTTTAAACAGAAAAGAATATTCCATGCCATAAAAAGACTGCTTCATGTACATGATCGCTTCACTCGATGCTCCCGCTATGGTGACATCCTTGTTAGTGTATTGAAAGTTCACAAGAATGGAAAGGAACAAGTGGACAGGTGACTAAAATGGTAACTTACTTGTGAGGACAGTAGAATGACGTATAGGAAGAAAGTGAGCAACAAGTTGCTGAATGACATTCTATTTAGTCGATGCGCAAACTTGGTGATTAGAGGGCACAAGTCGAACTGAGACAAGAAACTACAGCTACGAGAAGTCCTAGATGGCCGTAGATGCCTCTGTAGGGGTTGGTTATTTGATAAACATTGGTTGCATATGTGATTTGTGCCCTTGTTAGGCATGTGACTGGTGGAAGAGGGCCTCGAGTCTAGTGGCCTCGAGCACAATTTGGCTTCGGTGCTCCAAGAAGAATCGAGCGGTGGGAAGGAATCGGTAGAGCATAATCGGCACATGATGCACACCGACGGTGGTGTACCTAGGTCGCAGTTGGACATCTTCGGTCAACAAGTTGGTGACTGTTTGTACACAGTGCGAGTCGGTGGCTTTGATTGGAAGTGACACTGCGTTGGAGTGGAAAGGTTTGATCAATGATGTCTGAACTGAGGCAAGAACAACACACACTGAAACCAAATGATGATTCAAACCACAGGACAGACGATCCGGCAGATGAACGAAATGGAGGTGCCAATGAGATCAATGACGCAAGGACTAGCACATCCTAATGGGAACGACACTACCGATGACACTTTCGGAGTGGAGCACATTGGGATCACATCATTCGGACGATGACAAAAGGCTTTTTCATCCACTTATCATATCGTGCTGGCGCTATCAAACAGACACTTAACTGTTGGAATGGAGATGCGACGCCAGTGAATGGCACTTGTACACACAACAAATGGAAGGCATTGGTTGTAAGCAGCACTATAGCCCGGAGTAGTGCCCAGCAATGAGCAATTTGATCACTGACCAGGCAGGTGAACCAGAAACAACAATCCAATCGAATTGGCAATGAGGATCACGTTCCAAAACACTAAGTCCGAAAAGAGCGAAAGCACATGTGGACAGCGACGAGCTCAGCCGCAAACTGACAGTCTGCTGGTCGACCAGTCGGCTGTTCGGCTGTTGCCGTCGAGAGAGTCCGTCCTCGCTCGCACCGTTCTTGCTTGCCTCTACGTCTAGTGGTCGCCGTCCCGTGCCGTAGATTCACTCGCTCCATGTCCCCGCACGGGAGCTCATTCATTCATCATAACGCAATCAAGGTGGGACTAACGAACACCTTTGCTACATTGGGCGGCGATTCAGATCATCTCAATGGGTTGAAGGCGAGCCGGCTCGAACGATTCTGATTCTGATTCGTGAGTGAGAACATTCTGTCCCACTGTACCTCAGACTCACTTCCCTTGACATTGACCACTGACTGACCCTTTCCAATATTCACGCTTTCTGTGGACCTACTTTGCATGAGTGTTTCTCTCCTGGAACAAATAAACAGAGTGATAACGAAGAAGTTGGTTCAATTGGCAATTGGGGCAAATGATTGCAATTAGTGAGGACCAAAATAAAGTGATTAATGTCTATTTGCATGAAGATGTTCGCGTGAGTAACTTAGAATAACAAAGGAGTTGCAGTGTCAATGAATCAATGCGCCGTAAGCCCTATTGGACGAGCATTGTACTACCACTGACCAGCAGTGACCGAAGTGTTCGGAGTCACTGGACAGGGAGCCACTGGATGGGTGCTGTTTTGAATTTCTCAGGCAAATGACGTTTGGTGGCAGTGAGACAATCTGAGGAGATGTCGATAAGTGAGCACCGCACCACTGACAAGGCAAGGCTTGGTTATCTCTGCTCTGGACCACTGTTTGCTTAATTGTTATCGTGCATTTGGCAGATTTTATTGTTGCACGGAGACAGGCGCAATTAGAGTCTACAGGATTGCACTGACTCCATGGAGTTAAGCTTGACTAGCGAATACATGCAAATGACCAGTGGACGAGTGAACATGAACGGACACGAACAGTGAGGCCACCGATAATTGCGCTCTAATTAAGTGACAAGCCAAACACAAGAATCCTTAATTGGTCTAAAAGACTGACTATTGTCTGGTGAAACCAATTCTGGCACTTGATTTATGCCCAACTGCATAGAATAGTCAACGAGGTCGCTTCGTCTGGTGTAGTCTTTGCCGTGGCAAGTCACTTCAGTATTGCCAGTGCAGTGCCCTAGGACTCGAGCCCTTTAACAGATGTAGTCCTGAGCGGTGCACATGTTGTCTTCTTGGACTGGTCTCACTTCCTTTCTTATTTTTTCCTTAGTCTATTTCCTTTCGATCACTTTTGTCTTTCTCTCACTCTGGCAAGCTCGACTTGCCCCGGTCAGACTCGACAGAGGGATGGAAGGCAAGGCAGGAAGGACGGGGACCATATGTGCCTGGTGAATGTCCTAGGCAACGGCCACTCTCATCGCGGTGATGGCGTCGTGCTTCTTAGGGCCTAGTCAAAGGAACAACTTCAAGAGCTAAGAAACGTGTGCAGATTGCGCCGTTCCTTAACACGGCCGCCAAAACAGCTGTCGCAAATCGAGTGGCGCACACCTGTCTGTCTTGCTCTTTGGCCCTCTTCTTGGTTTTGCAGTCTCCTTGCTCAGTCCCAAGCTCGGTCCTCATTTCCTTGTATCCCCCATTTGTCTTTATCACTTCATACAAAGCTTCGTTCGAAGGGAATGGAAACATTTACGAAAACTTTCTCAATTAAATCTAAGTTGTCTCAGCAAAGATTTGGTACTACCTGTGGCGCACCCTAAAAGTGTGGTGTGACACTTACTGGTCGATTTGTTGGTGAAAAGCACTCAGACAAACACTCGACTTAGCCTGTTTGCTTGGTTGAGGTCAACCCAGGGTGGTTGGCCTGACCAAACTGAATCTCTTGGTTCATTATTTTGAACAAGTTGAAGAAAAGTTCCAAATACAAACGGATTGGAGCCAAACAGGACGATGTAAATTAAGCGGAATTGCTCGTTAAGCGGGTCAAGTCGTTCTAGTCCCAAACCGTGAGCAGCTTTTGGAGAAAAGCATGGTTTACATAGCCATATGGCTCGTGTTGAGTGACCATATTGGCTGGTGGACGAAAAGAAACCCAGTGACATTTCTGTTCGGCAGTGGCGAATTGCACTAAAAAATATGATGCTCCACCAAAGTGAGACGAAATTAGACTCGAAGACAGACAAGGCAACCTTTCACCAAGTGACCGCGATGGCAACGCGCCATATGGTGGCCACTAATGAAGGCCTCATCGCCATCGCCAGGCTCACTTTGTCACTGAGTCAGTAAGTGCTCTATCCCTCAGTGCTCAACCTCGGACTATCCGGCGACTAAAAAAGAACTATCCTTGTGCATCACATGTGCCGGACACATTGGCCACATTGTGCATCATCATATCCGCCGTTTGGTTGCACTTGTACTTTCTTATGGTTTTATTTATAGAAAAGTTCGCAACGAGACAACGGACAGGATAGCACCAAGACAAACGTGCTAATTTGATGCTAAGTGTTGGAATCGAGTTAAAATGGCACATTCTAATTTTCGAGATTTCAAACAACAGACACTCCTTTGGGAGCAACCAGTGAGAACGAACTCAATAGTCCGGTGCCACGTGCCCTTTCAATGAGTCTTATTATAAAAGCTTTGCTTATGTTTTAAGACTAGGGCCAGGCCTAGGCAAAGGAAGCCAGTGACAGGCGAGCAATCTGTTCATGTTGGAGAGAGTCGATTTATTGCGACAGCTGCTCACAAGAAGTGCTCCTTAGGGATAAGAAAGTACAAGGTAACAAGCGAAAGGTTGTTGACAGCAACCTCAAGGTTCGGGCAACGAGGTTCCAAGACACGACAGATGACGCGCCGTGATCTTTTCCAATGGCGGAGCTGTCTGTCAAGTTCGTAGTGAGCCATTCGATTGGATCAGATATCAAATATAGCAAAGCAATGACAGAGCAATAGTGCGCCGTGGCCAAGGCGATTGCACATTTCACCGACGCCGGTAACTCATCTATTTTATGGAATGGTCACCAGTACGAGGCCAAAGGGAAGCACACCTAACCGGTGTCATGGTGACCTTATCATCGGCTGTGATTGTTGATTCTGTGACAAGTGCCGCGAGACGAGTTGCCATCTGCGGTCGGTCGTGCAAGTGCACATGTGAGCTTTATTATTAAAAACCATATTGGCCCAATCATGAGGCAATCAATGGAGCAGTGAGCAGTGCCAATGGTGGCGACATTAGTGACTTTACTCATTACTGCAATTATCGACAGAATGACATTATGACGCATTATCGCAACCAATTGGTCGAGTCGATATGCGAAAAGACCAAAGCGCCAATTGTTCGGTCACTAATCTAGAGACAGATTTAGCACAGACACGCACAAGACACCAAGGCACCAATTAGTCTCCAGGCAACGGTCTAAACAAATGAATTCGGATTTCATTATGACACGAGTGGCATTGGTGTTATTGCTGCAGAGCGAATGCTTATTTGTCGAGTCAAATATTGTTCGATCAGTTCGAGCCCGATCGGCGATCGAGATCAATCAATCGAAGTCGTCCGCTGGTTGCGTGCCTGTGCAGTGTTCACTTGAGTGCTCACTTGCCGTGACTTTGCGACACACGAATGAACGGGCGCCTGATGTTAAGTCAGAGATAGCTCCCACTGGGGCATCCGTTCGCCTCCGATCGCTTTGTTTGGTCGCATGGGCCAAGTGTTGCCAATAGACATCACTCCTGGCAGATTTGGTTGCAAGCAATCTCTGCTAATTGCAACTAATCAGACCGTCCACAGAGTAACTCCGCGCTTGACTAGAGGAAGTCTGCACTGGCGCCTTAGTTTGTCCTGCGGTTGTGTGCAAAGCTAACAAAAGCACAATTGGTCGGTCTGTGCCGTAATGTACAGTTGATGAATCGCATTGACACTAAGCCTTGCTCATCACCACTATGAACGGTACATTCTGTTTGCTCTCCTTTCTAAGAACGGCTCCATCTCATCTCATCTTGTCTGGTTTCATCTCATCGCCTTGACTGCTTATCAGTCCGAGATGATGCACACTTCACTCGATGGCAACCACCACGTAGTTGCCCACTGTACTACTGCTAGGTGCTGGAGAAGTGCTTCTTATGAGTGACTTGATTGGACACTGTTGTCACTGCACTAGTGCTTCACACATTACTCGTGTCATTCTGCCGGGCACCAATCTTGTCAAAGACATGAATGGATATGTCTGCACTGATTGGGACAAGATTGCCACTACCCACCACCCAGCCAATAGGTGTACATTGTAACACATTGTTTGGTGGCGCACTGATTTCATCATCGGCAGATCGTCAATCGGTCGTAGTTCTCTCAATGAAACGTTAGCTCGTCCAACCGCATGTTTACCTGCCATCTCAGTTGCCTGTTAAGAGTTAATAGGTTTGTCAACTCGGCTGATTGCCTTAAATGGACTGTTCGCTCGTTCATTATGAAATTATTGTTAGCTCGGTGAGCGAGCGACATCAAATATGGTTGGAGTGCGGTCTGTGCTGGGCGCAGTGGGCGCCACTACTACAACTCAACACCGCACTCAATCTAATTTATGTGGAGCCAAGTGGAATCTATAATTTATCGATGTCGGTTATCTGCGACCCGTAAGAGTGCGATTCGCTTCATTCGGGAACATTTGGCGTAATTGGAAAGGCGAACACTCGGCGGTGTTGCATTCAATTATTACAGGCATTGTCTTCGCTCGCTGGGTCTAAATTAAATCTGTCATCATTAACTCTATCGGGCACTAATCTGTTGGCGAGAGCGCGCCAATTTGCCTCGATGCCACTCACCGGACTGCACTTGTTAATATAATTTAGTTGCCTGTCCACATAATGACACTAGTTGGCCGTGTGGTAGTCGCTGTGAAGCTGTGTCGCTATCTGCTTAGATTGATTTATGATAGAGCCATTTAAGCGCTATTTAAAGTTTAATGCGTTTCAAGTTTAATTAATTTTAATATTTATTGCTGCAGAAGTGTAGACAATTAGCACTGCAATGGGTTGACAAATAGAATTAACAATGAGAATTTCGTCTCTCAAATTGTCAATCATCCAGAGTCACCTCGCACAGGTACGACAGACTCTCACAGACCATTTAAAGGCTCCAATGGCCGAGCTGGCAAATAGCGACTAAGTTGGCTGGCTATAAACAGTCGCCTGTTTACTCTTTGTCGGACATCAGCGACGGATGCACAACAATGCAAAGTGCAAGTAAACAGTGCCTCATGAGACTGCTCGTGGGAACGTGGCCAGTGGCCAATGTTGCCAGCAATGTCGATTTCCGGATTGTTCACAGCGGACCCTTGCTGGACTGACCGAGCCACACTTGTCCGCATCTCCCAGTGGGACCGATACCGTGTCATTGCAATCGATCTACGCAAAGGTCTCTCGGTCCGAGTTATCAAAGAGGTCGAGACGATGCAAACGAGCAACGTCCTCAAAATGACCTTTTGGCTTCGATCTATTGGCACACTCAATGAGGGCCATTGTGTTATGCAAAGAGGCCAAAGGGCAAAAGGGCACCGATGGATGTCTCCCAGTGACCTTTGAACGAGCTGAGGACAAAGCCTTACTGGCAACACTTCTTGATGGGTTGCCTTACCTGGCACCTTCACGAGCAGACATCTGTTGCTTGGTGAGAGGTTAGATAGGCCAGCGAGCACTTCACTCTGAGGAAGCAATGTTGTGTGCTGGTGCAAGAAGCCAAAGAACCGTGTTTGTCTGTTTGTCTTGTGGTCAGTTGACCGTCTAACGGTCGCTCAGTTGACTGTCTCAATGAATCAATCAGCAATAATTAGCATTCCATTAGTGACCAGTGCAGATGCAAATCTGATCAATCGGACAAACACACAAGAGAACAACAGACCTATCGGACCCAATCCAAATATTTTGGCCACTTAGCACCGGGCAAGTCAATTATTCGGCGTGTCACTGCGAATTAACCAATTCGGCAATCTCTAGTGAGGCATTACCCGGCGAGTGATTCATCTGTGCAAATCACGCAACAGGTAATTGCATTGCCTCTGTGCGCGGGCAGCATTTCAATCAGCCTTAATTGGTTGGAAAAGCTCGATGGATGCTACTGAGTCACCGAGTCAGTGGGATTCCCTCATTATGGAGTTCAAACGGTTTTTAGTCTTCTGGACTTGCATGTTGAATACAACATTGAATAAGATATAACACAACCCGAGACACCTCAATCTGAGGGACACGTCCGACCAATAAATTAGCCTACTGTGCAACTGGTGTTCGGTCGAAAATAGCAAACGATCGAGCATCGTTCGTTTATGGCAGATGGCTGACGCAACTGATCAGATGTGGAAAATGTCAAGTGCACTAATGAGCAAAGACAAGACATCATGACTGATCAGCCAGACACCGATCCTTCCACTGGACAGATTTGAGCTCCTACCGACCAACCTAGGTCCAATGAGAAGGCATCACGCATCACTGACGGACATGGCCCGCCAATTACACAAAGACAAATTTTTCTCTCTACAGAGACAAGGTGACAAGCAGCACCTCAAGACAAAGGACCGCATTATGCCAATGAGCTGTCATAAATGCACTCGTCTAATGGATGTCGCTGTCCAATGCCATTCTGGCCATCTGATGGCATTCATCTTCACTCGATTCATCATATTCAGTCTTGCATACAAAATTAATTACCACCCGGTAATTGGCTGTGCAATCGATCTGAAATGTTGAACTTTGTGCCGGACGATTCTATCGGCGCACTTGGTAGGTTTCATCCGGTCCAACAGAAGATTGGCCGATGGCAAATTAACACAGTTCGATCGTGGGTGCACGTGCGATCGGGTCGAATTGGTGCAGTAGAGCCAGACACATGACAGAGGGCACATGACAAATAAGCAAAAAACATATCCTGTCTGGCAGTGACCAGTAAAGTCAGCCACTCAAAACGAGACAAGCGGAAGGATGAATGGTCATTCGGTGGTAATCACGGCCAAATGGTGCTGTGTCGAGACAAATCACTACCAAGAAGTTGACTAATTTAATTATTCCAACAAGCCATATTGTTTTTTATGAGCAAAACGTGCACGTAACGGACAACTGACGATCACCTGCTTGGTCTGGCCAAATGACGATGACAAGGACAATTTGGCCAAGTGACTTGGACACACTTCCCGAGTGGCGAGTTGCACGTGCCACACGGCACCAAGTAGTAACTCGTGCACGGCTCTGATTGATTCGATGCATGGCTGGACCACTGACAGTTGTCATGCCACACAGCACAACCGATTCCTCACCGGAAAGACTCGACATTTTTTACGAGAACATTTTTTTGAGTCATTTCGTCATGTGCCATATGTTTGCATCTGTTTGGCTAGGGTCGGTGGTGTTGGCCATGCGTAGAGTGACTGTGTTTGGTCAGAGTTTTTTGCCTTGATTAACGAAAGGGTAATTAGCAGATGAAATGAAACTACAAGATTTTAGTAGAGTGAGGTCGATTCTCATGTGAGAGGAAATCCTCCGTCTAAAGTGCGCACCAACAAAAAGACTAAGTAAAAATAGCCAGGTGCGCACCGGAGTGCATGCAAACTTGGTAGGCCAAGAAAAAACCTTCGGCCCGCACGGCCGAGTCGACCAAAGACAGCATAGCACAGCAGACAGCTGTCTAGGTCGGGCTCGATTATGCGAAGGCAGCGTGACGTGCACAGACAGCGAGTGTCACATAGAGATGCACGTAAGTCACACCTAAGAGCGATTCAAGTCGGTCTTCAGCAAGACCCGCCGACGACCTTGCCAGCCGTGTTCTTAGTGCCCTACATTTGCCCTAATGATGCAATCTGGCCCTTCTTTCCTGCCAAAGACAGTTTAGCCATATTGATCCATTGCCAGAAATGAAGCATTATTTGCCGGCAAATGGCCTCGATGGCCAACTCGGTCATTGGTGCAAAACATGAAATACAAAGCACTAAACGAAAAACATCAAACAAAACAGAAAACACACAAAACGACAAAAAACAATTTGCGTTCGCATTGTGTCACACCAGAAGTGACTTGCGAGAATCATCGCTAGCCGGAACAGCTCCCTTCACAACGCCTAGGACAGTCTCAAGTTCACGGTCAGAAGGGTTTGACCTAGTGCACATGTCAATCCGTTCATTGTTGGGCCGGACATTGAGGGAGCTAAAGGGCAGTACTGATAGCCAACAAGGTCAACTCGGAAATGACTCACTCGGCACTAGCTCGTGCCATGGCACTGCTGACACACAAATGGACGATCCATCGTGCACAATGGCCAATGGATCTGCCATTGTGCCAAGACGAACACCACAAGTACTGCTCAACCAAGTGCTACACATGGCACGCGCAATATGACAAGGTGACCCTAATGACCTATATTACTGAACCAGTCAAGGTGATCAGTTCGATTGGCCAGTTGAGCACACTTCCAATGTCGAGTGCACACATGTCACCGATTGGATTCAGCGAGCTACTCCTAGGAATCGTCCACTTCCTGATTGAACCAAACGAACAGAGTTGCAGATTGAGTGAAGACGCCGTGAAAAGTGCGGAACTGTCTCAGAACAAGTTACAAGTGTGTCTCAATGTATGGCACACATCGGCAACAGCACAACGACGACAGACGGTACCACGGCAGGAGTGAAGAAGCCATGCTCCATCTGCCCGCCACTTTCTTAGCAGCTCCTAAGCTAGCCTAAGCCCACGAGATCGACCACATGGCACGTGGCTGATTGCGAGAGCACGCGTCACTTGCAAATGTCTCGCAGCACGTCTTGTTAGTTCCTTGGAGTGGGCCAGTCCACTGAGCCACCTTAATATCTTTTGTTTGCGCTTTCTTCGTCTGCCCTCAAGTCAATTAGACCAACAGCTGCCGTGTGTGGAGTTGTACCGGGATAGCAAGATAGGCAGGCAGCTGAAGATGAAACCAGACGTGCGCACAAACGTCTGGTAATAGGCAAAGACACGCGCGCAAGCATATGTCAAGAAGTCGGACCTGGCACATGGTCAGTTGCCAATAGCTATTGGACAAAGTCCGTGCAGACCAAGACGAACGCAACTAATGTCTTAGTTTGCAAGTGAGACTGCAATCACTATCACAAGGTGACCAGATCGGTAACCGAGCCAGCTGCCGTGTCACAACCCGACCACTGTCGATTACGTGGCACCGAACGTTAATTAAACTGAGCTAACTCACATTGACCAACACAATTGCCCGCTGACTGACGCGTTAATTCGAATTGGCAAGCAAAAGGTCGTCCAACTATGACTAAACATGTCAGCTATTTGGAACAGAAGACGCTAATTAATTTGTGGCCAACAATGCCCAACAACCACCAACAATGGTCAACAATGGGATATTTCGGGACGTTTGACAAAATTGCTCTAATTGACTTAATTGCCGATTAATGGTGAGACTAAGCGGTGGGAAAATGCAAACAACCGAGAAACGCGCACAACGATGCACTAATGCCGCGATGCTAAGACAGTGACCAACCAATTTGCCTGAGCGAGCATGTGTTGGGAGAATATTGACTCGCTTAGTGACTCGTTCACCCATTCGCCTTCCATTCACTCGTTCACTTCAGTCTGATTCTAGTTGAATCAAGCAGGCAGTAAATCATCAAGACCGCATGAAATCAATGGTTTGAGTGTGTCGGCACTCAGTGCCATTCGATGTGGCACCATCGCACGACAGAAGGTAGCTCTCGGCCAGTCAGGAGGCCCTATGGTCCTATGTCCTATGTCCTGCCCTATGGTCTATGTCAGCGTGGAAGCATGGTCGAACGGTAGTTACGCTAATAATAGCTGCATTAGGTCGCGTAATAGAAGGCCTAATCGGAGCACAATCGATAAACGAGGTCGTAAGGCAAAAGAGGGACGTGCGACTGCCACGTGACAAAGTCTTGGTCTTGGGTGACACTGCTCGCACTGTTTGACCCAAGGATGGCCCTGCTGTGCTTTATTTGTCCTTTTCTGTGCCTGGCGAGGTGACGCACGACACCGTACTCAGACCATTTCTTGTGCAAATGAACCGAACAAGATGCGCTCGGGATCGACTCATATAAAGACGAATGTTGTCAGACACAGCGAAATAGGTAGAGACGCTCGTGCTTGGTGCTGAGCGATCAATAAGAAACCAATTGAAAGGTAATAAAAAGCAAATTAAAACGAACAATCCAACGGTAACATCTGCAAGTCGAAAACGTCTTGACATAGACCGACAAAGGCAATGGTGACAGGCCAACCTGTTCGTTCCGTTCCAATTCAGTTTGGCTTGTTCCATTTGGTCATGTGAATGCTATTGAAGTCATCGCTGATTGTATGCAAAGCACGTGAGATTAGGTAAATTAACTCTGATTGAGAGTGGACGAGATGAGATGCGAATTGCACAGCCGGGCAGAACATCTGCCAGAGGTGTCCATTAATCAGGTAATTAATTGCGACCTGCACGCAGTCTCATTCACATTGCGTGCTACTAAGTCAATCTGCTAGCTTCACTCTATGAGTTCGGAACATTCGCCCTCAAATGTCGCCGTGATATCGTCCTGATAATCAAGTGCATCCCAAAATAGTCTATTTATAAAGCGGTAATTAAGCCACTAGTCCCTTGCCAGGTGATATATGATACAAAAAAAACAAACTGACCAATTGAATTTCCTGAATATGCGTCACTTACCAAGCCATGAATGGGGACTAACGAGTGAGACAAGTTGTCCACCCTCCAGTGATCGGTCTAGTGACAAACTTGTTGGTTAGCACGACCGTCTGTGGAACATATGCGCGCAATGGCACAACTGCCAGATGCACTTCCGGACCTTGCGTACGTCTCCTCTTCAGTGTCAATTTGTTTCTTTATTCCGTATCACGAGACGACCATGCTTAGCTACTGTTGATGCGCATTGAGTGACACTTTAAGACTTGTTGGACTGTCTTGCACAGTCCCGATTGAAAACAAAAGCAAAAGAAAAGAAGAAGCAGAAAAAGCCTAAACAGCTTGGTTCGTTTTTTATCGTTCAGTGCACAAAAGTCACGCGCGTGCTGTGCCGGAAATGGCGACACTCGATACGAGACGGACTGACCGATCCAGCACCACCGAGCGATGGACATGTGCCAAAGACTAATCGAATCGGAATCGAACTTGGATTTGGTAGACTAGCACATGCTGAATGACTGACAGATATCTTCATTTAGTTATTGTTATGCAAGTTACATAATGTAACAGACAACAACTTTTGATTAGCTTAACCAGACTCATAGAAAATACAATCGTCATTTTGGGCTGTGGCTTTCTAGCATCGAAACACAAACTTGAGAGTACGATTATTAAGTTATTGCATAAACAAGCCATTCATCAGTGGTTAGTAACCGTTGGAGAAAATGTCAAATGCAAACAAACCAAACAATCAATCGGCAATTGGTTTTCGTGCAGCTTGATGCTAAGCAGACCAACCAAGGTTCGGGCAATCAATGACACTTGCAAAGGTCAATAAGAAAGCAAGAGAACTGTCACCGCGACCGCTCACTGCCTCCATCTAGGCAATGACGACTGAGCTGATCGAACAAAAGGGCATTCACGTCAGGTACTTCGGCGTTTAAGGACCTATTAATAGATTGCGAATCTGTGAAGCCCAACAACAATACCAAAGCAATCAATTAGCTGAAATGCGATCGATGGCATTACTGGTTAACCCTTGCTCTAATTAGTTCGATCGCTAATTTCCACAAAGGGATATACCCGAATGGCGCATCAAACAGAGAAGAGATAATTGCGCCAATTGAGGCAGACTAATGATTTATGCCACAGAATGCAAACGCAACAGACAGACGCACTTGGACCAGAGAGTGTCTGTTCTCATTGTGTCGACTGTAAGTTGTATTTTAATTAGCAAACATAAACAGACTTAGTTGCTAGAATCGAACCTACGAGCCCGACTGAGATGAGGAAGAGCAGAGTAGTCGAGACAGAGACTGAAACTAAGACTTTGCTCGACTAGAGCTGGTGTTGGCGTTAATGTTCCAGCCAGTCGTGCACTGCTCAACCGATACAGTCGATGGGGATGTTCGACTCGGCGGACAGCTAATGTAAACATCGGCGCGATTGCCTATCGATTGCACAGCGAACCACTCGGTATAGCTCCACAGACAAATTGGCTTGCCTATGGATGAAATGAATGAGGCGATAAAGTGTCATCACTTGTCGTTGTGACCTTAATTACCACACAGTCTGCAAACACTCACTCGGTGGTAATAAGAATTTATGAATTGACAATATTTCAGCAGTGACAATACAGACATCACAATCAGAGTGACAACACCAGGCAGAATTGAAGCAATCAACATGACTAGAAAAGTGGCATCGACAGAACGACCAGTTATAAACGAACACATAAACAAATATTAATAATCTGTCGCTGTGTCAGTTGCTGTGATTCGTCGAGAATGAGTAAACCAGAGCGCCCACACACACACACACATACACATCAAACACTGTCGTCAAGTGTGTCTGATATTCTGAAATCGAAGGTACTCATTACTCCAGAGATGGTCCATAGCGAAAAGTGAACACACAACACGAAACATAGATGATTGATGGATTGAAGAAGAAGTTCAACATTGCGTGGACCAGATCAGACCAGTGGTCAAGTCAGTTGGTTGGTGCGAATTGCCGACAAATGACAAATTCACTTACCTAAGTTAAACAATTTCTGAGATATGAAGCAATACATTGTATGGGGAGAAAAACACTAGTGAATAAACACTATCAAAAAGACATCAAGGTCCTCGACCGAATTGGCCCAGTGTAAGAATGAATTGGCCATGCCTGCACCAGAATTGCTCGTTGGTTGCACTCGGCGCTGTCTGTGCGGGCTTCAGTGGAAGGCGAGAGGTTTTTATTCTGCAGTGCACAGACATCACAGACAGCACTAAGTATCACCACAATGGGGCAATAGAGCATCGATTCATCTAAGAAGTAAGACACTAACACAAATCGTTTCGTCAGTTCCACGCACGCTTCCGCACGACTAGTCAACGCTTGTTGCATCATTACGTCGATTCATACACACATGTAACGATCCGTTGTTCTGATACGCCCTCTATCGACAACAGACCGGAATTATGACACAAACGGTTTAACAGTGTTAATAAAAACGATGCAATGTATAGACTAGAGCAATGTTTTACTGCGAAATGTGTCGATCATATCAATTAAACCGATTGCTACATGTTGCCCACTGATATTGTTCCGTGGTACAGGCACAGTACAGCGCTCGGTGACACACCGTCGAGGGTTATTTGGACCGATTTTAAAATACGACACTTCCTCGTCGATTGAGTGAAGACCACGTCGGACATGGACTAAGAATAATCACAGAGCGCGAAGCTTTCACTTGGTACTGAAAGAAATGACGCATTCCATTAGTACGTCCATTAGTCAGCAAACAGGAAATCAGACATTGGCAAAACCAATCGAATATTGCCAATTGAAAGTGGCATTTTGTAAACACATCGGGCGGTAAACATATTTGCCCGACTTGGTTCAGGTTAATCTTGAGTGGTGAGTCACAGAGTGAATTCGAATTGGCCAACAAGACAATCGAGGCAATGTTTATTATTCGGAGAAACGGTTGCATTTCGCTCAGTAACCAAGTGGAATGTTTTGCTTTTCCCGTGAAAGGTCGATTTCAAATAGATTCATTGCCAAACGATTGGTCCAATCGGTTTATTGAGGAATTTGTCGAGACTGAGTGCACTATGAATATGAAATATCTTGTCAGTATGTGATAATGCATTATACAAATGGTGCTATAATGGCTGAACCAGACCAATTGGTGCCAGAAATGACTCAGCGAGGCATGTGCAGTGTGAACTCGGTAATTAGTGCCAACATGGCACTAGTCGGCAAGCGTTAACCGTCAACGGGTGTCGGCTTGCCGGCCGGTCGGCATTTGTACGGACGTAAATTGGTTCAATTGAAAGCTAAATTCAATTCAATTTACCCAATGAGTCGAGTGCGCGGAGAGTCGAATGGCGCCTAATATAAACTAATTAGAGGCCGATTCAACAGACAATTAGCGTGAGAATTTATGGCATCTGTTTACACTGAGTGCACAATCGTTTCCATCGAAATATGCAACTTCAATTTGGTGTCGGCAAAGTTCAACCAAGCACGCTGATTGCTGCCAATCGAAACTCCATTCATTGAGACAAGATTATTGGCCTAATATGACAACAGAAGGCGATCGACCCGAGACCGTGACCAAAGACAGATCAATTCGACTGATAGGCATTGATTAGACTTGACTCACTCGAATTGGCTCACAGGATTAAGTTGACCAGAGGTGGCAGAATTTTGTGTTAAGTCGATTATGTGCGACCATTGCACTGCCAATAGTGAAAGCTAATCAGCCAACAAACCAATGACAACTTACAAGTTGGCCTCATTCGATGCGTTCCAGCAAAAACCTCCAAAAAGGCAACCACGACAGTTGGATGTTCGTTCGGTCACGCTGTAAGTCATTTTGGGACACATTTGAGTCGCTTCGCCACAGGCAGTCGGTTTGTCACTGCCCCGGCCAGTTGTCTCCAATGCCGTCTGGCATAATGCCACCCACGTGACCGATTGTTTTTTAGGATCACTCACAGATTCACTGACGGCTTTCAGTTGACTTTGTGCACTTTTGAACATTTGCGAATGACACGTGAGGCCTCGATTGTCCACAAAGTGAAATATACCCTCGGTTCACGCCATCGTCCAATCAGCAATCAAGGTCACACAGCACACAATGGCACTTTTAATTATTGATTCATTCATTGGTTAGAGTCGATTTTGGCAGAATTGCCGACTTGGCAACTTTAAAATGTCGTGATAGTCGTTATACTATACTAGAACATGCTTGATAACATACTGTCTGTTCAGCACTTTGGGTGGATTAATTAGAAGGTTGTTCTAATTGCAATTAACCAAAGGCGTTGTCGGGTCTTGATTTAAAGTTGAACCCAACGGGATCGTTCCAAACTGTTCAATCGAGGCACCAGACGAGTGAAAGGAGTTCAGCTGATAAAGGAAAAAGGCAGATGTGCTCAATCTAGAAAATTAATTAGGTGTCCAATTAATGCTCAGCGCCAGTTGGCAATCGTTATGATGCTCAATCACGAATATTCTATTTTGTAGCGACCTTGAATTTTTAAATAAGCCAAATTACTCATGATGGAGGAAAAACATTTAATTATTGGTTCGGTGAGTAGAGTAATTACACAAGAAAGGTGAAATGTCAAATGGGAAAATATTTCAAGGAAAAACTAAGGTGAAGTGAGCACGGTACGTACTGTGCGGTGAATGGGGAATGTGTGCTCATTACATCGATACCGAAAATCGTCGGCATTAAGACTGAAAACCATTGCACCCCCAAATTCATTCCGTTTGATCCACTGGGCCTTGAGCAACACACTAAGTTCATTCTCATAGCTAATCCAATCGTAACCATTGAACGCGTATGGCACTTTTGATTGGTCGTCAAATTTCTACAAGAACAAAATATTAATCAAACCAATATAGATAAAATTCGATTTAGCAAAATTGCCTGAATAGTGTCGTTAAGATTTAGAAAGTCACAAACATCAGAATAGGTGCAATCAGCATTATTACTCACAGCAACCGCACCGGGATAATTCAAATATTTAGAGTACAGAGTGAATCGTTTGCCATAGGTGGGAATGCCCACCATAATTTGACGTTTTGGCACACCAATCAAATGCCAGTAGTTGGCAGTCCATTCTGTGTTGAAAGTGTTCGCAATGCCAATGTCCACTGGTCGAGCGTGTAAGGCACTATTGTGTCCAATGAATGGCCAATACCACTTGTGGATATAAAAGTCATATGTCATCAAGTTGATGAAATCCACATGCTTGGCTATCTCTTTTGGTTTGTAGCTGACATTAATAATGGTGATCTGGGCAGCGACAGCTGTGCTCAAGATCAACGGTTTTCCAGTTACAGCATGATATCGATTGAATTCTTGTCGTAGTTCCTGAAAACTAATTAGTTTATTATATTAAGAAAATATTGTTGCAAACCTTGAGTAAATGGACAAAGTTGTCTCTCTCAAATCGTCGCGAAAAGTTGTGTCCCCAAGAAGGAAATTCCCAGTCAATGTCCACTCCATCCAAGTTGCATTGTTGTACTACGTCTAAAATGGAAAAAATCAATCGTTTTCGATTGTCAGCGGTAGAGGTCGCCAGCTCAAAGCCTCCAGCTAAAAAAGACGGAAGTAATCAATAGTTTGGTAGTTTTTGAAGTGTTTTGAGGACATGTCACCTCCACCACCTAGATTGAAACGATACCATTAGCCATGATCAATGTATACCATTGGCTAACCGGAAGACCACATCTCTGGTCAGTCAGCACGTTAATACCTCCAATAGAGAACATCAACTTCGTTTCTGAACCATTCTTGTCAATTGCTTGTTTGCACAATTGGCAAAAATTTAAGAACTGTTCATCTCGGTAAATTCTCGAACTCGAATCAATCGAACGAAAGCCAACGATAAGATGCGTGCACAGGTCCAATTGCACCACTAGGCCAACTGGTAAAATGAAATCGGGTCGGATGTAACAAACACGCTTAAATGTCTCAGTGGGCACAAACATGAAGACCAGCACAAGTGCACTGACCATTGGGCGCCACTGAAGCCCATAGTTGGTCATACTTACGATAGCGGCCAAATGCTATTTACCGAGTGCACACGAATACAGACGAACGACCAACTGGCCCGGAATGCCAACTGCTAACTGAACAGTGTTAATTCAAGATCAGCCTCTAACCCACTTTCTGTGGCCACTGGCAACCATGCGATAAACAACAAAAAATCAAACATTAAAATTCGAATTAGAAAGCAGGCAAATATCTCAACAAAGCTCATTGTTGAAAGCCTAAGCAGGGACAATGTCAGACTCATCTCGACCTCAATTGATCGATATCAATGAAAATAACCAGATAATAATGTGATAACCAATAATTGCTCTCATTGACACAAATAATATTATATAAACTGAATTGAATTCAAGGCTTTCGAGTGGCATTCGTTCGAAATGTCCATACTGAGAACATCAAACAAAATAAGCTTTACAAGCCAATTGTGTTGCTTGATTTGCCTTATTCAATACAATCGACAGCTGTAAATGACACTGTCAAATGTCTACAGTTTGCACGCTTGTTGTGCATCTCGTCTGTGGATTGCCCGCTTAGAGGAGCCAACCAAACCAAGGAGTGTTTTGGTAGCGGCGGCTCGTTCCATCTCGTTCCAGGTTGGGTCAACTCGCCTTTCATTTGCATTGTCGCTGCCAACAAATTTGTCACTTTGGTGGTGCTTGAAAAAAGAACAATCATGCAGAAGTATGAAAAGTTAGAGAAAATCGGTGAAGGCACTTATGGAACAGTTTTCAAAGGGAAAAACCGCGAGACTGGCGAAATTGTGGCCTTGAAGAGAGTCCGTCTCGATGACGACGATGAAGGTGTTCCATCATCAGCATTGAGAGAGATCTGTTTGCTCAAAGAGTTGAAACATAAAAACATTGTCAGGTTTGGCAGATTTGTTTTGTTTCATTTCACGCCCTACTCACATCAGTGTCTTCTCATCGTAGATTGTATGACGTGCTACATAGCGATAAAAAGTTGACTTTAGTCTTTGAACATTGCGATCAAGATTTAAAGGTTTGAAAAAATTTATCATTACTTGCCGTTTTAATAAAATTTTGATTTAGAAATATTTCGATAGTTTAAATGGAGAAATCGACGCCGACGTCGTAAAGAGCTTCATGTACCAATTGTTAAGAGGACTTGAATTTTGTCATAGGTAAAATGATATTAGTACATACATATTTACCAGAACTGCATTTCCCATAGTCATAATGTTTTACATCGAGATTTGAAGCCTCAAAATTTGCTGATAAACAAAAACGGTGAATTAAAACTGGCTGATTTTGGTTTGGCTCGCGCATTTGGCATTCCAGTCCGATGTTTTTCTGCCGAAGTTGTTACACTTTGGTACAGACCACCAGATGTTCTGTTCGGGGCCAAGTTGTACACTACCTCCATTGATTGCTGGTCTGCGGGATGTATTTTTGCGGAGTTGGCCAATGCTGGCAGACCGTTGTTTCCTGGCAGCGATGTCGATGACCAATTAAAGCGTATATTCAAACTGCTTGGAACGCCAACCGATGAGAGCTGGCATGGAGTTTCTCAGTTGCCCGATTTCAAAATCTTTCCATTCTATCACCCTACTTCTAACTTTATTCAAGTAGTACCAAAATTGAATACAAAAGGTCGCGATCTTTTACAGAAATTGCTTGTTTGTAATCCTGCTCAAAGAATGTCCGCTGGGGAGGCTATGCAGCATCCTTACTTTTCAGACCTGTCGTCTTCATTAAGGAACGGATAATTCAATGGATGTCTAGTATCGTACAATGTATATCATGCCATTTATATAGTTTAATATGTGATAAGTTATCAGTATAAATATGATAATTGCAATATAAAACCATTTTATTTAAGTAGCCCTATATCGATCGGTTCGATATTTAGCGGATTGTATGCACGATGTCATCAATTTTAAGCAATGATCGCACAGTTTCCGAAGCAAGATTGATAGCCGAGATGGAGACTTGCAATGGCTGAATAACATTCTCAGCAAAGATGTCAGTGACAGTTCCAAGACGAACGTTGATTCCAGCATACTTGACACCATTAGCGTGTCGGTTGCGAAGTTCGGTGACGGTAGCGATAGGGTTGAGACCAGCATTCTCGGCCAAAGTGTATGGTATAATCTCAAGAGAATCGGCAAAGGCTCGGAAGCTAATACTGTCGAGTCCAACCAAAGAGCGGCTATACTCAGACAATTTTTGAGAGACTTCAATCTCAAGTGAGCCACCGCCGGTAATCAAAGCAGGCTTAATAACCAGACATCGAATAACACACAAAGCATCATGCAAAGATCGATCAGCTTCTTCCAACACAAGCTTGTTTGAGCCTCGAATTACTACATTCACAGTGCGGTTAGCAGTTGCAGGAACGCCGCTAAAGCGAATAAATTTTGCATCAGGAACTTCTTCAACTAAATCAACAGAAGCAAGTGCCTCCGGAACAAAGTGATCCAGACTTGCAACGGGACGACATCCAAGAGACTTGCAAACAAATTCAATGTCTTCGCGTTCGACATCACGAACAACAGCGATTTTGGCTTTGTTGAAAAAGTGAATAGCCATTTCATTCAAGGCATCACGAAGAATAGACTTTTGAATGAGCAAAACATTACATCCTGCTTTTTTGATTTGCTTCACAATATTCAGAATATAAAGGCGTTCTTCACGAAGAATGCGATCCATTTGAGTGTAGTCAGATATGACTACTTGGTTGTCCATGTCAGTCTTAGGAGGAGACACGCAGAATTGGATCAGACCAACTTTTGCCTTTTCCACTTTTTTACTACCAAAATCGGTAGCAAACTTTTGTGGCAAAACAAGTCCATCGAACATCTGAGTATCGTCCAAAGTGCCGCCCAATTTCTTGATGATTTTAATATCCCTCAGATCAACATTATTATTTTCTTGGACCTTCAAAACTGCATCCACTGCAATTGGCGCCAATAACGATGAATGTTGAGATACAACTTTACTGTTCAAACTTGTTGCAGCAGCCTTGATCAAAGTTTCTCGGTCTTCCAGATTGACAGGAATAGCGAGTGATTCCAAGATTTCAATTGATTTAGTAGCCGCACGTTGAAATGAGTCAGAAATAGCCGTAGGATGAATTCCTTTCTTCAAAAGTTTTTCAGCGGCATCAAGAAGGGAGCCAGCCAAGACAACAACTGAAGTGGTACCATCACCGGCTTCAATATCTTGAGCTTTGCTAAGCTCAACCAACATTTTGGCAGCAGGATGAAGCACTTGCATCTGTTTCAAGATGGTGGCCCCGTCATTGGTAATAGTCACATCACCATTAGGAGATTCAATCATTTTGTCCATTCCTTTTGGACCCAAAGAGGTTCTGATGGCATCGGAGACTGCTTTGGCAGCCAAAATATTCGATGAACGAATTTCAGTGGGCTTTTCTTTGTCCTTGAAAGATTTCTCAATAGACTTGGAGGCCGAAGGGGTCACTTGATTAGGTGCCATTTTGGAACGATTAAAGGCGAAATAAGAGCAAACAAAGAAATCAAGAAATTGAAGACACAAAGCTACACGCCTTTTGAAGCAGACAAAAGCAAACTATTTCAACACACAATTGCCCATGCCGTGCAGGCTATATCGACCTTACAAGGTAGAAGAACTTTCTAGCAATGTACATTGCTCAACTTGGCGGTAAATGGCCAATTTAAAATGGGGCACAACTATCGTCGCACAAATAACTTTGAATTTGTCGTAACTTTGAACTGCTGTCGTTGCCTTATACTGATAAACATGCTTGTAGTGATAAACATGTCATTACATAACATAGTCACAAACATTCATTTAATGGGTTAGAAATAATTTTAATTTCAATCACAAGACATTTACATAAATGGAAATATATATGAACATAAAAATATCAATAATTCATACGAATTCAAATCAAATCAATCAATCAAGTCCATCTTCAAAATTTTCGAGGTCGAAAAAGCTTCCACTGCTCGGTAGCTGAATGCTTGTATTGTTGTTTGTATTGTTTGCGAGTTTAGGGCGCTTTGGAGCGATAGCCAAATGAACTTCCTCATCATCATTCTCATTTCGTTTTTTGGAATCGTTCGAGGTTTGTGGTTTTTGTGAAACAAAAATGTTTGCGTCTTGATTGATAGACTTTCGAATAATGGACGAATAACCAGAATCGTTTTTGAATACTTTGTAGTAATACTCACCGCCTGTGTCAGTGTCCAAACAATCGAGAAACTCTTCGTCGTGAGTAATGATAATTATTTGAAAATTGCGATTCGATTTGATTAAACTGATCACAGCATTTGCAAATGAATGAATGTTTGCTTTGTCTAGATTGGTGGTTGGTTCATCGAGAGTCAAAACAGCAAAGTTGCGACAAAAAATGAGTGCCAAAGCCAATCGAATGATGAGACTGGCCAACACTTTCTGTCCTGCTGAGCATCTGCCTTTCATGTCCATTTCCTTGCCCTTCCTCACCATGACGACTCGATAATTGTACGATCGTCTTTTGTCACTAGCACTTCGTTCCTCTTCGTCGGACAATATTTTGATATAATCAATGTCTTTGCCCTGATATGCAATTTCCCAGAATTTCTTCAGCAATTTATTGATTTCTTCCATTTTACATTTATGGAAAGAAGATATTGAGAAGTCGAGTGCTTTGTAGTACTTGTTCAAATCGTCACAAGTCACATCAGAAATAGTCTTATCAATAGTTTTCTCCTTGAACTTCCTATCAGCCGTAGCATATTGATCCTCATTCAGTTCGGAAGAGAGCTCACTAATTCTATCGTCAATTTCACGGGTTCGTTCCATTCCAAGTTTTGATTTAGTTTCCAACCCTGTAAGTTCTTTTTCAGCATTAATTCGGGATCGCTTAATTGAGGACAAATCCATATATCCCATCTTTTTTTTGTTCTCTTTAAGTCTTTCTTCCTGCTCACTTATGCTCAACTGTAGTTCGAGAAATCGATGGTAATCTTCGAGTTCGCGTTTTTGCAATTCAAGGCTCGTAATATCTGAAAAGTAGTATTAAAATAAGCTTAAACAATTAACAAAAATATATTTACTCTGAGAAACTTCCTTTAGTTCTTTAGATGTGATAGTTATTTCATGTTCCGAACTTTGGATGTCATTTTCCAATTGATCAATATACTCTCTGGAAGTTTTCAATTTTAATTGATCAAGCTCTTTGGAACGTTTGCTAATTTCACTGAATAAGTTGCTCAGTCGTTTCATTAAATCCTGACACAAATAAATATTTTGATTTTTGTCCTTTTCGAACCTTTTCAACTCATCAGAAAGAATTCGCAAATCTGTATCAAGTCTTTCAATTTCAGGGTCAAATTGCTGGGACTTTTCATCCAAATGCGAAATCTTTTGCTTGAGATCACCAAGTTGAGCTTTCAAATCTTTCTGTTTATCTAAATTATCGATTTTATCGCGTTCTTTCTTCTCAAAATCAATTTTATTTCGTTCAGCAGTTTGAAGATAATTTTGAAGCTTAATTTTTTCTTCACTTTCTTTAATTCTCTTGGTCTGCATCACTGTCAACTCATTGTCAGTCGCCTTCAAGTTTGCTTGTTTGTCTTTCAATTTACATGTGAGACCATCAATATCAACTCCGTCTGACCATTTGCTGTTGTCAAATTGTTCTAACTTTTGTTTTATGTCCTTCAATTCTTTGCACGAGTTGTCGTGATGGTTCGCATCCTGAAGACACTTTCGTAAGGATTCAATTTTCTCACGAGAACATTTTGAATTCATCTTTTCCTTTTCAATAGTTTTCTGTAAACTCTCTGTATTCTCCCGCAGATTGGTCAGTTCGGCCTTGATAGAAGGAATCTCATTTGTGATGTTGTGAATTGACTCAAAATCAGTTTTCAATCGCAGCAATTTATTATAAAATTGTTCGCCTTCTTTTATTTTCAATTCAATCTGTTTCATGTCGTTAGGATTTTCACTTTTAGTTTTCTCTAAATTTTTGACTAAACTTAGTTTGTCCAAATTATTTCCAGACTTTTTAGAAATCCAACTAATGCTCAAGTCATTCTCACAAACGGGACACATTTCATGTTTGTCAATAATCGAAATTTGACAGTCAATTACAGGAGACATGTTCGACAGACTTGCTTTTTCAGATCGAAATTCGTTCAATTCCTTTTCTTTTTGATTCAAAAATGACTCAAATCGGTCAATCTCACACAAGCCTTCGAATTTGCCTTTATGATTCACCAAATCCACATTTCGCGTATTGAGTAATTCTTGTTGGGATTCAAGCTTGCTTTTCTTTGTATAATATTCTTTTTCGTTCAAACCTACTCTCGTGTTTGATTGTTCATACTGCGAATTTATTTTGTTAATGTGCTCGTTCAGTTTGATCGAAAAGCTGCCTTCATCAGCGTCCACCTCCCAGTACACTTCAGAATGTTTTTGTTTGATCTCTTGTATTTTCGAATCTTTCTCATCCCTTTGAGCAACAAGAATATCAAATTTAATTCTTTCTTCGTTGTTTGCATTGGCTATGGCAATTTGTTTCTCAAGTCTTTCGATTTCATCTTTCAGCTCACACTTAGTAGCCTCGAGTTTGACAATATTTTCCTTCATCTCTTCATCATTAACATTGTTAAATTTCGAAAGAAGACTTTTGTAATGAACAATCTTTTCGTCCAAAGATTTAATTTGATTATCAGATACGCCGGAATAACTCAATTTTTGATTGAGCTCTGTTAATTCCTTCTCAATCTTATGGATCTCTTTTCGTCGTAACTCTTTTTCATGGGAAGCATTACTCTTTTGGCTTTTCAAAGAGTCTAAATTTTGTTTCAATTCAATTTCTCGCTTTCGGTTTGTTGAGCATTTATCGACTATGGAATTCTGAATCTGCTCAATTTGTTTCTCATAGTGTTGAATCGCAGTTCGACAGTCACTTTCATTAAGATCTTCTTTATTGTTTATTTTGCTCAAGATCAATTCCAACTCTGTTGATTTCTCTTCAATTTTGAAAATCAAACTATTTCTCTCTGCAGTGAGCTTTCGTATTTGGCTTTCACATTGTTTTATGTTGAAAATATCTGCATCAATTTTCTTTTTAGAGCTATTTAGTTCATTATATCTTAATTCATCTTTTTTCAATTTTTCTTCAAGATCGTCCTTTTTGGCAATCATTTTTTTAGAATTGCCTTCGAAATTGCTCAATTCCTGGTCAACTTGTGATTTATTCTTTAAGAGAGTTATTTTATTACAATTTTTCTTAATTCCATTAGCCAGATTTCGCTTTTCAGCAATAGAACCTTCAATCTGGGATATTTGATTCATCAAATCATCAGCACTTGATTCCATTTCAATAAAATTTTCAAGTTTTTCTTTGGCGTCTTTAATTTTCAACTGTAATTCTTTAACTTTCGCCTTTTCAGTGTCAAGTTTAGCATTTTCATTATCCAAATTCTTTAGTTTAGAGTCAGTTTCTTTTTTCAGATTGCCGTAAATTATTACATCTTTCTCGAGAAGTTTTAAGTTCTTTGTTTCTTCATCTCTGGTTTTCTTAATTTTCTCAAGAACTTTCACATAGCCAAGAGAACCAAAAATATCGTCGAATTTTTCTTTCAATACTTTTCCTTCGCTAAGAGGCCAATTGGTATCCTCTTGATGGCAAAAGATGACATTGTTTAACACAGCTTTGGAAACGCCAATCAATTCGAGAGCTGCACTGTTGACGTCTGCAACCTTTTGATCATTCGTTTGATCTTCTCTTCTGATAACAGAATTGAGCTGTTTAAAGGTTATTTGAGGCTTATCCTTTTGATACTTCAAACTAGACTGCATGCTACGAATAATGGTAGTTGACTTCTGTTCAACATCTGTAAATCGCAGACGAATTTGTCCTCTAATAATAGGCTTGCCAGCAAACTGCACATCATGAACAAAACTTTTTCCACCGTTACAATTAGGCGGTAGGCTACCAGTTGTAGCATATTTCAAAGACTCAATGATGGTTGTCTTGCCAGCTCCGTTTGGGCCAACAATTAATGTTAATGGAAAAAACTTAATTTCCTGTGATTTCTCAGGATCAAAACTTCGCACGCCTTGAATGCCCAGTCTTTGAATGTGTGCCATTATACCAGATGAGATAAATTGTATCCTTTATATGAAACGGCTTTCCATCCGATAAGTCACACAATCAGCACCTAGACCACGCATGAAAAGTGTAAATTATAAAGTTGTCATTATTAAATTATTCTTACCCTTAACAAGAATGAGAATCGACTTGCCACTAGGTAAGTGAAGCAGTTTACTCAATGAAATGGGTCGATTGAAGCTGCACTTGAATCACACCGTTGGTGTGTTTGAATCATAAACAAGCAAACAAGCTGTTTTGACTGAATAGGCGCGCAAAAGCAATATTGCCTATTTCCACCCACCGTTGTGCTGTTTAGCTGCCACTTTCGAGAATAAGTCAGCTTTTCCAGTGCAATCTCTATTGCATTGTCAGTTGTATCCCATGATTTGGTCGTTTCGCTTATTGCTCTTTTCATAACCTTATTCTTTCTCTTTTTTACTTTTTGTTCCACAACCCAAACTCATTAAGCACAATAATGGCTACCAGAAACAAGAAAGGAAGAGGAGCAACCAAGAAGCGTGCCCAACGGGCTACCTCTAATGTATTTGCCATGTTTGATCAGGTAAACTAATGGTCAACTTATCTTATTGATTTATATTAAAGTTAGAATATATTTTTTAATTCCGTTCGCTTATGTTTAAGTATTTTGAGTTTTTATATATTTTCACTATTACATGAATTGAATTCTATATGATATATAATATAATAAACGCATTTTAACCGTTGCCTAGTTAACTTAGGTGTGGCAAGTGTTCTGTCAATAGTTGTGTAAACATTTGTTATATCCGTTGTTGCTGTCCTTTTTTTACTATTTCACATGCGCTTGCACATCATTTGTTCGTACGAAAAACAAATATGTGCTAATTTATCTATAATTTTATTCTCAATTTATTAATGATTTATTTTTTAACTTTAATAGGCTCAAATTCAAGAGTTCAAGGAAGCATTTAACATGATAGATCAAAATCGAGATGGCTTTATCGACAAAGAAGATTTGCACGATATGCTTGCCTCGTTAGGCAAAAATCCCGAGGATGCCTATTTGGAAGGAATGATGAACGAAGCACCCGGTCCAATTAATTTTACCATGTTTTTGACGCTTTTTGGAGAGCGATTGCAAGGCACTGACCCGGAAGATGTTATCAAAAACGCTTTTGCATGCTTTGATGAAGATAATAACGGAGTTATAAGCGACGAAAAGCTGCGAGAGTTGCTCACCACAATGGGAGATCGCTTCTCTGATGAGGACGTGAGTTGAATCTAGCATATTCTATTTATAATCTTAACCGAATCTTCTTTCCATTGCTTCTCTAGGTTGATGACATGTACCGTGAAGCACCAATTGATAAGAATGGTCTTTTTGATTATCTCGAATTCACGCGAATTTTAAAGCATGGTGCCAAGGATAAGGACGACCAGTGAAAATTTGAATTGTACTCTTTATTTCAATAGTATTTATTGTTTATTTGTATGTCAGTTTTAATTTATCGTCTGTTTTGTTTAATTTGCTTTGCTTTATACTTATGAAATTAATAAGTATGTGCTTTTAACCACTGAGAACTTGTATTGATCAAAATGGTGAATTATCCTATTCAATTGGAGTGTCGTTCTTCCTTTCACCAATCTGCCCATGTCTTGTCATTATAATTCTATGTTGACGGTAGTTAGTGCGCATCTTCCGAGTCCTCCGAGTTGGCCATGTAAACTGAAACCATAATTTGGTGCCGTCCTCAAACCATCTCCCTCTGCTGTCTTCCCTTCCATCTAAAGCAATAAATTCTCCCTCTCTTCTTATATTGAAATATTCTTATTAGTCAACTTGCCACCAAGGCAAACAGAAAGACTAAACAAATGACCAAATGGATGGAGGGTACCCCAACTGTTTGGCCAATGTACACTTGTGCATTTGTTGTCTTTGATTGAGCGTTCATTGGCCCTCATCGGTAATTGAGCATCGGTTCAGTGACAATAACGAATCAATCAGATATCGATCGGATGGCAATGGTGACAAGAAAGTCTGACAACCGTTCATTGGCACTCGGTGGCGATGTTATCAGACCGAACGTGCCACCACCTCACGATATAAATAAATGTCTCGATTGGCACACAAAGACCTCTTTTGTGGTGGCTGTGCATCACTTTTAATTAAGCTAATTTATTTTGCCCGATTGCGGTGCAGAGAGTGTGCCCACTGCGCCACTGTTTGGTTTGCATGGCTTCTCCCACATGCCACTCGGCTCGCATCCCTCCGCATCCTCTTGTAATTCAATCTGTGCCAATAGAGAATTAATTCAATTCTGTCTTATTTGAAGATCGGGTCGAGTCAGCAAAGGCACATCACGAATCGCGTTAAAGTATTGCCTCAATTCGGTTGAATTAATTTCTAATTGTGTTGTCCCATTTGACAGCCAACTCAACAGCCCAACTAGTACCACTATCGACAGTGCAATCTGTGGCCATCACTGTCTTGGTGACATATTCCCACTGAGTTTCGTCTTGTTCGGAGCAAAGGCCATCCTCAGGCCACGTTATGGCCTCTGAGTGCCAAGGTTGAGTCGTGAACGTGTGCTTTGTTGTGTTGCTCAATTGCGCCTTTGTAACGTTTGTCGATGTAACGTTTAGGCAAGTCTGGTCGTTGTTTTGACACATGCAGCCGTGATTAGGACGAATTGACTGCGCAAATCTACTTACACGCGTCATTAGCATGAGAAAATTACGGTCTTAGGCAAATATTTGCGTTCCATTCTGTGGAACGCTTTGTGTGTCTCTCTGGCCGGGATTTCTTGCTCGCACTCGCTTCACGCAATCAACTCGATGGATGCAACGTCCCTAGTTGGCCATTCTAGAGTACAGGGTGCTAAGAGTCGAGCGCTGAGGTTCGGTTTGACTGACGAGGAGCATCGATATGGCGTTCTGTTTGGACAGTGGACATCATCAGGCCGACTGGGTCTGAGTATGCGTGTGCCACATCAAACGTTATCTTGACACGAGTCAACAGTTAATTTGTGATTGATTTCATGTTGCCATCAAAGTGTCTGCATCCTCTCGCCGCGATCGAGTCCAATTATCGCCATTCTGCAGGACAAACAAGCTTGGTGAACATCACATGAGTGCCAGTGCAGACTATGTCACAGAGTGACTATATAGACGCGATAAGATTGCCAGGTTGTGCTCGTTAAGAAGTAACCGGCGCATTGCGTTATCAATCACTTGGCTAAGTACGGCAACCTATGCGCAAGCAACTACCGAGCATAGACTGCTTCTTGGCGTCCTTTACACAGGCAATCCGCACCAATCCACACCTCCACTATAGGACGAGACGAGTTTCCGCCTTCTCTCCTTTCGATTCGGGCAGAGAGAAGACTCGATTCTGAGCCGAACTGTACGAGCCAAACAGATCCGACGTCGCGCCGATTTGTCTAATACATTGCAACTGCCTTGGTTGCCACCGCTCTTGCATCACATCGCTCTTTACGACTACATCGCCAGTTCACTACTGCACTAATCACTACCAACACAGCCGTTCTCAATCAATGCCGAAGCCGCGTCTGAATGTATCTCATCTGAATATATCTGCTTCGACGAAATCTCTGCAAGTTGTGACTCTTTGGCATCGCGGTGCACGACCGATCCAGTCTAGTCTGCTTGAACGACCCTTCAGTATTTGACCAATCGTTGTGCAATCATTCTGCGAACCACGAAAACCTCACTGCAAGAACACCAAGAACGACATCACATCAGGAGACCATCACAAAGAGTGTCCACAAAGTCTGTGCAAGTTGCATTTGTCCCCAGTGGAAATAGATCGATTGTCAGGTATGTCGGATCGGATGTTCGCACAAACAATAGTGCACATTGCAAGTCGGTTCATTAGTTTGCCCAACAAACATATGTCACAGTTTCACTAGGGCCATAACAGGCCAGGCCAAGCATTGTGTTGTTGCTGCGAAACCAAACCGGGCCAGATAGAGTCCCTAGATCAGATCCGATGATCATCTATTGAGGAGAGTTGCTCAAATGGAGCAGACATTTGAAATTCAATCTCAGTCTGGCTGGCCCCTTGTGGACGGCATCAGCTTGGCCCCATTCGAACAATACCAACTGTATCGATGGCAATGGGTCCGTCTGCCATTGTGGTGTTTTCGTTGCTCATAGAGCAACTCAATTTGCGACAAACCTTTTCATTGCCAGTGTATAAGGCCAAAACAAATAAATGTCCTTTCAAACAACTTGTTCCTAGCGAGTTTCACAATTGACTGTTGAGGTAAACAATGTCACAATGCCAAATTAGCTTGACCACAATTGTCTTCTTTGTTCACGTGCTCAGTCAGAGCCAATTGCTGCTAATAGTGAGTGAAACAGTAATTTATTATTAGAGAAGTCTGCCAAGTGATCCTTCTAGTATCTAGTGGTCGTGGCCGATTGGTACTTCACTGGTTTAATTTGTTTTATCCGTGTAATGACTGAGTTAGAGGCACCGAGTAATGAACTTACCAACTTGCTACTGGCCATCTACTCTTTCTGACCAGGTCTGCCAGATCTTATCAGCACTTTGTGGTGCGAATTTGGCCAGACAGGTTAAGTGGTCATCAGTGGGCAGACGGAATGACACGCAGACAGAGGCAGGTAATTTGTCACTTATGCCCATTCATAACCCAGTTGACAGGCACGACAAGCCAAGACAGTGTAGCTCTTTGTTTTGCATTCGACTCGTCGCGACGGCTTTGTTTACCTGGGGACGAGCACTCCACCGAGACAGGAATGTGCCGTTGATCTGTCCTGGTTGGCCTCACTGCCCACCTTGTCTCACGCCTAGTCTGTCCTAGTAGAGTGGTCAGTGACTGGTCACTTACATAACCCTGTCGGTGATCATCTATTACCACCTAACCACTGAAGAGTAAATATGCCCAGACGGCACCTAATCTGCTCTAATCTAGTGAACTCTAGGGCTTTTGTTGCCACTTAATGCCCTTGACAAAAGCGAGCAACTGAAATTGTATTCGGTCGTCATGGCGCTACGCCTTCCAGACCGTTTGGACCAGCAGAGAAGTTGGATTTAAAGCTCACGCCAACGAATCAGTGGAAAGCACAATGAGCAGTGAGAACAGGTCGTACAGACCATAGGCCTGGCATTGTTCGTAGTGCTTTGTTTGTTTTTTCTCATTATTGCCGTGTTATCCTAAATGGTCCATTTGTTTGACTCGACCGAACACAAACAGATTTAATACCATAATGCACTGATGCCTCTCAACTGCCAAATGTCTCTTCTGCCCATTACCGCGTGGCTCTTTGAAAGCCTTTTCGTGGCACTTTGATTTGAAGCCGTGTACAAAGCGACAGCAAGACAAACAAGGCCGGCCACTAGTAAGTGAGTTTGTCTGTGCCAATCACTGCCTGACAAGCTTATCATTGACCATTTATGTAAGGCCACAGTTAATGGACCCAACCAGTGTTACGTGAAGCAATGGCAATTGACAGCAATTGACTCTCTCGAGTGGTCCTAAGCACTGTTTTGAAGGATCCAATCTTGGTGTCTAGTGGGTCTCATTGGATGCTTGATTGGTCGTGCATTGTCCTTGCTGTATCATCATAATGCTTGACTCCTTGTTGGCAGTGACGCGCACATTGTGCGTGGAAGTGTCACTCTGAACGTTCACTTTGTCACTCTCGCCAAGTGTCAAAGTGGACTGGTGAAGATGCGACCAATTACTTGCACACACTGGAGGCAAAGTCTGAAATGAACGAAAGTGCTTCGATTGCACTTTTATGGTTCCACTAACACTGCTGCTTATTGCCAAGTCTTGACAAGAGAAAGTCTCCACTATGAGAATTGGTCTATTCGGTCAGGACAGGCCTGAGCAAACGAGGCCATCACCTTAAGGTTCGAACCAAGCCTGACTAGTCGACAAACAAACCAATCGATCGATGCATCGCAAGGCCATCAAGACCAACGCAACCGAATTTCGTTTGTGTTTGCTCGTGACACTCGAAACTGGCAAATGTTCGGTCCAAAAAGTCTTTTTGTTTGCAGTTGTTCTGTTTGTGTTGTCATTAGTGTGGCCGTTAGTCTTCTGGTCTGGTTCGGGCCAGCAGCGCCAGCCTGCAAACTAACACGGAAAAGGGGTTTGTTTCGCGAGAAGTTCATTTGAGTGAAGCAGAACATTTGTTTGGCTTGGCTCATGTGCTGTGAGGGCGCACTAAATCCGATGATGAAGTGGCGCTTGAGTAAATCAAATTTGCCCGTCTCGCGCCGAACCTCTCATTAGTGGGCAATTAAGTTGTCACATTAGATTAGGAGACATACAATGTCCCCAGCCGAGCAATTGGTATCGCATAAATAGTCACATCACACACATTCCCCTGTGCCACTCTTGTTTGCACATAATTTAAATTGATTCTGTCACTGGCACTCAGATTAATGAAACCTAATTGCCTTCTCTCCTGGGTGTTCTTGTCTGACTGCAATTGAGTCAATTTTCAGCTCCAGCATCGCTTATTTTCAATCACATCTGCCCGCACACCACAAACGAGCAACGGCGTCCTCAGTTCGAGTCGGTTCGTTGGCGATCGCTTTCTGTTTTCCAGCATCGTTTGGACGCCTTCCCGGACGGAATAAACAATAGACTACCGAGAGGGTCCAATCGATATGTTGTCAAGATGCCGCATTGTCAGCGTCAAGAATCTAGTCCTTCGTTTGTGGTGCAAGTTCTTCTCAGTGCAGACTGTTTTGTTCTCTCAGTTTTGTCGTTTCGCTGTGATCATCACTGAATATGAATGTGCTCACTGTTCCAAGCGGCAGTCTCAGTCCAAGTCGAGTGCATGACCGCACTGATCCGATGATGAGTGCGGGCGTGGCTTAGCTCGTTTGCCTAGCCTATAGGACTGGCTCTCTGGATGAGGCAGAAAGAGTGCCTCGGTCAGACCTGAGTACAGCTCATTCAGAATCGGACATCGTGACACTTCACGACCTTTGTTCGTTCTCGTTGATCTCACGATTTTGTTCGGTGTTTTTATTCCCATAATTTACTGGTCATCTTCACAATTCTTGGTACATTTAATAACTTCTTTCGGTTCTGTGATTTTTTCAACTGTCACCTTGGGTTCATCTGTTATCGCACTGTCACACTGAACTGCCAATTCAACTAATATTTATCAAACGATTTAAAGTTTATTTGTTGACATTCTAAACTCGGTCATACAACTATGTTCTAATATAATTCAAGTAATGTAAGTTCTTTCAATCCTTATTTCGATCAACTTTCCCCTTGAACTGTGCGGTGTCCTCAAAGGTTAATGCTAGCATTATGCTACCATCGCTCATCATCATTTGATTGTCATTCTACTTGTCAAGTTCTCCTGGACAGACCATGGAAAGAATGATCTGTGTTTGCAGTGTCTTCATGCCAGCCGGTCTTGGTGCCACTGATAGACAACCGAGTGCCACAGCATGCGTGTTATGCTTATACTGGCCACTTGCACATGGTGATCTACTTTCTCAACATGCCTTTGGTTTGACATGAGAAAATGGACTTGTGCACATTTGTGACTAGCACTGGGACTTAAAACATAAGTGACAGCCACTAATTCTCCGAGCATTCAGCCCCTGCACTTGTTGGGATGCGCTGGTGGTCGTTTGAGCGCTCACAACATGTGACCATTTGTCCATTTGGGTGACACTTGCTCACTTGGCTAGCGTTCCCGCAAGTTCGTCGCTCACAAAATCATTAACACTGGCAGTCTGCTCTGAATGGGGAACACTTGCACAAGTGGTTTCGTTCTGGCAGACTACACTAAATGAGAGCAAGGAGACAAACTCGCCTCAATAAAACAAAGCTCAACGAGTCACTGTCACCGCTTCTCTAGAACACATTTGGCCGAACCATTAGTTGTCAATGCTGTCAATATCCGAACAGCGAAATGGCCAAACGGTCGATAATTAAAGCAACAACACTCTCTCACGGCCGTGCACCCTTTGCCCATGCCTTCTCATTAACTTACTTCCTAATGGTGCTTAATGTAATTGCATTTATCGTTTAATTTTAATGACTCAATTCGTCGACGACCTTGACGGCTAATTGTTGATTTAGTCGGTTTGTAGTTATCCTAACTGAATAGTTTGAGCTAAATTAAGTTTATTAACCATTTGGTGATGGTGTAATTCATTTAAAAGTACAGTTTCACAACTGAACTCTCAACTCGCTAGTAACCAGTTTTACTAAAGTTGATAAATGCAGACAGTGAATTTATGGAACTTCAATGCTTCGAAAATTAAAATTTTATCAATATGAGTCTGTCCGGCTGCAATTGCATTAATCGAACTGGCACTCAGCCTAGCTCCAAATCCGATCGTATTTTGTGAATGAATGATGGAACCCTATACTGGACGGCCTTTGGTGCGAAACCTTATCAATTCGCGAGAGCGTCATCGTCATGCTGGCAAACAAGCTTTGATCGCTCTTCACCCGTTTCCTTTGAGCTTGTTTTCGTTGGTCTTGTGGCGAATTACAGTGAAGCGAGCACGGCACAAGGCAACTGTATCCTTTGGACAGGCTTGTTAATCGACCAAGTGCCTTTACTTGAGCAACTTACCGCC
This sequence comes from Rhizoglyphus robini, assembly GCA_023373905.1. Taxonomy (NCBI): domain Eukaryota; kingdom Metazoa; phylum Arthropoda; class Arachnida; order Sarcoptiformes; family Acaridae; genus Rhizoglyphus; species Rhizoglyphus robini. The sequence goes on along the minus strand of JAKIJQ010000012.1, from coordinate 2,764,516 downwards.
GTTACTTATCGATTAGTCACTTATCTCGCTTTATTTATGCCGTCGTCGATAATGGACCAATACTCAGTTAACAAGTGAAATGCGTTCGACTTATCGCGCTCTGGCGTGATACGTCGCCCTGTGCAGGGTGCGATGCAACAGGCAATCTATATTGAAACTAATCTCTATCGATCACTGCTCGGAAACGCGTCCATTATAAATATTTACTTCTGCCAACAGGTTCTGAAAGCATCCACTTTTGCACATCGAGACTGCACACTCCTGAATGAACCAGAAGTGGCCTCGTAAGTATCAAACTGCTTGAATTCGATTCAGTCGAGACTGATTGGCCACTCAATTTGATCGAATTGTTTCTCAAGAAGTCCAAGCCGAGATATGAACGCTTACCAATTACCTTTCAATGCTGGTCCCTCAGCATCGCCGTTCAATTACTTTCCCCAAAACGGTCATTCGTACGGAATGATTTCACCTTCATATGGAAGTAATTTATACATCATTTATCGGCAATAAACGCACGCTCACTGGGCTTTATCTTGCAGGTCCTCGATCATCTTCGATTGGTCAAGCTCACAAGAACATGTCTTCTCAAGCGCCGTTTGCCTCGAACTACTTCCACCCTCACCAGTCTCACTTGCAACCTTTCACTTCTTTCGCCAGCCCAGTACAATCAGCAAGTGCAACCAATCCATATTCGCACAGTATGTCACCATTTGGTCTTGTTGAACTAAAACCTAAGTGAGCTAAACCGAATCGAATTACCTTGCAGACCAGTACAGCGCTTACACAGGCACAAGCTCCCCACAGCTTAGCAGCTCAACCTCACCGAGCAACTTTGACTACTCACATGGCTATAATTCGGCCAACCTGCCAACCTCGAGCACCTACTCGTACATATCGAACTGTTCCACAAGTTACTCGCCGTACTCGCAACCTTCATCCGGGAATGCATCGAGCACGTCTAGTTCAATTCCAAACGCAACCAACTCAACCTCCCTTCCATACCAGTCCTCCTCCTCCAGTCAGGCTGGTAAGTACCACAAAACCCGTTTTGGTCGAACTGTCACGTGTAACCGATCACTTTGTCGGGTTGTCTTTCAGAATCGTATCTCAATCTGTGCAACATCAAAGGCGAACCCATCGACGGTACCGAGGTGACTTTACGCTTTGAAATTGTGCTCAAACTGTCTCTTGTCCACAGATTCGTACACGCTTAATTTGCACAAGAACGACTCACAACTGCAGCCAGCTAAAAAAGGTACGTGTTCTGGTGGATTGTTCAGAACGAGACTAATTGAAGTGATCTTTGCACACAGCCAAGAAGAGTGGACGAGGTCGAGGTCGACGTAATTTGAACCCGTCGCCATCGCCGGACAACATCATAGACCGCATTTTTGTGTGGTACATTGACGAGACCGTGCTCGTCTACTTGACAATGGCCGAGTATAATCGCTTTTCGAGCTTCAATGTGAGTGGACAAATCGGTTTCGGTTTAGCTTGACAAACAACTTGTTTGCTTCAATGGGCGCAAGCCAAGATGTCGAGTCGACTAAGCCTGCTAACGCAGTTAGACGCGCAAACAGCTGCCTCTCATTTGGCAAATTAAATTCGCTTGGCTCGCACTCGATTGACTCATAATTAATTGACGGCGATAAGTTTGTGAAGTCTCAAAGATAGCAAGTGATGACCAAAAGTAATCAACATAAAGACACAATGCACAGATCACACGGACAGGGACCACTCCATAGAATGGAATGGTCCGAAGGACGATAGAGGACAGAGCCATGGTGACAGGTCTCTGCTGCATGGCATGCGATGATTTATGACTCCATTGATGGCGACTATGCAAATTGCTAGATAAGAATTGCCATTCGACACCATCATGTGACCTTGCGCTCGGTCCTTCAATATAATGACGTTCACTGCAGAATGCACCAAACTAATTGAGTCTACTCTCTTTCATCGCATTAGGAATCCGTAGCTGCAGCTCAACCCCTTTACAATGAACTGTGTATGTTCATCGACAAATTCGCAGAAAAGTATCTATTCTTGGAAGACTTGACCGTAAGTGATCTTTTTATTGGTTCACTTTAGTAAGCGAGCTACTGACCTTGCCTAGGACATTGACCAGTCACACATTGAAGATTCAGCCGCGGACGACAATGGCCAAGATTTGAGGTATTTGTAATTGGCACTGCTTGCCACTTGTGAAGTGACATTGACACTAAAACAATCGCGGAAGTAATTACGACTTTAGGGCAGATGGCTTCAAGTCCTCCGTCAGTTGCAATATGGGTACCACACGTAATAGTGCCGAACTGAGACAAAAGATGGCGCTGCGGTATCGAAAAATGAATGAAATCTACAGCACATATGGAGAGAAAATGAATGGTGAGTGAGGACATTAGATCAAGTGACAGGCAAAATGCAAACGAACAGAGCTGATTTGAATTATCTTGGTCAAATTGATTGAATGTTTAATCAAGAGACATGAATGCCACTTGACAGTCTCACACTGCTGGAACTGTACTATGCAAAGGTTAATGTCTCGCGATAGGAGATAAGGAACGTGCCACTGAATGTTCATTAGTTGTCTATTGCATAATGGTCGGACAGCAACTGGCCGATACCTGTGTGGCAGTTGCATAAGCAGTCCGACTAAGTTGTGTAACGAAAATGTAAGCGAAATTTTGTAACTTTGCCGACAAGAATTTTAATGTCTCTCTCCAGGGGTGCTAGATGAGGACAAACAGAACTGGCCAATTGATCAGACCGACAATGTGCCAAATGCCTTTGCCGACCTTAAGGAAATTTCGCAATCGAATAATTGGCCATTGACTCGACTAGTGAACATTGCATTAATCGCTGATCTTTTGGAAAATTCCACTTACAATCAATTTATTTGTTTTTTCATTTTGCAGAATTGCTCGATAAAATTGAGAACGATCGATTGGACAATATGCTAAAACGATTCCACATGAACACCAAGAATTGGCTCAAGTCTGCTATGAACGCTCTATCTTTCATCAAAACCAGGTTTGTTATTTGTGCACTTAACTGACTCAACTCAACTATTTTTACTTTGTCTAGGCCAAACTGTGTCAATGTTCTGATCTCGTCGTCGCCTCTCATTAAGATTTTGTCTAAAGTGATGCTCTTTGGACTGAGTTCGTATTTTTCTGTTAATAATATTTACAGCTGTTCCAAAACAAGTAAGTAACATTTGATGATAGTGTACTTATTAACGTTGTGGCGTTGTTTTGACAGGCAAAGAGTACACTTTGAATCGAGTGCTCAATCGGTTCGGATCTAACTGCACTTACATCGTGGTGGGCAAGGCACAGGACGAGCAGCAGTTGTCTCAGAAGGTATGTCTCGGTCACTACCTCGAATGTTCAAGTTCACTGACTAACTGATTGAATTTTGTTTGTAGCACGAGTTGCCCTTTTGGCCGGTCACCGAGAAAGAGCATTTCGAATCACTGCTCAACGCGATGCACTACTACTTCTAGACTTGGTCACAGTGGTGGTCATATTTAGCCTAGCACCGAATGCACTGTCACTTCGATTGTCACAGCATTTTTTGTCTTTTTCGCTCGTCATTATCGTCATATATTATATTGTTGTCTCGGTCTGCTTTGCGCATTCACTTCTCATACTATTCTCGAATCGATTCATTTGGCATGTAACAATAGCACACAATTTGTATAAAGAATAACAATAATAATAATAAAAGCCACAGAAATGACAGAAATGATACTTATACATTCTACATCCATCTAGTTTACCTAGTGCCACTGGCAAGTAAACAAAGCAACGGACCGGTCGAGACGATTTGTGCAATTTGTTGCTGTGTCTTTCTGTTCGCAAGCGAAACAATCGATTTAATTACAAAATTAGCTAACGTTGACACAAACATTAATTGTACAATGTACATTGTTGCAATCGACAAGAGCCATGTCCTGCAGAAATAGCTCAAAAGCACAATGAAGCATTATGGAGCGCTTCAAATGGCACTGTTGGTTCTGTTCGGAGCTTTTAGTATTTTGATTGTTATAATGATGACAGTCTGGGATTGTGGAATCGAGCCAGAAGCTGGACAGAGTCAGTGGTCAGCAGCCACCAAAGGACGTCGTAGAATGAAGGTCAAAATTTACATTTCGCTGTGGAAGTGGATCTCGATCAAGTGAGCGGCAACAGTGACAGTGTCTTGATTCGAGTGCGAAAGTTAAAACGACATTTGACTGAAGCCAAGTTCGTGCCTCTGAGTTTGTCTTCTCTGGCTTGATGCAGTGCTGCACAATGATGTGGTGGATGGCTCTCAGGTTGGATACAACACAGCAAAACTGAAGTGAACAGAACAGACGCTATTGCTTGGCCGAGTGGAGTGAATGGAACGATCAAAGGCAGACATCAACGATCACACTCACTTCTGTTGCTATCGCTGCGGGCAAAAAGTGAAAGTTCTTTAGCAGATCTGTCAGAAACGACACGAACAGAGATGCACAAGTGTGCATTGCACATAGACAGAGGCATTGGGGAGAGCAGCTCAGTGCATGACCAATAGTAGTATAAATTGTGCCCTTCAACCGCAGTCGGTCTTCTTGCACGATTGGGCACCAATCCTGGCCAGTGGCCTGTTCCCCAAGATCACATCTCGACAACAATCTCAAAGCATCTCAGCATATGCAACAAAATGCCTCCAACTGTCAAGCTGTGTGACTTGGATCGCTAAAGTGATACGACTTTTGTGGATTGGTCGATACGGCCATTTTGAGTCGATTGTTGCTGGCAATTGCCATCTTGTACTGATCTCAATCCATTGGAGCAAATGAACAGACTACATTGAAGGTGAGTTTACATTGACCATTCTATAAATAGGGACAAAATAGGCTTCTGTGTCCAAGCAGGTTAAATACCGATTAGCCTTTGCAATTGGACGCGATCCATTGAGTGGACACCACAACTTTTAATGGTGGGCCAATTGTTCGGTCAGCAGCAGTTAGAGGGACAAATGTTTTAATTGCGGTCTAACAAGAACAATGCCATTCGGAATACTAATCAATAGACGAAATGAAGTGGAAAAGGTATCAATTATGAAAAGCAGCTTAACTATTGCTCAATAGAACTGCAAATTACTTCGGGCCATCATTGGAAATGGGCAAGTGCTCAATGGTCACACAAGTGCGCCACAATCAATGGTCACCGATAAAGATCGGATCAAGTATGAAGAGTGCCATTAATTGAGGCCAGAGATGACTGAGCAGTGTCAGGTGGGCTGGGGTTTATGTAGCTGCCTGACCTAATAGAAGTCCTATCCACCCTTATCTTGCCAAAAATTGACCTTAATTCGTGTAATCCAAGTGACCAATCGGTGACTGTAATTAGCGAGTTCGTTCACCGAGTTCGGTTCATTGTGGAGTATTGTGACTTATCGAGTTGATAACCCAGTGATGTGAATTAATTGGCGGACATTATACAAACTGATTTCAACATTTGAATGTGCGAAGGTATGCGTAAACATACGCACGAACATATTCCAGTGTTGTGCTTTTGTTCATATTTTCCTTGTATCAATTGGAATCGGACAAGGACGCGCGGTGAGAGACACTGGGCAATGGGCACAGGTTTGAACTAAATCAGATTAAGGAGCACAAGAAGGCCACTTAGTGGTCCGCTAATTGGTGGTCACTGACGCTATTGTTTGGTGGTGCGTGCCTGTGTTCGTGTACAAGTGAGAGGTCAATGCGTGCACATTTGGCCAACTCATCGATTGTCAAGTACCGAGACAGACCGAAAGGTGAGCACTCAGGTGGACTGGCTAATTGATTGATCACAAATGTGCCCACTTGGCAGCGATGTTGTGTGCCAGGGAAAGGCGCCATGCCTCGAACGAAGTCTATCAGAAGTGCGTGCCTGACCAAGTGTTTAAGTAGTTGGCCAGTGGAGACCTGGTAGCGCATCCCGATCGACTATTTACTCGTAATCTCCATCCTTGGTTGGGCGCATTGTCAAGGCCAATCTATTAATAGCGGCCATCACCGACCTAGCCATTAGACATTCTGCTCGGCAGTGGCTCGGCACGATCACGTTCGATCGGTAATTTGTTCAATCGATTGCATCGAGTGCAACACTTTCACTGTTCACCTTGTTCATGTGAACTTTGTCGATTTATCAAATGACACGAATCGGATGGAAATGCTCGTTAGCTCGCTCTCGGTCGATCGAGTCTCGTGACGTGTCTTTCCTTCTTCAGTGACATCACAATTACAGATTAGCGACATTACTCAGCTTGCTTTCCTTGTTGGCCAATCTGATCTATGTGAAATTAGTAGCTCGTGAAGAGGCTGATCGATTGACCACAAGATATCTTTCCATCGATGTTGGTCCAAAATCGGAAATGAATTGTCGGCTAATTGATTAAGTCATTAACGTTTGATTGCTGACTGAATTGACCTCGACCTATGTCAACTCAAAGTGCACTATCGTTGTCCGAGCGAACTCTAAAAATAGTCGGTGATTTCTATTTGGCTCAATAGATATATCGAATCGAGTGCCAGTGCGCGGATATGTTCGTAGGTTGCACAGTTCGGAATAAGCGTTCTCACCCGTCTTCAATTCGTCTGGACAGACAAATGTCGCGTCTATGGTCAAGTGTAACAAGTGGTTCATTGTAATCAGGCAAAACTAATTCGCCTAGTCGAAGTGAGTGGAACACTAATTTCGTCAGTCTACCGTGGCGCCTGACATTTGTCGACTAATTCGAGCATGACAAATTGACTCTTTAACCAGAGTCTAGTTTCAACACGTCACTAGACATTGAGAGTGCGACATTTGCCGTACTGAAAACACAACTGTGGAGATGCAGCCGATGGAGATAGACCAATGGCTAATGAGATTGTGGGCCACTGATAGAACAGAAGAACAGACGCCGACAGAAGCCACAGAATGCCTTACAAGAAGTGAGAGCCAGTGAGAGGCATGGACGACTTGGAAGACATTGAGAAGCCTGTTTGGAAACGGGTCACTAAGCGAACCATTCTCGCAGATTCGCACAGACGAGATTGCTCAATTTGGCTTCAAAAGTGTTGACGTTCAGTTATTAATTTCGAATGGCCACTCGGAGATGACTCGGTGCCCTTTGCCACTGACAGTCAGCCACCACCAGTCACTTGGCGCGATCGTAGCACAGCAAGTCAGTAGCCGCAGTTGTCCTCGGTGCGCACTGCCACTGCCAACAGACAATATTTGGGCCATTCACTTATTGATTGTGATCGAATCGAGTGCCACCGAGTGCACTGTTTACCATGATGCTGCTTTCTGTGTCTCGTGTTGACTTAATTGGTGTCTCAATTAATAACTCATAACTCATACAAGTGATCACCAGCTACTTTACGTCATCACCACGCAATCACATATTCGAATACACCGTTAATGTTGTGCTGTAAAGTCAGCTCCACTATTTAGTGGCCTTGTGGTGTGTTACCAAAACACTTGCACTTGTGGCCGAGTAAAGAAGAGAAGAGAACAAGAAGACAACCTCGGCCTCAACTGGAACAGAATGAAGTGTCCAACGACATTGGCCACTGGCCGTTACGCACTCATTGAGTGGCAATCAAATGTCACACACTTGCACTGATCCACTGCTAATTACGATGTCCTAACTAACACGCACCAGTCTCGCTCACTGCTTCTCATCCTCCACTGCTGACAATGAATTGGAAAACAATCAGATTTAAAGTAGGTCCCCTTGCCCACTTGCCTTCTCACCACTGCATTGTCGCCAAACTATTTGTGTCCTTCATTTAATAGCAAGTGAATTCATTGTCAATGAGATTTCAAAATTTTTGTTTATATTAGTTTATATGAACATTCATAGATGGAGGCACAGTAGTTTAAAATTTACTTATATATTTGAGAATGGCGCGCACTTATATTTACTCTTTTGTTGTTGCATGGACCCAATAGTTAATTCAACTTTGATAAGCTATACTTATACTTAAATAACAACATAACTTAACTTAACAAAACTATGCTTCGATGGATGATTAAGTGCCAAAGTGTCACAATTTATCAATTAATACGCGTGAGTGCAACCAGTCCACAATGGCAAGTGACAATGTCACATTTGTTGTTTACATCCTAGTGTTGTGTTTCGACAGGATTATCCTCACAAGCACCTCGTGTCTCGTGTCATGCCCAGTCCAGTGTTGTCGATGTGTTTGATCAGTAAATGACTCCTGCCGAGCCCTTTGGTGCGAGGAGTAAACCTGTTATCGCCAGTTTGTCCAATTATCATTGTTGGGCTTTGTTTGTGTTGTGCTGTTCAGGCCTGGCCATCGAACAATTTGGGCTCGTTAGTGCCTTGCAATGTGTAATTTAATAATAATTTGATAAATGTATTCGGTAGTGAGTAGTGTGTCAGCTAAAATAGCATTTTGCCTCACTGCCATGTCAGTAGCTGGCGTGAGGCTTGTTAGGCTATTTCTGTTTGCGAGATGCCTAATAGACAGATCGGTAGAGCTGTGAGTCAACTGTGTGTCGGTGCATCGAGCTAGGCATTAGTGTCCAAGTACAGTGTTGCGTCTACATCGGGCCAATTGCCATTTTCATCACTTGCCTTGATTAATGCAGATTTGTGAGTGGAGCAGTATCGATAGATCATCGATCCAGATCGGCATTAGTGCCATTAGTGCCGGTGTTGGCATATTTGCAAATTTAATTTCCTCTCAAATTAGCGTTTCGGTCGCGTATGAGCAGCGTAATAATTTATATAATAATTTATACTAATTTGTTGCCTCTATCGATGTTCTGTGCCGCATTACGCCGCCATTAAATCTAATTAGACAGCTACCGTTACGGGTTAGTCCAATTGCTCCAATGCTCCACAGTTACTGTTCGTTTGTTGCAGTGTGTCAGTACACTAGTGCACAGTGCAAGTGCTACCAATACTACAAATTCATAATTTTGTATTTCTCTATTAAACATTTTCACTCGATGACCAGGTGACCAAGTGTGGGATTATTCGGAATTCATGTTGGTCTGATCTGTGTGCGAGGTGTCGTTTTGGTATGTATACTGATGGCAATACATCACCAGACACAAAACTCATTCATCTTGACTATTCGCGTGGATGGACTCGTGTTTTTAGGATCGGGAAGGATTGCTGAGGAGTTGCTCACCGAGTGAAGAGCGAAAGTGTAACGCGTGGTGTGCGAGTTAGCACGAGTCAATGCTAATCTCACTAATGATCGTTGTTGTTCGTCGAATGTGTATGATCACATCAAAAGATCAGTGCGCCAGCAGACATGATGTCTTATGTTGGTCATTATTCTTGTAAATGACCCATTTACTGACTTACTGTGCATTGTCCGCTAATCTGGCCAAGTAAATCACCACTTGATTCATCAAAGGTGCTCACTGTTGTGATTGCATTTGTAGTGTTTCGATTTACTCAGTGCTCGGCAACCATTGAGAGTGAATCCCATTGACAATCGTCTTAGGCGTTCACAAACGGCTGGACAAACTCGGTCGTGATAGATTCAGGGTGGAGTGCATCTATTCTTTGTGTCACTGCAAGTGCAAAGAAATGCACTTCTCAATGACTTACTTCAAACACTCTCCATCTATTTGTTTTGTTCGCTTGCAGTGGCAATATAATTAAAGGCAACTAATTCTATTGCTTCAATTAGTGCATTCAATTAGATTATCGCTGCTTATCTATCTGAACTATCTCCATTTTTGTCTCAATAAAGCAAACTAATTTTGGGCAAAACGCATGGTCTCATAATTATTCGGTGCATCTTTCATTGCATGCCTCAATTTTGACTGAATCGTGTGTATGGTTCCATTGGACTTGTATCCTGTTACGTTCACCTCACCGGGAGTCAGTGATTTAACCCTATGAGCCTCATTGCTATCTCGCCAACGATGCGGCGATAACCAGTGGTCAATGTTGGTAACTAACTGTTGGCAGTACTCAAATGGCATGTAATTTGCATCGATCAACTAGGCCAATATGTAAATGGTCGCTGTGTGCAGTTTCTTGTGTTGCCGTAGTGAATTCGATTGATCGATTGGTCAGGTCGATTGAAATGTAAGCCAACACAAGCCGGACGAAATGGCCAATTAGCGGTCCGATTTGCATTGTGCACCGTGCAGAATGGATGGTAATTGAAATGCTCCGCAGACGGCACTCGGAGGAAGTCAATTTGTGCTCTCTGGCAAGGGCTTTACTCGCCACGAGTTTGCTTATTATCGGACAATAAATGCGAACAAAGCTAAATTATAATTAGAATTGATAATCACAATCATAGTGCAACAGTTGGCCAATTATAGCCCTCAGTGTCCACTGAGTGTACACTGTCGACTGTTGACTCCAGTGCCTATCAATGCGTTAGCCATAACATAACGAAGTGCATCGGCATCGATTGGAAAATAATGCAAATCTATTGGCCACTAGAGTCTAATTAATAGCCCCATAAAGTGGCCATTGATTGCATTTCCTATTGCTGCCGATTGCTTTGGCTGACATGCTTCACTGTCCTCGTAAAACGTTATTGCTCACACTGAATCGAGCTTCACCGATATCGACTGGCTGGTCGAGTGGCCAGTGGCAGTGGTCATTCCATTGGCTGCCCACTCGTGCCAGTACTTTAAATATAGCCAGAACGAGCCAGATCCAGGCGAATCGAATGCATTCGTGTCTTGTCAGCAATTAGTGCAATTAGCGCGCTGGCTCGAGCCAAAATAAGGCCATCCACTTGTCCACTATGTCTCTCGTGTTCGCAGTGGCTTGTGCACTGATGCTTGTGGCAATTCTTTCCCTGGTGATGAATTCGAGTGGTATGAGCTTGGTCGGTCGGTAATTACAATTGAACGGTAATAGCAGTAGTCGAGGCAACTGAGTGAGATACTAGGAAATTGATTGGCGCGGTGCATTATTTGCAATCCCTCAGTGCAATTAATTACTGCCCTCCGCCTGTTTATCGGTGCCGTCATCGCCGTGCCCGCAACCTGTAACACTTTCACTCCTTTGCTTACCTTTATTGCACCGAGCAGCTGACATTAAGGCATTAAAGCCAATCAGCATGGCACTTCACTTCCCCTATCGGCATTAGCTCCTCAAGTATATTGATTAACAGGCACTCAGTGCGCAGTGTTGGCTGTGCTCGTACTGGTCATTAGCTCGATCACCACGATCGGCGCCATCGATTGGTCGATATATCACTATGCTCACTTACCGATTGATCTAATAATATCGATCTACTGGTGTAGCATTAACACTACACTTCGCTCGTCTCAATGCTCACTAAATTCTCAATGCTAGCTTGTATCGTACACTTTGACGATATATCGCCACAAGACAAACGTTTGCGAACATTCATTGCATTTGACTCGAGATATGTTTGATCCAGTCTGTTTCGACAGTGGCGATGGTTGTAGGCTCCATTACTCGCAACGGCACTATGGTCGGTTAGTGTCCATTCTAAAAATACAATCAAATTCAGTGCTGAAAGCAACTCCAACAACATGGGCAACAATTTTCACTTGTGGTCTAATCTAATTAGTGTCATTACGTTGATTACACAGTAGAGCCAGTTGCTCTTGTGGTGGCCTGTTGGTGGCATCGTGATGAGCCTTTGATGACATCAACAGTCCGGCGACAATTCATCGACTGTCCACTACCGGTCCAGTGGTCTAATGACACTTTACATGATGCAAATTATACCTTATGAATTAAACGACCTGCACCTACGCATGGGTGCAACAATTAAATGCAAATCAAGAAAAGCAACGGGTCGAATTGGCTATTAATTATTGTTCAATAAGTGTCGACTCGGGTCGATTGATTAAATCGTCTATTAGTGGCCATTGATTGGATCGCTCTCGGCCTTACAGAGAATAGAAACACACACTCCAGAGAGGTAATTTACGCGGGAAACAAGTTTGTCCATTGAACGGTGACTTGCTCAAATGAAGCCTGTCACTGAGATAGTGAGCAGATATTTAGCTGGAAAAAGTTCATGTTCGTGTGTCACTCTCTCGTCACCTTCTTCCGCGATCGACAGCACCACCATCAATAACACCATCACCATCACCAACCAGCAGACCAACGTTGCCTCGTTATCGTGCACTGTGTTACAGATTTGACACCACTCGTACTCCACACACTCACTCCAGCGACTCTTTGGCTCTCGCAGTCACCTTTGTGCGTTGCCAAGTCCATGCACACAAACCCAACGTGCACACAAAGCCATAGGCGCCCAAATCTTGGCACGAAATTACCCAAGCGCACACAAACAAATTTAAACTCACCTGGCCAAAACTGGGTCACCTTAAAAGAAATGGAAATGCGAGAGAGAGGCAAGAACAAGCGCAGAGAGAACTCAGAATGAGCTCTCTAGAGTATACATGGAGAAGTGGAACTCGCTGGCAAAACTCGATCCAGCGAGCTTTGCACGTCTGCGGTGGCTGCAGTGGCAAGAGTGGCACACCGAACTGATGGCTGCCACTGGGCCAGTTTCACTTGCACTGTTCCGACAAAGGAGACAAAGCCTTCAGCAGGAAAAGGAAGCACCTCCAACACATGCAGAGGCTTATCGCTCAGGCAAATTTGCTTCTTGATGAGGACACTAGATGCTGATGATGGTGATGATGTTGGTGATGGTGCAGATGGGGCTGATGGTGGCGAGTGTGATGAGGGTGTCAAATGTAAAGCAAGAAAAACTAGCTCCGACTTTCTCTCTCAGTGGCGATGTCAATTAAACAACTATCCGTTTACCTCGTTTCTCTTTGTGCGGTAAAGGCAAGTGCGTCCGAACAGCTGAGAGAGCACAGTGTTCGAGTCACTAGTACACCGTTAGAGCCAATTGATGCAAGTTCTTGTGTATGCGACTAGTGTTAGAAGCAGCCTAGAAGCGAGAGCCTTTGACAAGTGCCATTATAAGACTAATGCATTGAAGGGAAAGTAAACTTTGTTTTCATGTCTCCGGCAGATCGCAACAGACAAATCGAGTCAAGTGGAAACAAGAAACAAACAACGAGTGAACGAAAATGAAAGTATAGCCTCAATGCCTAGTGTGTCTAGTGACTAGCGACTAGTGACTGGTGGGCGCCATTCGAAAGACAACTCAGGTCGAAAGAGAAGCACTTCGCCAAGTGATTCCGTAGACCTCGAACTGTTTGTGTTTGTGTCTGGCAGTGAGACCACTAGACCACCAGTCAGTCGCCACCGACGACATCGCTCACCGACCAGACCATGTCACTTGGTCCATCCACTCTGTCCACACCGAATGCTCATTGCACTGCCGAGTAATACTCTGATCGTTAGTCGCTCAACATCCAAGTGTCCAATGCAGCCAAGTGACTTATTTTAACTCGTGTTTGTGTCCTTCATTGACTGTCTCGAGAATGTGTCCCAGGCCTGGCTTGGTCATTGGCACCATGCCTTGTCGCGCCCGTCTTTCCATCTTGGTCTGACACAATGAGTCCGTGCGCGTTTCCCCTTGTGTCTTTCACTTGTACTGAGTAGTGAACCCAACTGTGATATATCAAGTGGCCAGTGAGCGCCATAGTGTTAATGTGCCAGCCAACCGAAGCACTCTCTAGAAGTTGCACCCGGTTGCGACCTTTTCCAATTTTTATTTCTACTGGAGTCCATCTGTCCACCTCAACGAATGGACCAAAGCCACTTCTGGTCACGGATCGTAATTCGCCTCATTCAGTCCATTGTCGAGCGCTTTGCACCTGTTCATCCTCCCATCGGTTCATTGATCCTTCACACGCCATCACATTCACTCATTAACTCCTTTCGACCCAAGCATCCCTCAATAATTCCATTGTTGCACCACATGTAAGCTAAAGTGATCACTTCCTACTAAGTGCTTTCTGGAAGCCTTCTTTCTCCAAGCCGTGTTCGAATTCGAATTTTATTAGATTCGAAAAGTTATTAAACAAATATTTTCAAATATTCGAATATTTTAATTTAACATCAATATCTGCAAGTGACAAGTGTTCTTTCTTACAAAATCGTTCATAGAGTTGGATCTTACTTTCACCAGATTTGCTTGTTGTCACCTGTGTTAAGTGCCTAACGGAGTTAACTCAACCCGTGCATGCGTACGAGGTGTTTTCTTCTCGAGCCGCTGAGACAACTCTGACACCAGCATTAGGCATTAGGGCAATTGATTAGCAAAGCAGTGGAGCATGGAAAAGCGATCAGCTGACAGCGATCGATCATGCAGAGATTGAACAGGCGTCCGGCATACCGAGTGAGAACGTCCTATGAAGGGCATATGAGCGATTGCGCCCAGTGAATATTCGACTAAGTGCGTTAATTACTTCCTTTTAGACGAATTGGACCAACACCACAATGGCTCTCCTGCTATAAGTAGAAGCGAATCACGCGCACAATTTGTCTCGTCTGTTTGTGTTTGATTTATTAATTGTTCGATCATTGACCAGTCGGACGATGGTCGAGTGAGCGAATGCAATGCTTAATGGAACTCACTCAACTGTACGGGTTCTAATTGAGACATGCACCGGGAGTGCATTCAAGTATCAATAGTATTGACCTAATACGAATCGTAATAAATAATAAATCGTGTCATTCATTTCTGTAGACTGATTCGAGAGATTTGCACAAGATCTTGGCGTTGGATATTTTTTCGTTGCATAATCCGTTAATGGTTCATAGATAATGGTCAATAGTTAATGGTTAATAGGCCAATCGCCTTGGATGTGTCATCATTCGATTATAATCATTATAGTGAATTGCCATTTGCATTGCTCGATCAATTAGTGCCTTATTGCAAAAGTCGAAGCACGCTCTGGGCACGTTGTACATTTGCCGATCTTAATTATCGGTGATCATCATTATCGTGTTTCGAGCAAACAGCATTTGCACTGACCACCACAACGACATTTGCTTTCACTATCTTCGTAACCTCTTTCGCTCACTCGCTTCCTACTGACGGCGCCATTGTTGACGATCGAATAATTGTTGGTGTGTCCGCCTAATTGAGAGCTCCAATCGATGATAGTGTATGGCCAGCGAGCCAGCGAGCCAAACTGTCATTACAAGTCACTTGGTCGAAGGCAATTCGTCTTAGATAACACACCGATCTAACACAACACAACGCCACAACCTTCTGACAAGTAAAGTGAAAGTGAAAGTGCTTTCAATTGTGGTGGTTATCTATGTCAAAGTGGCCATGCATCAGTATGTGGATGTGCACGAGAATTAGATGACACACTCGAGCAGACAAACCCTTGACTCAGTTTGGCCATTGGTCGACTCAGTTGGCTTGGTGGTGCAGTGAGTCATCGATTGAATTGAATGGCTACATTCGATTCTTCACTCTCGTGGCCATTTCCACTTACTATTTTGAGGCGAGTAGGTGCCTATTGAGGGCCATTCGATTTATTTTCGTCCAACGTGCGCGCTCGAATCATTCCCATTTTCATCCTGATGGCGTATTCTTGTTCTGATTGGCACTGACTGGCCGAATGCGCTCAGTGCTGTGCTCGGTGCGATTTGATCTGCTGCAAATCCTTACCTGTAGCACAATGACTCAACTTGGCGCAACAGAAGAAAACTCGAAAGAGACTTCTATTCGTTCAGACCGAGAACGAGACAAAATCACAAGCGAGCCAAGCCAACTCTGCAATCAGAGTTCATTCTGACCGATTCTAAATGTAGCTCAAGTTTATTGACCGGTCTGTGCTCTTCTTCCTTCAATATTCCGTGGCGCTAATTTAAAGTGTCCAGTGGCCGGTGCACTGACGTCGGCATCGTTCCTCTCACATTTGACCAACGCCACTAGTGCACTGTCACTGAAGACTCAGTCGATCTGAGCGGATTTATCACTCTGACAGTAGTTCCATCTGCCCCACAGTACACTGTCTATATTCAAATGAGTTGTGATGTGCCTCGGATATAAATATATGAACACCGGCACAATTCTATATTTGAATATCAAAGTGCCATTGTAATTGCAAATTAGGCCTACATATAATTAAATTTGTACTCACTTGCTGGCCAGCGATTTATTTGGCTAGATTTGATGCATCGCTTGTTAAGAACAGGCCTCACAGGGGATCACTCGCCCAGTTGGTTCTGTTGTGAACAATACCTCGATCGATCCAAATGGAACAGTGCACACACTCTTGGTATAACATATATTACTCAATTTCACTGGGAACCATATTCTTGAACATGAACATGAACATGAATGTTTACACAATATGCCAGCGTTGATTTGTTTAGTTGGCTATTGGTCCCGTTTGTGTGTTCGCCAACAAGAATGACCACCAAGTGTGTCTAGCCTCAACCTCAATTCGACCACCACAGTTGTGTTATGTTGGTGTCGATTAATTTGCATGATCGAGACAATAGACTTCACACACAATTGGCGCGAAGAGAATGACTGCGAATTCGGTTCAGCAAACTGAGAGAACACCGAATGTGAGTGTCGATTGCATGGTGGCGCAATATGCACTTGGAGTCTTAGACACTCCACTGGACAGGCCAAGTACAATTCGATCACTGTGACCACTCAGTGAGCCATTTCCCTTAATGACGGTTTTCTCAAAGGCGCCAAACTGTGACTGACTTGTAGTAATTACTCGATGGTCAGTGCATCTGACCATGTTACAAAAATCTCATTGCCACAATTTGCACGAGTGTCACGTTGTCTGTTCTTCCATCAACGCATATCGCCACTTATTCCATTTTCATTCTCTTCGCTATGGCGATGTAGCCGGCCACAATTCTGGCTGACCACATTTGGCCAGACTGGTCTGCCACATGCAAGTAATGAATAATAATAACGCTCGTTGGTGATCGCGCAAGCCAAATATAAATCAAATTGCTCCTCGACACGTAATAAACTCAACGCAATCAAGTGCACTTGTTCACTGCTGCACCACTGACAAGGTTCTTCTCGACCACTTGTGGCACTTATTCTTAAGCTAATCGACACTATCCGTTACTGTCTGCGTTGATCTACTAATTGTGCTCTGTTGGCTAACATGGAGCCGAGGACAGGTAGTTCAACGCTTACTTCTGACTGGTTTACTAGCTCCACTTGACACCAGACGAAGAAGTCTGAAGGCAGAGAATAACAAACTAGTGCTACACCGAGATAGTCGTGGAAATGATTCAAACGAGTGAGACTGTCTTGTGTTGATTAACTGGCCTCAGTCTCGACTGATTAGCGCGCCAACAGTTAATTGCGATCGATTGATCCTATCTGACGGTGTCCATTACGTTGGCACTGATGTGGAGTGAGTCAATTAGTGGAATGCTTCAGTGCGAGCAAACAATGGCCCACTGGCTGCGAACAAGTGGTGTCAAGCATTGTCTGGCCTCTATCTTCCAGTTCGGCCATCGATCGAGCCAATTTGTAGAGCAATGAGCGCGTGGAGCGAGCTGAAGTGCAGAAGTGGCAGTGGCGGCAGTGGCAATCGCAATTAATTAACATCGGTGACACGGTCAAGTCAATACCTTTAGTGGCTGGTGAACTAGATTGGCCCAGGCAGGCAGTGAGGGAGCGAGTGAGCCTCAGTGGCCAGCACTTGTGCATCGAGTCTAATCGAATCATGCATTGTTTGTTCTTTCCTGTAGTCATTGACGCGTGCACAGCAAAACGACTTCCCGTCTTCTTCCGTTTGGCAGGTGAAATCGCAGTTTTCACCTTTTTCGTCCAGTTGGTCGATTGTCAGCGAAAATTGTCACTCTCAATTTCATTGCCAAACACTCGATGGTAATCGCCAGTCTCGGTCGGACTGTATCTGTTCACTTTTATCAGCAAACTTTGTCGACCTCGCAGCAGAACAAGCCGTACTTTGTCGCCTGCAGCACGCCAGTCAAGACCGAGCCATCGACCAACTGTCTTCTACCATCTTTTGGTCGTTTGTTTTCTTTCATTGCCGACACTCATATTGGCTACTTTGGCTGTCGCATCACTTGCACAACTCAGTTCTACCGCCAGTTGATTGTTCGTCACATCTCGCCTTGTCATGTTTGAAACTTACCAGTCACATGAACCTCAGAGTCAGAACCCGTCAGGACGCCGTCCAGATTCACAATGTCGGACCGCAAACTGTCGCGAGACAATCCGAATCTCTTCTACCTTCTCAATGCCAAGCCACACTGGGCCACTATTGATCGTACTAGTCCTTCAACTACTAGCCACTTCATCGCTCTGTCTAAACGTAGACAGGCAATCTCTTGCCAAGTACCAAGTAAGTTCACATCAATCAACTGAACTATCATTAAGAGCATTCACTTTCTCTGCCTCAATTTCAAATCCAAACAGGTGGCTTTATTCTACGCCATCTGGTGCTTATCAATTCAAACTAAAGAAATTTTGTTTGTACTTAGATTCATCGCCACATGACCAAACGAGATCTCCAGTCTGTATTTTATGTGGACTCGCACGAAAAAGGTAATTTTGCAAATGGAATAGTCTTGCCTCATCACACATTTCCATAGTACCCGAATATGAACTCTCTGCCGTGCGACTTATAACCAAAAGATCGATCGAGGATGGAACTACCAAGCATGTACAACTTGACGCCTTTGGTCGCAAAATGCGACTCAACTTGAAAGACAACAATGATTTCAACGAACGTACCAAGGACATGAAAGTGTACATCGCGGAGACATCAAAAAATGGCAAACTGCGTTATATGGAAGACCCGAGTGCTTCGGTGAGTGAGTGCGATCGAAACGCGTCTCATAATGAGACTCTCATTACGACTGCCCATCGATCCAATTGAATTTAATTTGTGATAAGCCTTGAATGAATTAATGAGCGCTTTATGTAGGACATCACAAATATGGGAACGAGCTATCACGACGAGGAAAATATGGCTGCCATTTTCCTGGATCACAATTCAAAAGGCAAAGTGCAATTGGTATGTTAATGATATTCGAGATGGCGCGATTGATCGAACGATGGCTCACCACCGATTGCCTCCCGCACTAGCACGGCACCATTGGCAACGATCTCGTGATAAAGCCAATCCCGGACACCTTCAAGTCGGAAGATCATCCAATGCTGAACGAACTTAATGCAGACCCCAATGATGATGAAATGTTCCTCAACGAAGACGAAGTGACAGAGATGAAGCGAAACAAATTGCGAAAACTGGAAAAACTTTCCAACCTAACCATGGAAAGCGAACCAATGGTCAGTTCCAGCGAAAACGTGCACGTCATTTTCAAACGCCAAATTCATCATCAACACCTTCAATCTGACTTTGGTAAATTTACTGAGTTTACTAAAGTCTCTAACTGTTTACTGAATTTGTTTTTTTTATTAGCTGAACTTGAAAATGCTTTTCAAAACTCACAAAACTCGACTTCAATTTCGGAACAGTGGTTGGGCAAATCAAATAGCACTAGACGATCTGCACGCAGAAAACGACAAGCACCAGGAACTGTTTGGCCAGAGGTGTTGCTCGTGGTCGATTACGACTCATTCATGTTGCATGGAGCAACGAGTCGTGATGTGAAAAGATATTTTATTAGTTTCTGGAATGGAGTCGACCTTCGGTACAAATTGCTGGCTCACCCACAGATTAGAGTCAGTTTGGCCGGTATGATTGTGGCTAAGGTGAGTGCAATAAATGCACAAGCGACATTTTTTGATTTGATTATTTGGCACGCACAGGACCGAGATGCGACTCCGTACTTGGAACGAAACCGACTCCGACCGCCCAACGCGGACGCTGTTGACGCTGCAGGGGCACTGACCGACATGGGCAAATACTTGTACCGTGAGGACCGTTTGCCAACCTATGACATGGCAGTGGTGATCACGAAGCTAGACATGTGTCGACGACGATACGAAGGTGGTCGGTGTAACCGAGGCACTGCTGGGTTCGCTTATGTCGGAGGCGCCTGTGTGGTGAATAAAAGACTGGAAAAGGTGAATAGTGTGGCCATCATCGAGGACAGCGGTGGTTACAGTGGCATCATCGTGGCAGCCCATGAAGTGGGACACTTGTAAGTTTACTTTTCCAGACTGGTGTTTGCATTCGCTCACTGATTGACATATGCTCACGTTGGCACCTTTATTTGCTATAGGCTTGGCTGTGTTCACGACGGTTCGCCACCTCCGAGCTATTTAGGTGGTCCGGGCGCTACCCGTTGTCCCTGGGAAGATGGTTTCATTATGAGCGACCTTCGACACACGGAACGAGGCTTTCGTTGGTCTTCTTGCAGTGTGGAACAATTCAAGCATTTTCTTAAGTAATATCAATTCCAATTAGGTAGAAATGATCGTTTTCATTAATTTATTTGTTGATTCGTTTAGTGGCGAGACTGCGACTTGTTTGTATAACTTTCCACATGAAAACCAACTTTTACCTCGTGTTTTGCCTGGATCGATGTTGTCTCTCGACGAGCAATGCAAACGAGATCGAGGAACCAATGCCTGTTTTGTGAGTAATTCATTAGCTAGATCATCTCATGCTAATCATCATTTATACTTGTGCAGAAAGATGCACGTGTTTGTGCTCAATTGTTTTGTTTTGACAGTGCCTCTGGCTACTGTGTCTCTTATCGTCCTGCGGCTGAAGGATCTTCGTGTGGCGATGGCCAAGTACTGAAACAGTTACCGAATTTACCGCAGTTTTTATAATGTCTTCTCTGTCTAGATCTGTCGGAACGGAAAATGCTTGGCTGAGATCGAGAACATAATTCCCGATTACTCGCACGTACAGCAATCGATCAGCAGGAGTCCCAACCCTGACCGCTTACTGGCCCGTGTGGACAACGCTCATATACCTCCATTTCGACGGAATCCTCGATTCCGCAACCGAGGCTCTCCATTTTTCCATAACAATTACTTGAGAAGAGCTGCATCAAACCAGATCAATGTGAAAAGCAAAGTCCTGCCAAATAGTTCATCATAAGATCGCTTAGACCTGTTAATAAGTTAATTAATGCACTTACCTGTGATAAAACATATATAACATTATGCACCGAGAATGAGCAAGACCAACATCGGACAGCGATCGGTTCGATCAGACATGACCACCAAGCCTGCGGCAAGCCTTCCACGCGATCCACTTGATCGACGAACCGAATGGCTCAAGCATAACGCAATCAACTGTGATACAGTTTTTACTTGTTTTGTTTGTTAGCTTAGTTCAATCAATTCGTTAATCAATTGACACTGCACGCATACATTACCCAACTGCACTCATCCAACCAACCATTAACATCACCAACCAGCTACTGGAAAGAGCACTGACGCTGCCACTGCCACTCACGCTTCCGTGTCATCGCTAATGACTCCCTAATGAGCACTGATTTGCATTTGCACATTCCATCTGCCCACCATCAATGTAATCAATTCAATGAAACGCGTTGAGACTTGAAGACACGAAGGACGGAAAATGGTTTTGACCACAACAACTAGTGCCACAAAGTCAGAAGGGATGAATGCTCAGCCATAACTCAAAACCGTAGCACATCCTAGTCAGGATGGGATCATTGGTCCAAGTGAACTCGAATCGAACTGAGTGTGAAGGATCGTACCTAGAGGCGAAACTGTGGTCAGCCTAATTAGATCGATCGATCGGGACCATCAACCAGGGAAGTAATGCATTCTCGGTGCAAGCAAGTGAAGCCATGTCGATAATGCCCTTACAATTTGTACATTGGAACTTGTAAAGTACATCTCTTTGCATCTCGCATCCATCTCCATTCACCACTCCATCACGCTCTATCATACGCCATCCTCTCATTTGATGCCTTTTTGTACAGTCGGTCTTTATTTATTAAGCAACAATAAACATTATTTAATTGAATGCACTCGCTCTATTCAGTTTATGGTTGAGTGTAGGGTCAGTTGGGGCACATGCTCACCACTGAACAAGTGGCATCATTCACTAGCACTAATTGGCTTCTTGGCCACAATGGCCCACTAGCAACGGAATAATTCAATTAACCAGACATAGCACACACACACACACAAACACTCAAAGGGACACTCGACCAGTGACACACGGGCGAGCACATGCTCAATGACTTCTTGAGGAAATGTCACAGTCCGCTTATTAAAACGTTGCCCTCGGCCAAATGTAAACTATAGGCTCAGTTCGACAACTAAATGTAGTTGCAACACCGCTAGACTCTTCACAACTTTTACGATTCTATAGGCAATGAACAATTTTGTTCCTACCACCGATCAGTAATCATCAAAGCCAACGACGTTGCAGTGAGGCAATACACTCTACTAACTGGATTATCACTTACTTGAAAGGCTTGATAATCAAAATATTATCTCAAGTGGAAACTGAATGAAATGAACGGCCGGTCAAATTTAATCGTTCGTTTGAACAACAACAAAATTCGATTTTGATTCAATGGTAAAGTAAAAAGTGCAAGCAGATCTTTCGGTAAAAATTTCATTATCGAAATATCTTCAAAATAATTTTAGATTAACAATTATTATGAATATGAATAATGCAGGTGTAAATAGAATAAATTGAACAAACAAATCATTGGTGGCCATGTGGATTGTGCTGTGATTGAGCTGCTAGCAAAAGTGAAGACACCAATGACACAAATCAGTGAGAGAGTGGTGCAATGGGCAAATTGATCGCCTCTTGTGTGGTCTGTGGTGTGAATGTGGCCTAAGACAGAAGCGAATGCTTGTCCCAATCAAGATCAATGCAAACACCTCAAGACTGCGCTCCGACTTGGCACTAATCATCCTCGAGAGCAATTCCAAAGTAAACATTGCCCATTGCAGACTCAATGTTGATCAATGCTCATTGAGATGTCAGTCCATTGGTTCGACTGGCAACTCTATAGTGGGTCGACTGTATACGGATCTACTTACCTGGTAAGGTCAACTCGGTGGGCAGTGTCAGGCTTCGATCAGATCAGGTCAGACCGAACAAGATAAACTAACAAACAGCTCTCGGAAACAGAAACATTGGCCAAAGGGGACTGGTAGAGAGGGCCACAAAGCCCAACCAGACCGGTGTGAGTGTGAGAGTGGCCTAGTGGCCCTAGTAAGTCCGACGACGAGTTGCTCCAAGTGACAGATGTGAGCCCGATCAAGTGGTCAGTGAGTGCGTCCTCTTGCTCCCTTAAGTGGATCGCGACCCGAAATTTTTGGTTTGCCTAGTTTTGTTAGCACTGCGTGCCTCACCTCAAGTGCCCGGATTGTGCATAGGAACTACCACGCACCGACTATAATCTTTTGCACGGAACAGGAGCGAGCACAACTGAACAGAACAGAACGGTTCGCTCAAGTGTCTATTATGATCAGAGTTTTATTAAAATTACCAAAGTCTTTAAGTACTTCGTCAGTCTGTCTGTGTCGTTTGCACGTTGTGCGCATTGGGCGCATTTGTTTTCGCTCTCGATCATCCACCGTTTGACATACGAACACTACACAGCTCAGTGCTGTGTGTTCATAATTTCCAATCAAAATAACGTTAATCACAACACAATGCAACGCCAAACGCAACACACACACACACACACATACATACATACTCTAACAACCGACCAACGTTTTGACAAGATGAAGTACCCTGTGCGCACTCTATATCACTCAATATCACTTTGTAGTACTGAACAGCACCATCGTTATTTAATATTCTCTCATTGGTTTGCGTCAAGATTCCATCGATGACGACGTGCATCCCGATTTGGCTTACTTTTCGCGCTATGTTTCGTGCTGTCACGCCTTCACTTGACGACAGTTATTGAATCAACAAATCGACCTTTCGCCATTTCATTTAAATTACAATTTATCAATTGTGGTAGTAAAGTCAATCAATTACAATTGCACTCACTAGCCAATTAGTCTATAATGCAAACACAATTTTCAGACGGTTTATCAACCCGTTGATTGTGCCCAGAATTAATAAGGCAAACTGCAAAATTGTCGCAACTTGAATGATAATTCAAGTGCAAAGGATTCGAAATGGCCAAACAGAGCGAGCTGAGGGTGAGCTGATGTACTCGACAAAGAAGACAAACATTGTCTGGTGATTTGCATAATGTGGCCTGGCACTGCTCAATGATCCACTTATCGGGTTACTACACTGTGCCACAATTCAATGTATCTGTTCGTGCTCGTGCAATGCATCACTGTCGACACCTAATCCCGATTTAATTACCGAACAAAAATGACAATGCATAATGAAGAGAGCAATCCATTCCACTTGTCGATTGAGTCTGTTCAGTGTATTCTCGGTGGCACAGGCAAGTGCACTTTGTCATCACTTGTCTGTGAGGGCCAATGTCCAATGGTCTTTCACTCAACTCGCACCTTAGCGTGAGCCCACTGCAATGTAAACAAGCCATTTCCATTGAATTGAACCCTTTCGTACCATTTTGGAAACTCTTCACGGTTTCACTTATAGAGCGCATTCACTGGTCGAGTTTGTTCACTTTGCACAATGTCATCCTTACTCTGTTGGCCTATCACAGGGTTTATTAAATATTCATCTATCACTGCCTGAGCTTACTTTGTCACCTTGCCACTTGAAGCTTTTGAACGATTAGGTGAATCGCGTTCGAATTTGAACAGAGGGTGGCACAGTCATCACAATCGGTGCGTGTTTATCAGAGCGCGGAAGGCATTGGCAATGCAGTAACCGAGTCTGTCATTTGCAGTGACTATTTGCACTATCGAACTGAATCCTATCTCCTCGAACTATGCAGTGCGCAATGAAAGGGAAGAAGCAATTCGAAAAACAAACAAATTATGAATAGAACAGAGAGCAAGTCAATTTGCCGTAAAATTGCTGGCCAAATCTGACAGGCAAGTGACAATTGGCACAATTGCGCCTTCCCTCGCACTTGCCTGCCACTCGGTTGGTCACTCAATTATGCCATTTGCACTCGTCATTGATCCAACTGCCTGGTCCAATGTCCAACGAAAAACATCGTGTGTCCCAAAGGTACAACACTAGCACATCACTAGTCACTGCACACCTGCACCACAAGAATAAGGCACGCCAAGAATTCTGGCCTTCTTTGTGCGGGGTCCTATTTAAATCGGTGTGCCCCTTCGTGTCCCGCACCGTTTCCAACAAATGGACCTTTCAAGCGACTCACTTCGCGGCCCACGTGTGTTGATCGATCCTATTGATATGGCATGACAAGTGAAGACATTTGTCTCATTGCATTGGCATCTGTTTGTTGCAACTTACAGGCACAGAGAAATCACTCAGTTCGATGATAGTGCTGCATAAATGCTCATATTTAGCATTAGTCATGACAGAACACTGCGGCAAACACTTTAGCCAACTAGTCCGGTGTGCGCATAGCAAATAATCTCAAATTGAATTGATGCTTGCGTGGTGGCTTGCTCGATTGCTGGCTCGGTGGCTTGGTGGCCAGTGTTGACCGAACACTTAACATTTTATTATTTACTCTCAATCTGACCGCAGATATTGTTTGTATATTAAATTGAATAAGCGCAATGCAAAATAAACAGAAAGACACCACTGAGAACGAGCGAACAAACGAACAAACGAATGAAGGCTTCAATTGAATTAGAGATGCAACACAGAAGACAAACCAAGCACAGAGACAGTGGCCTGACACGATAATCACTCGCTTGTTGACAGAGCTCGATACCCAAATATATGGACAAATATTTAATTATTTGGTGCCAAATGGCCTGTCTAAATAAAGATGCACCGTGCTAAGTGCCTTCCTCCTACCCGACACCGTGCAACGGTGATCTATTCCACTCTATTGACGTTATCCACAGTAAGCGTTCTTTCAAGTCGATTGACGATCAAATTTTGCATATGGAATTGACACCGAACCGGACGAGAAGAATGGCTTCATTACCGAGACTGACACCGACGGCTTTACTCGAAACAATCGCACACTGCGCGTCATCCGCTTTGGTGCCAAGCTCACACTTTCCCTTTGAACGGTTGGCCAATTGGCAATCGACCACTGGGCACTGTGTCTAAATAGATTTGTCATCGCCAGAGTTGGATCCATTCAGCGTTGAGTCCTTCTTTCCTGTCCTATTCAGTGGACCACTGGTCATTGATTGTTCTCTCGTGTTGCCTTTGCTGCCAATCTTAACAGTTTTACTGTTTACTTTGCTATTAAACAGCAAATAAACAGAAATAATCGAGGCACGGACAAAGATTATTACCAATTGGAAATTGATTTTGTCTCTCTCACTTTCACCCTCGTTGGTCTGCTCAATGAACGGGACGATGACTGTTGGTCTGTGTCTGAGTGCTTCGGTGCAGTACCCAGTGGAGACCAAGTCTGGTTATTTGCCTTTAATCCTGGCCATGGCATTGTTCGGACAACGATGTGTTGGTCATCGCCATTGGAGCGAGCACTGAGCAAACAAGCCAGGCTCTATTCGTTTCCTCCATGGCATCGAGTCTTCCATTCTTAATTACAACTCCTATTATTTCACTTACGTCTCGATTTCCAATTTCCGAAACTGCGAAATTTAGCACGAATTAAACAATTCCGTTATTTGTGCCGATTTGGCAGCATCTCGATCATCTCAGTCTCGTGCAATTCTCATCTGTCGACATTATTATATTATGTGCACAACAAACTTAACAAACATACAAACCACGGGACAGTCAGTGCACAAGATTGCTTATTTGTTTGCTTTCTATTACAAACTTCTTTGTATTGACGGTGTGTCCGTCTGCATTGGATCGTTAGTGGGACAAAAGCAATAGCCCCAAGTGATGAACCCATTTTGGCAGTATGTCCGTCTAATTGAATGTAATTTGATTATAATCGACTAGAAAGATTGTCGAGTCGAGTTGACTCGGTCCTGATTGCCTTGCAGCCAGGATGTATCCGTGTGCTGGTGCATAATGCCTTTGTCCCTTCACTGCCGTCCCAATCGAACCGATCGATACAGTACGAGTTGAGACGTGCTCGTTCGGACTTGTTCCCATCGTCGAATGACAACACATACACACGCACACCAGTGTATTTATATATTCATAACCTTCGGCACAGACCTTTGTGTGTCTCTCCACATTTTTCGCTTCAACTGGCACACGAAGTGATTGTAGTTGTGCAACAAGGACACAATGGCCACTGAGCACAGTCTCAATTAGACAATAATTAACATAATTTTAAAATTGTGCTTCACCGACCGCGAATAATTCATGTTCACATTCGCATCAGCATGTATCTTTCGGTGGGTGCCATATCTACCTTGGTTTGTTCGCATTCGAATGCACCAAACTGTGTCATTCGCGTTTGGACCATGTTTAGCCAATGTTTTCACAGATTAGTCGCCTCACATCTTGTCTTGTTCATCTGCCCGTGCGGCAGGGCCACGGTCGGACCTATCTCCGGTTCCTTGTGCGTCAGTCCACTCTATTCTGCTTGATTGCACTAATCGAAAACACGCACAAATGAGTCATACGAGTTTGTCCTGGGCTGAGGCAATTTCCCTTCAGAGCGAAGATGTTCCAGCAGTGCCAGTTTGGCCGTGTTCGTGATTTACTTTGACTGCAACTTTGCTCTGGTGCCAATTGGCTCATGTTCTCACTGGCACCGCTCAAAGCACCGATGGCTTGTCTCGGTGCACACCAATGGACCAGCTCATTGCACACAACGTGGTCTCGTTTGCTCATTCAAACAACGGTTTTGTTTTTTGGTTTGTCGACTACTTTTTTGTGCACAAGCCGTGTAAATGAATGACTCGCTGGTGAGCGTCTATTGACTTGGCCCAGTATTCACTTTTCCGACAAGTCGCTCGGAAAATATGCATGTTCCAATTGTTGATACTCTCTCGGCTCATTTTGTAGCGCTTTCTCGTAATGTCTCCCTCATTTCGTCACCACAAACAGTGGCAAACATTATGGAACAGTGCTAATTTAAGGCAACTATTAAATAGTCATTTAGTAAGGAAATATTTACTCAAATTGGTCGTTTAGGGGAATGAAAATGGAAAGTAAACACTTTGATTGAATCATCACATTTGTAAGGACAAGCTAGTGAGACCGATCAATGACTCTATGGCCAGTGACAGAAAGACGGTAGTACTTGTTGAAAGCACATCTGGTCTGTGCCTCAATGGAGCTGTCACCATGGCCCTCTCTGACCACTCTGTTTTGTGACACTATCGATTGGCTTCAGTTTATTATTGTCGTATAGCGCGACTCGAGCTAAGGCTATTAAGGAATCAGTTGCCTTTGTTGGGTCAATTTGCATGTTGCAAATGGGCTTTGTGTGGCACAAATGCTTGCTGACTAAATAAATAGACAACAATAAATAAGCACGCTCAACACTGAACACTAAACATGGACTAAGTGGCAAAAAAGCAGAAATATCTGCGAGAGCCATTTAATCTGATTAAATGTGGAGTAAGATCGTTTCAATTGGAAATTCGAAGTTTGAGCAACGAAATGTGACCACTTGCACGCTTCTTCGATACATTCGATGGCAATGAGTAGGGCAAATCGGTCAAACTCAAATAGTTGCGGTGGTAATTGACGCTCATTACCTTTCGCTTTTCACTGGGACAGGTAATGCTTGGACAGGGCGCAGAGCACACTTAGGTGCCGCTCAAATTAGCGAGTCACTGCACAAAGCACCTCGAGTGCTGTAACCGACCTAATTGAACAAGACTGGAACCGTCTTGGCCCACAAAGGAATCACTCACTTTTCCACACCCTGGCCCATTCAAAGATGTCCTTTCGGAACATACTGAAAGAAAATAAAACACATTGCTCGTTCCGCACACCGCGATCACTCATCTGCCGATAGTGAAAACGAGTCCTAATTGCTGCAGTCATTGAGTCTCATTGTCATCGAGAGCAATATCAAACGATCTGTACCATCAAAGACGCTTGTTTAGGAGGTAATTTTATTACTACATATTGAACAAGTAATAGGAGAACAGTCACAGTTGCATATATACAGAATGGCCCACTATGGTCCAAAGGTAACAAATGGCTATGCTAATGGTTGGTTATCATTTTGATATGTCTAACGAAGCAAATATAGTGGAAATGGTTGAACTGACAACGGCAAGGAGTAATACTTCCACTGAAGACAATAAATTAGCGACGATCACACAATGCAGCAATCGAATGCAATGCTGGTCAGACAGGTCAGCTGGGCGCAATTGACAGCTATGGTACCACTGTTTACCAATGCGAAACGGATGTTCGGAACAAGAGTTCGTGGTGTGAATCAGTGGGTGGTTGGTGGTGGGCTAGCGCAAAGCCATTTGCCGCTCCAAATGGACCTGCAAAGGCGCTGGCCACCGAAGAGGCGCTATTGCTGGCAAAGTGGTGATAGTGGTGAGGAGCGGACAAGGTCGACTGGCTTCCTAACAACATCTGGCTGGCTGTGTGCATTTGTCCGGGAGTGGGATAACCATCAGGGCGCAATGCAGACTCGCGACTGCATGATTCTGGCAAAGGTCTGACGAAAGAGGATGCGTTAATTAGAGCAGTCACCACTGAGCGAACAATCGTGGGCATTGATAAAAGCATCGCAAACAAACCAAGACAAGAGGCAAAAAGCTGACTTACATGATAGGTTTGTTGTCTTTGATGAGCACCGGAACTGCTACCTTACGAGGTGAGGATGTGCCACAGTAGGATGCGCTTGTATTCACTGAAGAGTTGCTTGCTGTGATCGACACCGAAGTAGGTGAGGTTGAGTCGTTTGGTGATGTTGGTGCACTTTCGCTCATTGCCTTCTCCTTGGCCTGTCGTTTACATTTGTAACGATGATTCTTAAGAAAACGTTATAAGACCAACATTGAAAACAGAATATATTAATTCTAATACCTGAAACCAGATCTTCACCTGAGTTGGAGTCAATTGAATCATCTGGGCTAAATGCTCTCGTTCGGGTGCCGAGAGATAACGCTGTTGTTTGAATCGCCTCTCAAGCTCGAACACCTAATGAGAAAATATCGTAATATATCCAAGTTTCAAAATCAAATCGAACTTTGCGAAAGGGGACCGCTATAATTATAATTCGATATTCAGTTTCAATTTCGAATTTGGCAAATTGCCTTGGCGCAATCGAACTTGGTAAAAAACTACTTTTTAGACATACGTGTCTATCTTGCTGTTTAATAATTGTGTTTGTAATAAGCTAACTCAATTAGATTATAAAGTCTGCCCTAGTTTGTCAAATAAAAAATAAAACTTGCGAGAATTATGAGAGCAATTGAACGAGGATGAACCAAACCGTTGTTCACCTTTCAGTGAAGTGCTTAGGTTAAAGTTCTGATGCATACCTGTGCTTGGGTGAAGAGCACTCTTCGTTTCCTCCTCTGTGAATGTACCGTGGAAAAGTGTGAGTTGACGAGACTCTTTGGCCCATTGGGTCCTAGAAGACAAGTGCCAGCTGCCGATGTGACCGCTTGGGATGCTTGTGACGGGTAAGTCGCGGCCGGATAGGCGCTCCAAGCAGCTGGAGTGCCATTTGCGTAGAAGGACTCGTAATAGGAACTGGGGAAAGTCGAGCGGGACATATCTGGAGCACTTGTACCGTACTGGTGATGCATTGAGGAAGGTGAAGAGGTAGCGGGGCCTATATTCATGGCTTGTTGATTTCACTCGGGCACTCGAGCTCAAGATTAAGAAGTAGTAATCAACAAAATGATAAGGATCCGAGTGGTGATATAAGAAGTTGAAGGAGAAGGGATCAAATGCTGTTGAGGCTGTTGAGTGAAGATGGACGACTCTCGGCCCGAGTTGAGGGCTCTTCACAGAAATTTAGAATGAGTTCGTCTCCAGTGGAGACTCGACACCACTCTCCAAGCTCTCCAAATTGCTCTTTGCCAATTCAGCTGAGAGTCACTCGGTAGCACTCGGCAGCACGTCCCACCGCTCGGTACTACATCGAGCAAAGCGATTCTCGGTGCACTTCCCGCCTCCTTGCTGGAGGGCTGACTCCAACCAGCCAATCACATCGCTCCACTCGGTACATTTGCCTCGAGTTGCGTGCTTGCGCCTCAAAGTCCTCAACCAACACAATCGACTTGAACCACACGATAAAGGTAGCAGAGAGTCCTTCTATAGAAGTTGCTCGATTAATTGCACTCATGCAAATGGCCATTCTTGATGGCTACTTGAGTGGCAAGTTTAGTTAAAAATTAAACAACCATCCTCTCCTCTCAATTAATCGTCATTGCTGGCCCGTTGGACAATGCAAATAGTGCAGCAGGAAATTACTCGAGAGCAATCGATTGAAACAATCGAGGCTGCTGAGTGGCACGGGGACAGTCGATTTGAAGAGCTAAGGACTGCATTGGTCAGTTTGCTCACGTCCTCCAAGCACATTCCTCAATACTTCATGCCGCTATTGAACAATATGGACAGTCATTCTCACTGAAAATTTCTCAGTGTCACAATCTTCTTATTTGATCCATTATCACTGTTTGAGTCGAATGCGCCCACTTACTCTTATAATTAATTACTCTTAGTCATTATAATTTCACTAAAATCGAGATCAAGTTGACATTCAACCAAAGTTCTTTGAATGCTTACTTTTATCCAATAAAATAAATTTTTAATAATTGCAAACCAAACAATAATTTTTCAGTTCATAATGTAGCTGTCAATTATACCCAAATAAATAATATTTACAAATCATTTGTACTTGCTAAAATCGACCTTTAGTGTGATCGATGTATTGTGATTAGCGCCATTCTTGGAAGCCAATTTAGAGGCATCACTTTCGTTGGTTGCCTTTTGTTGTTGGCTACGTATTGCACTTTTCAAACTTTCACTGTATGAAGGATTGTTGGCCATAATTTGCTTGAATTCATCCGAATACTTTGGACCAATTTCTGTAAGTTTCTTCAATGACTGATCGTGCAGCAAAATTCGCTGAGCACTAGAACTACTCAGTAAACGAGCATTCTGAATCACTTCAGATTGCTCTATGTTGAGTAATGAAATCAGTGCAGGAATATAGATAGAAAGCATGTTGATTTCTAAAAGAAATCACATTTTAAATATAATAATTAATAAATCATTTCAAATATAAGCTTACTTTTTTCATTAGAAGCTTTTTCGATAAAAACCTCGAGACAAGTAAGAATGGACAAAATGGAATCGACCTTCTCATTGCTTAGAGATTGCCCACTTTTCACTGAATTTATCAACGAGTAGAACAATTGAATTATTTTTGGAGCAAGACTATGAATGTAAAAGATGCAATTGCTGGGCTCGCTTTGAGAGAACATCAATTTAAGTGTTTCAATGCATTTGAGCTGGACCTACATTAAATGATTAGTAACAAAAATCCAACAAAAAAATAAACAAACCAGATCCTTGTCTGATTGAAGAGCTTGAGTCATCAAGTTAATGATTGGGTATTGCAACTGAGCCGTATGCAACACTTCAACAGGCGAATATATAGCGAAAACTCCAATTGACAAAAGAGTAGAAATAAAGTCTTGTTTTTGATCATCGTCGCCTAAGTGAAAATAAGAGTCATTGTTCTCTGTTGTCGTACCATGGCGAGTCTTACTTGTTTTGCACATGTCCAAAATACGAGCCACTGCACTTTGCAACATTTGAACCCACTTTTGTTTTATCTCGTTATTAGTCAAAAATGGCGAAGTACATAAACTCTTAATACACCTTAAAAAAGTAACAATGGGTTCTTTCTCATAAAGTTTTTCATCATATATTGTTTGACTAACCACCGAAAGCTCGCAAAACACACCAGTCAACAAATACAAGATGGTAGGCAATACGGAGAGACTGCCCACAGGAGAGCACAGACTAGGTAAATCGGTCAAAATTGAGAGAACGTTCCCAATAAGTTTTGAATTTTCGTTATTGAACAGTAAATAGTTAGTTGACCTTTGACTGCGAATAAAGGAAAACTCGGGTGCACTAGCAAGTGTGGGACACAACTGAGGCAGTTGACGCACCAGAATAGACAGACAAATCTCGAGCAAAGAATAAACCAACGATTCTTGCATGGCAATGTCTCCAGTTAAACCACCTTCGCCCACTTCACAAATTGTGGTATCACTTTTATCTACTTTCCCTTCATCTTTATTCGCAGTCTGTTGTAGTCTAAACCTTTCTTCTTGCAATCGCTCAGCTTCAATTTCAATTATCGATTTGATAATTTCGCTGATTACAATTTGACAGTCAGACACTTCATGAGTGAGCAAAAGACGATGCAAAACTTGGCACAGTTCACGAATCAATTGATTATTGCTAGCAAAAATCGTTTTGGTAACTTCATTTTTAGTGATTAATTCTTTAAGGGAATCCAAATAAGTAGAAACGTGAGATGTCTGCTCAGTAGATTTGGGATTGCTCAAAGCTTCCATGCAAATTCCAAACAAAAGATAAAACTGGTCAAACTTAGATATGTTCAGCGATTTATCTTGGTCTAAAATGTCAAAACCTTTTCCAGTACAAAGCCATAAGGCAGCAGCGTTCAGAATGGAGGGCCAGGAAGAACGATACATCGACCTGACAGAGTCGATTGTTTCCACAATGAAAAAGGTACCGCCATCGTGTGGTATTTGACTAACATACTCGTTTGGCAAAGTAAGCAAAGCATGATCTTTCAAAGCGAATATCCAGTATTTGGACAGGGTTAACAACTCAGGAGTGACAAGGTGGAGTAGATTCTCTTTTCCAGCTTCATTCGTCTCCTGCTCATCTTGTTTGTCATTTGCCATTGCGACCATATACACTTCAGCCCACGCCTTTAAGATGGCTAGCTTCTCCATAGTGGACGCACTTTCGTTGTATAAACGTGAGGTAGAGTTTTTGTGAAGTTTATCCAGCGATGACACTAGTAATTGATGCACTCGGCGTAAATCATTCAGATCTCGAGCAACTCCACTTCCAATCCAAGCACTACA
Source organism: Rhizoglyphus robini (assembly GCA_023373905.1). Lineage (NCBI taxonomy): Eukaryota > Metazoa > Arthropoda > Arachnida > Sarcoptiformes > Acaridae > Rhizoglyphus > Rhizoglyphus robini. The sequence goes on along the minus strand of JAKIJQ010000012.1, from coordinate 2,730,654 downwards.
AACTTGGCACGCCATTGCGGTAACGTGTGACGGTGTGTCAACAGCAAATGCGGGTCGTAATGCAGCGCCGACTTGAGCTTGAAATTGCTCCAAGATGACATGATTGGGGAATTCTGGTTCAGGAACTTGAGAAAATTTCTCAATAACAAGTTCCAAAGTTTTCAGACCTTCCATTCGAAGATCATCACAGTCAGACGTTGCACCAATGAACGACATTCGAACTAAGTCCGAAAGATGTAACACTAAAAAATCTTGCTTTCCACCCGATTCCATATTTCTCTCTCGTGCTAATGTCAAATCAAAATGCACGCTTGAATTCAATGACGATTGACTACAGTTAATAATTATTTTAGATAGAAAGTTCATTATGAATACTCGAGTCTGACATCGATACGATATTTTGACATTTGAACTATCTTCGCCGGCTTTAAAACCACTCTCTTCAAATTCACCTTCTTCAACATCATGGTCGCCTTCATTAAGAGAAATGTCTGAAGCACTGAGCACCTGTTTGCACAAATGAAGCCATACACTTAAATTGAATTCATCGATGTTTTGAATAAGACTTATTAAAATCTTCTTAACATTCGACAAGTTGAAATGGTCATTTTCAAAGTCAAGTAAGGCTGTTAGAATACCGGGAAATCCATTATTGGCTCGAACATTAAAATTGAAAATGATTCCAACTTGTAAGCTGTTCTTATTTTTGTGTACCCATTGAGAGCCATATTCAATGAGTAATTTCGATTCCTTTTGGGCGATTTGATGCAAACATGCAATAGAAGCTTTTCTCAGAAGGTAATGCGAACTCAAATAGCCATTGCAAAGCAAGAATATGAGCTCACTTAAATCAAAATTCTTCCTGTCAAACATATGAAGTTGCTGAAGACAACCAATAGTCTCACTTTTGACCAAAAAATCACCATGCTCTTGTAAAACAGAGCAAGCGATTAATATTGACAAACGAATTTCATTGATCACATGCGAAGAAGACTAAAAATTAAAAACCATTAAAAATTTAAACTCGAAAACTGCAAAATCAAACCTGAAATTCAGGTCCAATTGTGGTGATGATGGCTGATAAACATTTTCCAATACTTTGATAGACGTCAATCAGGGATGGAGGCAAAACAAGCAATATTTTCAAGCACTGGCTCAAAGTTGGTTCAACGTAAGGCCTAAACATTGGGCCACCAGATTCAGCGATAAGAGTAAGAGCGTGCAATGCCCAAATTTGTACAGATGGAGAGGAGTGGTCTTCAGCTAGAGCCAATAAAAGGCTGATGTTAGTCTTCAGTTGCTGCACAGAGCCCATTCCGACTACATAGTGGTGAATGGAACCAATGGCTAATGAATAACCAGTTCTGGTCAATGCATCACGAGCCGTTCTTAGTTTTTCGAAACATTGTTGAGTTATTTCCGACAAGAACTTTCCATCGTTGATAATTTGCACACAACGACCAATGCTTTCTGCTGATGCATAACGAATCAATGGATTGGAATGATTGAGAGTGGCTAAAATGTGAGTAACCACCAGTTTTCTTACTTCTTCGGTGCCTAAATTCATTTTGCTTTCGGCTAACGTCTAATAGAAATATAAAGAAAAAATAAATAAATAAATCTCGAATATTGACTAACAAACCTTTAAAGTGCCCAACACTGCGGTTAATATGTTAATTTGAATAGCTTCTTGTCTGGACGATTTGGCGTGTTTGACACATTCCTGGAAATGACTCAGCATTTGCACTCGATGCTTTTGAGCAACATAAGGAAAGACCAAGGCAAAAACTAATGCTGACTTGTTGATAATCATCACTGCCATTGGCAATGGAGATGGATATGCTAATTCATTGGTTGCTTTGTATAAAATAGTTGGGTCATATTCGATCGATCCAACCCCGGAAGACAGATATGATTGAATCTGGGGGAAAAGTACAATTATAATAACAAAACAATGATAATTTAAATCAATGAAACAAAGAATGGAAAATAAAAGCAAAACTAGACAGCGAAGAAAACTCACGAAATCCTTGTCCAACTTTCTATTAGGTTCCATCTTTAAATGTTAGAAAGGGATATATATGGTAGATTAGAAAATTAAAAGCATTAGAATAAGTTAATAAGCAGTTAGAAAGAAGAAAAAGTAATAAACATTACTTGGTCTTCAATGAGATGATGTTCTGTTTCTTGAATCCAGGAACCAAGAATAATGTCTGCGTTGGTTTGAAATAAATTTCGAAGTAACGAGCTTGTTGTGTTGGCCACATTCTCGGTCAAGGTCAAATCTGACACTAAAATTCGCAACAAATTGGCAAAACAATTCTCGTAAAGTTGAGGTGGTAATAGAAGCAAAACCTGGTAGAGACGCAATCGAACCATTATGTAACTTGCTTTGATTGCAGCACCCAAGCTTTTAAAAAGAGCATTCAAGGAGACTAACATTGTGATGGCCGACTCTATTGGAGTGAGCAAACGTCTTCGAATGTCATCTGTTACCAATTTGGGACAACAAGTGAGGAAACTGGCCATGGCTGCCAAAGCACCAGATCGATTCTCCAAAGTTATTTGCCAGGTAAATGCATCTCCTCGTGCTTTCTCCGAATCTAATTCTTTTGTATTTCGTGGAAACGAATTCTTCCAAAGCAACAATAATCGGGGTAATAAATTCTTAACACCTGAGTGGCCTAGTGTCATCACGGCACCCATCAATTGCCAACCAGCCTGTGTTCGAGGTAATGACAAACGGCTGTTTTGAGATGCTGTTCTAAGCAGGTCTTCTGCAATATTAAAAACAAGTTTGGCCTTATTTTGAGGTATTCCTAGTGGAGTATATCGTACGGTCCCAAGCAATGCGGATAACACATATGAATGCCCGTTGATCGATTCGGGACTGGAACGTAATGTTTCGAGTCGTTCAAGTGAACGTTCAAATATTGGAGTTAATTGGCCGTTTACCGATGAGCAAATGCATCTTAGACACCAAGCTGAAGAAAGTCGAACAACGTGTGCAGGATGATTGATGACATACGAAACTGTATCTATCACAGCTAGTTGAGAATCCGACAAGATTGAGAGACACGAAGGACCGAGTTGATGAACAAGTATTCCCAGCTCCAATAAAGCAACCACTAGGACGTGTTGAGCCATGTTTAGATCATTAGTGATGGAAGAAACGCTTTTCGATGCAGCATTATTAGATGTGTTATCTTCAACAGCATTGTTTATTTCATAACCTTTTGCATTAGCGGCTCTTGGCAAAACAGAATGACCAACTCGAGAATAAAGAGAAATGATTTTCACAATCTCCTTTAGTGCTTGAAATTGACCTTTTTCAGTAAGTACTTTTCCGATAACCATTCTGAGAATGAATGCAATGCATCTTCGACTATAGATTGCGTCCAAATGGGTAGCACAAGACTTTGGGTTAGTTAGTATTTCAAAAAGATGATTCAAAAAACAAATAATGTTTTTCTCAATCCAAATAGAGCCCATTTGATTGACAAACGCCACATAGGCATGACTAACGCCAAGTCGAATTTCCCGGTTTACGGTGGAACTGCCTTTGATCATTTCTCCAGCCTTCAAAAACCCAATGCCACCACGTAGATAACCAGACGAAAGCAAATTTAAAGCTTCTTCTAGAGTGACCACTCTAATTTTATTAGAATTGTTTGTTGAATTTTGATAAAATTGCAAATTTTGCTTTAAAGGACTTTGCGTTGTTGCTACTAAAAAGCCAATAGCAGAAGCAACTGCACAACGAACTTCATAATTGGAACCATCGAGTGAACGAAAACAAAGTGAGAATACATTTTCAATTTCGGTTGTGTATAAGAATGGAGCAAATTCAATCAACTGTTGTAAACATTTTGCTGCATTTGCCCTTACAGGCATTGAACGATCGGCCATTCCATGTTTTAATGATTTGTAAATGTCGCGATGAATCGAACCTGCAGCAGTACCCATTCCGTTGATTATCAACTTTAAAGTCGAATAAATTTCAAATCGGGTTTGTGACTAAAAAAATAAACCATATGAAAATAAAGTAAATCTACCAGAAGCATTCTCACATCTGTATTCTTCAAAAGTTTCAAAAGTATTTGCACAGTTTCTTCATATGTTCGTCCCATCAATCTTCCCAAGCTTTCATACATAACTCCAATACAAACAATCGAAGAACTAGCAAATTAGACAAATCAAGTTACCATAAACAAACAAAACTAATTATTTTTAATTTTACAGTTTCGATGACAAGACAGCTGCGGAATCATCCTTGTTCTTCAAGATGTCGATGCACTTATTAATGGTGTCAAAAAGCAAAAAAGTATCGCCAATCGTAAAAACAGTAGCCAAGCATTTGGCAATTAATTTTCGAGTTGGATGACCATTGTTAGCGTGCATTTGCTTCATTAACTGATCGACCAAGGTTTTTTGAATGTCCTTTATGTCATCCTAAAAGAAAAATATTCACTCTATTAAGATTTTAAGATTTAATGCAATTACCTTTTGAGTTTTGTGTAGCAACTTTGATAAATTCCGAAGCCAATTGTAGATGTACACAGACTTTTTGCCATCACCAAGTTTATTAAGCTCGGCTTCGTTGAGAAGATAATCACTTTGTACCGTCATGCTTCCTGACCAAATGCAATTCAAATATTCAATAAATAATTACAAATTTTTACATTTTGATATTATCACAATGCAATCAAAATAGCTTCAACTAATGATTCAAAGGTAAAGTATGATGTTGACAATCCAACAGACAACTCCTATACGGTAAACAAAAACAGACATAACACGTCAAAGTGACTAGGGTTTAGCCATTCGTGTGAATATAGCCGCATCTGCTCATATGTTACATATGATATGTTAAACATATTGTTTTCTAGCATTGTGTTTTCAAATTCATTTTTTTTTGTTTAATTTGAATTTGATTTGATTTCAATTTACAGTTTGGACTATATTTTATTACATCACAAACTAAATTTGTTTTTTTAAAATTAAAAATGGCACATTACAAAGGAGCAGCTTCTGAAGGCGGAAGAGCGCTACAACTTCAAAAACAAAGAGAAAAAGAACGTGAAGACCTAGAATTACGCAAAAAAAAGCTTGAAGATGATCTTAAACTATCAGCGATAGGTAATAAATTTGCAACTCATTACGATGCCATTGAACAACAAATTAAGTCATCCACCGTGGGCCTGGTCACTTTGGACCAGATGAAAGCGAGGCAAGAGGACCTTGTCAAAGAGCGCGAACGACAATTGGCTCTGAAGAAAGAATCCATAAGAAAGAAAGAAATTGAAACTCGTAATGAACAAAAAGAGAAACAAAAACGACAGGTTTGATTCCAATATTTTATTATTTTATGTTTAACGCAATGTATTTGTTTTTGTTTAGATCAAAGCACTTTCGTTTAAATTTGATGATGACGAAGATGAAGAAAATGAAGAACACGATGAAGATGACGCGAATGATGCGATTACTAGTGTGAAAGAAGATCAAGAAGATGATACTAAGAAATCTGCAAGTGACAATGACAATGATTCTCAGTTGACTGATAACTCTAACGATGCATTGCAAATGGTATGTTTGTACTGTTAAAGGTTGAATAAGGCTGATATAATACGTTGGATAATGCCATATCATATTAATTATTATTATTGTTATCATAATTAATACCAAATCAGAATATATTTTGCAGAATAGATTACAGCTTGTCAGCCAGACAATAAATTGGAATTATTTTTAATAACTTCGCTCTAATTTTTAGATTTATTCGTGTTCATTCTTTTTACACGGTAGTTTGATTGATCAAGTAGCAGTTTATATTTTTAATATAACTGATTGTAAATTACAATGTAATACTCACATTTTTCTTTTTAGAATGAACCTCAAAAGAAAAAATTGAGAATGGTTAAAAATCCTGATGTGGATACAAGCTTTTTGCCTGATAGACAACGTGAAGAAGAAGAAAATAGATTACGAGATCAATTGAGGCAAGAGTGGACAGAAAAGCAAACTAAATTGAAAAATGAAGACATTGAGGTTACTTTCAGTTATTGGGATGGTTCCGGTCATCGACGAGCTGTTCAAATGAAAAAAGGAAATAGTGTTTATCAATTTTTGCAAAAAGCTTTGGAACTGTTACGAAAAGAGTTTCATGAATTGAGAACAGTTACCACCGATCAATTAATGTATATCAAGGAAGATTTGATAATTCCTCATCATTATTCTTTCTATGACTTTATTGTCACCAAGGCTCGAGGTAAAAGTGGCCCTTTGTTTAGCTTCGACGTACACGAAGATGTCAGATTAGTTTCCGATGCGACTGTAGAGCGAGATGAATCGCATGCAGGAAAAGTTTTGCTTCGAAGTTGGTATGAAAGAAATAAGCACATTTTTCCCGCCAGTAGATGGGAACCATATGATCCAAATAAGAATTATGACAAATATACAATTGGTGATAGAACTAAAAAATGAACCAACTGTCATTTATCACACTACAGTGTCTTCTGTCACAGTGATATTTATTGTACAATAAAGAAGCATCCATTCCCAATCAACAAGTCAAGTTGATTATCCATGTGATAAGCTAATTTTATTATTGAATTTATAGTACATTACTGCAATGTATAATCACATATTGGCATATTTTGGTTTATTCAATATAATAATAATAATAAATAATAATAATATTAATAGTAATAATAATGTAGCAATAGTTGAAAGTAATTGTACAATTCAATGATCAGAGGGAAGTGTAATGCCAGTTTGGTTCGAGTGAAAACAAAGTGAGAAAATAACATTTACTATTGAGGTTAGAACGGATTGAGACGTGTGAAGACTGAATCGAATGTAGAAAATAGTTTTTGCTTTGGATTGGATTGCCATTCAGTTGCCAGACGTTTTATGCTACAGACTAAACATGTCCAGACATTTTGCCATTTATACAAACATCGATCGAATCAATCGTACAGGATTACTACAGGTAAGTGGATAGTTTAGTTGAAATAGTGCTCCTTTGTTCATGTCTATACCGAGATGGGTACTCGAGTCAGTAGTCGATAATAGTCCAATTGGTTATGCTTTACAATATTACATTACATTAGTTAGCAGACTAATTTGCAATCGCTTTTGATTGGCTCAAATGGAGAGAGAATGCCTTTGGCACAAACGGAGACAGAATAGAACAATTACAGAGCTCGCTTGCGCCGAGGTGAGACGGAGTGATCAATGATCGTTTGGTGATGGTCTGGCTGGTTGTACTTCTGGTTGTGGGTGTGGGTGTGTTGCTAGTTGAGCGATTTGTGCAGCAAATCGGGTTTGGTAGCTACTCGGTGGTGCTCTCCAAGAATGCTTCTGTACAAGTCGACTTGCACCAGCACTGCTCGCCGTCAGCCACACTTAGCTGGCGTGAATGTCCATTATGTGCTGACCAGAACCATCGTAAGGCGAGCCTTGAGGAATACCTGGATGACCCATCGGGTGGCCCATCATCATTGCCGCATGGGGATGACCAGGTAAAAGCATCTGAGAGTGAACAGGTGATCGCAGTTGAGGGTTTATCGAGGAATAGCTGCCCATTCCGCCCATGTGACCCATTCCCATGGCACCGTCTTGCATGCCTAAAACCGATACAAACAATCGTTAATTAATCATGGATATTTGAATCGTTGATTGAAAGATAAGCAACACTCATCACTTACCTGGTGGCCTAAACTGTGGATTGCTGTCCATGAGATATCCCATGTTAGGGTCGGGACTGTACCCGGAACCACCAGAACCAAGAGATCCTCCGAGGTCTACAGAAGGGAGAAGATCAATTAGAGAAATTAAAGGGCAAAATGTGAGGTGGCTTACCTGCTCGGTTCGATTGATCGATCATGGGCTGAACAATTCGTCTCCGTGCATTAATGAACCTAAACAGAAGTGAAGATTGCAATTAAAATTCAAATCACAAACGAGAAAGCGCGCGCTGAATGAAACTGTCGCCTGAGACCGAATCCATGAACGAACCAACTGGCAATCATAATAATTTATGGCTTCACTCGAAGTAAATGCGCACAAATGACCGAGCATGGCAGAAATTTGAGAATGCAAGTCAACTCAGCCTGTGCCTATTAGTCAAATAGCTGGCAGGCAAATGTCAAAATGGAGAAAAGTTGAAATTCAATTTCAATTTACATAGAATGCATTGGGAGAACAATCCACAGACGAACATACAGACAATCGGCACAATAATGCAATTTGCAATGCACTAAGGATAAAATATTGTCCACCGATCAAATGAGCCAAGAAGTGAGAATGAGAATGAGACTGAGAATGGCAACTGGAGACTGCGGCGAACAATGCTGTTCGGATGCATCCGTGATGGCGTTACGGAGAAAGGCTCCAGGTTATGTGCGCTTCTAAATCGAATTTAGACTCGGTCCGAGTGTCATTTGTCACCGATGGCTGCGAATAACGCGAGATCAGTATCGGACTGAGGAAGATTGTAAATTAAGTTACACAGAACTGGTCGGCTAGCACTGAACTGTCACTGCCGGCAAGAGTATCGTTCACTCCGGCGGTGTGACACTTGCCACAATGCCTCACCATTGGCCATGCTTCGACCATTCGATGGCATTCGTTATGCTCAGCTTGGCCTTTCGATGCATTAATCACAAGAGAAGAGTGATCCAGGCAATTTGTTTAATTATTCAATCAGACATTGAACTGACACAAATATGACCCACACAGAATGAACAGAGAGACCGATCACAACAATGGCCACAAGTGCACCGAGAAGGCACACAAAATAAATCATCCGGTGACATTTATCAATACTGTCACAGTGCCATCGATGCATTCATCAATTGGTCGGTCTGCAGAGCGTCGGCCTCAGCTGAGCAACACAATCAAGTGATTGAAGAAAAACTAGACACAAAATTGTGAGAAAAAGCAGACGCCAAACGGACCGACGATGTGCTGCTTATTTTTTCCAATATGAATGAACACATGAGCGAGTGTGTGTGGTGCATTAGTGTAATCACAAATGTAGCAATCGAATGCATTACCAGTAATGGCATGGTAATGAATGGACCCAAGTACAAACATATACGGATACTATTTTCATCATTTTTCATCGCTATTTCGTTCAGATTTAGCGCAGCCACAGGCGAACCAGCGTTCTAATTGGACCTCATCTGTCTACAATTAGGATCGGGCGTTTAATGACTCGGCCGACCAAGTTGGCAAGTTAATAATTAGATTAATGCATTCTGCTCAGCGCAAGGCAAGCTGCAACTCTGCAAACTGTCCGATTCTGTTCGATCAATTGTTGGTCTGTGGCTAATCACCTGTCAGCACTGAGGAAATATGGCCACACTCAGAAAGGGCATTGATTTAGTCATTGCAAAACGATCGTTCCGTGGCAGAGGTTCTCATTAATTAAGGCACAGGAATCGAGACAGAATCGATAGAACCGAGCCAGCAATTAGTTATTCTAATTGACTCGCTGTGACACCAACTGCCTGACCGATCCTCGATCGAGGTGCACCAATGCGTGCCGAGGATGAGTGAAGAAGCAGCAGCCAACTCGTCGATACGCTTGCCAGTGACAGAATCGAGCAATCATTCCATCGCCACTACTGGCATTACCGTCTATGAATTATGCTCGCAATTCATCATGACAGACACACACATGCACACCGAAAGGCTCAATTTCGAGTTCGACTGGCCACTTCGGTAGTGCGCGCCAAAGGTGCAAACGGTAATTGCCAAATGACAGTCCGCGGCCAGAGCGGTGAGAGATGACAGAAGAGCGCGCGTTAGTGTGGTTACTGTGGTTAGGTACTAATTTGGACAGGCAAACGAGCGAACAAATTCGTGTCTCGTAGTAGGTGAACCTGGTCGGGCTCGAGATGCATCACACCAAGTAGTCATCTCAGTGGCAGTGATGCTCGTCATGCCATCACGAATGTGATTGTGATTAGGCACATAGTTAGTCACTGTCAGATGTGTTGTGGCCAGACCAAGCACAGCAACATTGAACCAAACTAGCACTAAACAAACAAAGGCACCAACAGGCAACAATGTCCAATTAATGAGCCGTGACATTGCACTGCTAATGGCAAAATCGGCGATGCAAACAACAAATAATGTGCCCGTGGTGAACGGTACTGGGCGGTAGTGAGCCATCGCAAGGTAACAAAGACGCCCAGACCAACACACATCGACCAGATCGGCCACTAACGGGCAAGAGAAGCGAGACACAATTGCAAGGCGATTAGTTCGCACCGAGATCTCGAGTTCACATGCACTGGCACACAGCTAGGCACACGCACCAGCTTGGCACAACACCGTAGCCATTAGTTTTATGAAGTGGCCAGATAGGCAAATCTACATCTAATCTGGCATGTGCCACAGTTCAGTTCGGTCGAACGCGTGCCATGAGAACTTGACAGATAGTGGCAATTTGCAAATGCAAATACAAACTCAGGTAAATGTGCCAAATTGAAAGTAAATGCACGGTGATCGGTCATTAGGAGTGATGGGTCATGTTGCCCTGGCATTGCACACTAACCAACATTAGCGATGAACGCAAATATTTGTGCACGTCACTTGGTCCAGTTGGACCATTGCGCTCGCAAATTGATTACGCAACGCAATCGGAATGAGCATTGATTCACTGGGCAAATATTTGCCCGATCCTGATGGGAGGCGACAGGAGTGGTCGTAGATGGCCACGATTTGGCACCAGTTCAATGGACGACAGCTGTTGACCATACCGTTAGACCGTCATTTGGCCAGGCTGTCATTAGCAGCTATTTGGTGTTGGTGACGCTGCACACCACGCTGGATCGAGTCAAGTTGGAGGACCGCTTAGATGGACTTGCTGTACCATCACGCACACAAAAGAATGGAGTCACTTTTTTAGTGCAATAATACCAAGTGGTCTTAGAGCAAATTAATACGGCCTAGCAAAGTGACCTGTTCAATTCGGTTCGATATATTAATTTCGATGCGATTGGCTAGATTAGGCAACAATTTGGGCCAATCTGTTGTGGCACTGCTCGTAGTAAGATTAGTGCAACATATAATTACAGTGCCACTAGTGAATAGTGGACAAGCAAAGCCAAGTGCAAGTCATAATTAAAAAGATTAGCTCTTCGTGCTGCTGCTGTTGCTCGTCATCGTTCAGCAGTCATTCTTGACAGCTACACTTCGACCACTTGCACCGATCGTGGAAGCGATTTAATTTGATTCCAACTAATCGAAATTAGAACGAATCTATGCGCACTGGCACTACTTGTGCTTGTGCGTTTGACAGCACGCCCGCCACAGATCAATACTCGGTCGATGGTGGACGGGAGTGGATGAGTGTGCACAATGCCACCCGCAATCGACACCGAACTATTGGCCAGGCACTGATCGATTCAACCTGTGCCAATTGTTCAAGGTGTGTCGTGCAAAGATGGCCCAGTACCGAACTGACTAGCTCGACCAACGCCACTCGGTGCAGTCTGACTGCAGTCTCATCCTAATTAGCGATTCTGGCTGAGATGTCAATCACAGGCTTGGTAATTGCACAGTGGCCCGCTAAACCATTCGGACCAAATGTTAATTAGAGTTTTGAGTTGCGCGAGAAACGTTTGAGTCGACTCAAGTCGTCACAAACTCACACACTGCATTTGTTCGGTAGAGAGTGTATTGTATTGCGAGGTAATGAGAACGATTATGCTAGTTCATTACAATGCCGGCCAGATCTGGTGCCAGACAAACCGAACACAAGTCCACTTCTCTCACTGGGCAGATCACGTGCCGAAGGTTTGTGACAAAGAGCCACTCGCCAGTGAGCTTTCGCTCAACACGCCAGTCATTTGCAGTGATGCACGTGGCGGACTTAAACTCTTGGTTTAGTCTTTAGCTGTGATTAAAGCCACCAACACAAAGACAACAAAGCGAGTTTGCAGCATTGCCAATTGTGAAACGCTCAATGGACTGGTGGACTGGCGCAATGGGCCAGTGGTGGCTCGACCAAAAATAACATACTTAATTGAAGATACATTTCGGACAGTTTGAGCCGCAGATCGTCATTGTTGATTGTTTTTCGGGACAATGAGTGCCTTTGCACAATTCGGGAAGCTCAAACTCGTTCGAATGTATCACTAGTGAATGGATCGGTGGCGATTTGCTCACTCGTCATTTACATGTTTGCTAACGGATCATAACTGATTGGACAGCGCGCTAGATTGTTGCAGTTGGCTAGTCGACTCAAGGCGCGATCGAGTCCGCAGAGTGACCGACCAGTCCAACTAATCAGTGGCAACTAATTGAATTTTAAATTTAGATGCATTGCTGAGTGCTTGGTCACTGGCCACTACCAGCAGACAGTGACTTTTTGTTTAGTTGGCAAGGCTAATTGCCACATCTCGAAGCCCAACAGAGCACTGACCAGTGGCCAGGGCACCATCATCGACGAAGCAATAGTCATTTTGTTGCTTCGTCAGTGGCCACAACAGTGCTGCGTGCCTGTCAAAATGTTCATTTCATGTCTGTCAATCAAAGTGAAAGGCAATTTTCATACCGCGAACTGCGTCGATATTAGCGACCGATGGCGAGAGATGCCACCGAAACAAGACACTCACAACTGAATGCAAACGAAAGCCGCAGGATGTTGACCAACTGACAACCACTGGCTCTTCACTGACCATTGTTTCAGTTAGCCCTAATCTGTCGGCATTATCACTTATTGTAATTAGCTACGAGCAAAACGATGCCGAACAAGCTCAGCTCGCAACGCACCAACAAAGCCAATTGACATCCCAAGAGTGTTCGAACACAAGCGATTGCATTCGCTTGGCAGAACACGGTTCGGATTGGCAAAGGTTAACTGCTGCAAGTCATCACCAATCGATTCGATCTTCAGACGCGTGCTTCCGTGAGACAAGTCACTGACGGACTGTGCGATGGGACATGATCGATCCTCACTGATTGGAGTCACTTGGCACTGGCATGACAGACAGGCATCACACAATCCACGGAATCGATCGAGGAATGCTCAGAATGCACTAATTGGGCATTGCTGTCGCTATTGCAATTGAACTTGGAACAAAGTTTTCAAGCGAGAGCGAGACTAATTTAAAATAGAAAAATTAAAGTACCGATCTGTGCGAAATGAGATGTAATTGTGCGAGGGGAGGAGCAGTCAGGCAATCCACAATGGATAGATTCGCCGAGGCTCAGACCAAGCAGTGATGGTCGCCCTCTGCTCATTAGCTCATGTATGGGTGTCAGCTTTGAGCGTTCCCATTACAGTGACTTTTCACACTTGACGTGTCTATGCAAACGCAACGCGGGTAATGCGGACTTGGAGCGAGCCAGAACAACACAGCACACCACAGTACAACTGACTGAGATGGCATTCTGGTGAGCCTTGAAACGGTGAACACCAAAATAGCTCGAAATGATCGACAGCGAACTGGCCGCTGTTTGGTCTCGCCTTGACAAATGAGTAACGCTCTATTCTGCACGAGTGCCACGAGAATCGAGGCCAAGCAAGCGAGTGGACGGCTGAGTGGGCAAACCAGGAAAAGGTGGTTCGAACGGTCATCGATTCGATTCGGTTTAATCTGATTCGTTTTGCCGTTGTGCTCGTACTAAATCCACCGAGTCTAGTGCCGGGCGGCCGGCCGAAAGGATTGAGTCTAATTCAATTAGTCAGCAGCGAACTAATTGGTGACTGAGGCGACGGGTGCAAGTAGGGCGGACCCGATGGGCGCACTTACCAGTTATTTACTTGCAGAATGGTTAGACCCGTATCTTGAGCAAGTTGCTTCTTCTGATCTTCTGAAGGATATGGATGCTATGAGAGCAAAGGAGAGGGAAAAGAAAGAGAAGACGATTAGACACAACAGACAGATAACTTGTGCTACTGCTGTCCTCCCAATTGGACTTAATCTAATTAAATCACTTAGAGTCCATGTCCCTGGCTCAGTCCAACTAATTCAATCAAGCACGTCAATCTCAATCAAGCGGTGCAAGTTCGATCTAATTAGCCAATTAGTGCAGTCACTCACCGTTAGATGCTGGAATAGCCAAGCTCGCATTATGTTGGTGGCAACTTTTGGGAAGATTCCTCGTTTCTTTTGTCTCTTTTTGCGTTGGTCGTCGTCATCGTCATCGCCCGTTCCATCACCCGAGCCAATACTCGCGTCTCCTAGGAAAGATCCTGCAAAGAACAGATCAACATTAGTTCATTCATACAACCATTAGTCCATAAAACTGTTAATGTTGCCAAGTGTTGCTCTAGATGGCAGCACTGACTCGTTGCAATGTGTCAATGTTGATGAATGTCTGTATCGGAGCATGGGACATCACCTATAGTGAATTGGGTGCAATTGGCAGTGAGGCACCAAGGCCAACTCAAGAGAACAACCTGACTGGCCGACAAGCTGTTGTGCCGATGGCAAGTGGCTAGTGAGGATTGCGACTAGTGTGGCAATTGGATTCTGCCAATGCAACACAGTCCGTGTCGAGTGGCTTTGCCCGTGTTGGGCCAATCACTCTGAGCCGATTGTACAATCCAATTATTCCGCTTGTTTTAGCCCGCCATTCTGTTGGTTGGCAGGATTTGAGTGTCGTCGAGTGTGTTTGAGTGTTGTGTTGTTATGTCGGGCGCAATCTGACACAAACGTATTTATTAATTGGCAGAGCAATATTTCACTGGCCAGATTAGTGTCTGCAGTGCTCATAATTGCCCTGCTCTTCGTTGGGCATGTTGTTTATCGATATTAACTGTCCTTAATTGGTTGTAATTCGCTTTTAATTGTGACTCAAAGCAGCAGCGGCCAGATCGCGCCTAAGCTGACAGAACTTCTGTCACAGAAACGCAATTCGTCTCGAGACTGGACTGAAAGCAGACCTCGAATCGACGCGTTGTGAACTCTGAACTCTTACATTCGATGAGATGCAGCAAACTGGTGGGATAGTGCACTGGGGAATTGGCAAAGGATCGAATAATGGAAGACATCAATTACTTGGCAACTGCACTGGCACACTTATTGGGCAAGTCTCCTTTCACCGTCTCCCTCGGTGCACATCCACTCTTTGCAGAGGACAACACTTTGCACTCTCTGGTCGTACACCAAGACCCAACCAAATCACACTGAAAGCCTCATTCAGTCATTGTGTGTTCGTTCACTTTCAATCAATTGTGGCTTCTTGGCCAGTTCGGCACGCACGCGTCCGTGTCATTTACATCTTCGGGTAATCTCTCGGTGGACAAAGCAAAGATGAGTCCGACAAGCCCGTTGTGGCCAAGCAGCAGTTGGATGTTGGCCTTTATGTCCCGTTTCGTGGGTTATGTCCCTTTCGGGTACCAATTGGACAAGCCATAACGGGCCAATAATGATGCACCGTAGTGGCGGTAATAATGGCCAGACCGGACTCGAAGTGTATCATTACTGCAATTATAGTTATCTACTGCTAATGACTACCATTGTGGCTTTACTGCTCACTGCGGACAGGCCACAGCTACTGTCGATGTCCTTCGTTGGCCTACTCGATACTTTAGATCACTAATTAATCATTGGACGGTTATCTCCGCCTGACAATGCCAATTTAGTGGCCATCGCCTTGGAAGCATCTCTCAGTTTGGTAGTCCAAAACGAGTGGCACCTCGGTCTCAGTGAGGACAGTAATTGGCGCATTATCGGTGCGAGATCGAACCAGAGATTATCAGAACGACTGATCAAGTGCCACTAGATGTGCGTAACAAAAGAAAGACAAACTAAGAAGCTCACTGTTTGCTTTCCATTAATAGCAAGTGATAAGTACAAAAATCTTAATGAATAGTTCAAACAGTAATAATCAAGAGGACACACGTAGACAGCTGATAAATCACCGCAAAGGCTAACTGACACTGGCAAGGTATTAGTTGGCAAGTAGCTTGTTTGTGCAGATGCGAATGCTGTCTGCGATGTAGGCAAGGACAATGAGACGATCGCTTGCAAAGACCTAGCTGGAACTGGTTAGGGCTAGACTTGATGGAGTTTGATCGAGCTCGGCCCCACTTGGTAGTACTCGGTTCAAGTTCAGTTTTGCCTAGATCTGGCCACCGGAGGCTAATCCTCGACTGCTCAACTAGAGAACAGCACCTCCACTGATCGAAATGTCAAGCATGTGAGCCAGGCAGTGGCCTCAGTTCCCCCGGTGACGATGCACGCAGAGGCGAGTTAATTGTGATTAATGTGACACTAATGCCACCGCCACAACATGGCTTCCTCTGGCAATGACTGTGCCAGTGCAATTGCGACTGGCGAGCTGAGACCAGACCGAGATGGCAAGTGTCGACCAGCTTACGTGTACCGCACGTAAAGTCGGTCTAATTAAGCTCTGCCCCAAAGGTTACACACAGAGACACACATGCTGCCATTGCTGGTGCCATTGCGAGCATTGTAATTTATGACTGCCGTGGCCATGCACGTTACCGTTCATGCCGTTCAATGCGCCATGTAATTCTCCCATTAGAGCGTGCAAATTTGAATTCCAATTTTACAATTCAGTCCAACACTCCAGCAGAGAGATGACAACCAGCGCAGTGACCAACTCGACTAACACAACCAACACGACCCGAGTGCAATTAAAGCAGAGTTGAGAGTGACCAGATTAGACCTGGTCAGTGGCGTCGGTGGTTGCCACTGGTGAGGATCACTTTAAAGTGCACTCTGCCAAGTCTGAAGGTCTCTGCTCGGTCCGAGTCTGAGAACGGAAGATAAAGGGCGCGTTGCAAATATCGAAATAAGTCCGTGGTCGGTCAGACGGTGGTGATGCTGAACGCAGTTCGGCAACAGTACGAATAGTAATGGCTGCAATAATGAGAGGCACCGAGAATAAAACAAATAAACGAGGACGCTAGAGGATTTGGCCTGACAGTGACAAATTGCCTTAGGATTATAGACAACCAGAACATGGACGATGGCGCGGCATTAAGGCCAGTCGATGTGGCTGCAAACGTTCGATACTGGCGAGCAGAGCTGCCGCGAACCGACAAACTCATGAGTGAGCCAGTAAGCCCGACAATATTTGTCCACGGCCACTGCCTGGATTTGCCATCGCTTGACTCATCACGGGCAAATTTATCTGCTCATTAATAAATGCTTTTGCTCTGTTTGCATTGGCCCTGGCCTCTGCTCATATCCGGCCAGTGTTCGAGCCAATATTTGGATGAGTCGCTAATGAATTAATATTACACAACAGCATAAAGTACCGTACAGCTATTGGTCCCATTGATCTCGATTGGCTTTTGTGGCTATTTGCAATGACACTGCACCACTGCCACAGACTGATGGCTTGTGTTTGCTAACGCCGATGGCTTCCTTCTTCGGTAATTTATGTATGCTCACTGCGGTATTAATAGAAAGGGCTATCACACTGACCAGTGGTCGGTGGTTGGTTGGTCAGTGTGGCGCGTAGATCACAGACCTTATCGAGATTGGCTGCCTTGATTAATGCTTAAAACAAATGCTAAGAATGCTAATTTCACTTTGGTTATAGCGAGATCGCACACGCAGCGAATCTCATTCGACTCACACAATCGACAACCGCCGAACTCGATCTTGCTTTGGCATCGGAATCTGCTTGGCTTGATCGAGAGTGGACCAAGTGAATGTTATAAATTATGAAGCAAACAGCCAGCAAGAAGCAATAATTGCCAGTGATGCGGCATGGCATCGGTGGGCAATGCATTTGGTGGCAGGACGCGTCGTCACAGCACAAAGGAGCTGTCACAGTGATCGCACTGAGCCAAATTAATATGTGGACTATCTGTTTGCGAGCGCCATTACAGTTGTCATTATTTATTATTTACCATCGTGCAATGCACTACTGCGGCATTGGGCCAAACGGGGCGCACACTTTGACGGACGCACATGCAAAGCGCACATTACAATGTATTAGCAATAAAACATTTATTATTATTAATCAAGCCGCCCTGATTGGTGCATCACCGAATGTCTAACTCGGTCGACACGAATGTCTCCGAAGGAACAGTGCTTAGTCAGCACTCGGCAGGAACAAGTTAGAATGTATCATGTTGGAGTGTTACCATGTTGCCACGTTCAATGTACATTGTACAGCGGTGCACATTGGCCTAATGGCACGTTGGCCACAAACGACCATTTGGCCAGACAAAGTGCTTACACCCGAAGAAAGAGTCAAAGGGCCAGAACGATCAACAAATTGGCTCTCTTCAGCCTAATTGAATGTGCGAGTCGAGTCGAGCATTTGGTGTAATTGCGAGAACATTCGGACTGAGCAAACAAAGTATAAAGTAAAGCTTGCTCATTTGGCTATCCTCGGATTGGATGCAGACCAGGACAGGAGAGGACAGGACAGAATGGAGTCACATTCGAATGATGATTGGGCGATGACGGGCCTGAGTGGCAGCACTATAATCAAGTTGTCTTGTTGGTGTCTATTGTTGGATGCAATCATCGCATTCGAGCTGTCACTGCACTCGCTCGGTGCTTGGCCAGTGCACGCACCGGCCAAGTTGGCAGCCAAGTCACACAGGCAGCACATATTAATTATGTCTGCATAATCCGAGAATTGCATCTGCATGTGAGCTAGCCGACATACGAACATGCGAACACATTCAACACGAACCCTCCGTCAGTCATCAGTCTATATGCCCAGTCACTAATCTAGCTCACCAGGCAAAGTGCGCCATCAGTGCTATGATAAATGTCTCGCTGGCAAATGCACTTTTTAATTAAATTATTTGCATTTCGTTTAGTGACAATTAAGAACTCGGTCCTGTCGGTGGCACTTGGTGCTAACGATAGTGCCAAAAGGATTTGGCCTTCTCTGCAGTGCATTGATCGCGATTCGCCATTTGTGTCACTCACTCTTGATGCGAGCCCAGTCGAGCCCACTAGAACCGTTCATTAACAGCCAGCAAGAGGGAAAGATCCAATAGAGATCCAGTGTGGAGTCATTTGAATTTTTAACGCTCACACTGCTCACTTTCCCGTTGCCTACCAACCGAACCGAATAGAATCGAACTGAGAGGTCCATGGGGTGATTGGGCGAAAGTGTTGCTTGCAATTGACTGGCTTATTGCATTGTGCCCCCCGAGTGACACGCCAAGTGGAGCATGTGCTGTGAATGGACTAGACAGCGATGGCCAACAGAGGTGAGGCCACTGGCAAGTGCATCGGCACTGCGAACGAATCGACAGTCGATTGTATCGGATGTTGTCAGCTGATAAGACAAAGGAATGCATCCAAGGAAGGTGAACATATTCAAATGGACGTAATGGCTCGACTGGCCAATCAAGCGGCCAAGTGCGCACTGACAATGAGAGAAGCCAAGGTGTTGGCGTAGTGCGAGCGAGATACCGCCAGTGCGAGACAATTACCTCCGGACTCCAGACTCGGTTCACCACAGTGACAGTGAGGGGCCATTCGAGCCAACTAATCAGTGAGAAAGCGTCCTGGCAAGGAAAAAAGCCTCTTAGGCCATTCTCAGACGTCATTCTAATGAAGATAAAGTGCCAGTTCATGGTCTCACAGTCAGAGTGCCACTCACTGGACAACCAAATACACACACAACATCAACAAAGACTGCACGAGACCTTCGATGCAACGAGGATAAGACAATCAAACAACTCGACCAATCCGAGTGAGCACGCAAATGAGACGAAATGACACTGATCGAGACCAATTGAGCCAATACAGAAGTGACTCAAACTTTACTCGACCATCAACCAAGAACAGTGACACTAGTGTAAGCTTACAACTGGTGAGAGGGTGAGACAATTCACTCGTTCAAGCAAATTGTGCAGAAGGACGCCAGCGAGTGAGTACAAGAGTGCATACCATTCACTCAATGGAGTGCATGCTTAATTGGCGTGGGTGCTGCCAACCACGGACACATCACCAGTGGACATTAACGGCCGATTAGTGCCAACGACGAGGAATCAATCGTTTTGCTGCTGCTGCACGTTATGCTCGAATTACAACTTGTCTATTAAGTGGCACTGCTGTGAGCCGAATGGACAAACAGGGACACCTCTCTTTTAATTACAACAGTGACAGCAAAGGAATTAACTGACGATCCAATTGGACCAGCATCGAACAACAAACGAAAAGAGTACGTGCTCAGGCTGCCAATGACCAGTGCCAGTGACCAGAAGGCAACAGTACCGCCGACGTGTCCTGCCACTCGGTGAGCAGCCCATTATCGGTTGTATTGATTAATTGGCTCGCTGTGCCCCACGAACGAGTGATGTGCCAATGAGTCAATAAGTCAATATATTAGCTAATGTAGTCGACACGGTCATTCGCTCTCGATCGACCTCTAATTCGGTCTAATCGACGTTTATTGCCTGCAAATGTCCTTTCGGACTGTAACCATTTCGTCTCAGTTTTCCAATAAAAGGTTTGTTCACCAAAAAAGAAGCAAGCAACAACTCAGATTACTCTGGAGTAGAAGATGCTTTATTAGGAAAGGTGAACAGTTAATTGGATAAATTGTGAGTGAAGCAATCCAAGCAGCGTGGAATGCGCACTCAACAGCTGATCGTCCTGACAAGTGTGCTCGGGAGCATCACCAAGCAATGGCACCGAATGCAATGCATATAGCACGTTGGTGAGGGCACCTAACGTGTCTATTGGTGTGTCGTTTGTGGAGTGAGCATCGAATGGTAATCGAGTTTTAATGTGACAAGCGTCATCATCGTCGTTAAGCACAGTTTGTCTTTAATGGACAGTGCAGGCGTGCAAACAAGCGTTGCATTGCACTGACATTGTGAGAGGCAGTGAGAGAGGAAGGCCGAGACAAGCTTTAAATTTGTCAAAATTGACTCCAAACAGTAATCATGCACAGGGCAGCACAGTCCATTAGTGTGGTACGTTCATTGATGAGGAGGTGGAAGACTAATTTGCAATATTCGTTCCGTTCTGGCCATTAGTGCACACCGAGGGCAAGCAAAGAAAACCAAAGCAAACCATTCTGGCAAAGGTTAAACGTTCCGCAAACAATCGTCAGCCAGAGCACGAGTGTGAGTGAGTGGCTAACTGTGCCATCAAGGCAAATTTGTCTTAATTCGTCAAATGGCAAATTGAAGTCATTACATTACTGCACGGCCCATTGTTGCCTCCGCATTGATTGTACACCGTCAAGGTGAGATGGTGCCTCAGCGGTCCAAGTGCGTTGCCTTTGCGCCTCTCACCGAGTGAACATGCACAAATTGCGATTCTTTGCCTTTCTGGTTAGTGGCAGAAAGCGAGTGGTGAACGAACAAATGAACGAGCCAACGGTGATTTGCATAGAAAGCATATAAATATATTTGCAAATTAGAGAGTGTGCTCGTTGAGAATGAGGAATCGCCCCCGATCAAGCAGACCAAATGGCACTTTGATTGTCCCTCTTTGACCTAAGTGGCAGTTTGTGTTTGTTCTGGTCAGCCCAGTAGCACAACACGTTACATCACAAGTAGCACATTTGCATTCGAGCTGAGTACATTGTTCTCATTTGCATTTGTAGCAATGCCATTTGCTATTATTAAATTTTAATCGTTCCTTAAAGAGAATCAACCTGCATTGTAATGCTCAAAGCTCGCTTATGCAAATGCAACTGCACAACGCAAAGTGATTTCGTCACTGGTCTGTTGTTTTGTGTTGTTGTGTCTTGCACTGTCTCTTCATGTGTCATCTCGATCGCATCTCATCTGGCCATTCTGTCGGTTCTCTGAGAGACCAACTCGGTTGCCCTGTCGTTCGGTTAGACGAGCACGTTTTGTCACGACGGAAGTGGAAGTCGTAAAAGCAAACTCGATGAAGTGCAAATGAAACGAAATGTGAGTCGAAGAGGAAGCAAAGGATCGAATGAGAGGAACCGATCCAATGAGGCAATTGGCCACAGGTCAAAAAACACTTATTAAGGCTCCTGGTGACTCACATAGCGGTACACAAGCCAGATCGGTGCTGTCCCCCCGATTGAGGCTTTGGTTAAGGTCGCAGTTGCGGAAGACAATTGGGTCGCATTCTACCAGTCCGCAGTCTTTAGATGTTTATGGCAGTCGTAAAGGCTTTATTATTTATCTATTCAAATGGCCAACATAAAACAACAATCGCACACTGCACTGACAAGAAGTGGTTCAGTGAGCGCTATTATTCGCCCATTAGGTAGAACAGTCGTTATTGTGATTGCCTTTATGGAAGCCATAAATAGTGCTGCTGCAGTGAAGACATATTCGAGCCAGCAGAGCCAGACGACATCTACAAATTGGTTCATTGAAACGGTCGCTAATTAGCTCGATCAATCGAGCCTAATTGAAATAAATGACACAAACGTGCCACCAATCCACTGTGACAGGTATCGATTGCGGACAGTCCACAGAGACGAGATGCAAAACAGAAAATGGCAATAAATGACGATGCACCCCGCTGAAGGCCATTAATTGCCTATCGAACGGTGCTTAATAGAATCATTTTGCTGAAACATACATACAATTCGTGGCAAATCTACTTATAAATGCACTGAATACAACCCAATTGAAACCGAATAGCTGGTGCACAGGCAAACAAAGCTAACAAATTCACCAACTAAGTGCAATCCAACAGCAAAAGACAAAAGTGACGTGCCCGTGCGTGTTATAATGCCCGTGAGACAGAGGACCGAGCCAAAGGAGATAAGCCATTGTGTGGCACGGCAAAGCAGACCAGGCCGAGACAGTGCGAAATCAGTTTTAATTTGGACAAAACGCGAACTCGGCCCGAGCTAATGTGCCCGCCAGAGCGAACACCAGAATTGGAAAGTAATCGAGTTTTAAACATTGTTTAGTCCGCTATTGGCTGCATTATCTGATAGTGCCCGACACAGCCGTTCGGGCCGAGAGGCAAAGAATTAGGGCTGCAAAAGGCAATCTGCTAATGCAGCGCTAAACGGACTGGTGCGTGCCTGTTTGTGTTGTGCCAGGCACCAAAACAAGCGATAAATGAAGCCGATGAGGCTGTGACAGGACCAACTGCACGACAAAAGACACCAATCGGTGCATTATCGACCGATCGGGCCGAATTAAAGCGAACATAAGTGCACCCAACAACGGGACAGCATACATCGCCCAGAGCACGGCAACTAGCACTAATAGCATTACGTTTATTGGTGTGAGCATTGACACAATCGCATTAGATCCACTGATCGGCAGACACAAGTGATGTTCGCCCCGAAAGGCAAAGTGCCCGGTCCGGAGAGACCCAGACCGAGTCGGATTAAAGGATTAGCACTGGCAGGTCTAGTGTGCCAGTGATTAGTGCTCATTACCGGGAAAACAGACCCAGGCCAAAGGTGTGTGAATGAGCACGGTGAAAGTCGAGCACGCTTTGTTTACCGGCGACAAAGCGACACTTACTGCTCAATTGGCCAATTTGTTTGCCCTCTCAATGGCCCTTGATCACAACGTGCCACCCTTAATTTGTGCATATGTCTTGCGTGACAAGCAATGAGCAGCATTAAAACGATCCACTTGCCAACAGATTGCACTCACTATCTCACTAGTCACTCACTGGACCAGTCACCAGTGACAGACTCGGAGCGCACGTAATTGCTAGGTACCACGGACACTGGCTGTCCACTGTTTGCCCTTCTAATGGGATCCACTTAATAGTCATGCAAATGAGGACCGAGTCTGGCAGGTATGCTTGGTACACTTGGGTGCTTGTTTGTTTTGGCGCACTTCGTCACTCGAACACACCAACGCGGTAACCAAGGAAAAAACTAGTCGCGGGCTCGAGGTGGTCGATCGGTAGAGGAAGAGTGCACGCGACCAAATGAATCAATTAATTCGCTCCTAATGAAGCGGTTCCTTGACTTCACTAGTGAACTACTCGGTCGCCTGACTCAGTTCGATCAGTCTGACATACTCGTTGTCGTTGATTGATTTATTCGTCGAGCTGAGGAAGATGGCCAACTGTCACTGTGACTCGTGTTGGTGGCAAGGCGCGATTCAGGTAGCTCTCGGACTCCTCAATTAAACCGACCACAACGATAAGATAATGCAATTGCGATGGCAAGAATTCGGCCAGCAGAATGGATGTCGTCAAATTAATTGCCGCAGTGACAGGCAGTGGGAGAGCCCTGCTAAGGCATGAAGGTAACAACAAGCAATAAACGAGGCCCGTGCTCCTTTCGCCTTGGCCATTATCGTCTTCTTGACACACACTTGAAAAAGGCCATAAAGATAAGGTGAGTCGACAAAACAGGGGAACGGACACAGGACAAGGTAGCTTTGCCCAATTTGGCCTTAATGATTCGAGAAAAATTTGTACAACATTCGATTTCGTTCGTGCATTGATATAAGCAACCTGCGAGGATGGCAAGTCGAATCGTCCACCGATCGCATATCTAAATTAAGTCGATCGAACTCGGTGCCATCGTTCGAGCTCGATAAGGTGCAATGCCAATCCAATGCACCGTGCACAAGGCAATAATTAAAAGACCACTGTGTTCGATGAGATCAGCTGTCTACTGACAAGTGCCGATGCATCTCGCCGAGTGAGCCATTCGACTCGGATCGAGTCTATTTATGCGTCCACACGGCGCGATAATGAAACGATGAAAGCGAGTTGGCAAGCGAGTTGAGTAGTATCAGTGGAGGCACAGCAAGGATGCTTTTGACAACGATGACAAGTTCTTTCGATGGTGTGCTGCCCTCCCAAAGCCGATCGAAGTGTGACTTACGCGATGTCTTCGCATGCATGCCCTGGCATGTCGTCTAATTTATGCCAACCAGCCAGTGGCACACATTGAACACGTTGTACAATGTACATGTGTTCCGCGTGTTGGCGCACTGGAACACTCTCAGACCTATCCTATGAGCAAGGTGACTCTGCGGAAGGCCATCCACTTGTGATCTCCGCTAATGAGGTGCCAACTGAGGCAATGCCACTTGGGTGACGGAAGACATTGCCAGGACAGCACCGTCACAAGTTCACAAGTGCTGATTAGGCAGGCTGGTTGAGGACAAACACCCGTTGGACACTAATTAAGCATGGACATTAAGCACTAAGCGTTCAAAGTAAAACATGTTGGTTGTTTTGTTATGCTGTCCTCGAAAGCAGCATCACCACTAATCCTCCGGCACCGGCACAAGAATGGACTCGATGCCTTCACAGAAACAAGTGGAAAGGATTGATTAATACCGCCGATAACGGGGTGCATGTGAGTGGGACAGGCCGGTCTGGCAGTAAATTAGCTCGATCTGTGCTTGATTACTTTGAATACAACTCGACGCGGTATTATTTATTGATAGATTGATTCTATATTAAATTTAATTGCCTTTTAATAACCGAACTGCCCAAAACTACCAAATTGTAATGGAAACGAGGCACTCAGTCTAAATGAGCAAGGCAATTTAGCGTTTAATTAAACGACATGACTCGAGCTCGATAGATCTGACCAGAGCTTGTGTGTTCACTTGTCATTAGCATCAGGCAAGAATGTTACGCCACGGTCATTTGCCTGTAGCAGCTAGTGCACCAGTGGGCATTTGGATTTTTTAATTGCATTAATTAAGCTTCGATACAGCCACTGAGGGTCACCAAGTGACTCGAGGCTGTGCACAGATTCTGGCAGAATGGAATTGAACTGATTCAGTGGAGTATTCACCACTGACCGGCTACGTTGCAATTACCACGACGATGCAGTGAGGCACAAGCGGCCAGGCGGTCAATAATGGGGGGCAGGCAATTGGGCTTATTATTAGCATAACAAGTAACAATTAGGGCCATTATTAACCCTATCATTAGACATTTAACAGTGTCGAGCCAAATGAGTACTCACTCGGTCGCAAATTACATCGCTTGGTTCAAACGGAAAGGTAGTAACATAGTGGACAGTGACAGTCACTTGCCATTTCACTAGATGATTATACCTTTCCAAATTGGCCTCTATTACGCACTCGATTCTGCCGAGAGCGTTCCAATCACGGTTTGATCTACTTTGGTCATTGCTCATGGTGAGGAATGCACACCAATGCTGAGCAGTGATGACAACGTCCCAACCACAACAAAACGGCACAACTAACATTGACTAACGAGCCTAATTAGCAGTGCTCCGCAGATTCACTTGCACTTATGCATTGATATTGACATTGAAGACAAGCAACGGTAGTTGTCGTTTGAGTAGAATAAAGAACTTGCACACGGACTTGCACTCACCTGCTTCACTGTTGTTGTCGGTGCTTTGTTGGGAGCTGGGTTGTTGGGACAGGGGTCCTGGCGTTCCGGTAGATCCGGATGGGGAACGGACGTCGTCGTGCACCGAGTGACCATAGGAATTTAGTGACTGGGATGGTGGACGCTGTGGGACAAAATAGAAGCATTGAAATTAGAGATGTCTTAATTCATTAATGGATAATTCAATTTTTAAAAAAGTTCTAGTGCTTGCTGGTCAAACTTAGACCTGTGCTGTTTTCAATTTAGACTGCAGTTCTCGGTCAGTACACAGCTAACACAATTAAATGTTTTAATTGTTGTATTGCAGAGATGCACATAAATTAAAGGTCGATTGATCTGCCTCGATTGGGTGTGAGTGACAGGCATAGATTAATGCCACTAAAAGCATAATAAACAGTGAGCCAAATTAATATTTGCGGCCAGTGGTCGTTATTAATAGAGGGCAATGCAAATTGCCATTGCTAAAGTGGACTGCTGAGGCAGACAGACTCAGCACTGAGGAATTTATAATTTCGATTCGTGTTGTCTCTGCCTCATCATGAGTCGCTTAATATGGCTGTCGCACAGCGGGACATGAGAAGAATGGCTCAGTGTTGGCTGTTTGTCCGTTCGGTGGCCGGCCATCAGCCATTGGCCGGCTAGTCTGCAGTCCGCATCGGAGCGCTTCACATCAGCATGCCACCAAAGCTCGTCTCAAGGCATTTCTCGTCTGTCTCATCTCGATTCTCATCTCGCTCATTTACTCTCACATCGCCCTCCAGTACACACCACAACAGACGTAAAGCACTGGATTAGTGCAATAGTCCCCGCGCTTGTATTGGCAACTTGCAAATTAGTCGCTCAGTATCTATTGCTTGTGAGTTTGGTTTGCATTTTGGCAAATTAAAACCTTCGGCTATTTCAATCGAAACGTATCGGGAAAGCTAATAAACAGCTGCTGATATGCGCTAGCGAACAAACTGGCAATGTACTAATCAGCAACCAAACGATGGGAAAATGGAGAAATGGTTCGAACTTCGAATGTGCTGGCATATCATTTTACTGGCGGTCAACACAACACTTAGCCAGTCGGCCACTGGCAAACAGGCAATGGCACAAATCATAACTAGACTGGAGATGGTATTGACTGTAGTGGACATCGATGCAGTGATACGATCGCTCCGAAGATGGCCATAACACGAGGTCAACCGAGTGGACCGAGCACAGGACAAAACAGCTGCGGCCAGACGCGGTCACTGGTTATCTGGCCACATCTCCACTCTCGGCCTATGGCCAGTAGCCACTTGCTCACTAGTGCACTCTCACTAAATGGCATCGCTGCGCCAGTCAATTCTGCACCTCTCCGCTGCTCGTTTACTCAGTCACTCGATTTGGATGCAGTGCTTTTACTGAATCGATCGTCACAAAGGTACGAATGACTCGGTTGTCACTGGCCAGTGAAGGCGTGAACACGCAAATTGGATGTATATGATAAAGCCAGTCAGCACAGACAGTTTGGCGTTGGCAGTCGCGAAGGAACAGACCGACCATTCTAGCCACGCTAATCGTATAATGTCCAATCGTAAAGATAAACCAATTTACATGTCGATCCAAAGAAAGCGAGTCTTGGTCTCGCTCGGTGTGCACGATACGCGCCATAAATTTAGCCAGGGCGATAGCATCTTATCGACAAGTGCTGCTGGTGGTGGTAGTGAGGGTAGTGCACTGGTGCTAGTGGTGCCTTGTAGTGTGGCACAATTAAGAAGCAGTAAAATCAGACTTGCCAGTACAGTAATTTATGTACAGTGATAAGTGAGGTTCGTTTGTTTTAATGAGACCAGTTGGCGATGTGTTGCTAATGTGCTCGTGGTGCTGGTGTTGTTGGTGGCTGTGGTGGTGACAGATCCGATCAAGACGTAGTGGCCCACTGCCGAACTGGTCCACCGATCGGTGATTGCCATCGCTCAGCTGACATTGCCATTGACATGTCAATTTGGCTGGCCATGCCGAGGCGCGCAACTATCGATTCATCCATTCACATGTTTGTCTGCATCCATTCATTGATTCGTGCTCACAGGACAGTGACACGCCGACAACAACAAACAGAATGGCCGGATGGCCAACTAAGCCACCCGATGACTGTGGCTGGTTGTGTTGTGGTGGTCGTGTTACTGGTGATGTTGGCTAATCCACTCGAGTGGTGTGCGCAACACGGTGACGAGTGCGCCAAGTGTTGGCTCCATTGCTCCATTGATCAAGTTAACGCTTTAACCTTATTAGCGCCAATGTGTGTCCCTTAATTGAGATGTTTATGCAGACTCGATTTGCATCGAGTCGCACTCAGCACAACAATCAGCTGTGCATCGCGACCACACACATTGGAGCAGCAGATTGCGCCAACTTGAGCCAGACTGCGTTGCTGCCGACCAGTACACAGTGCACTCACAGCGGGTACCATCATCTGGGCTCAAAGAGTGTGGTCTCGTCGGTCTGGTGGTGGCGCGATTCATTGATCGCAACGTTCGATCGCCCAGACCGACCAACTGAGACCACAGCAAATCCACAACCTGGGTTGAACGAGCAAAACAATAAAACTGCCTGTTGGAAGCTAATTTTGGACTGACTGGAGAGCAAAGTGAGCCAGCCAAGCCAAGTGCCATTGCGACAACTCACTCAGCCAAATTAGTGTCGAGCCAGGCAGCTGTCAGCTGTACAGAGTAAACCTAATTGCGATTAATTGGGCTGCAGAGAGGCGAGAGCTTAGATTTATCTTTCCGGTCTCACTGGCCAGGTAGACTAGGTTGACGCGACAGGCTGAAAAGCGCCAACAGCCTCAGACCTGACCACAGGCGGTAGTGGGCAAATATTGAAATTTACATTTGACTCGGCCAAATCCGCAATCCAAACACTGAGGCACTGCAGTGATCAGAATCGAAGCCATCATTGATGACCGCACAAGGAGAACGGTTTCGCTCTCGGTTGAGTCAGCGGGCAGTGAGTGAGTGGATCGAACGAACTGGTTCGATTGGCCGGACTATCGGTGCTGAGCGTAAATCACCGGGAGCAAGCTCATAATCGTCGCTGTCACTGCTCCACTACTCGATGCGGACATCACATGTTTGGTAGGGCGCTGTTCGTCTGTTCCGACCGATTGCGATTCTTGTGGTGTTGGTCGAATATTTATGAAATGGTGGAGAGTGAGCGCAACCTCGATGCAGGCTGCACTCGTGGCTCGGTTGCATCAATCTGCGGCACTTTCTTCACTAGTCCTCACTTATTTCGGCTCGATATCATCGGCAACGTCATCTTGGTCGTCACCAACTGAGGCAGCGAGTAAGTGAGTGCGCCAACTCCGCTCTGGCAAAGTGCTTAATTTATATTCTGCCTCGGCCAAACATGGCATGCGTTCGCTGCTCGCTCGCAGTTCGGCTGCTTGCTTTCCTACTCGGACTCGCATTTGGCATTTGGCAAACAATATACACGGTATATGTGCGGATATGTGATGCATGTGTGAATGCTCAATGGCGAATGCGAGATGGCTGGCAGATTTTTGACCCTATAACAGACAGTTCTGGCTGAGGCTAACGAGCGAACGAGCCAGCGACCGAGCAGCAGAGCAGAGAGATGAATGGAAGGCACGCTTGAAAGCACGCGCTCTGTCCAATTCTTGAGACTCGAGACTCGACATTGTCGTCATCGGTGGCAGCCATAGCCTCACAGCCACTCACCAATGGCTCGGCATAGCCCCACAACCATCAGAAGCACATCATCGGCAGCATCACCATTGGTAGGCACATTTTTCATGTGTGCAGCCAAGTTCGCCAAGATGTGAGTGACGTGTGCAGTACAGAAAGGCAGGGGTGATATTTTGCAATATTTTGCACTTGGAGTCGAGCTGTCTCGCTAGCCGATTTGACAGAACGAGCCTCAATCCGCGCTCCTTGCATGCTGCTCTCGTTGCCGCGGTTGTAATCGCAAATAGTTTTGCATCGAAGCCGAGGAGACAATTGATTTGCACAGCACCGATCAAATGGCGCCCAGTGCCATTGAGCCGGTGCTGATTGGCCACTGGTGACCGTTGCCTGGTCGAGTAACCTATTGCCGACTCGTCCGTGCCTGACCAATTGCCACTGGACCGAGCCATATTTCTACTCCAGATGATTGTGACAACTTGGCCGTGCATTTGCAAATTTGTTTCCATCGGCCTTTGTTCTGGCAACATTAGATCGCCATCACGACCTCATCAGTAGCGCGCCTGGCAGTGTAATTGCCTTCATGTGATCGTGGTGATGTGCTGTCCAGCAAAGATGCAAAGTGAGCCAGCCAGCACCGATCGGCAACTAATTCCCTAATCAGACCGGTAATAACAATGAGCACGATAATGACACGATTGCCAGTCGCCGAACCAAATTGGCTTGGTACTGAAGGCGGCGAGTGAGAACTAGTTCGTTAGGCTTAGTTTGACATGTTTATGGCCAGATAAAGCACTGCCGGACGGTGCTGATAATGAACTCAGCCCGACGCATCCACCGACCGTGGTGTAATAGAGGCAGTTAGATAAAGATGACACAGGCAAATTGGTGCAAATTGCCACCGACCAATGCGCCCGATGTCCGAGCCGATTCATAACAACGTGCCAACGATTGCGCGGCAAATAAACACGCACTGAGTGAGCTTTTGACTGCGGTAATGATAGACCAGTCGATTTGCCTGCCAATGGCCATTGAAGATAATTAGATTGCCATTACCGGCAAAGAGCAAACTTGTTACTTGCAAAGATGAACCACTTAATTTGCAAATCATCATTGAGACACGCACAATGGTGGGCAGATCTGTTGTGATCACTGCTCTGAGGTGTCCAAAGAATCGCTGGTCAGAGGTCTGCTCCCAGGCAGGAGCAAATCGGTTTTTTATTGGAATCGATGAAGACTGTGACAAGCAAGTCGACAGTAGTGGTGACGTATAAGTCAAGGGGAGTGCTACACGATGTAACTTGTACTAGGCAAATTGAGTGCCACGCCAGGCACGGAGTAGTACCAAACAGAACCAGTGCGGAACAGCAAATGAGCCATTGCTGACTGTAGAGGAAGTTTAATTGTTGCAAACAAGAAACGGAACATGTTGCCGGCACTGGTGATTGCACTCACTTGGCGGGAGACATGTTCCGAGGTCTAATCAAATTGACTTTGACACTAAACAGTGCTGGCTCGCGTGTGCCTCGGTCGCAAATTGAATTACACCGAAATGGGCTTGTTTAGTGAAAAGTCGTGTCCCGACTAGGTCGAGTCGACGGCAAGTGAACATCGCTCACAGATCGATGCTCGCCTGGATCTACAAATTGATGCAAGTCTGTGCATTACACAACCAGTGACGAGTGAGTGCACCATACTATTGAACTGTTGGTGTCTTTGCTGGCCAAGGCAGAGACTGTCTCCACCGGAGAGTGGACAATCAGTGCTCGATGCGGCCAATGTTCGGACTGCTGCAAATTCAATTTGCCCATTTGGCTTCGATTCGATTAAAAAGGCAAACGGCAAGTGGTAATGAAAGATAATGTCACTCGGACTCGATTCGATTTGGGTGCGGTAATTGGGACTACAGTAGAGTACTCTCCCGAACATAGCCACAGCACTGCCACTGGCAAAGTATTTTGTTTTAAAGACCCGCACCCTCAGACGGGACCGAGTGCCTGCCAAGTTGCTCGATTGTTTGGCTTTATTTTCGAAATCGTTCAAGCACAAAAGTCAATTTCTGCCTTCGTTCACCCGCGCTCCCGAACAGGAACCGAAAGTAAAGTCGCGCATTTAGACTAACTGAGACTTAGTTGAGTTGAGTTTGAATTTAAGAAGTGAAAAGCACTTTAAAGTGCGATCAAACCGAGTCGAGTCATGCAACGCGTTAAATCGAGAGCACTAATTGAGGCCTAACTGGAACCGATCTCTCACCGACGATCCCTGTTCGCCTTATTGCCTCGCCATAATCTTACTGCTCAGTAATGGGTCGAATGGTCCAAATTGCCATTCGCACAAATATGGATTTGATTGTCTGGCTTGCCACAATGCAAAGCATCCAGTTTATAATTCTCAACTCATTAAACACAATTTCTTTCCAACCAAATACTCGGTGCGCCACCGAGGCCAAACAGTCCGAGCCGAACATTGGCCGTTGAACACTCGATATTGCCACTGTTGGCGCCACTTAATTGGATTCTGTCAAAAAAGTGCTGGCAGCACTTGTGTGGAGTGGCGTAGTGTGTCGAAGTGTGTGTGTGTGGACTGGCACAAGAGAGTGCCGAGTAGTATCTATTTATACCGCCAAATTGTTTTGTAGTTTGATCTCGGTTTAATTAAATGATGCCTCTCTGGTGCCTTCTGTTTGTACAAATTCTGTAGGCAATTCTGGGCAAAAATGGCAGGATTGAATCGAGTCACCAAGTGAGCTCAACAAGCCGATCGAGCCACTGTTCGATCACATCACCAATCACCGCGATCGCCGCATCTATTCTAGTTCGGTGTTTCTCAACTGCTGCTGGCACTACACGTGCAGGCTCGATGTGTCCGTGTATGTTTGAGTGAGTGAGTGTTTGTTTACGTTCATCAACGAATGAGTGCTCCACTTGCCTTAAGATCGGCTAAGAGCGCCGGCTTCAAGAGTACAAAGTCCTTTGTTAAAGTGCTGATGAATGGTTGTTCCTTGAATTACAGAAAAGTTGACAATTAAAATCAAATGTATTACACACAACACACATGCAATCGACACACTCCTTGTGGTCTCTCGATGCCAGATTAGTCACTCTCACACTGCAGTAATCGCTTGTCTGTGTGTCACTCGGTCTTGTAACTTGTCAGACTAAATCTCACTCAGTTCGATCGCACGGTGGAGGGTGGGACAGAGTCCAACCGATTGGTCAAGTGTGGCCAAAGTGTTCATAATTCATAATACATTTCATATTGCATAGATCGCGTTGTAATTAATCGACAGTGACGGAGGAAAGGAGCATTGAGTGAGAGAAGAACATTGCCATGGTCAGTAATCAAGTGTCATGTTGGCTCACCACAGAAGTGGCTCATTGCCAGTGATGCAGCTAGTTAGTGTCTTGTGTATGACTATTGTTTCGTGTGGCTAATCAGTCTGAGCCTCGGTGCGTGTGTAGTTGGTCGAGAGTAGACCAGTGACCGGTGTAATAGCATCGATAGCGACCTGATATGATCGTGATTTCGCTATTACACATGTCTGGGTGTGCCGTGATCGGCTTCGTTCGAGTGACGACTCTACCTCAAGCTGTACCTCACCTGTGAGCACCGATTCTGGCCACCATTAGCCAGTGCAAAGCAAGCAAATTAATTTTACTTTTATTCTAATCAACTCGAATGCCAATGTAAATGACCATCGCATTGCATTTACATGGATTCTGAATCGATTCGCAAGATTCGATTCTGCCCGCGGTGAGTGGAGACTCGAGATGAGCCATAACATTACCACAGCATAACATAACATTGCAAGGGAGCTTATGGACCGGAGGAATGGAGCGATTAAGTTCGAGAACGAGGATCGAGTGGTCGAGATGGTGATGGCTGCATGGCTTCGATCGAGCTAAGCCTGGAGACACCAACAATGTCAATTGCGGCAGTGAGGCAGAGTGTGGCAAGAAGTGAGCAGAGAATTGAAGCCGAACAAGATCGAAACAGCAGGAGTTCGTCGCTATTCTCTGGGACAACTAGTTGTGACGAGGTTAACTGAGGTTAGCCTGGGCACGGCCAAACTGCAACAGTGCATTGCCAGCACCACCACAGACACCAAACAAGCTCGAGCTGAAGCACTCTTGGTCGTCTTCAGTGCGCGCTTTGTTCTCATTTCAATAAATTTGCCTTACTCGTCTGTTTTCAGATTTGATCTCGCAAATAAAATTAGTGCTTCTTCGAACAGCTCGCTCAACAGTCGGGAGAATGCAGTTATTCGGCTACTCGAATGCTCACTTGCGTGCCTGGCCCAGTGCAGATGACTAAGCTGCGATGGCAAGTCGCAATGCAATGTCGAGATGGTAATTGAAGATGGCCCAGTGCAAATTGTCCACAGTTCGTGGAAGTGAGCCTTGCCAGAATGCTCAGCATCTCATCTCACACCACTTGTCCGTACAGCGTGTAGGGAGGAAAGTAATTGCCAGTACACATGTGTAATGTGTCCCACAGAGCGGGCTCAGGTTACACCGAAAGGAAATTGCCACGCCGGAAGAATGGCATTCGAGACGGGCCTTGTGGTCGCAGTGGTGGTCATCGCTGGCCACTTGCACTTGCCACATCAATGCGGTGCTAATTAATTGGATCACTCATTAATCTGCCATTGGCGTTGTCAGTGCACTCGACTGTCGCTGAGGCTCATTCGATGCCTGAACGAGTCTGTCTTGGTCACACTGGTGGCCAAACGAACGTTCCTACGCAATAATAAATAACGTGCAATGTAGATCGCTCAGGCAGGGGTCTCCCACACACAGCCAGGCACCAAGCACGAGAGGCACCGAAAACAGTTTAGCGAGAGTTCAAAATTTGAATGCGTTCCCAGAATGGTCTCACCGATGTCTCACTGCCCGATTGGCAATTGGCAATAAATGCTCGCGCGGCGAAGTCAACCTATAGCTGACGGTGAAGAATGGAATGAGCGTGGACCGAGCCTGGATGCACTAAGTGGAAAAGTCAAGCGAGTCACTTTGTATCGATCCATTCACTCATCCCTCATTGGCTATTCATAATGGCACCTTTCCCCACTCGTCAGTCGGCGAGTCAGCTAGGCCGGCAGTGCATTGTTTCTCGGTGTTCGCCGTCTGTCGAGCGACACCAGAGCAGCACCGCACCAAGTGCACAACCATTCACCTCCACCGGGTGCGCGACTGCTCTTTTGGTCTCATTTGTATAGGCAACTTTGACAGAACCATTTTGCTTTTGGTGATCGACTTTTTCAGCTCAGTGAATCTCAAACAGACTGCCACACTGGCCGACCCTCGAATGGCACGCAAATGAACGTGCAACGACACGGCCAGTGAGTGACAGCACCGATGGTCATAGTGCACTCTGAGACTGAGAATGAGCATGTGGGCTGCTGCTGCTGCTGTACCGACCACTCGGCTCTAGTGGAGCCAAATTTCGCTAATTGGATTGTTCGATGGCTACCCAGTCGAATGCAATCGTCTAATTCGATTACAATTGGCCAACAAACACAAAGTAACTAGCAAGGCTCCTTTGTACTGGCACGCTATAGTCCACCATATAGACAACAACAACACTAGCTTAGCTGCCAATTCCACTGATCAACGTGTTTCATTACGAGAAAGGCTTCAGACGTTAGGCCAAGTGAAGAAGCAGCCAAACGTCGATCGCACCGATAAGAGTGACTTATTGGCCACCAGCAGAAATGCACACACTTATCGCGAGACCGATCTGGCGCAGTCCATTTTGCTATTCTCGACTCGACACTGTGATTGATACAACAGGCCACTTTCGATTGTTTCCACCACGGTTGCCCATCTCCAATCGTGTCAATTGCTAGCGTAATTGAAAAAATGGCCAAATGCTCGTGGCCACTGGCCACCACCAAACAACTAGGTGAAACAATACCTCGAGCAGAGTTTAATTAGTGTTGTGTCGGTGGCGCCCAGAGACAAACATCCGAGGTGTGGTCTGTTGGTCGATGGCCACTGGCCAGGTCCTCTCTATAATGCACTATGTAAGTGTCAAAGGATACAGCCAATTGAGGATGCAGTCCAGACTCGTCAATTATTAATTAGGTCTCAACTGCTGCGTTGGGAGCAGTTTAACCTTTATCCATTATTGATGATTTTGACAGAAAAGTGCAAAATTTATCAAATGGCGTAATAAATTTGAATTCGAATATTAATTCAAAACAAATTTTTGCCAATGGACGAGTGAAAAAGGATCGTTCGGTGGCCTATGCGAGATTTGTTATGCGAAATGTGACCAAGACAAAGTGATTGGATCAAGCACAATCGAGTGGCTCGGTGGCCTCACAGGCCTCCCTTGTGTGTCCCTTTCTTGTGAGTTGTCTTCGCTTCGATCGATTCGTCCCTAAACGTTTGGGAGGAAAACGGTTCGGTTCGGTGTTGGCCGCAAATAATAAGCTAATCCCATGACTTGGTCTACTCAAGACACCAGTTGTGAACGCTAAGGTCAAACATGTGTTCCACTGAGACACACACTGCCTGACTGGCACTGAGCCAAGAAACATTGAACAGAGAAGGCGAAGGAACTGAGCCAGACAATCGCCAGATAAACACGACACACAAAGGACAATTTGCCTGCGCGACAATCGACAATCGACGAGTATTATATTGCAATGGGCTTACACAAATCACACACATACGGACAGACAGACACACTGAGCAGATTATTGGCATTCGTTTGTGGCAACAAACTATATCGGCATTAATCGACTTAGTCCGCATTAATACCTATTTAATGCAACAAATAACCATTTGCCAAGTCCAAATGGTCCGTGCGCGGCACTATTTGCACAATCATTGCCTAGTCGTTAGTAGACAACTGCTTGTCGTGTTTGGGCTCGTTCGCCTGGAGAGTTGGTCAAATGGTCAGTGGCTTAATTACCAGAAACAATGGACAAACACACAGCTGGACAGATGGGACAATTGCGTCATCAGCGATAGTCATCAGCGGGACAAAGTCAAGTTGGACTTATGGTCAATTCAAAGTCAAGGACAAATAGCGAGGAGAAAATAGTTTCGCTTCCTTAATGCATTAGCCGAAAGGCATTTTGCATTGAAAGGATTAGCGACCAGTAATGGTGACCAGTGGTGCCGTACAAGGCCACGGTTCGACTCGAGACACCACAGGCTTAGACCGTCTCGGCAAGTGGTAATTGCACTTTTCAATGTCAACGTTGGAGGACAAGGTCAAGAGGAATGGCAACAGCCGAAGACAACAGTGGCCAGTGGCAATGAGCATAATCACGCTCGGACGATGGTGGTAGCCATAATTAATGCAGCACGAAGTAAAGGAGAAAGCAAGCAAGCAAGCACAGGCACAAGTGCCCTCTCGGTACTGTTCACATGGAAGTGCTCACTCGAGGGCTCTTTGCTGTTTGCCCACTATTAGACTGAGTGGAGTGTCTAATTGAATTACCATTGTGCTGCCTCGGCCATCCATGAGCGATCCACTTTATAGCGAGAAAGAATTTTATTGTCATTTAACGTTGTTGGTATTGAACTCGTGTGTGGCACAGGCAAATTGTTACTTTCGAGTGTCATAAATACATCAATTAGTGGCAGTGGCACTAGTACAGATGTAATTACGTGTTTATTCGATCGGTCGTAATGCGAACACGAATGGCAGCACGACCGATCACACCGAGCCAGCAGCAAATAGGCTAACAAGTGAATCATTTTATTGTATGCAATAAAATTGACATAAGCTGGGCTCGAATTGTTGCTTCTTCCATTGCTCAGTGGTAATGACAATGCAGACGAGATCGGTCCGGTGGCCAAATGCTCAAGCCACAAAGAGGCCATAAATCTATTGGCAATCGAGATAATAATTAGCCTATCAAGACAAGACAAGTGTGTAAATTGCAATCGCGCAAATTAATATTCAACTCCCATTCACTGCTATTCAACAATTTGGCTCGCCAGTGACGAGACACGTGATCAACGGTGATGATAACCCGTTGGTGACCGGTGGCAGCATTGCTCATTAGTGAGTGCCAGTGTCAGTCAGTGGTCGACCTGATCGGAATCGAGTTCGATCTGTGCCTAAGAATTGCTTGCACCGACATGTTGCTACTTGTCCAATTTGCGCGCTTGCCTGCCCTCGCAGTCACTACAGTGCTCGGTGCTGCACTGAGCGATGTGTCTGATAATAGAACGATACAACGATGGCAATTGGCAATGAATGCGGGCGAGGTGAGGACTGAGGTGAGGACTAAGTCGAGGAACGACCAGGAAAGGCAATTGCCTTTGATCGCAATTAAGGCAGCCACAGCAGCCAGAAGTGCACTGGAAAGACCAGCAAGAAAAGAAAGCAAATCTAATTCGCCGTGGCTCTCTGGCTTTACAATTAAAATTTTATTCTCTCTGTGTATCGTTTGTCTTGCATACTTTGTAAGGTTGGCTGTGGTGAGGTAGCTGAGGCCAGTGCGGTGTTCACCGTGTGCACTGGTCGCTGGTCTGTTGCTGACGAGCAACTTGTTTTTGATCAAATTATGAAGACAGTCACAAAAATTCGCAAGTGAGTGCCGCAGTGAGCGAACAGAAGACGAGCAAGCACAAGCGAAAGGTCGCGCGAAACGATTATTAGGAGAATGGAGAACGAAATAAAGCACTGACTGGAGGGCAAACCTGACCAGGTATGTGCAGATGAGCACGCAACGGACAGGCCAGGCCACTTGTGCCTCCACTCGGCGCACACTACCCCAACATACAGTCCCTTCCTATTAACACTTGCTTGCTCAACGCTAAATTGGACGCAATTTTCTCCGAGTAAAGCTTAACGACTATGCCACCATTGCCAGATGCGTGCCATTACCACTTGCCAATAGATACAAACCGAAAGAATGAGAATGCGAGAATGCACCGTGAGGACAAACGCAAGAGGTATCATGCTTCAATTTGCAAAGGTGCTCCTTCACAGAGACATCCAACACGAACGAATTGGGCCCGCCAAGGCGATAAGTGACACAACGCACAGTGAACAATGAACAATGTGAGCAAGCCAACGCAACAGCACCGAACAACACGAACCAAGCGCGACCAATCAATCGGAAAGGTTAACCCTAACAGTGAGAGTGACTTCTGTCAGTTCACTGCACAAGTCATGAGCCAAGAGCAATAGGCCAATGAGAGAGTGAGTAAGTGCATCAACACTTCTCATCACTGATTTATTGCATCGCACAGTTCATTAGTGCAATCGACTTGTCCCCAGAGTGGCCAAAGTGGCAAGCCGAAAACAATTTCCACTTGTCGGATTGCTTTGTGCAGACCCGACTGGTGCTGCTGTGGCAGAGTGATGTGGTTTCGAGCCTGTCCAAGTGATACACCGAGTCCGAGTGTTTGTTTTGCTGCTGTTCGGCTTTGTGCCACTGCAGAGTCGAGCCGCTCTAGTGGTTATGCAAACTCAATTCCGATCGAGTAGTGCTAATTTGAGCACATTAATATCAATCTATTATGGCTGCTGCCTGTGCTATTTATTTTAGCACCTTTCACTGTTGTTTATTTTTGTGTCAGCATTATCGTAGCGATTTATTGCCATCTTGGACAGATCTACGGTGGTGAGCATGAGCCCAAACCGAGATAACATGCCTCATGTGAGCAAACAGACTCTGGCGAAAGCAAACGCAACCGGTGGCGGTTATGTGCGTCCGACCAGTGGCTACTGTTGTGCTGGGCACGTACATCCATTTGAGTGAATGTAGTGCCTTTATGGCAACACATAATACTCATAAGTGGCGCAATAAACTTTATTATTCTATTAACTCGTACTGCGACTGCCATTGCGGTGCGGTTGCTCCAACAGATTCCAGTGATTGGGTGCGATCTGAGAAATGGTCACACGGACGTATGTACGGAACGACAGACAAACAGACATAAGTCACATTGCAGTGACAAAGGCCACTGGCAGCAGATAAGGACTGCTAACTGTTATCGAGTGATAAGTGTCACTGCAGTGCGCACTGTCGGCAACACACAAGTGAAGGCGTCGATGCAGTGCTCACTGCTCACACCATTTGCCTCTGTTTACCTGCTTAATTTGATAAAAATGCTGTAAACTTAATTTATGACACTCTAAATGAGCGCATTGAGGAAAGGCAATTTGTTTGCGCAAAATTTGATTTGCCTTTTGGCTTGTTCATTCAAATGACACTCACTCATTGATAACTTTCACTAGTGCAGGGTGTGAGTATGAGTATGGTGTGTGGCTTACCTGATGATCGGGTGTGGATGCGCTGTCCGAGTGGTGACCAGGATCGGCACTTCCGCCACGTCCTCCATTGCTTGCACCTCCCATACCGGCACCAGGGCCACCGCTGCCATTGCTGGAGCTATTGTTATTGTCGCCTAGGTCTGGCTTGGTGTCACGCTCGTCGATGACAAGGTCGATGGGCATTTTTCCCTTCAAACAACTGATGTAACGTTGACAAAAGTTGTCACATAATTCGTGAACCTGTGAAGACAAAACAAAGAGTGAGCAACAAACAACAAAATGATAGGTTAGTATTGGTGTGGTGCCGGTGTACAATGGGCAATAGACACGTATGAGCTAACAAGCTCATTTCGAACGAAATCGATTCGATTGAATTCGGTTCCGATTGGGCCAAATGATAGCTTAGATCACACCGAGACCGGCCATTACGTCTGTCTGCACTTATTTCGATCTAAAATCGATCGAATTGTCGCTTTAATCAAGTGATAAAATATCGTTCGGCAGCAACAAGCAACAGAACAACAAACAAGAACACCAATAATTTAACGACCAGAATGGCAACAAACCAATGTGCAAAGGTGGCCTTGTGCCTTGTTATCGTTTCCGTGCTGCATCAGTGCAAATAGATCAGGCTGAGATAGCAAAAAAGGCAAATTATAGGAGACTCGGTGCGAATGCGTTTGCGGTGCATCGTATTTTGCGGTAATGAGTGGCTGCAAACCAAAGTAGGAGATGTCAAGAGTGCGGTGTCAAACTATGCGGAACATCACCAACAAAGAACAACTCTCAACTAGCAAACTGGCCAACTGGTAATAATAGACCAACAGACCAAGGAGCACAGTAACAAGGCAAGCATCGGAGGACGAGATCAAATTGTGGTGCTCCTCGCCACTAATCAGCTGTTGGGACTGTTCGGTCATCTATTGTGGAATTGTTTGCCAATGCCAGCACTAAACATCGAGCGGGAGAACAATTCGAGTAGACAAGTCAAACAACCACAAGACAATCGATTGATTGACACAAATTGGCAGAAGGCACCACTTTAATGAGCCTAAAGAGAGACTGGATGTGTGCTGTGCCCAGTTGCACCATCCGACTGACAACAGTTAGCACTGGCATAAACACTAAACACTATACTATGACTGGCACGGGAGCCAATAATAAAGCACTCGGCGTTATTAATTATCAATTTGCCAGCCAATTACTGCTCTGCACGGAAACAAATCGAACCGACCCAAATGGGTTACTCCACAACTTCACCATTGTGTGCACAAGTGAGCTTGAGAATGACTTACTTTTTCCAACTCTAACAGATGAAACCTTAACACTTGAATTGCTTGTACCATCTAGATGGACGAGAAAACAGCGATGACAAGAGGCGTGAGACAAAAGACCACTTGGGCCACTTACCAAACTGTCGAGTTCGGGATTGGGAACATAGTAGTGCTTTTCGTCGCGAGCCTAAACATCAAAACAAATGATTAGACTTGTTGGGTGCCACTAGTGGAGTAAAATACGCACTGCCTTGGCAAAAGCAGCCACATCGTCATTGAAAGACTCGGACGAGCAGACATCTCCACCGGTTGAGCCAGGCTCACGTGGAGTGCAAGTGGCAAGTTCGCACTTCTCGAAGATCAGAGCCAACAAAGGGAAAAGTGGGTGACTGAAACGAACAAGACAACCGTTAGTTAAAGTGGATTGTTTGCGTTCTGCTCGTCTGCTTGGATGTCTCCTTGTCCATTGGCCTCTCTGGGTCTATTCCTGGTGGCAATGTGCACAAGTCTGTCTGACTGGCGTAATCAAACAATATCGCAATATTGTTCTTGATTGGCACAGACAATAATCACTGAGCAGAGTGGCACTGGTTATCGACCCATAGATACAGTTCACACCAAAGCGGTCCGTTATTTATGCCGACAAAGAGAGGTATCAAGTGTAAATGGAGGCAGACAACAAATATCCACTGATAGCACTGTTATCTCCAAGTGACACTGTTTCCACTAAAGACCCGCCACACAAAGTTCGAACATTTCAATTGACAAGACGAGAACACCCAAGCAGACAGCCGAATGATCAGTGATGATGATGTTGTTGTTGTTATTGTTGTTTTTGGTAGGCAATTTGCGCCTTTACCTGTAGATTGCATCTTTGTCTCGCTTGTGAGCAACGTCGCCTGTTGATCCCATGACATTGTTCGACATGACATGATTGTTTCCGTGGTAAGAATTGTGCATTGGTGGCGGTGGTGGTGCGGCATGGTTGAGGTGGGCTCCGTGGCTTGATGACAAAGTCATCGAGTATGGATTTTCCAAAGCACCGTAAAGAGCGTCTTCGTACTAGATCCAAATGGACCGTTAGTCACAGATGGACAGGTGGTATTTCACCTCGCTTACCCTGTGAGCCATGGTGGCTCGAGTGATGGATTGATGGATAGAATGGAACAATCACTACACAACACAGCAATCGACACAATAACCGACTGTGAATAGATCAGAACGGCACACTAATCGACTACAAGCACAAACCGATCACAATCACAATCGGTGAAAGGGATGAAATGGAGATAACGCAGAACACATGAACACATGCACCAACACTAGCATCGCTGAGTGATGAGCCGAAGCATTGCGGTGAACTGTAGATCGATAGAAGATAATGCCCTCAGTGGCACGTTGGGCCCGGGGTCAATGGAGACCTTTGGTCAACAGATTGGGATGTGAGCTGACAGAGATGTGCATGTCACTCGTGCACGGTGGTCATTGACGAATGGACAGGCTTGATGAATGGATCGCGCCAGTTGATTAGTTGCCAAATGGCTTCGGCTGACAGTCGACACCGAACGCTCTCCGCACTGACACTCTCGTCACTGCACGCTCAATGCTCGATCCTCTATCCAGTCAGCTTGTCTGGCAATCGGTTTCGATGGCACGCCCTTGCCTCCTCAGGTCCTATAACATAATGTCTGCCTCCAACTAGCCAAGTGTTCGCTGCTCACACCAACCGGCACTGACAGGCACGCCTTGTGGGCAGTGTGTGGAGTCTCGTGGCGCGATCTCAATGGCGACACCACACTTTGGCGCTTTGAGACACTACCAGGCTGCAAGTGACCCAATTGAGAGTGAACCCATCGAACCGGTGACGGATGCAACTCACTGAATCAATCACATCCACCACCAATGGATCGCCACTGCTATTGAACAAATACAAAAAAGAGAACATTCCAATCGAGTACCGAACGATTGCTCGCCAAGGTACCTTTCAGTGGTGCCCTCGGTGGTATACTATTGCTTTGGTCCCAAGTTGCACTGTTCCTACGGGAATAACCAAAGCCAGTTACGCCAATCGGTCCGTCCAAATAATGATGATCCATAGGTGGCACTTCAAAAGGCGCGAAAACAAATGACAATTGCGCTATCTGTTGGCAAACAAAGTGGACAGTTCATTTTAAGAACCAATATAGCAAATGATATATTTTATGTTATTGGTTAAGTAATTTTTTGGGAAAATAGTTTAAGTAAGCTTTTGTAAGTTCGCACACCAAGAGGGTTATTGGCAACAGGAAATTATTACTAATTGTAGCGTGGAAAAAAATGAGTGTTTAGTAAATCTGATGTAAACATTATTTACAGGTATAAGATTGAAAATATAGTTCTTATTATTTTGAGACAAAATGATATGTGAAACGAAGAATTATAAAATACTTTCGAATTTTCTGTAAAACTTATTACTAACAATCAAATATTGATTCAACGTGTGTTCGAAAGCTTGGTCCAGCTGGTCATATTCTTTCTGTAAATCTTTTTCCTGTTGCTCGGTTGTCTGTAACTTTTGTTGTAGTTGTTGTCCCAATGCATCTTTGTCCTTGATCGTTTGCTGCAGTCCGTTGTTGAGATCTCGTAAAGTGGCATATTCACGCGCGTACTGTCGAGCGGTGTTGTTCCTTTTTGATTGCCAGCCTTGCTTGGCGGCTTGCATCTCTTTGTCTTTAATTTCGATGCTCTTGATTTCCTCTTGTATATTCATCGCGTCTTGTTTGATGTTCTCCAAATTTTCACACTGATTGTCGGTCTCTGAGAGCATGATAAGCAGATCTTAAAAAGAAAACAAAAAGTTAGCAAATGAACATTGAAAATACTCATTGAACACATACTGCTTATATCTTCGGTCGAGGCTGTCAAAGATGTGAAAACTGTTTTTTGGCAGTCAAGCTTTTTGATAATGTGCAAACTTTCTTGCTTTTTGTTTTGTACTTCCAATTTTGTTTTTTCAAGCGCTCTCTCCAAATCATTGGTTATCTTGATTGATTTCTGAGGAGATCTAACGATCATTTCTTCCAACTCTTTGTT
Source organism: Rhizoglyphus robini (assembly GCA_023373905.1). Classification (NCBI taxonomy): domain Eukaryota; kingdom Metazoa; phylum Arthropoda; class Arachnida; order Sarcoptiformes; family Acaridae; genus Rhizoglyphus; species Rhizoglyphus robini. The sequence continues at coordinate 2,686,164 of JAKIJQ010000012.1, read as the reverse complement.
TTTCTCTTTCTTTTCACTAATTTCAATGTCAATTTTGCACAAATTATCTCGCACTTTCATTATTTCCGATTTAGTTTGCTTGAACTGTTGTGATTGCTTATCAACTTCTTTCTTCTTTTTCATGGATAACTCATTTTGAATAGCCAAATCTTTATCAAGACCAAGAGATTTGTTCTTGAGTGAAGCCAAAAGCATTGATTTCTCTTCAATGTTATGCTTAAGTTCGAGGTTTTTCTGATCAAGTTCATTTATTTTTTGTGGAATTCCGGCGCAGTTTTCTTCAATCTGCAACCAATTTTGCTAATAAAAACAATCATTAGCATATAACAACTAAATTAATATAAACTAATATACCTTTATATGAATAAATTGCACAAAAAACTTGCATAAAGTGCTAATTATCTTGGAAGTACGGTTTCGCTTCGGTTGGAGAATATCTTGCAAGCAAAAATCGTTGATTCCAAAATGAACAAGATACTTTTGAATGGCTTTGAAAATGTTAATCGGATATATGATTGAGTCCATGTATTCAATATTCAGTACAGAATCACAGGCCATAATATCGGGCTGATTTAGATTTTGACAGCCAAATTCTTCGAGAAATCGACCATAAATGCCAACAACAAAGTCTCTTGTTGGCTTACTAAGCTGATCTCGAGTAACAGAGATCGAAAGCATGTTCTTCAAAAACTCCACAATTTCTTCGTCTGATATTTTATTCATTTTTGATGGAAACCGTGGATCAAAAATAAATTCAAACAGACCAAACAGAGCAAAATGAATTTGTTGGCGGCAAAACGAAAAAAGCAGCCCAAAACAACACCAAATGTAACCGACAAAGTTTAAAACATATTTGTCCACATATGACGTTACGTATTTATTTACTAAATTATTTGAAAAAACAAGTTTTTATTTTGAATTATCTGTTTCGTTTTAATTTAATTTAATTTAACAAAAATATTCCATTTATAATCACATAATTAATATTAATAATTCAGAATAAATATTATATTATCTAAACTATGTGGCTCATTGCATCATATACTATATTGATGACAATTTGTCATGATTCATGAACATTAGTCACTAGTCTATATAGTGGCTATAACAAGACATAATCGAAGATTTATAAATGATAAAATTAAACGATAAACTGCACTCATTCGACTAACTTGTATCAAATGAAATTTTATATTACATATTAATATTATACAAATTTATGACCACTTAACAGCTATGAATATTATATATCAATTAGTTTTGGCCACAGATTCACTTGAGGTGTGTTTGCTGTCTATTTCCAATGAATCAAATTCACTTGGATCTCGGTTCATTGCGGAATTTTCGCTGGAATACAAGTTCGGATAATTGGTCATACAATTTTGCATCTCCATAAACTTGTCCACACAATCAGAACCTTTGACCTCGGCAGTTGAATAGTGAAAACAAGAAAAAGCGTCCCGGAACTCAAATCCACAAGGCCCCGAAGCCATTCCACCAAGACATGGACAGTTGAAGTTGATATCACCATTCGGCATAATAAGGCCTCTGTTGTAGTCGTCTGGCATTTCAGAAAGTTCAATCTTTGATTCGGTACTTGAGTCTGCTTTGGTGACAAAGACCACTTTGTCTTTTCCAAATTGCTCGCAAGACGACATTTTGCTTACAATATTCAATTAGAGACAATTGCTACAATAAAGTATATAAGGCCAAGATGAGAATGAAGCTTAAATAAATGAAGCTATCTTCGGAGATCTGATTGAACTTTCAAAGCACTTTTTGTGTGCACAAAACATTCTCACATGTTTCGCTATTTCTACTCAATCACAACCAAATATGCCAAATAGACGCTTGCATTTAACACTGTGTAATAACACAATTGAGTCGCGTAAAGTTATTGATTCAACAAATCATTGGAACATTGGAAAAAGTAACCTTTTTATTAAAAACAATGGACTGAAAGAAAATTGTTAGAAAATAAAATGGACACATTAACATAAGATAGATGCCAATAGAAAATAGATATAGAATGTTAGTGAAAACAATAATATCAAAAGTAAAAGTAGAACTTTGTCACAAGTCCCACAAAATGATCATCACATAAGAAAATGGAGGAAAATTAATGCTAACGCTTAACATAAGTTCGACTAGCATGCTTGTCTACAATCGTTCTGTGTAGAATGTGTGTGTGAATGAGATAATAAAGTATTCGTTAGATAGATTTGATAGATCAATTATTCGTATATTGGACAATGCAACTAACAAATGCGACATTCAAAGTAGCACAATTCGTGATATAAATCAGCTCAATCGATCAATGAGACAAATTTTGGCCAAAGTCTCACAACTTCGAAATCCTGTCAAACTAATGATAAGTGCGATTGCTAATCATGATCAATATGTTCACTGGGAGATAACATCTGTATTACTTTAGCATTTTATAGTTGTTTATCGAATTGGACACAAGCGTATCCGGAGTTGACAATGTGACCAACGGGAAAGACTTGATTTGAGTTTGCCATTGGGTGGATAACTGAAAAAACTTAACACCGGAAAATTCGACACCGTCGATAAAAACTAGAGAATGCGTAAAAATATTAATACACAATTAATTAACAAAGATATATGAATAATTACCTTTTATAGGAGATTGGGTGGCTTTGTAAGAACAAACAAGCCGATAAATACCTTCGATCACTTGACACTTTGATTCGTTTTCTTTCTCTTTTTTCTTGCCCAATCGCATTACTAAATCGATAGCAAACATACATTAATATATAATTAGCTTAATAATAAACGAATGCATACTCTTTTGTTTCTTCTCTTTGAGTAAATAGAAAAGGGTAAGAGAGGAAACGCTCAATTCGCCAAGCATTGGCAAACGAGATATTTGCACATTACGAAAGCAATTCTTCAATGTAAATTTGCAGTTTTCACTCTTTTTGTTGGACACATCGTTCAACTTTGGCTGTAATGTCCAATAATCGATTTGCAGATCAATTGCCTCAACAAGTGGATCTTTGTCTTTATGATCCTTGGTGGCACTTGTTTGCAAAAACGACTGATTGGTGGATATGCTTGGAGAGTTTGGTGGTGTGAGCGACATTGAAGCGTGTTGCTCTTTGCCTGACAAGGGGGAAGTTACCGACTTGTCATTGTTGGCTGAAGATTGTGCTACGCTTTGACCAGGAGGGCTTACGGAAAAGGATACTTCCTCGTTCTCAATCGAATGATTGCCATAAATACTTTCCACGAAACCTAATAAATACAAAGTATGTCTTAATTGTATCAATTGATTCAGTAGACGGGTATTTACCAATCTTGGCATCGCAAATAAAAGGGATAAACACTTGGCTAGATTCATCGTCGATGCTTTTGTCCTTGTACGTGACCATTGCTTCAGCAATTGGAATCTGAAGAACATATTGAGCAGATTTCAAGTAGTTGACTACTTTGTTGTACAGTTCGTGAGCGTATGAAGTATTGTCCGATGAATTTTCACGACTAGAATCAAGGTCTTTGCTAGGATTATTCACAAAGAAGTAGTTTGAGTATAATGGATCGATGCTGGCGAGATATTTGTGAATGAGAGATGATGAGGAATAGCTATTGACGTAGATCGATGGGATAATATAGAAACGCAAATAGCTCTGCCAGTCGGGAGATTTTGTGGACAAAAATTCCACATAAAAACGAAGAAATGAATTTACATAAGCATCTGAGCCAATCAAAGCCAATTTGATAGGAATTTGTGTTTTGAGGTTAACGATGCTGAACTTTTGAATTTTGCTGCAAAGAAAATTAAAACAAAATTTCACATCGGACATTGTGTTGGTGCCTATGATATGATGGGTGCGTTCAAAGACTTGCATCAACAATTGACTGTGCAGGCATTCAGACATGTTGATAAAAATTATCTCGTCGGGAATAGTGTGCTCTTCGGAAAGAAAAACTTTGTTCAATTGCTCGAGGACAAACTCTTTGGGCTAATGTAAAAATGAACATTAATAGAAAGAAAATCAATAGCAAGTTCCGAAAAACGTACACTGTTGCCGTCATCTTTACCAAAAGTGGAAGAGGTCAGTGAGAGAGTAGTTCCAATTGGTTTTTTATCTTTTGGAACATTTTTGTTCTCTTTGTCTTTGGTGAATAGTTTGACTCGTTTCACTTCTTTATCCTGCCCAAGTTTCTTCTTTGAATCGTCGAGATTTGCATGCTTTTGACTTGTATCAGAGGTGTCAGGGGTTTGTTCTGCGCCTGAATTTTCTTGACTGTCAGTATCAAACTTTTTGCCTTGGAATGCAGGAAACTAAATTAAACATTAAATTAAAGTAAAAGCATAAAATAAGTCAAAATAAATGTATCAATATAATATATAATATAAGTATAAATTACCTCTTCGGATTTATCTTGCCCCACCAATGTACATGAAGAGAAGAACGGTCTCAAGCTTGGCTTGGGAGTAGATGATATACTGACATCATCAAACTCTTGTCCACTATCGCCACTGAGGTCATCAAGATCGTCAATTTCTTCGTCATCGAAAAATTCGTCCATGTCTGGAGCTTCTTGATTCAATTCTTTTTCGAGAGCTTCTTGAAATTTTTCTTCTGAATCATATGCTTCAGAATCAGGTAATCTAAATTTTTTGAGCAAAGAAATGAATTTTTGTTTCAAATTCCTTTGTTGAACATTGGAAGGAACGCCTGTTTGGAACTTATCGTTGTTGGCGAACAATTTTCGAGGCTTCCTTGCGTTCACTTTGCGTCTAAAATGATTCATTCGATCGCGAGAATTTCCTTCTTCGATTGTCTCACTATCACTGCCATCTTCTGCTGATGTAAAATCATCCTCATCACTGTAAACATCAGGACGATCAATTGACACTTTTCCTCTTCGTAAGTTGCTGTCTTGATCAATCGGCTGACTCCTCAATGAAGATATTGTAATTCGAGCCAAGGTTTCATTCTTTCCTAGCTCTTTCACGTGACCAATCAGGTCGAGATCTTTTTCTACGATTGTTGAGCGTTGTAAAACTTCGGCCATGTCAATTAGGCCGCAGGCTAGATTTTTAAATCCTACAAAAAAAAATTTTATTAAAGAAATGGCCAAATTAGGCATAAATATCAAAGTAAATTACCAAGAATCGCTTTGTTTTTATACTTCTTTCTTCGTTGAAGAATGATTTGTAAGTAGTTGCAGTTTCGCTTAATAAAATGAGGATATTGTAGGGCAAAAGACAAATCCAATTCTATGTCAACTGATGAAGTGGATTCACTGTGCGACGGAATAGGAATCTCACTAGAACGTAGAATACGCTTAGAGTTCTGCATCTTGACAGCGACTATGATTGCAGTGACATCGTGCCTTAAAGACCTAGTCAAAGTGAGCCGATTGATGTTGAGAGAACACAACCTGTGTGGAAAGACAAACATTATAATACTCGAATGAAAACAAAGTCGAGTGCATTACCTCGGGATGCAATCTGGTGGTGTTTTGTCGATCTCCCACGCACCAAACAGCTTCATCTTGACTGGCTTGGTTGACCACATCGTGGAGGTCTTTATGTTGGACTTGTCAGTCATTGTTGGAAGAAGTGGTTGTACAGTGACAGACAATTGGCGTTATCAAGTGGATCGCTGCAAAGTGAAAACAGAATAATGAAAGGTGAGTTGATCAAATTGCAATGGTGACAATCGGTCTAATGGTTTGGACAACTGTCAATTGGATGGAGGAAAGAAAACGAATATCGAGAAATGGCCACACAAGTGGCCAATCGGGAGTTGAGTTCGCCAAAGCGCGCACCAAATAACCGAGTCGTATTACCTCGGAGAGAAGTGCTCGAGTGCGCCAAACGAGTCGATGATTAAGTGTGTTTAGATTGTTTACTCGAGTGTGAATTTGCATTCACCAACTGCGGACTTGTCGAGCAGTTCAAGTGACACAATAGAATCAGCACATTGTAACGTATCTATGCAGTTGTCCATTACACTAATTGTGTACTACGCCAAAGCAATGGGTATGTGCAAATGTCGTCGCTCTCAATTGCATTCCACTTGGGGTTCTCCTCCAGAGCAAATACAAACACATCGAACCAATTGGAAGACAAATTCATAACATATCCCACTCAAGCTCGCAATGCAAAATGAAATGTCCATTTGCCCAATACAAAGTGATTGCTCGGGACTCCAATAGATTCGATTAGAAGCACATGCACTGCCAAATCGTATCACCAGGCGATGGACTGATAATGGTAATAAGAGTCGATTGCGTTAGTCATATTCTGCATCATAGTGGCATATCGAGTGCTCTAAAGGCAATAACTTCCCGACTCTGAGTAAGTGAAGAACCCATTGGTTGTTAAGGAAAGATTCAAGTGTTGATTTTGTTGACTGGCGACAAGTGTATTTCACTTGTCATTACATCAAACCAAATGGCTTTGTCCTGATTATTAGAGCAACGATCCAAACCATATCTGCAATTAAATATTTATCAAACTGCGCTTTGCATTAATTACTGCATGTGTTTCTCGGTAGCTAACAAACAGGGATTGTACATTGTACAATATACACAAATACCACTAGCTTTTCAGCGGACAAAGGCGATAATGAAGAGATGCAAGAGTTATCAGCGCCAGGAATGAGAGAAGATACCTACTTGTAGCGAGTAAATTGTGCATTGTGGCGGACAAGTGGAGAAATCACAAGCAAAAGTCGTCAGCAAGAGTACAATGCCGAAGACGCATCGCGGAAAGAGTCCTTTTGACAGCTGATTTTAGTCTGTGGCATCGCGTGGAAAGATGCAGACGATTGCGCCTTGTGCGTCAAAAGATTTACTCCACAAGAAATCCCTAAACACAACCGTCGTCGTGTCAAAGGGTTCGGTGGGCTCGGTGCAAGGTGACACTTGCTCTTGTATGGCCTCGATGTCCCGAGAATGACACTTTTGGTCGAGTCGATCAGTGTTGATGATGCCTCGCCCGAAATGAGCTCAGCACTCATTGCGAGCTACCTCTGTCCGTCTGTCCCTCCGCATAACAAACAAACATTGTGCACGGTGTACCAAAACCACTGCTGCCATCTAGATCTCTCAACATACAATGAATTCGAAGTTGCAATAAATAAGGTAAACCACCACTTTTAATAAAGGCTTAAGATTTTTAGAGTTTGATGTGAAACCCTTTAGCAAAGTACTCGGAAAAGACACAGCTAAGGTGAAGTGAATTTAATAAATATAATAATAATAATAAAAGTTAGGCAACAAGAGCAAATTGCCTCAAGAATATCCTCTTCAACTTGACTTCAAGATCTATTCTACGTTCTCGGAAAGTTCAAAACCCTCTTCGGTAAAAGAGTTTTTTGTCTTGATTTGATGATTTATCTTCCTTAAGATACAGAATAATTTTTTAACCGATCAAATCAACAACCTTGTTCAAAATCTTTTGGCCAACCATTTATCCTGCTTATACTTAACTTATAAGTTAAATATATATATAAAATATCTATAATATATTGATACACTGAGCATTTGTAGCATTAGAGACTTGAAGAATTGTCCATTGAGAACATTGTTCGATGTGATATTTTAGGGCACTGACGAATTCCACAATATTTCTCATATATTTATTACAACTTTGTCCAAAAGTAATTTCTGGTTTCTATTTCAAATGAGCCAAATTTTGGATTATTATTTGAAAACAATTTGCCGATGAAGTTCTTCGTCTCAAGTACAAATTCTGTAAAATTCTATAAGTTTTCGGATTTTCTGTTCCTAATTTTTTTAACGTTTGAAGTTTTACTATCAATTTTGTAAAATAATTTAAAAACGCCTACAATTACACAATGGGTAAACAGAATCAAACAGATGTTTTGATAATACATGCATAATATCGTCAATATCTTCAAATTCCAAACAAATAAACAAATGTTCAAAAAGGCCATTCATATCCTATTTTGACACAACATATCGAAGGAGTCGAAACAGACACATGTTTGTGTCACATGTTATGTTATTTGCGAAGCAAAACACTACAATTGAGTTCACTATAGTTTTCTATAGAAAACAATCAAATCGGTCAAAGCTGTTGTGTCGTCTAGCACTTCATTATGTCTAAACTAAAGTCTGCAAAGAAGGGCCTCGAAAAGGTCATCCACAGTACTCCTTTGCGCATTTGGATTGGTGCTGGATCTGCACAACCTGGTCCTCCACTTGGCCCTCAGCTTGGACAGGTGATTATATTGGTGAATATCTTTTTATTGTTTACTATGAATTGTTTACATTTATAGAGAGGCATTAATATAGCTCAGTTCTGTAAAGATTTCAATGAACGGACAAAAGATATCAAGTCGGGCACTCCACTTCCATGTACCATCAGTGTGAATGTATGCTTTTCTTTTAGTTTTGGTTTCCTTGAAATTAATTTGTCTTGATTTTATTTAGTCGGATCGAAGTTACGAGATTCAGATTCGTGTGCCTCCTTTGTCGTATTTTATCCGTCAGGCAACTGGTTGTGAGCGACTGGCTATGAACAACAGTAGCGAAGTGGCCGGTATATTGAGTCTCAAACATGTGTACGAAATAGCACAGATTAAAAGTAAAGATCCTTTATATGATTGTGTGCCTTTGAAGAAAATTTGCGAAGAAATTATCCAAGAGTCATTCAGATGTGGAGTAAAAATTGTGGACAAGATTGACCCCGACAAATATACCAAGTTCATGGTTGAGAGACGCGAATTTGTTGCCAAACAGCTCAAAGAACTAGAAGACGTGAGGCAATCAAAACTATTGCGCACTGCTTAATTTCAACTTTTCAAGTGTTACTTAGTCCTTTTGTAGATAAATACTGATTGATTTTGTGTAATAGTATAAATAAAGAAGGTCATTGCCATTATTGATTACTGAAGCCCGGTATCTTTCATACATTGATCAAATTCAATTTGAACATTTTTCTTTGCAAATATTCACTCAAATTATTGTTTGTCTCTAAGTGTGCAAGTTACAATCTCCCGATTGTCACATTGTCAACATACTCAAGGTCGACATCAGAATTAATTGACTGTTTTATGACAATGATTGGGTAATAATTATGCAAAAGGTTTTGCTGAGGTTGCTTTCTGTAATGCAATCTGTAAATCAATAAACGGGACCTTCAAACAAATATTCTTTATGATTATTGCAGTGATAAATACTTTTGCAAATGTTCAGTTGTTGTGTTTGGGAAGAATGCCAAACTAAGCCAACTTAGAGGAAATACCAACAAAGGAAGTGAGATAGCTTGAAATGTGATCATGTCCAACTTTGTCTGTGGTGCAACACGAATCGTTTGTGTATCTCAAACCAACCAATGCCAAAGTAAATTCTCGATTGGAGTGTAGGCAATTCGTTTAGAGTAAAACAAAATTTGATCGGCTTTGGCTAGGGCAATCATAGTCGTGAGAGTGCAACTAACAAAGGTTGCTTCACTGGTTACTTTCTGGTGTGATTAACCAGACCGACCAGGCAGGGTATTGTACAATGTATACTGTACAGTATATAGCCACGCGGGATGCATTGATGGCACCAAATGGCTCATGTGAGCCTCGTTCAGTCACTGAATTCACTGACACATGCATGGTAAGTGTGTGCTTGTTTGCAGTGGACAAGACAGCAGGCAAGTGTGTGTGTTTGTGAAGGCAACAGTCGCACCGACATGGAGGCGACAGCGACTGCGGTGAGGCAAAATTGCGTTGCATCAACTCGCCGCCGCTGCAAAGGCAACGTTTGTCTTGGCTCGATTGTCTCGGCTAATTCTCAGACCAATTTCGGTTTTGGTGTGTCGGGCTTGGTTGTGACAATCCTTGTCAAGCGTTCTTAATCACTATGAGACAGTGGCTCACTGTGACATAAACTTGTGCGTGTGCTTCCAGTCGAACACAACAGTTGAAATACTCAAACAGCTCTATTTGCTTGATTTACTTTTTGTGCTTGAGCCGCCAAACTGGCAGCTTGCGAGTGCAATCACCAGTCAACGAATAAAGCGACCAACTTCAATTGATCTCGCCTCCTTCTCTTCTCGACGATCCATTTCATTCATTCATTCGTCCACTAATGACCAGCCCTGTCCTTTGTCACTGACATTCTTGAAAATTGTGCCAGTGAGGGGAAACAAGCGCTGAAGTGAGGCATTGTTTACATCGACCAAAGCAGCAATAGTCAAGCATGAACCCAATTTGGATCGAAAGAGTCAAGAGACCCGTGTTGGCGTATGTTGCACCACTTCAATAGTTTCGTATTCCCAGTAGCTTGTCACGTACCAACACGAGAGATTAAGTGGTGAGAGGATTTGTCCTTTTGCACTTTGCCGAATGGCCACACAGTAGTAAGCACTGTGTTCAGTGACCACTTGTCTAGACCGAGCCAGATAAGTGTGCCATTTTCTAGATTGCAGTGCAAGCTGTCGATTGCTTGCAAGCCAAACAACCTTATTTACAGCCAAACGCAATCAATTGGTCACTGTCTCGTCTTATCGAATATGTTGAGTGTTGAACGCAATCATATTGCATCTCATCAGTTTGATATCGCGCCACATTTGCGCTATGGCAGTGTAACTGCATTCTACAGTCACTTACTTCTCACTAAATACTAAAGCTTTGTCTTTATCAACCACCGTCTCAATACGCACTTGTATCAAAGTCTCGTCGATGTAGTGGCACTCAATGAATGTGTTTTATTTAGCTCATATCAATCGAAATAGATTGTGATTCACTTTTGGCCTGTGATGTTTCCTCGACTACATCTAACAATTGTCTACAAATAAACAAATGCCACTTGGGCAGATCGCTCCAACGATTACCGCGAGCGAGACGACATTCCACCACTTTTGCAAGGCAATCTCCACTCTTCAATGACCACTGATCAAGTGTTCACCAGTACAGGCCAATTCCAGCCACTGTCCAATAGACAAGTTTGTTAATTGTCGCTACATTCGATCACAAGTAACTTGACAAGTTTATTTGCATTCTGCTCATGTGCTTTCCCGGGCCAGCATATAATCAGTATTGCAGCCACATCCAATTGAATCCATTTCAATGATAATGTTTTCCAAACCTGACAGTCCGTTCATAATTAACCTGAAACAAGAATCATCATTTTCTACTTGATCATTCATCTGCCCTCATAAGTTCGCACAAGCTCACAAGTCAACAAGTGAACATTATCATTGCATATACATTTGCCTGGTTCAAGTACGATTCAATGAAATACAACTTTTCCTAAAATACTATTTTCGATTAGCTAATTTTGATAGAAAAACAAGCAAAAATGCCTCATACAAAACGTATTGGATATTGGTGGAGTGAAAAGAAATGTCAAAAAATGAATGTGGCCGAATTGGCTCGTCACTTCATTGACAAAGGCTGTGAGTTTATCAAGATTGACCTCGATTCGGACCTCGAAATGCAAGGTCCATTTGATGCCATCATACACAAACTGTCCGATGTGATTGTCAAAGCGGATTGCGACGAGAAGGCCGTTCAGCAGGTCAAGTCGTTTGAGGTAAACTTTTAACAGCCACTCTCTAACGTCGCCCCAAATTAATCCAGACTAATCCTACTAAACTAGTTCTACTATATTGTCATTGTTTTGATCATTCAGGTTAATCTCATTTCATTTTTAATCCATAGCAATATGTGAAACGGTATCCTGAGATGGTCGTTATCGACTCGCTCGACAATGTTCGCAAGGTGCTCGATCGGTATCGACAGTACAAAATTATCGAAGATAGTGAACTCGCTATTGAGGGTATGATCTTTATGCCGAGACCGGTTTTTTAATTTTATCAATGAACTTATTTTTAGATGGAGTCTTTACACCCACATTTGTCGAGATGACATCAACCGATGTAAACGAAAATCTACGAAAAATGAAAAACGCTGATGTGAAATTTCCGTTTGGTAATGATGTTTCTGTTTGTGTTTATGTTTATTATTTATCGCTTCGATGTATTTATTGGATCATTTTGTTTTACAGTGTGTAAACCTCTACTTGCTCATGGGACTAAATTCGCTCACAAGGTAATCATTTGAATGCAACCTTTAGTGGTAAATCAATGGCGATATTTGCAGATGTCAATTATATTCAATGAGAATGGTCTTAAGAGCATCAATCCTCCCTGTGTGGCACAGACCTTTATCAACCATAATGCGCGACTATTCAAACTGTTTATCATAAAAGATAAATATTTTGTTATTGAGCGACCCTCGATAAAGAACTTTAAGCCAAATTGTATTATCTCGATTGGTTGTGTCCGTGTCCATACTGATACCTTTTGTTTTGGCAGACAACCTCGAAACGGTGGTGCACTTCGACAGTCACGATATCTCCAAGCCCTATTCATCGTCGGCTCTAAACGAGTTGGACGAAGAGGACGCCAAAACGTGCAGCATTACTGAGCCAGATAAAGAGCGATTGGATCGAATTGTGAAGGTTATTTCTAGCGAACTGGGCCTCTTCCTATTGGGCATCGACGTTATCATTCAAAACGAAACTGGTCGCTATGCCATAATCGACATGAACTCATTCCCCGGTATTGTTCCTTGCTCAAGTACAAGTTGCATTTCTCACCTAATCACTTTTCTTCGTCTATTTCTTTAGGCTACGATGGCGTTGACAATTTTCTTGAGCTTTACTGCAATATTGTGATTGAAGAGATCGAATCAGCTCGCCGTCAACAACCAAGCGTTACAACCAATGCCCTTATCAGTGGCTGTTTTGAGCACAAAAGTTGCAATAGAGTCAATTCAACCGATTCGTGCCTTTCAAATAATTACAATCAAACGGACCATAATGGACCAGCCAATGGAGTGCCCAGTCTGAATGGAGATATCACAAAAGCGCCCAATGGAGTTTATTCGCCAAATGACTTTGACTCGGGCATAGACACCTCTGACTCATGTGATGAACGAAAAAATCCCAAATCGGAGATGGGCATCAAGAAGAAACAACATTGCCGTGCCGTTGCATCACAACAGCCTGCAAGTGAGCATAAAATCGATTCCGACCAAAAGGATCAAGCCTAAAAGGCCTCAATCCTGTCCGTGACCACTCTCAGGCTCTCAATCAACTTGACCTGTCTTGTTATATTGTTTTACTTTTACTTTTTGTTATTTAACCTCTCTTCTTACGCTTGAAAGCTTTTCCATTTGATTTTATGTTTGTTTGTGTTTTGCTTGTTTTATTTATTCCCACTGGTGGATTGTCACGCTATATTGAATCATTGGTCATCTTATTTTTGTACCATCCATATTATTTGGTGTTATTTATTATTTGTATCGACGACTACTTTACAAATATACCCGTATTTATCAATGAATGACAAACTCGGTAATTGACATCGAATATCGACACTTTACTTTTGTCACTACACTTGAACCAAGTGACTCGGTCATTGAGTGAACAATTCGTTTGTACAAATAGACTACAAAATATCAAGAGAACATAACAAAAGAATGTACAGTAAATACAGTAATCGATATTGCCACTTGACATAGTAAGCACTTAACACAAACACACGTGACAATAGTCACATGGTGGCCAAGCCAATGGCCATTCAGCGGATTGACACAATTCCACTGGTCAAATAGCAGTTTCTAATCACATTAAGTCTAGTCTCTTGAAGACCTAAGAAAGACTTGATCAGTAAACAAAAAGTTAACGGAAAGGCATGTTAGGAAAGGATGATCGTATTGAGAAATGTTTGAAGATGCGCTTCTTCTTTGCTCGCTCTTTTTAGAACTGTTCATTTGTACTTTAGATTGTCCACACGTGGATCTTCTCAGCTACGATACAACGCGATGTGGCGTACTCGTTGTAGAACGAATCAATGATATGCAGATTTTGAACATGCTCTTCAATCATGTTCTCCAGTTCGCCACTTCGGAACAGATGATAATAGCGATGCAAAGTGGTGGGCGGCGATTGGACGGTCGAGTTGCTGGCGGCACTAATTTCTTCCATCGAACACTCCAATGGAAGGTCATCGTGCTGGTCAACGTTGGAGTCTTTTGAGTCACTTTTGCTTACGGATCGAATGGTAGCCTCGAGCACTGATGAAACACTAGTGTTGTCTTCAGAAGTGAGTTCATTATTGGAAAGATTCTCACAGTAGGCATCGTCATCGTCATCGTCCGAAGAGTACGAGTACTCATTGGGCGAAATTTCCTCATTGCTGGCCAACTCGTCCTCTTCTTCCAATTCAAAATCGGTCAAGTTGTCACAGTTGTTAACAGTGTCCGAAATGCTGTCTCGTGTACTTCGAATGGCAGGAATTATGGTGACAAACGATTCTTCGCTGTCGATGCTGATCTGCTGCTGGTGCGGAGTATGATCATTGTTATTGTACCGATGAGTCCCAATATTTGGGCTGGCAGAAAATCGTCTAGGCAATTCAGGTTGAAATTTCACCGTCTCTGGCTGATAGTCTGCACTGAAACTTCGTTGGCGAAGAAGTTTCTTCGGAAATTTACTCGAGTTCGCTTGCTGTAATGTGCTTGGATTCTCATTCATTTCATCAGCTTCAATTTCACAGTCTTTGCTCATGTCCGAAGTGACACTGGCAGGACTAACACTTGGCGACAAAATTGAGCTCATGTCATTTGCATGTTTTGCCTCCTCTTCTTCTCCAAGTAGATATTCTTTGCTATCCGATTGCAAATTTAAATCCAGCAGGTCTGAAAACAAAACAAAATGATCAAACAAAGATACTTTACTATAAGTTTGTACCTTTCATTTCAGGAGTTTCAAAATTAATGACCGTCTCTAAAGAGTGCAATCGGTCGGTAACCGAACAGGTCTTAAAAGAGCCACTAAGAATATTAATTGCTGTTGTTTCACCGTCCAAACGTGAATCGAGAGTTCTTAATTCGGGCATAGAGTAATATGCAATCAGTTTATATCCACTGCATTCAAAACTGGTCTTTGATGATTCCGAAGAAAAAGACTTTTGAATGGTCATTATGGTTTTTCTTGCTCTAGACTCGGTCGTGGGTTGAAACTCTTTGCACACTTGAGGTTCTTCCAAAGTCATATCATTCTTTTTGGGCAGAATAGTCTTAGCTAAGTTAAGCTCAACTTGATTGACCACTCCATCGACAGCAAAGTTATGAAAGCGTGGCTTGTCCATTCCATTTGAAGCGTACACTTTGTTCTTGTTAAGAATGTTTCTGGTTGAGTCGGCCTTGGAAATCTTGCGAAAACTTATCGGTAAACTGAAACGATGACTCGATTGTTCATTTTCAATGTTTGTTTTCTTGTTTGCCTCCACCAAAGGTGAATTCTTCGGGTCAAGTGAATACCAGGCCATGGTGTTCGTGAATTGGACCTTCCACGAAATAAGATGTTCCTTAATCACCGAAAGTAACGACGAGGGAAAAATATTGTTCGAACTTGTCTGACTAATGCAACCAGAACTGCGGTTAAAGGAACTTAGTGCAGAATCGCCGGTAGAAGATGAACTCCTAGAGCTGCAAGAGTCATCCTCGAAGTTACGTAGTTCGATCGGATACATTTCATCGTAAATTGACAGATTGGCAGAGAATCTAGATTTGGAGCTTCCGTCTGAAAGAGAGGAATTCTTCATTGAGTAAATCGAGCTGGTCAAACTAAATCGCT
The DNA here is from genome assembly GCA_023373905.1 of Rhizoglyphus robini. Taxonomy (NCBI): domain Eukaryota; kingdom Metazoa; phylum Arthropoda; class Arachnida; order Sarcoptiformes; family Acaridae; genus Rhizoglyphus; species Rhizoglyphus robini. The sequence goes on along the minus strand of JAKIJQ010000012.1, from coordinate 2,670,519 downwards.
TCAAAGCCTTCTTCACAAATGAGTAGCAATTCTCAAACTCAGAACTGGTTGGACTTGTGCAATTTTCATAGATATTCAGCTCAACACTAGAGTTGGTTGGGCTAGAAGTAGATGAACTTGAGCTGGAGTAACTCTTCGAGTCAATGTCGCTGCCACTTAGGTTGTGGAGTGCAGCACTGTACGTTTTGGTGTTTTGGTCAACTCGAATTAGCACATCTTGAGATTCGAGGTCTTTCACATCACTCGGCCCGCTAGTGACGGTGAGAAGCACTTTGCCGCCAATTTTCAGGATACGAGAAATCTCTTTTAAGGCATTAATGCGGCGTTCAAGGGTGGAAATGTGATGCAGCACACTACAACAAAGGACTCCATCGAAGAATTCGTCCCGAAACGGAAGGTAGAGCAGATCTCCCACCACCAGGTGTTTGTTATCCTGATCGAGTTTGTACAGATCGCTTCGGAACCAATCACAACAATGCTCAAGTCCCACCACCACTATGTCGGGACTCAAGTTTAGGTGTTTGCCATCAGAGCAGCCAATGTCGAGCAAAATACTGCCTGGCTCGAATTCCTCGACGATGAATTGCTTCACGTGCGAATGGACAGGCGAAGTGGTTGAGTTGACTTTGGACGCGATGAATGAGTAAACATCGTGCACGTAGGCTTGCTCCAAGGCAAGTGTTCGGGCCACCGAGTCGGGACGAACTTTACGTTTCTTCCTCTTCTCACAATCGTCGGAGGCAACCATCTTCGATTGAAATATCGAAGTGATCATCTTGAGCAAGAAGGAGAGTGACGCTCTATCATTGTTATTGCACGCCTCGAGACTCGCCCAGAGTTGAAACAATCTACTGAAAGAAACGGTTACAAGTGGCTCATTAAAAACCGACATGACCCACCAATTTAAGTTACATAATTTGTCGAGGCTAAATGACGATAGCTAATGCTAAGTCAAAGTGAGCAATGGTCAATGACAACCTCACTCGACGATTAGTTTCCTTTGGCTCGTCAAATTGCTGTCAAAATGTTGTGGCTTGATGCTATGAATAGACATCGTTGACAAAAGCAGGACTCAAACATGAACTTTCAACTATGTCGCTTCACTTGGACACACATGACAGTGGTTGGAAGTGTTTCGGTGAAATGTTTCTATGCAGTACAGTATGAATGAAAAGTGACCAGTGCTCGGTGCAAGTTGGATGTGGTCTCGAGCAGTGGATCGCACCATCAAATCGTTTCACAACCAAAGTGACCACCGACAATGTGTTTCAATACGAGATCCACCAGAAGGGAGTCCGTGTGAGAGAAATCATTTTGTGTCTTTCCGATTTCAACACCGTCTGCCTAGTTTGATTTGGCTGACGTCAAGCCATACTCGGCCTACCAGCTTGGTCTATACATGGACAAACATATATGCCAACCAACAAGCCTCCCTGCCAGCCCTAAGCAAGTGAACCAATTTGGCGCGTATACACTCGGTATATGTCATCTATATATAGGACAGTAGCCATGCTAACTGTGTCTCAAGTACCGTTCCAATACACGTACACTGTCGTACAGAGTGCTCATTTTGATCACCACGAGCGAGACAGTCTGGCACAATGGCACACTGACGGGCGAACGCTCTCTGGTCTGTCACGGTAATTGATCTATTCAGACTCACACCAATCTTGCAGTTCGTCCTCTCGTTGTCCAATTCGAAAGTATCGAGCTTGCGAATGCGAACCAATTACCAATTGCTTAAGCGACCCAAACCTGAACAAGTTGACTCTTTAGTGCTTTGGCAAAGAGCATTGACGATCGTCGGGCTGCACGGCACTAATGACTATTGATGTGACATTACGCTAACAATGCTGGACTAATTGAATGGCATAAGACCAAAAGTACACAATTGGCACATTAACTTATCTCAAGTGTTTGCAAAGTGTTTTCCAATAAGTTGTCATTTTTACTATACTTACTGTGGAGACCATTGAAGGCGTCAGCTCGAACAATTACAATACTCAGTGCAATGGAGAATTCAACTGGCGAATTAATCTGCCTGCCCATGGGATGCTTTAGCAATAGTATAGCCATTAGGATGTGTGCGAAACAGCTGTTTCATGTTTGGTGTGGGCAATCACATTGGTCAATGAGGCTTCTGTTGCATTGTGTGACGACCAGTGGAGTCTTGTGTGAAGCATATAATACTTCTAATAGATCCAATACACCTGTACATTGTGCGTGCGTGTGTGTGTCATATCGCTATCTTGGCAACTAAGGCAATCCATCGTTACCATCGTCACCTGTAAAATTGTTATGCATGTGCCAATGCGCGTTTGTGTTTATACAAGTGTCTCTGTTAGTGCTCTCATAAGTCAGAAGTAACCTTTCAAAAACGACGATTGTTTAGTATTAGCAAAGCTAAACAGTTCAACCCTTATCTCTGATGAATCACACTTTCTTTACTTTGACAATTCAAATCAAACCGTAGTCTTTGAAAGGTCACTTCTGACTTATGAGAGCACTCTCTGTGTATGTGGCCAATCACCGAGCGTACAATTGTAGAATGTGTGTGCAGACACTTTGAAAGTTATGACAACCGATGAAGTGCTCTCTTTATAAACTTTATAAACAGTACCAGCCGAAAGTACAAATCCCGGCATCGTGTGCAAAATGGTTCGAACAACAGTCATCGGAGCAGGAACGTTAGGAATCAAGATTGCAGGTAAGTTCTGGATAAATTTGTGCGAGCATTTGGACATCACACTAACCAAGACAAGCAATTGTCTACAGGCTATCTGGCATACCGGGGTCATGAAGTGCGAATCTTTGACGGCAACAGTGCCATACTCAACACAGTCAACCAAAGAATCAGTGAAGACGCACGAATTTTTAAAGAAGATGGAATCATGGCCAACAGCAAATTTTTGGTATGTTTCAATACAACATGCTCTCAAATAACTGCTTACCATTCACCAGGGAGACATTTATTGCTTCAGTAAATTGGAAGACGCAGTGCGAGAGGCACTCTTCATATTCGAGTGCATTCCAGAGGACCTCACACTAAAGAAAGAAATATTCAAACGTACGAACTTGACTTGACTACTTACTGAGACCACACTAACTTTAGCAATCGTAATCGGCCCGAACAGAGATTGCACAGCATTGCAATGAAAAGGCAATTCTGGCCACAAACACTATGCGCCTCACCGTGGAAAAGATATTCGAAAATATCGACTGCAAAGATGTAAGTCTACTTGACAACAAGCGGTCACACGGATGCCAATGATATTCAATGACATTTATTATACATGAGCAAATGATATTTACATGCAAATTAGGGCGAGCCAAGCAATCGTAAATGCATTATGTGTACATCATGGAGTCGCTTAGTTTAGAGAACACTTTCGTCAACAAAGGACGTAATTATTGAAAATTATTGGAAATGTGTCCAACATTTTACAAGATACAGTATAATTTTTCCACTAACTTCATTGATGTTTGCAGAGATGCCTGGGTGTAAGGTTCCTTTTTCCGGTTTACTATGTGCCCGAAGTGGAGATTTCCCCATTGAGAGCATTTACGTCGGTGGAAACACTAGAAAAAGGTAAAACAAAATGAACAAATTAGCCTTATTTTGGTTTGCATAAATAATATTAATACTTTATATACTTTAGTGAGACAATTTCTCGAGAAAATGGGACAGATTGCATTCTTTCGCTCAGGCAATGAACCCATCGTGCTCAATGAACAACAAAGAAATTCCCGTAAAGAAGGTATCCCATAAAACCCCTGTCTTGATTCTAATTGACCATCAATTCAAAGCTTGCATCAAGCAGATAATGGAGGGAAAGAGCATGAATAATCGATTCTCACAAAACATTCCTAATTTGGGAAGTGTGCAACCAGCACCAAATTCCACTGAAACTGAGGAAAATAATGTCAACAGTGATAGGCAATCATTGATTGTACGCAATAATGAGTGTGTTATTTGTATGGATAACCAAAGAGGTAATATACAATTAGAAATGTCGCTAATAACCAAAGTAATTAACGATTGCATTTTTGTATTTCTAGATTGCGTTCTTCATCCTTGCCATCATTTGTGCGTTTGCATTAAGTGTGGACGATTGCTACTCAAACGGACGGATAGTTGTCCAATTTGTCGCAGACCAATAAGCAATGCCTTTCGTATTTATCACTCATAAAGTTGTGAAACTATTTATTGTAACAATTCCATACTCAATAAGATAATTATAACCTTAAGGTTTAAATCTCAATAAATCTTACCTTAATGTCTTTTCTTTTTGAAGTGGCCACCTCTAAATCTAGAATTCTGCTGCCTATGGCCACGGCCGTGGCCTGAATTCTGAGGTCTTGCTGCTTCTTCACTTCGTTTGCTTGGTTGCGGTGCGTCATTTCGGGTCGGATCCCAAAGAGCATTGCGAATAAAGTTCTGTGCAGTTTTCACATTGAGTTTGGGAGCGTCCTTTTTCAACAACATGTAGTCTTGCATATATTTGCGCACTCGAGCAATTTCCTCCTTAATTGGGTGATCTTGCAAATCGGTACCTTTCAGCGATAGATAAAGCCAATAATAAGAAGCATTCACGAAAGAACAAGTGATGTTTGTATCTAGTTTGCTCCATACGTTGCTTTGATTGTCAGGCTGATCCATAAGTTCGGAGTAAAAATCAGAGAACTGGGCAGTCATTGTTTCCAGTTCGGTCATATTCGTGCAAAACTTTGCAAGTTTTTGATTTAGGTTTTGACTTTGCTCGTTTGCCATGATGGTAGTATTGTAGATTCCAAAGTTTAAATGAAAAGATTGACAAGAAAGGAAAGATCTACAGTAGGAAAGTGATTGTTTTGGAGAAAAATTACACACATGGCTAAATGTTGTTCATAAAGGACGTGTCATTATTTAATTTTCAAATTCAAAATTTTTAATTTGAAATATGTCAAAATATTTTTAGTTTTCGATTTATAATTTGTTTATTTATTAATTTAAATTAGAGATTCGACGGGTTAAAATTTATTGTTAGAATTAAATGTGAAAAAAGTAAAGGAAAGTTAGTGCAGTTCAACACAATTCAAAAATCGTTTTTCTTCATTGAATAATGTTCAAATGATAACATAATATTAAATAATAACTAAATGACAAATAGATTAACACACAATAATAATCAAACAATTTAATAATAATAATAATAATAATAATAATACCAAACCAAAGATTGCAACATTGAATAGGTACAGGTGAGAATAAGAAGAAACATAAACATAAATGAACTCTACTATAGAGCAATTAGAAATGCTACAAATTGTCACAAGCGCACAGAACACAACAAAAATAGAGAAGGTAGTGATAGTGGTAATACCAAAACACAACTGACAAGTCATTTGGTGTTATTCAGGGTATGGATTTATCGATGCTATGGGAAGAGAGATGAAACGAGGGAAACCAAAACCAGCAAAATTGTACAAGAAGAATGAGAACAAATGAATAATCACCACTTGGCGAAAGAGTGACCCTAGACATCGACCACCATCTTCTTGTGAATGTCTGTATTACCAACCACCTAAAAACAAAACCAAATAAATAGTAGGAAATATGGTCAACGAAGGGTATAATTACAGTGCAAAATTCTTCGAATGATATTTTGCCATCCTCATCTTTGTCCGCAAACAAAATGGTCTTATCGACAATTTGCTGTAGTTGTGTGTCTTTCAGATTATTGCCGACCATCATCTTTAGTACTTGAAACAGTTCGCCGTTCGAAATAAAACCATCATTGTCCATGTCGTAAATTCGAAAAGCAACTACAATTAAACATTTAATTTCTATTTATAAAAGTAATAATAAAATTGCTGCTTACACCTAAGCTTCGATTCTTTGTCCCCTTTGACGCTGAATTGCGATACTCCTTGAATAAATTCTATTTGAAAAAACAAAAATATATGAAATAATTTCCAATTTGTTCGAAAATTATACCTTTAAAATCGACTTCGCCGTTTCGATCAGTGTCAAAAATGTCAATCACTCTTTGAACTAAAGGATTTTGCTGAAGCTCAGGTAAAGACATAAATTCGTCTATGCTTAGCGATCCAGAGTTGTCAAGATCCAATTTTCGGAAGCGTTTACCTAGCCTTTTGATCTCATCGGCATCAACTACAAACATAGAGAGCAACAATTAACTGACACGTCATTATTTAAATTATTTATCTTACAATTGGAACACATTTCCATAGGCAAAGATGCTTCGTTACCCTACAAATGAAAAAAATGCAGTTTAAATTAATTAAAATGTTAGTTAAAATTAGAATGCGGATTACCATTTTGAATTTTGTACAACGGTTAAATTAAGCAAGATGAAATGCAATTGTACAAGTAAAATTGATAAAATAATCTTGAGATAAGCTATGGAAATTTTGAAATGTGAGAATTTGAGAAGCACTTGAAAATTATTAAAAACGATGTTGATCTGAACACAATCGAACAATTCGGTGCAAACGTTCAAGTTAAAGTTAGCTCAAGTTAAGATAAAGAATTGTGGCTTCGTACGAGTTATTGGCTGTTCAAAATGAAATGAAATATTATTTGGCTTTAATTTTTCAAATGAAGTTGGACCAGGTAAATAGTTCTGTGATAGATAGAGCAGATATGCCTGTGGAAATTGTAAATTGCGCCGATAAGAGACGAGGTTTACAGTCCATGAAGCATAAATCCAATACTGGGCCAGACCAATGACCAATATCGTCAGTTTTTAGCTCAATTGAGGAGAGGGCACTAGAACAAGTGGCACAGAAAGTCTGGGATAGTTTGACTAGCAAAACATAGCGGTGACGGCCAGTAGAGGCAGAGAGTGCAGCTAACTGCTAATCGAAGCATAAATAGTGAGGCAGACTGCTCATCGAGATCGGTAAGCCAGCATCATCGGCAACAGCAGCAACCAGACCAGAATTTGAACGATCCCAGCAGGCAGCAATGCGACAGTAGTAGTGTTGCTGCTATGTTATCGTCTCATGTGCTTCTGCTCGTGTTCGCCACTTTGCGCCTCTCTTGGTGCGTCTCTCGTCTTCCTTCAGTTCGATCGCTGCCATTGGAAAGAAACTGGCGAGAGCGAAGGCAGCGGCAAAGAGTATACCAACAGGGAAAGTACTCCAACCAGCTATACAGATCGGCGAGAGTGCACTACAGATATCCTTGGCCGAGCGACACTTTCACTGTGGAGGATAGATAGAGAGGCAAATATTATACCAAACATTATAAACAGTGTGTAATGTAATAATAATACTAATACGTACAGGGATGGCGCAATTGCCACCAAACAATGATGCTTGCCTTTGGCCATTGCATATTGGGGCAAGTGCCGACTCACTTTGATCGAATTTGCAAGCCGCAAACATCCACAAATACAGCAAAGGTAGCATCGCTATATAGATGCATTCTCAATGTGTCTCCGTTGGCCTTCACGACAGTTACCAGATGGGACAGAATGCAACCAAACCAGGTGTGCCACTTGTGCCAGTGAAAACATTTGGCAGTGACAATTCGTGCAAGGCACATATCTGTGGTTGGCTTGTTCGATCCATTTCGACCAAAGCTTTTTCATGGAAATGTTATTATTCCAGTTGATGCTATAAATCTGCAAGGTCAATCATTTGATTGCCTTCGATTCCGATAATAATGGATTGCTTTGGAAAATAATTCTTATTAAACGGCAACAACAATAATCTCTCCATTAGCTAGTCAACACTAAAGCAACAATATTAAGCAAAAGTCTTCAGATAAATGTAAAGTAAGCCGATCAATTTTTGAGTATCGATGAGAATGAACATTAATTGAACAAATCAATTGATTTTGCACTCAAACGGAGGATACTGTAGCAAAGTATCAAGTACGGATCGGGCAAAGTAGGCAGAAGTGTCGCTTTTCGATTCAGAATAAAATTGCAGAATGGTGTGTTTGCTATCACGTTCCTTCTTGTAGTGGCTCAAAGCTCGTTCCACCATCTGAAGAAAAATATTGAATTTAACATTAAACAACATTCACCACAAATCATAATAATATACCTTGTCCAGATCGACAGTTTGGTTAAAACTGAACATAAATTCAGGATTACGTTCCAAAATGACATGAATTACCATCATAAGCTATGACAATAAAAGTTAATACAAATTTATACAAATTTACTCAATTAAACAAACCTCAACAAGTATTTGTCGGTACTCTGGCGCTGGAATTTGTGAAATGAATTCTTCCACTTTAACAATAAAACTAAGATCGTGTTGTGCCATATGCGAGAGGATGGCATTCGAAGACAGTTGACAATTGCCCACTGAAATTCCAACAGGAGAACGTTGAAGTATGTCCCACATTTTGTCGTAAAAATGCTTTGGAAATCGCCCAAGTGAACCGTCAATTTGACGTTTTTGATGAGCCAACAAATTGGAATCGGTCAACACTCGATAGAGAAGACGACGCACGTGACTAGGGGAGAGTGACTCGAGTCGGGTAGTGCCCGACTCGTCTTCTTGTTTGTACATCAGATAGAACCTCATTGCCTGCATCAAACCTGCCCCAATTCGAATTCGAAAGATTCCTTCAAACAAATGAGGCGAAGTGGCAATTAATCGACCAACGTAAATAATAATTTCTTGCTGTAAGACGGATTCATAAACATCTTGACCCACACTGTAGATAAGTTCGTGTATCTCTTTCGGTGTCTTGGGATGATCAATCAGAACTTCATTGAAACCAGTTCCTAAAGTAATCTGTTTCGCGTTTACTAAGATTGAAGTTATACTCGGTGAAATAGAGTCCACCAATTTTTTCAAAATCGAACTACAAAATCGAACCACAGACCAGTATCTCAAAGCACCAGCTTGTCTAGCTACTTTCTCAATGTGTTCCTTCACTGTAGTGCCAAATGGCAGGACAAGATGCAAACCTTCACGTTTGAGTAGAATCGAAAGAAGTTGACTTTGTCCGAAGAGAGTGTTGCAGTTCTTCAGTGCGTCCATGACATCAGGCCAAGTTGGTCTCGATTCGAATGCTTTGTAGTCGACATCGACTTGTTCTGAGTAAAGAATTGCCTTTGGTATGTTGGTCAATGATTGATAACCGAGACCATAAGTGTGCTCCAATTGTCGGAACGATTGCAATTTGGGCAATTCTTCCTGGGACAACATGTGGAAAAAGTCGAGATGTTCAATGCAAGAAGAACTGATTAAATTTTGCAACCGACCAATCTTCACTTTGAGTCCAGACGATTTGAGGCAACCATTCTTGCATTCGACCATCAAGTCAAGCATCACTTTGAAGTTGGCATCTCGAAGATGTTCTTCCCGAAGAATAAGACATACCGTTGGTCTTCCACTCATCCGCCAATATTTGCCCACAAAGTTGAGTTCATTTTTGATATCGTCAATGAGCAGTGCCATATCGTGTGAAAGATAAAAATCGGAATTTTCAAATATCAAAGGGTAACAAAGGATAGTTTGACCCATAATTCGATACAGTTTGCTAGTGCCGAGAGAACCAATTGGCCTTGGTGGGCGACCCTTGAGACCTAATTTGCGATTAACCCCAAGATATTCGTAAATCTTGACCAACTGAGACGGTGGCCATATTTGAACAGGTTCTACTTCCAACGGAGTTTGTGTTTGAATTCCATAAGTAGCCTGGAAATATGAAAAAATCAAAATTTTCATAAAAATCAAAATGATAATTACCATCATGGCTTGAAGCCGAATCGATTCGGCGATAAGGACAACTTGAACAACAAGATCAGAAGCAGTTCCCTGTTAAATAAAAAACAAAAAAACAAAGCATTAAACACAATTGCACCCAAATTCTCATTGGCCACTCAGTGCACTCACATAAACTTTGCCCTGTTAGTGACCACACAGAAACATGAAAATGCATAAGTGTTGGTGTAAGTAATGGCGAAAGACGACAAATTAGAATTAGAATTAGACAAGAATAGACGAAAAGTCGGTCGAAAAAAGTAAAAGCATAAAGATAAACTTTGCCCTGAAAGACTGAATATCTGCCCATCTTGCGATTTCGTTCATAACTCGGTGTGTAACGACGAAGTGGGTCTAGTTCATTTATTTGCAACAAACCATTTAAAAGTAATTGCGTAATGAGCAGAACCGATTGTCCCATCAAATAAATTGAAGAATAAGAAGTACCATCAGAGTTCGGAAAACGAGGAGCTGTGTTTGGATTGGCTTTCTCCATGTCAACATACTCTGGAGGAACCTGAATATAAATATTAGTTTAAATATTTAGTAAATAAACAAACAAAGATTACATAATAATATTTAGGCAAAATATAATCTCCATAATTCGATTCCCTTTTTAATAATTTTTCAAACAACAGTTCTTTGTATTCTTTCAATTGTTGTTCGTTGTTCTTGAACTTGGCATCAATAATTAAGAAACAGCAAAATATAGGCCAAGAACATTCAATGTTTTCAAAGTTTTTAGTTTCTCCACTTTTATAATATTTAGCTAGAAAGAAAACTATTAAGGTACGCTGTTTATTTAAGAGCAACAATACCGCTGGTTTCAAGAACAGTGCCATATCCGTCTCTAAGAAATCTTTTAAAGCCGTAAGGAGTCTTCAGCCGACTGATGATCTTATCCTTGGTTGTATTGTAAATGGTTGGATCATGAGTTGCAAAGCAAGGCCAACTGATTGTAGGCAACAGAGCTGAATACAAAAAAAATGTCTTAAGATGCAATAACATTAGCTGTACCCTACCTGCATCGGTATTCTTAGAACTGGATTCACGAGGAAGAAGTGTTTCGAAAGTGCTTCGATTGCGAGAATGAGCATCAATGTCCACATAAATAACACTCCAAGAGGCGCCTTTATCTCCAAACAGGTTGCATCCATTGATCGATTCTAAGGCGGATTTGGCCATTCCAATAGAAGAAGCATGGATCTCAGGAGTGCCATCATTATACTTCGAACCTCGTTCCCACATTCCAAAATCAGGTGTACGGTAGGCTCTTTCTACATAATAGACTAGATTTTGAATAAATTGAACTTCGTCCATGGTATAAATAATTTGCAGGCCAGAATTGATCATTTGAGCCAAGAAAAGAAGATATAAAGAAACAACATCCAGCTGAAGATGACCATAGTCGGTATCGTTAGAGATTGACAAACCCGTTACGAGATTCACTTTGGAAGGCAAAGCATGTTTTGCACTTTGATTTGCCTTGAATAGTTCGATTTTGTCCTTAGATTGTCTCATCCAGGCCATAAGAATGCCACGCATACATTTGACAGCACTTTGTCCAAGTCCATGGGCGGCTCCATGATCATCATCAATCAATCGGTGGTAGGCTTGATATACGGCCCAAATAGCGGCACTACAAAAGATTGAGTCAAGAATAACAGCTTCCGTAGAATCATTCGACATGGAAGGAAAAAGTCCAGTGGTAGGAGATTGAAATCGAAGAATCTGTCGCTTAACTGAAAAAAATATATCACCAAACAAACAAAAAAACAATATTACCTTGGCCATAGAAACTGTCCAAATTTCGCATGCATTCCGCATAACTGGAGATAAGGTTTGAATCATGACTCGAGTCCACTGACGGACTGTTAAGTACATTGGGCAACATTTGGCACTTGAGATGAGGAAATGGGATTCCTCTTGGGAAATTTAGTTCATCCGGTGAGCGAGGACACAAACAATTCGATTAATCTGGTTAGGGCGATAGTCCAAGCTAGAGGTCACATCGTGGTGCGACGAGCTTGTTTGTTTGCCTTCACTGTCGATCAGCTGTTCGGCTGTGAAGACATCTCTGGGCGAAGTTTGCAACAACTTAGGATGCACTCTCTGTTAGTTGTCAGCTGAGTCATGTGTTACAAGATAAGTTCAAGGGTCTCTTGACAAGGGATGACCTTTTCGTTGGCACAAGCTCATTTTATTTCTTATCTTAACATTAATCTATCTAATCGATAATTGCCATTAATGACAATTTAATGACTTGTTATTGCCTTGACATTTCTAATGACTCGTTCAATGGCATTAGTGAAAGACACAAGAATTCAGCAACTGTGGCGAAGAATGGTAATAAATGTGTCATTTGTGCCAAGTAATGATTCGGTCATTAGTGAACCAAATCAAAACAATCGATACACAACACGGGAAATTTCCACCAAATCAAACCAAAAAAAGCAGAAATATATTCACAAAACAACCAAAACTAGATCTCATTGAAAGATACATTGTAACTCTTTGACTGATTAAGACTGGTCTAGTTGTTTTTGAGCCCAGTGTGAGCAGCGTGGTTCCTGAACCTGGTAGAATTCTGTCTTATTGATTGTATTCCTCGGTGGTGTGAGCGTGAGTTGAGCAACGAATGCATTCAATTGCATTGCTCATGCATTGGTGAAATGGTAACTTAGTAGCAAGGGCGAGCTCGCCACACTACTCTGCCTCACTTGGTTGATGCCACTTCTCCAGTCCGGGTGTGCTTTCTTCTCGCGGCGAGCTTGTTGAGTTCTTCACTTTACTAACCGCCTAATCGCGATTGCCTTTGTGTCTAGCTGCCTCTCTGCCTGTTTTTTGCGTTTGTTGTGATTACCGTGCTGGGACAACAACAACAACTCGCTGATGGGATTTCACTTTTGCTGGCCGCGGTAGTGAGAGTGTGCCACTTGACTCGCTTTTCGCAATCCATCCATTCATACTTACTACGTGCAGTTGTGCATCGACAATAAATTCAACCTAGTATGGTATCACATTGCAAACAAGTGATCTGCAAACAGAATTGTCTTGAACGGTCTAGTTGTGTGGCCATGTCAGCCACGGACATAACATTATCGACCACATAACCCTTTGTTTATATCGAGTAATCCATTGCCAGTGGTGAACTACTTGATGAAAACACTTCTTGTCTCCATCTGCAGTCACATCATCAAAGATCACCTCCTTCGCCAATTCTCTTCATATTAAGTACGATAACGTCAATTAGTGCACCACCAACAAGACGGCAACACCTCATTCACTCGAACGTCGTCACATTAGTATCTTATAATCATCAACTTATGCGAAGATTTGATATTGCTCGACTGTTTTGATGCAGTTTTGGATTGATTCACTCACACTGGCAAACAGTATCGCATTTACACGCTGCACAACCATCGACAATAACATCACTTCCCTTCGAACACATCTGCTTGAATTTAATTGAGTCCGGAATATATATTCTCCAAGAAATGGCTGCTATCACAACATAAGTAGAATCGTAATGTGAAAATTTGGTTATTTGTGGAGCGTGAAAAGTCAATTGAAGTATTATTCTCAAACGATTGAGCTTGCAAACACTCGGTTGTTTTCACTTATTTCAACGAAGTGATCCCTTGTTATTTATTGTAATGCTCAATTGTTCGCATTACTGCAATTTCTTCAGGTGCCGAACATGCCTTTCAAATAGTCTACTATAGTTACTTAGAAGTAATTAGCCTTTTGAATTTTTCACTTTTACTCGTTTTTATTCGATTTTTTACTGCAATATATCGCCCATTCGTTTTCATCTTATCTTAGTCGAAAAGTTGGCCTTGTTGCATCTATTAATCGTGCTTGGCCACACATCGAAATCGCTTATCACTTCTTATCAACAAACGACATGAGTTTTCTATAAATGCATATGCTTAAAGATAATAATGCCCACCAGCAGCCACTTGATTCAATATGAACATAAACGACTGATAATTGAATCCGCTTGAACCATTCTCATTTTGCAGCAGGATGAGTTTTCACAAGCGCAAAAAGAAACATAACAACTCTTCTTCAGTTGTCTTGTCGAGTACGCCAGATAACCCGATCTCGTTTCCTACATTGTCTGACCATCCTTCCACTGACGAAAAAGACCTAGCTGGCAAACAGTTGGTTACGAATCATCACCAAAGTGACTCTAACGGAGTCGCCAAGATGACATGTGATAACAATAACAAAGACGGCAACAATATTGTTAGCCACGAAAATGAACAGGACAAGACATTACACGTTGTTGAGGTTGATCTGAAAAGTCAAGCGAACAGCTCAGACCTTAATCAAGTTGTGGCTTCAAGTAAAACGTCCACTTCTTCATCATCAGCGAAACGTAAATTTATTGTATTGACGCGACTTTTCAAGCCATGGAAATGGAGGCGGAAGAAGAAACCCGAAAAGAATCTGAAGGGTAAGTGACAGTGAAACTAAACCACTACTGTATAACATAAGTTCAAAGCTTTACATTTGAAACGAATTATTGATGACGAACCTAATTGATTTTGCCTGTTTAGTATATAAACGAAGGAGCCAATATGTTAAGCGATCAAAAGTATACAAACGAATCAACAATTCGGATAATGAAATTAGCAGCAACGACAAATTTTCCAGTAAAATGTCTGACGATTTAGGTATCGATACTCTAGGACACTTTGAATTGCTTAGATGCTTTCAATGCTATTTCACGCTTACTTTGCTTTGATTACATTATGCCCGCATTTTGCTTTCCGCGCATATACCACTTGGAATAGCAGTTCGTTTCTATTGCCATCATTGATGCCCATCAAGTTTCATATTTGCTTCTGAATCTTCCTTTGCTTTCTATTGCTTACGATATAGAATATATTTACACAAAGTTTAAATGGAAACCAACTAACAGATTGAATTGATTTTATTGCAGACGAAACCAACGTAGCACAGACAGAAACCTCTCAGTCGGTCGAATGTCAAGTGAATAATAGTTCCCAGCCAGCTCCGATGGCTTACTTGAAGGGTGCGGTTGCAACGCCTTTCGTGAATTTATCCAAGAATCCCGAACATACTCAGCAGCTAAAGTTAATACTGAACAAGCGCCAGTCGAGCATTGAACAGAATTCCAACGACAACTTGTCGACTAAAAAAACAGTTAATACAAATTCCGGTCTTCCTGACAGTAGTGCAAATCATAATAAATTTGACAATTTTAAAGTCGAAAAAGGTTTGTATCAAATATTGTTTTCATTCAAATTGAAGTGAATTCATGTTTGTTGTTGTTTAGTTACTTCCACTTCATACCTCTCCAAGTCAACTGGCGTTTCATCGGTGACAATAACATCGACAGCTACCTTATCATCTTCTACGGGCAATTCAAAATTCTATGATAATTCAAAGAATTTTTCTATTAAAGAATTGCCAGAGTCTGTGTCGCCCCTAAGTGTGTCCAATATTTCCTTCACGAATATATCCGAGGAAATTGGTCCAATTCCCCCGCCGCGCATGTTTAGTGATGCGGTCATATCAACACTCCAAGCTGCTGACGGCGTGCAAAGTAGTAACCTGCACAACTCAGACCAAATAAAAATCAAAGAATCTGAATTTAACTCGCAACGGTTAGTGAATAATGATAATGTCAATGGCAGCGAGAGTTCGCTACGATTGGATCCTTTCATTGCCCAGTTATCAAACCTAAATCTAAATGGGGAAATGTTCATTGACTTCCCCTACGAAGACTATTTGGATGAATGGAGTTCGCCCTATGTTGAGGAAGTTCCTGCCAAAGAGCCTCAGTTTTCAGCTATTCCCAAAAAGAGTGCACTTAAAAAACCAAAGAATCAAAATAACTTTATCCCTTCTAACTCAAATGGCCCTTCAGACTCGAAGCCTTACCACATTCATCAAACTAACATTACCAATGGGTATGTGCAATTGCTTATGCCGCATTATTATTTATTATTTAATATTTTGCAGCTCTGTTCTTTCAAAAATAAGACAGTTTAATAGTAATAGCAATATTAATAATGAAGCGAAGTTGCATGTAGCAAAATTGCACATCATGCCTTCAATAACTTTAACGAATACTGACTTGAAGTCCATCAGTATAACGGAATCCAATGAGGACGATGAAAGTACCCTCAACTGGAAAGATTATTATGGAGAAGACGAGAAAGGTTTCTATAATTTTTGATTGCTCATTTCATTTGACTAATTTATTTTTAATTTATTTAGCCAAACTTGTCGCGAAATTGGCCAGAAAAGAGTCACTTCAATTGAAACTGGCCCAACGACCGAAAAAACAAGAATTGATCGACAAGAATATAATTCCGATTATGAGTGAAAATGAACTACATGATACTAGAGAGGCCATTGGAACTAAACTGAACCGACGACTTAGTTTAAGGCCCACAGCAGAAGAGTTGGAACAAAGAAATATTCTCAAACAACAATCTCCGGATGAAATTCGCGAAGATAAAGAATTAAAGAAGCAGACTTTAATTAGAAAAGTATTTTCATTACGTTTGTGCGATGATAATTTCGATTTATGCTTTATTTTTACAGTTAAGCTTCCGTCCAACAATCGAAGAATTGAAAGATCGCAAAATCATTCGATTTAACGATTATGTAGAAGTGACTCAGGCCAATGAGTATGACCGAAGGGCAGACAAACCTTGGACGCGGTTGACTCCCAAGGATAAGGTAGTCAAATTGTTATTCCTTTCGTTTGTTAATGTAATTTTTTCAGGCTTCTATACGCAAAGAGCTTAACGAATTTAAAAGTTCCGAAATGGAAGTACACGAAGACAGTCGTCATATGACCAGGTTTGAGATGTCTATATTTTGTTTGTCAAACATTTAATCAAATTTTCCTTAGATTCCATAGATCAGGATAGCAATTCAGACAAATTCGACGATAATTTATTGAATGAAAAATCTGTGATTTGTCTAAAGTTAGTTATTTTTGATTCTATTTAATTTTTGTTTAATTTTATTACTTTTTAAATGACATTTTTTCCTTTTCATTTCATTGTAATGTCGACAAATTATTTGATACACTGACACATAGCTTTATTGAATTGAATGATCAACATTCCACTGAAGACATTTGTCATTAGTTAATGGATCACTTTATATACCGATGATTTTATACTACATACGCCATGTATAAATGCATGAACTGATTTTTATTGCACACTTAGTGACAGAGGTCAGATCTCGGTGTGATTTCTTTTTGTAAAAATACAGCAATTTTATTAATCAAAAATCATTTCAATAAAAATTTTCATTTTTCATTTTCATCGTTTTTAAGTTCAATCGATTTCTCAATCACTGAAGTGCTTTTATTGCCAACAATTTGTAATGTCATAATATTTCTTTGTTCAATGCTTTTGAGTTTGCATTTGATCATATCACAGATTGACTTTTGGCGATAATATTCGATTTGTTGCTTGCTCAAACGATCTACGATTAAAAGTACTCGAACCGAGATTGAGAGTGAAAACAAATGTCGATTCAACTTGTCCACTATCTCTGGAAAGAGGATGCTCGAATTTGCAATGATCACGACCAATTGTAAGTTCAAGTTGACGGCGAAATTGATTTTCAGCTGTTCATGCAAATACATCATTAGTATTGATTCGTCCACTGCACGAAATATTTTAATCTGCTTTATAAGTTCTGGTTCGTTAACAAAGCGCGTGATAAATTCATTTTCTTTAAACAAGCATCTTCCATCGAATATTAGAACACGAAAGCAGTCGGGCTTGAAATTAATCACAGGTTCTTTTACTGCATTCCTCACTAAAAAGTAGATATACATTTTGGTTGCCAACAAATCATTTGTATTCAATTCAATTATGAATATTTTATCAGTTTCGTTAATTGTATCCAAATTGGACAAAGCAATTGATCCACGAATACGCGAAAGCATTGTCAGTCCTGACTCCATGTTGAGGGCATATATATCCGACTTGATGAGACTAAATTATCTTCAAATAAGATACCGTTTAGTAAACGCAAAGTCAAACTCAAAATGGCTTGAATTGTCAAACTATCGTTTCGCTTTGTTGACACTTTGAAAATTGGAAACATGAATTCAATTTATAGTGTGCAAGTACAGCATATGTTTGTATGGTGCCACTTTCGTACCTTCTTTTCGGTCACGTTGTTCACAATCACATTTCGTGCTTGCATCACTTTCATTTAAATTTGTTGTGTACCCAATTTGTTTGTTGAACTCAACTCAACAATGTCTTTTGACTCTTTAGACGACTCCACCTCCGGTGTGGACAAGGAGCTTAAGGAATTTCTCATGATGGAACAGAAGAAAGCTCAATTCCAATCTCAGGTATATTTGTACATTGAATCGACGAGATTGGACACTTGTAATACAATCCCATTTACTTAGATCAACAAGATGAACGATATTTGCTGGGATAAATGTGTAACAGATAAACCTTCCTCCAAGCTTGATTCACGAACTGAGAACTGTCTGCGAAACTGTGTTGACCGTTTCATTGACTCTTCACTTGCTGTTGCAACACGATTTGCCACTTTGTTACAAAAACAGCCCTAGTTCCTATAGCGAAATTAACGCAACCGCGAGTAAACATTATGTTAGTTTGTAAATTGAACATGCTTTATATTTTTAATTAGTGTATAATATTAATAAAAATTTGTATGAATAATAACTTTTGATATTAAAATATAAACAATTGGTTAAAATCACTACACGGCGTCTCCTTTCGTGTGTAACAAACTTTTCTCAGTTATGACCGATTTTGGTTGATCCATATTGATGAATGAGGTCTCAGTCAATGACTGCTTGTTACTGGTAGCAGATGTTGACGTGTTTGGATCTTGCAGGTTAAACTGCAAAGTGAGAACATTTTTGTTTGTTGTTAAATTGACTAGAGTTGATGCAAGTGAGATATCCTCCTCAGTCCTGTTATTGTCTTGAATTGCCCGCTTCTTTAGATAACGAGTATAATTGGACATCTGAGCCAATTGGGGATGAGAAGAGCGGAGCGATCCTTTGCCGATTATGTTGTCGTCAATGCCTAAAGCCATGAATTAACTCAATCCTAAATAAGTGAAATAAGACTTGCCTCGATCACTAGATTCACTTTTTGATAAACGAGCATTGGCAAAGGTGAGATCATTGGAACCACTACTTGAGCACACTTCGCTGCATCTATTTCCAATCCTAAAAAAGAATATTTATCAATAAAAAAGTGAAAAAAACAATGAATGAACGAAGCTAGTTACTTTTGGAAGAATCCGCAAATGGCTCTTTTGAACATGGAAAAGCTTAATGAAGGTCCTAATATATCACACAAAGGACTACTGGTTTCGCCAAATGAAGTGGTCAAAGGCGAAACATAAATAGGATATCCAATTGGTTGATCACAAGATGAATTTATTATGTTCCGTAAAACTTGTTTGGCATTTTGAATAGAACCTCTTTCTGGGTTTCGATTTCTGGAATTAAAAGTAAAAATTTATATTCTGCGAAGATGCTAAAAATAAAGTTTACCTTAAGAAAATAAGCTCCTGTTGCTGACCAGCCCAGAGACCCCGAACACATTCCCGATTAATCTACAAAGTAAAATAAGATTTAGAATGTGCTGTGAATTCAAAACATTGTGCACTTACCTTGATGACTCGAAAGTTAAGAAACCGTTTGTTTAGCATTATCACTTTGTATTGCTCAGTACCGTCGTCACAGACATGCCTCAGTGCCAACAATGACGGCACATTCGAAAGGATTGCATTGCGCCAAATAGGATCAGCTTCATGACAAATGACAATCGTTTTTTGATGACCTGTGATCGCTTCAAAAAGAGCATGACTGCTTTCGTATTCTTCGTATGTGGTGAACTGGTCTTGGTGAAGCTTCAGTGCCATTCGAACACTTGGGGCAATGACTTTGTTTAAAAAGTCCATGTCTTGAAAAACCCACTCATCGCGAGCGCAATGTACACGATAATCTCCTTTGAACAAAGCGTGGAAACCGTACAGAAAAAAATCAACACTCATCAAAGCCGAGTTATGATGAGCAGCTGTTCCAAGTGCACGTCGGGCCAACAAACTTAAACCCATACAAAGAGAAATAACAAATTCTTCATTCTTTTTTACATATTCCGAATATGTAGCTTCGACACACTGGTCGATGCAATGTAGAATCCAGTCTTTGTAAATAGATTTGAAATTGACTCGAGTAATTCCAGTAGCCATAACATCAAAATCTTCATCAATGTTAAAATTAAAGGTAGGATCTAAATCAACAAAGCCTTGTTCGGCTAAATAACTAAGCGATTCTTTTAAATCTTCGTTTTCGATCCATTTGATGAAACTTTTATAAGTGATGCAGTAGTAGATGACTGACTTTACATAATATGTGATAAGTGCTTTTCTCAGATCATATGGTTGAAGTATAGTTGAAGCTGAGTTCTCTGCAATAGAGTAGCCTTCCAAAACGTAATTAGTGTGCGTTACTTCCCAAGAAAGCCAACGTTGGTTAAATGCTGCATTCACGGAGAGAAGTCCTTTGACATGGCCTGCAAATAATAAAGATCTAAAATTAAATCAATTAAACACAGCAAAATGTACCTGGTTCGCAGCAACAACAGCCTTCATCGTCACTGACACTTTCACTGATTGCTTCCACTTCTCTCTGCTGACAGTAAGTGCCTCTAAACTCGAGACCTCTAACTTGAAAAGTGACCAAGCCATTTCCAAGTTCAATTATGTGCACTAAGCAATTGAGATTATCGCTGGCCAACACAAAACAATCACCTTGGCTCACATCACCCCAGCGTCCAAGAATTAGGTCACCATACAAAGAATGTTGCAAAGAACGAGTCAAATGTTCGTAAAAAATAGAATTCAAGTTGTTGTCATCAGAACCAATTTGTGCTTTATCAATTTGAGAAGCTAAACGAGTGTTTGAGTGATCCACTCTTTTGGTGCTAAAAAAGGGAATGATCATTAAGCAAAAAATCAAATGCACAAAGACATACTTGTAGTCTCTTTCCCAGAATTTAATTGGTCTAACATAAGAAGCCAGAAAAATAGCACTTCCTAGAAGAGGTTGTAGTGGAGAGGACAGTATGGACGATATGAATATTTGCACTAATAGCATTGCGGAATCTATAAAAATCATTTAGAAAATATTATACAAATAAGCCTAGAGATATCATTAAAATTATATTAAGATTAACTCACGTGGAACGCTGAATGGTTGAGCAAATGCATGAAATGCCGAACCCCAGGTGATCTGCCATGGAGCCACATAAGTGACCACAAAACGAAGTTTAAGCAAAAAATCGTTGATCTGTTAGATACAAGAAATTGGTTAAATTGAACAAGAACCGACAAGCACAATATAGTACCTTATAGAAAATGATCGAAGTTATAAAATAATTCAACAGAAATATATTGTCTTTTGAGCCATTGATTTTCTTGAAATCATGCATGAAGAAGAGATAAGTAAATATCATTATAATAAAGTTATTCGATGGATCATTGAAAGTACTACGAATGCATTTGAAGCCACAAAGGACCAACAAAAATACTCCAAAGTTGGGACCATAGCTCTTGATCAACAAAGGACAATCAGTGGTGATGTAACTCAAAAACACCAAAGGAAAAATAATGTTTTTCTCGATGAGCCAGGCCCAAGCCTGCAGTTTCTCAAACCACATGTTTTTGGCAGGTCCTTTCACTTCAAATTTTTTATATTCGTTTGATTTTAAAATTGGATTTGCAAAACAAAGCCAAGGTAATTGCTTCCGAAAGTGTCGTAATAAGTAGTGGAGGAAAAAGCCCCAGTTGATGGCTAAGATAGTCGTCGAATTATTCAATAAAGGTTGTAGCTTAAAGATGGAGCTAACATGAACACCAAAAACACTAATTGCAATGAAAATACAGGTAATAAAATCAGATTCGAGACGAGATAAGGTGATTTGCTTCAACTTTGCCGGCAATGGATCAGTAAGAGTTTCGGAGTCAGATTTGTGTTGACCTTTGGAGGCAGTTTCCGAGGATATATCTATTGCGCTTCTGTGGGTGTTTGGAATAAATCGGAAAACGTTACGAATATGGACACCGAAAGAACATATGACATTCCAGTAAAGTGATGGGTCACTAGGTAAGCGACTCAAGTGATATGAGATAGCAATGAGAAAGCCACAAAATACTGAAAATGAAGCTCGTTGGGTTTCTTTGATGTTAAGTACTTGTCCAAACAAATATAACAAGGCCACGACCAGAATACTTCGAATCAACGAGTAGATGGCAGATATCATTCCCATAGTCGAGGCAGTTCCGCCGAACACATGAATGTCTACTTGCTCGAATATGTACATTAGAAAAGTATTGAATTGAGGCAAAAATCCAAAAGTAAATAGTAAAGGAAAGCCAAGCAAAAACATTCGTGAGATTATAAAGATGATGTAAATAAATTCACGATTGAATATGTTGAGTCCATAAATTTCAAAGGTAATATTTCTATCTTGATAGTTTATCAAATAATCATTGGTTGACAAGAGGATGGTACTTCCTAAACAGAAGTATATCGGCCTGCTGTAGATGGTGACACGGTTAAAGCCATGAGTGGGAGAAGCCGCATCTGGTTGAACACTCTACATAAATAAATTTAAAAATCATTCAGAACTGCGAAAATATATTCTGACATTACCTTCAAAAGAGTGTATTGAGAGCTGGCAACAACTAAACAAAATAAAACAAGCGTCAAGTCATGGAAAAAGTCTTTGAATAACAATATTGATGAAAAAACAGATACTAAAATGGCAAGAACAATTGATAGGATAAGCTCGCAAGTGGAGAGATTGCGGTCAAGAAATGCTTGCAGTGATAGCCGGTCAAAGCGAATTTTGACTGTTTTCAAGTTTAATATGTTCATTTCATAATATTGAGACTGCTTGAGCTGCTGTTGAGATCGTTGATAAGATTGACTAAGCGAATGATTGTTGAAAGAGTTTAGAAAATCGGATGTGGTTGATGCGTCGAGAAGAAAACCAGGAATTTGCTCAAAGTTTGAATCGTACACTAAAAAATGAAATTTTAAAAAAGTCAAAAACAATATGACTTACTAGGCATCGGATCAAAGAATACATTTCTTTGGTTGGAATTCAAGGAGTCAGGGGTCTGCAAATTGTGAACGTACGAACTATGAGGCATATCCAGTTTCACCATATCCTTGTTGTGCTCTGCATTGAGACCACTACTGCCAGGATTGTTACAAATAACTGTGCTGTCGTCGGGTGGTGAAAGACAATGGTTGAGATAATAAATTGAATTCGTTGGTATCATTGCACTTGATTTAAATTTGTCATTCTCACTGGGAAGTTTTGCAAATGGATTTAGTGCACATAGACCCTTTGCCAAACCAGTGCTGTTTTCATCAAAAGTATAACTAAACCAGTTGCCCCTTTCATCTTGAAACACATGTACAGCACCGACTGTAGTATCTTCATGAGAAACGGCTATATGCGTTCCAGGAGAGGAGAGAATTTCAGTTAAAACATTCGAAGAATGAGAGATTGAATTTTTTGATTTTTCATCTCGCATTGAGCTAGATCGTGAATTTTTCTCAACTGAAGCCTGAAAATCATTCTTTGATATAATTTTGCAAAAATCAACGTCACTTTGCCTAAGGAAACCGTCCTGAAGAAAAGATATTCGACTGTCCGGATCAAAGCTATGCTGTCTCATTTGACGAGAATAAGGTAATAGTTGTTTGAAATTGTTAGATAAAGCCATAGCATCAGACTTGATTGGTTCAATCTCACCAGGAACTATTTTATTTTGTTCATTCATTGCACCAATATAGGCTTTATTCTTGTGTTCGATTGCCTTATTCTTTTGCTTCTTACGATAACCTCTAGAAATTCCAGTCGAAGTAGATGGAACATTTAAAGGAATAGATTCAATGAGATCGTTTCTGAAACCTTTATCGCATTTTTTCTCTAAGCTTGTCAACGAAGAAGATGAAGAAGGAATAAAAGAAGAGGATTCCGAGCTAACGGAGTTAAAACGATCATTGAGACTGCGGATTCTTGGAATACGACTGTCTTTGTCATCATCCTCATCGGAAGTGCTCAACAAGACAATACTGGTCGATTGCTTCGAACGAGAACGTTGGTCAAAATCATGATTATATTTGTGACTCCACTCGGAATGGCTTGGTCGATTCGAAAACTTGGTTGAACGTTTTCGGTTAGCCGGAAAACGTGGCTTTCGAAGGGGTTGTTTGGAAAGCTTTCGACTAGATAGAGCTTTCAGTTTAGATGATTCATTTGTACAAAGCGATACCTCGCTTTCATCTCCATCTTCACTAGAATCAAATGTCTTGATGTACGTGGCACTACAAGGTGCATTTTTCTCCTGACACTCTTCGATCTTTTCGAGATTGAAACTGCCTCCATTATCTTCTAACGAGTCTTTGCTTGCTTGCGGAAAATTTGATTGTTTGTTTTCAAAACGACCATCGAGAATGCTCTCAAATGGGTTCGGTTTTATAGTGGAATCTTTATTGAAACGACTTGAATCCAAAACAGCACTTTCTTCGTTGGTCTTATTGTAATTTTTGGCATTAATAACTTCCATACTAACGGGATGAGAAGGAGGCACAAGTAGAGTTGGTCGAGAATATTTATCTGAATGCTTAATTGTTTCTAATTCACTTCTGGCACGTCGAAATGTTGACATTTTTTCATACTTGATATTGTCAAACATGCCTATAGAATTGTACGAAGAGTTTGCCTTAGTATAAATTGAAGTAATGTTTGACATCGAAG
Organism: Rhizoglyphus robini; assembly: GCA_023373905.1. Taxonomy (NCBI): domain Eukaryota; kingdom Metazoa; phylum Arthropoda; class Arachnida; order Sarcoptiformes; family Acaridae; genus Rhizoglyphus; species Rhizoglyphus robini. The sequence goes on along the minus strand of JAKIJQ010000012.1, from coordinate 2,645,938 downwards.
TGTCCGAGTTTGAAACAATGTCTAAAGAGCTCTTATTGCTGACACTTTTAACCAAATCATTTATTATGTTGTCTTTCTTCAAATGTTTTCTTTCTTTGTTTTTAATTTCCTCGTCCGAAGAATTAGTTTTAAACAAAAGAGATAAGTTGGCAAATGAGGAATCGGTGTCATTGAAGTGAACATCAGCATGACAATCGATCTTTTTTGAGACTTCTTTTTCGTCGTTAATACATTCTTCGTCACATTCTTCAGTCAACTTGTTAACTTTGGTAAAAGTGTTCACTGCCTCGATATTATTATACTTTAGCCTATCATTTGACACACTGTTGTCCTGTGAGGTAGGCAATACCACCATTTCAAAATGATCCCGACTTTCACCATCATTGCAGCTTTGTGAGTTCAATGCGGGTTCCAATTCAGAAGAAGCAACATCATCCTTAATGCAATTTCCCGTATCGAAGATTTGATGAAAGTAAGAGTTGATAAACTTTATCACGGTAAAGATGATTCCAATGGAAATGCAATAAAGAAGCCAAGATAGGTGTGAGTTCCAAAAAAGATAATTCACAAATGGCAAACAAAGAAATATCAGCCAAATATATAGGTGAAACAGATTGGAAAAGTGTGATTGCTTCTTATCGTAATACCATCCTCCAGTCAACGAGGCCCAAATACCTTCAGTGAGAATGGACACAGCCTGGAAACCCATCCTTGTTCGTCATCGGCTAAAGTATGCTTCTCAAATGGTCGAATCAGACGAAGCACACAATTAAGCAAGATGACCAGTTGGCATCAGACAACATGGATTCAGATGTTATCGGCCATGGTGATAGAGGTGAGCAAGGTGAGCAAAGTAGAGCAAAGAATAAATTTAAAATGTAAAGTTCAATGTGCAAACGAATCGATCAATTGAGAGCTGTCGTCTGTGCATTCTGTAAACAAAAAGCCACCAACAGATGACGTGACAGCGTCCTAGTCTATATGAACAAACACTTCTACTTTTAGACAGTCACGTGCTAATTCGTTCCGTCGCTAAAGCATTTTCCTCGATCTCTCATCTCAGACTCTATTTGACCCACTACAACTTAAGTTCATGTGTACAGTTGGATCACATTTTTATGTAACTTTTCACAAATCCTGATTGGTAAGTAATGCGCGCATACCAAATAGACTAACCATAAAAGAGCTTTTCCTGATGATAAACTTCATATACATTTAATGACCAATAATGATTTATTTCACTTCCTTGGATGTCTGATGCCAGTATTGATTTTGTGCATTGAATATGTTGAAACTATTAGCTACTATTACTATTAACTGTTTCTTTGTCCTAGGTTATTTTACCATTTCAAACGAAAAGGCAATATTTTTTCTTGGTGAGTATTATTTATTATTAATGTTCTGATTATATATCATTTTATTAATGATGAAAACACATTTGATTTTTATGAATAACCGTGAACTTTAATCTTCCTTGGATGTCTGACCGCAATTTTTTTAAGCTTACAACCTTTATTTTACAATTAATATAAACGGATTTTTTTTCCTATTTTCAGGCGCAAACATTTGACACTTTTGTCAGTTTTTTTCACAAGCTACCTCGAAATAGCATTACCATTTATAGTAAGTATTGTATATTCAGTATTTTTGTGTTGTAATGTCACTTGCATGAAATTGATGAATAAACAATTGATCCTCATGAATGACCATGATCTTTTATCTTCCTTGGATGTCTGACCATTGTGGCATTTTGCAACTATATTTTTGTGTATTTATTCATTCTAACGAATATTTTTCTGTAGTGCATCCTCTCAAGCAATAAATAAAACATTGACACTTGGTATTGTGGTCCAATTTAGCAATTTCTATTTATAGTAAGTTTGCAAAGAAAAAGAATATTGACCTTAACTATGCAATTAATTATGCAAATTTATACTTTCAGAACACCACAAGGACAGCCTCATTACTGGAAGGTCATTTGTGACAATACTGTAAATGGTCATCCCTTGCATTATATAAGATTTCAAACCTAAACTGTTGTCCCTAACGAATAAAGTCATGTTTTGTTGTGCCAACTCTATGCAAATACATAGTGCATTACATGCATTGTTCTTTCATATGTCAATTGACTCGGAGTGAGTCATCCAAGCCACCGAACCGATGTCTTTTGTTGATCCACTCGAATGTGTTTTGTCTTTTCCCGTTAGCAGGCTCTCCGTTGCGAATCCCACGCAAAGCTGCGCTTGTTGTTTGCTTTCCATAAAACGGTCTCATCCTTAGCCTACACTTTCTTGGTCTTGATTGCGTTCAGTTTGCGCGGCAAGACCAACCAAGAGAGGAACTGTGCGAAGGCGCATTCAGCGAATTGAGCCTTTATTCATTACCATTGCTGCCTTTGCTTATTGGGGTGAGCATCAACAGGTGCACCGAATGGCTCGATCGCTGCCTGACCGCACTCTAAAACACGAACTGACCATTTGGCTATCTATCCACTTTCACTGCAAACGGGCTTAATTAATAACGCGATTATTACTAAGGCTAACTGTTTCACTACATTTTCCACTGCCATTGCCATTGACCATTCGTTCCTGTACTTGTGTTCCATCTGTTTGTTTTTGCTGTTCCGTTCCTTCATCGCTGACTACTTCACTTTACCAAATCAGTGCATTTAAGTCACTTTTCGTTGGTCATCTTGATTGATTCATTCCGCGCTAAATGCTTCAGTGGAACCAAAAGTCATGCCCGAGTGTGGTTCATTTGTGTTCAATAATACAGATACGAGTTTATAAGCGTGTTATGAACAGTCCGTTATGTTGGCACTGATGGGTCAATGTTTCTCCGAATTGTGTGGCGGTAGTTCTCGCCGAAGACCAAAGTCTACTTTTAGCAATGGTCGTTATGCAGCCGAAAGTCCAAGTAAAGAAACCAATTGCCTCGGATCCTTGGCAATCGAGACTAATTTTGGCGCATGCTATTTGCTATTCTGTCACAGATCCCGGTGATCTCGTCGTTCGAAGTGTGAACTATCTGGTGGAGAGTAATTCCCATCGCCACCGGACAGACAAGTATTTCCTCAGCAAACGTGCCATTAATCCGCAATTGATCATTCGGCGGGGACAACCGTTTGAAATAAGAATTACCTTCGAGCGAAGGTTTAAATACAGCGAGGATGTGCTGAGTCTGGTCTTTTTAGTGAAAGGTAAGCCATAATTATTCAACGTTTGGCTCTATTTACTGAAGGATGTTTACCAAAATGCTGTTGCACGACGCCAATGATAATGACGCCCAATGCAATTGCACCAAAGGTTATGACGTCCTGCAGTGAAGGGTCCACATCGCAATGGTGATAATAAGTAACCTCCATAGATGAGTCCAACCCTACCTACAGCAATCGAACGGAAATTACAGTTCCCGTTCTGGATGAACGCAATGCTCGACGTTACGCGTTTGTGTCCGAAAATAAATGGAATGCCAGAATTGTGATGACTGACAACAATTCGGTCACTGTAGAGGTGAACTCTTCTCCAGAAGCTATCATCGGCGAATACCTTTTAGTGATTGACACCAAATCGCCAACAAGAATCGATGATTCGTTTTACTCCAACCCAATTTCCCAGTCATTTGTGATGCTATTCAACCCTTGGAGTCGAGGTAATCATTAAACCATAATAACATGAAGTAAAATGTTACTAATGTTATTTATTGATTACAGGAGATTCGGTGTTTATGCCAGAATGGCAATCTAAGGAAGAGTATGTGCTCAACGATCAAGGTATTATATGGCGAGGGACACATAATCAAATGAAGACTACACATTGGAACTTTGCTCAAGTAAGCCAAAATTAATTTTCAATTATTAATTTTCAGTTATTTTAGTTATTAATTGATTTGTTTGCTTCTTAGTTTGATGAAAATATTCTTGAAGCATGTCTTTATGCTTTGACAGATGTTGGCAAATTAGTACCTGCTGATCGGTAATTTTTGTTGAAATGTTTAATTAAGATTTTTGCTAATTTTACTTTGGAATTTCATGCTCACAGTGCTGATCCAATTAAAGTGACTCGTCACATCGCTGCCATTGTTAACAGTAAAGACGATAAAGGCATTGTTGTGGGCAATTGGGGAGAAGACTTTTCTGGAGGAACAGAGCCAACTGCATGGCATGGCAGTCAGGCTATTTTGCAACAATTCTATCGAACAAAGAAATCGGTCAAGTTTGGTCAATGTTGGGTCTTTTCCGGTGTGACTTGTACAGGTTTGTTTTTCGCAATATGTCCCTCATTGAAATTGTCGTTCTTTTTTAGTTGCTCGATGTCTTGGAATTCCTTGTCGTGTAATTACCAACTACATGTCTGCACACGACACTCATAACAGCATCACGGTAGATAGGTTTTTCGATGAAGAAGGTGAACCTGTGAAGAAACTCAATAAAGATTCCATTTGGAACTTTCACAGCTGGGATGAAGTTTGGATGACCAGACCTGACTTGTCCGTGTCTGGGGCCTATGATGGATGGAATGTGATTGGTTAGATTTTATTATCATAAATCTCACTTTTATTACCGTATTATTTTAGATGCTACTCCACAAGAAGCTTCCGAGGGCATTTATAGAGTTGGGCCGACCAGTGTGGAAGCAATCAAATATGGAGAAGTGACAAAACCATACGATGGTTTCTTTGTTTATGCTGAAGTAAATGCTGATGAAGTGTATTGGCTGTACAGGGAAGATAAGAAGCCACTTAAATTAATCACTCACTCTACTGACACGTATGTCACTAATTCCTAGCAATGTCGTTGACCAATTTTTTCAGTATTGGTGTAAGCATTTCCACCAAAGCCGAACTGAAAGATAAACGAGTGGATATCACTTCAAACTACAAACACAAGGAGAACAGCAAATTGGAACGCGAAAGCATGTTGAAGGCTTTGAAGATGACCAAAAACTATTTCTCTCGATATTACCTCAACGAAAAGTTTGAAGATGTTCGCTTTGAATTGGTTCCCATCGAGGGTCATTTAATTGGTCAACCTTTTAAGGTAGCCCAAAACAAAGTCTGTTTGTTTATTTATGGTATCTTAATTATAAATTTTCAGGTTCAAGTTTTAATTACCAACCACAGCAACAAAGTGTACACAGTTGAAATGACTATTCATGTTCGCTCAACTCCGTACAATAATGAAGCTCAAAGTTGGGTGGTCAAACAAGAACATCTGGTCAAGTCTATTGGACCAAGAAAAAGTATAAAGATATATGTTTGATCTTTAATGTTTTTTTGTCTAAAAATAATGTTTGTGATTTTATTAGGAAGCGAAGCATCGGCAACCGTTTTATATGACGACTACAAAGACCGTTTATCTATGCAATCTATATTTAATGTCTCTGTTATGGCTAATGTACTTGAGACTGATTACCAGGTAAACTAATTTTTGAATTATCACTATGAATATTAACATTCAAGTTCATTTCAGTTTTACATGGTCAATGATTATCGTCTTCGAATGCCCGACATCAAAATTGAAACTGAAGGTGACATCATTGTTGGACGACCCTTCAACTGTCACCTTTCTTTTGTGAATCCTCTCCCAAAGCCATTAACCAAAGGTAATTTATGTTTAAATTGATTTCATATTTTTTATTTTATTTTCACTTTTAGGCATATTTTCCATTGAGGGTCCGGATTCTTCTACTCGTGTTTCTCTGCCTTTGAAAGGGTATACATAACTTTGATACCACAGTTGGTTGATTATTTTGCTTATTAGAGAGATCCCATCTAATGAAGTAGTAAGTACGTTCACAATACTGACACCGAAAACATCTGGAAAGAAACGAATCACTGCCAAGTTTAAGTCGCGTGAATTGAACGACGTCGATGGTATGGTAAACATTCATGTGAACGAGGACTACGATGACAACAATAACATTGAAAGAAATGTTACTTTGGACGACAATAATAACGAAGAAAATTCGATTAGCGAGAACGACATCAATATGAATAGAATCACCAGAATGCGCTAGACTGAGAGTCAAACCACGAGGATCATTTGGTAAGTAGGCTCAACATTTCCATTGGCAACTTTATTCGACCTGGCCTATAGCACAACTGCACACTGTGATTGATTAGACTAATAATTTATGTTTTAATTGTATGTAATTGACCAAATAGACAAAGTTTAGAAAAATACAATCATTGATCAATCAATCAATTAAGCTTGGTAGTAAATCGAATGAAGATAGAATGAGGATAGGATAGGATAGATGGGCAACTGTGGGATATGTTTGGCTTGGGCCTGGGTCGATGCTGTGGATACATGTAGGTTGTAATGGAGACGCTAAATGATGAACAATGGCTTGGCTGCGGCCATGTTGTTGGTGCAGTGCAGAGGTAAGTGAAGGCCTTCCAAGAGAAGTGAGAGCACCATGGCAAGTGGCTTACAACAGGACAGAGCAGACAAGGGCGAGAGCAGCACGTATAACTGGCCACACAACAGTCCCATCGGATAGGCGACAAAGATGAGCATGGCCAACCAGAAGAAGGTCCACACGCATTGGGTCAAGGGTGACGATGGATACTGGGGCAAGTGGCCATTGTTGGATCGCGTCTGGGGATAGTACGCGAACGGATTGCGTCGAGACGAGTCCGGACCAAACCCGTGGTCACTGTCGGAAGAGAATGATAGGTTAGGTGCAGTTGAAGATCTCAATTCAATACGATTTAAGGACTAGCTGGACCTATCAATGGTGACGGGTGGCACTCGTTACCGGACAAGCTTATTAACACCATGCCTGACTCAATGGTAACCTATTGTAAGGCTATTAATAGAAGACATTGGCATAGTCTGACAAATTGTTCTGTGTCATCATCTCGGGTAAAAAACAAATGCTGCGACAAGCAAAAGTGATGACGAAGTCAGATTGTTAGATTTATCAGCCGCCGCATTTCATACATCATTAACGCTCAGTGGATTAAATTACTGTGCTGTTGCGGGACGAGAATCACTAACGATAGATCACAGCTATGGCTGACTTGGGCCACCACTAATGTGCCATCAGTTCGATTGGGTTCGACGGTGGTGCGGACAACTCACCGAGAAGGGTCCACGATGACGGGAACTAATTTCAACATTGTTGAGAGTTGTCACCGACGGTGGCAGACGAGTGCAATCCAATTAGGGACCTTTGCTGTTCTGCGAACAAGACGAATCTAGTTGGACAGTTGTGAACGTGTCGGTGGCTGGTGTTGGCTCAATGCCTGTGCTGTGGTTCGCCGCCGAAGTCGAATGCTCCCCGTGAGGGTTTGCGATGCGTTTGGCACAAAGAAGTGGCAATTGGACAAATTTCCGAAAGAGGTATTGCATCCAATTAGTGAAGGGCTGGCACGATTGCAACGGTTCCAGCAGGACATAAACCAAGGTGACCACCGAGCTGACCGGAATCACAATCACAACCAGACCGAACAAATAGAGTGTACTGGACAGACAGGCCAAGATAGCGGAGGACATCTTCGGCACTAGAAAAGTCACTGGGTACGGTTTGGGTCAACGGAACTGGCAAACGAAAAGGGTTGTTGCTGCTCGACCGAGTGAGCCATCTCACCTCGTGGCGATAGTGTTACGTGATCAGTTGCAAATATGTCTTGGCGCCATATTGCCACTCAGTTATGTAAGTGGATATGGTTGCCAGGGCTCATTATCTGGCTGCAACACACCTTGTTGAAACACTTTGCATAGACTAATGGTCTCTAATTGAACTAGTCGATTGAGAAGTGCGAGGTAGTTTGGTTCGTCGTAGTTTGTTGAGACTGAGCCAGACGGTGCACTGCAAAGTGGCAAATTAAATGAAACTAACTTTAAAGTTAGCCTCGTCGAGTGCCACTGACTTCAGTTGTGATGTGTAGAATAGATGTTGTGCTCAAGAATTTGCCTCAGACTCGACTATGCTCGGTGCAGACACACCGAGTTGGCAAAGAACTGTCGGAAGCTAGCAAACGAGGCACTACATGCTGCAGCAGTGACTGCAGCTAACCGCTAACCACGGCATCTCTTGCCCTGCAAATCTAAATAGAATGCCATTGTGGCAGAATTGGCATTCTCGTGTTCATCATTCTTGGCTTTGTGTCCCGCCAATCCGAACCGAATCACAATAAGGAATGAGCCGCACAAGATAATCGTTGTTCAAGACAAGGCGCCACCATTTCGTCTAGTACCTAATTCTTGTGCCTAATTCTCTTCGCAGCGATGACATGATGATGAAGATGAAGATGTCCCGGGCCGACCGGGGATAAAGATAGATGACATTCTATAGCTCTCTAATTACTGCTCACCCGCTACCGTTCAATCCGATTGCGCTCGGTGTTGATTGCTACTGACTGACTAACTGACTGTACCACTGCTGGTTCGCTCTACCACTGGCCAACAAGACCAGCCGCACTTGCTGCCGTCACTTGGCTGGCTAATTCCCTTTTGGCGAGATGTCCTCTTGTATGTGCAGAGACAATGCACATTTACATGGGTAATTGCATTTATAATCGATGCACTTAGAGAACGAATCAACCATTCACTTAGCCATTCATTCATTCATTCGTTCATTCGGTCACTAATGAAGAAAGCCTTTTCTTCCACAAGGCTATCGGGCTAATAATAGCAAATGGCAATACAATATGGAGGCAATCGAGCCATTTGTATTGCCGTTGGATCGATTGACCCATTGTGAATAGTTAGGCAAGTCTATTTGGACAGGCTCCACTCCACACACTACGGTCTACATTGATAATAAGCGGAACCTCGAATCGAACTTGGCCATGTTCAGTTGGTCGATGCTTGCTTACAAGACAGCTAGATGAAGGCGATTGCGAGAACTTACGATTGTGAGTTTGTCTCTGTGAATGACAGTTATGCAATTGCATTAATGTCTCGCTGTCCAATGTACATCTAATTTCGATGATAATGAAGGAAATAACACAAAACAACGACCTTAGGCAACATTGTCGCCTTGCAATCACGCCAGCTGATTGGTGCTGAGCTGATAGGCTCACATAATAGCCGACACTGACAAAATATTGACTTGCGGTGTACTGACGGGACATTGGCAACTTGTTGTATAAAAGACGATGAGAACAATCTACCACTAGCTGAATATGCACTGACCACTGGCCACTGATCACGTACCTGCCACGTGAAAGACACGACCTGTAGTGCACTTGTCACTAGCAACAGTGCAACAGTCCAGACACGATAAAGGCCTCATTTGACATTTGGCTTTCATTTCCTAACTGATTTGTCACTTTTCCAAGCCATGTTTTGATGTCATTCGATCGGTTAGTGATATCTATAAGCACAGTCGATTAGTGTCTCAATCGTTGTTCTCTCGTCATTCCGTCTGTCACCGAAACCTTTCAATCATTCACTTCCAAATAGTGTTTTTTGTCAACCAACTCGTCTCATCGACTATGGATCGACCAATAAGTGTTCCAAAATGGCTTCAGGACAACAAGTCGTTCTTTGTGCCTCCAATCTGCAATAAGATGATGTACGTTCGGTGTTATCCCTCTACTCGCACAATCGTAATGCATTGGTTCATTGTAGATACAACAAACAACTGAAAGTGTTTTTCGTTGGCGGACCCAATCAACGATCCGACTACCACATTGAACAAGGCGAAGAAGTAAGGCCATAGGCATAGGCAATTAGCGAGGATCAATGTGCTCGGTGGCGTGGTCGCTCGTTTGGCGAATGGCACTAATTGGCCTCACGATTGACAATACTGAGCTAGTGAACCACTAAGGGGATTCGTGGCTGTGTCAGTGCTGGTGACTCTGCAGGTAAGGCCCGTTTTTTCGGGCCGTGTTACCACGGCCGCCAATTGTCAGGTCATTATGCCCCCGCTCGACAGGTGGTAGCAGCAATCGATTGACCAATTAGCGACCAAGTGCCTTTGCCGCGATGTAACTCGCTCAATCAGTGCCCATTAATTGCCAATTGGCGTTCAGTGCGATTTGACTTTTAATTGGCTTTTCTCGTTGTCCAGTTCTTCTACATGCTCAAAGGAGACATGCATCTGAATGTAATCGAACGCGGACAGCACAAGACAATCGTCATTCGGGAAGGCGAAGCCTTTCTACTACCCGCACAGATACCACATTCGCCGCAGCGTCACCCGAACACGATGGGTAAGGACCAGAGTAGCAAGAGTAACCAGAATGCGATGCCATCAGTGGGCTAATTGGATTAATGCACAGGTTTGGTCATTGAGCGGGAACGCGCTTCCGAGGAACTGGACGGTCTGCGCTATTATGTGGCCGACTCGAAGCAGATCCTCTACGAACGATGGTTCCATTGTTCCGACTTGGGCACTCAATTAGCGCCCATAATTAAGGAATTCTTTGACTCAGCCGAACACAAGACAGGAATTCCGTCCAGCAGTAATTACTCGATCTTGGCCAACCAACTCACTCAACTGCCATTCGGCTTCTTTTGCCTTTCTCCCTGTAGACTCTCTACTGACCGAGGCGCCATATCCCGACGACTGTCACACTCGCACCATTCAGCCAATTAGTCTCTCCAAGTGGCTCAAATGTTGCGAAGAAGAAATTGAAATGTTGGGCCGCAAGGCACTCTTTGATGAATCACAGTTTGTCACCGAGGTCTTCATCTACGGCGGAGACTTTGAGCACCTGATCGAAAGTGGCAACTCCGAAACCTATTTCTGGCAATTGGTAAGACGGCCGGTGGTGAGCCAGTCAGACCCAATTTTCAATTGATCACTCTCTTGCTAGGCCAAAAGTAGCAAAATCGAAATCAGCAACAACCGAATGAGCTTGGAGAATGGCAGTTCGGTGATTGCCCCTCCGCACAGCAAGTGAGTGATTCACTGGAGTGGAGTGTTGCCTTTCTCATTTGCAATTTCTTTCCCTCTTCCTTTCCCACCTTTCCCAGGAGCTGGCTCAAGACCCAGTCTGGTGGCTATACACTTGTCATATCCATGCCCGTGCAGTAGAACAAGCAACACTTCATGTCAAAGTGTCACCGACATGGGCCCGCATTGCCTTTATTGCCAATAAATGCAACTCCATTTGGCTTTGTCAAGTTGAATTTGTGCCTGGCATTGCATTAACTTGAAGTGATGTGCCCACAAGTGACACAGCTAACATTGCAATGGTTCACCTTTGTATGGTGCACCACTGAGCAATGCATTAATCACAGTAATTGGACAGTGTACATCAATGAGATGGACATAGATCGATCCTTCATTTGTTCCGTCCTTAAGGACTTTTGTCCTTGCAGGAATGCACTACTGACGTGCTTGTGTGGGGCAGTGGGACCGAGTGTGATTGCCATAGCGCAGTGATAGATGGAACACTAATTCGGCCAAATCGATATAAATGGCCATATCGGACCATATCAGTTAGTAATTAATAATGATCATCACCGGTGGCAATAAATTTCAATCAAGCCAACTGCATTATTGATGCCGGCAGGCTTTGTTCGTGTTTCCCTGTGCCACGAGTGACACCGCGCCACCAGTAGCAGTGGACTGTCTCCCGCTATCTTGCCATCGATCCTGGTTATCGTGTTATCGGGTGTGATTAGCACCTCGGTGCATGTTTAATATTAACAATTTATTACTTACAAATACATTTGCATTCTTTAATAGGGCTCATTTAAAGACAAAGCCAAACTCGGCAGTAGTGGCAATATAAATTACTTCATTAGCGCATCTCCATTTTATTATTTATTATAGTTGGTCCAAGTGCGCCAACCGACTAGCTCAACTGACTGGCTGGCGATCGCTCTCGCCTCACTGATAGCTTTCTTATTTCTCAGGAGATTTTAAGATTTGCTGCCTTTGCTGACATTTGGGTGGCATTGAGGCCCATTGTGAGCCATTCTGGTAGCTGTCGGGAGATTACTTTGCCCACAACAATCGGTGCAAATCTCATATCAAACTATTTGTCACATTGTCATACAGGGCACAGTGCACTGTCGAGTGATGCAAACTTATTTACCGAAATTGCATTGAAAAATTTAATTCCAACTCCGAAGTCACCATGGGACAAAGTGGCAACGATGTGCACTGCAAGTCGATTGTAGCCGATCGCACCACCGAGCTGATTCTAATGTAGCAGGCTAACTGGCCACTGGCCACACAACTTCCTTCGATCCAGTGATCGTTTGTTTGCGTCCGACATCGGACGACCAGATGAAACCGAATCAAATCACGGCATAATCTAATTCGATCCAATTGTAAACTTGCATTTCTATTTGAATAGAGTTCCATTACAGGCTAAGTCTGATAAATGTTTGCTTTGCCGTCGATCGCTCGAAATTGAAGCAAGAAAGTCAAACAAGACAAATGATCAAACTGAGCAGACAGACACACCGAGACGGTCACAGTGGACACTTGCCACTGTGTCACTAGCAAAACAGACCATTGCTCTGACATTAGCTTAATTACTTTAATTAATTACTGCCCTGACCAGACATCAATTACTTTGCATTATCTAGTGTGCCGTGCAATATGTCAATTTTGATCTATCGGGAGACATTATGATCGTAGCTAGTAATATCGACACTGTTGCGTCCACACTGCTGCTTGACTTAATTTGAGTTTGGCTGATCGGCACAGTTCGATTGGTTGGTGGGCAACTCGGCGCCAGTTGAGCAGAACTCTTTTGTGGCCAAATTGATTTTGAGTGCAGCACGAGCAGGAACAAATGTAATTTGGTCAGTCCCGATAAGACTTTCTCTCCATCCAGCCAAGTTATTTCCATTCTGAGATTTTCGATTTATTTCTATATTTTCTTATTATCTCACGGTGGTGGTGGTGGTGGTGGTTTACTGCGAATACCATCTTAGCCAATGAGTGGATAACAAAGCACAACATAACACTTCACTCTGTTCAGTGTCCAGTTCGATGTCCACTCTGTCTGTCCATCGAGAGAGCTTTGTGGGGCAGTTGCACCTTTGGCCCATTGAGCTATTATTCGGGCTAATAGGAAAGACACAATCGAGATCGATGATATTAATTTGGCTGCCACCCAGACCAGACCAGACCACTATTACTCGGTAATGAGTTGTGCTCAATGTGAGCCAATTTAGTTGTGGCTCACTATACTTACTCACTCGCTCACTTTGTTTGTCTTTGATTTGGTGCACACAGATGCACACCGACCAAGATGAGATGTTTATTTTAGTGCCAGTCAGAGTGACGAATTAAGAATTTTCTAATTAAACACTGCCGCCTTCAACCAATGATTTCAATGACTGCCACCGAGCTGATAACGAGTTACACTGGGAAAGTGTCCATTCGGAGGATCTCTCTGCCAGTGGCACCAATCGCGGTGATCATTTGGTTCAGTTCGGTGCTTTATTGGACGGTGCCTAGTGCTACATTGCTCACTGGTGTTCTCTGTGTAAGACATCCACAGATAGTGTTGGGCAATCAATAATAGTCGTGTCTGTTTACATTGCCACCGACAGCAAATGAAGACGTTCGATTGGGCGTGCATTTGCACTGGCCACGCATTGACTATGAAAATGATTTGTACAGCCTGATTAATAGCTTAGGCAAATGTCAATTAGTGTTAATCTAATTAAATCGTTACAAAATGATAAATCATATTAACAGTAACAGCTGTTTGCCACTAACGACTCTGATCGGACACAATGACGGTGTGAGGCAGTTTAATTAAGTTTCTAATTGATTCCATTCGATTGGGGACATCGACTCAACTCAACTCGACTCCACTGCACTCGTGCTTGATAATGAAGCAGTCATTATTAATAACAAGCAGCATAGCACTGGCCAATGGCCATTGCCACACAAAGCAATCGCATTCATTTGGCCAAATTGTCAGCGGAATAAGTCTGTCTTGGGAGCACCAAGCGACCCACCAAGACTGGACGGGGAGGCAATCGCCACTGAACAATGGCAGAGTGGCTCGATTGGTGGCCAGTGATGCCAGCCTGGCAATAATTACCTTTATTAGTGCCATTTTATAGCCAAATTTATTGCTCTGTGCCCTGTGCAGTTTGTGTGTGTGTGAGTTTGTGTGGGTCTGTGTTTGTGCTCTCCATTTGGTCCTTAGCAGCCATTTCAGTAATAGCCATTAGTTGTTAGCCTTTGTTGTGTTCGACAATGCTCGTAATGTCCTGCTCGAGTGCTACTTGTTCTCTCCTGATTTGCCAGCACCCAATGCAAACAGTTACCAGGCCTGTTGTATAAGACGTACGACCAATAGTTCATTCGACAAGAATCAACTTACCCAGGCCAAGTCAAACTGTGCTGTGATGGCCTAGAAGGGACAAGACGACTATTGTCGTGTTGGGATCACTCGGTCATCATTCGAGCATCACTCACCGAGTTGGTCTAGCACATCGATGTGTGCCCATATAACAACAACAAAGATCACTTGATGTCATTGCCAATGCAGACGCCAATGACCAGGCAGGACCAGATCGAGTGTTATAGACTGAGGCGATAGATTGAACCCCTGAATGTGTGGCACAAAGGCCAAACGAGCCTTGGACCTGACAGAGACAGAACTCTGGTTAAGTGGAGCAAGACTAGCTTTTCAGTAGTGAATTGCCTTTGCGAACAAGGAAAACAGACCAACCCGACTAGGGCAACAAAGCTTATGGCCACAGAAATGGTCGATGATGAGTGCAAGTGCAAGTGGCCAGTTGGAACAGTTGAGATAGTACCAAACAAAAAATGCATGCACAGGCAATAGATTCATTTCTAATAACGATCACCAGCCTATATGGACACACTAAATAAATAGATAATGTATTGAGCAATAATTATGATGATGTGCTCGTAAAATGGTAATAAAGCACCCATGTGGACATTAGGACATAAGAACAGTGGCTGACCGGAGCGCAAATAGAAGATATTCCAATGGCCAACTATTGACACTGTTCACAGCGAATGACAACCAAACTCGAGTGGACACTGGTGGACTCAATTATCAACCAATGGCCAAATTGGATCGATCGATTGGCTGTGGTTGGGAAGCGACACTTCTGGTATGGCAATATTTTATCCCGAATAATTCGACATTCCGATTCAATTAAGAGGCTGTAAATCTTTGAATGTTTTATTGGCTATTAAACACAAGCACAATAAGCAGACAAGTAAATAGGCACAGAGCAAAGTGTAATTTATGTGTCCGACACAGTTCGAGCTTTTAAACGGCTAATAGCAAATGATTCCGATGATGTGGAGTCATTCGCCAATACGTTACCGAGACACTGTAAGTCCAAATAAGTCAATTTATCCTAGTTCTGTAATTAGATTGAGACATACATACGATCGAGTACACTTCAAACAAAGGTCTCGCTGTTCGTAATCTCGGTTTAATTAAGAGAAATGTAAACCTGCGAATCTCACCGGACAGTTCTACTTAAACTCGATCCAATTTAGCTCTTTCGGTTAGGAGAGCACTACCAACAACAACAACTTCGGACGATATTCAAAACTGGCAAACTGGTCTGCAACTGCTCTCGGGAGAATTCCGTGATTGCACTGCACCACCAGGTCCAAGGCAATCTTTCATTTTGTTTTATTGTTGCTGATTAGCTTTGATTAAAACCCACAAGCACAAACACAAACACAAAGCATCGATCGATCTGTTTGCAGAACGCAACCAAGACCTTTGACCATTGCAAAGTTTTAAAGATCGAATCAAGTCTTTGGTCGGTGCCGCGCGGCACAAATGGTCAACATATCTTAATTAGCAAATCGAAGTCAACCCAATAAACTCTATAAGACACGCACAGACCGACCAATCGAACCTACAGTTCGGCCTTTCTAGGCTATTTTGGGGGTTATTTCCAATTCGCAAAGTGAAATTGCCCTAGCCGGACTTGATTGCCTAACTGGAAATGAACTTTGCAGTGTTCGAGAATATATTTTCATTTAAATGGAAATTGTATTGTTGAGTGGAAATTAAATTTACTTGCCGAGTGGAAATATATCCTCATGAGCAATTTCAATCATTTGTCTATTTATCGCCGATTGTGATTTGCATAATTTCAAAGTTAACCGTCATTTGCCAAAACGGCGAGAACAGTCGTACAGTATAGTCAATTTGGGCCAAGACTCTTGGCCCAAGACACCAAATTGCCAATTGTCGAGCGAGTGTTCGATGGATCGATGCCGCTCTTTCCCTGAAGTGATGCATCCCAGTGGCAATGGTAATCATTTTGGCAACTATCACAAGGCCATCTATTAGAGAAACCAGGCCTTGGGCGCACTTGTGCGACAATTTATAATTCATCGAGTTTCGATTCAATCAAGTGCTTGTCGTTGTCTTTGTCTCATTTACAAATAACTCGAAGCAAATTAGAGTGCCGAATTACACTTTAAATAATTGACATCGCACAAGTGAACTTTACAATTTGGACAGACAAATTAATTACCGCATCCGTGCACTCGTCGTACGGGCAGTATTTGTTTGTTCTATCTGTCTGTGTCCTTTTTTACTCGGTAATTGCTTGCACAAAAAGCAATGAATGAGTTCCAATTGGAATTGATCGTCTCCGGGCTTTGGCTCTGTTCAGTTATTAATATATTGTCTCTGTCGAGCCCATTTGAATAATCTCGATCGAATGGAGCAATGAGCCTGGTATTTAATTACCACCGACATAATGAGCACCAAGCAGAGACAGTGAGCATGCGAGAGGATGCAGTCCGAGATGATGACGACCGAATTCTTGTCATTATCATTAGCACAACCAGTGATACAATCGAATGGCAATGTCAACCGACTCATTGGCAATGGCACTGCGGATGACATTCGTGAGACATCGCCACAGTCGCCCACAGCAGTGAGCAATAATCTGCAGTAATGCCATCGACGACAATCGTAATGAGCAGGGCCTAGAGGAGTGATTACTGATGTTGCACCCACCGACTGAGCCACCACGGCCATACTTGCCAATTGTGACCGTTCTCTTTGTGTTCAATAATTGCGGGCTACAACAGGATCGAGCACACATGACAATTTCAATATTTATTGTTCGGTCTCACCCAAACAAGTATGTGCCCAATTTGGCACTAATTTTGCTCACAACTCGAACTTGGGTGGCGCTGTGACATGAACGGAGCCAGTTAGGTCCTGGCAGGTCCTTGTGTATTTGGATCGATGTGACCGGCTGTGACCATAATCATTGCTGAGTTGAATGTCGCATCGTGCAAATGTGTGCATCGTTAGAGCCATTAGGCAACACAGCCGAACACAACATAGCACAAAACAACAGGACGCAGAAGAACTGTTCATGGCAAAACAAATAGTGCAAATGCAGTTTGCTTGTTCGATTTGCAGCGAACACCTCGCCATTTGTTTCTCTACCTCTCCATTCATTCGACGCCAATTCGTTTGTTTGCATTGTCAAAGGCGCCCAGACAAATTAATTTGAGAACTTATTACAAATTATTCTGGCACTGCTTTGCATCTCTTTCTCAGTCCATTTGTTTCTGTTGCTTTTGCACTTTAAAATTGCCAAAACATCTCCTCTCCGCTCCGTCAGACTCATTGAAAATTCGGTCCAATCCGTTCGTTCATTGCTCGTAATTGTTGAGATATTTGCTTATGCAGATAATTGAGAGATGTGGCCAATCCACTTAGAACAGCCGATTCGGACCATTGCCATAATCGGACGATCGGTAATCAGCTTATCTCGACTTGACTAGGAACCCAATTGGGTCGTCGGTGGGTGAGGACTGATGGAGTGGGCCTCCAAAGCGAGATTGAGAACTGAGACTGGCCGTGTGCAGTGCAATAAAATAATTAGATGGCATATAATTAAATTGAGACCACCAAATAAAGTGCTAGGCCGAGTGGAAATATTTGCATCTTCACAGACCAATGCCCAATCAAGTGAAGCGACCAACAACTCGCCGAGGAACAATCGAACCAACTGAGCCACTCTGTGGGGCATTGACGATTGGCGATCGCACATTGCCATCGCTAATCAGTTCGGTGTGGATAATTTAAAATGGACATGCCACTGCACTGGCCCAATTGGATCAATTGGCAGCATCAGCACATTACAGGTTATCTGCTCGATCGATCATCGAGGGTAATTAATTGGACGTTGGTTGGCAGTGGCGGTTGCACTATGCCACTGCACTATGCACTGAGCAGATATGCTAATGTGACCAATGCTAATGCCACCAATTGAGCTGACGAAAGCGGCACAATCAGCAAAATGTCCAATTGTGCAGTGTGGCACCAATCTACCAACACCGACCAGCCAAGGTCCGTCCTAGTGATAATAGCTAATGGTCTGTGCAATGCGGACACATCCGTGGCACATCCATTATTGATGGACGTTAATAATTAATCGACCAGGCAGCCATCGATAGGTGTAGGACGAGACAAGCTCACCGATTGGCCGTTCCAAATTGGCACTTGCACTGCTTCACTGCCCCGCTACGTCTCGGGCTTTTGTCTTATCGAACATATATTCAATTTCACTGCTCCATCTTGCAATTGAACTCGATCATCGCTCGGACCATTGTGCATTCAAATTAGCTTACTTCTGTTGTCATTAATTCGTTCATGTAATTCCGAATTGAAATGGCTAAAGACCAACAAAAACTTTAAAATAAATATATTTTTGGTTTGTGCACAAAGTGGACAAAGTGAACTGTTCAAAGTCACTATAGGACCGAGGCGAGCTGGGTTGTGCTGAACTGTGCGCTAAACAAATTAGAATGCAAGCACTCATGCATAGCCAAAATTATTTTTCAGTTGAAATTTGGCAATTTAGCGATTTCGGGTTGTATCGGGATAGGATCAGGATAAGTTCGGTTAGGCTCCGTTTGGTTCGGGAGTCAGAGGCACAAAATTAGGCTTAGGTGACGCCGATGGATTGGACTGGAGAGATGATCGTCGACGTGATGGGCAGACCTGGCTTTGGTGAATGCATTCAGGGCGCCTGGTGGGCCAGTGGTGGGCCTATCAGCAAATTGCAGTGCAATCATCGGCATTCTCATTACCGTCATCGAGCGCTGAATTGCACATTGATGCTGTTGCCGGTCTAAACAAAGCGAATTACTTAACTTTTAATTAAAACGAGCTGCCACATTAGCCCATTCAGTTGGAGTGAGTTCTAATTGAGAGAAATGCGAGAGAGGATGAGTAGGAGCCAGTTTGATCGCCAATTTATGGCGCCAATGGAGAAACTCTAGATTATGATAATACAATAATAATGCAGTGAATGCAATTTGGTTATGATCGAAATAATTCGAGCATTAAATTATTTAAAAACACTTTTATTGCCTGGTTTAACTCTTGCCGTCATTTCCATTCTGTCAGACTATCAGCGAGTCATTACACGCTAGACCGTCCTCTAAACCTGCACCATAAACCATAATTACGAACAAGCGCCAAATTGGTCCGAATTGTAATTTGTAAACTTAATAAAGCCATCTTCACCGTTCACTATGCCTTAGTGGTGCACAACAGCACTCGATTGGCCAGCATAAGCATTTTCTCAAAAGGAAGCCAAGTCTGGCAAATCTGGCAAATTAAAAATCGTTTAGTCGAGTGCGCCATTGTGCCGACTGTGCATCGAAAGTGTCTAACACACAGGGCCACTCAAAGCAGAGAAGCACGAAGAGCAAATAGACTCAAATCGAATCGAAGCGAATGGAAATTAAAATCCCAATTGTTGCCGAATGACCATCTAGGTAGAAGCAGCAATTTCTTTACGGTCAGTGCTCGTTTTTGAGACCATCTCTCGGTTCGGTGAGCCACATTGAAATGAGCATAGGCGGTAGAATTGGATCGAATGGGCAATTTGGCGATTGACGTTATTGGATAGTGACAAAGTGATCCACCACTTGCAAGCCTCCATCAGGCACAATGTCACCAACACATATCAGGCCATTGAACACCGAAAATCAATTTGGCGACACTTGACGAAACTCAAGTTTAGCTCAAGTCGAAACTCGACATTTGCAAACCTTGACATTAGCAACTTTGAGTACAGTTCAATACTAGAATGTGAGTGCACAAGTCAGGCATCAAATGTTTGCCAATGCAAGGTTCACTCACTGAGCTAATCTTGTTTTATTAACTTTTCGATTCGATTCAATTGACAAAATTTCATCAATTTGTCTGACAATACTGCGAGTGTGGACATAGGAATTGTAGTTGACATTACTTCACCTTGCCTAGTTACTTTTAACTTTCTCTCACTTCTAATTTGAATTTATTAACAAACTTTTAGTATTTAAAAAAATTATTTACGAAAATTAAACTTACATTATTAAAGTGAGATGTTGTTGAATTTACTAGAATTGCCTTTTTAAATCTCGATGATTCATCGGAATTTTTGTTACTATGGAACAATTTGATTTGGCCAATCAAGGAATTTACCAATTTAAGACAGTAATAAGTTGTTCATTCATAAGGATTTCTTTTTTACCTAACAACGATTTTGTCAAATGCCGTTAAATCAGACAAACAATCGATTTACCACAAGCCATCGATATTATAAATAGCCTTAATAGAGTTAACGATTTGTTTCATTTCACAATTACAAGCTAATAATTTTATTTTCATTCATAATGTTAATCATAATTATGGTTCGACTTTGTTTTTTAATTTTAATTTTAGTTAAAATTCGAAATTTCATATTATGTTGAACATTAACTTTCTTTTCACTCACTACAACGGTTGTTGATTAGTTTAAAATTCTTTTATAATTATAATTAATCTATCATATTTCTATACTTTTGTCCTTTCTGAATCCAACCCAACACGCTGTGGCCAAATTAATTGTCTTATAAATATTATTTACAAGACACAAATTAAACTGAATAACGTTGCCTTGTAATTGGTATTCTGCAATTGTTGATGCAGCGGATGACAATTTGGTCTATTTGTGCTTTTGCCACTACTACAACAGGACAGTGAAACGTCAGCAAGTTCGACGCAGGTTCGTTGTTGGAACGTTGCAAATGCGATTGCTCGATCGATTTGGACTGCCTTTGATTCTGGCAGCAATGTCAGCGCTTCTGTCCGACCCTACTCGGCCCGGTTATAAAAGGAAGCGCCCAACTCAAAATTGGCATTGTTGTTGTCCAAATCTGTTCGGTCATTGAATGCATTCAACTCATTTTGTCTGTCAAATGACCATTTAATCTGTTCCACACTTCAATCATCTTTTTCTTGATTTCTGTTTGTAGTTGTTCTTGCCAAGATGGAAGCAATCGCCAGTTGTCCTCCGATATGGTCTAAAACGAATTGATCTTATTACCGGAAAGCGAATGTAAGTACTCTCGTCAGTCAAGTCAATCAATTTGTTATTCTAATTAGTTGCATTAATATTAATAGATTGCTTTATTTGGTTGTTATTCTTTTGTGTGGTGACAGTGCTAATGAACAGAATCTATCCAATTGAAATGTGTTCTTTTGAAAATGTACTCTATTCAACTGAAAGTTCTGTTGTCAAGACTATGTTGTGTGGTCATTTCACTCGTATGGATATTTGAATGTTCAAATTAGTGCTAAAACGAGCTTAACTGAGTGAGCCATTTGGCTAGTTTCTGACGACTTTGAGCCACGTCTTGTGGCACTCCGACTCAGACGATTCGCGCATTCTCACAAAAAGAAGGTGTGGTGCGAGTCGAGAAGCGATGCTAGGACATCACATGCCAGTTATGCACTCAGCCATTGCATCTGTGATCACACTTCAGATTAGCTTGATAGATCACTGGTCGCTGTCAGAATGGTACAAAGTACAAAAGTATTATTGGCCTGTGTGACGTATGACTGCTAATAGAATTAGTGCTCGCCACAATTAGCTCAGTCCAGTTGAGAGTGATGTTTATGTGTTGTGCAGTGAGAATATGGTGACGGAGGAACGGTCGGTACGTGATTGTAATTAACTAGAAGCGCACTCACTTCGATAATAGCCTTTTAGTGGCATTAGCTTACCTGCACTCAAGCAGAGTCTATTTACCATCGCAACACTGACCGGACTATGCTGGACGCATGCAACCTACCAATCTGTTACACTACTGACTGTCAGGCTTCCGATGAGGCTTGTCTGGGCGAAACAGTAGTAACGGTTTTAGATTGCCACTAAATGGCATTGGACATTGCTTAACTAGCAATGGTCATGACCAATGGCGGATTGTTCATTGTAACAGATCTGTCGATTTCTCTCAATTAGTTCGTTAATTAGCCAATGACTAGTTTTTTTAGTATTCTCACGCAGTCAGTCATATCTTGAATGACACTTCCTTTTCCTGCATTGGTATTATTCGAGGTATGACCTCAAACCGGGACAAGGACCCGAGCCCGTCTTGTACCATCTGTCACAGTTCCCGTCACACTTTCCGTCCCAGTTGTTTCCTTTCACTTCCAATCACTTGCATAAGAGTGACATCGAGTGGGAACTTTTAATCACGTGCGTGCAACCAACAATAAATGCATTTCGCGAGATTCAACTGCTTTGAAGGATATTTCACGCCTTTAGAGTGTAAGCTCTTTCATTTGTATGAATTGCTGTTCCTGGAATTGTTTGTTTGCGAAATACGTTAAGACCAATGAATGTGATTCCGTCTGACCACTGTCCACAACAAATGGTTTTAACCAATGTAATGAATGACACTTTTAAAGATGCGCTAGTGGATGCGTTCGGTGCCATAAATTCAGTGTAGCTGTAGACTGATTCTGAGCATAGCTCACTGTGCAAAGGTGATTGACTGTTGTGGCTCAGTGAGGGACGGACGCGTGTCACAGTGCATGTGTGCAGCAGATGTAACCGTAACAGCTGCTTAGTTCACTTGTGGCCAAACTGTTCTGTCGGTGAGGATTGTGTCAGCAGTTCTAATTAGGCCCGAGCCAGTCTCGATGGTTCATTGCCTGTTGGCCTTACTCGTGCACTGTCAATGGTTTTGTGAATGGGCAAAATAGCTCTGTCTCATTGGCTGCATCATCGGACACAGCCCGGGGCACACGCGCACCGTAAACAGCAGACAGTTGGTTGCGGTCGTGCACGTCTTGAGAGCGCAGCTGGCACATGCCGCGCAAGTTGCCATGCGACCGTTCATTCACACCGCGCCAGCTAGGCCTGGGACTGTAAAGAACACTGAAAACGCGTGCAGACGCGTGCTCTCATTCCTGTCTTAGTGGCAATCTGTTACAAATGGTTCTGCACGCGTCATCGTGTGCGCTCGCCAAACCGACGACGAGCAGTTAGACAAAGACTCTGCTCTACTGATGACCTCACAAGCTTCCGTGGACCCTTTTAAGGTCATACGAGAGGACAGAGAAGGATAGGTCGGCATGACGAGGTCACTGCCAGGAGCTTATAAGCTGTAGCTTCAACGATCCACTGAAAAGTTTGAATGAACGAGATCCAGTGGGGCTTTATTGTCACTCTGCACGTAATGCGAAGCCGTCCGTCGAATTGCTCGGTAATGTGATGAGAAACGTGAAGAGGGATCGAGAGGAAATGGAACAAAGTAAAAAAGATGGCAATTCGGGCCATGTGTGCACTCAGGCCAACACACCGCATGCACATCACTTGGTAGCATTTATTTTATTGCCTCCACTCACAGCAACTTAACAGCCAGGTCCATTGGTTCTCAAGGTTAGCGAGCGGTTTGATTTGGTGCCAATTCGATTTGATTGGCTCGACAGGAAATTTGTCTCGAACATCTCCAGTCGGAATGGAAGTGTCATCCACTCTTTAATGTAAAGGAAACGGAAACGGCCAGTGAGGAGAATGAGTGAGGAGAAGTGGCCCACCAATGGAGTGCTCGTCGGGAGCATGTTCCAGCAAGGTTGAGTCTGGGCATGATCGGTCGCATGGTCTCTCTATTGTCACTATCGACCGAAGTGGTGAGCAGGCGCACACACCTGGCCTCTGTCGTCTCGTCACGTTGCCGTACCCCTCCCAGTGGCCTTTCCGTCTATGCTTCCACCAAATGGAACCAATCCGTTTTGAAACGTCCCGACAGTGGCTGGTGCCCCTCAAAAAGGCTCGCGTCGTGCATTGTGACGTTATTGCTGGTCTTGCCGTCGTCGAGCTCACTTCGCACCACCGCCTTGCTTCATGACATGCTTGTCTCGTCACTTCAACTTACCAGATGCGCTGGATTGTCCCTGTCCACTTTATCTCGACTCGATCTGTGCCGAGTCCTCATCTCGACCGGTCTCTTCGAGGCCAACCTTTGTCCTAGTGCCAACGCGAGTGATTACTTTGCTTGCATCGGTCCGACTGGATTCGTGTTTTACCGGCCATGCTTGTCCTATTCCTTTGGTGTTTGGTAGCGCCCGACCAGTAATTCAATCCCGAGCCACCCAGTCCAATCCTTTAGTTTGCATTTTGTCTTGTCACCTCCATCTTGTTTGCCTGTCAAGTGGTTCCCAACCTTACCACGTCGCACTCGTCCCTTTGTCAACCTGCACCACCATCTGCAGCACCACATCACTCATCCCAGTGTCAGCACTCGTGCATCGTTTCCTTTTTCAAGTTCGTCTCACTTAAGTGAGAATTCTGTTCGCGTCTTTCGATGTCTCAACACTAGTCTCGACCATTCCCAGTTTGTGTCCAACCAAAAAATGACCAACAGAAGATTCATATTTGCTCATAGGTCTGTCTTTATTTCGACTAATGTTGTTCTCTTTATTATAGGTAATAAAGCAGTAGTGTCACACTTTTTTTAGCCAGAAACGGTTTCTCTACTTTTTTCTGCCGATACTCTCCGTGTTCACTGTTTGCCTCAATGTGTCCATACAAATAAGCATAAGGCACGCGGTGAATGCCAAGAGTTGAAGCACACAATTCAACGCCACAAGTTTAATCAACCACTTCACTTGACATTCGCCAGTGACTCCTAATCCCGACCCAATTGTACCGACCATTTTGAAGTAATAAAGTGACCAGTAAATTCACCCCACCAAAACCGTGTAGTTCAATGACAACGGCATTTCGTCAGTAGCTTTGTTTGATGCGGAATCTTTTTATCGAGCAACGCCGGTCGCATCGTGCCTGTGGCTCTGTTCAAAATGGCACTCACGCGCCTCGTACCTAACTCTCTGTCTATTCGCTGCTTGTCTATGCACTTCTTAGCTTTCTCCTAGCTACCATCTCGGCTGACTTGTAAGGCGCATTTGGAAGCGTGCTAAATTACATTAAAAGCTTGTCACAGACCTATGTTCACTGCGTCCCTGGCTGATTAGAGTTCGATTAGATTAGATTGTCCAAATTAGACTCAAGTCACGTTCGGTGGTGCGAGTTGAGTTGACACTCTGTCCTTTGTGTTGCCACTGGAATTGAGTCTACTATACACACAAAAGATGCCGAGGCTGGGGTACGTTTCGATTGATGGCGTTGACCAATCGATAAGGCACTAGATTTGAATAGATTTGAATTGGCTCGTAGAATAGGACAATGGGCCCGAGTGTAGGAAAGAACAGCCAAGCGCGAAATGTCCACTGAGACTGACCTAATCATATTAGACCGAACTCGGTTGGAGACAACCTGAGCTTGAGCAAAGTTGACAGAGGTGCTGGCACGAGCCTGCACAACAGCACTACCGCCCCACGACATCCCTGGATGTGTCCGTGTTGTGGACTGAGCAATATTGGCTAAAATGTGAGTCGCACCTCTATTCTAGCAATAACAAAGGCAAATGGTGACACAGACTGTAAGAGGATTTGAAGTCACTCTTTGTTTGTTGGCAATTATTTGTCATTAATAAATTAATGTCTGTCGATTCTAATTAACCACTGCACTTTGGCCACTTTGTCAAAGTTTGGGCTCGAATGTGACCGATTGAGTTACAAAGTTTTAATTGATAAATTGGATTGCCCGTAATGGCAGATTACTTGAATGGCACATTTTCCACCTTGACGCACTCCGAGACAGTGAATTGAGCAGAAAGTTGTGATGTGAACTTGCAAAGGCCATTAGAAACATCTCCTGAACCGAGTTATGCTCTTATTAGTGAGTGAACAAGTGTGTGTATGTGTGTGTGTGTGTGTGTGTGTGTGAGAGAGAGAGAGAGAGAGAGAGAGAGAGAGAGAGAGAGAGAGAGAGAGAGAGAGAGAGAGAGAGAGAGAGAGAGAGAGAGAGAGAGGGATCGACTGCTGCCGATACTAATTATGTGATTGCATCGAGTTAACAGTGAAATTTAATTAAGTGCGCCCATTAAGTGAGTCTAGAAAGTGTCAAATTGAGTCAATTAGCGATCTGAAGGCGAAAGCGAGTGCCTTCCTAGACACTGGTGCACGATGTAAATGGAGTGAAAAGCTATGCAGCAGACACGAATCGGAGTCAATCAAGACTCGATCTGGCTGGAACGTGGCCCGAAAGTGCAACTACAACAAATTAGGCACCAAATTAAATTTCTTCTGTTCTTCTTCTCTGGTCGACCAATTGTCCTTAATTTGACTTTCACTTTGACTTGCTGTCAACTTTTCTGCTGTCTAGTTAATAAACTCTTGCCGCCTTGTGCCGAACTTGCAGCCCTGCAACCGTCAATTGGTCGGTGAGAAATGTACCGAGTAAAATATTTATAGTGCCACAAAAGGCCAAATAAGATGTAAATTAATTCGTGCCATTCCAATCGACATTTATTTATTCGCTTTTTGCTCGACAGCAAATTTAAGTCAGTGAGAGAGCTCTAATCAAACTAACCCTTCGGAGGCAATCTATATTAATAATTGCTTGCCGACACCGAACTTGTCCAGACTGACTGGAGCTACTCACAGGCTCACTGGCTCGGCTCGAGTGCATCGGTGTCGGCCTGACCAGCCAGCCGATCATCACGCCTGCCTGCCTGTTCCGACATCGAAATGGCCCACGGTTATTTGGATTGGTGCCAGTCTAGGTGTGCAGCGGAGAGAATTAATTAATTTGCTGGTAATTTATTATTTAAATGTGCATTGTCAAGAGTGGAAGGCCGACCAAATCGAATTTGATGTCTTTCGGGTCCAAATGGATGATGATTAAGTGGCGCGTGAAGACGAACCACTGTGGATGCAGCCCAACTACCGAACCGGTGAGCTATCGCCAAGGAAATGTTTCTATTAGCGAGCGGTAATAGCCAGCGGGCGTGTGACTCGTTGGCACGACATTAGATGGGTGATGCACTGCAGCCGACTGGTTTACCGTTAGACGAGAGATGGACCGCATAACCTCACTATAAACTGCTACTTATTGAACTAACCTTGCCTCTGTGGTGCAATTGTTCTACCTGAACATTTTCTGGTTGAATATTTGCTAAATATAACCACAGATATGCAGGTATACCTATAGGTCTTGTCGAAAACGTCATTACTTACGGAAGAACCATAGATCAATTTGTGGCCAGTGCCTTGGTGCGAAGTGACTGCCACCGATTGGGTACTGGAGTAGTACTGCTCGTGGTCTATTAATGGCCCACTGGCAGCGATCACCGCTGCATTGGAATCAATTGTTCCTCAATCCAATTAAGCGATGCCACCAAGCTAGCTGTGAAAGTTGCTCGACTAATGAGGCACTCGAACAACGATGCCATTGTCATTACACTAATTGAAGCTTCCTAATTGATCTCACCCAACAATGGTCATGATCGAGTCATCCAAATAAGTCGAGCTATGTGGCTGCTGTTTGTTCGGTTCAGCTCAGTTCGATGATATGTCTCGATGTGTTGTTTGTGTTTGAAATTTGCAAATTCAATTTGGTTTTGCTCGAATTCAATTCGAAGTGGCAAAGCTCCAATTCAAATTTAATATATTTCTGATTCCGATCAAACTCTACTCGGCACTGTTTTGCCAATTTGCAATTTAAACTCGATTAATAATTGAACCGGGCGCAATGGCACATTTAATTAGAAGCGCGAGCGCGAATTAGAGTCACTTAGGCACCTCTACACTTGGCGATGTGCTGCATTACGATCATTGGCGTTCGGTTGGCAGTGATCCTCTTTGGGTCTAATTTCGCTTTGTCTTAGTGCTGGTAGCTTAGTGCTCAGTGTTCGGTTTCATTTGTCGAGGTGGCATTGCACCGATCCAACTAGTCCATTCCACCATCGATACTTTCGATGGCTTTGGCGGGTCGTGCCGGCGAGATGATGCGCACACGCGGCCAGCCAATCAAACAGCACATCTAAGCGCCTAATGATGAGCCCATCGTAATAAGCTGCCGAGGGGAGAGGGAGCAGGAGAGGAGAAGCCATAAATGCCAGCCAGACGTGGACCCCTTACTCTTCTGCCAAGCAGGGTTACACAACACCAATGGCCCTTTGCGTCTGGCTCGGTTGAGGGACAGAATGAGCCAGTAGAACGGGAAGTCCGCGAATGGATCGATTTCGAACATTCTTAGCATCCAACATGGAAAAGCAATCGAGGCAGGCAGAGTAGTTCTCTGGCTAATGTGATGGCGTCATCGTATCGCGACTGTGCCTCTCACTGAGAGAGCATGGCGCTGAGACTTAGTGGGTGCGTTTGGCGAGCCAGCCAGGCATCGATGCGTCTACGTTCTCTACCTCTGCCCATCTCGCTATCCCCTAATGAGCTTTTCTGGTTGCCCTTGGTTACCCCTCGATGTAAATTGCAATATTATTGCCTCCAGTAGTGCCATCGATGGCTAGACAGGCCAAATGGCCCGATCACTGCTAGTAGCAGTCTGCTACTGGTAAAATGTGATAGGCCCAAGATAACGCCACTAGTGGACTACAGTCAGTACATTTAAATATTGTAACTCGAACCGGAGTAAATTAAAATTCTCACTGAAGCGATCGCTTAAGTGGCACAGGCGATCAGTATATCTGATACAATTTGTCCAAATGGTCCGCCAAACGAGTCAGTGCACTCAGCATTGCTACCAGTGAAACTGACATCGATTGGTGTCATTCTTGTCGAATGTTAATTAATTGATCGTGCAAGGATTCAATGCTTCTATTACTACAACAAGCATTCCGCCACTGCACTCTACTCTTGCCAAATTGAGTCTCCATTTAGGCAAAAATGTTTTCCAATTTATTACTCGCATAATCCATCCATAATGCAGTCATTTATAATAATTTATGAAACTCTCGGTGCCTAGTTGTACCCGAGTCCATGTCATTTCCGGCACTATATCACACTGGGTGGCCAGTGCAACTGCTTTAGACACCTACGTGTTGTGTTGGATTTAGATGTGATGTGACCACGATCGGATTTGCAAAAGTTGACGCAATTGATTGCTTCTTTGCATCATTTGGCAAGTCTGTCTTTTCAATTGCGACTGATTACCATTTTGACGAACTGAAAATTCAATATCGCATTGCTCAAGACTGGTGTTTAATTTTTATTTGAATAATTCTAAATCGACAATAATTAAATGTTCACCGACCGGTGGTGGCATTGGAATTTGAAATGGGTCTAACTTGTCAGCATCAGAGCCAGATGATGCGCCGACCGGCGTCGAGACGGGGCCACTGGCACGTCCATTATTAGAAATGACTATGTGAGCCCGACAGAGTCGATTTAGTTGCCAACTTTTGTTTTATTGTCACTTTTGAATTTTTTATTCCATTTAGGCCAATGCCTGGTGCTGTATGCAGTAATGTTCGGTGGTAATAATATTACGTTTTCAATCTAATTTGGTCGACAAACAGAACGCCACCGAATGTGTTGCTCCTAATTTACTTATCTCTCTATTGTAGCGTGCACAGGCCAACTCGGACTCGCACACCCGACTCGACGCAAATCAACGTTCCCGTCGTGCGAGACATCGTCGGTTGGTCTCAAAGGCCTGTGAGGCCACTAATCGGCGATCTCGTTTCACAACTCTCCGGTTGTGCTTCCACCAACCCCGTCCCACTCCCATTTGCCTCCTTATCGGGTCCATTCGAGTTGGTCTATGTGTCTGGCGACAATTAGTCTAGTCTTGAGAGCTGACAGATCTGGCCCAAGTGGAGTCATTGCTTTGTGCGTTTTAACAGAACTGAGTGGAGTGCGAGTAGAGCGCCAGCACTGAGCCAGCAGCTGCATTATTTCCAATTGATCGGTCCGCATCTCTCTGCCCGTCTGGCTACGCTTTATCGTACCATTTGTCCAACACTGGTCGCATCACTTCGACTCGAGTCGAGTCGGATTGGTGTGGAGAGAAGGAGAATTCTAAGCCCACACAGAGCCATCATGACTGCTTGCCTGCCTTAGCAACACAAAGTTAAATGCTTTCGAATCAATTTGGGAACGAAAGTGTGCTCCGTAGAGAGCATGGCTAGACCAGTGAGCAAAAGATGAAACCGAGTCAAACAGAGACACCGAAACAGAGGGAGCCAGTGGGTGAGCAGCCAGTTGCGACGTGACGATTCACGATGGAATGTCTCAGTGGCCAGATTGCCCGTGCTTTGTCTTGCCTAATGAATCTCGCATTCATTTGCTCATTGTTTGGCAAAATGCAACTGACCAGGCCGATTCTAACCAGGCTGACAGTGCAATTGCATCTCGTGTAATTAGAAGCAGACAGGCAGGTCTGAGGTGTTATAGTCAGAAGGCGAGGGCGTTCATAAATGAAGCCGCTGGTTTCCAGCCAATGATTCAACTTGTCTCACCTCGGAGTGCGTAATCGAGCCTGAATGAATGTGATTCGATTGACAATTGTCGATTGTCATATATTTGTTTTACACCACCAAAACAGCGCAATTATTAATAGTAATTCTAATGACAAAGGCGGCAGGGACAAGGCTGACACCAACCGACAAGTGAACAGCGGCAGTAATCAGGCAGACCAAATTAATTTCGGTGCCCACCGAAAAGAGCAAAGTCAGCTGTGAAAGTGGAGTCGGTGGTGGTGATGGCGTTTAGAGTGCTCCACTAGAGCTAGGCAGTGTTTGACATGTTCCATTCGTTATTAATATGATTGCGCTAATATTAATTTAAAATCACATCCACCACTGACAGAGTGGCCTTTTAGTGGAGCGGCAAACTAATAAGGCGCGTTAGTGGGCAATTTATTCAGCCGTGCATTCTGCATTCGATCTAAATTGCTGTGGAGTAGAGTCGAGTTGGCATTGTTCATTGGTCTGTGTCCAGGAAAAGTTGGCAAATTAAGAAAAATTATTCTTGCCCATTCGTTGGAGGCACTAATCAGTGACCAAGTCCAGTGTGAATGCATTCGGCGGGTTAGGAACATTGCATTACAGCCTTCCGCTCACAAGCACCATTGCCGACCATTTCATAAATCCATCGTGCAGTCCTTCGTCACCACATCGCTTCACTCGCTTAGGTGATTAGCAATTTACTAATCACATTAGGGCGATCTAATTTAATTTAATTTGATCTGATTTAATTCGATCCAAATTATAATTATGACAATGCACTAAGCATACAGTTCAGCATGCAGCGCTGAAGACAATCACCGAGAGCACTCACGCAACTGGCAGTAATGCAGTATTCTACCGGAACCATTCAATAATAATATTTCACTATTCGTTTTGTCAGTCAAATTCGTGTGACCTGGCAATGTGCACACACAAGCCATTTACAATAAAGCAATTAATTGCAATTACTCGTTCTCGTCAAGATGGATCATTCGGCTGACTGTACGTTAATCTGCAATGTCTTTATTATCACTGTGCTGATGGGCCTTACCAGGCTTGAGTTTTTTGAGTGGTTTCTGTGCATTGGGCGCAATAATTTGACTCAATTTCTACTTTACCTGATTATTTGGTTTTAGATGCTACAAACAGAGGTCTGGAACCTGCATTATCAAACTGACTTGTCGGGTTCAGCAAATTGAAAGAATTGAACACTTAAATATTATTTGAGAGGAAACAACATATTCGCACGTCGGTTCACATCAATGCCACTTCATAGAGTTTATGGAACAGTCTTCTATTGGAACTTACAAACTGTTGGTACTTGACCAATCAACTTTGGCTTGAGCTCAAATCATTTTTGGTGTTTTAATTGTATATAGTTAAAAGCCGGAAAATATAGTTAAAGAAAAATTTCTAGATTTGCCTAGGCAGACCACAGAATGACGAATTCCGCGTTTAGACGGTAACATATACAACTGCCACTCTGACAGAACCAAGTATGCTTTTCCGATGATGAAGCTTAACTGAATCTGTTATTTCCGGTTGACGGTGATTGAGTGAACAATGGTGTCGGGTTTGTTTGGCTTCAGAAAGCCATATTAAATAGTTTTATTGGAAGTTACACTTTCCAATCGACAAGTTGTCTTAAAGTTTACAAAGAGTAGGTATGACAATGAACGTTTAGTTGTCGTTTAAAAAGTTGACGTTCACGTTAAAATGTTATTCAGACTGGTAAGTGTGTTCTTCACAGTCACAGAAAATATTTCCAGCACCGGAGTCAAATTGCAGTTGTTTCCATTCAATTAGCGAGCCCATTCAGGTTGTGCTGCATGGAGGTCAGCCAACTGGCATCGCCTGGTCGGTTCGTAACAGCTACAGTTGTCCTTTCGGTCGACATCTGCCAACACCTAAGCCGATAGCGCAGCAGTGCAGTAGTGCACTGTCACTTGTAATGAAGCATACTTTTAATTAAAAATCGCATCGTCCCAAATAGAATTGCTCTTTGCCACAGTCTGTAGATTCGATTTATGGCGTCGCATGTTCGAGTTGACGCACAAGGTTCTAATGGTCGAAAAGTTGAAAAATGAAAACTACTTTGGTATTGACACGAATCGAAAGCTTGTCGGATTTTGTACCGAGTGGCGTTAATAGTTGGTGTTGATGCTGATCAAAGTGTCCACCAACAGAGGTCGTCTGGCTGAACACTAATTGCGATTTATATTTCAATTAAGCACTAGCAAGGAACTGGCACTGTAAAACGTGCTCGATTACTTGGAAAGATTTGATTGGATTCGAGCCTTGTTAGCGGTGGCTACCCAACTGGCCTAACAATTGAACCCATTTGACGAGACATTAGGCCCGATCACCTCTATTCGGGTTGAACACCTTCTGGTAGTGCATATGCACTGCCAGTGCCCTAACCCGCTACTGACAATAGCACATGGCAACATCTGGTGCTTTGTGGATTGGCATTGGCCATTGGCAGAAATGGCAAGTGGCTACATACAAACATGGCCATGGCCAACTCGTATGTAAAACGATACGCTCGAGAATGATGATGATGACGATGATCAATGCACAAATGCATCGTTGCAGCCAACAAATTCATTCAGTTGAGCTCGCATTTCTCCCTCGCCCATAATTATGACCCTCCAAACGATTGCATTCCAACAAAGAAAACCCCACAACAAGACAGAATTAAAAAATTAAACTCAAACGCAACCCAACACTATTGAGCTTCAACACATTCAAATAGCATTTTGAAAGGCCAATCTCGGTCAAGCTAGTCAGGCCTGACTAGAGAAAAGCAATTTTTTGGTAGAAACTTTATTAGAACTAATTGAATTTGCCTTGTGTTGCATGGCAGTGCATCAGCACCAATTTAATTGCCATTGGCCCCAGTCGCATTATTTGAAATTTAAATTGCTAATCTGATTATGTAAGATTACTTTCATTGAGATCGTGTTTATGGCCGAGTGACAAAGCCTGTCGGGTTGGTCACAGACGGCCATCTCGTCGGTGCATCTGTCGGCATGGCATCGGTTCGATAGACCAATTGCACACTGAAGTCCTAATTCTTCAGCCGATCGATCTATTTGAATAATTAACGCTATTTAACAAGTGTGCCAAATGAAATGGGCTAGGTCAGAACATTTGTATCGATAAATTATTAACACATTTCATTATTAAATGACCATTTGGCTGCCATTTTTACCATTTAATTGACCAAATAGGCCAACATTTTCCATTCGGCAAGCAATTTAAGACGTGTAAGACGGATGATGAAAATTCGAAATTCGATTTGGCAATAAGCAAATTCTAATTTTGTGAATTGAGAAGGCTTATTTAAAATGACTGTTATTTCACATTTCAAATCTTATTTAATTGGCAAAACTCTTCACGATGGTCAAATTGTTTTGTATGGTTTTGTTGGCTTGGTTTGTGTTTCAAGCAAATGCTCAACGTTTAACTCGGAATGGTCAATACTTTGAACGAGAGAACTGGGCCAACCTGAAAAACTTGTTGGATACCCCGAAGGAGGAAAAACTGAACGTTTTTGTGGTGTTGACCAACTCGAAAGTGGCAAAGCAACACGCCGATTATGTTCGTTATGTGATTCATAACTTTCAACATGCAGGTTACGTGTTTGGGGCTGTTAAAGAAAAGTTTAATCTCGATCAGACCAAGAAAGAGTACCTCTTCCTGGGCATTGAAAACTCGAAAGATGTGATGCTGTATCTCCAGCAGAGATTGAACCACCAGGACAACGAAATCTTGAAGCAATGGGTTCGTGAAAAGCCTGTTTTTGTCCTGCACATGACAAATCAAAACGAGGTTAAGCTGATGAACAACCTGGATAATCAGAATCACTACCTCATTCTGACCTTTATAGAAAGACAGACTAAACTGCCCGTGGTGAAATTTGCAAAACAAATGAATTCGTTCAATGACATCTCCGTAAGCAGTCTCAATATGGCAATGGTGATCACTTGTCTTGGTTTCTTTGTGGTTGGCACTCGAAAGAACATTTTCCGTGTTAGGCAGGTTGCAACCATTCCGATTTTCCTCTTTCCAGCCGGCCATGTGTACAATCAAATCCACGGCAACGATGGTGGTCAAGTAACTTGGCTTGGCGTACCTTTCAGTTTTAACTACAATGGACAAACTCTAGCCGAGAGTTATTTCATATTTGTGTTGTACGTGGCATTTGCCATTGGCATGTTCTACACGGTTCAAGTCTCTAAGAAAAACAAGACTTATTGTGATAACAAGAAGGTTCCAATTCGAAAGAGAGCTAATCGTAAAGCAGCAATTCGAGCTCAGCCGCAATCCAAATGTACTACTGACACCTCTGAAACCGGTGACTGTGACCATATTAGATGGGCGTTTCTCTCGGTAGGCATTGTTTCCTTCTTGATGCTGTATAAAAGTTATTCGCTCAAGTTGTAATGCCAGTTGTAAATGCACTCGATTTCTAGCAATTACTTTTTGCAAATAAATACGTAAAAGTACTGAGGCCAAGTTTGCTTTGTTAATTTAAAGGGCGAAATTGCATTATCGCGACGGGCAATGGCGTCTGATTGGATCGGAAATGGAAACAGTGCCAGACCGAGTGCGTGGTGCGAGTTCTATTTGTCATCATTTGAATGAATGCCAAATCGCTTTCATATCCGTCAAGAGTTGCCCATTATGACTTCAATTTGGCTAGCCGAGCCACGCCGAGCTAAGCACAACTGGCAAACTTACTGCCAGACAAGCTGCTTTGGCTTTGTTTATGTGGCCAGAAGTGGAAACCAATTGCCAATGGTGTATTGGACCAATTGAATGGCTGTACTTGGTCTACTTGGTTTACTTGGCGTATTTATTATCTTGCTTAACTTCGTCTACTGAGGCGTCATCGCAATTATGTCGCGCTTTGTCTCTCCTGTTTTGATTGATGCGTCGCTTCTTTCAATAGGCAAATTGATAACTTTGACTCAAGCAATTCACCATCGAATGTTGGTTATAATGGTGATGATTTTTATGCAAATTGCATTGCTCGACGGACAGCAGACAACAAACAGCAGTGAAACAAGAGCAATACTCGTTGCCTGCCAGTGAGCGCACAAATTGAATTAATTCATTAATTAATTATTCTTAGACAATTGGCTTGTGCACTCTCATAGACAAGTGTGCGACCCGAAGATAAAGTGCAACTTTGGGCGCATTAAAAATAGATTACACTAAACAGTACTATGCACTCACCGACGCCACCGACGAATCCATAATCGAGACCGAGAGCGATCTGATCTCCCTGTCGAGTGGTTTAATTGCCATACAACCAGTTCGATCCAACACATCTTATCGGATGGGAACACATGCAAACGCGATATTGGTGGACAGTGAGTTCTGTGAATTTTCAGAATGCTTAGATAGAGTTTGGTCAAGTTCGGTGGAATTTGGTCTGTTTCTTCTGCAATTGGCATCGACCGAAATCAATGTTCCGAGCTTTTAATTAAATTACCAAACTGGCCTGTCTTGTAAGGCACTGCAATGCCACCTCGACCGAGTGTTCAACTTTTAAGTAATAAAAGAGTGAGTGCCACTGGTCGGGCAGAGCATCGAAGCAATCAAACTATACCTGCACTGGACTAGTAAAGTGAGAGAGTGCAACTCTAGTGAAATAGAATAAATCAAATATATCGAAAAGTTGGCCACATCAAAAGGACAGCAAGTGGTAGCAAGAATTGTCACACACTTATGATCACATACAATCGTGTATTCAAATAGGCCATTCTCACTTGATCTAAAAGATAAGTTGCTCGGTAAATAGAATCGATCTTCCTTTGGTCGGTATCGGCTCGATTCGATTCATTTGCTGGCTCATTTGACTAGTAGTGCCAAATCGGTCTCATCTCGCATCGATGCCATTGGCCGTGCACGTCATTATCATCTCCTTCTTTTGTGAGATCTAATTTGGTGCAAGCGCCATGTTACATTGTCACTGGTGTGCAGTATGCACAGCCAAATGGCTCCACTGGGCAGAGTCAATATTGTTCGATAGTGGAGCATCAGCTAAAATCGATACTATCGATTATCTCATTTACTTTTGCTTCCTAATAACGCGATATTCAAACGAAGACATCCGTTCGGTAAAATATTAAAATGGCTGCTTTGTTGTGTGGTAGTAATGGCAAATGGTGGCAAATAATGCCAAAGAGTACCAAATGACCGGCATAGATGAGGTCGGAGAGGGGTTCAATAATGCAGTGGAACTGCAAGGTGCCAAGCACTAGGTGCACTCTGCCACCGAGGCCACTGATGCAGTCTGTGGCAGTGACATTTTGACAGACTGCACTCGCTTGTCTCAATTTAAATTGCTCACTCTATTTAAATAGCACCATAACTCGGCTTATTACAGACCGACGGCAGGGCACGCACATTGCCAGACACTTTGATAGATCGAGGACAGGGCCAGATAGTGATTGCAAATACGAACTCTTGGACTGTCAAATTGAAGAGTGTTTTGTGTCTCAGCTTCTCGATGCCTTCCGACAAACCAGCAGGTACTAGCCTTGAACGTGGCACTTGTCAAGAGGCACAAGTTTTCTTCGAAATGCAATACAGAAAAGCCAACTTCTAAAATAGTCTGAGTGCGGTGTGCCTTGAATGAGCTCTTGCCTGTGTAGCTTAACATGTCCACTACCGAAGGACTGAATGAACAGTACTAATGGCACCGAGTACCCAATAAAGGTTCGATCACCGGACAGGCCGAAAGATAATATGGACAATATATCACTTGAGAATGCAGCTTAGCGTCTGGACGCATTGACGGTCGGTTTGACACAAAGCTAAGTGCAACACTAATGCGCCAGTGAGAGTGACAATGTGCCATTGGCCAGTCCAGTTCATATTTGACCAGTCGGGTCGATGATAACAAGCAAGCCTAATTGAATGGCCGAATAAAGCGAATTATCTAACGAACAGCAAGACAAACATTCGTGAGCTGAATAAAATTAAGCAATCAAAACTGTCGCACTGGGCACAGCTTGGCACGATCCCTAATGTTTGATGTAAAGTTGATTCGGACTCGGACTATGAAGCAGTAAGCAATTGATTCAGTTTGTACTGAACACTGTTGACTTGGAACTCCATTATAAGTACCAGAAATTCATTGCAATTGCTTTTGATTGTTGTTCTAATCTAGCTTCCAATAAATGGCTATTTGTCTTCAAATGATGCCAAACTGTTTAGTATAGTATCAGACTTATTTGAATCTACTTGGCGCGTAATCGAACGAGTTTGTTAGTTTTTGCTTTAATTACTACTAAAGTGAGTTTGGCTTTCTTGCTTGTTTGACAATACTATCTGTAGACGCAGTCCAATAGACTAACCAATTGCTCAACATCAGTGGCTCAAGTACATCTAGATGGTATAGCCAAATCAAATTCTTAGTCCTTTGTCAAGCTATCGCAAATTGTTGTTGGTACACACAAAGGGCCAATTCAATGGGCACGATGGCAAGATGATAGGTCGGGAATGCGAATGACGATTGCCACACAATGGCGACAAAGCAAACCGACCAATTGCTTCTCGACAATCGACACCAATCGCGATTCGCGACGCAGATCGAGCACATACACACAACACGCAAGCATACACAACGCCGGGCACCCCCCGATCGACACCAACAGCGATAATGGCAGTAATTTGGCACATTTATTTATTTAAAATCGAACAAAGACAAGTGGATGTGATTCGAATTGAAATGAAAGCACCGATGACAAATTGAAATGAAATCGACTCCCATAGTGATCCATTATGGCTATGATTGGACACAAATTGAGACATGTACACCGAATGGCTGGCTTATCAATTATTCATTATCGAGATTGGTGCAGTTCATTTCAACATGTCCGCTCGATCGTAACACTAGAGAAGACAACACTGCACCCTCAGCACTGATTAGCAACTCGATCTGCATTTCTCGCTGCTGCTACTGCTCACTAATGGCCAATAATTGATCTGCCCCTAATCAACAGGTCACTAAGTCTAACTGTGCCGAATAAATGCTGTTCACTTTTACAGCACTCTAACCAAAGTTCAATTTTGTATTGCAGACAATTTTATTAGGAAATTTATAAATAAAAAGTTTTCGATAGAATAATACGAAAGACGTCAATTGTGAGCACATTAGAAGAGAAGAGCTCGTGCACCATTGGAAATGCTCTAATGGCAATGGCAATGTGTGTAATCAAGCAGTAATGACAAAGAGCGCGCATTCAACTTTCAATTACATGTTGAGTTTGGTCGAGTGATCGAACCGCCTCGAGGCAAATGTACTTTTTAATTTCTAATTGACTTGACTCCATTGGTTCCAGTCGCACTTCCAGCTGACTTTATGGAACATGTCAGATGTGTCTAGTTTGTCCCCAATTGCCCTATCTTCCCTAACGCACCATAATGGCAACTGTGTCCTATTGGTGCTTATGCATTAGGCTTTATGCCTATATCGGTGGAATGTAATTAAATTAGCCCCAAATGGTACCGAGTTTAACTTAACTAATATTTAAATTCAAAGTACGCAGACAAAGGCAGGTCTGTTTGAATAATTTAAAGCGAGCCAAGCTGGAGTAGAGCTCGATCAGTGCTGTTTGTTTGTCTTGCCAATTTGTGTCTGTGCATTCGGCTTGTGGCCATTTGAAGTGCCAGAATGGCGCCAGTCAGATGCCACCGAGCGACGAATTGAATGCGCCTGGATGTGCACAACTGGTTTGCACTGCTGTCACTTGGCCAAGGTAGCTTTCGTTGGTCGTTTGTTGCCGGTGGCTTTTGATTAGCGAATGACGACACTTGGTCTGATTAGAGATGCTCTCAGTTGGTCTGCCGTGCCGTCACTCACTCGGACCAGTCAACTCGGTCTGTCTGTTTACACTGGCACGTAACGAGCCAGGCTTGGTTGTGTGCATCGATGACAAAGACAAACAGACCGATTTGGGGCAATAAATTGATGGCACGGCGCGATCACTTCGACATCGATGATTGGAGCTCTTTTCATTTAGCCTCAATTCGTTCGTTCACTTTCCTCAATGGTTCGGTTGGCAAAAAGAAAAGTTACAGCTTTCTTCAGTTCGGTATTAAGAATTCCGAATCAGTTCGGTAAATATCTGCTAAGCTAAGCAAACAGAATTCCAATGGAGAACGTGTTTGGTCGCCTTGCAGGAGGATATTTTAATGAAAGACACCGAGAATAAGACAAAATGGAACAGATTCAGTGCTGATAGGATGAGCATAGTGAATACAACTGAATGGGACACTACAGGACAGATGATGGTGGCGCCATGCAAATTGTGTTTGATTTGCCCGAGATGCATTGAGGATTGGACCAAACACCGAAAGGACCACATCGCCACCGACGGCATTGAACTTATTTATTTACATAGCTGTTTTGTCAGTGCACTTGGCCACTGCCGCGATGGCGTCTATTACTGCTGCAGCTTTGGATCGGTCCTTGGCATAAGCCTCGTCATTAATATCGTCTACTCGCC
The DNA here is from genome assembly GCA_023373905.1 of Rhizoglyphus robini. Classification (NCBI taxonomy): domain Eukaryota; kingdom Metazoa; phylum Arthropoda; class Arachnida; order Sarcoptiformes; family Acaridae; genus Rhizoglyphus; species Rhizoglyphus robini. The sequence goes on along the minus strand of JAKIJQ010000012.1, from coordinate 2,605,869 downwards.
CAGTAATGGTGGTAATGGTGATGATAGTGCTATTTGGCCATTTAAAAGTTGCCAATCGGCAGTGTCACCAATAGGAATCAGTATCGAACAGGGCAAGTTGGCATTAGTGCTCACTCTAGTCCAACATTGGAGCCAATGGACGAGCTAATCTCTGCCTGACTGGTCCAACCCGTAGCTGACAAACTTTATTTATCTCCCATATTTGTTTATTTATCTCCTTTCAAGCGGTCTTAGTGTGCGACATTTAGAAATTTCACTCTCCGGCAGCCACTAATAAGCAACCGAGAGAAGACAAACGTTTACATTGGCATTTATATTGGCGATTATAGGCAGAATAATTGACGATCCAAGCGATTGCCTCTCGGAAATGTCCCACACGAACAGAACAGGGCAGAAATATTTGTTGGCCGATTAATTATTTCGGTTTCGGTTGGATCGGTTCGCTTTTGTTTTGGCCAGTTGGCCATTGTACATAGGTCCAATCGGTCTGCACTACCATCAATTGGCTCCATTTGTCGAGGCATTCCCGTAATGGAGAGACAGAGCAAGTTCTAGCTAGTTTAAATTTTTTAATAACCCAATAGTTTGCACAAGAATGCAATCGCCAAGTGGAAAGCAAATTGCTAAGTTTAGCCTCGTTCCAATGTTTAGGTTCACTGCCTCAGTATACTGCATGATGTGCTCTCAAGCAAGAGGACGAAAGTGAGAGAAAGTGGCATTAGCCTGGCCACCACTTAAGCCGTTATCAATCAAATTAAACGTGTGCACTCGTCTCCAATGTTGCCTACTTTGGTTCACTGTCTGGCACACATTCACAAACACACACACTTGCCCTGTCTAGCCAATAGCCTCGAATGCTTTCGAATCATTTCGATGCAAATAGCGTCAAGCGTGTGTCTGTGTCGACTCGCTGACAGACATTCTACTGATAGCCAGGCAGTGGTGCAAATCCATCGATTAATACAATTCGGATTTATTGCTCGTTCGGTGGTCAAGTCACCGAATGTCAAATGAGTGCACTCAATTAATCGCCAAATTGGTGTCGCACTAACGCACATGTGTGGCCATAGGTGATTGCTGCATGACTGCTCTACCATAGATTTGCTTGATGCTTCATCGAGATGAATTGACCATTGAGCAAACAATTCAAAAGGAGACGATCGTACGACCCAGCGAGGCCCATTGGTCCACTTGATCGAGTGGCTTTTTTTGTGAAGTATGCCTTGATTTATTCGGTTCACTCAATGGCAAATGCAGCCTGGAATTTTCACTTTGAGAGCGATTCAATTCAAATGTAAATCGACTTCCATTTGGAGATTGCCTGATGATAGCTTGTATTCAAGGTGTCCAAATGGCTGCTTTCCATCATTGCGCTTAGCTATCGCCAAGACCGATCTCAAATTCCTCGATTGCTCTTGTGTCGCACTCTCGGTCGATTTATACAAACCAAATGAGCAGCACTCCATTCAGACAATTGTCAATGGCAGTGAGCGATGGTGGTAGCTTTATGACTCATAATGAATCAACTTGATTGCAAACTGCACTACAAAAGACAAAAAAAAACTTTGGCCAGAGCAAAGGTTATGATGCAACCAGCACCGGGTTGTGTACTTTATTTAGCCAGAAACAAGGGTGCTTCCATCTGTGGTGATTGCTCGGTGTGCTGTCACGGTGAACATACCATTTGCTTACAGACAGGATGGCATCAGAGTGATGCAGCTAATGTAGCCAAATGATGCAGTTTGCATTGAAGTGGCCAAAGTGTGTCTTCCCTAATGCCTCCATAATTAATCCAAACGGTACATTAAGGCACTGGATTACTGTGTGCACCAATCTGAGCATCTCTACAAGGAACCTACACTGGAGGCGCACACATTGGCATCTTGTTTGTAAAGAGTGATCCCAGTCCAAACAGTCTATGTACAGCACCAAGCATACCGAGCAGTGTCCACTAATAAGCGAGCAGACTTAATGAAAGCAATTAGCATAGAAGCAAGTGGTAATCAAGCAGTAGAGTGCAGACCGTCTGCATGCAGCAATTCCCCGAATACAATCCATCAATTTACTGTTAATCTCTGTCCGAGAAGAGACAAACTTTGCTAAGGCCTATTTGTGGTACACTGGTCGTCGTACCCGTCGACGGAGATCTGCACCATCGCTCGTCGGACTTGTGCGTCTAATGTCATCTAATCGGGCTCGCCTCATCGTTATCACTTATCACCCTCGCCGAGCACTAATTGCAGACAAAGAAGTGGTCCAGTCCAATTGGTAGTGGCATCATCATGTTGGCTCTCTCATTACCGTTATCGTTGCCAATCATCATCCTTCTTCACTGGCTAGAGCAATATTAAAAGCTAATTCCAAGTTAGAGTGCCACTAACTCCGTGATACCATTCACGCCAATGTTCACTATTCAGTGTTTGCAATTACCAACAATGCGAACAGACAGCGCATTGAGTCATCAGCATTGAGTCTGCCGAATCATTAGATAGCATCCCCAGTAGCGGCATCGTTTGACTGCTACTTCAAATGGCCTAAATTCAATCAGCGAGAATAGATGGCGTTCGAAGCAAGCAAAACTATTGATGCAAACAAATTTTTCAGAATGATTGACATTGCATTGAATGCATTACAGAATGGGTTTACAATATTTTATTTGTTTGCATTGTGCGATACTGTTTGGTTTGAGTAGATAGTTAGGACTAGAACAGGTTGTCAACAGAGACTTTCGTTGTAGTGGGGGCAGTAAACAATGGGAGAGGAGTAACGGTGCATCATCTGTTGTGTCATCGCTTCGTATTGTTCCATCGAGACGTGGATGCATGGCGTCATTCGGGTGCCGGTCTGAGTGATCACCTCTTTCATTTCGTTGGTGATATCTTCCTTCATTCGTTGTTGTCGCTGTGTGGCTTTTTTGGTTCCAAACCTGAGTTGCAACACAAACCAAAATCCACCCAAAACAGTCAACAGCAGCAGAATAATCAATCCAAAATTGGAAACATAGACTAACACACAGAAGAGCAGACTGTCCACAATGGTGACCAAGGAAAGTAAAATAATGTGCTTTCGCATCACAGCGACCAGACCAAGAATTTGGGTGAGGACCAGCACAAACAGCAAAATAAGTGCGGCAACCTCGATGATTAACAGGCGATGTTCATTTCTCTTGAGTCGTTGCCACTGACTGTCGCTCACTCGACGAGAAGAATCAATTTGCGAACTTGTGGAGGTGCTGCTGCTGCTGTAGTACAGTTGGTCTTCGTCCGGGTTATTGTTCGACTGTCTGGATTGTTCTTTTTTGAAGTTAGCAAATATCTTCGGATAAGGTTTTGATCGATTTGGAGGCTGAAGTCGATTCAAAAGTTGATCAGTAGCCAAGTTGTGTGATTGATCCGAGTCATATGTTGAGGAATCATGGGGCGATTTAGGATGATGATAAAATTCGTCTAGCAATGAAAGAAACGAATCCCGGTCACAATGGAGAAGGTCCGAGTTAGGACGATGTGGTGAGTGGGCCCAGTTGTCCCTACTCAGGTAGATATCGGTTGTGTGAGGATCGAGTGAGTCATAGTCGCCGACCACCAGTTCGTAACGATGGTGAACGTCGAGAAACAAAGCCCCGATTGACATGTTTGACCCGTAAATGATAAAATGCAGAAAAGTATTCACAATCAGTGACAAGAGGAGAAGGAGGTAGACCATGAACAAGAGATATCTTGAGCAAACGAAATGGAAAGTGCACGGCAATGGCGTCTCGCTATTGCTCGTGACAAAATTGTGCGATCCACTTGGTGCTGCGGCGGAGGCTTGCACCGAGTGAAGTAACGATGGCGATGAGACCGAGGTTACATTGCCGGTTACGTTGTGTTGGAACTGACTTGGTCGTTGTTTGCTTACTCGGTTAGTGCTCATCATTGGCGAATTGAGATTATTGGCAATGTTGGTGTTCACTGCAGCGTTGTTGGCCACTGTAGGGCCAGATTTGTTTGAATCTGCTCGGCGGAGTTGCACGGATGCATTATGTTGTCGCAATTGCACATTTTCAGTGGGCGCATTGCTCAACGGTAGGTTCGGAGTTTGGTTGTTAGGGACGATCATTGACGATGCTGGGCCTGGTCAGAGTTGAGTTCGATCAGACTGGTGCGCGATTGCGACAGACTGAAAACCAACATTCTAAGATCAGTTGAAAGAGTTACCGGACTTGGTTGACCTTTTTTGTTGATGTCACCAAGACAGATGACTTGGTTCGAGTGCATTCAGCCTGGTGCAGATCACTTCGAGGCAAACATTCGACACGACAAGAACGATCAACCAAGGAACGTTGCTGCAGTCGAGTGGAATCGCTATAAATAGATTGCAGCCAAGTGGTGACATTGTCTTGGCATCACTAGCAATCGCAAGGAATCGGCCCAAGTTCTCATTTTCAAATAAATGCTAATTGCCCTATTAATTGTGACCCGTCCAATTAGAACAATTTTATTATGTTTACAAACGGAATGAATTTGCACATGAGTTTGCTAATCGATTGGTCCATAATCGATCACAGTCCAGTTAGTCTGACAATCACAAGCATCTCACGCAGTGTCAGCTAGTGAACGTTTACTTTGTTACAATTGTAAATATTTCCACAGATGCCAGTTCCGTTATGTTTGCACTGTTGCGCTCAATGTGGAACTTCAAACTGACTGAACAAGCCAAGACATCAGAAAAGCACTAGCAAATGGCGACGCTTGTTATAAACCATTGGACGACACCGCCAACTAAATATAGAATAACCAAATGGCTGCACCGATCAGGCCTGATGATTCCACAAAACGTCGACGAGCTGTGTTGCATCACCGATGGCGCACAAGGGCTAAATATATTAAATAACGATGAGGTGCTAGTGATGGTGGTGGGCACTGGTGGGACTTTGCAACAGGCGGGAGGCAAGTGACTGAGCGTGTCTCGACAGATGGAAAAGGCTCAATCGAGCCTGCAACAGACTACAAGAGTTAAAATAAACACAGCCAAATTGGGCGCCTAGAGTGAACTGTCTTGGCGGCACTCGCTCGCCGTGTCAAGATTGTTCGAGGTGATGCTCTGAACCTTATGTTCGCTGCTGGCCGAGTGCACACACGCCACAGTGCCGCACCAAGAATGGACCAAAAGCAACTTTTCCAGCAAATGTCGCGCAAATCGTTGCCATATCAAGTGATCAAATACATTCTTCTCGTTCTCAACATTATGATCGTCACCACCACGGCCGTAGTCACTATCATCATCTTCCTATTGCCCACAATCATACTCGAGAAGAAATTGGCTGTGGAGAATGCACTGACATACCTTGAAACTGGCAACATCCTTCCACATGGCCATCTCAACCGGAAAGACGATTTCGTTGCTTCAGAAGAACAGCAAGAAAAAGAGCAGGCACAATTATGGGCCCAAGAAGTATATTCTATGCGAGTGATTCGATTCGTCATCTTGGGACTATCTGCATGTATCATCCTCAACCAGACCTTAGCGGTGTATGGTTTGTTTCGCGAGCGCACATGTCATATTCTTAGCAGCAGCACGTTTATCGGTCTGGTGGGTCAGCTGAGTCTGTTTGTATTGCCTGCAAGTGTATTCATATTGGTGATTCTTTACCTCACCTTCAGCATCGCCTATGTTATACTTCTTGGTCATCTGAACACATTGGCAAAACAGCCGCCTCCTAGAAGTGTGTCCCGGGCCTCTTCGGTAGAGCCACAAAATTGCTCTGGCAAAACATGTTGCTGTCGTTGTAAAGGATGTCTGTGTAATCCCGGTCCAGTTAACGTTCCTTTTACGGCAACAATTAACCCAACCAGGAAGAATTCGATGCCAAGTCAAAGTCAAAGTCAATACCAAAGTGTTCCGTATTATTATGGTTCATTGGGTCGAAAATCTCGTGAAACGAAGGTATATCTGAATCAGTTACAAGCAATGAAACCAGACCCAATCGCAGAGATGTACACCCAAAGGACAGGCCCAAGAATGAACGCTACTGGAGCCACATTGAGGCCAGCCAACAAATTTGGCACTTTTTCCATGGACAACTATAAAAACGCTTATGGCAATCCTAGAAGAGAATCAGCAGGCTACAATTATGTCAACATGGAGAGAGCAAAAAATTCAACAATGATCTAGTCTATAATTTTGATGCTGAAACCAAGTTCAATTGCTATCAACGACTAGTTCATTTGTTCCTACCAAATATTCCGATCTCAATAATCAACTCAATATGTGTTCGTGGTCTTGCATTTGCTCAACCACCTTGATGAAATCAACTTCTAAACCCCCTAAAAAGAATCGAATTGGCTATAGCACCTAATCTTTGATTGGTTTCCTTGAAGAACATTCATGAAGTGTAACTAAGATTTTCTGCTTAAAATTGACAAAAATCCCCTTCCAAGTTATATCATGCTGTTCGAACATGATCACTTGCTTCACTTTGGGCAGCATACCTTTGAAAATTCTGCTTTATTTATTAACGCTTGTTTTTTTAATCACACGTTTGTTATTTTTGTTTGTTTGTTCCAATAAAATAACATTTTCCCTAAAATGAGTTATCGCCATTGAGCTACAATAAATTTGTACATGTTTCATGTACTTGCATAGTACAAACCAGTTTTGGCTGTGGTGTGTTTGTATCGCACATGTTTATTTTAGTTACACTCAACGAAATAGCTGTTTTGTTGTGTATCACATTTAGCCATCATCTGCTTATCTGTCAGGTATATCCCTTCAATAACTTTCATTACTCCAAGTGTTATCATTTTTCCTTTTACTCTTGCACAATGAATCGTGTCGTCTTAACTAATTCTTTGCATTCTGTAGCGTCAATTGCCAGCACGCATTCAATTCAGTTTATCACAAGGAAAAATTTTTCTTTCAATATCTGGCGAAACTTGCAATTAGTTCATTTGGCGAACTGCACACATAAACCTGCTTTTAGCATAAGCACACGGTACATTTATAGTCACAATCAACCATTGAAAATGGATCAGAAATTATCTAAAGATGAGACCGCAAGATATAGTCGACAAATGTTATGTCCTGAGATTGGCAAGAAGGGCCAACTGCGTTTGAAGTCAAGTTCGGTTTTGATCGTTGGTGCCGGTGGTCTTGGCTGTCCATCTTCTCTCTATTTGACAGCTGCTGGAATTGGACGACTTGGGATCATTGATAGCGATGTTGTAGAAACAAGCAATTTGCATCGACAAGTGTTGCATTCTGAAGCCACTTTAGGTCAAGCCAAAGTTGATTCTGCAGTGAGCCGTCTTGAACAATTAAACTCTAATGTAACTTTTGAAAAGCATCAAGTACGTTTATCAAGAGCTAATGCCCTTGATATAATCAAGAATTATGACATTGTTGTTGACGGCACTGACAATCCAATGGCCAGATACCTGCTTAGTGATGCCTGTGTTTTATTGAAGAAACCTTTGGTCAGCGGGTCTGCTTTGCGTTTCGAGGGTCAAATTACCGTATACAACTATGACCAGGACACTCCATGTTATCGGTGCATTTTTCCACAACCTCCTCCTGCTGGAACAGTTACTAATTGTGCGGACGGTGGAGTTCTTGGTGTTGTACCAGGAATTATTGGCAATCTTCAAGCCATTGAGGCAATCAAAATTGCAGCTGGTATTCCGCCTGCTTATGCTGGAATTTTGTTGCTTTACGAAGGATTAAGTGGCAAATTTCGTCACGTTCAGTTGCGAAAACGTAAAGATGACTGCATTAGTTGTGGAAAGAATCCTTCCATTTCTACAGATTTGATCGACTATGAGGCTTTCTGTGGAATTAAGTGTGAGGGCACTACCGCAGTGAAAATTCTTCAACCAAATGAAAGAATTACTGTGCATGAATATAACGATGTTCTCCAATCAAACCAACCACACTTGCTAATTGACGTTCGGCCACAACTGCAACAAGACATAATTAAACTCGATAACGCAGTGTCTATACCATTGGCTCAAATCGTAAAGGAGGGTGGCATTCAAATGGTACGGGACTTGGTTGACAAAACATTCAAGGATGTGGAGGCTCCCAAAAAAGTGTATGTCATGTGTAGACGAGGAAATGCTTCACAGAAGGCCGTTCGAGAACTCAAGAATAAATTGGCAGACAATGATGATGATCTCGAGATTAAAGACATCATTGGGGGCATTGAGAAGTGGTCAATCGACGTGGATCCTGAATTGCCCATGTATTGATCATCGTTAAACAATGTCTATGCCTGATTAATGTATTGATGTGATCACAACATTAAACTTTTTTTGTTTGTTTCTTCGCCAGTTACTTGCAGTAATGTAATATACAAAAAACTCAAAATAAGATGAAATATTTCGCAACAAATGCATTTTTGACTTGAAGGTCTTTGAGGTTGGTTTGCCTAGATGGCAGCACGCGTTCAACAACAACCCTCTAGGGAGTCGATCGACAATAACAAATGCCGAATCATCTGATGTAAAACTGGCAAGATTGGTTACGATGGCATCGTTTCAACCACACTGCCGTCTTTGCTTGTGTCCATCTTGACCACCACCGTAGTGTTATTTCTTTAATTTTTTTTATTTAATTTTAATTATTTGATTTTTTGTTTAATATTCAGTTTGTTTATTTATTTTTTTTAGTTTTTTTGTACTTCGAATTCCAAATAGAAAAATTAGTTAAATGATTGAATTTACCCAAGATGTGATCCATTTAAACCAATGAAAAATTCACTAAACTCTGACCTGTGTTTGATTGATCATCGAGGCAACTAAACTGAATGCTTGCGCACAATCTTTGGCTAGTGGGTAGCATTAATCAACAAAAAGACTCCAATCTGTTCGTATCGAGCTTATTCGTGTGTTCGACGATATTATCAAGTCTGATAATAGTTTTGTTGGCCCTGACAAAGTTGACCTTACAGCAAGAAACACAACCGAAACTGGATACTGAAAGTCGTAACCCTTATTGCCGTAGGAAATTAAAACGGTCCCTTAAGATGGTTGCCAAGACCACTCTCATCTTGTTGGCGATTGGTATAGTGGCCTCCATTTTTATATCATTTTTTATGAGCAGAATCAGTACCGAAAAGGACAGAAACAACTTGTTTGTTCTTAATCAAACTGTGGTGCAAAATGATCACACTGTCATACTGGACGACCGTTTCGAAAACCTGTTCTGGTTTATCCAGATTTCTGATACTCATTTCAATTTTTACAATGACCGGAATCGTGTTTCTGATCTGCAACACTTTTGTCGTCATCTCATCCCTTTGGTGAATCCACCTGCTTTGGTGCTTACAGGCGACATCACCGATTCTCGTTCGCCTGACCCTATGGGCTCTGACCAATATCTTCAAGAATGGCTTGCTTATAACGAAACACGTATCAAATGCATTAATGATAATCCAAACATAACTTGGCTCGACATTAGAGGCAATCATGGTAATTTTGTCAGTGTGAACTAATAAAATTATTCTAGTAATAAATTAATATTTATGCAGATAATTTCAACGTTTACAAATCGTGGAATGACTATTATAAGAAATTCACTGTTCAAGGAAACTTAACTAAAGAAGGTCGTTCTTATCGATATGAATTTAAAGCTCAAGACGGAAACAGATATTCATTTATTGGAGTGGACGCTTGTCTGATTCCTGGTATTAAAAGACCTTTTAACTTCGTTGGAAGATTAGACAACGATGAATTAGATCGGGTAAAACGTTTAAGACGAGAGAGTGAAAATTCCACTTATACTGTTTGGTTTGGCCATTATCCTACATCTGCAATATCCAATGCAAATGATCTTCGATCTCTTATCAAGTAAATTTAATTCAATTTGTATCTTTCATTAACTTATATCTTCAAACAGTGGCCCTTACCTATGTGGTCATTACCACAACTTCCACGGAATAGCCCCACAAATGTATTCAACACAACCACAGGGCTACCTAGAAGCCGAACTAGGCGATTGGAAAGCTAATCGAATGTTTCGAATTGGTGTCGTTGATGGAGGCTTATTCACATTTTCAGATTTCCATTATAATCTTCATAACGACGACTCTCCTCTTATTGTGATCTCAAGTCCTCGGTCGATTCTTTATCAAATGGAATCGTACGAACCATTTTGGAGAAGCGCTCGATCTACACACATTCGTGCACTTGTATTTTCAAAATTACCACTCACGCATGTGAATGCGTGTATTACCAATCACCCAAAGGTCACCAAACGTGATTGCCTCGAATCAATAGAATTAAAGCACGTCAAGGGACCACTTTGGGTGGCGCCATGGTCTGGTAAAGAATATCAAAAAGGCCTATATTATATCACCATTACTGCATCGGTGAGAGTACATTTAAATTAAATTACCTAAATTTAATTAACTGCTTGATTTTAATTTTTCAGAATGATCACGAATCAAGCGAAATAACGAGTCCATTCTCGTTCGACCAAACAAAACCTCAATTTTCTCTCACTGGTCGAATATCTTTGCGCGTGTCCTTTCAGACAATAGTATGTATAAATTGGTTCCATTTTAAAACTAAAACTAATCTTTTTAGGGCCTTTATTTTTTTTCTTGGAGTCTAATTTTTGCTTTGGTTCCATTGCTTATTTTCAAAATTTTTACCTACAGTGACAATTCTTACTTTCGCCATATGTTTAATTTGTCGAGACGAAGTTATTTTAGAAAGATTCTTTTTAAGTTATACGTACTAGCACATGTCAACAAATTGTTTTATCCTCTTATCATCGTTCCAATTTATATTTGTTCAGGTATGTGGCCAACTTGACCTCTAATATGCTCACTTGTTTTTTAGGTCCATGGCTTATTGGAAAGTTTGTCTCTGACGATATTGGTGTTGTCTTCATTTGGGGCACTTACATCGATGGCTATCTTTTGCCAGTATCATTCACTTACATCTTTGCGGGCATTTTCGTAAGTTTATTTGATGTTTACTTTGTTCTGATCTAATAGATTTATTATTTCGCTGAACAGCTATTTATATTTCATATTCCATTTATTGGAGCGTTAGCATGCTTAGTTAGCTCGCGTTGTATGAAGTCAATATCAGAAGTTCAGCTTTCTAATCTTGACAATGGCACCAACGATAATGGCCCAGTGAAGACTAACTTTTGTGACCTGGACTATTTCAACATTCTTTTCCTTATTTGCATTATTGTATTAGAGGTTTGTTATTATCAATCTTTTAATTTTTGTCATATATTGTTTCATTTCAACAGGCATTTGCTTCTACGTTGTTCTATTTTGCTTACGGATATTTGGCCATGATCACAAATATTTACGCATGGCTCTCCCTACTATATGTGATCTTGCTAGCAATTGCCTTAAGACTTAAGAAAGAAGACTTTAAACAATGGCAATGATAAGCCAACTTTTAGGTAGAAAAGGACTAATTAATCTAAATGCGCTATATGGTAAATGTAGAAAATTATTTATTTTTAGTAATAAGTAAATTTAGTTTTATACATATTCGCTAAATGTTTGCATGGTCAATTTGTAAATTCGTTCACCCGAGTGCGAATCGTTTGCAATGCCATCTTGAATAAGTTTGTCGTTTGTTTTGCAATTGTGATACAACGTATCTGATCGCACGTTGTTGGTCATGGCACAACCAATAATGGTCTGTGCTCCTTGTTTCGATGATTTGAGGACCATTACAAAAAGAGGAGCAAACAAACTTACAAGAAAAAGTCTTCGTTTGCTCGTATATCGATGTAAACGGGTTAATGTGAAGCCTGGGCTTGCGAGACAAATGTCAACATTTTTCACCAAATCCTTGTTCAATGAAAGTTGACGCGTGAAAAGCAGATTGGTTAATTTACTTGAGGCATAAACCACTTTGCTTGATTGATTCGAATTTCGAAGTTCAACTATTTTGGACGAATCACTGGAATTAATAAAATTAGATAAGTTTAAAATAAAAATCAAATCAGATTACATTTTGCCCAACAATTGATAATCAACATTTCCACTTTTGTAGAGAGTAGATGAGACCATAATTACTTTATTAGTGATCGTGTCGTTGCTTTTGGCCATTTGAAGTTTCGGCAAAAGGAGAATGGTCAAAAGAGCCGGGGCCAAGTGGTTCACTTGCATATTAATCTCATAACCATCACCTGTTAAATCGAACGGTGCCCCGAAAATGGCAGCATTATTGACCAACGTATGCAATTGAGTCTCTTCTTGCTTGATTTGTTCAGAAAATCTTTTAATTGAAGCAAATGAAGTCAAATCCAAATGTCTGAATACAAGTTGTCCACTTGACTGTGGATATTGTTGGGTAAATTCGTCGATTAATTTTAATGTTTCTTGTTCATTTCGACAGGCCAATATAACTCGAGCTCCATGTTTGAACAATTCTCTTGTGGTCTCTTTGCCAATACCAGAATTTGCACCTGTGACAACAATTGTTTTGCCATTGAGTCTATTGCTAAATTCGCTCATTCGTTGATCCACCATATTCTTGTAGCTTCCCCATACAAAATAAGAATTGTATAGACGAATGCCTAAATTGAAGTTCTTTATTTACCATGGTATTATTGGCAATAATTTATTGCAAAATAACTAAAGCAACATACCTAATATTGCTGCTGACAATGAGGCAACACCACCAACTATTAATGCAGACATTTTGTTTTGAATCTTCAAAATTGACAAATCCGTTCAGTGACTATCGAGTTTTGATTCAAAATACTAAATAAGCTAAATCGGCGTTTGTTTATTTACATCGCACATAACTATTTCTATGAAGAGCTTCAACATGCATTCTGTTCACGGCTCTCTCCACTCACGTTGCCCAGGCAAAAGTACCGACATTCGCCGCTAGATGGCGCCACTGTCGACCCTCTCTTTAGGCTGCCCAGGCACTACGGGGCCCTCATTCTCTTTGGGGTTGAGTGGGTTTACCCATGACCATGACAAGACTGGGGCACACGCTATTCACCCATGCACCTGACTGATTCAAATTGAAACAAATGGCGCCAATTATGGTTGAGAGTGGTGGTGCAATCCTCGGTCACTCTATGTTGTTGAATGCAACTGGATTCGACTAGATAGCTAGCGCTGGGCTAGTTAAAGTCGTACAAATTCAGAAGAGAGCACAAATTTGGCAATATTTCGATCGCCCGAGGTCACGAGGGCTGATCGAAATATGCCAAATTTGTGAACAACACCGCGTCAGCGGTGGTTGCTCGCGCAGCGCCCATACTTGCGGAATCGTTTAGATGGATTCTCAATGGATTTGTGGAGACTCACGGTCTTTCCGGAGACTCACGGGCTTTCCGGAGACTCACGGACTTTCCGGAGACTCACGGACTTTCCGGAGACTGAATAGATTGCGATCACTTTGGTCACTCTTTCACTTAGTAGACATTTGGATTTGAGACTCACGGTCTTTCCGGAGACTCACGGTCTTTCCGGAGACTGAATAGATTGCGATCACTTTGGTCACTCTTTCACTTAGTAGACATTTGGATTTGAGACTCACGGTCTTTCCGGAGACTCACGGACTTTCCGGAGACTAAATAGATTGCGATCACTTTGGTCACTCTTTCACTTAGTAGACATTTGGATTTGAGACTCACGGTCTTTCCGGAGACTCACGGACTTTCCGGAGACTAAATAGATTGCGATCACTTTGGTCACTCTTTCACTTAGTAGGCATTTGGATTTGAGACTCACGGTCTTTCCGGAGACTCCTTGAACAAATTCAGAAAAGGATGGGGTGGGGAGGTGGTGGTGCAATCCTCTGGTCACTCTATGTGGTTGGATGCAACTGGATTTGACTAAATAGCTAACGTTGGGAATCCCAACTTGGAATTCCATGATCCTTGAATAGGGATACTAATATAGTTAGATATCGTTTAGATAGATTCACTTTGATACTAATCAGTAAACAACTGGGTCTTTAGTACAGTACTATTAGCAGTGCTAATTTAGCACTAGCGCTAGTCTAGCGCGCTGGTGTTCAAACATCTGTTGTTGTTTTGGGTAAATGCGAGAAGAACCCACTAAGAAACGAGTTCAACTATATCTACCTTACACACTTTACAGTTGTTCACTCACACATTTTCACAGTGGCTAAAACGGGCTATTTTAACCTGGTGATTCTGAGTGGAGAGGTCCCTGTTCACAACTTTGGACAGAGGACTTTCATAACAGCACATTGTTTTGCTTACAATCTCTCTATTAACCTACTTTTTAACTGGAAATATTATTGTTAGATTGATAGTATAATTATCATTTTACTACAAACAGAAGAGGTAATTTAAATTAGGTTTTCGAATCTATCTCGCCATGTCTATTTTACTACGAACATTTTTCATTAAGTCAAGACCAACATTGTATCAAATGGCACTTTTCCGTAAAATGGCAAACTTTTCAACTCAACCTGACACAAACGAAGGCAATTACGAGAAAATACTTTATCAACAAAGAGCAAAGAATGAACCGATTGAGAAGAAAAGAGCAAGACTTTTGTACCAAAGTAGGAAAAGAGGTATCAATTTACAAACATTATTTCGACATTATTTTAATTCTTGTATGCATTTTTTTTAATTGAACGACAGGAATTCTAGAGAATGACCTTTTATTGTCTAGTTTTGCTCACAAATATTTGCTTTCAATGACTCTTGACGAATTGGACAAGTACGACCAACTGATTAATACAATCTCAAATGAGTGGGAAATCTATTATTGGGCTGTTGGGGTAAAAGAAATTCCAGAAGAATATAAAAATTCGATTATGCAAAAATTTATTCAACATGTCAAGAATGAAGACCGAGAACAGAGGTTTAGACAACCCGATTTGCACTTTTAGCCACTTTGTCTCACCACAAATTGGCACCTACAATAAGGTCTCATTGTTGTTGGTCGGCAATTTATCGCCACTATTTATACGATCGCATTATCCTGGTCATTTACTAATATAAATATTAATAAAAACGCGATCATTTCCTTTAGATTGGAGTTTGCTTATCGGTGAAGCGTCGTTAAACGAGGAAACCGATTGACAATTATTTAAATTAAATTATATTAATTATTCAAATTATTAAAACAGAGTATAAAACAATTAGTTCTAGAGAACCTAATGTTTACGATCAAAGCTTTAAGATGTTTTAGTATTATTATATTTACCAGCTTTGCGTCGATTTATCAGGACGAAAAAAACGAATGCGAAGATCGAGACGCAGTTAGGAATATTGAGTACTTCTACACCCTGAATTGACAGTCTAATGTTATTGCCTTGCGAAGTGGCAACGTGTTTACCATTTGTATGCAGCATATTGATCGACAATTTTGCCACAACCGATACGAATTGTGACCGAATCGACCAAAAGTGGCCAAATAGATGCTTTACAACATCAGTGTGATATGGCTTTATGCGTGTTATGTTACTCGTTTACATGTGATTTAGATAGTCCAAGTGCTCATCGTTGGACTTTGCCATGAGATATTTCTGAGTGTGATTACAAGTTAACTTGATAATTATCTGAGACAATTTGACTCAGCAATGGACGTTTCCCCAGTCAGGCTGTGCTCATCATCACGTTTAGTGTCACAGAAAAGGACTACCTCGATGAAGCAATGGCTAACCTGTGCTGCTAAAGATAACATTGCTCACATGTTTCGATGTCAGTCGATTGTTTTGTCCTCGTCACATGTCTTGATGCCGTCTGCCACTATCGAAATAATCTCAGTCACACACACACACATGCAAACACGTGATAATGTCTTCGTCCTTGGATGATGACAGCGTCAAGGATTTTTTTGGAAATGCCCATCGATGGAATCATTAGGTGTTATCTGGCAGTGCTGTCCCGGCGCCAAGTATTGCTCCAAAATGTGAGACTCATCGTCGCCAAAAAACAAGATTACTGCTCCTTGGCGTACCTTTGTCAGAGCGATAGCGGTCAATACGATCATGGTGCTGATCGAGTTGAGATGTGAATGCTTCGATGCTAGCTGGCGAATGAATCAGTAATGATTTTCTTTCCGTTGTGGTCTCAATCAAGCTCGATTAGCATCAGTCGGGAAATGTTATCATGATGCCACTTGTTCGGTTGCCATGCTCGTTGTCATCTGTTGCATGTTGCCGCCATGTGATTTAAGTCTCCTTATGACACGGCTAATGGCACTGCCCGTTAATATTGTGCATCTCGTTGGCTTATCTTCAGTAAACAAGAGTCTGCAGACTTGGGCTGCACGGAAAAACAAGTCGCACTTTGAATTGGTTAAAACCCCACACTGCCATACTGGCAAGCAATGGCGCCCTTTTTGTCAGCTTGAGTACCTATAATCTCAGAGGCGTACTTGGCTCTGAGTACATCGGTTACAAGATCACTTCCACTGAGAATATATAAGAGCACCACCAAACAGATCACCGAAGACATCGTCACACTTATCTACAAGCAAACAACCCTACAAATAAACTTAAAGAGATATAGTCTGAGACTTGTTCTTTACCTCATACCCACCAGTAGAATTGAAATTGATTTCTTTGCTCAATTGAAGCATTCCAACGAACATGAATTCGTTTAAACTTGTTAAATCCCTACTAGGTAAGTCTCTATCCTCCATTGAATGCCGTTTGTGAATTTGACCCACCAAGTGAGTTATTGTTACCAATCTAGGACTTTTAATTTTGATGAATTTGAATTTAATTAGTCATTTTGAATCAGGTTGTGCTTTGTGTTACATTAAATGGTTGCCAATCAGTAATTCATAATTAGTGGGGTACTCTTGTCAAAGGTGTTCATACATTTGCACTCAATCAATTGTATACTGAATCAGTTGTATTTAATCTTTATCTATATTTCTACTTGGGTAGGCCAATGCCTGAGGAATGGTGCCAGTCAAACATTCGCATTAGAAGGCAAACAATTGAATGTCTACCTTCGACGTCACTATTCCGCAGCAGCGTACACCACTCGATATGCCGATTATGACAACATCCAAGTGACCGCACCATATGACCATGTTCTACATGTGGAACTGAACCGGCCCGACAAACGAAATGCAATCAACAGGGATATGTTTCGAGAAATTCACGCTTGTTTCAATGAAATCGCCAATGACAAACAGTGTCGGGCTGTGGTCGTTTCTGGAACAGGAAAAATGTTTTGCGCTGGCATTGACTACAGAGATATGATGGAGATGATGACTTCAGTGGTTTCGTCTGACCAGCCTCAACGAGACGATATCGCTGCTCGTGCCAAATTCATTCGCCAAATGATTATCTTGCTGCAAAATTCTTTCAGTAGCATGACCAAATGCCAAAAACCTGTGATTGCTGCAATTCATTCTGGCTGCATTGGCGCCGGTCTTGATCTGATCTCTGCCGCCGACATTCGATATGCCTCCACCGATTCTTATTTCTCGATTAGGGAAGTGGGCATTGGAATGGCCGCCGACTTGGGAACACTCCAAAGATTGCCCAAAATAGTGGGCAACGATAGTCTTGTGCGGGAACTTGCCTACACAGGAAGAGACATCGGAGCAAAGGAAGCCAAGGAGGTAATTACTAATTAAGAAATTAAATGTATTATTCGATTTGCTTATTTATGACTTTTCTCATAGTTT
The DNA here is from genome assembly GCA_023373905.1 of Rhizoglyphus robini. Lineage (NCBI taxonomy): Eukaryota > Metazoa > Arthropoda > Arachnida > Sarcoptiformes > Acaridae > Rhizoglyphus > Rhizoglyphus robini. Next base: position 2,588,264 of record JAKIJQ010000012.1, on the reverse strand, counting down.
GGACTGATAAGTAATGTATTTGATAATTCGGAAAGTTGCGTGCAAGGTGCAATTGATGTGGCCAGGTCGATTGCTTCGAGATCACCCGTTGCAGTTCAGGGCACCAAAGTGGCCCTCAACTATTCTCGTGATCACTCGGAAAAGGATGGACTCGAATTCATGCAAATCTGGAACATGTGCATGTTACAGTCAGAAGATTTCATTACCGCGACCACCTCAGTGGCCACAAAACAAGAAAGCCCCGAATTTGCTGACCTCTAAATGTTTACTTCGATCTCCTCATATTAACTCAATATCAACTCATAAGATTCTTAATTATCAATTATCTATTCCTCAATAAATCATTCATGCAATTAATAAGATAATTTAATAATTAATAATGTCTACAATAGACAATTTTCACCTGTGCAAATAGTAATAATAAATTAGGTGTCTAAAGCGATCACCTTAATAAAGCCGTCGTTATCACGGCTATCCACAAAGACGGCCGCAGATCGATTAAGACTGTTGCAATAACGAGAACTGGAAAAGACAGTGATCAGCAGACCAGAGTGATGGAATCTATAGCCATCAATTTCCAGTTCATGGGCACGAATTACATGTGATAAGCCGTTTGCTTTGAAATAGTTTCGCAAAGCCTTCTCAGTGAAGTAATAAGCAGTAGAACGACGAATGTTGTCTGCAAATCCAGTGTCGTTTGCTTGGTTATGGAATTGACACACTTCGCGGTACTCCTCGTCGGTAATTGGGTCTGACCACAAGATCTAAAAACCAAAGTGTGATTAAATGAAAAGTTGAATAAAAATAAAACTGACCTCCCAAGCTGGTTTCGATTGAATCTCTGGTTCAGGCAAAGGCATAGGAATCTTGTAGAGATCTTCAATTTTAGGAGCAGAAAATGGAATACCTCCATGCGCACAGAAGATCTGTTCATCGATTATGCCAACCAAAGGCAGATGATCAAAAGTATTGTTAAAGGCTTCAAAGACAACTTGACCTTCTTTGTTGCCGTGCCTGTTAATCATTATAAGTTTAGTTTTATTATTATAAATTCTTACTTTAGCATGCATTCTTTAAAAAAGGTGAAGTTCCTTTGAATGCTACGAATTTCGTGGTTTCCTCGAAGTAAAAAAAACTTTGTAGGAGCTAAAATTTTCATTGCAAACAGATAGGCGACCACTTCGATGCTGTAATCTCCACGATCCACATAATCGCCCAAAAAGAGAAAACTAGGTGAATTAGCTGATGGAGCCAAAGGCCACAATTGTTCTTCATAAGTAAGCAGATCGTTAATGTTTCCATGAATATCCCCAATGACGATGCAAGGAGTGTTCACCTTCAACACACGAGGTTCGATCATAAGAATGTCGGTTACTTCCTTGCATAACTGGACAATTGTTTGAGTGGTGAGACCGCTTGTCACTATGTGACCAACCTCTTTTTGTCTGTCGCGGTTCATTTTGTTGAAGTCCTGCATTTTTCGAATTAAGTTTATCACCTTATTGGCAATCGAGTTTTCGTTGAAAACAATTTCAATTGAGTGTCTTAACTCCATTTCGTCTGCCTTTTGTTTGAATTGCAGATTTGCATCTATCTCTCCACAATTTAAGTTGATAAGTGCCTTGGGATCATCAATTCGACCTTGTGCATTAAGCTTGACTGTGTGGTAAGCCAAAGAATATTTTTTTGGTCTACACTTGGGACAAGTTCCAACTAATCGAGGAGCAAAAGGCTTTCCACTCTTGTTAAGAATCAACTCATAAGCGTGTCTTGTATGAATCGCTTCGAGAATGGCCTTGTTGGTACGAAATAGATGAATAATGCCTCCAATATGGCAAGCTTCACCCAAGAAAGTTTTGAAATTAATTCGATTGGAGTTATCAAGCAATTTCAAAGCAGTAAGCCTTGCCTTTACATCAGCAGCAATCTCATTAGGGTCACACGACAAATTAGCCTTGTAACGTATGTCCGATACCATTCGACGAAAATCTTCTTCATCTAAGAATCCGTCTGAATTTCGGTCATAATATCGAAATATATAAGTAAATCTAAGTTTCGAAGTTGGTGCATTTGAATCTAATGCAGCAAGGCCCAGAAGAAATTCGTTAAATAACATAAAGTGTTTGTTTTTAAAATTCATTGCCCTATGAATAAATGGTTAATTGTAATTTTTAAAAAGGCTCCAAATAACCTACCGAAAGATATGTCGCAATGAGGTGTCATCAAATTGCAAGAATCCAATCTTGGAAAAGTACTCAAAAAATGAACAAAAAGTCATTGAAGCTGAAGGGTAACAATGTTGAACATAGTCACAGTAAATTTTAATTACATCTTTTTCCGCAAATTTAGCTTCGTGGAGCATTTGAGAAAACGATGCTGAAGAACTTTTCTGTCCGCCTTGAGCGGGCGATTGACGTGGCAAATATTTAAGTACTTCATTATTATTGAATTCTTGAATCTGTGGCGAAGAAAAGTTCGCTAAATTTCCTTGATGCTGCTGGTAAAGGGTAGCGCAAGTTTGAACAATTTCGTAACCCCAAAAACGATCCATCAGTTGTCTGGTTTCGTGTCTTATTTCATTCTGAATAGCATCCATTGGATGCCATTGGATGTTGAAGGTATCCTTGCAACATGAGATAGGAGGAGAGCATTTATTGTCACCAATCCATTGAGCTAAAAAGATATAACGTGTTATGAACTGGCCATCTGGAATTTGAAAACGATAAATGTTGTATAATTGAATATTGCCCAAAAATGTAACATTTTCCTTTCTTTTTGATGACTTCTCACTATCTTGAATAGAAGCCTGAGTCCCTGTGGATTTTGAAATTTCTGGGTTCTCTACACTAAAAAATAGGAATTTAAAATAATAATTAAATTTTTAATTCAAATTATTATAATTTAAAATAATCGATACTAACTTTTTGAGTTCATTTAGAAAATAATCATATAATACATTGACGGTATCGAGATATTTGCTATTTTCCGAAGCATAAACATAAGGCAACCAATATCCTTGATGGTCTTTCACTTTCTGAACTGGCATTCGGCCATGAGAACATCGAATTGCATACCCACACACTGTCTTTAGAACTAGCTTGTAAGGCTCAGGGCCATCGCGAATCACTAAAGTTTGATTTCGATCATCGTTTTCGGTACTAATTTCGCCAAAACCAAGACTAACCTCGCTACTTAAAGTTTCGATGCGATCTGTACCAGATGCAGAAGTGGTTGCAGTAGTTGCACTCTGCTGATAAGATGTAGCATGCTTGTTCGATTTTTCTGCTTTAACTTCCGCCTCATTCAAATTAATTTGCTTTACAGTGTCTTTTGCACTTCCAGCTAAAGACGAGCTACACAAGTTGTCTTTGGATAGGGGCTTCTTTGGTGGACTTTGAGTGGGCGACTTCATAAGTGTTTTCGGTTGTTCTTGAATAATGGAAGCTTTGTTTTCTTCCAAAGGGTTGTTGTTGACCACTAGCTGTTTTGCCATTTCATTTGGCTCAACTTTAAGTTCCTTTGGAAGTTCATCTTTCTCTTCAATTATTACACTAATCTCATCAGGCAGGTTCTTGGCGTTTCCCTCTTTCACTTCATTCTTGACAATGGTTTCGCTTGGCTCATTCTTGGCACTATTCTCCTTTGGTTCACTCTTGACACTGCTCTTCTCAGATTCACTCTTGATACTATTCTCCTTGGGTTCGCTCTTTACACCGCTCTCTTTCGGCTCATTCTTGACGTTGTTCTCACAAGGAGGATCGGGATCCTTTGAATTTTGCATTACAGAAAAACAAATAAAAGAAGTGAATGAATTAAAGAAAAATTGAGCAACTCACCCGTATATAAACCAAGACGATTCTAAAAGTCAAATTCGAACGATTTCACTAGCAGCTGTCAGTTTCGATAGAATCGATAGTATCGCCACTTGGAATGCGGCTCAATGGCGAACGTCGTTTGTGTGCGCGTTATTGCGCTCTGTAGCACTGACTTTACTGGCAGCCTGCACGGACTGTACGCCTGGTGAACGGCAGCATGGTCAGAGGTTAGCCGAACCTTGCTCGGTTTTGCTTTTATTCCCTGTTGTGATCGTTTGTTTGCTTCTTCTTGAGATTTGTGATTCCCTGTCAACCAACTAGGTATGTGTCCATTCTACCCAATGGCTTTCACACACAATACTCATCCTTATGCCGGTCTATTTCTAGTGAAACTTCTCGAAGTCAGCCGCCTCAATGAATTTGATAGTGTAAATTTTGTTTCTCTACTCAATTTGCTATCTGTTTAGAATTGTTTTTATGAATTTACCTTTTTATTTGGCACCCTCAACATGTCGAATAATAATGACTCTTCTATTGGAAGATTATCTCGTTTTTCTCTTTCAAATCACTCAACTACGCCTTCGTTATCAAATAATGATGAAAGTGTTCATCAAGCCGAATTGGCGACAATTATTCCACCTCCTAATTCGGTGTCAGCCACTTATTCGGGCTCTTTAAAAAGGCCATATTCAAGTGTTAAACAGTTAGATTTAACTCAATTTTCCAAATGTGATCAAGACTTGAATATAAACAGTTCTTCAAATAAGCGCTTAAGGCCTAATAATGAAGATGCATCCTTTTCTAACTCATTTAATGTGATCGACTCTTTCAGAAGAACTAATGAACCTTTATTTCTACAACGACCTTCATCGAGACTCAGCATTTCAACCACATCATCCACTTCTACAACTCCAGCACTTTATAAAAACTCAAAATTTTTGTTTTCTTCCAAAAGGCTTTCTACACCGGATGGATTGTTTGAGACTAAACAAACTAGAGATTTAAATTCATCTGCTAGTAGTTTATACGGACAATCAAGTTCTCGTTTCTACGCTGGAAAAACTACTTTTGGTGGTGCTAATATACGAAAAAGTGTTCGTAGGCTTTGCACTACTCCTTACGCTTTAAGCAACGTTAGGACTATTGAACCTTCTGTGAATCGACAGTCAGTGAATTCTTTCTTAAATCAAGAAGATTCTCAATTAAGTTCGGTCACTCAACGCATTTTGGAAAGTCTGGAAAAATCTGCAACTCCAATTCAAGACGCGAAACGACGTTTTTCTACGGCATCATATCAGTCAACCAATTTTGAACGTCCATTAGTATCAACAACAAAAGCCATTCAATCTTCAAAACTTTTTGACACTTCATTTCCTAGTGTAAAAAATAATGGACGTTGTAATGTTGATTTCTCTTTTAAGCCAATTAAGTACATTCTCACTCCTGCAAGTGGTGAAAAAGAAGTGGACAAAGTAACTAATCTTGACAAGGAATTAGAAAAATTGAATGAAATTAGACAAGCAGAGAAAACATTGGAACTCAAGTCAACTGAATCAGATGTTTTTCAACCGAGAAAAGACCAAACTTTTGGAAAAGTAACTCGACGTGATGAAAGAAAGAACTGGAAAGGATTTGGCGATAACGTCAGTGAGGATAATAATAACAATGATCAATTGGATAACTTGGCTTCTGTGAAACCGTTAACTGTGCCTGTGACTACTTTCAAGCCATTTACTTTATCTTCTTTATCTGAAACCCCGACTTCTGAGGATGCAAAAGATAGTCAAAAAGAAACAAGTGCCAGTTCATCTTTGTTTCAATTTTCTTCTCCGGCTAAACTAGGACCTTTGGCCAATTCAAATATAAATTCTGCTCTAAATATCAACTTTAGTTCTCCCATTGACACTGCAAATTCAACTTTGTTTTCTGCTCAGAAGTCCGGAGCCTGGGATGAAAAATATTTAGCAAAAGGCAAGGATTGGAATTTGTCTTCTCAAAGTGAAACTGCTGAGGCTGTTGAGAACAATGAGTTAGATGGTGGATGTATTTCAAAAAATGACAATTCTATTCCACCAAACGATAACATATCACTTTTCCAGAAATTGCAGAAAAAGCAGTCTAATACTTGGTCTTGCCCAACTTGTTGTGTTGATAATGATTTACCCGCCGATATGTGTGTCTCGTGCGAAGAACCAAATCCTAATAAGAAAAAATCTGATCCTGTTCCAGCCAATAACAAACTGTCAGAATTAAAATTTGGAGCTTTTAGTGCCCCTATCAATGCTAGTGCTAATGTCAATAATAGTCAATCCTCCTTAAGCGAGCTTTTCAAAAAGAAATCTAATAACTGGACGTGTTCAGTTTGTATGGTTTCTAACGATTTCGATGAACCCAAGTGTATATCTTGTGAAGAAACCAATCCAAATAAGAAAAAGGATGTTTCTACTAACTCTGAGATTATGTCCACTTTCGGATTTAAATTTGGTGATTTTTCAAAACCATCGACGGCATCTGGTGAAATATCAAGTTCTCAAAAAGTTACCTCGAAGTCAAAATCCATAGCCAATGAATGGACTTGTTTCTATTGTAAGGCTAATAACAAAAATGATTCACAAAAATGCAATGAATGTCATAAAATTAAAACATTAGCTGCTACGAAGGATGAAGTTCAAAAGTTTTGTGATTCTCAAACATTTTCTTTTGGATTTAACAACCCAACTTTGGTTGCAACTTCAAAATCGAACAACGAAAACTTGTCTACAGCGACTTTTAAGTTTGAAGCTCCAACTTTGGCAAAATCAAATACTTCGTTAACTTCCAAACTAACCGAATCTAGTGATGCTGTTTCTGTTAGTCCATTTAAAACGACTACAGATTCTAAAATCTCATCTAGTGATATTCCTCTTTCAAATTCAGATATGTTCAAAGTTCCCAGTTCATTCTCCCTTCCGAAAATTAATTCTAAAGTGGAATCTGCAAGTGCATTAGATTTGAATAACTTCGATAATGAAGTGAAAAAAGTTGACCAACACAAAGTCGACAAGAACACTGAAGAAAATAAATCATCCATTAACTTGTTTCAATTTGGCGCAGTTGACACTCCCGTTTCAGCTGCTTCAATTTTTAAATTTGGTTTATCTGACGTTTCCAATTCTACTAATGCCAAAATCGCTCCTGATGTCTCTACCAGTGGTATGTTTAAGTGGTATGGTATAATTCTTTTATTAATTTTATTTCTTTTAGTTTCCACTTCACTATTTACTTTTACTTCAAAACCTAGTGTTACTACTGAGTCAATTAGCACATCTCAATCAACCCCTGTTATTTCGATTGCCCCAAAATTAGCAACTACTGCAGAGTCAACTTTTAAATTGCCAGTCGCGCTAACATCAACTTTACCTAAATCAGTTTTTGGTACCGAAAATATTCAACCCACACCGTCCACAACTGCAACAACTACAACTACTACTGAATCGAATCGTTTTGTGTTTGGCTCAAAGATTACAACTAAAACTGCAAACACAACTGAGAATAAGCCGTTGTTTAACTTTTCTTCGAACGTACCTAATTTAAATTCCTCAACTGTTGCTTCAACTATTTCTACAACTACTCCAAATTTATTTCAATTTGTCTCTGCCAACACATCTAGCGTTCCTGTTACGACTAAATCTTCAACTTTGCCTTTCTCATTTCCTCCTGGTAATTAAATAACAATTATATATTGTATTAATATTTTATTTTATTTTTATAGCTACAACTTCAACGCCTTCATCTTCGTTATTTGCCTTTTCGACGCCTTCTACGACTTCAATTGCTACGACCACCACCTCATCGTCTACAACAACATTAGGCTCAAAGTTTAGCTTTGGACCTCCGATTTCATTGTCTAAAATTGATGTTGGATCGCCACTTCAAATTAATTCAAAAATTAACATCAACTTTCCACAGTCAAGTTCTTCATCTACCACCACCACCACCACCGCTACGAGTACTGCATCTTCTCTTTTCAGTTTTGCTTCCCAAAATGCCCCTTCCACTAATGCGATTGGTTCTACTTTTGGTAGCACTACTTCCGGAAAACCCGAAGTAAAGTTTAATTTTCAATCTAACCAAGCAACTTTGAATAATCCTAACACAGGAGTATTGTTTGGAACCAATTCTGTGCCTAATTTTAATTTTAGCGCCAATAACACTCCATCAAATGCTAGCAACTCGTCTTTGTTTTCATTTGGAGCTAAACTAAATGAACCACAGGCTACACCTTTCGCTTTTCAAGCACCGTCTGTTGTAACAAATTCTACTGGATTTAATTTCAGTCAGGCTAACCAAAGTCAACCCTCATTTGGAAGTAATATGTTTGGTGCCAGTGCAAGTCAACCTGTAATTCCTGCATTTGGTCCTACTGCTTTGCAAAGTCCTCAGACAAATTCAGCTTTTAAGTTCAACGCCGAACCTAGCTTAAATTTTCAATCTTTCGCTGCAAACTCTGCAAACTCTGCTGACAATGCAAACACCGGAAATATGTTTCAATTTACGTATGTTTTGAAATATTTTATTTATATTTTATTTTTTAATTAAAATTTTAATTTGTTCTAGTGCTGACCCATCTCAGTCTACAATGGCATTGAATCGACAAATAAAGAAAGCAAAACGTCGACTTAGATAATATAATGGACAAGCCAATGAATTGTACATCTCTTGTATATTATTGATTATAAAGATACTTGTCAATTTATTAACTTATAAATATTTTACATGGGCCAACTTAAACTTTCATTCAGTTGGTATTCCTTTAACGCCTGACACTCAAATTCCACATTTATATTGTTGTTAATTCGAAACGTTGATATTTGACTTAATGCCCACATTGTCACATTTATTAATTAAATTTATTTTGTTTCCCATCTAAATATTAAAGCTTTCAGAATTGGACCATTGAAGTGAATCGGTCACTACTGTGGTGCATGTTTTGTTCATTAGAACGGTTTCAATTATCTAGGCTGATCGGTGCTCTGTCTCATTATCTGTTGGTGGCGATCATCATCAGGTGTAGAGCTGACCGACGAGGTGGTTTCCCTCTAACTGGGCTAAGGTTAATTTGCTGTCACTAAGAAAAGGTGTTGTCCACTGGCACTGGTCATTGTGGCAAACCTGTTTCCACTGGGCAATCATCATTGAGTGTTCAGCTGATTAGACATAGTAACCGATGTAATGTAATGTATATGTCTAGATTCACGAGCCATTCAAATGAATTCGCAAGCATTAAAGATGACTTCGTTATTGGGGCACTGGTTGATTGCAGTCGTGGTTGCCTTTGCTTAATCATCGCACTGAATTGGTGTGCCCTTGCAACTTGCAAGTTGGTATATATATGCCATCGAAATTGACTATTTGCCCTCCACTTCATGTGCTCGTGTTAGAATCGTTAACTAATAAGCTGACAAGTTGAGATGAGTGTTGGTTTGCAATGCAATGTGCAATGCAAACTTTGTATGTGTGGCATTCTGTCAGCGCCTATTTTATCGCTATTGGAATTTATTTGTTTTTAAAAGTTCTTGATAACTTCTTCTGATCGAAGCCAAACCAAATGCGCTCAAAATGGATAATCACAGAGTTTGTGACTGAGTTTGTTAGGTAGTTCAATCGATCGAGCCATAACGCGAAATCGCTTTGTTTGTTCAGAAGAGTCAACGGGGAGACTAAACGAACTTGGGTCGCGATGTGAACAGATAAATGGATGATAAAGCTATGTCAAATGCAAACAATACATTCTTTGCATTGTGATTAGGACAAATTTGTCTTTTAGTAACAAGCTGCCACACACATGTTTGGAATGCATATTTGGAAAGCGATTGTGGCTAATCGATTTGTGAGCGAATGAACCCACGAATCAGTAAGTGCGCACAATTACCTTCGTTTGTTCTAATTAGGATCCGTCAGTTTTCAATTGTCTCCATTCGTGAATGCAATTATGTCCGATTGACTATTGTGCATCCATTGGGTCAGATCAATTAATCGATTGATCGATCGACTTCAAATTATTTGCCTCGCTCGGGCCGCGCTAAATTGGCTATAATTAACACCGGCCAAAGGGAACCAGTTCTGTTCGGATCGTTTAATGAGGTAACTTGAGCGGGTCAGTGTGATTATTCGAGGTTTATAATTGAAGCCGGCTTTGTAACTTATGTTCGACTGTTGACGATTCCTCAGCAGTCGGACAGAGTGGCCTATCAAACCAGGGCACTCACTTCCTTGTAGGCCACCACAGGACGAGCAAACCTGCAGAGTTGTGCCACTAATCAAAATGTACCAATTCTTTTGCTGTGGCCTTGCAATTGCTAGATGGTGATGCTAATGAGAAACACAGATTGAAGTGGTGGCAGGGTTGGTCGTGCTGAAAACGATTAGAACCAGTCAAAAACATATTGCCCGACTGACAATGCAACTTGAACCTCAGTGATGAAACCACATGTTTGGTGTAGTGAGTTTTGTAAGCCATTGGCTAGTTGGGAGAACATTAACAACATGGCCAGACAAACAGACAGAGCGACAATCGTAATTTAGCATAACGAGAGTAACACTTCCCTCAATGAGTCAACCCTTTTGTGGTTGGACAAAAATAAACTTGCGAGTGCACTTTTGATCACTTATTGACATACTGCAGACCGAATCTTCTTCACAGGGGCAAGTCTGTCAAACAGTGTGTGCGGTCTGCAGTTGGTTTGGGACCAAAGTAGCCCTTGACAATTGCTTAGCACAATTGCTAAGTTAGCAGTGGAGCAATGCAATGCGGACATAGCCATTGGCCATTGGCCAAGCCGCACGCCCAACTGGCCAAAGCGTGCATTGAGGTCTCGAGTGCGTGACCAAAGGCCAGCGGTGAAGTGTACTTGGCGGCAAGTGCGGTACCGCACTGCCCTCTGCCCTTTGCTCGTTGTCTTCTATATACTGGGTGAGTGTGAGTTGGTCTGTCAAAGTCGCCCCAGCTCGAGTGATTCCAGTTGGCATCTGTGCGCACTGTCACCTCGAGGGTAGCAGTAGTCACTTGTAATAGTTGGTGTCCTTTGTGTGCCTTCTCACAACCTCACCGTGGCTATATGCATTTCTACACAACTAATTCCTGTTTGTCTTCCAATCTTCCGTTCGGCCATCCGTTTGTGTGATGATCTGGTGAGTGAGATAAACGAAAGCAAACGACCAACATCATCCACGCCACCATCATCATCATTTGCGTGATGCTCCAAGCCTGGCAAAGCAGTTTTGCAGGAAAAGTCTGCTCGGCTGTTTTGTTGATATTGGCGGTGGTAGTGTAGTTCTCGGACTTGTGTTGCCCATTGCCAGACTGATAGAGGTTGCCCTAGCAGTCGATCAGAGTTAACAGTGTTGAAGTGCATTGCGGCCAATAGAGCAGCCAATAAGGCTCATTCAGAATTGCCATTTACCGCCGTTGTGCTGCTCCTCAGAAGTTGCATCCTGCGCCAGTACAGTCAACTCTATTGCAACTGTTTCTGGCCCTGCGTTTGTTTGGCGAGCATCACCCTCTTGCTCCATTGCCCTCTCACTCGACGCATACCATCCAGCCATTGAATCTTCGAGTAGTAGGTCCCATTGCCAGCACCTTACATGTTAACCATTTTTTGTTGATCTTTCCGCAAATGGTCACATTACATCATCGAGACAGTGGAAATATGTCCCAACTAGTGATTGCTTCACTCCGTCTCCTTTCTTACACTTCCTTGCAAAGCAATTCAGTTCGTGTTTTGCCGTTAGATGACTCATTGCGTGTTATGTCAAAGGAATAGTTGTTCAGTGAGCATCTTCAAAGTCGGGCAATCTTTGATCCAGTGAACGTGCACCACTGCCCTCAACTTGTTTTCCACCTTATGCTTCGCTTGTATGCTTGATTCTGTGATACGAACTTGAGTGTTGACCAAGCCCATCACCAGTCATCGACTGACAGTCCAATTCGTCGATAACTGCAATGTGATAATTTACCGCACAGAATTGCCAAGCACAGCACAGTATCAAGGCATTATGTTCTCCTTTGACAGCATATCTTTTTTATTTTCCATCAAAACTTAAAATATCTTCTAGTATAATATATAAAATCTCAAGATTGATCTAAAAAGGTTCTTTTAATTGTCGATCAAAACAATAAAGAACAAGTCAAAATGGATTCTGCAAACGAAATACTTGCTGCCACCGTTACCAAGGTGGAGGATTTCCTCGAACAAATGACCATAATCATCACAGATCATTTGGCTCTGAACGATTCATCGGTGACTGTTCCATCTCATGATAATTTGTACAACATGTCAATCGTAGCCGAGTGGTTTCACATGATCCCTCATGTTGACATCAAGTTGCGTCCACTGCCGGCCAACATCACTTTTGATCCAAACGATAATGAATATCTCGAGTCGCTTGGCATTCTTGTGGCCTTGCCTGGATTTTGGTTGATTCTCACCTTACTGTTCTTTCTCATCTTTTTCCTTTGTCGGTGTTGTGATGGTTCAAGTGGCGACAGCTCTGAGCAACAGAAGCAATTCCACCAACAACAAATAATGATGGGCAAAACTCCAAAGCCAAAAAGGCTCACAGGCTGCAAGCTATGTTTGGCTTTGATTGCGACCATCACTGGATTCGCCATCACTGTCAGTTTGCTTGGTTCTATCATTGCTCACCGAGGAATGGTCAAGTTACGAAATTCCACCGATGACATCGCCAATATTCTCGAAACAGTACAAAATGACACTCGTACTGTAGCCAATCAACTTCGCGATGAGGTCGATGTGAATGTGGAATCGTTGAAAGGGGCAATTGAAACTATGCTAGTCAAAGACGTGGCTGTCAAAGCTAATCTCGACACGCAAATATTCTTCTTGAAGCGCAACGTCACCAAATGTAAGTCGCTGTTTTTGTTTTGTTTGTCATTAATTTAATTTAATTATCTTTCAGGCATGAGACGAGTTGACGAAATTTATTCTCGAATGGATCGACTCAACATTCGGCCTGTTCCGGACACTTTACGTTTTGTGGAAAGAGTTCGATGGCCCGCGACATTTGCCTTTGCCTTTCTTCTCGCCATATTCTGTTTGATTCTGCTCTGTGGACTTGTGCGGCACTCACGTTGCACCTTGATCATGTTTTCTGTTTTTGGGTTGCTCGCTTTGGTTCTTGGATGGGTATTGTCCTCTCTGTATCTTGGTATTTTAGTCGCTGGATCAGATTTCTGTGCCGAACCAGATCCATTCTTGACTGACCGTTTCAGCACTAAGGCAGAACTTGCACTATATGATTATTACGTCCGATGTCCAACTAGTTCAGCTGGAAATGGAAATGCCCCAGTACCAAATCCGTTCCGTCGTCAAACTAGAGAATCACTAGTAGCACTTGAGCATATGTCCGAATTGATTAGAGCCTTGGAAATACTATGCGTCAGCTATTGCAATGATCAGAACGTTCGCCCCCAAATTAACTCAATCGTGGAGCACCTCAATTCAACAGAACGTTTATTGAAGTCAGTGCAAGCTCTTCTCGATTGTCGAAGAATTCACGATGACTTCACAGGCGCGATGTCTTCAACATGCAAAGATTTGATTGAAGGCGTTTTTCTAATGTTGGCAACCTCAGTAGCAATTGGCATGTTGTTTACCCTGTTAGTTCTCTGTGCATCGCACACATGGATTCACATTCGCAGTGCCAATCCAAGCAGTAGCACAAGCTCAGTAAGCGCACATGGTTCAAGCACATTGCTTGGCGGTCTGGACAACACAGAAGAAACTGATCCATTCCTGCACTCAACTCCTCACCATTTACACAATGCACACCATCATACCATGCTCTCGAACAATTCCACTAGTTCTTCGTTGACCAACACTTCGATGGGCGGAAAAAGGTTCCGTGATTCGTATGGAAGTGCTTATGGTACAACTGGACGTGGAAGGTAAGACAAACACTTTCTTGACACTGCTTGTTCATTGCCGTCTTGCTTGATTAGGTTCAGTCACACTCCTCCACAAACTCCTCACTTCTCTACAACTCTTGGCGCGGCAAGCTCAACTGCGAACGCTTCAAATGTGGCAAACGCAAGTCGTCGGTCGGAAGAACAGTTAGCCTTCCTCAGTCCACCACCGGCATATGACCAGCTGACTCAGCAGCAGCAACAACAACTACACTACCAACAACAACATCAACATTTGTACGGGACCCAACACCACACGGGTACCCTTCCGCATTCGCACCACCACATGCAACAACAACAGCCACAGATGGCCCATCATCCAAGTGCAATTGGACACTATGTTGTAAGTGCGCTATAACTGTAGTACAACTTAGTGCAACTTTGGTTGTTAGTTGGGTCGCTTGTAGATCTGTATTGTCCGTCTCAGTCCTATCGCCATTTGCTTGCCTCCTTCCGTTGCATTTTCTCCACTTTCTTTCCTCTAACTTGAATCCTAACTTTTTCTTTCTTTTTTCCTTTCTCTATCCTTTGATTGCCATCTAGGCCGATCCAAACGAGATCATGATGAGGGCACCAACTCAGGCAACTAAATTCTAATAGCTCTTCAATCTAATTCCTTCTTCTTCTTCTTAACAGTATTCTTCTTTTGGCCACTCCACATTCATTTCATAAGGTGTCCTATCTTGCTGCGATCTGTAGTTGAATATTCCATTCTGTGTGTATACACTCATGTGCTTGTGTCTGACACAGTTCACTGGAAGATTGCAGATAAGCTAGATTGAAAACTTGCTCACTTTTTTTAGTGAAATCAATTGGAACATATACCAAATGATATACAAAGAATAGCTTTATTTTTATATTACCCCCACAAGTAATTTCTAATCAAACACACCAAAGAGTCTACATATTACCGACAACATATTATTTCCGTGGCCAACATTCATTACTACCTCAAATGAATGCCAACTTTACAGCAATCTAATCACTTTTTTGCTAATCACTTTTTTCATTTCTTTAACTCTACAATTGTGCTATGTTTTTCTGTAATTGGCTAACGTTTTTTATTCTGTGTATATTTAGTCAAGCAAATATTATTGAAGAACTGAAACTGTATTCGTTCCAAGCGACACACTACATTCAAGTCATTCACACTGTATACATGTAAATGCTGTCAGTACTGTCAATTTATTTGTTTGATCGAATGTTCTCCTCTTGACAAGTTCAATTAGGGAAAGTGTATCCACCCGAGCGTGTTTTGGCTCATCTCTCCTTGAGTTCACAATTCAACTGAATGAATGGACGGAATAATAATACTCAAACTGACAAGGAGAGGAAAGTTATTGACTTCTAAGTGGCTATTTAGTGGTGTCAATTGAGGGTGGATTGTGTCGTGCCACGGCAACACTGGTTGTATCTCAATTTGTATCGATGTAAATATTATAAATCATTTCTCCAACGATGACTCAATGGAATTACACGTTTCCTTCTTTATGTTCATTTCGAAACCTTGTGTTTATTGCCAAATGCATTTGGCGTTGTCACTGATTTACATTTCATTGAGTGATTGATCTTTTTGTATTATTTCTATACACACACCCATGTCACAAATTCTTGGAGACACATTCAATTTGTATGCTTACTTGTAGTTCTGCACAGAGCGATTCATTGCTTGCTCTAATCTACAATTTGTGTATCGTTCTGTACAACTCCATCACGGCATTAATCGTTGCATTTTTCCTAGATGTTCTTCATTTGGTAAAACTACACCTCAAACACCTTTTATACATAGAACTACTGCACATAGACATTTGATATATACATATTATACATTGTATTATTTATACATAATTTAATAAGTCTATTTCGACAATAAAAACGCAATTTCTGTTTGAGTGAATATCATTTTTTTTATCACAAAGTAAGTACACAAATGAATGCATTAGTACACCGATCAGTGGACAGATTCCCCACAACCGATTGGCAATTGTTCAATTTGTTAACCTATTGGTGGTCTCCAGTTGGATATTTGTCATGTTCTATACATTTATACATCAAAATATATAAACCGATAATATATAATAAATTACATAAGAATAAGAATTTTTTCATTCTTGCATGTCATCATTGACACTTTTTCATCACATGTGACAAAACAAGTTTGAACTATCAGGCATCGCAGTTGAAATTTTATATTGTTATTCGTCGTTATTTGTTGAGGCCTAGTTTTTTCGCTTCGATTTCGTAGATTAATAACCGCCAAAGTTTAACAACAAAAACTTGAGCCTCTTCGTCTAACACCATCGCCACATCGTCAAGTAAACTTTGAGCGGAGCTTTTTGCTAATAACTTTTTACATATGAAATCCAACAATGTCTTCTCTTCTTCACCAATGTAATCGGATATTTTCTTGTTTATCCAAGGTCTAATTCTTCGTTCCATTAAGTTCTGAGTAATAGAAAAACATTAGAAAACGCTAAATTATAAACTATAAAAATGAATTACATTATCGAGAACATCCCATTCAATGTTGTAGTCGAAAAGTTCATTTTTGGAAGTAGGAATTTTATCAATTAAGCTTTTAATTTGACGCCGTTTTTCTTCTTGACTTATCTGAGATGTAGAAGCCTTATTACTACCAGTACTCAGATTACTGTCTGTATTGCTATCTTCAAGTAAAGCGTTTGGAGGTGGTCGGCGTTTTTTACCATTCTGTATACTCGCTTCATCATCTTCATTTGAATTGAACACTTCAGAAACGGTAAGTCGCTTTCGTTTAGCGTCGTTAATCAATTGCATCGAATGATTAAAATTTTCATTAGTAACTTCCACTATTGGAATAGCAGCAGAACCTCCATTCGAGATAACAGGACCATCAAAATTCGGGCCAGCACCAGTAGCCGATATTTTCATTCCAGCAAATCCGAATGTTTTTACAGAAATTCCGCCCATATTCGAAGCTGAACTTCGACTATCCTCATCATTCAAATAAGCTGTGTTGTTACGTGCTTCATTCATTAAAAGTTTAATTCGATCATTTATATCGTTGGGAACATCTTTTACATCCAATCGTTTTCGCACTTCTGCATCTGGGTCAGGATGTCCTTCTTCTGCAAGCTTTTGTTTTAATTCTTCTAACTCTTTACGTTCTTGATCACGTTCATAATTGTCTTGATCTATTTCCTTTTTCCTTTCACCTAAACGTCGTTGAAATAATTTTCCAACGTAGTATCTAGTATCATGTCTACGACAGAGTATGCATAGTTAGATAATGTTTAAAATAAATAAATCATACTTGTCATCATCATAGTCCTGCAAAAATTGCTTTAATTTTTGCCTTTCTGTTTCCTCTTCGTCTTTGCGGCGAAGTTCCTTTTGATTTTCACGATCGTAATCCTTTGCTTTGCGCTTTTCACGGGATTCCCAATCTCTTAAACGCCTTTGATAAGAATGTTCCTTTTCACGAAGCAGTCTTTCATTTCTACGCCTAAGAACTAAATCTTCTTCGTCTAAAGGTGAATCAGAATCAGTTGAGTCAACACTACTTGAAGACGATTTGTCCCGATTAGACCTTCTTTCGCGATCTCTTTCTCGGGAGCGTCTAGATCTTCTATCATCTCGATCTTTAGAACGAGATCGTTTATCGTCGGATTTTCTTTCAGATCTTTTGCCTCTATCAGTTTCTTCTTTCTTTTTCTTTTCCTCTTCTTTTTCTTCGTCATATTTCTAAGATTTTAAGTAAATTGTAAATATTGTCATATGCTCAGCAAACTTTACCTTGTATGTGTCTCTAAATTTATCAATTTCCCTGTGAATCAAATTACGCTTATCGTCTTCCATATCTAATTCGTTTAAATTCTAAACAAAAAATTCATTTTGGCTAAATAAAAATTAAAAATTAAAAAATACCTCTGGTTTTATGTCTTTTGGAGCAGAGAATCGTTTTACAATTTTAGCTTCAGAAGTGTCTTTAGATAATTCTATTTCATGCTCTTTAAGAACATTAAAAATTTGATTCCTAATAATTCTATCTTCTTCTTTTGTGGTCTCATCAAGCACTTCAGCGTTCTGTGAAGAATCATTGTCATTTTTGCTCTCAGTTTGTTTTGAGCTATTTGGGTTTTTACTTTTACGATATTCGTCTAGCTTTTCTTGAGTTTTTGCATCAACCCGTACAATAAGCTTCTTATCGGCAATTTCAAAATTATGTAATAAACGAATTGCACGCATAGCTGATTCAGGATAACAATATTCACAGAACCCAAATGCTTGCAATTTACCATTTGGACCTTGAACTCTTTTCCAATTATTGACGGCTCCACATTTCTAAGATGTAATAATCTTTAGATATAAATTAAAGAAATAGGAAACATACAGATAATAATTGACGAATTAACATATCTGATGCTCGATCTGTTATATTTCCAACAAACACTGTTATTGTAAATGCCTTTTTGGAAGGATCAACTTGAGATATTTTTGATGGTAAAAGCTACAAACAAAAAACATATTTATAAAAAAATTAGTTAATAAGAAATACTAAATTAAATTTAAAGATGCATACCGGGGCACCTTGAGGAGGAAATAATAATCCACCTGGACCTCCAAGAGATATAAGTGGGGGTGCCGCAATTATACCAGAATTTTGATTTCTTACAGGAGGTGCGGATATTGATGTAACACCGGCTGGAACTGTGACACCCAAAGGCAAACCTCCCTAATAGAATGTATTTAAAGTATATAAGAAAATAAATTTCTAATAACATACCTGAGAAACTAATGGAAGAATGCCACCTAAAATAAGTAAAGTTAGTAAACAAAATTAGTAAGCCAAATATTTATATATAAGATATATTTACCGAGTGGAATTTGAAAAGGTTGCATTTGCTGATGCACAGCCGCTTGGGCAAACGCTTGAAACATTGGATTATTGGGCAACGGTGGTGGAAAAGACATCGTGTTAATAATGTCTACAAACAGGCATCAAAGTGCAAATTCTTAAAACACTGATTAGAAGAACAGAATTTGTATTTATCAAATATTGTGACAAGTGATGCCTAATAGAAGCACATTAAAACAGGTGAGAGGTGAGCAGGTTGACGAACAATTAGCTATAGCAATGAATGTGTGCACAAAGATGCTGCACAGATGACAGCATTTAAGATGAGTTACTGGATCGGTTGGGCCGAAAGAACCATTTGGGAAGCATCGCCTTCTGGTCCATCAGACAGCGAGGCTATTGTGCTTTGATGCGCGTGCGTCATCGGGACACAGTGCCTCGCAGATGTGGTTACATAGTATCGATGGATCGATGGTGGGAGAGAGGCTGAGCTTCGCTCTCAAGTCACACTCGCCAGTTTGCTTTGGTGTCAGCCGTTGTGACCGAACACACGCTGCAGTTGCCTCCTCTAGCTCGTTCGGCAAATTTTGAGCGCCAAAGCCGCCAAGTGCGGATTGAGGCGTGCGTGTGGTGCGCCTGCGCGCAGCTAAATGAAAACTTTTGGAGGCTCTTTTGTGACGGACTTGGAAAACGAGAAATGTGCAAAACTGAATTGGTCGTTCTTTCTACTTGCTGCGGTGGACTGCGAGAATTTGCTTTGTCTTCGTACCAACCATCTACGCTCCAAATGTGACCCTTTCCGGTCAAATTGGTCTCAAATCGCAATCACTAAACGGGTGTTGTGCCAATGTTGCAATGTTTTGGCTCACTTAGCACTTTTCTCGATTCGTCTTTTATATCTCCTTCATAATTGCTGCCAACCTAAATTTATTTCAACATTAGATCAAGCAAATATCCACTCGTTGAAACAAATTGTCCTCACTCCACTGATACTCGACAAGTATAATGTTGATTTACTGTACAATGACGAAGCATGTGACATGTTTTACTTGAAAATCGTTGCTTCTTGCACCAATCTTATTGTTTGTGCATTTGTGTAACGTGCAAATTGTGGCTTTAGGCATGCTGTTTCTTTTTTGATGCGTTGTCTACTCTCGTTCTGCATTCATATGCTGCACTCACGCGTTTCCTTTCCTTCGTTTGTTTCTGCCAGACAATATCAACATAACTTGGTTGCATTTAATTACGTATAATCTAATAATTTTACTCGCATTGGTAAGTTTTATTTGATATTTCACTATTTAACTATTGTATTTTTTTTGCTTTAGCTTAATCTCAACATTTTTTTCTAAATTTCCTTTGAAACTAGTATTCATATAGTATTATCAAGATGCCACTCTTAGGGAAAGAGGAATTTACGTTACAATGTCTTCCCCAAAATTTGGACCCTAACACCGAAGTTTTTTATTGTAGCAGTACAGGGGAAGCCTTTCTTTCGTATGAGTAAGTTTTTATATGCAGTTTCTGGTTATTTTATAGTTTTATTTCATTTTAGTGAATATTTTGAAAGGAATATGCTCTGCTCTTCGCTTTTTTGGACTTGTTCTGTGACGGGCAAGGGTGGACTTACATATGCAGATGCCCTAAAATCTGAAAGAGAATCTCAAAATCTGCTTTCCTCAGTTCCTCGTGTGTTACAAAGAGTTTTGTTGCATTTAATGAAATATATGAACAATTTTAGTACCAATGTTGTTCTATCAATATTACTCGAATATACAAACTTGAGATATTTTATTGGAGAAAATGTTCAAATTTTATCGAATAAGTCGTATGTATTAATTTTTGGTCATTTGCAAATTTAATTATTTATTTATTTAGTAAACGAATTAATGGCTTTATTAGAGACGTAATACCTCCTGAAAATAGTGTATCATCAACTACAATTGCTTATGGAATTGATCCTCTCAGCTATCAGTATGCTGTTGAAATTAACGAAAACAAAGCATATTCAAAAGACTGTGAACGTAATTTTGAGATTGTTTCTTCATCAAGAATATCTCGGCCGAAGTGCTTGATTACTCGTGAAAAGCTTCGTCTTTTTTTGAAACAACATCTTTCACCCAAATCAGGTCGATACGACACCTTAAGTATTAAAGACGAAAGTGTTCATAAATTTGGTCTTGATCATCTTAAATGGGAAGATATTTTTAAAGGTCCTACTCCAAATTTTAACGATGACACTACTATACTTAAAGCATTTAATAAACGTCTGTCAGACGTAGCTGAACCAACTCAGATCAACACAAATCATAATCACACCCCTGATAAAAGTAATGATGAAACCTCAATTCAAGTAGTTAAAAAGAAAAGCAACATTTTATCAGCTCAAAAATTAAAACTAATTAAAAGAGAAGAAAAGAAGGAAAAAACTGTAACTCAAGAAATCGCTACAAAAAAGAAAGACAAAAAACAGAAGTTGAAGGAAAAATTGAAAGGAAAACCTAAAAAAGGTAAGAAGAAAGAAAAAAGCAAGAAAGACCAAATCTCTGACGATCAAAGTATTGCAAATTCAAAACAAAACAAAATCGATGAAAAGAAAAAGAGTAAGGAGTTTAGGAGAAAATTTGAAGAAGATACCAGGTTATGGAATGAAAAACGTGACGATCTTCTTTGTGATGATCTCAAACCGCTACCCAAACCTACTATCATTGATTGTGATATTGACCTTAACTTATTTGGCGACAGTTTAGTGATAATTGAATTTATCAACGCTTTTAAGGACTACTTCAGACATTTTCATAATGTTTTTCCTTCTGGAATTTCTGTTCCTCTTTTTGCACAAATTTTGAAAGATTTCGATGTTTATGGCCCATTTAGTGACTTACTTCAAATATTGCTTGAGACAATTTTATTCAACAATGTTGACACTGTTCAAGAAGGTGATTTGAAAATTAAAACCAATGATGAATTTGATGTCTACAACAACGATGAAAATTCAGCAAATTTTTGCAACAATAACTTTTCTAATCACTGGGTTTCTACTTATTTTGGCACTCATGAGCAATTGGCTCAACTAAAATTGGACTCATTCACATTGACTGAAATTTTGAGGATTTATATCTTAAAAGCACGAAATAACGATATGAAACGATCTCGCTGCGATGATGACGAAGACGTCTCACTTGCAATTCGTTTAACTACCTATTCTGTGTTCGAGTTGAATCAAGTTGAGCGAATAGCTTTGTTAAATTTGCTTTTGAACGATCTTGTAAAGGTACCATCTATTCGTCTGAAAATAGAGGATTCAATGGAAGAAATTTTTCGTCACAAGTCTCAAATTAGACACTTAAATGCATCATTCACAAAATGGCTTCGTGACAATCCTATTCGACAAAGAATTAGAAAGAAGAAATCTTCGGATAACTCAGATAACAGAGAGACTGAACAACCAGAATCTGAAGCTTCTTTAGCAGAAAAGGAGCAATACAAGCGTGACAAAAATCAACGAGAACAACAAATGAAAAAAAACATTTCTGAGTTAAAAGCTAAAATTCGTAAACTTTCATCATTTTGCCGCCCACGTCCTTTGGGTTTAGATCGATCATTTAGACGATATTGGGTCTTACAATCTATCTCAGGCTTATTGGTAGAACATCCAATCGCAGAAACTCAACCTTGCCTTGAAGCGC
The DNA here is from genome assembly GCA_023373905.1 of Rhizoglyphus robini. Classification (NCBI taxonomy): domain Eukaryota; kingdom Metazoa; phylum Arthropoda; class Arachnida; order Sarcoptiformes; family Acaridae; genus Rhizoglyphus; species Rhizoglyphus robini. The sequence goes on along the minus strand of JAKIJQ010000012.1, from coordinate 2,565,959 downwards.
CTATTCCCATGCCTAAGCCTCAATTAACCGATTATTTGCCGAATGCAAAACGAAGAAAAAGTAAAAAAGCAAACAAAAAAGACGACACCTTGTCTAACAATGAAAATGCAAATGGTTTTATTGTTTCTCCTTTGGGTACCTCAAACATTAACATCTTTGAACGTTGTTCCGGAAATTATTCTACCTGCTCTGTTCATGGGAAAGTAAATTCTGACAAAAGGACCCGATGGTCTTTTTACACCAAAGAACAACTTGATGAATTTATCGAATCACTTAATGCTCGTGGATATCGAGAAAATGAACTAAAGAATTCTCTTAATATTGAAAAAAATTCCATTTTAAAGTATCATCTTGAAAGATTTGTTCCCACCGAATTAAATCCTAACTATTTACCTCCTTTGGACGAAGAAGAACCAAGCGAAGAAGAACTAATGGAAAATAATTTACTTCGAAAGTCTGAAAGAATTCAAAATCAAGTCCAGGAAAAGGTTGTTCCATTGCCTAAGCCAAAGGAACCAGTTGCAAAACATGTAAAATCACAAAATCAATACTCACACCTAGATCCATTGCATGCTCACGAAGCTGCATTTAGAGATGAGCTTCTTCACCTCGAGGATAATATTTTCAACAGTTGTTTGAGTAAGTTTTAGACCATATAGGTCATTTTTATTTAATAAAATTTTGTTTTATTTTAGATTCATTTAAGCTTGATGACAGAGACGATTGGTACAAGAATGCTCCAAATGACCCGAATGGCACCGGAGACAGAATAAAGTCAATTGCAAACCTAACTAACCTATTGAAGAGTTTGGCTCAATCGCTGCGACCATTTTGCTTGTTATCCCCTCTCTCAGTGCCACAATCTTCTGCATCCTCTCCATCCGACAAAGAAAATATTGAACACGTTCAACCAAAAGTTCCTGTGCTTTCTAATAAGTGGACAGAAGTACTTAAAGTTGCTGATGGCTTGTCAACTGGTCATTTAAGCGATTTTGAATCAAGCTATGGAATAAGCAACCTTTCCCAATTGTTTGTCAATTTATTTATTCTTGACAAATCTATTAATTGGGAACTTTCTGCAATGAAGACAGCTACCAAATGCCGCATTTGTCGTCGAAAGGCAAATGATGAAATGATTCTTTGCGATAAGTGTAACAGGGGTTACCATATTTATTGCCTTAAACCACCGATTGCTTCCATTGATGAAATCGAAGGTGATTGGTTCTGCTATACTTGCGACCCTACTCCAAAAACAACATCTTTAAGAAAGAATATTCCTTCAAAGTTGGTTGAAGTTAAAGAAGTTGAAGTTGAATTTCAAGATGAAGAAGAGGAGGATGAACAATCTTACAATGAAGTTGCAGATGAAGAATATGCTAGTGAGGAGTCCTTTGAGGATGACAACGGAACCATTTGTCGCGTTTGCAAACATCACTTGTACGACGAGTATTCAGAGGTACATAGTTCTAATTTTTTTAAATTATAATTAACTATTATTTTTATCAAGGTTTTGTGTAAAACGTGTAGCAAAGGTTATCACCTGAAATGTGTCAACTTAATGCGTGTGCCACGTTCTTGGAACTGTTTGTCTTGTGAGAATCAAGAGCGTTACAATTCCACCCACTCAGATGAAAGCGGTGATCTTAGACGTTCAAATCGAAAGCGCAAGCCAAATCATTACTATGATGAACCAAACTCGCTTGATGACCAACTATACTCTGACAATACGAGGCCTAAAAGGTATTTGTCCAGCGAAGATAATGTGAATCGTCGAACACAGCGTGTAGTCTAGATCTATTCTAGAACAGAATGTTCAAGTAATTTGCGTGTTAGTTTATTTAAATTGGACCCGTAAGGTCAACTTTTTGATCTTAAGTGACATCATTCCGATATAGTTTGAGATTTCTTACTCTGATCTAATCTTGACTTAATTTTATTAGATAAAGATTTGACTGAATTAAACCGCCTGGTTACGCTTATCAAAGTTTGATGTTTGAAAGCATACATTATTTTATTATTACATTTTCACTCATTGGATTATTCAAATATATATTTTACTTAAGTTTTTTAATGATTTTTGTAATTGATACTTTAAGTGTAACTTAAATTCTGTACATTAGTATCATCCGTTTTGAAATAAATAAATCATTTTTAAAATCTAAATATTTTGAACTTACTTTTTACATTCGACCAAATTGGTCGTTAATATGACAATTTTGCGCCCAATTGCCACTAATGGTGATGAGCATCAATCAAATAAGTGAGCAGCATTTTAACTTTGACCGGCGAGAATGACAAAGTGGTGCGTTCACTGAATTGTTGGCCACATCGTTGAGCGATACCTCCGCCGCATCTAATCAGAGTAAATGTATATACATTGACGGTGTATACATTGGTTTGGCGTGAGCACAAAGAACACTATCTCGTTGGCTTCATTCTGACAGTTTCGCCTTTTAAGAAGATTACTAAGATTGTAGAGAGACTTGATTTGGTAACATTTGACCACTGCTGGTGGTGCTTGAGGCAGCACTAAGGAAGGTGTAGATTCACATTCTTTGCATGCCACCAGCATTTGGGGTCAATGGTCAGGCCAATTCAAAGCACTGCAGCAGATCTGGCAGGTTAGCAGCACGAGCCGTCCACTGCACTACCACATACGGCTACATTCGGCCACATACATAGTACCCTCCTTCTGATTTATCGCTTTGAACAGGCACATTGGCCTTTATTTGGACCTTTCAAGCCAAGTGTTGCCACTGATCCTTGTGTTCACCATATGTGGAATGAGCCACCAAGAACGAGCCTATTGCCTCCATGACCATGTGCGTCCCATTGCCGCGATATGATCCAAGGCACGAAAGAAGAGAGCGCAATTGCGCTCGCTCAATTGGACTCGCCGCGCGTTCGAAGTGTAGCCTGCTTACAGTCTCACCTCACTCACTTGTCTGCTTGCTCACCTCCTGCTTGTTTTCTTGCATTCTTGGGCTCTCTTCGCTTAGGCTCGAACAGAACTGGACCTGTGGCTAGTATGGTGGCGAAGGGCAGGTAACTCATGGTATCATCACTCTCTGATCTACACTGCCACCAGTTGCTCTGTTTGCATCGCTCTGCCATAAGTGACCACTCGCTGTGTTTAGAATCTCGCAGTATGCACTCAAGTTTCATTCAATTCTGTCAGATGCAACAATACATAGTTTTAGCATATTGGTCTTTATGATTGTATGTTTCGCAACTTGCCATTACAGCATAAATTGAGAAGCAATGTTACTCATCAAACGACCGCTTTGATCTACTTTGATAGTTTCAATCATGCAGCAGCAAATTTTCCAATCGCAACATCAAGTTCCACATGTTCAATATGTACAAAACCAGACAGTATACCCGTCAAGCCGAAATCTTCAGCCTAAATCAGGTTATTTCAATGACAGCATTCGTTCAAAACTGGTGCAAGGTCGATTCCCGCCTTCCACCAGCCAGTTGGGCGATCAACAGTTTGCGGCACTGTTCAATCAATTTACAAATCAAGAAAGCTCATTTAAGCACATTGGCACCAATATGTACAACGATGAAAGTATTTATACCGAACCAACTTTGCTAGAACACGATATAATCCATGCCTCTGAAAATAGGCCAAATGGAATGGTCTCAAATTTGATTTCGGTCCCGCCGCTACCTCCACCACCTCCCCCTCCCATTTTTGCTGCTTCAGTTATTGAGGCAACCACTACAGCTTCGTCAGTTACAAACGAAGCAAATTCAGTTTTTCCATTTACCAATGGTGCTAATTCAATGGAATTATTAAGGGGTGTTCCTAACGGCGCCCCAGGGAAAAGCATGGAGTTGAATTATTCCGACATAGTCACTGCTCATTCTTCTGATCCTGAACAACAACCACAAGGAAATTCTTCCCAATTGACAATCACTGGCCAAGACCTTGAGATAACATTAAACAATGGAGAAATCACTCAAACCGTTTTGAGCAATTCAACGAATTGTGCGAACTACAATGCTCAACTCAGTCCTCACTTATTATATTATTACTCAGCTCAACGAATTGAATTTTTGCCTCTATGTGATTTGTTGTTCAACATTATTTCGTTGGCAGCGTACTTTTGTGATGTTGTTTTCGATTCAGTCACTGCCTACACTCTTTACTTGAACGACCAAATTCTTTGGCTTGTTGTAGCTCTAGCTTTGATATTGACATCTGCCACTTTAAGCCAGTTCTTGTCCTACACTTGGCATGTTCGTGAACGCAAACTCAACCAACAATTGATTCGAATACAAGCTGACTCTCATCGAACGGAAAATACTCAGGAACATTATTCAAACAACAATCCATATTTCACTTCGCCATATGAGTTAAGATCTTCATTTACTTTGGCCATAACGCATATTTTGTTTGGTGGTGTCTTATTGCGTTACTTCAAATTATTTGCCCCTGTCAATCTGACTTCAGTGAAACGTGAAGTTCGCGATCTTTGTGTACTTCGAATGGTTCATGGATTTTGTGAAGCAGGTCCTATGCTTCTACTTCAGGTTAGTTTAATTTTACTTTGAAAACTTTTGCTATAATTTAATTACCTTAATTAATTTTGGTAAATGGATCAAACCACACACACAATAATTTGATTACATAAGCAATTGTTTAGTTATCATTATTATTATAAAATAATAATTGCTTAAACAAGAACAACCTAGTTTGTTTCACGTTAAATAATTCTAATTTACATTTAGGTTTATCTGATTTGGAGAAAGCCATTTGATTCCATAACAGATCTCAACATCATTTCAATATTTTTGTCGCTTTTCTCTCTTTGCTGGGCTTTATCATCTTTCAGCAAAAACATTCGCCAACGTCAGATACATAAGCTTGTTTTGACTTGGTTAGGTGTGATAATTCAGTTCTTTTGGCGAATTGGGTATGTCAACTATGTCAAGTTGAATCTTTTTAATTACATTTTTTATTGTACAGAACGATTACTTCTCGAATTGTTGCTTTAACAATTTATGCCACGATTTACCAGCAATGGATTTTTGTTGTATTGTTTCTTCATTGGTTTTCTATGTTTCTTTGGTTATTAACTCCAAACATAAAACATACAAACAACACAATCGAAAATAGTTCATCAAATGAAAAGAAACCTAGTCAAAAAGAACGAATATTCCAAAGTTCACTTATTGCATGGGTTTATATGTTTTGTTTTATCAACATGGAAGATGTAAGTTTATCATTGCGACTGAGTGATCAATTCTAATTTGTTTTCTAATTTTAGTCAAGTCCTCGTCACAAAATGTCAGCATTTTATTGCACAATGTTCTTGGAGAATATTCTACTTATGAGCATTTCAATATTCTTCGACAACCAACCAGTTATGCCTTGGTACCACAGTCTCGTATTATATCTAGTGCTCGGTAGCTTCTTTTTCGGAATGTTCTTTATGTGGCTATATTATCAATTTTTTCATATTCGACATCTGAAGTATTCACTTGAGAGCGTTGACATTGAAACAAATTTCAATTCCAATGATCGTTCAAATTATTCCGCTTGTCAAAATGATCCAAACCAAAATCTGGCGGAAAACGAGCTATGCAACTATGCGAAAAATGCAAGTCAAACTGAAACGCATAAGCTTTCCAACACGAATGAATCTTCAATGTCACGACTTGTAAATGCACTTAGCAATCAATTTTTTCCTCACTGCTACAATTCTTCGAATGAAACTTCCAAATCTTCTACTTCAAATCGGTATCGTACTCACTTCAATAACGAGAATATTCCCGGTGTTTTCAATTGTCGTCTTAATCCTGCACTTAAGCGTAAAAAGAAGAAGCCTTCCACCATTCCTCCCCCTCCTCAATCTGAATCTGTAATTATGCAAAATAATGAAGTGTTCAGTGGTGTAAATAGCGTACATAAAAGATCCCAACTAGAAACAATCAGTGAAGGGGTTGCTAATTTGGCAAGTGTTTCCAATCAATTACGAAACTTTAATTTTTCGGAAGTGCCAAACTCACGTGCCACCCAATATCGTCGAAATGTTTTGCACCAAATACAACGGCCATCAACGAACACAAGCATTTTAACTCGTCAACTGCGGCAACCATCAGCAGACACTTTTTGGCGCAAATCCGCACTGTCCGCTCGTTCTTTGTCGATATCGCCATCAGCCATGCTTAAGTCAGAAAGCACATTTCGTCTACCTGCCAAGCATCCTTTTTCATCAACCATTACCACCCCTACCTCTCCGGTGAATTTCCTGCCAACTGAAAATTTTACGGATAAACTTGAACTTTGTTTAGAACAAAATAAGTTAAACTACAACATGGAAGCGAAAACTGACAAGGAAATTATACGGCCAAAGCCAATTGTGCAAAATTCGATTGATCTAGATTCACTGGATGCTTTGAATCAATTTAATTTGATCGACAATGTGTATGATTCAAATAAAAATTCGGCACAAGCTTCGAAGCAAAATGGCTTGTTCCACTACTATTACCACCCGTATTCTCATAAATTGAAATTACGTTCACAAACGCCTGAAGTACTACTTATCCCGCATTCGGATAGTGGTCGTGTTTTCTATGATTACCCTTCTACTGTAATTTCGATGAAACCAAATTTGCAAAATGTTGACAATGGCAAAAATTGGAATGACGATTTTTACAAACAAGTCGTAGGACACTCAAATGATTCTAAAAATGTAGATGATGATGACATCTTCACAAGGCAATGCCAAAGACCACCAGTGCCTGGAAGGGAAGGGGATGAAAAGTCCGAAGAGAATGACAACGACAATTGTAGTTACATTGAAGGCAAACGATCGCTGCTTAATTATGGAATTAATAGAGCCAGATTGGAACAAATACTGGAAAAGAAAAAAGAGGAAAGAAATGAAATTGAGAATCACAAATCTCATTTTTCACATACCTTGTCCACTGACTTGAAAAGCAATTCAAAAAACAAACACGCTCGTTACCTGACTGGACCGAAAAAGAAGAAAAAGTACTCAACTAAATACAAAATAAAAACTAACAAACGTTCCAGTTTGCGAACTCTTTCTCAACACTCATTCAGATCATCCGGGTCTAGTTTAACTCGTTCGAGTCATTCGTCGTCTTTATCTTCAAGTGGCGATGATGGTGATATCGAATCGGACATAAATCAACATGAAAGAATTGTGATCACTAGGCCGAGTACGCTTCGTATGACAAGACCAGAAGAAAATAGCAAATCTCAAAATGTGTACGACCAAGTGCAAAATGAAGAGTATGATGAAGCATTCAGTAGTAGCAATGGCATCGAGGCCCACAATGGCAATTCATGTCTTTTATCACCGATAGATTCTGTCGAACAGGAAAAAAACGGAGTCAACACAAGTTTTAATGGGCGAGAACCCCCAACAGGTAGTGACCCACTGCCACGAATTATTCGTGGACCGGCGCACCAATTTATTGCTAGTCAAGATCGAAGCACCTTTAATGGCCAAAAGATCTCCAACTATCATCTTGGTTCTGAAGTGAGAGATTGCTCCAACTTGCGAGCCAAACGGTCAAATCTTCTTCAACCAATGCAGAGGCCTAAACCTTTGTATCATAGTGCCAAATATAAACGACATAATACTCCTCTGTAAATATTTTATTCCATGAACATGTTAACACTCAGTTTATGTTCAATAAATATTAAATTATTATTTTTTATGACAAATGGACTGGAAAATGCAATAGGCGCACAGTAAATTAACTCACAATGACTTGGTAACTTTTATTTGCCAAAATAGTCTAACAATTATAATTAGTAATACAGTCAAACTAGTTCAATCACAATTGTTGCCGATTATTACACGTAACGTTCACTTGTCTCTATTACAAATGGCTCAAATAATTTAACAGTTAATATAATTAACTATCACACAATTGAACAAGCCACAAAATGTCAATTCACACATAACGTTAATGCATCAGTATACAACAAATATCAGAGAAAACCATCTATTACCGCAGATTTGTCGTTTCTAAATTTAGTCAAAAGATAAATGTTTAAGTTTGCGTCATAGTCATAGTCGACAGTAAGATCATTCGTTATTTAGACCATTGAAACAAGGCAAGAGATATCAAGACCATTGAGGTAAGGTATGGAAGAACAAGTTTTATGAAGCAAATTTTTCTATCAGGTTATTACTGTTCATTATGGAGTTGTTTGATAGCATCTGTGATTTCCGAAGCGGTTGAGAATTGTCATTCTGCTGAATGGCACTAGAATAAGATTTGGCAGAACTAGAAAAATTGGCTGACTTGTTTGAGGATGAGGTCCCGTTTGGTACTTTTGAGTCATTATTGTTGATCACATGGTTGTTATTCGTATTCCTTGTGTTATTCCCCAAATTCCAATTGCTGTTACTACTAGAGTTGCTGGAGTTGCTGCTATTAGAGCTTGTACTGCTACTGCTGTTCACGTAGTACTGTCGTCGTTGAGGTAAATTAGAACTTGGATTGGGGACTAAAGAATTGTTTGAATTGTAACCTCGCCTATTATGGTTCGAAGCAGTTCTATTTACATTAGGTTGATGTTGTTGAGGATGATAATTCACCTGCTGCTGTGTAGTCGGAGGGTGTGACTGAAAATGAGGAGAAATCGATAATGGAACCGTTTGATGTGCTAACGTCATAGGTATTGGAGTTCCACTGTAATGCTGTGGCAAAAAACCTATGTGAAAATTCGAATGAAATGTGTTTGATTGAAAGGCCAACGGCGTATTAATTGGTGGAGCTAGAAGAAGAGGTGAAATGACATCTTTGGAGTCATTTTCCTGCAAAACAAAAAAAAGTTATAAAGCAAATTAAAAAGTAAATTGTTTGATTACCAATTGGGTTGAAATTGAATTACAATTTGTATCACAGATAAAGTCATCGGAATCACTTGATGTATATTCTTTTTCTTGATTAGTATTATGGGAAGAATGGTTTCGCCCAGATTGTTGGGATGATTGAAAATTGTTGTTCGCTGCTCCTTTTGCTGTACATTTACCGTTCTGAAATTTGGAACCTTCACTGACGTTATTGCTCTGCCCTGAGTTGCTACCTGACGAATCGTTGCCATTATTATTGTTATTGTTATTATTGTTTTTGCTATAGTTATTTTCGGTGGAAGGAAGAGGAAATTTTTCGATAATGGATTTTCGGTAATCGACAACTTCATCGGTAACACGAATAATACGACCGAGAATAGACTTTGTTTGATCTATTGTAGAACTCAATGGTCCAACAGCTTGATGGAGAATAACAAAAGCATACTCAAATGCTTGCTTAACCATCAAAGCGCCATAGGAATTTTTGCCAATGTCATTAGAGGGATTTAGTGGATCTTCAATGCACAAAATAGATGGACGATAAGTAGAATCCATATTTTTCTGTATTTCAGACTTGGGTACAAACGACCCACCATCTTTTATTCTAATCCCAACTCTATAATAGTTGAAATATCTTCCAAATAATTCAAAAAATTCAATTAATAAAACTCCAAGGTTAGCTGAAGGCAATCGAGCTTCAGCACGTGGATGAAGTTGAATAAAGCTAATAACCATAAGAATAAGTGAATAAGAACTTATTCCTCCAGTAAAAACTTCCTTCAAATCACGTTGTAACAAAAATTGCTTCAATACAAAGACTAGTTTTTCAAGATTTGGAAATTTGTCCTTAAATGTCTAATGAAGTTTAAAAAAATTAAAGAGATACTTTATAAACGCTTAATTTCACATACCTTGATTAGCTTGGCGCTTTTAATGCCATTACTTGTGTTAAAGCTAATGTCAACACGGACTTTTGTTTTAAGGTCAGTCAACTTTATGATAGGAACTGATGCTTTATCAAGCACTTTGATGCTATTCTCATCCACAACTCCAGATTCGAGCAATTTCTTTTCAAGGGTAAATAGAGGTATTGATTCCCACATGCCAATAACAACCATATCAATGTCACTAGTTGGCAAATAGAGTCCTGTTCGAAAGCTTCCAAAAAAGTCAACCTAAATGTGCAATAAGTAACATATATTACTTAAAAATATAATTTTCATTCTTACCTGGGCTTCCGGCCAAACTTCTACGATAACATTTGAGATTCTTTTAACAACATCTTCCCTCATTGAGTGTTCTTCTGGAGTTGGTTTCATGTAATTGTAGAAATCTTCAATTTCTTGATGCAACCCTATTATCCCAGGATAATAACCATCTCTAACCCTCCAAGGCGTTCCGTCATATTTATTACAAATATTTGGATTTTCGTTAAAATTAAATGTTGATGCCGGATTATCAGAAATAGTTCGCTTAGCATTGTGAACGTGATAAAAATGCGGCGGAAATGGACCATTTGGTAATAAAGGATTGTGGGAATTTAAGGAAGGGGTAGACTTCTCTGAATCAAATTCGTTAGCATTCGGACTTTGATTATTTTCATTTGTAGAATTTCCATTCGTTATTTGAATAAAATCAGGTTGACTTTCGATATGCATGTTCATTTTAGCTCGTTTCCAAATAGAATTCCACAAATTCAAAGCTGGGCCTTGTTGTTCTGGTTGAAACCAGCCAATGTTAGGGTCCATCATTTTTGAGCAGAAATCAATTTAAACAAGAATTCAATATATTAAAAACTAATTTGGCAAAGAAACCACCGGGTAAAATCCGTCTCTAATGACCAAATGCTTGTTAGGAGTGTCACAAATTAAGACACTTTGTTCAGAGATATCATGAACACTTATCAATAACTATTTTTGCCAATAATCTTCAATGAATAGTTCATGTGAAAGTACTTTGATGCTTATTGAAATATCACAAAAACTGAAGACAAATTATTGCTCGCATAAAAACAACAATTTTTTCAAATATTTGGCGAAAATTGAACATGAAAGAGGTCACAAGTAATAACAATTAGACACAGTAGAACCAAAAAGATTTTCTATGTTAATACTTCTATGTACAAGTTGGAAGTCAAGGGGATTCGAAGCGGTGTGATTGGTAAGAAAAATAGCACATAATGGGTAGATTTGGTGCACTTTCCGTGAGCGATCGTAACCAAAGCTCTCTTGTTTTCGTCCAATCAAGGGGACAATCGAAGAATGTTCATCCTTGTAGGTGGAAGTGCCAGTGGGCGATGAGCAATGCTGCCAATGAAAAGAGTGATCTTCACAATGAGTGAAACTGGGAGCTTGATTACAATTAACGCTTAATCGCCACAATTGAGACAGTCTCGCTGTCTTAGCTAGTGAAGCAGTAGCTGCAGCTTTGAACTCGTGCCCGTGTGCCTTCCCTGAGCCACACTTGGATGCGGAACGCAGACTCGAAAGGCAGGCAGAAGGCAAACGGATGGAAGCCGACCACAGACTCACACACACAACTGTGGCCATGTTTGACTACAGCACGCATGTTCGACTTTCCTATTTCCACTTACACAACACAAGAGCTAGGCGGCAATTTTGAATTTAGTTTTCAACAATTCTCATTAGGTCAAATTGTTCTATTGAATAAATCACAGCAATTTACATTAATAATTATAGTCAATTGAACGAACATTAATGGGCATAAAATGGGCTCTTTGCTTGACCAAAATTACATGAAGCGGCTTTTGAAATGGACAAGCAAGATTGGCCGCTAACCGAAAAGAAAGTTTGCAACGGATGTGCAGCTCCTGTTGAAAATTCTTTTTTCGAATGTCGTCAACTTTATCACGAGTCTTGTTTTACTTGTAGTTCGTGCCAATCATATTTACTCGGGGCAAAGATCTTCTTGAAAAGTGGCCAATTCACATGCGGTCAGTGTTACCTGGGCAATTGTTGCAAGTGTGGTAATGGTTTGGCCGAACAAACCTACCTTCAAGTGGACAACGATCACAAGTATCATGTCAATTGTTTCCGGTGTGAGGTTTGCGCAAAGCAATTAGACAAGTTCATCATCAAGGACGACAAGTGTTACTGCATCCAGGACTACTTACAACAATTCTGGCAATGTTTTGCCTGCAAGAAAACCATCGCTGCACCAGACCAACAGCTCAATCCGGTTAACCCAGAGGAGCAAGACTCTGTGCAAATGCAATACATCTGCTTCGAGAGCCACAAATTCCACTTGCAATGCTTCGTGTGCAACTTCTGCAAAAAGCCATTAGAAGAAGTCGACCGAATGTCGCGAAATGTCTTCATTGTCAATGGAAAAAGATGTTGTAAAAAATGCGTATTTTGCGTTTTTTTGAAAAAGAAATCTGAAGAAAAACAAGTTCAAGGATTCTGAGGCCACAAGACTGGAAAAATTGAAAGAAGCCGAACAAAGTATTATCAAAAGGCTACTTGTAGTCATTATAAAATATTAAATAATTTGTGCAAAGCAAAAATAATTTGTGTTATTTGTGTAAAGTGGGTAAAATGTAAATGAATCAATGGGGAAATATCATATTTTGTTATATAACGGAAAAGTTAGCAAAGTTAAATCTCAAAAATATCAACAATAAATTACATTAAATTAACAAAAATCTGAGTGACCAAAAGAATAATCAAAATAAAGTCCAAGTTAAATTGGAGTTAAGACCACTTGTTAAATAACTAATTATAATGATATTAGGCACCATAAGATGTTGTAGAAGTTGAACTGGGCACGTGCTGATTGAGAGACTGTTGTTCATGCAGAACAAGGCAACGATTACAGACACGCACTGGCTTGGCATAGCCAAAACACTTGAGAGAGATAAAGTTATTGGAACATTGGTGACAAAAAATATTGCCACAACGACGACAATGGTGACGACGACGAATTAAGTTGAAGAATTGAGCACACAATGAGCACGTATTGACGAGCTCGTCTGGTATCCATGTGGGAGGCAGTAATAGGTTGCGGGTCGCGGAAGATGAAGGCTCTGAGACGCTATCGGAAATAGGCATCATTGAATGAGCAAAGTATGAGGTGGAATTGAATGAGTCCGTATGAGGTAAAAAAAATGTTGGAAGGTCATAACGTTCGTCAACAGTGGTCGCAGTAGAGACCGTAAATTGAGACTGTTGTGGACTATGAGATGATGAAAGCGATGCCATTGATGATGGAGAAATATTCGATAATGCAGGTTGGTGCTGGCTGGGTTGCATACTGGTGGAATTACGTTCTATTAAAGATGGTAAACTTTGACTGCAAACCTTAGAGGAACGAGAAGAGGGCAATACCGATTCATCACTAGAACAGATGGAATCTTTGATTGAGGGATAGCTGGAAGAAACAAAAGTGCTACTTCTCGGGCCACGAAAAGTTTCGACATGCTTGTGAGCATCTTCAAACGAATTGCTTCGAAAAGTATGTAAATTGGTGTTAGTATTTGAATTCGTAACCGAATTTGCGTCCTCGACATTATCACAGTTTTCGCAATTTGTTGACATATTTTCTGATTCGATATGAGGACTAGTTTGACTTGTAGAAGCGTTTAAGTTAATTGAGCTATTTTGTTCTAGCATAAACTCATTTGCATCAATGCCTTCTTCCACAATGTCCAGATCAGCATTGTCACTGCTGTAGTGAGCTAACTGAACATCAATTGGTTGAGCAAACGAAACGTCCATTTGATTCTTCAAAAGTTCATTTGACTCCTGAATTTCTTGAAGAAGAAATACTGTTCTCAAAATATTTCGGAGCTCACTAGCATAGTTGGTTTGGAATTTGTCAGCAATTTCTAAAATCAATAAAATAAAACAAGTTAAATTAAATATAAGAAATCATTCCTTACTTGATATCATAACAAAAACTTGGTGAAGAATTTTCTTCTTACAAATTTTAAGCTGAGATAACTCATCAAATTGTATTGATTCTTTAATAAATAAACAAACAAATAAAACAATTGATAGACATGAAAAAATATTACCTAAATCAATAGAATTGTTGGAAAATGCAGATGTGGCAGGAGTCGAACCTTGTAAATTACTATGAGTGTCGTAATTTTCTTCAACGACTTGTGACAAATGAACTCCAGTGGGGGTCATTGCTCGTTGATTTGAATGGTCATTAAGGTTCATTTCCGCATAAGTTGTTTGCGGACAATTACTTGATAAAGACCTAACATTGAAACCATTTGTTCGATGTTTTGCAATACTAGACATGTGACTTCGTTTAAGTATTTCTCTGAATTGATTCATGAAATCCAATTCGTTAGATAATGATGATGCTGAAGATGACGAAGTTATCAAAGAAAAATTTGGGTAAGAATTGGAAGACGAAGATTCCAGAGATGAATTGGTGGAAGGAAAGGTACTGGCTGAAGAAGAAGACGCTTCGTTCTTAGTTAAATAAGATTGTTTACTTTCTTTCAGGTTGACATGTTTGGAAGAAATATTTATTTGGTGATCAAAGTTGATATTAGGCATTGAAAGACTTCTAAACATGACCTTTTGTGGCCTCATTGAACTATATCGGACAATGTTACCTTGATTGATGTCGTCGTTTTTGTTGCTTATTAACAATAAGTCCACAGATGATGATATGTACTTATTCAAAAAGGCTTTTGAATATTTAACTTGTTCAACGTGAGACGGTTGACATGAATGTCCATACTTTTTGGCACACTTCATAAATTTGTTATAATAGTTTAGAATATCACTTTGATCATTTAAATCACTCTGATTGTTCGCATATTCATATAATAAATCGTCATTTAGGCTTAAATCGTTGCTTTGATAGTTGTTGGATAAAAGCTGCTCGAGAAAATTAATTTCCTCTTCATTTAGATTGACAAGAAATTCATGAAATTTAAGAAGCACACTAGATAAAATATAAATTAAAAAATATAAACAAAATATTCATGAAAATATTACCTATGGTAAGGTCTTAAAATAGATGAAAGATCGTCACAATTGAGCTTACAAACGACAGAACCGTATCCGTGTAAAAGGCCTCGAACAATCGAAAGACGTGGCAAAGCAATCATCACACTGGGCTGACAACCTTCAACATCATCCTTCGAAATAAGACACTTTTTTAAAGAATATGAAAGCGTTTCGCTAAACAAAAACGTCAATTCTTGCAAGCTTTCAATGTCTTCAGTTGACTTGATGGGAAGCATTGCTCTCACATAATCATATTCAAATGATGTAAAAAGACGATCAAAGTTTTCAAGTCTTCTAATAAGTTCTTTTGATATTTTGGGCCTGAAAATAAAAATAAAAATAAAATGATGGAACAGAAACTTAAAAGTACTTTTTAGGTAAATAATCACAGCAACTCCTAAGGTCATAGCGAACTTGTTCGAGAGTAGCAGTGAGGTTGTTAGCAATCGGTCGGAGATAATTTGACTCGGCCTGGTTATTCGTAATAGTAGATCCAGCAGCCAGGCATTCGGCCCCAAACCAAATTTGACTATTCAGTGATTCAATACCTTCGCCAGCAAGAAGCTCATCAGGAAATTTTAGTCTATATTCACGAGTAGCACGTTCACATCCGATCTCATCCATTATGCGGAAGATTAAAGTAATCACTCTGTCTTGAGCTAATTTAAGATTGTTGACAAGTGCCGAACATCGATCGGTGTCTTTCCGGCCATCAAATGTGTCGAGCTCAGACGAGATGAAATTGAGATCTTCGTTAGCATAATAAAATTGATACATGTCCGAAACAAGATGTTTGTCATTAATGTGTGAGTTTTGTTTCGAGACCGAATGATAGTGACTATAAATGCTGCAAAAATATGACTGTTCAGAATTGGAATCACGAGACAAATCAGATGAGAGATGGTGGCCTCCAGTAGAGTTCGTTCCAGGTGTAGAGTTTCTGGAAAATGAACGAAAAAATGGTAATCCATTTTCAATGGGACCATTTGTTTGGCCGTTTGCACTAGAAGTTATTGGAGGGAACATTTTTGCAGCAATCCATTTTCGGATCGACGACATCTTGGAGAGCAACCAAATGAACAAAAACCAAAATATCACAAAAGACTGCTACACTTCAACTGTAAACAAACGAGCATGAATTAACTATTGAATAATTGAGAAAATAATATTTACTTTTAAAGAAGTATTATGCACTGGTAAAAGGAAACTTTTGCTCACACAAGGTAGTGCAAACTTGTGCAACACTTTCCTTTAAAAATAAAGCCTTATTTATTAAGGATTGATTTGTAATGGCATTGTTGATGATGTAGATTGAATACGTCACAGGCATTTGTAACGAAGTGACTTCGATACCACAATACGTGTATCCATGTAGAAGAGAATGTGGAGAAAACTCGATTCAAAGACTACATTGATGATAGAGCACATCTGATATATTGGCGAGAATTGGCCACAAGTGAGCCGATCAGGTGTTAGGCAAGGCCGAGTGGCTAAGATTCGACTTGAATCAGACTAAATCCGTTATTCCAGTAGTCAGCAAGTGAACAGAACAGCACGCTGACTCACAACAAACAAACAGTCTTGCACCAATTGGCAATTGCGTATCGAGATAGCGAGCAAGCCAGACATGGCGCTCTAATCGGGTCAAAACACAGACTGGCTCGAGTCAATTCACAGCTGCAATCGAGATTGCAAAACAACTAACGGCCGAATACATCGCGTACAAATAGTCGACCAGGCATAGTACTTGTCTAAGTAGCTCAACTGGCTAAATTGCCGTTTTCATTGAACTTTTCAAAGCAATGCTTCGCCTAAACTTTACTATCTAATTAATCTTACTAATTCGTGTAACTATTTATATTTTTAATAATTTTGATTAATCTTATTAATCTCTGAACCTATTTGTAACTATATAGCTCAATATAAATTCCGGGAAACCTGGAATGAAAAATACCCCAGTTCAGATTGAAGAACTTAAGTAAATTAAAACAAATTAAAATGAAGTAAATTACACAAAAGATAATTCAATTGTAATGTAGAAATCTTAAAATCAATATGTATTTCAAAAAAGATTTTATTTTGATATTTATAAAAATTTTCTTACAAGTCAACATTTTCACTTATCTAATTGTCCCAACTCTTTAGCCTTGGCCTTTTCCAGTTTAGTAACCTTAGCACGTGACTTGTTGCTCATGACACCGCCACCCCAGTGCTTTCGGATCTCATCAAATCTATCATTGAAGTTGGTACGTACAACATCGACCAAACTAGCCAAGCCAGCTTTATCTTCTGGGTTAACTTGGGAAAGAGCAAGTGCAGCGCAAGATTTTAGTCCAGCAACTTGACCGAGACGAGATCGGCCACCTCGGACAATGCAGTATGGGACGCCCATCTTACGGCACAAGTTTGGGAGGTGAAGAACCACCTCAATTGGGTCGCAATCAGCGGCAATGCAAACAAGTAAAGCCTTCTTTTTCTCGACCAGGGTAGTCACAGCATTGGAACCTTTTGTTGAATTATTTAAATTAGAAAAAATAGACATAAAAATAGAGAAAACACTTACCAACTTTAACTACTGGTGGGCGCTTGCCTGGAGTAGCTTCCTTTCCTTCAGCTTTAGCTTGAGCCTTGCTTCTGAGCCGTTCTTGCTTTGCTTGTTTCGATTCTGGTCGGTATTTGTCCAGCAAACGGAACAATTGGGTAGCAGTTTGACGGTCCAAAAGATTGCTACGGAATTGATTGATGGTTGGAGGAACCTTAAGACGTTGGTAAAGAATTGCCCGACGGCGTTGAACGCGAACATAACGTGGCCATTTGAAGAAGCGGGTAAGATCACGCTTAGGTTGAATATTACCACCTAATCGATAATTGAGACGTTATTATTGAATTATGATATATATAAAGAACAAAAAACTTATAAAAAGCGACAAACATACCAATAGAAAAATTCTTGGTTTTCTTTTGAATTAGTGGGTCCACAACTTTCTTCTCCTTGTGGATCTTGGCTGCAATGGCAGCTGGGAGAGGAGCTGTTTTCTTCTTGATAATCTTCTGTAAATCAAATTTAATCAAATAGTTAGCAAATTAATTGTAAAATCAAGAAAATGCAATAAAATTACCTTCTTGGTGACCATCGTGATGCTTTCGGTAGACAACGCGTAAGGGAAAAGGAAAAGGAACAGGCCACCTCGCAGGAGAACATGTGCAGCAGCGGTGGCGCCATCTACCAATAGATATCTTTCGGAAACTATGCTTTGATTTTGGCAACTTTCTAGGCATATAATTTAAAATTTTTATTTCATGTTTTATCATTATTGTTAATTCACAAACACAGATTTGTTTACAGATTTTAATATTTTAATCTTTGCATCAATTAATCATTCAATCGTACAATAATAATAATAAAATATATTAAATTATCAATATTAAACAAATTTAACTTGATACGCAATGTAAATGAAATAAAATGTACATTTTGTGTACAAATGTTCAAATGTTAATAAGTGGTAGATTGTTTCAGTCCATTGGAACTTTTCGGAAGGAAAATACCAAATATAAAGTAACCGCTTCCCATTCCGATTTGGATAAAGTTCCAAGTGAACTAACTCTCTCGCCAGAAGCATTACTAAAATACTCGCGAATATGTTTGTAGTCATCTCGACTAGTTCCCATAACTTTTTCGTTATCTCTTGGTGGATACTTCTCCAGGGCATCCATATAGTTCATTAGTCGAAAATTGCCATTGTCATCTTTGTTCTCAATAAAAAAGGTATCGAAACGCTTTTTGAAAATAAGCTGTAACCCAAAACTTCTACAAATTTCCTCAAAAACAGGAAAGTAAACCAAAAACTCAGGACAATCGACAACTTCGTCAAGATGAAAATTGTACCGAGCGCCAAATAAAGGAATTTCTTCTGTAATCATTTCATCGTATGTTTTGGGAAAGGTAATTGAATAAACATCGTTGCCATAAGTATTAGATCCAGAATTTTTCAATCTTTTCATTACTTCAGTTGAATCAGGAATAGTTCCACAGAAAATACCTCCAACCTTTAACGATTCACATGCATTTTGAATCATCATGCGAGTTTGTTCATATGACTCGAAGCAATAATGAAATGAAAACTGACAACTCGTCATGTCAAATAGCAACTCTTTGTTCGATAAATGAGACTGAATTCGTTCTCTGGTGCAGTCAATGTTAATGAATTCGGCAGAATATGTTTTGTTGTTCATCGAATTGAAACGGTCTTTGCAATGCTCAATAGAAATGCTTGCAATGTCTACAAAATTAATATATATTATCGATAAATTAGTAAAAAATGTAATTTAATAATACCCGAACACACAAGATGACTTATTCTACTTTTTTGAAATTTGATCAAATCTCCGCCTTTTCCACAGCCAAGATCAAGCACAACAAAATCGTCGGTAGGTTGCTCTTGCTCAGATCTAAGTAGAGTGATTGTATCGCCTATAAACAAAACGCAATTAATTTACCTTGCTAAACACATATAAAAATTGTTCAACTTACGAATGATAATACTTTTGATCCAGTTGTTAAAGTTTCGCATAAAGTAGATTTTACTTTTCGATCTTTCGCTTACGTCCTTATTATTAATGCTATTGTAGTGTTGAGCCACAATTGAAGAAATGCCAGAATTGTTACCCTCTTTCTTTGAAGCATTGTTGCCAGCTCGTTTGAATCGCTTGTGTTGATAATGAACATTATCGTCTTCTTTCTGATTCTGAGGATTTCGGTCCATTTCAAAATGAATCAAGACTGGCAATTGATAAAAAAAATGATGCTAAATCAGTGAACCAATTGGTCTCTAAGAATTAAATTGTCAATTAGTTTAAAGTGGAAGACACAGCGCAAAGGCAGAATCATAAACACAAGCAACAAGAAACTTGAAAGAAGGCGCATAAAGTCTATTTATTTGCCGATTTGTTAGTCTGCTCTTTCCTCCCTCATAAAGTACGTAAACTGTTTTCACATGTTTCACTGTTTTCGTGTATTTGGGCTAATTTTGCAAATCCTCTCTCTCTCTCCCTCATCTTTTGTTGAATGATCAAAAATGTTTCAACTGCCTATAAGTAATCTTTTTCGCTTAATTGTACCAAACTGTGCATATCTAATAGAACGCAATCTTTGTCGTGTTTCCACCTCAAATCGATCATTGCACCAAATTTGTCTTTCTCTTCTGGACAACAAGCCACATCAATTATCAGCCAGATTAACTCAACCATTGAGTGTATGCTTCTTTCAACAGGTATGTATATTTATAGAATTCATAGATTTTAATAAACTAATTAATTGATTGTTTGTATTATCAAAAGAGATTTAGAACTAATATTAAAAATGAAAATCTTACTATTGGTTCAACGACTAAATTGGAACCAAATACTTCTGCAAATCTAACCAAGGAGAACATGGAAGAAGAAGAGGATGACATTCTATACAAAACAATTCAAATTGAAGCTCGTTGTGCCGATCGTGCCGTTTTGGACAGCTATCAAAAGTTTGTTTCCATGTCTGCCAATTATATGGGAATTACCATTTCTCGAGTGTAAGCATTCGCTTTAAATTATTCGGTGTATTTATTTAAAAATAAAACTATTTTTTAATTAGTTGGGAACCGTTTCGAACAATTAAACGACGAACTTTACTTCGCTCTGCCTTTGTCAAGAAGAAATATCGAGTGCAGTACGAATGGCGCACGTATTATCGTTGTGTTGAATTTAAACACCTTACTGGATCTACCGCGGACACTTTTCTCGAGTATATTGAGCGAAATTTGCCTGAGAGTGTAGCACTGAAAGTTGTCAAACAACGAATTGAAACTATTCCTTCTCATCTTGCTCCACCTGGAAAGTCATCTTCATAATATAATATTATTATTAATATTGTTGAATGTTGATTGTATGAGTTTTAATTACTTCAATTTAGTCTTGCAAATAATTATTTACTTTAAAGTTATTAAATAGTTGTATAATCAACAAAATTATTTTAATTTTTGTCAATAAGTAGTGTCGCCTCTATATTAGCGCTCTAGTATTCAACTCTACTCGAATCTGCTTTATAATTGCACTACCGACTTGCGATGTCAATTTATCAAAATTTGAAATTAGGAAATTGCTTGTCACTTTGTCTGTGAGTAGACCGCATTTACAAACAGCAACCCTGTTTGAGTTACTCGCTTTCACTTTGTCAATATTATTGACTCAAATAAATAATAGCTCAAATATCACGACACAAAACTTGGTCCAAAGTGTCCAATATACACTTTCGTCGATAAACTATTGGATTTTTAAGAAAGCACAATTACATAAAATAATTTCGAAGATGAATCTAGGTGAATGTCAAATGTGTTCAACACATTTCATTTAGTATTTTTCATTAATCTATTTAGACATGATGAAGCATCATTGCACAAACTGTATGAATCAAATTCAGGATGTCGTCTTCAAGTGTGCCGAATGTACCGATTTTGAATTGTGCATGCAGGTAAAAAATGTTTTTAACACAAGTTTTTTAAGATTTTTTATTTACTACAGTGTTACGTTTGTGGCGCGGAAATTGGTCCTCATGAGCGGTCACATGGTTTTGAAATGATTGTATATGATTATAAACAAAGTTAATTCAACGTTAATTGATTTTAATTTTAGGATTTAGGTACGTTTAGTTTATTTGGAAAAACAAAAAAGAATGAACAAAAATCGAGTAAAGATGATGAAGAAATGGAAATTGATCAAGATGATAAAGAAATTAAAAACGAAGTCGAATTATTTAAGGAATTATCGGGAGATTTCTCGGAATTAATTAATGATAGCTTCGAATATAACAGCGGCGATGATGATGACGACGATGAAAACGAACAACAGAAGGAATCGGAGGAAACTGATGATCGTTATTATTACGAATTGGATCGGGGTCAACTTGTTAAATGTTTTGAAGATGATGAACCGGAAGATGAAGAAGCTAAAAAGAAAGGGCGAGTCTGGAGAGCTTTGGACGAACTTGAACTGCTTGAGGCAGTTTCACGATTTGGATATGGAAACTGGAAGGACATTTCACAAGCTTTATCGTATACCCTGGAAGACATTACCCCTCAAGAAGTGGCTGACCATTATATGATTCATTACGTTCTGTCCGATATTGGCGATTATACATGGAATTGGAAAAAGAAAATTGCTCGAATCGTAGAAACAATAAAAATCAACGAGGCTAGAAGGTATTTCAAAACTACAAAGGATACTTTTCAAGATATCTCATCTGCGGATCTCGATTCTGTGGGTTTTATGCCAAAACGAGATGATTTTGAACGAGAATTTGACAATGAGGCAGAATCAATTGTTTCAAATCTTACTGTTGGGCAACCTGATGATGATGAAGTTGAGACTCAGTTCAAATTAGCTCAAATCGACATGTTTCAATTTAGACTTCTGGAGAGATTTCGCTTGAAAACAATTGTTCGCATGTATGGGCTTGTTCGAAAGTATCTAAACGATAATCGCAATAAGAAAGAAAGTGACAATTTCGAGTTCAAGCAGGTTTCAGATGTTGCTTCAATTTTTAAGCACAAAGGAAGCGCTTCTGTGTTTAGTCCTTTTTTGCGTTACGCCACGAAAAATGAATTACAGGAATTATTTTTGGATTTACAAAAAGAATATTCTCTCAAAGTGATTATTCGTAAATTGCTTAAATACAAACGAATGGGTTTGACAAATATTAGCGAAATCAAAGAATATGAGGAACAATTGAAAGATGGCGAAGGTGAGTTAGCGTTCTTGTAAACATTCAATGCTAAATTTTAATCTATTATAGATAAATCGAAACTAGAAAATCCCAATTTGGGCACTGATGATTCGCAGGCAAATCTTGATCAAAGTTCAGACGATGAAAGCGATTTTACTCTGGACGAACAAAATCTAGAGAGAATTTTAACCATAAATTCTCCATTATCTTTTGATAATTCTCAATTACAAGAGATTATTT
The DNA here is from genome assembly GCA_023373905.1 of Rhizoglyphus robini. Lineage (NCBI taxonomy): Eukaryota > Metazoa > Arthropoda > Arachnida > Sarcoptiformes > Acaridae > Rhizoglyphus > Rhizoglyphus robini. The sequence continues at coordinate 2,543,118 of JAKIJQ010000012.1, read as the reverse complement.
CTGCAATACTTAACAAGGAACAATCAGAAGAGGAATTGCAGAATATGATTAAGGCTGTAGATGATGATGACGATGAGAATGACGATGTAAAGAGGGAACTCAAAGAACTCAAAGCTTTAATCAAGACAGATCGAGACAGTGACAAAGATAGTGAATTTTCTTCTAAAAAGAAACGTCTAAAATCTAGTAGCTCATCGGAATCATATCATCTTCGGAAAGGAAACCAAAAATGAAATGTCTATCCTTTATAGATTTCGAAATCAATTGTCAATATATTTTCCATTATGGAATTTGACTGACCAGCAAGTTTTGACATTTAAAAAAATACATATTTGAGCTTGAGTCTTAAAAACGAAATACATTTCAAAAGTAAAACGATAAATAAAATCTCAGTAATAATAAAACTATGTTATATATTTTCACCAAAAACCACTTTCAACCGCTTTTCAAAACGCATTTGGTAGCACATGTAAATAATTCAGACAAAACAAATAGTCTAGTTCGGTTAGCAAGACATATGTGCAAATGGGATTTTACCAGACAGTCACACAAAAACATCGATTGAATGAAACTGAGTGTAGCATGTAAGAAAGGTGATACTTCACGCGATAGCAGGACTCATTCGATAAGATTAGACAGAGACGTTGAGTGGATGGGTGGTTTGGTGGATGGATCGCTCTCTTTATTGTCAATCATTTCAGTACGATTGTGGCGCTGGTCGAGTGGCGATTGGCCATAGACGGGAGCATGACCACCACTGAGTCATTTGTCATCAGAAAGTACATTGCCATTCTGCCAACGACCACAACGTGCACCACAAGTTCAACTTTCGGTTAGATGCACCGAATTAGTTCGAAATATTCACTCGCACGAGACGATGACCCATAACCTCGATTGATGTCTTCCGAGTTGCACTGCAGCAATCAATTCACTTTGCCATTGTTTACGTCGCGTTGAACTTGGCTGATTGTTTGCTGGGATTAAATTTTTCTTCATACCGAAATGCCATCTAGTACTTGATTTGTTTTGACGAAACTCGAAGTAATTTTACTGGCATATTGACAATCGAATATTGAATCTAAATCCTTGACTGAGACCAATCATGGAACCGAATCAAGAGAAGAGAAGGAGAGAATCGTATGAATGTCTATATGGACTTCGCTTTCCCAATTCAAAAGTTTACGAAATCGAAAATGGAGGTTTCTACAATGGTGATAGCGACTCGAGCAAAAATGTTATTACCGGTAAGTTTCAAGTTGGTGTTTGTCTCGAATCGATTAATTGTGGTACGCATGAATATTATTTATAGATCTTTCCGTGTTCATCGAACGAGAAGAGCCAACCGTTGCAGAGTGTTGTGCATGGACTCGAAAACGTTTTTGCACGAAGCGCAAATTATTTCGCCGTTTGCCTCCATTGACATGGCTTCCAACCTATTCCCTAGAAGACTTAAAGGGTGACATCATTTCCGGAATTTCAGTGGCCTTCACCATTGTGCCACAAGGATTAGCATTGGCCAGTTTGGCTGGTCTTCCGCCTCAGTATGGCCTATACACCTCATTCATGGGTTGTTTCGTTTACGCACTATTGGGAAGTTGTAAAGATATGGCCGTTGGACCGACATCGATATTGGCGATGATTGTCCTACCTTACGTAATGGTTGGTGGTCCGCAGTATGCTATTCTGTTGGCCTTTCTCGGTGGTTGTCTTCAACTGTTAGCCGGAATGCTCAATCTTGGCTTTATAGTCGATTTCATTTCATTTCCGGTGATATCGGCATTCTCACTGGCAGCTGCTATGACAATCGCTTCGTCACAGTTGAAAGGCTTCTTCGGTCTGAGCTATTCAGCTAGTCGAGTGCCAGAAATATTGACCAAGTTCTTCTCAAACATTTCCGATGTGAACCCATGGGACATCACTTTGGGCTGTATGTGCCTTCTATTTCTTATTCCATTGCAAATTTTCAAAGAACGTAGACTTAACGTGAGCAAACTTGCTGAACACGAAAAAGGCAAACGCTTTTGCTATAAAGTATTGAATCTGCTATGGCACATATTGATTATTGGTCGAAATGCACTGGCAGTTTTGATTGGCAGTTGGATTGCGGTCAGTTACGGGCAACAAGTAAACAAAGATGATATCGCAAATAACAATCTTTTTACATTGGCACGAAAGATTACACCTGGAATTCCATCGATAGAAGCACCACAATTTGCAGAGCTCAGTCAGAATGGCACCGTAACTAAGACATTCGGAGTAAGTTTAAATTAAAGTCCATAACCATTTTAACCAAAATCTGTGCTTCCCAAGGATATTTATCATGAAATCAGCACAGGCATCTTTGCGGTCGCAGTACTTGGTTTGACCGAATCCGTGGCAGTTGCTAATGCATTCAAGTCACCCTCATCTGGCAAACTTGACGCATCTCAGGAAATGATAGCCCTTGGTGTAAGTAACATCCTTGGTTCATTTGTTGGAGCATTTCCTGCAACTGCAAGTTTTGCCCGTTCGGCAGTAAATCACAATAGTGGTGTCCGCACACCTCTTGGTGGCGTTATGACCGGCGGTTTGGTATTGGCTGCTTTGTCAACCTTTTCATCATACTTCGCATTCATACCCGAAACGGTGCTGGCCACCATCATCATCACTTCAGTACTCTTCATGGCTAATCCTTCTGATGTTTTGATCATTTGGAGGACAAACCGAATAGATCTTTTGCCTTATACCATCACCTTCGCAAGTTCTCTTCTCATTGGCCTTGAAGTTGGAATTTTGATCGGCATTGGAGTTTCAATAATAATTCTTTTGTATCACATGGCCCGACCACACATCTTCACAGTTGTCAAGGTGACGCCCAGTGATTACCCCTTCTTGTACGTTAAACCCGACCGAAGTATTTTCTTTTCTTCCATCGAATACATGAAGATTAAGATCGATCAAAATTTGAGACATCTTCAGCAGTTTATGATGAGAAATGATAGTACTGATAAGCGGTACATTGTGGTAGTGGACGGAGAACACATGTTCCGAACAGATTCCACATTTGCTCTGGTATAGAAATACTTGATGATAATCGATTATTTAAATGATTGTAATTGTAAATTGCAGGGAATGAAGAACATGGTGAACGATCTAAAGGTTCGAAATATTTCCGTTATATTTTATCGATTACGACGAGTGGTCTTTCGAGTGATTATTGGCGTCTCGATGCATCCAACTTTGTTCCATAACTGTCGTACCGAGGAAGAAGTTTATCACCTAATCAGGAACATGAACGAATCTAAGATGTTGAAGCATTCGACCTCTATGTGTGTGAGTACATTAAAAAGAAGCCAATCGACTGTAAGTACATATCGAAACGAATTAGGTACTCGACACCTTTGGCTTACGCAATCGGCCACAGAATGACGCTGAATAACTAATTGATTTTAGTGGCTCGACAAGTTGCCCATTACCTGGACATTAACTTAATATCGATATAATAATTTTATGATTTTGTATTATTTATATGATTTAATTAAGTGCGAATATAACTTACAATACGTTCACTTATTGAACTGGAAAATTGTATTTCGTTCTAAATCACAAAATCGCCTTCATGAAGGAGGTGAATGTGCACAATTTGGTGATAATTGAAACATTCTTATCTAGGGTATAGCAATAAATAGAGAAAATCTAACAATTTAGTAAACGGCCAAAGCCGAGCTAAAATAGGTTAATATATTTTTAAATTCATTGAAGAGGATATAAAATGTTTGTACTTTAGTTAAAAGGGAGCCAAGTCTATTCAAGACGAAGCAGTTCGACATCAAATGTCAAAGTGGCATTTGGGGGAATAATGCCTGGATGACCCATTTGTCCGTAAGCAAAATCTGGAGAGCAAATAAGCCTAGCTCGTTGGCCAACACTCAACTGGAAAGAGAAATATTGTTAAGTTAAATAAATGCTAATTGTTGACAAGTAAAAGAAATCTGATACTAACCTGGGCAACGCCGACGTCCCATCCTTTGATCACCTCTCCCTTTCCAATCTTGAACTTGAATGGGCGACCACGATCACGGGAAGAATCGAATTGGGTGCCATCGTCCAAGGTGCCTAAAGACAATTAAAATTATAAGTAAGTTATCAATATGTAGTGATTGGATCATTATTACCGATATAATGGACCACAACAGTTTGGCCGGTCTTGGGGAAGGTGGAACCTAAAAGGTGCAATCGATATTAAAGCAAAAATTTGGACAAGAGAATCTGGCACTAAATTACCATCACCAGGAGAAATCGTCTGAACTTCGACTCCCATTTTGGTTGCTTCGAGTGAGGGATCGAATCGATCACGAAAGAGAGCGAGAGACAAAGGGAAGTGTTTGAACACTCGAGTGGCTCGACTGCAGCTGGGCTGTGGGTTGAGAGCGCTGTAGGCAGTACGGCAAGTCCAGTGAGCATGTGAAGATTGTGAACATAGAGGATCTATGATAGAGCTATGGCACTCCAGGTGAGCTATCTCGCCGACAGGTGGCGCCACTATAAGTCTGTTTGTCTTGTCACTACTTTTACCGGGTAGGATCACATGTGGATTAATTTGTCTTCTGTTTGTTTATTATTAAAACTATTATTTTTCAACATCAAATGATGGCTAATTTTGTGAGACGCAAATTTATTGACATTGGCGCTAATCTGACTGGTAATTACAAATTACAATTATTACATTGTATAACAATTAGAATGGCGATCAAATTTATTTATTATCAACAGATCCAATGTATCAAGGTATTTACAATGGCAAACAGTGTCATTCACCTGACTTGAAACAAGTTTTACAACGAGCTATTCAATGTGGACTGGAGAAGGTAAGTTTTTCAGACGTTTTGTTGGTGATTTTTATAATTCAATTCTCTTTTCAATTTGCTCTATCTAATGAGTATTTAGATCATTGTGACAGGTGGAAGTTTGGAAGAAAGTAAAAAAGCATTAGACCTGGTAAAGAATGATCCTATTTTGTACTCCACCGTGGGCTGTCATCCAACTAGATGTCTCGAATTAGAGGAAAAGACCGACGAATATATTGACTCCATGATTAAACTGTGCACAGACAACGTTGGAAAAGTAGTGGCAGTAGGTGAATTTGGCCTCGACTACGATCGACTCCACTTCTGTCCTAAAGAAGTGCAACTAAGGTTGGTAACATAAATGTTATTCTATGTCTAACTTTCTCGTTAGAAACTTTGCTCGACAGTTTGAAGTGGCTGAAAAGACTAAATTGCCACTATTTGTGCATTGTCGAAACGCAGCATCAGATCTATTGGACATACTAACCAAGAATCGAGAAAGATTTTCGAGCGGTGTGGTATGTGTGGAATATTTCGATATGGACATGAATTTACTGAGAATTTCAGGTCCATTCCTTTGATGGAACCTACGAAGAAGCAAAATCGTTTATTGACCTAGGACTGTATATTGGTCTGAATGGCTGTTCTCTCAAGACAGACTCGAACCTCGAAGTTGTAACTAAATTACCAGTGGAGAGAATTATGATTGAAACAGGTTAACAAATTTAACAAAAAAGGGACTTTTTAATCAATTGTTCTTCATTTTCTTTTAGATTGCCCTTGGTGCGAAATCAAAGCTAGTCATGCTAGTTCAAAACATGTACTAACCAAACTTGAATCAGTTAAGAAGGAAAAATGGTCCCAGGTAAAACTAGTAAAGGGAAGAAATGAACCTGTGAACATTGCTCAAGTGTTGGAAGTGATTGCAAAGCTAAAAACTGATTCAAACCTTGACCAACTCGCTGAAACCATTTATGAAAATACAAAAAGAGTTTTCTTTCCCAATAATTAAAATTAATTATCATTTGGTTAGATTTATTTAAATCATTCATACTTGAGTTTGTACAATAAATAACTTAAGCAAAAGTGCCCAAATGCTAAAAACTATATACAGTTTGGATTAAAAAATCGAAATCAAACTATATTTTAAAAAAGAGAATAAGCATGCATGCACTACATTATTACATCTACGAGTTGCAATATAAAGATGGTAAAATAATTAAAAAGTAATAATAATAATGTACATTCCCCGAATATAACGAAGATGGAATGAATGAATGGATTGATGTAAAATCAATTATTTTCAGACAAAACAAATTCAAACAATAAGTTTTTGAACTTGTCCTGAGACCCAGTCGTAAGAATCAATGGCGGCCTTTTGAGTGGAAGCAACCAAATTAACGAAAGCCTTTTGGATTTCTTCTTGAGGCAATTTGCTAAAAACAAAACTAAATTAAACTTTAAAAAAGCGTTACAAAAAGCCATACGCGAAAACATTTTTGCCAAGCCAATTGCTGGTGACTAAGGTATACTCAGAAGCAATGGTATAGACTCGGTTGAAGTAAGTCTGAACAATAATCCAATAACGCGAAGAATATTCCTTGACTGTAGGAACGACCGTTCCGTCAACCTAATCACAACATTCGTTAGCATTATCTTATTTTTAAAAAATGCAAACTTACATAATCAACAAAAGTAACCGAATTCTTTTGACACCAAATGACAGCAAAATTAAAATATTTGAGAACTTGTGTCTTGTAGGTAACAACATGGGGTCGCAAGAAACGAATAACCGAATTCCAATTAGGGACAATGTACTGATTGAACCACCTTAGTGAAATAAAATATATGAAAAATTGAATAGATTGCTAAATACTCACTTAGACTGCTTTATAGTGAGAATCGACCTATTGACATAAGGTGTTGCTCCTATTTTGTTTAGGTATTTAGCAGTGGTCGTTTCTGAAATTAGAAAAAAAGTTTATAAACAAAAGACAAATAAAAAATTAATAGTTACTTTCAAAGATGTCATTCTGGTTGATGTCAAGCACGACAAACGTTACAATTGAGAGGATAACAATTGTAAGGAAGTTGGCAAAAAAGGAACCCATTATTTTGGTAGTTAGACTCAAATAATGAAGCTGAAACGAAATGTCTTCGACGAAGTTGGATGACGTGTATTTATCTAGACAAGCAAAATGTACATTTTAGCCGAGTGGACGATAACAGGAAGCAGCGCATGTGGCATGTACGATAACGATGGGAGTTATCGCACAGTGACAAGATAGATGTCAATGCACGGGATGCGAAGCGAACGCTATACATACCTTTGATACGTCAACAAAGTGCTGATCAATTGGCCCGAATGTCAAAACGAGAAACGTGGGAGCTAATAAAAATTAAAAACACTTCCACAAACGATGGCAGGAGCACTTGCGGAAATAGATGATTGCCTTGCTGGGGCCGAAGAGCTTCGCGAGGAGCACAACGATGACGGGTGAGGTCTGTGCGGTACTGAACTCTTTTCAACTTTGCCCGAACCCAACGAGCAGATGACTAACGGCGCCAGCCTGTATGCGCATGCGTCATTTGCTGTCACAATGAACCGTCTGGGCCGTCCACATAGCACCGATCAGACATGCGTTGGTAAATGTCGGCATTGCTGTTACCACATGTTTTTGGTCAATTGATCCAATTGGAATTATTTTAAAAGTCCACTCGTTTGTAAATTAATTTAACTTTTAATTGAAGCATCCAAAATGTCGGTTGTTGCGGCTGCAAACAAGCGAATGATCTATTGTGGTGGTTTGGCCGAGGAAGTTGACGACAAAATATTGCGTTCTGCATTTGTTACATTCGGTGATATAATTGACATCAGCATGCCACTTGATTACATCTCTCAAAAACATAAAGGATTTGCGTTTATTGAATTTGAAAGTGCAGATGATGCCTCTGCCGCAATTGATAACATGAACGATTCGGAAATATATGGTTTGTTTGCTCACAAAGTTGATTTTTCATTTGTTTTACCAGATTTTTTCAGGCAGAACAATTCGAGTAAATTTAGCCAAACCAATTAAATTGAAAGAAGCTTCTTTTAAGGCAATTTGGGCAGACGATGAATGGCTAAGTAAACATGCCGGTAAAACGTTAAGTAATGAAAATGCCGCATTAAAAGATGATGATGATCAAGACGACGATAATCAAGAGAATAATAGTGAAAATGAAGCGACAACCACAGAAGAAAAGGAACCAACTATTGATAAGTCAAAAGCAAACCCACAGGTCTTCTTTGATGTAAAAATTGATGGACAACACATTGGACGCATTAGAATTTTATTACGCAAAGATGTTGTGCCGCAAACAGTTGAAAACTTTCGATGTCTTTGTACACATGAGAAAGGAATGGGTTATCGTGGAAGTACTTTTCATCGAATTATTCCCAACTTTATGGTATGTTCTTTAAAACAATTTTCTCTTTCTAAAACCTCGATATTCTTCAAATAGCTTCAAGGTGGCGATTTTACAAATCATAACGGAACAGGTGGTAAATCAATTTATGGACGAAAGTTTGAAGACGAAAATTTTACTTTAAAACACTTAAACCCAGGAACATTGTCAATGGCAAACTCTGGTCACAATACCAATGGTTCTCAGTTTTTTATTACTACAGCACGAACAGAATGGCTTGACGGAAAACATGTTGTGTTCGGGCAAGTCGTTCAAGGCATGGATATCGTCAAAAGAATCGAAGATTGTGGCACCAAAAGTGGAAAACCAACAAAACGAGTTGTGATATCTAATTGTGGAGAGTTTGTTTAAAAATCATTATTATTGTAAACATACAGTGCTATATATAGCTTACAATATGATCGTTATTAAAATGACAAAAATAATAAAGAACCTAATAACTAATATGACGATAATTTAATTCCACATAGACCGTTCTGCTTTTTTATGGAGAGTTTTCTCTATATTTATGGCTAACATTTCTGTTCTCAAACGCATGGCCTTGGTTTTTTCAATAAGTGAATGGTACTGCAAAACGGCTTGTGTGCCCATGATAACGTGGCCGTTCTTCGAGTCAATCTTGGCATCAAAATGAGCATCGCGAATCAATTTGACAATCCATCGTTCAGCGTCTTCAATTGTCATGTTCAACTTTTCGGCAATCATGCTAAAAAGAAAGCAATTGTTGAAACTAAAAAATATAATAAAACAAATATAACATACTTGATGGAAATGCATTCGTGAATCTGACAAAAGATCTCAAAAATAAAAAGACGAGCATTCTGAATGAAGTCATCGATGCAAGCAGTCAAGAAGAAATCGATTCGAAGAACAACTTCACAGTCACGAAGTTTCTTTTGAGCGCCATCAAAGTCAAACTTGACGTAGAGGCTCTCTACAAATTCAGTGATGGGGTCTCGATAGTTGTACGATTCTTGTTGAATGAAACGAACCAAGTCTTTCATGTAATTACGACGCTGCCTGTGAGTGATTACAGCAGCAGTCAGATAACGAAGAATATGTGGGCACGATGTCTGAATGGCAATCAGATAGGGATTTTGTGACTGCTTATTGCCACTTTTTGTGTCAAAAAAGAGCTCCACCAACATGTCACGACCATGTTCTATGTTGAAGAAGATGAATAACCCCCAATGGATAAGCCAAACACGCTGTTGGAGAGCCTGAACTGGTGTAAAATTCGAATTGTCGATGTTGCCTTTCAAAAAGTTGAAGTGATCCAAAGCTTGTTTCCATTCTTGGGACAAGATGGAGCAAACAAGATTTCCCCACAAAACATTCACATAATTCTTATCTTGAGGGGTAATCAACATTTGGTACGAGTTCAAAAAAACTATCGCTTGGCCATAGCTTGCGGAATTATAATTCATTCGAGCATACTCGTAAAGTAGATTTACTTTTTCAGGTGAAAACTAAAATGTTAAATAAATTGTAATTCACTACATATAATAACAATAAATCTAACACATACCAACTGTTTACTTTGCAATTGCAATTGCAGATTCGTTGACTCATCAAATTCGCCAAGAGCTTCAAGAACTTCAGAGAGTTCGCCAATAATTTTATCTCTCTCCTCTTGTAGTTTAGCATTTTTTTCTTTCAATTCCTCTGGCACTTCAATCTCGTGATTCTCATATACGTGAATCAAATACTCAAGGAGATTATTCTTTGCCAAAATGTCGATTTTATATTTCAATATATCTCCCGAGTCGTAGATCTACAAAAGAGCCGGTCGTCATGTCAATTGCCGGATGGTGTCAAGCAATGTACTCACCTTTTGGTTATCCAAGAATTCAAGCAAACCAATGACCAGCTGAGGGTCCAGGTACTTGGCAAGCACAGGGGTAAGGTCCCACTCTGTCATGATTGGATTGGGAAACACAAAACTAAAAGATTGGATGAAGATTTCACTGAAAGATTGACAACAAATCAAACTCACTCCGAGGTGATCGCACAAAGGAAACGGCAGCACAGTGAAACGTGGTGGCTCGTTTGCCCTACTGCGCATGTCCTCTCAAAGCGAGACCACTTGTGCTTTATCAAAATTAATTCACTTTGAATTAGCGCCATCTTACTTAGATTTTGTTAATACTAACTATCTTTTAACTTTAAATCACCTCAAATCATCTAAATTAAAGAAAAGCGGCTAATTAGATGAATCTTCTTCATCTTTCGACTTAATTTCTCCGGGTTAGATAAAAGGTTAAAATAGTACAGAGCCTATTGTGTGGAAATAGTGGTTTGCAATTGATCAAGTAACTTGATTGATTCAAGTTGCCATTGCGGAAATACTAATTGCATTCGATGAAGTATGATAAATGTGCTCTATTTTATTAATTGTGAAGAACAGTCCAGGTAATTCTCATATTCGAGAAATCAATGTGCTCTTGATCCAAGACTCTTAAAAGAAGAAAATGACAATATGAATAATATTTTGCAACTATTTTTTTTATTTGTATTGAATCATATTATATTTATTTAATTTTCCGTTGTGTTGTTGAACAATCTTTAAATTAATTCTTGATTCTATGATTATTCGCTTCGAAAAATCCACAAATTCATACTTACTTCTTTAGATAGAAATCCACTTAAAACAGTTTGGATTTAAAATAAATACAAATTGTGACAATTTATTAATAAATAAATACATAAAATAAGAAAATAGTCGATTATCGACAGGGTGATGAAATAAATAAGTTATTTACAGGGCGAACAAGGGACTGGGCTGATGGTACTGCGAGATCCAGGAGATTATCCTTTGATTTGATTGATTGGCACAGTCCGTGGAGAGACTGGTGGTGGCCTGGCTGGCAACGTTGCCACGGACCAGACTGGGTGTACTGAAAAAGAGTGAGAACGACACTTTCCACTGGCGATGTGGCCATGGTAGTCAACCTTCCACGCAGTGCACAGTGAGGTTGACCAATCGACATTGGTTACTGAGCCTGGTTGTGGGCAGATTGTCGATGGCTGCCACGAAGACCAACCGAGTGGAGATATCACAGAACTAATGACCCGATGAGAACATCGACAATGTCCCACTGGACACAAACCGAGATTGCATTGAGCCGAACTTGGTCCATACTTAGCAACCAAGTGTGTTTGAGCATTCCTTCTGGTCCTAAAAGCTTCTTCCGATTGGCTCTCTACAGATCACAGAGCGATCAAAGCCATCAAGCGACATCTTCGGCATTTGTCACTGTGTTTACTTTGGCCAATGGTCGAGAAGGCTGCGCACAGGTCTAGACCATCTTGTGCAGTGCACAATGTAGATTGGATAATTACATATTAATTAATGTAATGTTAACTGATTCAGGAATCAGTGATAGCAGCGAGTGACCAAACAATTGCTGTCGCTGTTGAAACAGCCAAAAACACAGATCAAGCCCAAAGACATCGTCAGAGCAACAGTGGAATTGATCGAGAGTTCATCAAGAAGCAAGTCGAATGGACATTCATTTCCAAATTGAAATAGATCAGTGGAGGCAGACAGATTGCCACCAGTGAATGTAGACACTGAGCGGGGAGGCATTCAGACGAAACAATCGGACTGGTTCGATAGCGAGAAACTCTGCTTGGAATCGGTTTCAGAGTGGCACTTTGGGTTCAAGTGTTTCTACTGGTTGGTCGGCAGCGGACTCGGTTAGAACCAAGCAGATCTACACTTGGAGAGAATGTCTCCATCCATTGAGCAATTGACCATTGAGTGAGTCAGAGAGACATTTGTGCTAGGTCTAATATATTTTATTATTGAAGGCATATACATTCCAAATATAACTAAAGAGAGAGAGAGAGAGAGAGAATGGTCAATGTGAAGATTGTGGCAATTTAAAAGTAAAGTTCAGATTTATAAGTGAAATTACGGCTCGTGACAATTGAATATATCATAATTGCATTAGTCATCAATCATTTACAAGTTAGATGAAAAGAGCGAGAGAGGGATGCATTTCAAAGCAAATGGAATAAGCCAGTGATTCGATTGTTTGCCTGGGAGTTCAATCAGATATGATCGTAGACAAACGATTGGCTTTAAACACCGCAGTATTATACGACGGATTAAATTAAATATTTCGAATCATTAATAATGACAAATAAATAAAATATACTAAAAAACAAAGATGTTAGTCTGCCAGAGAATGCACGACTTGTATAATGATGAAAAACTAATAGGTTGCAGCAGAAGATGCTACAAAAAAACTAAATGCTGTTTGAGTGCTCAAAATATTGCAAACTTGAGAACGAAGATAGAAATTAGAGCATACATACTTTGAAGGTTTCGTCTGATTAATGAAATTACTCAATGTTATGCAATCTAGATAAGACAAAACTTAATTTTGTTTGACTCGCTTGTTGCCTCTGTTGTTGATGAAATTATTGAATCTATTGAAGAAAACCATTATTATCACGATCGATGCATGCAACTATTTATCGTACCTATTATTGTTTCCTCTCGTCTTGTTTGCAAAACCGTTTCTATTCGGAAAACTTTTTAAAGATTTATACTTTTAGTAAAATTGGCCACCAAACTTCGACTAAGCTATCGATAAAATCCAACATACTTATTGTTGCCGTTGTTCATCATCTGCCCATTTCCATAACCATAATTTTGATAACCCATTGGTTGTGGTGAATTAGTGTTCATACTTGTACCGTATTGTTGTGGGTACATTTGTTGTGGAACTTGTGGCGGAGACTGCATTTGACCCATTTTATTCATTGGTCCCGCAGGTCCTCTGTTAAAGGGCTGTTGATAATAATTTTGAGAAGGTTGTTGAACTGGCTGTGCATTAACACCGGGATACATTTGAGGAGGTGCAGGACCGTTTGAGCCATAGTATTGACCATTGTTCGAAGGCCTGTTGTAGTACATATCACGAGGAGGACCGGCTGGTTGCATTTGAGGAACAGGCATAGGAGCCTGTTGGTAATAGGAATTCATTGGCTGGTTGTAAAATCCAGGACCTTGCATCGGCGCAAGTTGGGGAGGCATCATAGGTCGATTCATAGGGCGATTGTTAAATTTGCGACCTCTCATCTTGTTGTTGTTGTTGTTGTTGTTCATGTTTCCATTGGGCCGATTGTTGTTGCTGTTATTAACGGTTTTGTTGTTCCGATTGTTATTGACGGTATTCAACTTTTGTTTGTTGGGAGTAAATCCGTTCTTGACATTAGGACGTTTGTTGTTGCTGTTGGTGGTGTTGCTATTATTGTTCTTAATGTCGTTAAACTTTTTGCGAGGTTGCTTTTTCTTAGTTTTCTTGGCGGTAGATGTAGACAACTGTTATAATTAGAATTGAAAAATGTTATTCAAATATTTAAATAAAATATTTACATTGAAAAATACCTGAACAGTGATGTTAGAGCCATTAAAGCTGTGATTGTTCAAATTTGTCATTGCCTTATCAGCCTCTTCTTTGTTTTTCATATGCTACAGAAAAAGTCAATCAATGTAATTGAAAAATAAGTGAGTATAATCACTTACCACAAATCCATACTTGCCGACAATATCACAATGTGTCACTTCACCATGAGTGCCAAAGAGTTCCTTAAGCTGAGCCTCTTTAGTTCCAACAGGGAGACGACCAACAAACAATTTTGGATGTGAGTCTGTTTCATCACCTTCCGCAGTTTCTGAAGTGCCATTCTCTTCTTGCTTTTGTTCTTCATCACCTTCCTTCTTAACATCAGTTTCGGCTGGCTCACTGGGCTGTTGTGTTTGTTCGGTTTGCTCCGCTTCAACCTTGACCTCGGCGTCTGGAAGAGTCTCGGTGACAGGAGTTTCAGTGGTCTTGAAATCAAACACAAGTGAGAACAGTGTTAAGTAATGTTAATCAAGGATAGTTACCGCTGCTGTGGTTGCTGTAGTGTCTGTCATGATGGTCTAGGTGCAAAATCCAACGATTGAAACAAAGCAAATACGTTCTCAACAAGATAGAGTGAATATTAATGGCACTTGCAATCAGTTGAGTGGTGTGCGTGGTGTAAGTGCACCAAACAAAGTATGACAAAAGGGAGACCTAGGTGCACTTGAGCTAATGTGGTTTTGCGGGTACCGCTTAAATTGGAACCTTGCACAGGTGGACACGGACAAAATTGACCGAAACGGCGAAATGTTCGGATGAAGACACCGACGAGTGAGGCGAACAAAGACGATGGCAGCAGTGGTGCTGGCATTAAGCCTCGCCTCTTCCCCCCTGCTAATGCACAAACAACCAACGCGGTGGGCACGAGCCGCCGGGGTGCAACAAAATGGATGAAGAGCGTGCAGTGCCAGTGCACTGCTCACTGCCGAAAGATTGCTCTACCTGAACTAACACTCTTCCGGCAACTTCCTTTATGTAACACATCCTAACTAGTCATAACTAATTAGTAATGACTCTAGATGCTAATAATTAGATTTGTTCTATTTTATAGATTTTTTATTATGTGAAATAGGATTTAGCTTAAGAATAGATTTCGAGTGTTTTACTATACTAGACATTTGGTGGGCGCGACAATTAAATCGGCTTTATTGATTGCCCATTGAATTATTATTGCTCAAAGTGTGCTATTCTAGCGTGGAGCCCAAGAGGGTCGCAAGGCGTGGCCACTGGACTCTTGGTGTCCCGGGAAATGGTCCGTGTCTGTGAGTCTAGTGGAGTTTAGGGTGCACGAGAGGGCAAGTGGATCACTGTTTCGCATTGAGTCTTACGAGGAGAGTAAGCACACGGTGGTGGTCGGCCGGTGGCCAGTGGACGACCTGTCAGAGAGACTCGATATCGAGTCAGTCAGTGGTCTGTTGTCTACAGTCACAACTCTAAATTGCACTTTGGCAGTGTTGTGGTGCGTCTGTCTGTCTGCCTTTCGTCTGTAGTGCTTTGGTCCAGGCAATGTTCCAAGCCCACCGACCGACCGGCCGCATCATCATCACCGGTGCAAAGGTCTCTCTCCCTGTCTGACTCTCTCCTTGTGACTCTGAACTTTGGCCTGACCGAAGTGTAGGCGGTGTGTTGTGGTCTGTGACAATACTTTTGTACTACTAGTATTAATGTTGTCTACTTTGTTTGTGTCGCCTCTGTCACTTGACCGCCCAACCAGAGCACCTGGTTCGTCTCGTGTTGTGTTCACATTTCACCTGGCATGTTTCCTGGTGTCAGATTGCATTCTGAGCACAGTTTGGCTACACGCTAACGCGCACAGTCACAAAGTCATCAGTAGCAAATATTCGGCTGATTCGATTGGGAAGCGAACTGTGATAATATAATTTGATGTGCTTCTTCATTGTCACCAAACATTGCCATCATATCATATGATTCATATGTCCACAAATAGTTGCTCCTGCCAGCATTGTCATCCGACTTAGTCATCATACGAACATTTCATATCGTAAACATATCATCAACATTGAACAATCATTCAATCATTGCATCATTTGCATCAGGTATGTCTACAATGTTTCGATTCCTTGACCCCTTTCATCTTGCAAGTCTTTATCATTTTATAATAAGCGACTGTCATTAATGCAAATCTATCAATCAAATTTAAATCTTATTTTGTCAGCTTATTTGCTTGTCATTTACGATAAATGCGCTTAGTCACTAATTCAAATTCTTGTTTATTCTATCACTAACTCGGGTCAATGCCAATTTTCTGTAAATGCTTTCTTTATATTTTATGTGACATTTTGACACTTATCTTCCACTATGGACGAATCTTTCACTGACATATTCACCTAATGCTTAATAGCCAAACAGCAATAGGTCACTCGATTGTCATTCGTCATTGGCTCAGACTTAACTTTGACCTTAATACTAAGATCTATTGTTGTTGTCTCAGTGCGTGCCGACTGCTGTCTTGTTTAATTACTGGTAAGCATTAAACGTGCAAACAGGCAGAAAGACACGCCAATGGATAGATTGTTACTTTGAGTGCCGAACAAATCGTGTCAAAGCATAAGTCATGCCTTCGTTGGGCGCCCATTTGTCCACACTCCACTGGACGCCCTAATGGCAGACTGTTTGCTGGCAAACGACTCGATTGCCCTTAGACTCGAGAATAGTAAACACAAGCGTTATCGGTTAGGTTGAGTTAACCGTTATAACGTCGTCAGCTAAGCCAAACTGCCACGAGACTCAATTTTGTCGATACATTCAAAGTTATTAGTGTTTGCTCGCCAATGCAGTCACACAGCGGAAACTGACAATCTCTTTTTAATTAGATGCGGATCGCAAATGACCGTAAAGGATTGTGTGCGCCTACAGGTTGCCGGTCTCATCGTGTTCGGTGAATGCTAGATCAATTCTGAGTCTATAAATAGTGTCTTGCTAGTTCGATTGTCTTGAATTGGATTCCCTCGAACGATGGCTTGTCATCGTTTTGTCGTTGTTGTTGTTGCTTTCGATCACACGCCTTATTGAGCTAATTGTTCGCTACAATTGCTTGTTGCACTTTGACTGATTGGGCACATTGGCCACACTGGAAACACCTTGCTGGTGGCAACAGTTGAATCGATCCATGGCCACGGAAATGATGGCACCGGTAGCGAGCATGTTGCACTAATTGATCGACCGTTGATCACGCCGAATGCTTTGCTGACCACTCTACAGAGAATTAGCTAATTGGCCTACGAATCACCGTGCCGCACAATCGCCGTTTATTTGATCAGACATCTCTTTCCAGTGGCCACCGTTCTTCGATGATTGCTGCACCTTTGCCTTGTCGAGTGTGTTTGGTGATCAATCGGCAGACGACTCCTCTTCAATCGATTCGTTTCGTGCGCGGATCACACTTTTCACCTGTTTGCCACCAATTTATATCCAACAACAGCACTAACTTTTCTGTGAGCAATTTCTGCTGGACGACACTAGCAAAATTGTTTTCCTGATTGAATTGTTTAAGAGATTTAAGTTAACTCATCCTGGGTCGAATTCGGAGTTAGCTAATTGAGTGACATGAACTGATTAATTAGTAATTCGAAGTTATCGATTGGCGACTATCGACTTACTGGAAATTAGTGGTCATAGAATAGTGTGTCACGATTTCATGTTTGCCTAAAGTGATTTGATTGTGTCTACTATTGGACACTACATGCACTCTACAGGTATGCCACATAATACCGGCTTATTACAGCGTCGATGACTTACCACACAAATTGTCCGTTAATTAAGCTATTAATTTGTGCCACTTTCGATCCATTGCCTGTTTAATGGGCTTATTTTGCTTGGCAAAGCGGTTAAGCCCTCGTTCGATTGGAATGACTTTATGGTCGATTCGATGGTTTGTTTGTTTGTTCACTTGTTGTCTTCAGCCAATAGTGGTCGAGTCGAACGACCCTTTCTGCCTGTCCGTCATGATCAGATATACTTCACTCAAGTCAATGTTCTGCTCCTTCAAGTGGCTTCAGTGCGGGCGCTATGACTCATCTCTCAGTGGCGTGATGTCTTCCGCGATATGAGCAGCTTGCTCTACTGCTCACCAGTCAGTGTGGCAACCTTGAGCTCACTTGAGTCTACCTACCCACCTAGATTGCCGTTTGCCTCGTTGGGCATTGAGAGCAACCCTTCCAGTTGGCCAACTTACCACCTGGGCCTTCTTCTAGTGTGAAGATTGTTGGTCCGATTGTATTGTCTGTTCCGAATCGAGTTCGTCAGAGCAGGTTACCCAAGCAGACCTGGTACTGACCACAAAAGCATCAGTGATGGCACAACGATCGGACGATTGTCTTCTCTTGACTCGTTCTCTCTTCTTTCCTGTTTGCCTCGATCGATTTGGCAGTGAAACAACCTTCGTCTCGCGATGACTCACCACTTGCCATTCTGTCGGCCAACTCGAGTACAACGTTGTTTGATTCAATCCATTGGACTTGTTCGTGTCACTCGCGTCATTCTCTCTGTTGACTTGCCACTTGTCAGTTCGTCTTATTTATTCTTTCACTCGGATTCTATTTGTCTGGTGCACTTGAGGAATAGGCTCGGTCTACTTGATTTATGACCCTTTTTAGTGGATGTACTCACACAGACCACCACCGTCTAGCTAGAGAGGACAAATTTGCTCCGTCCAAAATAGCTTCAAACGTTTCTAATTCGACAAACTTGCTCTGAAGCTTTATTTGATTTGTTTTTTGCTAATTAATTTGTGTGCAGCTTGACTGTAGCTTGTGTGGGACAGCACTTGTCCATCGTAAAGTGCACTCGTGTCTTTGTTGGTGATTTATTCGAGTCTCACCATTGAACAGAAGCTAGCAACAGGCTCATCGTTAGTCCTGTGCGAACTTTCAGTCTGTCAACGTTGGCCAGCACTTTATTGCCATCCTGTCCTTATCGTTGCGATCTTATATTCTACTAACTCATTTTACTTGAATCATTCCCATCTCGTTTTTGTCCATGAATCGACCTTTGTCCGACTTCTTCATGGCACTGTCTCTTGCCACTTTCTGGCCAACCAGGTTGTGTCATTTGTCGAGCGTGTCCAGCCGATTGCTCGCCGATTTCATGCACTCTCGCTAATTGTTTGTGGTCCTGTGAGTCATCGAAACATTGCAAAAGTTTCCCAATCATTTTTTTCTTATTGTCTTTCTATGTTTGGCTATTTGGTTATCAAGCCAGCAGTGTTAGTTGGCTTATAAGTTCTAATTGTGATGACTGGTCTGTTTGCGCACTTGGAATAAAGTGAGACCAAAGTGGACCTTTTTGTTTAGTCGTCTAATATTGGCTTGTCTGGTTGCATCTGCCGTACTTGTACCATCTGCAAGATGTTGACCACCCGAGAACACCACCTGAGCACTTCCTCTCCGTACTCATTCTTTGCCCCATCTGGCACCACCACGGAGCAACACCACTACGAGAACATAGACCAAGACCGACTCGGTACGTGTGCATCGATCTATTAATACACCAAACAAAACAGGCCAATTGGTTTGCCATTTTGCTCTCGTTTCTATTTGGAGTCTCATTGAAGCTGACATTGAAACGTTCAATCTACAAAATGTATGAGGCAAACATTTCCATTTATGCACACTCATGGCACTGCACTGCATAACTCAAATTACGCACAAATTGGTTCACTTCCATTTGGGAATTTATCAGTGTGCCAAGGCTTATGTGGAATCAAGTGTCAGTTCGAGCCATTGATGGTTGTGCTTGTGCCTATCTGTTGGCCGTGCATTCTGTGCACCACCTACACCAAAAGTGCTTCCAAATGGTCAATCGCACATTCTCAATTAGCATAATCATTACAAGTGGTGACGGCCAATGACCAATGCGATTAGCTAACTCGCCTCTTATTAGTGATGAGTAGCTTTGCTACTTTAGGTCTCATTACACGAAAGTACCTTCAAACATGCCCAATAGTCTTGTGGAAGTTCACCAACGAACTGCATTGCTTCCGTCTTTGTTCGCTGCACTACTAACCCTTTGATTGTGCCCAACAGCAATTCACCCGAGTTGTTCGTTTCTGCAAAATCGTGCCTACCACCTGGCCTTACTTCCCGTCACTCTCCAACCTGCTTCGTCCCCTTCGAGCGCTTCTTCGTGTTCATCTTCAACGAAATCATCGCCCACTAGTGAGCGTCACTTTCTTCGCTCCTCTGATGTGGCATCATCAAACAACACTGCCAGGAAGATGACAGATAGCGATTGCCGCGACAGTGGTTCGGTCAGCTTCCAAGATGAAGGACACGAGCCCGGATTCGATTCTATCGCCGATACGAGCAACAATGGGCTAATTAGTGAGCCAACGGACGGCACCATCTGGGCTCTCATCTCGAAACGTGACAGTGTGCAGCTTCGGATCGAGCCTCGAAATGGTTTCGTTTGCTTCATCGGTATGGATGCAGCCTCCTGTGAGCTAGTGCTTCTGTCGAGGCACGGCGACAACACCATCGACGGCCGGCAGGCTGTTCTGGTCTATGCAAATGGCTCTTTCCACCTCAAAGACCTGAATTCATCCTACGGCGTAAGTAACTCTTTGTCCGTTGCACCTTCGGTGCCCATCCTTTGCCACTTCCTGACTTGTTGGTCATAAATCAATTCGTCACTTGTCTGGTGCACTCGAAATTAATCATCGACTTTTATTAATTATGGCTAACCACAGTAACGGGGCTCATTGCAATGCATGGATAGTGGTCGAATGACCCGACAACGGTCTATGGTCAGTAGTGTTGCATTATACATAGCTGGCAACACTAATTGCATTACTTAGCATCACTTCCAATCGAGTAGATAAGTTGCCTGTTTAGCCGGCTGATTTGTTGCTTATTTTTAGCTGTCCACTCACACTAAAACAGATCTTCCTCGTTGGCCGAGTGAAAGTGGTCTGCAAGTGTTCGAGATCGATCGGTGGTCTGCCAAACACCGACCGACCTACCGACTTGGTTCGATGTCTCGGGTAGAGCCTCTCTCGGTCTGTGTCACGAAAGCCGATCACAGCGGTCGAGTGGCACTTCATCTATTATCCGATTATTCGAGTACATTAGGCCGAGTAGGAAATAATTATGGCCGCACTAGTCCATGATATATGATGCTTTCCCTCTCGGTCCTGCTTCTAATTATATCCACTTGTTGTCTTCTCTATGGGTCGAACCTTCACTTGATTGTCCACAGACAATCACTTGTCACTGTCCACTGATTTGGTGAGCTTGCTCCGTTGACCCAGCGATTTATCTGTTGGGTCGTCAGGGTGAGTGATTGCGCCATTCATCGATGCGATGTTGCCACCGGCCCGGTCTGGTCCATTTCCTTGCGCTAATTGGTGAGAGAACAGAGGCACAGAGCTACCTCGTTGGCTAATTACCGTGGAGTAGTGAGGCGGACACAGTTGGTCGATTATTCAAATGGCACCGCAATCTCTCTATCCCTCTCTTGCATCTTTAGCTCTTGAGCGCTAAGTCCTGACAGCGGATTATTCTCCAGTTTAAAGTGACACGCTTTAATTATCACTCGATCTGCCAGTGACCAGTTCGTAGTTGTATTGGTGTGACTGTTCTATTGGCCGTATCGTGCTTCTATTAATATTTCCATTGCTCACTCACTACATTTGCTTGTTTGCTTTTCGTTCTCGATTGCGCCTCTCACCAAGCCATCCACCAATGGAGTCGACTTCACCGAATTAGTGGACTCAGTTGCCAGTGGTTGTTTGTTTGTTTCCTCTTTCGCACCACTCGTTGCAACCAATTGGTTGTTACCCACTTGTGTCGAACATTCCGAGTGTGTTCATTGTGCACCGGCCGGCAACAAGTGTCATCAAGCGGGTACGTCGTGGCATAAGACACGTTCTGTATACGTATGATCATTGCATTGGCAAACTCGGAATTGGCACCAAGACGCGACTAACCTAAGTACAAGGTTAGTGGTTTTGTGACAGGCCGCAAGTGTTCGTCCAGTTTGGGATTGACTGCTTTTGTACGCATTACCTCATCTGCATTGGTGCTCGATGCGTGACATTACTCCACAACCGCTGTTCGAGCGATCACATTACACTTGGCCGCATCTCTTTGTGACACTAATCTCAATCAGCACTCGATCGATACCGATCCAGAACGGAAAGGACACGCCTAACTGACTCGAGAGGAGTGTAGTGTTCTGTCAGTAGCCAGTCTAGACCGATTGATCTAATTGTTCAATTGTTTCGTTTCAGACATATATCAACGAACGTCGAGTGCCATCACGTTGTTTCGTCAAACTGAGCGAGCATGACCAAGTTCGCTTTGGCTTCAGTGCCGATGTTTATTATCTCCAACAGATAGCAACAACCAACAACAGCTCGTCTGCCTCCAGCTTCGACGAACCAAGCAAGTGTTCTTTCATGACATTTAATCCTGTGGACGAGAGTGACCCAAGTGAATCTACCACTGCTAAATCGGGACCCATGAAATTGTTTCGCCTCAAGAGTGGAAGTCGCAAGTCGGGCAGGGACAAATCCAAAGAGGATGTGTCCAGCACAACCAAAACCGCCAGCGCATCTTCCAAGCTGTCTCCGTCCACTTCCTCTTTGATGTCATCAGCTTCTTCCAACTCTTCTTCCTCCTCTGCCACGTCACCATCGTCTGTGTTTATGTCTGCGATGAAAATGATGAGGAATCGTTTCAAGAAGAAGTCTTCAAAGGACAAGTCGTTGGTCTGTTCAGGAAACGACGACATCACTTTCATTCGGTACGACAGTCACAGCGATGTTGCCAGCTCACAGTCCGTTTCCGCTCCTGAATCTCCAAGTCAACCTCATTCACGCATGTTTCGAAGTCACACTTACCTGGACAGCTATAGTGAACGCGATCTACTTCCCGAGAAAGGCGAGACCATGTTTGCACGAAATCAATTTGGACATCCTTTGGTCGAGGTCGAACATGATTACGACGAGGTTACTCGCGAGGAAGAGGAAGTTGCCACTTGTCCCGTGCAAATGTCTCTTCGCTTGCAATCGTTCATCCCTAACGAAATGGAACACCAAGAATTAGGTGAAGAAATCGAGAATGGCACTATATCGACCCCTGACAGTGTTGTTAAAGAATCAGACAACGAGGAGGACAGTTTCGATCATATTTCGGGGACAAACGAAGAGGGAGAAGATCTTTATGGTCATGTTGATGCTTTCGATGAATTTGAGAGTTGTACTCACAGCAAACAAAACCTCTCTTTGGAAAATGAACTATTCGAGGAGCACCAGAAAGAGTCGTCCACCTGTTCTTCGGTTGTGATATTACCTCACCTCAACAGTGATGATCGTCTCAACAACAACAGCAGTTTGGACACTTTGTTAACCCAATCCATTCTTGTCAAGTCTTCCCACTGCTCTCTCGACTTCAACGAGCCCAGCACTGAACCAGGTATATATCATGTCAAGTTAAGCCATTCAAATGATAGTGATGCGTGATTCATTGGATTTATTATTATTATCTTATTATTAGCTTAGTTTGGTACTTGTGGTCACTTGTTCACGGTGGCGGTCGGAAGTTTGTCTTTCTTGATGGCCTTGGAGGTGTGCAACCCTGTGTCAACAATCGAGTCGTGACTATCGGTCTAGTGTTGGCCATCAGCCGTGGCTCGTTCGGTAGTTCGTAGGTTCGGCACTGATTGCAGTTTGATCCAAGTGCACTTTGTTTGTTCACCTCGATCGACTGATAACGCCATTTTTGGCTTCTCGCCCTGCAACAATACCGACGCTATGCGATAGGCACAATTGGTGGCAACAACTCGAGTCTCAAGAGAATAGCTTGTGTCGAGTGCATTGAGTTGTGTTGCCGTTGCAAGGCTTTGAATGCTAATGACTTTGACTGTTCGCAATCGAAGCAATTCGCCTTAAGTTCGTCTTATGAGATATCCTTGATGGCGCAGTGCCTCGGTGTGGTGTGTGGAGCTTACAAGTAGCTAACAAGTGAGTCCTGTGTGTCGAGTATGCTAGCAGCCGTAGAGGCAAACAACAGTACAGTAGAGACAGTTCCAAATAAAGCTCATTAGCTCACAAGCAGGCCAAGTCAAGGCAAGTGTTTGAGTATTGGCAAGTCCATTGATATTGTTTGCAGCCAATGAGTGCGATGTCCAATCCTGTCTTATCTGGGCTCAGAGCTAATCACTCACTGCTCGGTCGGTGTCTGTGCCGCAATTAAAGCTCGATCACCTTAGTTGCTGCTGCATCACCACACAGTAGCCTCATTCACCTTTAATCAGCCATCATTCACTGATCGGTGTGTTTGTCTTGTTTCACTTGCAGACTGCTTTAAACTGCTTAGTGCTGAATCGATAGTGTCCATCGAAGATGATTTAAATCGGGTTGCACTTGTTGAACGTCTGGAAGACATCGAATTGGAATCGATTGACACGTCGGGAAGAGCTGCCCCAGTGATCTCACCCGTCGTTATTCAGTCGACGACCACCCAGCCAATGAATGATCTAACCAATAGTGAATGTGTTTGTCCCAACTATGGCAACCACTCGCCAGTCTGCTATCCACTGTCCAACCGTGCTTCACAACAAGAATCCTTGTTGCTGTGTTCGTCCCCGATGCCTTTGCCCAGCACTTCATCCACCGACACTCGTGACCTACAAAACTGTTTGAGAAGAGCTAACGGTTCTTGGTCGGAGGAAGAATCGCTCAAAGAGACGAGCGAGTGCGAGTTTGACATCGACGATATCGGACATCTACGAAGGCATCTGACAGCTGCACCCACTGCCAGTGCTCCTAGCACCGAGCAGATGACAAGTCAATCAAGAAATTCACTAGAAAAGTATCGTCCTCTTAGTAGACAGCAACAACAAGCACCACTTTCACTCGAGGATGGCGATGTAAATGGCGAGAGTGCAACAAGCAAAAGTGCTGGCCAATCTCGAGTTGCCGTTGGCGGAATGGCGTTTGTGATCAACTTTGACCAGGGCAGTGATAACGGACACAGTACAGACAAGTCGCATAACGAACGAATGCACACTGGATACCACCGACGACTGCACCAGAAGTGTGAGAATCAATCGGGAACAACAACAACACCGGCTGCCAGTGAGCACTTTGTTCGACAATCGTCTAGCAGACGCTCGAAAAATGTGAATGCGACGTTATCGTCGTCACCCGCGAACAGAACTGACGAGTTGAACAATGAAAGAGATGGCAACACGGTGAAATCGTCCAATAGGATTCATGACAGCCTTGAGGACAAAAATACAAAACATTGTGCCGCTGCTGCCACTTTCGACTCGTTACGTGAAATTACTCGAGACTCCGAAACTGTCGCTAGTCGAGCCAATGTGCCCCGGCTAACTGGTGAAGTAGTTCATAGACGAGCTGAAGAGACAACTACTCCTCACTCAACCACTCGAAACGATTCCATTATGAGGAGAAATAAGGTTTTCCAGGACCCAAGGGACAAAGACTCTTCAAAGACGTCGACTGGCAGCAGCCGTCGCAGTGCAAGAAGTGCTCAGTTAAGTGAATCTGCTGTGTACTTAATTAATCGAATGTTTGAGGATAATGATTACCACCGATACTGCGATGAGAGTGGTCAACCAACTGAGCCATATGCCTGTCACTACGAGGATACTCGGCTGTATCCTTCGTTGTCACACCAAAGTATGTCTTCGTCTCGTTCTGCTTCGCCTTACTCTACGAACCAACAATTCCACGCTTCGTCCACCTACATTTGCAATTCGTCCAGTGCTTCCACTCGAATGGAATACGACGAATCACTGTCTTCTCTGCATTCCAACTCAGATTCGGCGAAACGTTTGTCACATCTTCAGTCATTAACCACTGTGGTGCAGTCTCAATCATCGAATCAGTCCACATTGGAAAAACAAGTAGACTCAGCGATTGACGATGATGGCGATTTGATTCCCGACGACGTAAGTGAGGCCGGAACCTACACTGTTGAAATTGACAACGATGGTGGTCGACATAAGAAAAAAGCGGATAATGAAGTTGATGATATTGTTGATGTTAAGCCTATTGGCAGACATTTTGACGAGGATTCCACCATTGCTGGGCCTACTACCAACACGGACTATGAGGAAGATGCCGATTGTGAGGTTGAGGACAATGAAGAGGGAGATGAAGAGGAAGACAAGTTGGAGGTGGCCAGACGAAAAATCGACGAGTTATTCCATGTGTTCAGCAATCGTAGTCAAAAAAATAATGAATGTCTTGAATCAAACTTAGGCTCGGCAAATGTAAATAACGCCACCTTTACACGACCAAAACGACTGTCACAAGCGAACGTGTCTACCGACGATGACGACGAAACAGTTGCCACCTCTGCCACTAGTGACGAATGTTTGGTTTATCCTACTCGGTTCGAGGAGCCTAAAGGGAAGGGAATTTCCAAGAAAAGAATTAGCAATGAACTGATGAGTGCGCTCAAGAAGATCAACTCAAAGCTAGAGAAAACTGCCAAACTGGGCAAAATCTCCTTGGACGAACCAAAGCAGAAAGCGGTTCCTGTACCGATAAAGATTTCTCAGAACTCGGTTAATTTGGGTAAAGCTGTTCCGAGTAAAACTTGTTCCGCCCCTGCAACCCCCCTTTTATCTGAGAATCGAAAAAGTTTTCGCTTTCAGAGGATGCAACCTCAAACTACAAAGCTAAATTCCCGTAAAAATTCGAACGCAACTTCTATTAGCTCTATCGATGACTTCGATGACCAATCTTCGGCTGTCAGTGCGGACACATTTGTTCGTGGCCGTAGTGAATCGGTTAACTCGAATTCATCGAACCAGTCCAGTATGCGGTTCAATCGAGCATTTGCGTTGCGTCGTGCCCGCCTCGGTATGGACACCTGTGGAGTTGAAATATCTGAACAAGCGGCTAATAAAGCCAAGGAATCGCAAGTAAAAAGTGCCCCAAAGAAAGTCACACCACAAGCCTTTAGACGAAACGATGGTGGTCGTTTCAGTTTGCGTGCGCCCAGCGCTTCCACTGGTAATCGTACTCGCCAGACCCCAGTCAGTCACAACAATAAGCAACCCGCGCCGACAAAATCAACTATTCAATTGAAGTCATCGACCGGGTCTATTGTGAAACCCACATCTGTCAAAACCAAAAGTTCCTATTCGGCTTCGGCATCTGTTTGTTCCTCTGTGGAAAATCTGTCTTCATCGAAAACACCAATTGCTCGAAACCAGCATCACAAGCGCTCCTCAACCAATGTTACACCTTCCATTCCGAAGAAGGCTTATTCCGACAACGAAATCGTGCAAGATGGCGAATCATCGTGTGATGACACTCCACTCCTCTCTAGATTCGGTCGTTCATCGCTCCGTCAGACTAACACTAACAGCAGTACACCTTGGCTACAGTCACTCAAGGCTAATTCATCAAGTAAGTAATCGCTGATTGCTAATCAGGTTGCAATGCGAACACTTTTCGGTAACTAATCATGATTTGACTTTATAGATGTAAGCAAATTAGCCAAACAACGAATTTCACCCGCCCAAAATTCGTCTGCTTATAATCCTTCAATCCAAAAGAGTTCGTCTTTCTCTTCGAACACAGTGAAAAATTATCCATCACGTGGCTCTCATCTGTATGGTATGCCAGAGCAGTATGATAATGCTTCGGACACTACACCAAATGAGTGCGTTCGTTCCATTCCAAGCTTTCAAATGGGAAAAAGATTCTTCTCCACCAAGCCTCATCAAATGGCTCAATTTGACCGAGACTTTAGCTCAGTGGCTCGATGTTCTTCTGCTGCAGCAACTGGAAACAGCAAAAAACTTCAACCAGATCCGAATTTGATGACTCATTCTGCTACTGAATCGCTTCTCTCACGTCACGTGGTGCCTTCTTCTCCTGGAGTGACTAACCCTGAGGTGAACACTCCTCGAGTGGAAGCGACTAAATCATCGGCCAACATCACTCCTCCAATTAATTCTGGTATCAATGCTCGAATATTTTCAATTTCACCCCTCGATTCTTTGGTCATTTCTGCGATAAATCAATTATCGTCTAAGCTTCGCACCCGAATGCGAGATCTTCTAGAACGTGAACGTTCAAATCATTTAACCGGGTCGGAAACAAGAACATTGATTGATGAAATTTTGCCACAAGTAGGCGCATCTGCTATCGGAATGGACTCCCGATCTGGCCAGTCAAAGAATTGTTACAGCCATGAACCGTCCAACATAAGTAGAGACTTGTCAAACATTTTGAAGAATCTAAAAAAAGTAGAACAAATTTTCGATGGTATGTTCTGTCATAATTTATTATTAATCACAACTAATGTTTTGATTATCTTTCAGTATTTTACATGTTACTCGAACCAAGTGACACATTTCACGAGATGTCCAATGATCAAGTATCTGTGGCTAGTGGCAGTAATGCAATTGTGACCCATGCTTCTGATAGTGACACTAGCAATGAAGGACAATTGGCGATGCATCACCACCAACAAGCATTCAACATCTCTTCCAATTCGTCCAAGTCAACTGGTCACGTGCGTCGTGATTCAGCTCCACTTAGTCGGTTCACTCCTCATCCTTCCTCGAACTCTCCGCCAAACAATCGGAATGGATTCTTCATTGAAATATAATTTGCTCATTTTTAACTGAACCTTCTTTATTTCTCCACTTGATTGTGAATATATGACAAATGTGATAACGAATCTAGTTGGAACCTACCTTACCGAATCTAACTTAATAATTCCTTTCGTGTACATACGATGTGTTGTAAATATTTGGAATTCACTATTATTCGCGCAGCTGTACAATCTGTTAATTTAAATTTTAAAAATGATAATAAATGGAACGTCTTCTTTGATCCTTTGACCATATGTGGTTTCTATGTTTTATTTGCTTAAAGTACATTTTTAAATTGCTTAAAAACTCAGAAAAAATAGTTCTAGTAAAGCCATTTTTATTGGGTTTTTACCGAAATCGTCAGATGGCACTTTTGTCGTTGTTTTGATTTCACATCACAGATTTTTTTGCTTCATATTTTGACTGTTTGAATCAGTTTGTGTCGGTCAAAAGAAGAAGAAATAACTGAGAACATGTCAACTTATCGGTTTGCAATTCTCACTTCGAGTGACAGGTGCAGTGCTGCACTTGCCATTGACGAAAGTGGACATTTACTGAAGCAATTAATTGAAAGTTGCAATCTAGAAGGGTGTCAAAACTATTCAGTGACCGAGGTTCGTGTTGTACCCGATAACCTAGAGACGATTAAGAGTGTTCTTTTGGAATGGTGTGATCGGCAAGATATTGATTGCATCATCACGACTGGAGGCACTGGTTTTACTCCCAGAGATGTAACTCCAGAGGCCACTAAATTGGTGCTTCAAAAAGAAGTACCTGGAATAGTGCATGCATTAATGTCTACATCTCTAAAGGTCACTCCAATGGCGATGCTATCAAGGTAACTCATATTGCCCCAGTTTGTCAAACTTATCTTGATTTTGTAGGCTGACAGCTGGGATCCGAAATAATAAGTTGATTGTCAATTTTCCAGGCAGTAAAAAAGCTTGCCACGAATGTTTCGATGTGATCAAGCCCGTACTGAAGCATGCTCTCGACCAACTCGGCAATGATTGCAGGGAGATTGAAATAACTCATTCAAAGATGGCAGATTCGGGAAAAAGTTGGATTGTTTTTGTGTTTTATATATATTGCAGCTTAATTTTTTTTCGTCCTATCAGGTAAAGTCCGTCATGTACCTGTAGCAGATCGCAATCGTCATTCGCCATTCGAGATGCTTTCAATGCACTACGCTTTTGTCAAAATTGTTGAACAAATAGAACAATATTTTAAAGAAAGCTCACACTCTTATTTGATTCAAGATGTGTTCCCTAAAGAATTTCATTTATTTTCTGGCTCAACCTTAGCTCAGGACGTGTTTGCTTTGGTGCCATTGCCTCCGTTCAATGCTTCTATTAAAGACGGCTATGCGGTGGTCGCTGAAGATGGAGATGGCCTTCGTAAAGTGCTTAACAAAATTTCTGTGGCAGGAGGGGATTTAGTGCCTCAGCTTAGTCCTGGTTTTTGTGTTAGAATTAGTACTGGGGCAGCTATTCCAGCAGGATCAAATGCTGTGGTACAAGTGGAAGATACAGAACTGGTTGAGAGAACGCCGGTAAGTTATTTGTGACAAAATAAATAATGCATTAATGTTTATTGCCACTAGGACAACGACGAAGCAGTTATTATGATCAAGAGTTTGCCTAAAGTTGGACAAGACATTCGTAAAATTGGATCCGATATTGCAGTGGACACGAGAAATCCTCTTTTGAATCAATACACTTGTTTGAGTCCTATCGAATTTGGTTTACTTGCCTCAACTGGCGTTGATTCGGTTCAAGTATACAAAAAACCTACCGTGGCTGTTATGTCAACTGGAGATGAGGCAAACATTGTTAATTAATTAATCAATTTTAGTAATTATTTTATCTCTAGGTTGTTTCACCTGGCGAGAAAAGGTCTTCTAATTGCATATGGGACTCTAATCGTGCGGTTCTGCTCTCACTTTTGCAAAGTTCACAAATTAAAGTCATAGATCTAGGAATTGTGCTTGACAACTTAGATGACATTTATCGAGGTATCAAACGTGGCCTTGACTGTGCCGATTGTTTGATCACCACTGGTGGTGTTTCTATGGGTGAACGTGATCTATTAAAACAGGTATTGAAAGAAGACTTTGATGCACAGATCCATTTTGGCAGGGTTAATTTGAAACCAGGAAAACCAACAACTTTTGCAACTTGTTTTTACAATCAAAGGAAAAAGTTCATCTTTGCATTGCCAGGTTTGTTTGTTTATAAATAAACTATTCTGGAGTCATTATAATTTGTTTTTACGCAGGCAATCCAGTAAGTGCCTTCGTCACCTACCAAGTATTTGTTAAGCCAACTTTAGAGCTTTTATCGGGAAAATATTATGCTTTTGCACAGGAAAATTTGTGCCAAGAAATGAGTTCATTTAGCCTTTTATCCATTCACAAAACCATCAAGTGCAAACTTAGCCTGGCCAAGCCATATAAACTCGACCCTAGACCAGAGTTTGTTCGTGCCATTATTTCATTTCCAAAATCTAATTGCACTGAGATGGACCCAATGAATTATTTCCCAATAGTCAGACTGACCGAACAAAATCAAATCAGTAGTCGCTTAATAAATGTGAAAGATGCAAATGCTTTAGTCTTGCTCAAGTCACTCAATGAAAATGAAGAACAATTTGCGAAAGATGGAATTTTGGTTGATGCAATTTTGCTTTAGTTCCTGTTATATTAATAATTAATAAAATTCTAAGCCACAGTATCAATCCAATTGAGAACATTTTCATAGTTGCTTGATTCATTCAAAGCGCTACAATCAACAAATTCAATGCTGTTTTTTAGGTCGACAAAGGAGAATGCGCGATTTGGATTGCCAAGCACTTTTCGAGTATTATCATCGCCAGCTGTTGTATCGAGAGCTCCAAGCCGAGTTTCTCTGATAGTGTTGCTAAAATAAATGGATGGTATTAATTTAAATATAAATAAGAATCGAGTGAAGTAGTTTACAATTCTTTTTCCAATTGTGATGAGATGACTTTTGCCGTTTTTGCTCTAGTTTCGTCCTGTTTGGTGCAAGCAACTAAAAATGGAATGCGTTTAGAGTTCACAAAATCATCACTTAAATATTGGTAAAGTAGATCGGCCACATTGTGTAAATTCGACATAAAAGTGACACTGTCCACCACGTAGACAACTCCAAGAGCTCTGAATTTGAACTTTTCCCAGAACTGATTGCGAAGCCGATCAAAACCTGGTAAATCGACAAGTGTAGCCAACTTTCGTCCGCCCTTCACAGATAACTGTTCTTCATTTTCTTTCATAGAAGTAACAGTGTTCGCAAATGAATTATGAGCCAACTAAAACAAAAAATAAAATTTAGTCTAACATAAATAATCTGACCAACATTACTTGAGTAAAGAGTGTTGTTTTTCCAGCATCGGCGAGGCCCACAAGAAGAATCGATTTACGAATTGATTTTTTGCTTAACAGATAAAAGACTAAAGTAAAATTTAAAGTTAATCAAATCAGACCAGGTCAAGTAGAAAACATACCAATTGTAAGCAAAAGGACCACAATGGCCACCGCAATTGAAACTGTGGTTGGATCGAATAAATCTTCCCTCTCAATGGAGGTAGATTTCACCGCCGATTGGGAATATGATTTCTTGTCCATTACTGCCTGTCAAGTGTTGAAACAATAGAATGGTAACGTTGAGGCACAACGAAAAATAGATGACACACGTGACGTGGTAAGGAAAAGCCGTAACGGCTTATAAGATTTATTGATAGATTTGATACCTTCGTATACAGAAAATGATGTGTTGGGCGGTAATGCCCATTAAATCGTTAAAATTTGTTTTCACAGATGACGTATTAATTGTTAATCAACAAAACATAAGTATAATCAAAAGTACAACAATGTGGGCCATACTACCCAAATTGCCCATGGGAATAGTTACAGGCAACTTACAGCTTATTCAGAAAGTGAGTAACAGACTGTTGACAATATTATACTTTGTTGTCTAAATTGACTGCGTCGGAGTTTGCTCAATTCTAATCGGTCCATTTTGATTGAAGCGAAATTCCAATGTATTTGTAGTCTGTGATCTCGACAATGTCGAAAAAGTTCGAGCCAAACACCAGCACGGTGAGCTCATCTTCATCGAGTTCATCAAATCGTAAGCCTTCAACTATCACTTCGTCTTTTCTGTCTCCCAAAAGCAACTTTAAATCTCTAAGCTATTCTAATTCACTTCGATCTAATAGTATTGGCCAATCGAGCAGCTCTAATGTTAGTCCCATCAAAAAGACTAACAGCTTTTCTTCTCTGGACTCTACCACTTTTACTAATTCCTTCTCCTCGAAAGTAACTCGAGCTAGCAAACTAACAAAACCTTATTCAAATCAGTTCAAACACTACAAAACAAACCGCACATTAATTGATTCCAAATTTTCTCTAGACAACCAAAGTTCTTGTAATAAATCAACAGAAATTACATCTGATTACAATTTGACTAATCAAGAAAATGAACTTTCAAAAGCGTCTAAAAGATTTAGCAAAAGTAAATTACGAAATAATGCGAT
This sequence comes from Rhizoglyphus robini, assembly GCA_023373905.1. Taxonomy (NCBI): domain Eukaryota; kingdom Metazoa; phylum Arthropoda; class Arachnida; order Sarcoptiformes; family Acaridae; genus Rhizoglyphus; species Rhizoglyphus robini. The sequence continues at coordinate 2,510,243 of JAKIJQ010000012.1, read as the reverse complement.
TACCAATAAATTCAATGATTTATTGGAAGGAAATGGTGTTTCTTCATCATCGAAAAACACTCCCACTGAACCTCTTATTATGAATTGTGAAACTATTTCTGATACAGCTAATCATGAATCAGTTTTTAGCAGCCCTAGTTGTAGTCATTCAGACAAAACCAGACAAGGCTACACAGAAAGGGAAGTTCAGAAAGAAGAAAACGACAACAAGCAAGCGAATCATTATTTGGATTCGTCACGAGTGTCAAAAGGAGGTGATGATTCCGAAAATGCAAATGACGATACCAATATTGATGATTTGGCTCATTTAGAAATCAATAAGTGCAATATTGCTGACGATTCTGACGATTCTGAGTCAAGTAAATAACATAAAATTTATTATCAATTTGAATTAACACATCCATTATATTTTTTAGATAAATTTATCCAATCAAGATTTGTTGTAACTAAAATGAATTTTGATTCATCTTCAACTTTATCAGTAAGTTTTTTTTCTTAAAAGTTAAGTCATGTTTAAAATATTTTTATCTTGATTTAGCAATATTCTAAATCAGTGAACAATCAACCGGTAAACCAGAACTTAACGTCTCCACAATCTTCTAATGTAATCAATTCAAGTGATCTTTCAAATCGCGAACTCAGTAAAGGTCAAGTCAATTGTACTCTTTCAAGATCTATTCGTAATAGTAATACAACAACGATCAGGAACCCGTGTCAGATGCATCGTGCTTCAATATCTAGTAACGATTTAATGAGTAGCTCTAATTACCATCCCAGTCACCGTTTATTGTATTCGTCGTATAACTCTCCGTCCTCTAACTGCTGTCACAATCACTTTCGTCATCATCATCATCACTACGATGCACCAAACCACCGTATTGATTCAATGATTCCGATATCATCTTTTAGACAACAGCAATGTTTACAAGCAAACCAAAAGCATCCATTCGAGTTTGGAATGAGTTCTATCGAAGCGACTACCATAATTAGTAACCATTGCAACACAGAAAATACAAATGCGCCTAATTCGGCAGCCATAACCAAGTTGACTTCATCTTCCACTTCTGGATTTCCTGTGACAGCGTTGACTGTTATGGAATCGCCCAATTTGTCATCTTCGCGTAATGGTTCTTACAATTGGCAAGCATTTATGTCCACACTCAAAGATCGAATGGCAACAATATTCAATTGTGAACTTTTGGCTGATGTTCACTTTAATGTTGGCAAAGGAAATACTCAAACCCGATTCCCAGCTCATAAGTTTATTTTATCTATTGGAAGTGCTGTCTTCGATGCAATGTTCAATGGACCTTTAGCAAAAGCCAATAAACAAAAATACTCTGATACAGATTTGCATCTCAATAACTCAGACACCGAAATCGAATTACCTGACATTGAACCTGAGGCATTTCAAGCGTTGCTTCGCTTTCTATATCTCGACGAAGTACAAATTGGTCCTGAAACTGTGATGACGACTCTGTATGCTGCTAAAAAGTACGAAGTTCCTGCTCTTGAGATGGCTTGTGTCGATTTTCTTAAAGCTAATCTTAGTCCTGATAATGCGTTCATGCTTTTAACTCAAGCCCGGCTATTTGACGAAGCAACTTTAGCCGACCTATGCTTGGAAACAATCGACAAGCACACAATGGATTCTCTTTATTCAGACTCCTTCTTTGACATTGACTTGGATACTCTTAAACTTGTGCTAAGCAGAGATTCTCTTAGGGTTCGAGAAGTCTCACTATTTCTTGCTGCTTTACGTTGGGCTGAGTGTGAATGCAATCGGCGATCATTTGATTTGAGTTCAGAAAACAAACGGAACGTACTTGATGACGCACTTTATTTGATTCGATTTCCTTTGATGACCATCGAAGAATTTGCTCACAATGTGGCCCAATCAGCTGTACTTACCGACAAAGAATTAGTCAATCTCTTTCTCCATTTCACTGTCAGTTCCAAGCCATCAGTTCCATTTTCAATTGAGCCTCGATGTTGCATCACTGGCGAGGAGTGCTCAGTTAATCGATTCCAACGAACTGAAAGCCGCTGGGGTTATTCTGGTACAAGTGATCGTATTCGCTTTCTAACAGATAGACCTATTTTTGTGATTGGTTTCGGTCTGTTTGGTTCAATTCACGGAGCCTCTGAATATGAAGCTGTGATCGAAGTCATTCACACTGGTTCGGGTAAAGTACTTGCATCGAACGCCACTTCTTTTATATCCGATGGCTCGGATTCAACTTTCCGGGTGATGTTTAAGTATCCTGTGGAAATATCTCAAAACACAAACTACACTGCCTGTGCCACACTAAAGGTATTGAACTGAATATCTCGACTATGTACAAAATTCATAATATTTCTTTTATATATTGAAGGGCGTTGATTCTTACTATGGCACCAATGGATATCGAACTGTCACAGTGAATCTTGGCAAAGGCGACACTAAGGATGCAGTCACTTTTCAGTTTAGTTATGCTGCTGGATGTAATAATGGAACATCGGTTGAGGATGGCCAAATTCCCGAGATTATTTTCTACACTTAGATTGTTTACACAAAACTGTGATAAGACCATTAATAGCAATATTGTAGCATAGAGAATCTCAAGTTAATATTTGAAGTTCAATGGTTTGGCATATTCAAACTTTAGTACAATTCCTTTACTTTTTTTGTATTTGAATTATTTTGACCCTATTAGAAATTTGTTACTAAAAATGAAAGAAAAACAAAAATAAAATTTTGACCCGGACGTGATTTGAACACGCAACCTTCTGATCTGGAGTCAGACGCGCTACCGTTGCGCCACCGAGCCACTTGATAGAAGCAAATAGAACTAATAAACTTTATAAGGAAGTACTCAACATGCCAATTGTCAATGGACAAATTAACGTGAAAATGTTCAATTTATGTACACTTTAGACTAAAATTTAGAGTATTAGTACAGGCGATACTTGCATGTAGAGACAGATCAGATAGTAAAAGGCTATTATTAATAGCCTTACTGCAAGCATAGATCAACAGTGTTGATTCAACACCGATTGATAAACACGCATGACATATATCCTTTCTTAAAGATTTTTTAAATGCAGATTCCGAATTTTTAGTCAGAATTCCTTTTGGCTCATTTTTATAGTTTTGTGAAGTTTTAAGCTTGTTTTAGCCATATCTAGTGCAAAAGCTACGAAACTTAAATAATGTTTTAATTTAAAAAAATAAATTCCCTGCGTTTTTCTGGAAATTTTGAGCTAAGAATGGGCAACATTTAGTATTTTTATGTGTGTGGTATATATATTCATCATGCTCAACTTTGTAATCTGTAAAAACATTGTACTGCACTGACAAGGTGAGGTTTGCATGTAGAGACTCAATCATTTTTTGTCTCTAGTTAAATTATCGACTGTATCACTTTAAAAATTGCACAACGGTAGATTCCAGAATGTATACATATATATTCAATTTGAAATTAATGATGCTAATGCCAACTCACCTTTGTTAAGAAATGATTCAATTTCTAAGATTGGCAACTATATATACATAAGACAACTGATTAGTAATCGCAGCAAACTAATCAGTTCGATCTTATATTTTAGTTATGATCTGTGCAGTTGTTCTATTGAAACTACTAATATGACATGATTGATAGAGGGCGCCATAATCGTTCATTTTATGCTTGTTCAACGGTGTGTTTCCTTTCACTTTCTTCTTGCCCGTCTCCATGATGGCGACTTTGCGTTAATTCTGCCTTCCACTAATGATTCCTGCCATTTCGAAATGGAATTAAGCAAATATATTGACCTTTATTACTCGGGGCCTGTTACCGATGAAAATGACCAGAAGATTAAGGAGTACTTCATGCGAAGTTACATTGCTCCGGCACCTAACAATGATATATCAAATTTGGAACCAGAGAAGTTCCCAGATAAAAAGCGAAAAAACAGACAAGACAAGTAACGTTTTATGGTATTTTTGTTTGAATATAAAATTGATGTTTTTCAATATCTAGTTTGACATTTTACAAGACTTTTATGGATAAGGAACTTAATAAATACAAGGTAAGAATTAAGAATTTTTTATTTTATGACTGACGTCTTTTTAAACACGTTCCTAGGAAAAACTTAAATCAGCTAAAAATGAAACGATTATTAACGATTTTAAGCCTTCAAAGAGAAATCCTAACGAAATTCTCTTGGATATCGCTGAAGAATTTATTATTAACAAAAGTGGCAATTGGGCCAATTTATGCATTCTTGATTACCAAGAAAAATTACTACAAGCAATTCGTTCCAATCAGGTGGTCATTGTTAAAGGATTTACTGGTTGCGGAAAATCTACTCAAATTCCGCAGTACATTGCAGTGGATTGTCAAAATCGGGGCCAATCTTATAATATCATTGTGACTCAGCCAAGACGTGTTGCTGCTAAAATGTTAGCTACTCGCGTTTCATACGAACTTAATTGTACAGTTGGAAGCCTCGTCGGATATCAAATTGGTATGTTTTTTAATTTTATCTGTTATTATCAACGTATGTGTTTTAGGTCTTGACAGGTCTCGCGATTCCAAATTGACAAAAATTCTTTATTGCACTACCGGAGTTCTTCTGCAAAGGCTTATTATGTCTTCAAATTTGAACTTTTTTACTCACATAATTTTAGACGAAATTCACGAACGTTCAGCTGACATGGACATGTTATTCTTAATCTTAAAGAAGAAGATTTTTGAAGACAAGTTGAATGCTCGTATCATTTTAATGTCAGCCACTTGTGATGTTGATTTGTTTCAACATTATTTTACATTTCCAGAGTATGTAATCAGCGACGATTGTTTTGTTGATATTTGTCCAGCAATCATTGAAATCAATAGTTCTAGAAACGGAACTGGAAACGTTTTTAGACAGGAAATCTTTTATTTGGATGATATTGTTGGAAAAATTGGCAATTTGAAGTTCAATTACAGTGAAAACTTTCTAAAATATGCCGATTTTGACGATTTCCTAATGAATAATGCTGACGAAAATATTATTTTTAACAAAAATTATCCGCTTTTGCACAAAATTCTTCACGAAGTTGTTCTTGGTATATTATTTCACGGAATCGAAATTCACCAAATTGGTATGCAAATTTTGTTGTTGTTACATTTCATTAACGTATAATAATTTTAGAGAATCGATCGAGAGGAACTGTTTTGATATTTCTGCCTGGTTTGGCTGAAATATTGGAATTGCTAAATATTCTTAAGACTTCGCCATATGCATCTCGTTATAAATGGAAATTTTTTATTCTTCACTCTACCGTTTCTTTGAAAGAACAAACTGAAGTCATGAAGACTTCTGTCGATGGCAGCAGACATATTATTTTGGCAACTAATATTGCTGAATCATCACTAACCGTTCCAAATGTGGAATATGTTATTGATTTCTGTTTGTGTAAAACTTTGGTTGCTAGCCGACAAGGTTACAACATGACTTATTTGGCCTTAGAGTGGTCCTCTAAATCTTCTTCTGATCAACGAGCTGGAAGAACAGGCCGGACTAATCACGGTCAAGTTTTTCGTCTCATTCCTAATCATTTTTATCAGACTTTGCACGAATACGAGATTCCTGAATTTGAAAAGACTCCTTTGGAAAATTACGTACTCAAAGCCAAACTCATCGATCAAACCTTGCCACCAAAGGAAGTTCTTGCTTTTGCTTTGAATCCACCTAAACTCAATGATATTGAACAAGCTGTGCTTACTTTGAAGAGAGTTGGAGCATTTACAGTTTATGTTCAAAATGAAGACGAAGATTTTCACTATGATGCAGAAAATGGCAATCTAACTGCTTTAGGCTATGTCATGGCTTTGCTGCCTTTGGATATTATGTTAAGCAAATTGGTTTCACTTGGTCTTGTATTTGACGTTACTTACGAAGCCATTGTTATTGCGTCTGCTCACTGTACGACAGGTAAAAACATTCATGATATGTTTCTTGTGTCAATATTTTAAAATTCATTTTAGGATTCTTTATGAAGAATGCATTCGATCCAATTCATACTTATAAATCCCATTTATCTTGGTCTAATCGGTCGTTATCAGACTCTTTAGCTTATTTAAAAGCTTATCGGATGTACAAGACTTTGGAGTCAAAATTCAACAATAACACAGCTTTGGCTCAAAAGTGGTGTTTCAAAAACAACATTGAATATCAACGCTTACTTGAATTAGAGACCTTAATTAGTGAAGTTACTACTCGTTTAGAAATGAACTTGAAAATTGATCTCAATTTTTATAAACGCTCTTTTTACAAAAAGTCAGAACAGGATTTAATACTGAAAGTCATAATTTCAGGCGCTTTTTATCCAAACTATTTCACTCGTGATTTTGTCCAGGAAGATCTTATGGAACGTTATCAAACTGGAATGAATACTGAAAATACAGTTGTGTTGACAGGCTTTTGCAAGGATAGTCTTATTACTGCTCTGTACATTCCTTTTTTAAAGAAAATGTTCGAACCATGTTCTAACAAAATAGACTTCAAAATTGATGGAAATATTGTTTTTATGACACTAGATGCGAACAACCACGAGATTTCTATCGAAAGCGAAGACCATCCTTTGTATTTGGCATATAATTCTCACATTAATTCTCAGCAAATTGGCCAAAGCAGAGGTGCTGCATTGAAAAATTGGTCTTCATTTCACGAAACAAACATTCACACCTCTGTCTATCTTGCATTAGCTTTCAAAAAGTTTATGCGTAATCAGATTACACTAAATCGATATCGTTCGACCATTGAAAACTTCCACAAGAAAGAAATTTTAAGGTAACTTCATATATTGTATTTGTATTACAAATTTTAATTATTTTATTGCAGCAAAATTAAGCTTAATTATAATCTTTTCAAAGATGAAGATAGCAAAGAAAATTGGGCCCTTCAAGAGAATAATTTAGTTGCTAACGTTTGTCAGAATACCCGAAAGTATTTGCTTCCAAAAATGCCTCCTCTTAAAACAGCTACCATTTGCATTAGCCTTCGAATTAGCAATTTTCTTACACCGCATCTGTTTTTTGTCCTCTACAAACATTCCTACATTGGAAAAATGCTTTATAACATTGATTTGCTGACAGCCGCTTTGGTAGTTCAAGTTACTAATACATCTAGTTCGTCTAGTGCTGTGATTCAGTATTCGAAACAAAACAAAGCTCCAAGCGTATGTTCAAATGGAAATTTTGAATTTGAAGTCGGAGACTTCGTGGTTGCTCCTCTCAATATCGAACGTTTCAATGCTTTGGCTTATATTGTGAGAGATTATGGCATTGGAACTCTTAATCTTGGAGAATATAAAACTATAATGGCTCGTGCAGAAATATTGAAAATTTCCCATTATAATTACAAACCTATGGTGAGTAAATTTATTATTGGTATAAATTTAGGACATTCTGATAATTGATTTATTTGGTTTAGGCTTGTCTTTATTATGTTGACTTTGGCATTACCGATACTTTGTCAATGAATAATATTTATAAGTTAAATTGTCGCTATAAGTATGCAGTCGAAACTATTTTAAGGGAAGTACTTACTGAAAAAGATTTGCAAAAAATTGCCAATTTACAAGATATTTACGATAAACTGTTTTGCATTCCACCATTGGCTGTGAGATGCGAGCTTGTTCGAATTAAACCTTTTAGCGGTGTCGAATTTGTGGGAAATTGGATGCCACAAGTGAAGAGGTTTATGGCTGATTTTTGTACTCGACAAGAGTTTAACTTCACAGGTAAATGTCTATCTTGTTATTACGTGATTATTAAGTTTGCTTAACTTTTTTTTAATTAATAGCTAAAATATACGCGTATCTAAACGAACGTTTATATGTTGATCTTTATCCAACTAGTAGAGATGTAACTTTAGATATGGATGTTTCAGATAATGCTATCGATGTGTATGATGGTGAATTTCGACCAAACATTTCCTTAAACGAAATACTAGTACAAAAAAAATTTGCTGAATTTAAATTGGAAACAGATGTTTGCCAACAAATGAGCACTCGGCGGGATCTAAACTATTATCACGAAATAACAGCTAAAGACATCAACCCAACTGAGGAATTTCCACTGAATTTTGATGGCGATGTTTTGGAACAAACGGAATTTCAATTTGATGTATGTTTTATTTTCTTAGCAAACAATTTAGCATGATTTTTTTGTTAGGTAAATCAATTAACTGTGACCACTGACAAACAATTCACACACAATCTTATTCGAATTCGTGGTCCATTGTCTCCCCTTGAAGTAAGTATTATTGTTAATTTATCATGAAATTTAATTTAATTGTGTTTAAAGGTTAAATTTAGTGGAATGTCTAAGATGAATGCCACAAAGAATGTTAATGTCTCAGCACATTCCATAAATTCAGTTGCTTTGGAACCGGACATCACTGCAAAGCATGCAAGACTTTTAGTTACTGGAGAGATTAATCTTAGCGAATCCAATCAAAATCGTCTTTCATTGAGCAATACAACTTTAATGCCAAACATAATCGATTTCCCTGCTTTCATGGGTCTTTTGTTTGCTCCTTTTATCGAACTTCGAGTGAATAAACTCGTATCAGATCGATCTTTTGGTATGCCAGAAGAGGTCTGCGGTGCTATTTGTGGTATTGGTTTCTATCCTGACACTAATGTGTCATACGATCCGGACAATGACATCGATGTGAGTTTTTAATACTGTCTACTTATTAAAACTTGTTATTTTCATATTTTTATTTTAGATCTTTTTTGATTCTTCAGTCAACATAGAAGACATCGAGCTTATTAATTTACTCCGATATCAAATTAGCCAATTTTTCTATATCAAAGAGCAACATATCAATTGTTACAACTCTGATTCAATGAAAATGGGATCTACATTCAGTTTGGAACAAAATTTGTTCAAGAGACAGAAAAAGTGTAGACAAATTTTATTTCAAATTCTTAATCGTACTCGTCTGAAGCGACAATGGTTCTCGGAAGATCAACCCGATGCACCTTTGTATCCAAATTTCGAGTGGAATCTTTTCAAAAGCCCTAAATGTAAATTGCGTTATCGGGATTTTGAATTTAAAGAATTTAGCCAGCTGATGCTAAAAACGATCAACATGAAAACAGCTGTCTTAACTCCAATCTCCATTCCTATTATCAATCCCGACACCTCTGTTGTCGAGTGGGAGCACGACATTATGGAAAATTTAACTAGCGTTGAAAATGACAATACTTCGTAAGTTCGAACAAAATAACTTTATTATAGCTATTAGATTTATTTTTATACATTATAGAGCCTGTTTTGATGAAAAAACTAAGTTGTTTATTTGCAAGTTGTGCATGTTTTGTACTTTTACTGAAGTAGAAATGCATCAGCATAGGCGCGACACACAAAATATTTCTCACAAAGAGGCGGTTTATTTGTTCAAGCGATACTATCCCATTTGGAAGGATGAATATGATCAAATGAAACAATTTGCCTCTGAGATAATACAAGAGGAGAGAGAACCGAATCGGCCTGATTTTAATGACGCGTTCGAAAACGAAGGATCTGGCTTTGACTGTCTGGATTATCAACTTAACGTTTTGACCGAAATCTCGAACCGTGATCGTAACGTGGCATGCAAGGATCTTTATGATGCTCCCGTTATAACTAATCAAGACCAGAAGAACATGCACATATACCATTCGAGTGTATTCAAAAATCCCTACAGTCTCACTACCCTGAAAAGAAATATTGACAGTCTGATTGAACAAGGAAAGGCTCACGGGGCACAGCGCCAAAGTATTGCCAATCTCAAGTCGAATGTCTACGAAAGTCTGACCGAATACTTTGACGACGATGAGATCTCTATTCTGAACAATCTAAACCTGTTGGCTAATTTCACTGTGGAAAACAAATAAGTGACGTATAAATTTTAATTATCATTCTGTTTACAATACTGTTTATCTAATACTATCTATAGGTATTTATGCTAGGTATCTATAATATATTTATATTACTAATGTTACACCAATAAAATTACATGATTCGTGAATTCATTATGCACAAAAAAGGCAGTAGTAAATATTGTAAATATATATTTATTTATTACTGTTAATGATCAGATTGGGGTAATAAAACAAAAATACATCCAAATAAAATAATTGCGTCCAGTGATGGTGACAAGATGAAGCATTTGTATGAAAATATTATTTCTGATGAGGGCAATTTATACAAAACAAATATATTAGATTTCAAATAATAAAATGACGAATGTCTAATGATTCAATAAGATGAAGATGATGACTTTACAAAAAGCAGATGAATATACACAGATGGAAGTAGTAGGGAGGTGATGGCATTAGAAAATAACTAATAACATGTACATTGTACAATTCAAATCGATGCAAGGAGCGAGACACAGATGATGCAAGTATTTATAAAATGTAGCACCACAGTGCACTCTTGGAAGTCATTTAACAATTTAAGTCAACAAGCAGGTATGATAAAATGACAATACACTTAATAAAAGTAATTGTTGATATCGATAATATATTATTATTCACATCACTTCAAACTGTTCCATTTATTTGTTTGCAACACGCCGTCTCTTGTTAGGAGTCATTGGAGTTGTTAAAGTATCTAATTGGACAAAACATTAATTTTCTAGTAACACCATGTGTTTGGAATAATTACCTGTAGCTGAGTTACTGCGCAAAGATGGTTTGGTAGTTGTTGTAGTTGTTGGGGAAGGTAATTGCTTACGAGGCCTTTGTGTCCTTTGCAGTAGTGAATTGCTACTACTGCTGCTAGCTGTACTACTGTTACTGTTCCCACTTTCCAAAATCAAATGAGTACGTTGGTCAACAGATGAAGGCGAAAGAGTGCTAGAAAAATTATTCATGTGGCTCGATGTAGAAGACTGTTGTCCCATCAAGACATCGGAATTGAGAACAGACAAGTGATGTGAGTTCTCCATTGGCAAGGTTATCACCTCAAGGTCAGAATTGTTTATCGAAGCCAAATGAGGTGATTCGTCAACCGCATTATCGGTTATCATTATTTCATTAGTCGAGTTCATGGTCGAAGCCTGTTCGCTTTTGTTTCTATTTCGATTTGAACGAGTTTGTCGAGCCGAATTGCTGTTTGGAGTAGCTTCTCGTACTAAAAATAAATTAATAACATTTTAATAACATAGTTAATAATAATGTTAGTGGAATTATCAAAGTACTTACATTTACGTGATTTGTCAATTTTGGGAATAGAGTTCGCTAAAATAATCGAATCAGATAAAGTCGAAGTACTTTGAGTGGATGATACTGATACAATCTGCAAATTTTGAATCAATGTATTTCGATTTCGTTGTGTGCGTTTGTTTGCGTTGGAGGCAGCTGCTGCTTTGTTTGGTATTGGGGTTGGTGTAGTGCTAATTGTGTTGCGTAAAACACGAGGACTAGCTGACATTGATGATCTCTTTACATCACTTTCGCTCATCTCAGTGTCAATTTCAATTGGCATCGTATTATAGTCACTGAGAAGTAAAGATGTGCCCAAATCATTAACACTAACTGGTTGTTGAATTGTGGTAACTTTACTCTTGCGAGCACGTTTTCGAGGTTTAGGCATCACAGTTTGTCCAATTTCGTTAATTTCCGAATTATTGTCGTCTACAAATTCAATGATTGGTGACATTGAATTGGGCTCGTTTGCTTGTGTAGGACAAAAATTTTTGTTTGTTCTTATTGATGGAATCAAAGAAACGCCCCCAATTGAAGTTTCTAGTTCTGGTGATTCGCAATACTCAGAATTTGACTGATCTATTTGTTGTGGCAATTTCGATATGTTCTGGCTTTCAGAATTTGAAATTTGATATAAAGTATCAGCTTTGCGTTTACTTTGCCGCAAAATAGTTGGAATTGTTTTGGAAGATGAAAAAGAAGCTCCACCAGATTTAGTTGCAAATACAGTAGTTTGCGTTATTTCGTGAGAATTGGACGATTGCGATACGTGTGGATGCACTGTTACCAAAGGTTTTGGCATTAAAAGGGGTCGCTTGTTTGCTATGTTAGCATTGATGTTTCCTTTAATCCCAATAAAGAGATCATTGCCAGCTTCCTTTATCCTTGGTGGATCAACTCTGAGTTTGACAACATTGGAAGGTGAAGTAGAAGTGGCCGAGGCATTTGACTCATTTGATGTTGGCAGCATTAATTGGACAGTGAGAGGGGTAGTAGAGGGCACTGAAATTGTTTCGTTTTTCTCTTTAGGCAACACAATCGAGTTGGTCAAAATATTCTGCACAGAACTTTTATCACTGACAAGTTTATTCACGCTCAATTCAAATGAGTCATTTTTAAGGATTGACTTGGGCATGCTTTTCACCAATGTTGTCTGTTCAACGATTTTTACAATATTTTGATCATGTGGACCAACCGCAGATTCGAAGTCATTTCGTATATTTGAAGTTTCGGATGCACTTGATACTAAAGTGACAGATGAAGAAGACTTCGCATTGGACATTGGAATTGATGATGACAAAGAGACATGTTCGCTGGAAAGTGACTTGTCTTCTGTTTTGGATAAAAATGAACTGGCCAATGCTGTTAAGTTACTTTCTTTAGTTATTAAAGCTTTATCTTCAATTTTCGTATTCGTAGGCTCAATGGTAGCCCGAACAATATTCGTTTGAACCTTAGCTTTACTCTCGACCTGCGTGACAGAAAAAGCTGAAATTTTGTTGACAATTTGAGTGTTTGAATTTTCATTTATAATAGTAGAAGCAGTTTGCAAGTTTGTTGTAGTGTTTGTTTTTCGAGCAAGCATCTTTTTAGCCTTTTCGTTTTCGCTTTCGATGGTTTGTTGTTCATTGCCAGCATTAATGGTCATAGATGGTTCATTTGAAGAAATTGCTTGGGTGTTGGGTTTGACTGATAAAAGTGTTTGGCCACCTGAAGAACCTGCCACCATGAAAAGTGGTTGAGAAGTTCCAGCTACTGAAACTGACGGCAATTTCGAAGATGGAGATGCAGCAATAAATTTAAGTTGAGCAGAATTTGACACAGAGGCATTATTTGAGTCAAAATTCATTGACTTGACCACTACAAATTGGCCATACGGTTGACCAGGGGTAGTGAGAATATACCTACCAACCATGGGGGTAATAGCTTGGTTTTGCGATTTATTCTGACTTTGATCGGAGGAATTGGTAGTAGACATAACTTGCGACAAAGTCTGTCCAGAATTACTGCTACCCGTAATAGCAGAGCTAGCCTGACTGGTTCCTGATGGAGCAATTGTCAATACTTTATTTCCTGTAGCCCCTGAGATGTTAACGCCTGGAACAAGAACTTTTACCAAAGTAGTAGCTGAAGAAGTGGAAGTAGATGGTGAAATGTCCTGTTGACTTGCTTGGCTGGATAATGGTTGAAGCGAATTTGAGACAACTGCTTGTGGCGTTGGTTGTTTAAATGTGATATATAGAGGACGGCTAGTTTGAGATTCAGTGCTAGAATTTGATGTGGAAATAGGGTCAGATGACGAAGACATTGACTCAACAGTGGAAATGTTCGTCTTCATTGCCATGTTTGATTTGGAGGTTGTCACAGATGGAGAGGCAAGAAGTGAGTGAAGTTCAGATTTTGCATTTAAAGTATTCGTCGACTGAAACAACGAATCCGTAACAACCAAAGTTTGGGGCATTGTTGTCACTGTAGTAGTCGCCTTACGACGGCTTTTGTTTGCAGTTGAAGGATTTTTATTCGTCACTGAAGAAGATGGAGGTTTCCTTATTTTGGAACTTTTATTTGCCTGTTTCAGGGATTCTTTAATAGATGGTGCTTGCTTATTCTCTCCTACTACTAAATTTGTCAATTCTTGAGCATCTGTTGTGATTGATGTTTTAAGTTGCTCGACCGGACTGGTCAATTCCACTTTGTTGCTGAGAACAACATTCATGTTTGACATGTTCAAATTGCCAACATTCGACATATCGGGGTAACTTTTCGATGCAACTTGGTATTGTCTTAAGGGAGTCGTTGAAAGGAGATTTTTACTCTCGGTGGTAATAAAGACCGACTTCATACTAGTAGTATTCATTTGCGAAGTGCTTTCGTTAGATTTGCTTTTTGATAAAGAATGTGTCGATATATCTCCATTCATAATTCGGTGAAACAAAGCACTGGCTTGACTTGTTGTTGAAGTTGAAAGGTTGTCATTTGAACTATTATCCTTGACAAGTGGTAAATTGAAAGATGATGAAATGGCGTCTTTCTCAATTTCTGTGTTAGAATGATTTTCAAAATCAGATATGTCGGTGCTTGTTGTCTCAGACTGAAAGGTGCTGTGATTGTTATCATTAGAAGATGATTGAAAAAGATCCTCATTTAATTTGGATTCAGGAAAAATAGAATTTGTTGTAATTGATGTAGATAAAGAATCAAAAGTATCGCTTAATTTTGGAATAGTAGTGGCAGTAGATAATGAAGAGCTATTTTGAGATGAAATACTCAGATTGCCGCTTCCGCCAATAGTTCCAATGCGCCCGCTCAGTAAGCGAGTAGGAAATATTCCAAGACCAAAATCATCTGCGTCACTGTCATCTTCATCGTCTTCCAGAATGTGATCTGGCAAGTCTTGTGAGTAGTTGTGCTTTGACAAGAAGTAGCTTATAGAATCGAAGGAGTTGGATTTTGACTGAATGGTTTCGTTAGATTTTGTTACAGCAGTAGCAGTAGAAGTAGTCATTGTTTTGTTGCTCTCAGTTGAAGTGACTATTAATGTTGATACTGTTGTGGTTGTTAAGCTTAAAGTTGGGAACGTACTCACTCTTGTCACCGATTCAACAAAAGATGGTTTAGAAACAATTGAAGTGTTTGGTTCAACATAAACGCTTTCGATACTGGTCAACACTTGCTGAGAATTGACTAAGGGAGTATTGATGAGATCACCCTTTGATGTAGTATTGTCAATGAAAGAATTTTTTGATTCGAAATCAAGTGAAAAACTTGCCGAATTTGTTTCCTTTGGTTCGGAAGGTTTATTTTCAAATGCAGAAGGCGGAGCAAGAAAATAAGATGGAGAAATTGGCGCGGAAAGCTCATTCATTCGATCAGTA
Source organism: Rhizoglyphus robini (assembly GCA_023373905.1). Taxonomy (NCBI): domain Eukaryota; kingdom Metazoa; phylum Arthropoda; class Arachnida; order Sarcoptiformes; family Acaridae; genus Rhizoglyphus; species Rhizoglyphus robini. Next base: position 2,495,156 of record JAKIJQ010000012.1, on the reverse strand, counting down.
TCGTCGTCACCAGAAAGAAAATCGGAATCTAATTTCGAAGAGCCTTCCTCAAGTACATCAGCCAAGCTAAATTTAAAAGTGGATTTAGCTACAGCTTTAGGGATACTTGCTTTCTTCGGTTCGTTAATGGCAGAAGATAAAAAAGTTTCTATGTTTTCACATTTTGAAATTGAAATTTTCGATTCAGTTGGGAATAAGTTATCTATGTTTTCATTGACATTTTTTACCATAAATGAACTATCTCCACTGACACCAAGACTAGAAACTTCTTTCAAGTCGTCAACTAATTTGATAGGTAACACTTGTTTATTGGTTGGTTGGGTGATCGGAAAAGAAAACGTTTTCAGTGGAGATTTATTTGAAAATTGAGAAAAATTGGCAGAAGTTAAGATCTTTGGAGATGATGCAAGAATCGAAGCATTCGGCGGAGTCAATTTGTTAAGTAACACACTATTTGTCGCAACACTAGTTGAAACATTAATGGGAACCATAATATTTTTGGAAATATTTTCACCACTAATGAAAGCAGCTGGTGTGATTGATTTTGTGGCAGTTACTAACACTTGTGAAGAGTTCAGTGACAAAGAGTCTGAAGGCAAAATTGCAGAAAGAGCTGCTTTGTTGATTGGTAAATTAGATATAGTAGGAGATGAAACCATTGGAGAAGACTTTATCATTGATGTTACAATTGGTGAAACACTTGAATTCGACACAGATGTTATGCTTGCAGTAGAAACAAATACATTAACGGTTGAAGCCACATTGCTTGAGATGGTAGAAATTATTGACTGAACATTCGATGCAACATTGCCAAGACTAGATTTACTGCCTAAATTGGCTAAACTGTTATCAATAGACGGTAGAGACGAAGAATTGCTAGATACAGCAACACAGATAGGCACAGGACTTGAAGCAGCTTGAGATACAAATTTAACAGGGGAAGAAACTAAAGACTGTGAAGATGAAGGTGTAGGGTTGTTTGTAAAGCGAGCCTTAATGGCGCCAGAAGAAAGAGCTGAAGAGACAGGGAAAGAATTCGATTTCGTAGCAAGAAAAATCTGCTTTCGATTGCCACTTAAATGAAGTCCTGCTGTGGTGGTAGTTGAAGTTGATGTGTTTCCACTTAAAGAACTTGCAGCAACGTTTGTGAATATAAAAGCGCCGGTTGATGTTACAATTGCATTTGAGACAGACGCATTTGCTTCGATGGATGATGTACCAACTTGCGATAACAAACTTGGATTTGTTGCTGCTATCATAACTACTGGCTGAACACGTTTTTGATTAAATAAATGCTGTCCAGCTTGGCCTGTTAGTAACGTTTGTTGAGGATTCGTTGATGAAGTTTGAAGTTTAAGAGTCTGTGCTATTGATGATGTCGGAAAAGTAAATATAGTTGATACAGGTGATTGTAATCTGCAAAACAAAATTTAGATAAGTAAACAATTGTTGCATACAAATATTACCTGGAAGAGTTTGAAGTGGCCAATGAGAGGGGAATGCTCGTAATGGCGCCAGATGATATTGAACTTGTCACTTGTTGAAGTGATGTCATTGTCATCGAAGTTTGAACAGAGCCATCGCTTTTTCCATTCTCAGTTTGATTCTTTTTACTGCGAGATTTTCGTGGCTTTTTTGGTTTTGTTGTAGAAACACTCGAAGAATCGTTAGCTTGACTCAAAGTAATTTGTTGGTCGACAACCGGAGAAGCAATAGAAGTGACAACTTGGGAAGATGGTACAGTGGCAACAATACTGCCTGTGGCAGGATTGATCAACTGTGTAGTTGTACCACCTTGTGGGGCTGATGAAACCCGAACCATCATCATTACTTGGGTGCCATCAGTATGTGCTCCTGATGGAGTGATAAGTCTAATTTGCTGAGTACCAGGCTGTGCTACAAATTGATGTTGCTGTTGATGAGAGTTTGAAGGCTGAACATCACTTTGTAATAAATTTACCAACAAAGGACTTGACAATGCAACAGTATTCTGCTGACCAGTGTTGGAGGAATTCGTAACCTGTTGAGTTGCAGAATATGGAACACTTTGTCTAATGACAATTTGCTGTTGTTGAGGTTTATTTGGAAGTGTGAGAGAAGCATTTGTAGCAGTGGTAGGCAACTGTTGGCGGGTTAATTGAGTCGACGGTCGATACAGATTCTGTTGAGGTCCTGAGTTACGAACTATTAATTCACCTGCAGATGAAGTAACAGTTGGTTGCAATGCTCGGACCATAGGAACAGTTTGTTGCTGTTGTGTGGGTGGTGAAACCTGTTGAGATGTTGCAGCACAAACGGCAGGAATTTGTCGAACAGGCACAATAACGTGACGAGGACTGGATGGTTGCTGAGGTGAGACCTGCTGCTTATTCGTAAACAAAGATGCATGTTGCATCGAAGTAAATGGGTACAAAGTTGATTGCGGTAAGGATGCGGCCGTTGTTGTCGATGCTATTATTTGCTGAGAAAAATGCTGTGCTTGACTTAATACTGCTCCAGTGGAACTGTTGATCAAAATAGGTTGACCGCCTGAAATACCAGGAGTTCCAATTTTTGCTGAGACTTGTTGCTGCTGTTGCTGCTGAGCGATGAAAAAAGGCATTGTTTGAGTTGATTGAGGAGCAATAACATTTGGCGAACGAAATTCGTCGATCGTTGCTGAAACTGGTGCCACTGAACTCGTAACTGTCACAGTCACTGGTGGTGTGGAACTCTCAGAATGCTGGTTTGATTCATTCGAACTGTTTGTATTGCTATTTGCTATTTCCAGTGATGAAGCTGTCGAGGTTTCATTTGCTGACTCCATTTCCTCAAGCATGCTTAACAGATTAAGGTCATTAAGATCTGTAAAACTATTAAAATCAATTGAGTTAGCCCCCGTAGCAGTTACAGAGGCTAAGAGATCTTCGTCATCGACAGCATCAACACTAGAACCCAAGATATCACTTGAACTGTCTGCCTGACTAGCTAAAGCAGGCGAATGAGTTTGATTTGAAACATTTGGTTGTAATTTCACTTCAGATTCTATTGAGGCATTCAGTTGTTGTTGGGTAGAAGCATTCGTTGAAAGAGGTTGATATAATGGTAAAATGTTTGGTGCAGTCGTTGAATTATTTACATAATTTGCGTTATGATCAAAAGGTTGCTGAAGCGATTTGATGTTTGATTCAATTGCAGGAATAGAACTATGCGAAACACTGTCAGTTTGTTTGACAGGTTGAGTCAGAGATTGTATGTTTGATGTCTGAGGCACTGATTTTTGAGATGAAATAAAGGTTTGCTGAGAAGTTGAAGAAATCAAAAGGGGCATAGGTCCGTTAAAATGACTTGGGTTTCCGTTACGTATATTTGAACTAAATCCAACAGAAGATTGCGAGCTTGTAAATTGATTTATAATTCCCGAAGACATATTCGAATTACAAGAAGATAATGGTATTGTCTGAAGACAAATTGGTTGAACCATGACTTGAGATGTCGTGCTTGTATTAGAAGCAACTCCTGATATAGTCTCTGTTTTCTTTATTGGGACATTAGATTCGGCTGAAGAAACTTCGCCAGAATTGGAGGTATTTGTTGATGAAAATAGAAAGTCAGTTTTTGTCTGTGATGATCCGGCTGGATTAGGTCGAGTGTTGGGTAAAAGTAATGAATTGCTTGCCCTATTTGTTTGGCTCTGACTAAAATAAACTTTCTGTTGTTGACTTGCGACATAGGAGGGAGGTGGTATTGATGTTGAGGGTAATGACTGAGCGTTACTGCCGACATTATCAAGGCTAGACCCCAGTTGAAAAGGGCGAATTTTTGGAAAATTGCTCCTATCAGATGAAATTTGAGTTTGCTCATGAAAGCTATTGCTGCTGCTACTGTTACTACTTTCATCTCCAATGACGCCATTGACTTGACCAAATGGATATTTTTCATTTGAACAGGAATCTTTCAAGGTTGGTATTTCTTTATTTTGGTTAACTAGGCTGATATTATTGTTGCTGTTTATGTTGGACAAAGAATTGACTTGATCGATGTTGCACGACAGACTGTTGGCATTATTTGCACTATTTTGGTTTGATAACCTCAAAGAAATTACCTATGAAAAGTAAATAATAATAAAAATTATCAATTCATTATGAAAGAAAAACAAACCTGTTGACCCTCAAGTTGTATAGACAGAATGCCAAGTTCACGGAGATTTGCATCTCCGTGCTCGGCAAGCTGCCGTAATCTTTGAGCAGCGTCATTGGGAAGATTTAATGTCACTCGAACACTATTCCAAGGCTCCACTTTTGTCACCTTAATTGGTTTTTTATCTTTAAACGTACAATAATTAGACAAATGAAATTCAAAAGAAATATATTTACCATTTGATACAAGAATTTTTAGTTTGGAGATAAGTTTTTTCAATTTTCGAGAAAAATTTGGTTCGTCTAAATTTCCTTCACATGTAAGTCTGATTGTTGTCAGTGAATGATGATGACAGGAAGAGAATAAATATTGTGAAGAGTGTCCTGTCTCAAAATGGTCAGACTTCTTTGGTTCGGATATTATCTCCTGGGATTTCTTGTATGTTAAAAAGAGCGAATCCATAACTAAAGTTTACAGATGAAAAAACGTGACACTTTCACAATAGAACAGCAGCTACAACGTACCCAATGCCAACGTAAAAATTGGCTGGAGAATTGGCGACAATGTATTAGTTGAAGAAGGGATGAAATAAAAACATTGAATTATAATTTAATCTTGTGATGTGAGGCAACTTGATTATAACAGTAGAATATGAAATATTGAAATTACAATCAAAATATTTCACTTGAAAATAAAACGAGCAAAGAATAAAAACCAAAATATACAATTTATAAACGTTGAGATTTCATTTTTTATAACTTAGTTTCAATATATAATTGGAAAATAACTTCTTAATTGCATATAAAGAAATATTTTATAAAGTGAAGAATTACAGAAGCCATGATGTGGTTGAGAAGAAAATCATGTTTAGAAGATCACATAACGGTAAAAAGGTGATGTTTTCCATAGTTCGTGCAAATAACAAGGATGGATCAACAAGGCTACCATTCTATCATGGAAGCGATAACACCGACTTAACATGTTATATCACATTTGGATGAATCGAAGTATTGCTATTGATAAACAGAAAGCAAAGTGTCAAAACATAAATGCACAAATAAAATTCTGTTGAAACAGGACAGGTGCGGCGATCAATTATTCCACAAAAATAGAATGGTACAATCAGAATAAGTGAGAGGCAAGGATGAACCCGATTGGGGTGAGTACAAAACAGCCGAATTTGGGTTGAAATCCAAGTCAAAGGCCATTCGACATCAATTAGCACAGGGTAAACGAGTCAGTTTAGGGTGGAGACCAATTTTGCCCCAGAACCAGAGACTTTTGTGTGTGTAGTGGTGGGATGCAAGGCCTAGCCGGGCTAAGACTCCCAAAATACAAGGGACCGAAAGTGTCTCGAGACGAGGAGCGATAGTAAACAGACAGAGGAGATATGAGAGGCAGTCAGAGGGAGAGAGGGAGCGAAGCAGAGGGAACACATAAACACAGCGAGAGAGGAGAGCGAACAGCACAGTACGACGTACACAGGTACGCGCTATGTGAACGGGACCGGGCTGAGAGCAGTGGCTGAGTGAATAACACAGCGAGCGAAGGACAGCCATTGCAGAGTGCACTCACAACACATGGTAAGCCGGGGCACGTCCACAGACGAGATGCCCGTGGTGGGCGCATCGGCGCTGGTTGGGCGCGATTTGCCCCCACAACATCACGCCCCACCACAATGGCCCCTTCACACCTCAAGCCTAACCATGTGACAAGCCTCACGGCTGAGCGAAATCATTCTTTTTATACACCTCACACTGCCCACCTGTAAACTGATTCATTAATAGGATTTTAATTTGATTGATCAGATAACGATCAAAACATGATCGTCCCGTCACCAGTTAAATTGCTTGTAAGTGATTTTTATTTGTTTGTGTCGATATCACATGGGCAACTGCCAATTGGAGCATATTTTGTTTTCTTGTGCAACTTGAGAAGATGAAAGTGAACAGCAGATAAACTCACCAATTGGTGAGGCATGAAAGAGCATGAATGATCATGACTCATGATCCACAGCAGAGCAAAAAAAACTTCGGGGGAGTGTTCCTGCAGGTATGGACTAACCTTTGAGGGAACCGAATTGTCCTTTAATGGGGATACAAAAATAATTGATTCAAACGACAAAAGCATACGTTGGATCGTGTGAAAAGTATTGCCACATAATAAGCAAATGATCGATTAGCTAGTGAGATGAGAAAACAATAATATAATGAAAATCAAAATAATAAATAAAAATGCGTATAGAACAATGGACATGGTGAGTCCCTCTATTTGGTAGGCTGCCAGCGCAATTGCCAATTAGAATGTCTCAATAAATAATGCCATTCTCACTGCAAAGAGGATTGTTGTTGAATTTCGATCTTCTCAACAGTCATGTCAGGATTCATCATGGTCGCTTCCTGAATAGCGTCGGCTAGGGCACGGTCATGGTCAATTGGATCTCCATCACTTTGGATGGTAATCTTCTGCTCTACACGAGTTTCAACAACACCGTCCTTTTCCATTTTGTACTGAAACAAATAAACGTCTCATTTATGAACAAAAGTTGAACAAATTTCACTTACAGTTATCGTTTCCACAGTTCGTGTTTTGGAAGAAATAGTTTGAGACGAGATAACGTCCGATGGTGACACATTCTCCAGACCGGGAATTGATCGCAGTTCTTCCTCGGTTATACCTCCATTGTTATCGTTAGCGAATTGCGGTGGTGGTGGTGGCGTGTAGGCAGAAGAACTAGGCGTTGTTTTGGGCTTCGATAAAGGCTATGGATCAATAAAGATTAGTAAATCAATTAAGTGGCTTAATAATTGTCTTTTTTCTATACCTTTGTCTCAGTGTAAGCAACCTTTCTGGTTTCAGTGGCGATCACGGGCACAGATTTAGTGGAGGGAGTTGTTGCACTAGGCTTGCCTTTCAAACCATCATCGTCTCCACTCAATAACGTTGCCGTAGTCACATTCTCGCGCAAATGTCTCATCTTGGAGCGTTCTTCGTAAGTGCTTCTGGCACGTCCATCATCACTGCTTGCTTGATAACCCTTGATATCGTCTTCAGAGGCTTCCACTACTTTGGTAGTAGTGCTGCTTTTAGGTCCCGAACTCGATGTCGAAGTGTACGCATTGTAGTCCTGGCTGTGGTTGTGATAAGTGGGCGAGGAGAGAGGCGCCGTTGGATCACCAGTTGAACCTCGTGATTTGCTTCGGACAGTGGTCTTAAGAAGAAAGAGTATTAGTATAGATTGAAATGAGGGGAGTAATAAAGATAGATGAAAAAATATGAGAAATGAAAATTTAAAAAAAGGAGAATAGTGCAGTCTTTGCCAAGGACAAAAAAAAAGATCAAGTGAGTGAAATGAGTAGGTAAAGTGACAAATGAATGATTAACACGCAAAAGAATGGTTAGTTTTTAAAATTTTGAGTGGTTGCAGAGGCTTTAGAGAGCCAAGCTAATACCGATTCTGGTCGAGAGAAGGTAGTGCCAGATTGGGTGGAAGGCACAACACCCACTACAACAGGCTTTGTTTTGGTCGTGGTTGCGTGTGAAGTCATGGTCGTTGGTTCAAGAATCTCTTCAGTTTCGATAGTTGAGCCATCGGCGTTAGTCACAATACGCTTACGGCTAGCATGAGTGATTTTCGGTCCGCTGTAACCATCTTGGAAAGTAGAAGCTTGCTGACTTTGATGAAATGTTGACTTATTACTCTGAGGCTGATATTCGAATAAGGTGATTGGCTTGGGTTTGGTAGGTGGGGGAGGCGACTTGACTGAACTCGATTTGGTAGAAGCAGGACTTGCCATTTGCTGCCTACTCGATGGATACTTTGTCAAGGAAGATGCCTTGGTGGACTCTTTTACACCTTTTTTGCCTGATTGACGTTTATCATCAGGCTTAATGGAGCCTCCGGCATAGCTTTCCTTTTCGTATTCGTCTAAACTGGAACTTCGACCAGAGGAGATTGACGATTCACTGGAGCTGCCCTCCAATTTGGAGTCTTTAGATTGCCTCGAAATACGTCCACTGGAGATGCCAAAGTCGGGAGTTGTACTTGTAGTTTTGGTTGGTTTTGTTGTGGACTTTTCGATTGTGGATGACTTAACAGGATAGCTGCTTGTCCTAGGAGATGTGACAGCGTATTCCTTACTTTTAATTGCACTCGCTCCCGGAGGTAATTTTGTGGTTGTAGGCGAAAGCGGACTGGAGCGACTTGGTGACTTTTGCATTTCTTTTTGACTTGCAGGTGAAGTAGGTTTGTAGGTAAACGCAAAACCTGTCATTGGGCGTGTGGGAGATGTTGGACTACGAGCAGAAGTAGGCGAGCGTACAGGCGATCCATTACGGTCTGTATCCATATAACTGAAGCCATGGTCACGAGGATCAGTTCTACGTGGCTGAACTTCAGGTTGAGATTCTTCAGAATGTAAGTAGGTGTACTCCTTCACAAATGGTGATTTATTTGAGCTGCGAAGTGTGAAATTGGAAGGAGAAGCTGGTGCATCAATGTCTGTCTGTTTGCCGCCACTAAATCCGTTAATGGTAGAGGACTTTCGAGCTGCATCGTTGAAAAAATCATCTCTAAGCTCTTGTTTCTTTTTGAGTGACCCATATGAGGTGGGCTGACGATATGAGGCTGACTGCTTGCGTCAGCGGACAAAGAAGGGAGGCACATGTCGGGTCATTGATTTGGTGAATTAAGCGTTATGCGGCGGTTAAATAGCGCATTTGATGAGCAAAACAAAAACGCATGCATAATTAGATTTAAACATAACATAATGACGACGACATGCCAAAACGACAAAACAAAACACAAAATGATTAACCACAGGGCGAACAAAGCTGGGACAAAACAAACCTCGGATGTTTCCGATGTTGGACTCTTGATCGATGCCGAAGAGAATGGTCTTTGCTTTGGATCAGTTGTGCCCTGAGTTGGAGTTGGCGTTTTGCGTTGATCTTCGATGCGCTTCATCTCCATCGGGGGCAACACCGCAATGCCTCCAATTGGCTTTCGAACTTGAAATTTTGGCCTTTGGTCTGGCTCGTCGGTTAGAGGAGAAGTTGGCGAGGTCACAGCTGACGAAGTGAAAGCGGTAGAATGACGAGCGTTGGAGGTGGCTGAAGGAATGGCTTCCATTGAAGCGGCAGTGGCTGACACACCTCTGGTCTTCTTGGGCGACCGATCCAAAGTGGATGTCTCATAAGCTGAGCGTGGTGTTCCTAAAGGCAATGGTAAAATATTAGGCTAAATTGGTGGTACGTGAATAATAAATAGATAAAACTCGAAAAGAAAAGAAAAAATTGAAATATAAGAAAGTGTTTGCAGAGTTAGAGACTGAAGCATAGACCAAAAGATTTTGTTGGCACAGATCGCACACCAGATTGAAAGAGAGCTATAGCCGAGGCTCGCAACAGACCTTGGATGTTGTAAGAAGCGGCCGAGGTAGCACCGGTTGAGCTACGCTTGCGGCCATCTATGCCTGTTGTCGAAACTGAAGAGCTATCGTAAATTCGCAATGCCGGAGACGAACGGTAACGTTCCAAACCAGAATAGGCTTCTTTGATATTAGTAAAACAAAAGAGCATGCAAACAAAGCAAATCATAAGGAGACAAGTCCAAATGGTGACTCGACTCAAACTAAAACCAACTTACCTCCGTCAACACTACGTGTTGTGAGATGCCGACTGCTGAGTGACCGTCGGAAGTGGACAGGTGGCCTATCAATCAGATTGCTTGCCATTCGAGTCTGATAGTGTGTTTTGCCAGAATAACGGAATCGAGAACCGAATCGAGGAAAGATCATCTTGGCTTTTGGTGGTGGTTCAGGCTGCATCAAGCGGAAAAAGGTGTGATGTTCCACACAAGTCTTCCAAAGTCGTTTTGCGGCTCGATGGTTGGCTAACTTGAAACCAAGTGTACTTTCGTATTGTTCAAATTCACCAGGACGAATTTTTATATAAAAATTGTTTCGTTTGTAAGATATTTTGAGTATTTTAGGCCACGAAAATCGATTAATCCGAAGTCGATCCCTAAAAACGTGAAGCCCAGAGGAGGACACGCCCATCATAATGTCGAGACCAGACTGTTCTTTGGCGGGATGCAAGTCGATCCCGTACATGGCTAGTTTTTTAGCGTTCTCTAAATATTGCAATTCTGCCTCTTCGGAAGTAAGTCCTCGGTGTTGCTTGTGCAATTCGCAAACTTTTTCCTGAAGCTCTTGAGTCTGGTTTGGCGCAAAGTGAAGCGCGCTCAAGTAATGGCCATTGTCATCGTGTTCGCCCACTTCAAAGTCTCCCAACTCGGATTGAGCCAAGTAAGATCCTAAGATTGCGTGAGTCACAAATGAGCACGGAATCCGACCGGACAGAATGTCATTGCGGATTTGTAAACACACAAGATAACGAGTAATATCTTCGTGTAACTGAGTCGGGTCAGGTGGATAAAACTTCACTTCGAATCTGAGAATCCATGAAGTGTCTACACAAAGAAAAGCAAGTTAATAAAAGTGATTATGTCACTAAATGCTAGGTAAGCAAATGCACTTACTCCTCAACTGCTTGCCAATGCGTTTCTCCAAATTGAGCCAATTCTGCAAAACAGCAATTAGCGGGTTAACTCTGCACTGCACAAGCTATTGATTCTATTCTCATCATACCCGAGAGTCTTCTTGGTCACGATAGGAAAGGCCAAAGTAGTCCTTCTCTAGCAGGTTGAGGTAATCACACACCTTGTTGAGAACATCTTCTCCTTTTGAATTGCGCTGTACAGAAGGACAAGTAAAAGATAAATAAATGCACACGAGTATTGTCAAATAAAAAAACAAATCGCGCTTACATCAACTTGACAAGAGAATTCCTCTTCGTCAAGTAAGATCACTTGGATGTCCGCAACTGAGGCTCGACTCTTCTTGCGCTCCTTCCGTTCTTTGGTTGGTTTTTTGTTCTCGTGGTTGTTGTACGTGTTCGTTATGGTGGTGTCCGGATGACTTACGTCCGCTGTAGAAGCGTCCGAGGTTGGCTGTTCCATGTTGGAGTCTTCTGCCATCCTGTGTTACTGGGAGATGTGCATAAACTAGAGGATGATAAAGTGAGAGGTAAGTGAGCGAGTAGCACAACAAAGTGTCTATACTATAATTAGATTCACTTGCTCGGCCGTACATCCGTTAGTTGGTTTATTAGAGCAGTGGTCAGTGAGATGAACCAACCGGCAAGTGTTCGCACCGAATGCTCGACACGACGATTGCTTTGTTTGTTTGCAAGCGCGCGCTCAATGACAGTAAGGCACGCCAATGATTGGACACACACCGTCAGGCAATTGACAAGGGAACACGCTAACCTGTATGAACTGCATCGCAAAGTGACCTATACCATTCGAAAGAGCTCATCGAGTAGATAAATTTAGGCACCGAAATTTCTTGGATGCGATAAGTTAAACCAGAGATATCGCTAATTATAGTAAAAATTCAATTATTTCAAAAATAGTGCCCATTTAAGTTTTGATGTTATATACAGGCCCTGAGCAAATAGGTATACCTGTGAGTTGGTATATTTTGTAGAGTAGTTCCTACAGTTTCCAAATCACTAAAATATTAAAAAATCTGTTGAGAATTGACGGAGTTATCGTATTTTAAAAATTACAGCACAGGAATCAAAGTTTCAAAGTCGCTGTTACAGTGTGCTGCTGCATTGCTGCATGTTGTCTCCTCGTGAGACCACTGTATGCGTGCTACTGCTGTGAAAAATGCGTGTAACTTCAAGAAGCGATATCTCGGGTTATACTTGACGCATCCAAGAAATTTCGGTGCCTAAATTTATCTACTCGATAAGCTCTATCGAATGGTATAGGTCACTTTGGTATGCAGTTCATACAGGTTAGCGGTTTCCCTTGTGAGACTAATGACAAGCGAGACTGCATGCACAAACACACTGCACAGACAGACGAATGATCGATTTGGCATTGCAACAAACTGAACATTCCACTGACCTGAAGTGGTCAAATCGGTAGTGATCGGTCGGACCAGTTAGCAAATGCACAAGAAGCAATCATTTCGGTGAATACACAATACACAAAGCAATGGCAAATGTTCCGATTAAAGCAGGCAAGCCCATCTAATTAAAGAAATCATGAAGCCACCATTACGGGAAACAATTCGGTTATGTCCGCTGTGTCCTGCTTAGATCAATGTGCATACATGCAATTTAATAACTTCATCTCCTTTGACACTGGTCTAATGACAAAGCCTGAGGAGTGCAATTAGGTAGGCAAGCAATCATTACCGAACGAGTTGAGCCCAATCGGCAACAAATGCCTGTCAATCTGATCAAGGTCCGTTTGACATTTACTTGGAACAAATGCAAAGTGACAAACGCAATTAGGTGCACTGGCAGACACTGTAAGGTGAGCACTGTAAGGAAATTGTTCACTGCACCAGAAGTACTAGCTCACACTGTTGGCGATGGCCACTGCTAACCAAGGTCTCCCAAGAGTCTCAACACAGAATGTCTTGCACGATGTGTTTACATTGACATTGGCAAATATTTGGCCGGTTGAATGCAAAATAAGTTCAGAGCAGTCGAGTCGACAGCACCGCAAGGATGTACGGATGTAGAATGTAAAACTATTTATAGCGGAGAGTGCAGTGATAAGGTGACACAGTGAGATACAGTCTACAAAGTCAACAGCAATGAACTCGGTCAAGAGAGGTGGGCAAGAGGCCAAGTCGAACTGACCACTCTCAAGTAATGACAGCACAAACACAACAGAATCGATGTAGGGAGAATGCAGCAATGGGAGTAAACATGATGACAAACAAACTCGATGACTGGGCAGTGGACACAGCAATGATCAGACAGTATTGCACGGTCATCCACTAGAGTCTATAGACGATCAAACCGTTCAGTGTGCGAAAGAGACAAATGAGGTGGTGAAAGAACATCGATCGAGTACACCGAACAATTTGTGTACGGCCAGAAAATTCAATTTGAGTCAGTCGTGTGTGGCGTGGGCTTGAGATCACCAATCACGGAAGACAACAAGTCTACACACATTTACATTGTGTCCGAGTGAACCCTCGGCACAGTAGAAGAAGCTCAATCTGCTGACAAGTATCCCACAGCACCGTTAACCGTTCGCTATGCACACGTGTGGCCGTGTTAGATATTGTCGATGGTCACTTGTCTGTTGGTTTGACAAGGCAATCCAGACAAACATGTCTAGTCCACTAGAGTGAGGCAGTGTGGCAAAGTCGAACGGGGCTCGGTCGGAATGAGATGTTCGCACACCGACCATAATGCAACATAAATCAAACTTCTCCTCAAATGTTCAATGCATGAGAAGGCCACTTGCCACTTGCTTTGTTAGACAAAAATGGCAACACAGAAGTCACTTTGTCAGTGATGCAGCACGCACTTGTTCGTGCCGAGATTTGGCTGGATTGGCAGTGTCACTTGGTGGATGATCACACCGTCATCACTAGTCTGGCATAACAGCACCCGTACCAACCAAACCACGACAGAATCGAGTAGTGCCAAGCATTGGTGTTGCCATTCGCCGGAATCAATTTGCCTAATTCGGCAGGCTGTCAGTATTGATTACACGATTGGTTTGTGTCGTCAGTGCCAGAGTGAGTGAGTGTGCACGATCAATTGGTCTCAAGATAGATAGCGATAATCGCGCACTAACCGACTCGAACGAGCCAGCGCAATGTGAGAAATGGCAGCTTGACAGCAGTGCATAATCGCTAAAGCACCTTGCCTTGCCCCAAGACAAGCGACAACTGTGTGCCGTAATCAGAGTTGCTTCTCAATAGTGCCAAGCAATGAAAACGAGATCCACCTAGACAGTGAACGGCACCATTAACGACGATAAACTAGAATCGAACTCGAGTGTAGGAATTGACAACCAGTCACCGACAACTGAACAAAGCCAATTGGCAACAGTCGAGTGACTGTCACCAATGCATCTTTTGTCAAAGCTTCAGATGAACGAGTTGCTGTTCGAATCAACAAGACACGATACGACACACAACTGTTTCCATCAGAGTAGAGTTCAATCGACGGAGCAACAAGAGGAGTATTCTCAGTAGTCTCTGAATGAGTGAACTCAATGAAGCAAGTCAGTGCAGCCAATGGTGACTGTCATCATTGGGAAGAATAATGCCGACCGGCTTGTGGTCGAGAGACTCGAGGGTGTACCAGACCAACTAGTAGTTGCAACTTTCCAGTTGTATTAGTGGTACAAACAGCGAAATTGCTCATTACACACCGACCCGTAGTTGAGTCAACCGAAAGGGTCCTGTAGGCGATTGTCATGACTCATTGTCTGTTCCAAGTACTTGTGACCAATGCCATTAGTGCTATATAGGTCTGTGAATTTAATTACACAACAACGAATTAATAGCGCAAATGACTCGCAAGTGCAGCTCTATCAAAACAGAATCAAAGCTCACGCCAAGCAGCCGGCCAACAGAGGTAAATTGAAGGCGGAGGTGGCAAGATTAGGCAGGCAAAACGTTGCCCTCAACAGCAGCCAGGCAAATTAGTTCGACTAATGCCATCTCTGGCAGTATCAATAATAAATGGCCTAATAGTCTGGCCCAATAGATCGCCCTTAAATGGTTACTATTATTAGAGCATTGAGCAAAAGCTCAGCCACAAAGATATTGCCAGCCGCAATTGTGCGGAAAGGCTGTCAATAGAGTGCACCAGCACCACTTTCGAATGTTCCTTCGGTCTGGTGAAGGACACTGCAAATGCATACAATTGAGTGAGCCAAGTGAGCAACGGCAACAAATAGTTTTGGTTCAGTTTGGAGCTGGCCTCTAAACGAACCACTCTAATTGCCCATTACTATCAGCAATTGCCAGGGCAGAGTGAAATTAGTACAAATGCGAAACCATATTCAAACAAACTGACAAACGCTAAACAAACAAACAATTCCAATGGATCGAGGCGCAAACATGAACGAGTATGGCGAAATGAAACGTTATTGGGTTAGTCACCTGGTCGTTAAAGCGTTGGAGACAACGGCAAACGACTTCCGATGTGGTAGTCCTGTTCGGTGAAGGCTAATATCGATGGCGATAACAAATTGATGGAAAAAGATAAGGACGAGTCGCAGTTCGGACGGAAAATTAATTCCCGTAAAAAAGCACTGACAAGGCAGGACAGATGTAGCGCAAGGAGAGTTTATTGTGGTGCTCGGCTCGGTAAGTTCACGCTCGGAATTGAAAATGTGACGCCGATTGAGTAGTCCGATGCGATATGGAGGCGATCGGTGCCGGTCAGTGAGTGGGAGATGATACTGTTGGCCAATTAGTGACCTCAACACAACACAGTAGCTAGTCAATGCTGATCAATCGACCATTGCGCTACACAATACAGCAATTAAACAGAGACGCACACAAATAGTGGCCCTTTCCGATCGACTGACAGGTGAATCGAAAAAGAAAATGCCCGTGTTGTTCGCAGAACGATTACAGGTGAGCTCCACTTGGCGCACAGTTGAGATGCTAAGCTTGAGCACGAGGATGAGTCCTCTTGTAGACCGAATGGGGTTAATGTCGATTGAAGACAACTTGGAAGGCACGCGCGCAACCATAGATAATGGCACGGACTGGATTGCTGGCGCAATCGTGCAATGCCCACAAAGTGACAAATAGTCACTAATTCGGTGGTTACGTTCAGACCAATCGATGAGCCAAATGTAAACACAAATGGTTGGGCTATCCTAAATGTTTACGAGAACACAAATGGATTGTGAATGTTCACAGAAATGATGATTATCCCAGAGGTGTGATGCTTCACAAAAGAAATGGCGAGGTTGTCTGGCTAATTACTGCAACTTCATTAGGCAATTGTAAATGGCATTTGTCAGTGCAATTAAAGTGAGATACGTCCAATTAGAGTTTTTCTTCACATTGATACATTTTTATTGGCACAGAGATTCATAATTTTGTCTTATTGCTTTCAACATGCTTGATCGAAAGTGGTGATGCATCAAATCGAGATCGATTACGATGTGACGCTCTATATTGGTGATGATAAATTGATATATGACACTGTCAAAATCAAGTGCACAAGGTTGAGCATGAAAGAGAAGTAGAACAGACAAAGTGATACATTGGGCGCTGACTGTGGTGTGAGAAATGACTTTGTTCAGACAAGCTGCTCTTGATGTTTGCTGTGGCACTCAAAATGAAGCCATTTCGCAATGAGGTGAACGAATCAATCAGTTCGGATTAATGATTCATGTTTCTCTTGAGCGAAAACATACGAGGTCGATACTGGGCGTTTGCCCTAATTGAGGAATCGGTTGTAAGGAACTGGTGAAATATTTCTAAGGTATTGTCAATGTGCTCTGTCGGTATCGGAGTTATAAAACACTTTATTTACAGATTCGACGATAAGGCAGATTGCGGCAATGGCATGTGCAGACAGTTTCGTTACCTTTGAGACTAACAACGAATGACACTAGTGTTATCCTGTGCCGATACAATTCAATGTAGACCACAATGTGTTTCAGGCACGGTCGGTCACAGGCGGTGGCAACGCTTATTGCCTGGTCACCAAGTCGCCGGATTGTTTGGTGTAGACTAAGTTCAAGGGAACAACAGTGCAGTGGTTTCCCTGGAAATGATTATCACTGCCCTCATCCACTAAGACGCCCAAATGGCACGAAAGGGATGTCGAGTGTGTTGCTTCGTTAGTTTAGTTGTTTATCGCAGGTCCAGTGAGGAATGACAAACTTTCCATCAGCATCCAAAGACGCGATGCTAATCTTAAGGAACACAAACACACACACACACACACACACACAAACACAGTGGTCCAGCACACAGATGACACTCAGTGCAGATACAGTGACTGCACGCAATCATCGTTTTCCCTCATGCAGTTGACGCGCTGGGTGAAAAGCCTTTGTTAGCACTTCTCTGCAGTGAGCTTTGCTGTTGCTGCTGTCGCTAGCCAATGCACAGACAACGCTAGTCACCCAGCGCGTCAACTGCATGAGGGAAAACGATGCACGCAATGGACGGCAACGATGCTGCAGCCGAGATGCGTCGAGTCGAGGATCACTCACCAAGTGGCCACTGAACGAACGTGGAGCAAAGGATGACGCCGACTGAGTGAACAACTGGACGATCCTTTGCAGATCTCGAATCGACCACCGAGAGATGTTCAAGGAATGCGGCCGCAGAGGGAGAGTGGCAGCTGTCCGCACTTTGCGCTAGGGTGGGTCCTCGATGCGCGCTCACCGCTACTGGCCTGACGTCACCGTCCGAACAGACTCTGCACCATACTCTCCACACTCGCTCCACACACTACTTGCACCGTGCAAACTGTCCGCCCGGACAATCCATTTAAATCGACCAATACCATTCGAATGGTCGAATTCTGTGCAGAATTCCATTTGTCCATTTGCAGAATTGAAACATTTGAAATCATACACACACCCACATCTAAAATGCGGATGCACTTAGTATACTTGCCACCCACACAAAATGAACACTTGAATATTTGTATAATTTAATTGGCAAAAATGTAGAATTCGGCGTCAATAGAAATCAATAAAAAAATAGAGCTGAGTATTTAAATTGATGAACCAGATGAAGAGATCACTGACAGTGGGAAAATGGAATGGAATGTCTCCAAGGGGAAAGGCTTGAACCAAGCAAAATAGTTAATTTGTAGTGTTTACTAACACTGTTTAGCCAAAGGACTGTCAATTTAGTGGATCACTATTTATTGGCAAGTGGGCATGACAAGTGACAGCCAACTTGACTTGAACAATAAGAAATATTAACCTAAAATAGAATCGATTAATAGATGTGACAAACTTAACAAAGACACAAGGAAATATAAAGAATATAAGGAATATACAAGAAAGTGATCGAATTGAGTTGATCAGAGTAGAGCAGACAATCGTCGTAGGGACGTACCGTCGGAGTTAAGCAAAATGCTTGGCTCCTCAAGATTGTTTTGAACCTTCTCCAAGAACAAGGCAGCTGTCTCCTCGTCAACCACACGAGCATCGTATGATAACGAACAAGCCATTCGAGACTTGAGTTTGTAATTGTCGGGTTCGCCAACATAGATTGGTTTAGTGGCACCGACGGCTAAAATGGCAGCTTGGGGAGGATTGATCACACCAGTGAAAAAGTCAATGTCAAACATTCCTAAATTTGAAATTGAGAAAGAACCGCCGACAAAATCATTTGGTTGTAATTTTCCGTCCTTGGCACGAGCGATTAAATCTCGAGAAACTTTGTTAATTTCAGCAAGAGTGAGACGATTTGCATTTCGAATGATTGGAGTTATCAAACCAGACGGAGTAGCGACTGCCATTGAGATATCCACGTCTGACAAACGAATTGTGGTGTTAGAGTTTTTGTCCCATTGACTATTCATTTCAGGCACTTGCTTTAAAGCCAACCCACAAGCCTTCACGATCAAATCATTTACTGAAAGTGAGATTGCCTGACTTTTCAATTCAGAACGAAGCTTCAAACAATTGTCCATGAAACATTTGATTGTCATGTAGGCATGAGGAGTCGTTGTTTTAGATTCGGTCAATCGTTTTGCTATTGTACGACGCATGCTGGTAAGCTCGATATCAGTGAAGAAGGATGCAGGAGGCTTGGATGGTTTTGTTTCGTTTTTAGAAGCACTCTTGGCAATCGGTTCCGGTGACGCAACCTTTGGCATCAATTTGTTGTCCGAAATAAATTTCAAAACATCTTGCTTGAGTAAAGTTCCACGAAAACCAGACGCTTTCATTTTACTGGAATCTATACCATAATGGTGCAACAAATTACGAGCACTTGGAGCGATCTTAAATGAACCGGAATCCGATTGAGGTTGAGAAACTTCTTGAGCTATGGCTTTATCGGGAAAAGCTGCATTTGGAACACTTTTTGGAGCGGCAGTACCTTCAGGAACTTTTACATTTTTCCAGTCGTCTCCTTCTCCACAAACTATAGCTATCAATGTGCCAACAGATATTTCACTCGAATTTTCATCGATCAAAATCTTAGCAACCACACCTTCATCGTCAAATTCATATGCCATGACAGCTTTGTCTGTTTGAACTTCACAAAGAATATCTCCAGCTGACACTTTATCACCTTCTTTTTTATGCCATTTTACAATAGTACCAGAGGACATCGTTGGTGATAAAGCGGGCATTTTAATGAGAGTCTCTGAAAATCACAAAATTGATATTTCATATTAATATTCAAACAAATTAATTAATACTATCAATTACCATCAAATAGTGCCGCTGAAGTGGTAATGTTTCGAAGGTATTTTGAGTGAGAATTTTGTAAAATTGCACATCGCCAATGGCCAGAAGTGTCCCGTCGGTTGTTCAATGCGAAGATTCCATTTCGAATCGACGACCGTAAACCAGGAAGGTTGAATATCTTGCTCATAGAAGACATAATAAGAGCAGTAAAGGACTAGACTCTAGACACCAAACAAAACAAACATAGAATAGAAAGGTCAGCTGACTCAAACAAGTGACAAATGGCACTTGGTCGATTGGATCGATGCTTTACCGAACGCAAACCAACTCACACAGCAATGTTCTGCCAAAGGGTCATGTCAGTAAGTAGACAAAGACAGCTTTTACACTGCGCAATGTCAAACTTGCACCGTACAAACCAAACAACGAAATTCAAATTCGAATGTTTGTTTGCGAAATGACTCAAATGAGCGATTGACAATTGTGCAAAATTGCTTTATTAGGCAATGTTTTGTTTAATCGTGACAATGAAATCGGTGATAATTAGTGATGTGAATGGTCATCTCATGACTGATCAGCCGAGTGGTGTTTGTGCTTATGTTTATGTTTGTTCTTGTGCTTCTTTTTCTTCTTCTTTTTCTCCTTGTGATGCTTTTCTTTGTGTTTTTCCTTGATAGATCCATCTTCATTTTTCCTCTCCTTGTCCTCCTTTTTCTTCTTGACAGGCGAAATGCCAATTCTCATTACAGCTTTGCTCGTATTGCTATATTCGGGACCCATTACTTCAGCAGATTTTTTAATTGTAAATGTAGGAATTGATTGTGACCCTTCATCATTTGGAATGAAAGGAGTTGATGGAGATGGCGTGACTTCAATCTGGCCATCCTCATGGTCTAGATCTGGAAAAAAATCAGCATCTTCTTTTTCTCGGTCAATGACATTTTTTGGTTCGTTAATAGGTTCGGCATCTTTCTCAGTGACCATTTCAGTCATTTTTTCTTTGTCTGTTTCAATTTGGTCTGTCGTTTCATTCATAGAAATGTTATCAGCGTTAATTTTGAATTTTAACGTTTCTTCATTGTTCTCTTTTTCATTTTCTTCTACATTTGTTTTGATTTCCATTGGAGTTTCATCATGCTTGTTTCCCTGAAAGTAGTCATTATTATATAAAAACATTGGTCAATTCTATAAATTATAGCTCACTTCAATTTCCGAAGGTGCATTTGCGGATAAATTGTCTTTAACAGGCTCTGATGGTTCATCAGTTTCCATGTTTTCGGGAATTTGGATATTGGTTGCCTAGAAAAATAAATCGATATAGCAAACAAGATAACAGAAACAAATTAATTAGGTTCCTATTAAATGAGCAAATAAATTCTAAACAAGCAGTATATTTTGGACCAAAATGGAAGTAAATGTACCAAATGGGTTTTTTGCAAAAGTTTAGTAGCTCATAGAAACAGCATTTGTTATTGTAGCAGAAAATGTCATATTATTTACCATGTTGCTGTTGCTAAGTGCAGATTTTTTCTCTTTAAGGTTGAGAACAAAAGAAAACTTAAAAATGAAAAAAAATTAATACATTTTCACACAATCGATTAAAATACCTCTGGTTTTGGAAGACATTTAGGTCTCCCACGACCATAAAGAACATAATAGAGATCGACAACCGCACAACGCAACTTGGAGTTTGACGAAAAGCTATTGTTCATTAAAGACCATAGTCGTTCAACTAGATCTTCAGTGTCTAAAGGATTCAATTCATCATTTGTAGAACTGAAGGGAGGGTTACTAATCAAATATTTAAAAGTGTAAAATTTGACAATTGGCTGAGTTTCATCATTAGTCACAAGATTAAGCAAAAAGTCAAGCTCATCTTTACGTACTTCAGCCTTGACAATATCCACTAAAATCTCAATTGCAACTCTTCGAACTTCGATAAAACAGTTGTTTGATGTATGGCAACGGAATATTTGGGGATTGCTTGGTAAGTGGCCCATTTTTTGTAGATGTCGTATAGCACGCAAGCAACTAATTGTCACCACTTGCTTGTAGGAAGGCAACAGTTTGTCCAAATTAAAGCATCGAGTGATTTCTTCAAGAATGTTTTTCGTGTCCTGCGAAAGCATATCCATCAAAGAACTAGAATTGAAAATTGGAGCAATTGCAACCGGAGTGACTGTTTCGACGAGAGCATCCACAAGTGAAGCACGAAAGTAAGCATCAGTAAAATTATTCTTGGTGTTGTCGTTGTACTTGAACAAATCCAATAAAAAACGCAACACTTCGTGTGGACAAATACCATGAACTGTTCGCAGACCCGCCATTGCCACAATCATTGCTTTTTGAATGAAATAAAGATGGAACTTGTCAAATTTGTTCATTCGTACAATGTGAGGACACGAAGGTGAGCCAAACATTTTGCGAAATAAATTAAGCATAGCTGGTGGACCAGCCCAGTTAGAACCCATATAATTAGCTACTCTGCGCAAGCAAAATGTAGCTTCACAACGAACACGATAAAAAACATGTTCGTTATTGATGATATCGATTAAAGAATTCCTTGTGCCTATATTGCTGAAAAAGCGATCCAAAACTGCCAATGATTCAATCTGTGCTATCACATCTCGTTCATATCGAAGTTGATACTGCCATTGATAATCTGGCTGCTCCAAAACGACTTGACGTAAAAGAGTCATTTCAGGATCAATGCGTAACCAGAGAACAGGCGATTCTTGACTATAAAGCAAAATAATTAACGTTAAAACTGACATACAATATAAGAACACCACATACTCCATTCCTGACAAGTCCATGTCAATCTCTTCACCAGTGCATAATGGAATTTTTTTCTTTTTGTTCCGACGACTTTTAGAGTGACATGTGAGATCGTGTTTGGAAAGATTGTCTTCAATCTGCAAAGTGTGTTTAAATGTTCCATCAAGCTCTTGCAGCCAAATCATCAAAGGACCCTTAGAAGTTTCAAATTAGAAAAGCATAAAGACTAGAAAAATTAACAATACCAGATAACGCCTGACGCCAGTTTCATTGATATGCACTTGTTTGATTTCGAGTTCAACTGTATTTCGCTTTCGATTAAAAATAAACGAACCAGTCAACTTAACATGGCCACCTTGAAAGACCCATTGTTTCAGAAAAGTGTCAATATTTTTGCCTGTCACGGTGGAGATTGCCCAAATAAAACTGGCTGTTGATGCGTGAAGGTTAAACCATGATGCCGAAACAAATTTCTGTGGAGCAGCAATTTGCGCCAATGAAAGCATTTTGTTGAACACTTGAAGCAATAAAGTCTTGCCTAGGTAACTCTCGAGCATCCTCATAGTAAGAAAACTCTTCTTACGATGCATTTTGTCATATATTGGAGAAAAAGTGTGAAAGTTCTTTATATGAAAATAGTCTTTCTCCGAGTATGACCTTTTGGAAGGATCAAGAACAATAGGCCTGAATTGTTGTTCATATTTGATCACTTTGTCCATTGTTCCTTTCACGTGATATCGGTATTCGTTGTTTCCGAATGCTTTCTTGTAATAATCATAAGCCAGATAACCAGAAATGCCCCGGGTCAACCATGCATCCGCGGTAGTTTGCATTGAAATGAAACAACCAAAATATTGTTCAGCAATTGCTTGGGCTAAAACTCTTCTAGAAATATAAGTTTGCTCGATGACATGCTTTGAATGTAAGAGATTGATAGAAAATATAGACAAAGTGGCATATGCTTCGTATTTAGATAACATGTTATCCACAAACACCTGCTTGTAATTAGTATAAGGATAACGCGTATTAAGCATTTCTTCATAATGCATAAATATACTATGCGTGAATGCACATGTATCCAAAAGAAGTGATTTCAAACTTGGAAAACAAAAATGAATAACTTCATGCATGGTAGGATGCACTACAGGCACAAAAGGCCCTACGACTAGACCAATATTAGGGGCACTGGTCGGGACTTGTAAAGAATATATATAGCGCTTCTTCTTCTTTTCTACATTATGCTCAACATCTTCTAGATCACCAGATGCGATAGCTGTAAAGATGTCATCTACTGTTACCATGACTGTCCAAGTGCATGATTCTGAAAATGAATCTACACAAGGAAACCAAAGACGACTTGAATTGGTGCGTCCATAAGTGAACATATGAGGCACAAAACACTCTTCCTGTTGGGAATTTTCTTTTGGAAACACGACAGCCTTTTCATCAACTACAGGAACAACTGCAGGTTTTTCAGTTTCTTCGTTTGATTTATCGTTTACTGCAAAGTAAACTCCTCCGGTAGGATTTTCAACCATATACGCAATATAAAGGTGTAGAATTTTGTGTTCAAGAACGGCAGTCTTAAGATCAGACAAGTCCGGAATTTGAATAATAAGTTCACCATTTCCAAAGTCAGAGTCGGTAGTTTTGATTACATCATAATGAGCATTTGAAAATGTATCCAGCTTCCGTGGACCTTTCTTTTCAGTGGAAGACAATATCTCCTGTGTCGGATCACTATACGTAAATTCACACATATAATCGTTTATGTAGATGCTTTGAATGCGACATTGTTGACAATTCAATCTAATGACAGATAGATTGTCAACTTGTGATACAATTTGCAGTTCAGTAAATCCCTATGCGAAATTAGAGTTTAGAAATACGGATTATTAAACAGAAAAATAGTAACTTACAATAATGGTTTTAGTTTTAAAATCAATGCTGGTAATTGCCAACAGTTGATTTGCACTAAAAATAATTTTTTTTAATAATCAACAATAATCTACAATAATCTACAAATAGAAACGTACACTTTGTAGTTGCGATGAGTCTCAACAAAGTATTCTCGTTTAGCCATCTTCAAAGAATTATCGGCTAAAAGTCAATGAAAATAAATTGACAGCCATAATTAGAAGATAAATAGAACATAATAATAAAAGTGGAACAGTTCAGTCAGAATGTCACTTGAATAAAACGAACCGCTAGATTTTTGGAGCGGCTGTCAACACAAACTACTTGGAACAAACATTACCTTTCATACACTATTTTCACCTAAATAGCTTGTGATGTGGCAATGGTGTCCTCTAGTCGCGCTGAGCAGTGTGCTTACAATTGTTCCTTTTCCGTTTTCGCGTACATGTGATTTGTTGTGTCTCTTCTTGTTTTGGTCAAATCGTTCCAAAAAAGTCACTTCGTAAGTTTTTTTTGGGTAATATTAATTATGAGGGTTCATAATCATTTTTTAACAGAACATGGCTACCAAACCCGATCAAGGAAAGGGCGTTGAAGAAGCTACTTCGCAAGTTCACCGCATCCGTGTTACTCTTAACAGCCCAAGTGTGAAGTCTCTCGAGAAAGGTAATTTGGGAAACCCTACTAAGAATTTATAGTGCTAATTTTTCTAACTCTAGTGTGCTCTGAACTTATTCGAGCGGCCAAGGAAAACAAGGTCCAAGTGAACGGTCCAGTTCGTATGCCAACTAAGACCCTTCGAATCACTACTCGCAAAACTCCTTGTGGTGAGGGTTCCAAGACTTGGGATCGTTACCAAATGCGAATTCACAAGCGTATTATCGATCTGAGAAGTACGTCAGAAATTGTGAAGAAGATCACATCGATCGGCATCTACCCAGGTGTTGACATCGAATTTACTATTGCTAATTCATAAATATGTCTTCGAATAAATTGTACGTTTTTTAAGTGAAACTTCAACTGGTTTATTGTACCATTTTGTGTGATTAACAAAGAACGAATCAACTAAGTGTCAAATCATTTCTTTTCAAATTATTCTTGTTTTTATGAATTATTAGATAAATGTTAATCTAGATTCTAGAAATTGTGCATAACAAGGATTTTATATTTTATTTAGAATTATCTAGAACCAGCTTATATATTCGAAACCAAATAACGCTAAATTACTTTGTTCTTCCTTTGTTACCCCTTAGCTTCTCTTTATTGTGCACTGTACATAATTACAGTGTACATTGCCATGACCAAGTGATTGCAAGTCCAACATTGAGCCTGCCATTTGATTATGACAGTATAGATCTACGAATCTTTTGAAAAGCAAACAAGCTTGATTAAAATTTGTTCGCTAATTTAAGTAGTTTCCACTTGCATTTTTCTGTAACAGCAAAGTCCTGCAAGATTATAATATAAAATGTTTTATTTTAGTTCCTTATAGGTTTAGTCTGTAAGGGACATTGATAGGGCTAATAGAAAAAATAGTTGGCCAGTGGGTTATCACTTGGAGATTCTTTGGAATGGCTCACTTTGTGACAGTCTCTGAGGTGTCTAAATGTATTTAGTGAGCCGGACAGAGGACAACTTGTTACGGTCAGAAGTGCAAATGGCATTATGTGCAAATGATATGGATGAATGGAGAGACTATGTACAACTATAGTTCGGATCTTTCCAGGAAAGAGTGCCTTGTAAAGGTGAAATATAAAATGTATATAAAATATTGGATACTATGTATAGATTTCGAAAATATGGCAAGGTAGTAAGTTATAAGTTAGTCCAATGTGTCAAAGGCATCAGACAATATCTTCACGGTGGTGCGACGGATTGGTTCGATGATGCGAAGAGTGCGAAGAATGAGACAAATTATTTTTGGTAGACATGGAACTGTTGTTGCCAGGCATGGCTCCATTCACAGTGACCGAATTTCCGCCACAGATTCGCTGCATGGTAGTATCGTAGTCGGGACATTGAGGACGACGAGAACTGGACTGTTTACTATTCTGTCTAATCTCTCTATAGCGCGTTATCTGCTGGTATTGCTCTAAACGACGAAAAGAGGTAACCGAAGAAGATTCAACTGGCAATGACTGCTTAGCAGGCAGAGAATTATGTTGCCGGCTCGAATGATTGGGAGTGCATGGACAAGTGGGGTGCATCAAGCCTGATGTTTGTGGGGGAGGCATCATCATTAAAGATGAACGCATCAAGGTATTGTTTGGATTACAGCATGAACAGTACGATTGATTTGGAAACAGGGCGCCACTTTGAGGTACTCCACAGCACGGTGGTGGCATCTGTGAAGAGGAAGGCATTGCACAGCAATTATTGTTTGAATAAGATTGCGCCGGTTGTGATTGACCGTAGGGCATCTTTTGATGATTTCCCCCTGAATGATAGTTCGAGTTGGAAATGTTACCGTTGCCATAACCAGTGACTGTGCTGTTGTTGTTGAGTATCGAATAGGAGCTGTGATGAGGCTGGCAGCCATAAATGCTGTTATAGTAACTTGTGGAGCCCGAAAGGCTACTGTTGAGACTACTATTGGATGAACGAATATTATGTGAATACTGATGGTGGTGATAATGGTGCCCGCCAGTGTGGCTCACACTTGAGGATACACCGCTGGGTTGGTTGTTGCTATTTGAATGATTACTGTTATGGGGCACTATCACTGACCCGTCTGACAGAGCCAATAGTTTTCGCAGTTGATTAGGCGATGTTTGCCCAAATCGAGGTCGTTGAGGTCGATGTAATAACTGCCCTGGGGTGCCATCTGAGTGCATCGACAAAGAATTGGATGAGGAAGATGCTGAAGAAGGTGTCGGGGAGGGGTGTGAAAGCTGAGAATTTGAAGACATTGTCGATGCAATTGATGAACGGGTTGTGGCATGACTCGAATTGGGAGTTTGAGGTAATTCACATGAATGAGACCGAGACAAAAGCTCTTGTTCGTCGGAAGTAACGCAAACAAAGGTCTCATCTAAAAAAGACCTACAAAAAGAAAAAGCTTATAAATTGAAATTTAATGGAAATCTGAAAGCTTACTGGACACGCTTCATCATGCGTTGATTTTCCCAAAGCCTTTTATTTGAAAAAGTTCTCGGATCTTCGGAGGTTGTGGCGTCAGCAAAGATTCTAAATAACAAGTTCGGATCGATTGGTTCGTTGGCCACAGAAGGACTAGTGATGGCACCATTAGAATCCAAGCCATTCACAGCAGCCAGAGCCAAGGAAGTAGTGTTAGCCATCTTTTGAATTTCTCTAATCTTTTCTGACAAAAGACGCATCTTTTCCCAGTTGACCAGCATTTCATCCTTTAAAGATGACTTTGGCTCGTTTACCGAGGAAGGGGTTTGAGGTTCTTTTGAGTTAACATAAGTTTGGTTGGCAAGCCAAATAAAACTAAGATCTTTCTTGACCAGAGGAAAAAATGGAATAATAATAAAAGCGCCATTGTCTTGACGCAATATTTCTAATAATTTCTGTCGGAAATTGTAAAAGTTACGACTAGGATCCATGATCTGTTTTAGTTTGTGTAATTTCTTCATATCTTTGCTCGGCACTTTGTCCCAGCAATTCTTCAGTCTATCAACAGAATTATGCCCCAGACCACTGAGAATGGCAAACAATGTGTTAAAATTGTTCAATTTCAAGGCGACATTTGCAATTCGGATCAATTGCTTGATCACTTTGACTCTTTTAGTGAGCGACCGTTTCTCTTCCAAAATTTGACTAACAGTCCAAAACATTTCATCGTTGGTCTTACGTTCAAAGTCACGAAGCTCACGTGTTCTTTCACTGATTACTGAAGAATTGTTGTTGGATGACCCGTTTGGATCGTTGTAAGCAAGGTCGTAGACAAATTGTTGCGCCTCAATCTTACAAAACAGTCTAAAATCACGAGCCGTCAACTCTCGCGCAATTGCATTGGCATTCAGTGCAAGTAACGAGTTCGTTAAAGAGTCTTTTACAATTTCTTTAGCAATGTCATTGTCTGTCAAGTGGTTACTGCTATTAGAATCCTTGGATGATGGGACAAGTCGCTTTAAGTAAAACCGTGAATTTAAACCTAAGTTGTTAACCAGATCACTGGTTCCGTCGCTTAGCCGCTTTACCACAGTGGAACTAGCAACAGAATTTTCGTCAAGTATGCCATTACTACTATTAAAAATCACAGAATACTCATAAAGAGCAAAGTCGAAACTTGAGTTGCTAGTCAGTTGAAATTCGCGTAAAGCTAATTGAATACATTCACGTGCGGTGGTCGAAGAATGTATGGGTAGAAAGCGATGATCGTTGTTTTCAAACAAATAAATCTTAATTATTTCAGAAATTTCGTAAGATAAAATACGTGGATGAATTGATGGATTTTGATTCATGGCAGAGGACGCTGATAAAACATTCGATGAAGACGAAGAAGAAATTGAGGAATTAGAAGATGAGTTATTTAATGACTGATTTGTGCTGCTATCGGTGCTGATGTGGTGACTACTGTTTGAGTTATTCAGAATGTTCGAGGTTGAGGTTATTAGTTGGTTAGTTGTCATCGAGACAAGCGATCGTACTTTCTGTTTCCACATATTACCCGTACTGTTTTCTTTCTTTCCATCTTTGCTTGATGCACTCGAATTACTAGAGCTATTAAAACTAGAAGATGGTCCAAAATTTGATGAGGAAGTTGATGAAGATAATCGATTAATCATAGGGAATGTTTCGACTATTTGTCTTTTATTCTCGTACCGCCCTAAAAATAATACGAATTAGTACACATGAAAAATAGCATAAAAATAAATGAGTAAAAATACCTTCAATGAGAGCATTAAAGAGATGAGGATCGTATTTAACTTGTAATGAAAGATGCGTTGAAGACCGACAAAGATCATGTGCTCGTGCTATTGGCATTACGTGACAATCAATGCCGTTGATAGAAATTATTCGATCCCCTGGTCTAAGGTCGAGTGCAGGTTGGTGCTGAGGAGAGTTTTGTGATTGGCCATTGAGAATATCGCCCACAAACAATCGAGCAGAACATTCGTATCCGCCAATCAAGGAAAATGGTAATGAAGAATTTCGATCGCTTCTTGTGACAGTTACTTGTCGTTCGACCGATTTTGCAGACAGATTCATATGAAAAAGTCGTAATTGTGACCTTAGTGATTTTTCCTTAAGGACCTGTTCAAATTCTTCCAAAAGGTACCTGTTCTCACTGAGAAAATCTTGAAAATGATTTACCATCCAAATTAGAACAATACGAACACAATTTTCCAAGTGCAAGTTATTTCTTATATTGTTGCAAATTCGATTCATGAGATCGTTCATTATGACAGAATCTTTAGAGGGACTAATATCCTTTTCAGACCATATTCTAAAAGTTAATAAAAAATCCTCAACAAAAACTTCGCTTGGTTCAGAGTTAAGAACCAATTCGTAAAGTCGTTCTTTGGTGGCACGAATCAATTCGTTATTATCATTATTAGGAAGGTTATTTGGTTTTGTTGATGGCAAAGCCAATGTTTTTGGAGGTATTGAAGAATTAGATATGGAACCCGTGTGGCTTGTGGAATAATCCTCAGGTAAATAATGAGTGACATTTGGTTGGCCCATAGGATGAATCAGATCATTTTCAGTTAGGTTGTTTGTAGTTCCGACACCTTCCGAAAGTGGTAGAAAGCAGTTGGTTCGCATTTCGATAACATTTCCAGTGACTTCATCCTTGATTGTTTTGAAGGCCTTCTCACCACATATCTGCAAAGAAAATAAGAATGGTAAAATATTTAGCATAAATAAAAACTATAAAGAATTTTTGAACCTGGTCAAAGATGACATGAGGAACACATAGAACCCATACAAAGTTCTCGTTAGTAAAGATTTCACCGTAAACAACTCGATCGTTAAGATGTGCTCCAAATTCATCTCCGATATGAAGATATCTGACTCTTTGATGGTGTGAGTGACCATTTGGACAAGGTGCGTTATTTGGTATTTGAGGTAAGCCTGAATTATCATTAGGAATTTGATGAATCTCTTCATCGTCAACTGGTGAACCTATTGTGTCCTGAAAGAAGTCGTCACCACAAGGAATTACGTGTCGTAATGAACCAGCAGCAACAATACAATAAGCATCAAGTTTTTCGTCGTGTGTCAAAACACGAGTATCACGAGATTCAATTTCAGCTAGAACAAAATGAGGCGCCAATCGTTTCCTTGTCATATGATCGTGATTGGAGTTGATGGCAGAAAGAAAACGAACAATAATTTCAATATCTTCCTCTGTTCTATTGGCAGCATCTCGAATTAAAGCATCACGCACTAGAACCAGATTGTTATCAAACATAATTCCATTTGGTTCTGGTCCAAAGACAATGGATGGATCATTTATATCATGTTCGTGAAATTCGTCGTCCTCATCTTCGTCGTCATTATTGTCGACGAGCGACTCCTCAAGTCCTGAATTAAATAGGCATAAATTAGCATTACACATAATAAAGAATCCTATCTAGAGCAAACCTTCGAAATCAAAAGAAGAATGAGGCTTGGAAGAATGGCACATTTCAATTGAAGACATTGCGTTCATTTGGTTTCGTTTCGTCGCTTGTACATTTACGTCAATACTAATGCGAGTATTTCAGTTGACTGTCTGTTTCAATTGCAGCAAATGCAGTGGTTCAGTGTAGAGGTTAACTTTCATTTACATATTTTCACGCGCGCACCGAGTGACCACTAAATAATGCAAATTGAAAAGTGATATGTGCGATTCTTACTTCTGTCCACCGTAACTCCACATATTGACTTGAAGACAAGACAAATAGGGCCAACCAGCAAAAGGAAAAGCAAACAACTTGCTTGCTGACTAAGTATATATTGTGAGCAGTCTTATCGATCAGTAATGTTGTCGTAATATTCAAACAGTTCAAGCGTGCTTTCGTTTCAATGTAACGCACAAATATTGGAATAAATGCAGAATTAAATTCGATGTTATTTGAGGAATTTCATATGAACATCAAGATTGCAAGCCTCTCAAAGAGGCAGCCATTGCAGTGACGAGTGGTAAGATGCCGCGAGACGATAATAAGCTCTAATGTGAGAAAATGTGACTTGTGTGCTCATTGTGGACAGAAATTGCTTGGTTTTTGTTTCAGAATATATAAAGATGCTGATTGTTGTGCTGTTTTGATAGATTGAACAGCTAATCACTACAAGAGTAAACACATCGTCGAGTTAAGAGGTTGCCACAGTGATTAGGCATGAGCATACAAGCGATAAACAAGTGCACACCAAACAGATCGAACATAGCGTGGACCGAGCCTGGCGAGTTTGACAACTATCAAACATGGTCGAGCCACACAACTGTTGCATTCAAATTTGACACAAACGATAACGCTGCCAAGACGAAGAGCACGACTGCCAAGTGAACGGTCAAAGAGAAGATTGACGGAAATCTTCTGAATGGCCGCAAGGAGACCTTTAAACTTGGAGAAAAAGAGAAGGCAGAAGCGAAACACGTCAAGAATTCCTGCTCGAGGGCTCAATAGCCATTTAGGTGACGATCAGCGGCCAATCGAGGCAATCGAGCCAATCGAGTGCACAACACAACACAGCACAAGACGGGTCTGCCTGGGCGCCGCACTCCACAGTGCGATGGCAAACTTACGGTGGCCAATCACTACTTCTTACTTAATCCTTGCTCGATTAGGCAACCTCGTCGCGATCGTTAGGCAGACCTCGAGAGTACAGGCATCGAGCCACACACAGAGCCAACATCGAGCTGCTGCTGTTGCTGCTGCATCACCACAACAAACTTCATTGACCACTCGCCACTCTTCCCTCTGCGCATGCATCACTCCCTCCCTCTTTGCTCAAAGCGCGAATTCATTTGAGCCCAATAGCTCTTTGTCAGAAGGGTCGATATAGTTTGCGTCGCGCCAAATATTTGTCCCAAAAAATACAAATTCGATTTGAATTGATTTCAAAAAATAATGGTTAGTTACACTTTAAGTGACCTTTATAATTTATTATATCAAAGCATATATTAAAGCACGATGCAGTTGTATGTACTTTTGGTTTACCTTCAATAGGAGACTTCAAAAAGAAGTATTAGATATTCATTACGATTTATTCTCTAGTCTAGCTTAGTATTCCCAAAATCAAAAGCATTTGAACAAGCTATCATTGCTTGATTCCATGGACTTTAAACTTAGGAGGTCATCAACGGCAGATTTTTCTTGACCACCGATAAGTGTTGACCATTGCGATAAATCCACTTTCTCTAAACTAAAAAACACCAAAATGATTTTGAATTTCTTTTGGAGTAATATTCGATACCTGAATACCAGCAATGTTTTCTTTTGGCGCAACGTTAGTTAGTTTCGGTAAGTGGTGCTTTAAAATATTTTTGGAACAGTTCCAATGAAATAAATATAATATAAAGTGGAAAGATGATTTATTTGTGTCATAGCACTCTTTGGTTGTGCAATGAATTTAATGAGTCACGAATAATTACGATAAAACAAGTGATAAAATATATAGTAATACTAGATTGTCACTTTAAAATGACAGTTATGCTAAAGTGATGCTATTTTAATTTAATACATAAAGTAAGAGAGTAGTAAGAGATAAGTAGTACAGGCGTAGCATCACGATAAACAAATTAATTAATTAATATCCACATCATGCAGCATTTGATTAAGATAGCCAGAGTACAGCTCTTCTCTTCGTCGTCGATGCAAATTTTCCAATTTGTTGACCATCTTTTTCATGTCACTCATATCAGACAAACTGAGTGTCTTTTGGAAGTTAATGAAAAACTT
This sequence comes from Rhizoglyphus robini, assembly GCA_023373905.1. Taxonomy (NCBI): domain Eukaryota; kingdom Metazoa; phylum Arthropoda; class Arachnida; order Sarcoptiformes; family Acaridae; genus Rhizoglyphus; species Rhizoglyphus robini. Next base: position 2,462,246 of record JAKIJQ010000012.1, on the reverse strand, counting down.
GGATACAAACAAAATGGGAATCGAGATAAGACAACTGTACAATAGAAGATGTTGCATAGGAAAAAGAAAGATAAGCACGCGAGCTATTGCGTAAATGTAGAGAAGTACGGCCCGTTGAAGAATGTCCAATGCCACTTGAGGATAATGTACATACCAATCGAGTGCTTTCACGGAGAGAAACTCAATTGCAGGAAATTCCTGAGGAATGGAATTGCGATTTGGGTAGAGAAGAACTGAAATCGGGAATTGTAAACATAACAGAATAATCATCAATAGTTTGAGGCCATTCTTGATGTTATGTTGCAGACTGAATTGGTTTGAATCAAGTCTGTTGCGAGCCAATTCCTCTAGCTGATCAATGTCATACTCCATCGCGTTGAAAGTATTCTGAATGGTAAGCGCAATTGTCTTCTCAATTTCATTACACGTGTCTTCAATTTGGTTGGCGCACATCTGGTCACGCATTTTTAGATCAGAATGATTTGGGATATATATTGTGGACATTTCAAATCCGCACTGATTCAAACCGGGTCGTTTGCAAAGTTCTTGTACAATTTGCATCATTACTTTTTGCCTATCTGACTCTTCACCAGCTTCATCGGCTTTAGAAAGGAAAAACCTCATTCTCTCAGAGTAGATATGAGTCAGTCTTTCCACCAAGTTCAAGGTTCTTTTACAGAGTGCTTGTCCGATAGGATCAAAGAAAACAAATATCAAATCAGCGGTGTCTCCAAGCCACACGATAGCCTTCTCAATGTCATATGGATAGTGTAGCTCGCCATCTGCAAGCCCAGGAGTATCGATGAAAGTAACCAAATTGAAACGGCGAGATTTAGAAGGTGTCAATTCAGTGCTAAGATATTGTAAAACGCCATTTATCGATTCCAGTGGCTTCAAGTAAGGATACAGTCGAAGAGTAGCCTTGCCAGTCAAGGTTTCACGGCTTTTGCCACAGGTGACAACGGTGAATCCTTGAGTCTCAATTGCAACTCCGGTCTTTTGCACTTTGGCGTCAACATACCAGTTAATAAAAGAACTTTTTCCCGACGAGTGGTTGCCTATCAGCAGAACGTTTACCTTTCGACGAGGCGCAAACAGATGGAGGCCGAGTTTCTTGCCAATTGTGAGTAGGCCATTTGCTGGATCAACATATAGCTGATGAAGTTCGTTGAGAATTTGTTCATTCGATATTGGTTGGTTGCTTCCTTTGGGCAAAAGATCGCCACCTGTATCGAGTCGTTTTTTGGCCATTGTTTGAAGAGCACCACGAGGTTGTGAAGTTGTGAGTGGAGAAACAAAAACGGTGCGATGACAACAAGTGATCGATTCAACCTTCGTGAGCATGTCTAATAGCACTTGTGCCTTCCGCATGTATTCTATGTCTATATTGACAGTGGCGACCTCTTGTTGACATGAGAGATAGCACAGAATTTGAAGAAGAAATGCCACTTTTATTGTTGGCAGAAGCGCGCTGACTTACTTTGTGCAGAATCGATCCATCTGGACTGACAAAGCATGAATTATCACTTCAGGGCCAAGTGTATGCCCAGACTTAATTGGTATTCGTTAACAAATCACAGAGGCCGTGTTTGTCGGCAAATGCATTTGCCATTAGGTCAATTGGTCGCTGTATCTTTATGCGAATCGATTAATCTTAATTAACACTTGGTGGCTGTGAGAACACTTGCCACAGATAATCAAGCCAATTAGGTTAAACAGTTAATGGACAGACTGTGTTCTTCTCAACTTCGAGACCATCAGTGTTGCGTCATGCGACCTTTTCTTCTTTTTTGGTGAAATAACAAAATGATCCTTACTCGAGTACATGACAAGCAAAATAATGGCACCAAAAAATAAGTTAGAATAAAACAAGTGCAAAAGCCTAATTGAACTTGATAGTTGGGCACATTTCATATTCGAAGTCCAAGTCAATATCAGTTTGAGTATGCGCCTGCACACACTGCAAATTTGACTATTTTGGTAGTTAAGCCCTTTGGGCCATTTCGGACCGCAAAATGGATCATCTTTTGCGAACCAACGCCCGGTGGCAGTGAAGCCTCGTGCAAATGATCGGCCAGCGACCGGCACAGGAGTGCCTCGTCATACAACTCGCACCACTCGTTCACGGTGAAGTAGTCGTCGACTGTCGTCCTGCTGGCAGAGTGCTGGTGGCAGCTGTCCGCTCGTCTTGTCTGACCTCGAGTGTTGTGTTTGTTTTGGTCGGTCTGTCCTGCCCTGTGGCCCATCTGCACGGTGCGCATCCCAATGTTGCCAGCGAGTTCTGTTCCATTTGACAGCTAGTGCTGCTCCAGTCGGGCCTTGGCTCACTGTTACAAGTGTGGAGAGTCCACTGGAGACGGCTGCCTGGCACGGCGAGACTGTTCTTGCCTTGGGCTGAGTTCGTCACTGGTCTTTTCGTCGGTGCGGACGTGAATCCCAGCCATATGCGTCTATATATCATTCTGTTCGGTGTCTCCTCTTCGATATCACCAAATCATCGTTATATAGCAAAGTTAAACACAAGCAGCCTACAAGACTAGAGTCAGTCTGAGAGCACAAACGTCCCATTGAGAGAGGCAAATCCAAACACAAGCCGATTCTTCTCGGCTTGGAAGAAGCATCCCTTCTGCCGCTGTCTCGATTCGAGTGCTCAGCTTGTTTTGCCATTAGATCGGCGTTTCTCTCTCACTCACATCTCCATTGACTCGACATTTGGAACTGTCTGGCGGTGGCAGTTGTGGTGGTTCCCTTTGGCAGCTACAAAGAATCACTCGAACCGAAGCAAAGCACAAGTCAATCTGAGGCTTTGAGTTTTCCATTTGCCGACACCGACGGGTCACCCGTGCATTGCAATACACGCGATCTCAGTGCCGTGCTATGTTTTATTATCACTACTCATCTTTCTCTGGTCTTCAAATTCAAAGCCGCCAAATCAAGTAATCCACAGAACCTTCACGCATCCCACTGCTTCCAATTTCATTTAGTTTTTGCTATTTTTCTATTCTGTTCCTCGCCATTTATTATGTGGTTCAAATTGCCAATTAGTCACGGGTTACCTGAAGAAATTGCCACCTCAAATTTTTGTGTTTTATTAAATGAAATTCAATTTTTTGAACTGTTTTGTTTGACATTTGATAGAAGATCTTATAATTATTGTGATATGAATTGTTTTAAAGAAGACGCGCACTTTTGACAGTTACTACTTGTAAATAATCTCTAGCATTATTTCATCTCATTTTGGAACCATTTACTCATCAGCCAATGTCTATTAAGAGACGTTCATAACTCACAACTTCGCTGCAATCTATTTTTGGTGAACATCTGTGAGAAGTTTCACTTTGTTTACCAATTGTTGTTATTTTCCGAATTACGAATAATTATACAAAAGGCCAATCGGCACTGGTGGTCACAAACAAAACAAAATGTGGAGTATGATGTGCGACGTTATGCCAACCATCTCGGAAGATGGCATCTCACAGCGCTCGGGCCAATTTGGCTCGGGCTCCGGTGCCGGAGATGAAGCAAATTTTGAGCAGCTAATGGTGAACATGCTTGACGAGAGAGACAAATTGATGGAATCTTTACGTGAAACTCAAGAAGAGCTGAACGACAACAAGACCAAATTGACCGAAGTGGAAAAGGAAAGAGATTCCTTACAACGGCAACTCGTCTCACACATGCCTCAGGTTTATCGTCATCTTTCTCTAGGTTCAATTTGAATTTTATTTATTTATTTCTATAGGAGTTCACAAGTTTAACACGCGAATTGAATCAAGCACGTGAACAACTACTTGAGAAGGATGAAGAAATTCAAGAACTTAAGGCCGAACGAAATAACACCCGGGTAATTTAAATGTTTTTGGCTATTACAATCTAATTTATTTTATTCTAGTTGCTACTGGAACACTTAGAGTGCCTTGTGTCTAGACACGAACGTTCCTTGAGAATGACTGTTGTCAAACGTCAAGCTCAATCACCAGCAGGCGTATCATCCGAGGTAGAAGTTCTTAAGGCACTAAAATCACTTTTTGAACATCACAAAGCACTCGACGAGAAAGTACGGGAACGTCTTAGGATTACCTTAGAGAAGGTGTCTACACTTGAAGATGAACTTAGTCGATCCAGCGAAGAGCTTAACAAATCAAGACAAATGCAACTTCAACAACAACAACAAATTGAGAACTTAACTTTAGCAACCAAACTTCGTTACAGCGGGGAAGACAATGAAAAGGGTGAAGATAGTGCTAATAAAGGTATGAATGGCACTGACGGTGATGAGAAAGGTGATGATCGTTTACGAGACCTGCAAGGACTGATCGAGAAACAATCAAATGAAATGCTTTCTATCCGAAATCGATCTGCCGAATTAAATGCCAAGCTGAAAGATTATGAAGACCGAATTGTAAAGGCTGACAAAGATGTTGCGCAATTGAAGGAGGAAAATGTCCGTCTGTCTCGGGACTTAAAAGAGAATATTGCTCAAAAAGAAGACCAAGAGGAGCGAATTACTACTTTAGAGAAACGTTATTTGAGTGCACAACGCGAATCGACTTCATTGCATGATCTTAATGAAAAACTCGAACGCGAACTAATTAATAAAGAAGCTCAAATACGAATTTCTGAAGAGAAGCTCAACTCAATGAACGAACAAATTCATCTACTCAATGACGCAAAAGATCCAGATGGAATGAAAAAGAAAAAGAGAAAAAACAGATTAGACCTATTGTTGGGTGAAAATGGAGAAAAGGTCGATGGTGAAGGTGATAATCTTGAGGATGGCGAAGTGGAAGGATCAGACGACTCTGATAGAGATGCTGAAGAGAAGAGGTCGATGGAGGAACGAATTCTCAGGCTTGAGCAAACTCTCGAGGAGAGAGGTGCCGAGTTGTCTCGTGCAAGACAAAGGGAAAAGATGAACGAAGATCACAATCAACGGCTTTCTGCTACTGTGGACAAACTGTTAGCCGAATCAAACGAACGGTTACAACTGCACCTGAAAGAACGAATGTCTGCTCTTGAGGATAAGAACACAATGACTCAGGAGCTTGAACGAACTCGTAAATTGTTGGATGAGACACAACTGGAGAAGGGTAAAATATTGCAGGAATTGAGCAAAGTTCGAATCGAGATGGAGAATATGGTGAGCACTCAGAATAGTCTCGCAGGGACATTTAAGTCCAGTACGAGCACATCGCGCTTCCATTCACCTTATCTCAATCATGGTGCCTCATCCCCACTTTCCTCGCCTCTGTCTGATTCGGCAAGTATGTCCACCGCTAAACTTGTCGGTTCGCCTTCTTCTGTGTTACCTGTGTCCAATGAAATGACCGAGGAACGTTCCGCCAATACCAACATGATCAATCCAAAGGATTGGGACAAGCAGCCTTTAAATTCGGTCACAAATAAGCAATCGCCTCTGTCCCACCAAGCCAAATTGCCTACAATGACAAATTCGCCTAACGAGAATCAACCCTCGAACCAATCTAAACTATCTTCTCGTCATTATCTAACTTCGTCTTCCTACAAAGATCCTGAAGAACATGAATTGGCTGAGTGCGAAATTGAATGTTGCAGTCAGATGAGCGAGTCAAATCCTTTTGATGACATTGACCAGCAGTTGGATCAAATTATTTCTTCTTCTGCAGCAGCAATTGCACAACCACATCACCACATTAGTCATCATTCGATTGCCGCACATCACACCGATCCACAGACTTTGGCTTTGATGCTGCAAGAACAATTAGACGCTATCAACAATGAAATTCGCCTAATACAAGAAGAGAAACAAAACACGGAACAACGAGCTGAGGAACTAGAATCTCAAGTGGGCAGCATCGACTCTGCCATGAACAACTTTATCGCTGCCGAAATGGCCGCACCAATGGCAAGTTTCTCTGGAAGTTACGGCGTTGGACTTTCCCCGCCACAGTCTGGTGCCTCAACCCCAAAATCAGCTTCAATGGCCTCATTCATGAATTCTGGTCACTATTATGGCGCCAATAGAAACTTCATTTCCGAACCACACTATGCTCAGTTTCCAACTCACCACATGCCTGGCTACCAAGGCAACTCTTGGAACCCAAATGTGCCAGCAGAACTAAATCAGAGGTATGTGCGCTTTTAATGCATATGATACACAAGTTTTGATCATTCATTTGTCATTCCAGACTGTATAGGCCAAATCAAGCTGCTGGTCTAAACCCATACTTGTATGATACGTTAGAGCAACAAGCGCGACAAAGTCCTAAATCTCAACCAATGCCTTCCAGTTTTTCAACAGCATCTTCGATTGATTCTTTGAATAACCCAAACTTATCAAAATCGGTCTATGGCCAGAGAATGATCAATATGTCTAACATGAGTGATTACGCTACAATTGGTTCGCCCATGGGCAATGCTAACTTTCAAGCTCAACCAGGCACCATAGTTTCACCCACAGGGTCCACTATATCTAATGTCTACTCCAACTATGGACAATTTTATCCCAACCAAACAGGAACTTTTTCCTCGATTACCTCGAACGCATCTACTAAGAAGAAAGGCAGCGTTAAGTCATCTCTAGTCAGTCGGTTGTTTTCTAGTTCGTCTCTATCAAAGAGGTCTTCCTCTTCAGAGAAATTGAAGATGCAAAACGTAATTCGCACTCCCACCGGCCTTACTCCCAACCCGAATAGTTTCTATGGTGGTGTGGCTAGCAGCCCAAGTTTTGCTAGTGATTATAGCGATTATATGAGTCACAATGAACTCTATGCAAGTGTGACTAGTTCTGCTTCTTCTGTACTTTCTTCACCTGTTGCGACACGTGCCGACTTTGATCGGCGTACCAAGAAGAAACATGAACTTTTGGGAGAAGCCATGAAGGCAGGAACACCGTTCGCTCTTTGGAATGGTCCTACTATAGTTGCCTGGCTTGAGGTAATCATTTTCTAAAAATGATGGACAACTCACTAATTCGATGTCTTATTTAGCTCTGGGTTGGAATGCCTGCTTGGTATGTGGCTGCTTGTCGAGCCAATGTGAAAAGTGGTGCTATCATGTCTGCACTGTCTGACACTGAAATTCAGCGTGAAATTGGAATTAGCAATCCTTTGCACAGACTCAAACTGCGATTAGCAATACAAGAAATGGTTGCTCTCACTTCTCCATCGTCTGCTGCAAAACCTACGCACACTAGTTTGGCTTATGGAGAAATGAACCACGAATGGATCGGAAATGAATGGTTACCTTCACTTGGTCTTTCCCAGTATCGATCTACATTTATGGAGTGCCTTGTCGATGCTCGAATGCTTGAACATCTCAACAAAAAAGACATGCGAGTGCATTTAAAGCTAGTAGATGCATTTCATCGTGCCAGTTTACAGTATGGAATTAGCTGCCTAAAACGGTTGAACTATGACCGAAAGCTATTAGAGGAGAGAAGACGCAATTGTGAACACGAAACAATTGGTGAGTTGAACAATGATATTCACAAACTAACAATTTCGGGACAATTTCCGTCTTCCCACAGACGTTCTCGTGTGGAGCAATGAACGGCTTGGTCGGTGGGCAAGCAATCTTGGTCTGAAGGAGTATGCCTGCAATTTGGCAGAGTCAGGTGTTCACGGAGCCTTAATTGCGTTAGACGACACTTTTGATTCCGCACACATGTCCATGGCACTTCAAGTACCACAACAAAATGTTCAGGTATATCAAAATTGTATTGTAATTTATATTTCATAAATAACTTCTCATTCACTTAGGCGCGACAAATTTTGGAAAGCGCTTTTAATGAACTTTTGATCAAAGGCACCGAACGAAGGCCCAACGAGGTATGTTTGTTTGATCAGTGAGTGAGCGTTTCATTTATTAATTTGTATCTTTTCTTTTAGGTTGCTGGGTCTCCCCGACTAGTGTCGAGCTTGAATGCAATCGAATCGGACCGTCTCGTGTAATTTTATCGCGAATTTGTTGATCGACTGCAAAACAGTTCCATTGCTAACAGCTAACGCAACCACTCAATGGACTGCAGTTGGCCCATTTGTGCTTTTATCGTGATATGACGCATCGTCATTAGGCAATTTTTACTTTTTACTTCATTGTTTTTAGATCGACTTTACATTTTGTAATTTGAATTCGATCATATGTTGTTTCATTGTTTTTACTCTCCCAAGTGGACTTGGAATGGATGGCATTTGTTTTATTATTTATTTAATATTTCCATATCCAATTAAGTAGCACAACAGGAATGTCAATTGAGCTAATTGGTTTGCGTTATCGAGTTGTCAATCATCATGCATCGACATCAGCTCATGTCAAGACAAATGTCGATGTGGGCAATTACATGCATTGTCTAGATCATGTTACATCAAACGCACCAACAAGCCAAATTGTCACTGTGCAAGCAGTTTTGTTCGTTCTTGTTCTGCACTAGTCACGCATGTTCACAAATGTAAATACCTTTTTATAGTGTTGCGCAAGTCTCAATTTTATATAACTAGAAACCAATTACTAACTGCACTTGTTGTTTATTGTACCGAGATTTTACCAAAATGTACTAATTGTTATTGTGATTTCCACTCGATCATTGTTCATGTATCATAACTCACCACTGACCATTACGACTACTATTTATTATAGTGACCTGTTGACTTGTCCCCAAACCCAGATGAATTAATATATATATATATATCTAACTTGCCCAGATGTACAGTTCTTTCCAATGGTTGACGTATGAATGTGTAAATTCTTTGATCAACTGGCTTCACTTTTGATCGATTTGATCTTTAAGGACAACTCCTCGGCATGGTTCAAGTGAATAAGAATGGATTCACTGCACAAGGCCACTCCTAATGCATGTGTTCACTTGAATGCCTTGACGAATCGATTGTCCAAGTGTAATTTTTGTACATAAAATCGATTATGCCACTGAATGGCCTTGCTCAATTCTGTCTGACCATTGATATTTGGCAGAAATAACGAGGAGTGCATTAGCACTGTATCACAGTGCACCATCGAACGATCGCTCTCAACTCACACACACGCGGCACGTATTTGACCGGAGGCAAAGTAAATGGTTTTGACTGGTGGAGTCGACTCGACTGGCATCAATCAATTGAGGCACTATCGATTGCAAATTGGCAGAATTCGTTATTGGCTCGATTTGCCCGTCAGAGTGCATTGTGGACAACATTGCAGCCCACTACACTACGAACACTTTCGCGAGTGGCCATTGGTCGAGCCAACATTAATGGCCACTAGTTTCGATGGATGACAGTTGGCTGGTACCTAGTGCCCACCACTAACCAATCAGGTGCAATCGTTTTGGCCAAGATGTCCAAAATTGTTACTGTTTTGCTGTTTAGTTGGTTATCGCTCGTCACTTGTCGAGACCGCATCGACATTATTGGCTCCAATCGAACTGACTCGTCACCTTCGATTGAGCATAAACACGTCAAAGCAATCTTGACAACTCTCGCCAGAGATGAAGTCATCACTGAGGATGCGATCACACTGAATTGAATGAAGACCGATCATGAGACGAATTGGCCTTCGAGCGATCATCAGACCGGTACCAGCCAGTTGGTAGACATTTAACAATGTCCGCCAGACTATTCGCTTGGCAGCGGCACGTTTAAGCAATATGAGGCCAACTCGAGAAAACCCCTTGTTGCGAGCCACGATTACCACACCACAATGACTAGGCCACTAGTGATGTTCGCTGTTGTGAGCCATGGCACTGAGTCAGGCTGAAAGGGTGATGTTAATGTTGCATAGAGACAGCGATCCATAGAACGATCAGTTGATGCAATAGTTCAAGTGTGCAATTAGCATACTTTCCCCTGTAGACTTTTACGTCCACAAACTCCACCTTAATTAGCAATTGCACGAGAGAACGTTTGGCTCGGCCGTGTCTGCGAGCAAGATCGATTAGCATCGAATCGAACGATCGATGCACAATCCGATTGGCCAATGGACTGACACAAAAGAGTTGCTCCAATCAAAAGATGCAGTCATAAGCCGAATCGGCTCAGATTGAGCATTCCTTCCTGGCCAGTCAGTCACTTTCACTCGTCCACTGGAACATAATATAACATGTTTAATCGAACAACGCAACTAGTGTTTCACTTTGCCAATAAACAGTGCACAGGCTCATTGAGCCATGGTCCGAGACCGATTCAAGCTGTGAGTTTGGTATGTCAGTCCATGCACACTGCCAGTTCGTCCACGACAGAACCCAAAGGACCACAGGTGACACCCAACAGGACATATCGCAATGGCAACAGCTACTACCAAAATAGTGCACCTCGGGTTCTCATTACAGGTAAGCTTGGCAAAATGAAATTCGAACACGGTTTATGGTGCACCACTTTATAGGGAGTTTCGGCCAATTGGGTATTGGTTTGGCCCATATGATGAGGTTCGTAACCACTGGGTTGAAAGTAAATCTTAATCAATTTTGTTATATGCAGACATCGTTACGGGCACGATAATGTGGTCATGTCGGACATTGTAAAGCCACTTCCGCAAGTAATCAACAATGGTCCATTTGCCTACGTGGATGTGCTCGATGCGCACAGCATCCAACAGGCAGTGGTGGAGAACAGTATCGACTGGATTGTGCACTTCAGTGCCCTGCTCAGTTCTGTCGGAGAAAAGAATGTGCCTCGAGCCATCCAGGTCAACATCGGAGGACTGCACAATGTGCTCGAGGTGGCCAACAAATACAAATTGCGTATTTTTGTTCCCAGTACAATTGGAGCATTTGGACCAGAATCGCCGCGCGCTACAGCGACACCAGGTAATGAGACTGACGTAAATGAAACATTTTAACTTATCATTCAATTAGACTTTTGTGTTCAGAGACCAAAGACAATCTACGGAGTATCGAAGGTGCACGCTGAACTGCTTGGAGAGGTAAGGAATGGGTTGGTTTGGTCTAGACTAATCCTATTTGGCAGTACTACCACTATAAACATGGACTTGACTTCCGATCTCTTCGTTTTCCGGGCATCATCTCGGCAGACACTCAGCCCGGAGGCGGCACGACAGATTATGCAGTGGACATTTTTCACAAGGCCTGGCATCAAGGCCACTATGAATGTTACCTTCGACCAGACACCCGACTGCCCATGATGTACATCGAAGACAGTCTTCGATCTTTGATCGAACTAATGGAAGCACCCGCACAGTGTCTTACTCAACGGACATACAACATTCACGCTATGGACTTTACTCCAACCGAGTTGGCTGCCGCCATCTGTAGATACGTTCCTGGCCTTCAGCTCTCATTTGTTCCAGACTCACGTCAGGAAATTGGTAAGTGGACAATGACCATCTTGGACGATGCCACAATTAATTGATATATTCACGATCTATCCACGCACTCAGCTGATTCGTGGCCATATGCACTGAACGACGATGCTGCACGTCGCGACTGGAACTGGACCCACCACTACGACCTCGATCGCCTTTGCAAGGCCATGTTCGTCAAGTTGGCCCAACTGGAACAAGCCTCATCGCACGTCAAAAAGGAAGCCTTGCTAAACGCTATTCGAGAGGAAGAGATAGAACAGGCCAAGTACGAAAGTGTCAACGACAATCGTTCAATGTTGGCCAACTAGCCAACTTGCCGGTGGCATTTTAATGAACCAGCATTGTTCACATCCTCATGTCTATTTATTGTTGTACCCAGCCATACCTGTCACACCTCATTGCAATTAACATCGACACAATCTAACAAGCACAATCCTTTCGTGGTTAATTGTTGAGGTCAAGTCCATTTGGCACACACTTTGTCAGTAGTTCGATTCTAGCTGCAAACATGAAGCATCTAAGGGGTCGTTAATTGGCATGTATAGCTTAACTTGCCAAATGGCGGTCAAGGGAAAGGACGAAATGGCCAAATGTGACCAACCCAAATAACCGAACGTACGTTAATTGTCACAGTAGCTCAATGTCATGCCACTGGCCAGTATCGTATGTGATAACGGAATTACTCTCGGTCAACTGAGCATCACTTGGGGGACAACGCTGGCGCATCGACCTTGACACATTGCCTGAGCGAGTCACCTCGCATAATACCCTCGTCATATTCTGCTTCCTTGTCTGACTGCACTGCATGAGAGAGGCTGGCCACCTGCAAACAGGCGAAACTATCTCAAACTTGATTGGGCCACTGTTGGTGATGGTGGTCAACCAGTGCGCGGTTATTGAACTTGACCACTGCACTGATCCAGATCGGCACAAATTGACAGTGCCCTGAGCGCACCACGGATGTGTCAGCCAGGCCAATATTGTGCCCACTGATCGTGTCGATTGGCATTCACTTGATTGGCATTGATCTCACAATGTCGACCACACTCGAACAATAGATTCGATTCCGTCCGAATCTCAACAATTCGAGTTGGCTTTCGATCAACTGTCAATCTGGAAGAATCGGTTCGGGAAAGTTCGGGTTGGTTACGGTCGAGCAGACCGTTAGTGGGAACTCGTCCGAGTTGTGTCCGATGTTGCAGGCTTAACCGCACTCAACTGTCCGTCCATCCGTACTAGTCTGCCTGATCTACTAGCCGAGGTGCCGGCAAGTGCTTTGCCATTAGATGGCCGGACAGCCTCTTTGGTGCCGTCCATTTGCTTGTCGAGCAAGGATACTAGTACGGTAGCAGCTTGTGTTCACTCAATTATCGGCTGAGAGACGAACGAACAAGTGGCCGAATTAGCAAAACACTCGAATGCATCGACTAAGTGGCGATCAGACCTGCTGTCATCGCTTCACTCGGCATCTCGCAATGTCACACTGACATCGAGTCTCATTCGATGCACCTCAACTCAAGCCATTCACTTGTCCTGTGACCGTTTAGATTGACACAACACATACACATCGGTCAGAACCAACTTCTTCAAGCCAAAACAACCGTAATCAATCGACCGGTCATCCAACCAAACCATTGTCCAACCGCGACCAACTGTCAAATATCACGTTCACGTGCCTCAACCCTCAACTTCAAAATGTCGATTGTCTTTGTGACAAGCATGATAATCATTGGACTAAACTTGCACATTACACAAGTGACCGCAGTCCAAAAAAACCATGATCGGTCGATCAATTCAGTTCAAATTACGTCTAGTTTTAGAACTGCCAAAATCGGCGACAAATATGGCAAAAGTAAGTGTTTGAATGTTTGTGCCCGTCTGATAGTAGATCCGATTGGTAGTGGCCATCAGTCTAGATCAGTGTCATTGGCACTGAACTATATTTATTATTAACACCGCCAATGATGATGAGTTTGCACTTGGCCATAGGTATTGAGTCAAACAAGTTTAGCAACACTTAACCGATTGCATAACAAAATTAGAATTTGTTTGTTTGTCTTGTGGTTAAATCGAGGCATAGCGCACTGAACGTAATGCAAACAAACACTTACTAACCTCGTTTGTTCAATACAGATGGTCACCAAGATGACACAGTACGAATTTCGTCCAACAAGAGAAAGGTTTTTGATCGTATTGAAGATAATCACAAGGGTCTTCTCATTTTGAATGCTCTTGTCATGGACTCATTCATCGAGCCAACCTTCATGAGCCAAAACCAACGAACGGGCAAACGAAGAAGCTTCTCAGAGATTCCATCTGCAATGGGTCGAGTAATTCGGGGGCTTACCAACCTTACTGTCACCATTGGCCGAACTATCAATTCCGAAAATGTCAATGGCTCACTGTCCAGATTGATTACCAGTCGATTAGTAGGCGTTTCAGAGTCCTTGATGGGCTGGGTGGAACGGTCGGTAGATGATTTGCCACACATTCCTCGACTCGATGCCCAGGAATGCATGAAACGAAGCATTTGTGAGGCACACAATCAACCCAAAAAGTATGGTGCAGTTGGACTGGTTATTCAGCTTTTCTTTCCGTAAGTTAAACAAACAAATATACTTATAAGTTACTTGCTAGAATAGATAATTCGCTCATTGACATTGGGTCATTGTTTATTGAAATCATTCAAACATGACCTTAAAATTATATTTTACATTTAAATGTCAATTTTTTAAAATTATTTGTTTGGCTTGTTTTTACTCAGACCCTATCTGGATCCGGAAGACGCCGCGAAGGTTGTGTCCAAGTATCAACTGGCTGCTCGATATGGTCGACAAGAGAATGCTAACTGTGCAATGCAATACGATGGATGCATGGTGAATGTTCTGGACGTGCTCCAGGGAGCAATCAATATGATCTTCTAGGTACTCAGTTGCTCACATTTATACCAGATTTGTCTCATCGCCATTAGTCATTATTTATTGTCATTTCATTGTTCGCTCTTTGTACATAATAATTTGCATTTGGATTCACCACTTGGATGTATTAACCCTTCATTAATCTTTACACTTTTGACTTCAATAAAAAAGCAACAACAACTTCGTCGTGTGTCATGTCTAATTAAGTCTCATACCATATCAATCGAGTCAATCCTCAATGGATGCAATTTGATTCGAACAGAACGCATGCGCACTCCATTCTGCACACATTGAGCTTTGCCCATCTGGTGAGGCAATCAATAAACAAACAATTCCTCTTGTGTAAAAGTAAAGTAAACTGGCCCTATCGGCACTTTGGTTTAGATCAGTTGTGATTGTACTTTCTTGTTAATCCTCGATCAAGTCTAGTCCATCACTGTTCTTTTAAGTCTTCTCTTTTCCAATGCCATCAAGATGTTGGTTCAATCTCGTTTAAAACAAACACAAATTAATGATAACTTTTGCCAAACAATTCCTTTCCATTTGTCACTACTAAATGTCTCGATTGTTTCGCAAAGTTGTCATTCTTTTAGTGTTTGTCATTGCTGTTTTACAGGTCAGTCGTGTTTTCGATCCAAGAGCACAATAAAACATTTTTAAATTAGATAATTCATATCTCTTTGATGTCCCGCCTGGACACAAAAAAGAAAAACGAAAAGCTAAATAAGGCGGCACATTTCACCGAGGAAAAATACGACAACAGAAATGTGATCGAAGAGAGAGAACAAATGTACAAATCATTGAAGTCGCTTAGTTCGGTTCTCGATTCTTCAGGCGAATATCGAATTTTAAGTTTCATTTCACCATCGGATGTATTGAAAAGTTCAAAATGGAAATATTCGGACCTAAGCAAACTTGGAACTTTGGATGATGCTGGTTCAGGTCAACACTTTTACCGAAGAAACGACATATCGGTGGTCACCCATGGCACCATCTTTCAGTTGTACAACCTTGATTTACTTTCTCAGAGGTGGCACGGTCTCATTTCAGTGTCCGTTTTTGTGGTCTCAATTCAACAACTTCCTCTTGCAATTGAGATTATTCTTTTACTTCGGTACTGCAATCCTTTAATTCGCCACCGAACGAGCTTCCACTTAGTTTATCCACTCAGTCTTTCGGCTAAACTTAACAATCGTCAAGCGAGAAGTCTGCTTGACTTTCTTAAATGGCCAGACATAATTGAATCGTATCCCAATTTGGACCAGTTCATAAGTAGTCAGAACTGTGGTCAAATTCAGTTAATTGTGGAAAAGCTCACTGACCAAAACATGAACTACAACCACAAAGTGCCATACCCAAACAATCTTCTACGCAACATTGCACGGCGTCATGCCTTGACCGAATACTCATTTGTGATCGATGTCGACTTAGTGCCGTCCGCATATCTTTACGAACAATTTCATGAGTTTGGCAAAAGGACCAAACTGTTCAAGGAGTGGGACGCATTGATCGAGCATGCCAATTTACCTGAAAATAAAGTCATTTTTGTGGTGCCAACCTATGAAATTGACCTCAATCAAAATGTAAGTCTTAGGAAAATGAATGCTAATTTGGTTGAAGACAATTTGATTCCTCAAAATAAACAAGAATTGATTTTGGCAATTGAACAGCGAAATGTAAGACCATTCTACATTGAACTGTGCTGGAAATGCCAAAAGTACACCGATTACGAATCTTGGTTGCATTCTTCGTCCTTGATAAACACATCCAATGATCAGCAGATTGACATTCTCTTTGAAGTGATGTGGCACGATCCTTGGGAGCCATTCTACATAAGTGCAAACAATGTTCCATTTTACGATGAACGATTTCGTCAGTATGGTTTTAATCGAATCAGTCAGGTAAAATCTATTTCAAATAGTAGTAAGTTCTATCATATTTTGCCCTTAGGTTTGTGAACTGCATATGGCAGGATTCAAATTTGCCGTTCTCAACAATGCGTTTCTAGTCCACAAGGGATTCAAAACTCCCAATAATTTTCATCCAGACAAAGATGCCGAATTGGAACATAATAGAATACTCTTTCGACAGTTCAAGTTGCAACTTAAAGACCGTTATTCGTCTTCCAATCGAAGATGTTGATCGAATTGGTCCAAAGTAGCCATATCAGTGATATCATATGTAAATATTCAACTTGCAACTATAGTGTTTGGCTTTATTTTAGCCTCATTTCAAATGCCAAATGTAATATCAATTGTCAGTGACAAGTTGCAAGTCAGTCACCAGTGGTGACTCACCACATATCACATACGCTGTAGCGCTAGTGATTGTCATTGCCAGTCAAGTCATTTTTGATAGTCATGCAGAGTCATTTGCTTTAGCCTTCAGGTGAGTAGCAACTTGCTTGCCCCAATAGGTGTAATTCTCGTCATAATATGTCATAAGCATAAAACAGTGGTCACACTATCCAGTCATGATTAAGTTAATGCAATTCTATTCAATAAATGATCAATAATAATAATAATAATAACAAACTAATTCAACATTGAATTGAATCAAATAGTGTCAATTTTACATTGCCAAACAATCAAAGGAGTGTATGATGACCGAGGATAAGTTATGTAAAGTTGTGGAGGGTGAATTCGTTAGAAATAGGATATTTAGAAAAATATGGCTTACAACGGTTAGTAATAATTAAGTTGCAATAGGCTTGTCGTCCTACTGGTGTGTAATAAAAACTGGACGCTCCTTCTCATGTCCCAATTCTTTTTGTCTGTTTATCACAATATACACAATTCAAGTTGGATAACTGCGAGAACAGTTACTCGGCTTAACTAGTAACCCAGATAATTGTGATAATTATTGCAAGAATCACCAGCAATATAAATATGATGAGGAACTTCTTCTTTCGTGCTTTACGCTAAACAATAACAAATGTGAATTAGTATGCTTAATTGATACTTTTCAAACAATGTAATATTTACCGAGTAGTCGCTAGCCTTGATTAATTGTGTAGTGCCTTCGTGAATCTGAATGCTGGTTGACTCGATGTTTGCTTCAATGCTGTCGATTACTTCACCTTGGTCGTGCACCATGGTGGCTAAATCCTTGAATATCTGGTTCACTTCAACGATGTCTGACTCGATTTTTCGAATGGCCTGTTCGCGCTCTCGTAACATGCTCATGTCAACTTCCTCTTCAATTTGCAGCTGCGACTGTTGGTGTTGTTGTTGGGGAGGTAGAGTCGATTGCGGACTGTAAATTTGAAAAAAGTTAAAAATTAAAAACTAAATAATTTTTAAGTGTTATTTACCTTTGAAGATCAATAAGAGTGGCTTGTCCCCTTGAAGAAGCATCCTATTAAAAATCAAGGTTGATATGCAAATAACAGTTTGTAATAATGACTAACATTAAAACCAGAGTTGGCTCGAGCTCGAATAACACTTTCTTTTTCTTTCTGGGCAGCTGTCCGTTGAATAACTTGAAAATTCTTCAAAGCTTCCGAAAATTCATTTGTAAGTCTTTCCTTTTGCATTCGTCGTTGTTTCTGAAAATTAAATCAAATCAAATTAAGAGAAACATAAATTAATTAATTAGTTAAATTCACCTGTTCAGATGCAATCGGTGATGTAATTGGAATGTGAGCCAATTCTTTCAAGCTTTTATTCGTGTCCTTTGCAAGCTGGTTTGTGTAGTGCTGAATTTGATGGCTAAGAAAGTTTAAATTTATGATAAACAAAATACAAATACAAACAAACATACAGCTGTTGGCGTAAATTCTCGTTGTCTTGAGAAGTGCCAAGTTGATTGACCATGCGTTGCATTTGATTGACTAAAATAAATCGGTTTAAATTACCGTTTGTGATAATAGATGATAAAACACACCATTGTTGGATATCTTCTGTACATTTGTGGCCACAGTTTGAGAGATTTTAGAAAACTCATTCGGTGTCTCAGCACCAACCGTGGCATTGTAGCTGGTCGATTGGTAATCTCGATAACCTGAGCTCATTTTGCTTTGTTTATTGCAAAACAGACAACCAAGTTAGAAAAGGATGAGGCAGAGACTTGGGCAGAATCGTGCAAGCAGCAAACGTGATAAATTCGGTAAAATGTCAAACGGCCAGAAAGATCCGATTGGGATGTTACCACAATTCGTTTAGGTGATTGCAATTGGTTGTGACTAGACAAAAGAGAAGACAATGAGCGGACAATGATGACAAAAGAGCAATAATCAGTGAATTAACTGGCAAGGCGTAGTGTCGCATCGCGGTTCAAGCCAATCAAGCACCTGACAGTGAGCATAGATAGGTGAGGCACTCGAGTGGACTTTCGCTTGCCTTTGATCAAGTTCACCAATTTGCGCCCAGACACATGGCCGGAAAACTCACCTGTCCAGATGGGAGTGTTGGACATGGACAGTTGGACACAGTACGATAATAGGAAGACGAGCTGTTTGGTTCTTCTGTTGACAGTGTCTGGATTGTTGTGCTGTGCGTTGTCTGTCCGATTGCCAGACCGACTGTGGCCGTGCATGTGACGTCACCGAGCAAAACACGTACAGTGCATGACATTACTCACAAGCAGGCGTTTTTCTCTACAGTTCTCTACAAACAGTACAGTAGACTCTGAGTAGCTTGAGTAGAGTCTAAAGTTTGGACTATATAAGAAGCACAGACGGCCATCCCATTGCAGGTCGAAAAATTGATTAGAGTTAATAAGAAAGTTTAAAATATCAAATTGACACTGCAACAATTAAATATACATGACTGAGATAAATCAGTCAAACTCAAGTTAATCAACTGTCCAAAGTGTGAGAGTAACCTTTGTTGTACATTGTACAATGTAGTACACATGTCACATACAAAGTTCACAAAAATGCACCAAAACTTTTTGGTCCAAAAGAAATAGATATTTGAAGTCCACTGGAATCTATATCAAGGACCAAAGAGTATCCCGCGTTAAAGCAAAAATAGAATTAATTAATTTGAATAAATAGATCACATATTAAATCATAATTTACCACAAATTATCTATTGTCCATAATTAATCAAAATCATAAATGTGAATCATATACTGCGATTCTTAAAATATCTTGCCATAAATTTTATGGCACAATGAAATCAAATAATGATAAATATAATAATAATAATGAACGTTTGAATATTTTATTCATAGTTTTTTTTGTAGGAGCAAATTTGAATCAGATGAGATAACTGAAAAGCGTAACCGTTCAGATAGAAATTTACAGTGGTTACTACCATTGACAAAAATTTCAATGATTGAATGGTCGGCCGGTACATGTATACAGAATACATGTATTCTACAGAGTAAACTGCACAATTCTCTTATCACAAATCACTGACCAAATCGATTCGCCAATGATAATATAACATAGCCTAACAATCATGCAAAGAGGTTCTGACGCATTTCTTTTAATCACCAAATAGATATAAAATAACAAAAAAAAATTTTTTTTAAAACCAATCTAATTTACATTTTAGACTTTCTAAATGGTTTAGTACGTTGAAATTGTCGCTTGTTATTGGAATTAGATTTCGAATCAAACTTGTCCACTTTGAATCCATTTGAATTGTTTTTCTTTAACTTCAGTTGTTGTCGTCTTTGTTTGAAGGTAGAAATGTTTCTTTTATTCCCCTTCTTGTACTTAGTCATTTCTTTTAGAACCGTTGAGGAGGCCTTCATATTCCTAATAGCTTCGTCGTCGTCGTCGTCGTCGTCTTCCTTGTCACTAGCTTGCTTTTCGATTGTTATCGATTCCCGTGGGAAATTTTGTTTAGTAATTTTAGCTTTCTTAATATTTCGTTTAGGTGATGTGACTTTAGAATCATTGTTTGTTTCTAATTGCGCATCATTTTGTTCGGGTAATTTTTCTTTATTACCCTCTTCGGCAAATTTCCGTTTGTTTCTCTTTTCCTTGATTTTTTCCTTACAAACTTGCAACTCTTCTTTGGATATTTTCAAATCCGGAATGGAAAAGTTGTCGATTTTTTCATTTGGATTTTGATTGGTAGTCCAAACTGCTAAGCAAGTTGGCCGACATGTGCTGTTTACTTTAGCTACTAAACTAGGTTCACTTTCAAGCTGTAGTATAAAAAAGAATTATTACTCATAAAATTAAAATTTAAAATTTACATTTGAAATGTCGAGAGACCATATTTTAATAAATCCATCACTTGAGGTAGTCACTAGCCATTTGTTATTGTCTCTGATTGTCTCCTGATCGACTAAAGATGTATCCAGATTTTTAAAATTTGCCCAAGCCATATCCTTTATGCGATTTTCATGTGCAGTGAATTTATTGACCACAAACTTGGCGTTTAAATTGTAAATCAACACTTCATTGCAGTCTCCACAAATAATAATAGTATTATCCTAAAATATAAAGTAAATAATAAATAAATTGAATCAACAATTAAGAAACTTACATCAATAAAGAGGACTTTGTTTATTCGCTTACCGAAGACCGATTTCTCAATCGAATTCAAAATTCCTCCAGTGGAAAGATCGTAAACATCGATACGATGATCAAAAACTACAGCAAAATAAATGCAAGATGTAGACCATAAAACTTGATGTGCGATATCTTTTAAATTTAAAATATAGGCACAACGTCCCTTAATCAAATTCCAAGTTCTTAAAGATTTGTCCTTTGAAACTGATAGCAACAACTTTCCTGACGAATGAACACTCAACGAATTGACAGCTTCTTTGTGTCCCCGCAAAATCTTTTCGCATTGCCATTGTCTCTTGGTATTCCAGATGGAAATATTTCCGTCTTCCGAAGCCGAGAATAAATAAGCTGAACGAACAAATTCAAGAGCTGTTATGGTGCCAGTGTGTGATATTAATGTGCCACTGTCGACACGGTGTTTCATGTTGATAATGTGAACCGCTTCATCAATGCTTCCAGAAGCTAGATATTTGCCAGAAGTGGCAATTGATCTGACACTACCACAATGAGCATGGTTGGTAAAACTTTGTTCCAACACAAGTTGACCCTATGAAAAATCAAATAAAACAAATTATATATACTCTCTACAATCCAATCCAGAGAATGTGCTACAGGTTACATTCTGAACACAATCAATTCTTTAAACTTACTTTTTTCTTCTTTAATGTATAGCCAACTAAGAACTCCTCATACGTGCCAATTACTAATTCCATGATGACAAAGAATTGTAAATTGTAATTGCTTTGCTTCGCATGCAAGTGGAATTGCTCAAATAAAGTCGAGTCTGTGCAAAACTACACACGTGCGTGTCGTCTATTACGAAATTGCAGTTACGTTCGGAGTGGATATAGTCGATGTGCCTATGTCAAATGTTTTTGTTATCGCGTTGAACTCTCTCATTTGCACTTTTTACTCCAAAGTTTGATTAGATCTCTTCCGTAGAAAGAGAATCGATTACTGACAGAATTGATGGATCCAAAGCAGGCACAGCTTCGTGGTAAGTGTCTCCTGCACTTGTAAACTTTTGTCCTAATTTAGCTTGAACTCTGTTGCTTGATATTCCATCGTTTTTCCTCGTTCTCTCTTGAGCTGCTTTATGAAACTATAAAAATTGTCTTTGATCTTGCGATTTGTTTTGTTGATGTCTTTGTGTACGCACTTTGTTGAGCGAATCAAGATGAGCGTATGTAAAGCTGGAATTTTCCGATGGGCTGTGAACACCAATTCGTGGAACCCAACTAGAACTGAATGGGTTTCTGCAATGCGTTTGGTGGGAAATGACGAAGAACGAACCAGAATAAATCGATTTGTGTTTAAGAAAGATGCAAAACATGCCATTGTTGGTCGATTATTGATTCGAAAATGTTGTCTCGACTTTTTGGGCTCTGACTTGTTTTACTTTTCTTCTGAAAATAAACCATCAAATAATCAGCTGAGCATCGTTCGAAGTGAAAAAGGCAAACCCATTTTGGTCCAAAGTAATTAACTCGGTTATTTTTACAATTAATAACTCGTTGTATTATGTACAGCTAACTCCGATGGAAATCAATCCACATATGACCAATTTCAGTTTAACATTTCACACTCTGGTGATTACTGTGTTTTGGCAGCCGATACCAACGCTAAACTAGGAATAGATATAATGAAAATTGAAATTTCTGGTGGAATGCAACGAATCAATGGCTTCTTTCAAACAATGCATAGGCAATTTTCACAAGACGAGTGGAAATATATTCTAGTGCCTCAAACGGAGATGTCAAGACTTGCTCGCTTTATTCGATTGTGGTCTTTGAAAGAGAGTCTCGTGAAAGCAGAAGGCAGTGGAATTGTTTTTCCATTATCAAAAATTAGTTTTACATGTCAGACTGAGTTAACCTCACCTCAACAACAGATATTACACGATTCAAGTGTTGCAATAAATTCACAAAATTTAAACGATTGGCAATTTGAAGAATCGATGATCGACAGAATGCATTACGTTTCGGTCGCCAAAACCAAAAGCAACACAACTGATAAAATTGATGATTCAGTTTATCAATTCAAACTTTTGACCATTGAAGACTTGTTGAATGATTTAAATGTTTCTGGTCACCTTTTCACTTATATGGATGAAAAATATTGGACTGATTTCTGTAGGAAGTCATGAGATTTAATGTCTCACTCAAATCGTTGTAGTTCATTCCATTTCTCATTAAACTCAATAATTCACTGTATTAAATTGTATGATTGTTTCGATAATTTTTATTTGAATTTTTCAGAATCCGAAGATAAAATCCGTCTTCAAATCGAGCTCGAATTTGTTCAATGTTTAGCCAATCCCAATTATCTTAACTGTAAGTAATTTATAAAATTTAAAAATTATTGGCATTTATTAGCTTCGATTGTTGTAGATCTTGCCCAAAGAGGATATTTCAAAGACAAATCATTTATTAACTATTTGGATTATTTGCAATATTGGAAACGACCTGAATATGCCAAATTCATCAAGTAAGTCATCTGTCAGAATGGTTCAATCTAATTGGCTTGATCATATTGTAGATATCCAATGTGTTTACATTTTTTAGACCTCCTTCAACACGAACATTTTCGTCGCGAATTGACCTCCTCACAGTGCGCGAAGTTTATTGATGACCAAATTATTCTCCATTGGCACCATTATGCTAGAAAGCGAACCAAACTTTTTCAGAACGCCCAACAACCAAAGCCAGCACAAGGCTCACAAACACCTGGCCAACCAGCACTGGGCGCTCTTCCTCCAACAGGACCAAATCCAATAAATGCGTCTACGATTGTCAATGGTCATGCCAATTTGAAATAAGGCATTATATGGATCTTTTGTATCATATTTCATATCTTAATAGGTAGTGTTTTTATAATCTTTCAACAATAATAGAATTGACATAAATCATAATAAATTACCAAAAGCCACTAATATAACCTTTAAGATCTTCGTTAGCCATTGCCTGGTCATTTTTCTTCATTCGTCTCAAAGCATTAGCATCGCCTTTGATATTTTTGGTATTCACTTTCATTCTTTGACGAACTTCCCTTTTCTTCTTTTCGTTAATCAATCGTGATTTTATCTCATGTGGACTAAATGTGGAAGCAGTGGAATAAGCATGCGAACGAACACTTTTCTGGTCAAATTTATCTTCAAGTTGAGGAAACACCTCATTGTGATCGCCAATTTGTTGGTTTGAATTAACTATCACAGCATTCTCGTCATTCTCGTTCTGTTCGTCGATGTTAGACAATGTAAGACCGTGCAGCTTATTTTCAAGCATCACTTTTTCTTGAGCTTCTTTGATAAGTTCTTCGTTCATTTGCTCGTAATATAGCTGCTCAGGGACAGGTTTACTATTTGCTGATAGACTATTTAAAAACTTGGATAAAATATCGGTCTGCTCAATGCTTGGATTGCCTTCCGAGGGGGTGGATTCTTCAACATTTAATTCAGTTTTATTTTTCTCCAAATGTTCAATCAAAGTATCTTCATCTTCAAGAATGTCGGCTATGTTTTTTAGTTCATTTTTTAAATCGCCTAAAAGAAAAAGAAATTATCCAAAAATAATTTAAAAATTATCAAAACAAACCGTCTATTTCCAAAGTCTCAAAACACGGAATAAAATCCGACTCAAAGTTAAAACGTTTGACAAAAAAGTCAACAATACATTTGACATCACGGTCAAAGTATTCTTGAGCTAATTCGTGGTTCACCGAAATCATTTGAGGAAAGTCAATCATCACAGCATCGCGATTCTCGTTGTTTTTGATCAAAATGTTGAATTCATTATAATCGCCATGAACAACTCCAAACTCATTTGCCAACTTCATGATGATTTGCATTAATTTTTCATAAAGTTTTTCTACTTCTTCTTTATTTCCCATGTCTTCGCGACTAACGTGATTAAGAATAGATCCTTTGAATTCAGAAAATTAAATATCAAAATAATATTTACGAAAATGCTTGACATACCATCGATAAGTTCCATGACAATACAATGACGATTGAAATCAATTGGTTCAGGGATTGGTAGAAGATTTCTTTGCCAAAGCAACTTCATAAAAGCAAATTCTCTAATAGCAGCAAGTCTCGACAAGTAAAGCCAACTGGCAGCTTTGTGTGATTGATTCTTCTTTTGGTAGTCTCGCTTTTCGGATACTTTTCGAAAGCAAGTTCTGCCAAGTCGATGAAACTTGATTGCAAACTGTCTTCCCTCGTCATTGGAAGCAACATAAACATCTGATTCTTTGCCTACGCCAATTTGGTTGCCAATCGAAGAAAGCACGCCTGCGAGAGTAAGTTTAATTAGTTTCAATTTGAAACAAGATGCAAATTACCTCTTGTACGAAGAACATTTAATGCCAAATAATCATAGCCACGATAAGTCAATCGGTATCCATCATATCTCTTGCCACGCTCATATGTCAACAACCTGTTTTGAGTTAGGTTTAACAATATTTTCGCAATCGAGCCATTGTTGATGCCCGAAATTGCATAAACTAAATTTCGCGGAACAAGCTCATGATTTCGCATGCCCATCTCGACCGCGGTGAGAGCTCTAAAGTCATCTCGGTTGAGATAACGCAACAAGGTAACATCCAACTTGACCATTGTAGCAAATCACGGGTGATAATTAGTGGAAAATCAATTAAAGGACAAAACACAAATTTGAGACAAACACGCTAAGATGAAACATGCTGCCATGTGGATAGGCTGAGTCAATCGGAAACGACAAACGTAGTTTACAAATATAAATACTAGATGGCGTAATAGTCAATCTGAATAGATTCGATCAAGTTGATTGAAAACAATCTATAAAAGTAACCATTTGAAGTTGATTGCCAAATTCAATGTATCATCATGTCAGATGATCAAATGTGATTCAAAGCAATTTGAATGGTTATTAATCAAACTGGATGATCAATTTGAGTGCAAAGAATGCAAACATGAATGAACTTTAAACGTCCTTTCATTAGTGAATGATTTTCTTTCTTTCACTGCGAATCGAAGGAATTCAGTGTATTGACATTCTTTAAATAAGGAATTTTAATTCTACTCAAAAAATCAATTCTAAGAGAGAATGAGACAATTTTGCGATTAATCAACCGGAAAAGATTCAATTGTAAGCAGAAAAGCGTCTATGTAGTTCAATTTGTTCTAATGGGGTGTGGGCTGATAAGGTTAAGAATTAGGACACATAAGGTCAAATGTCCGCGGAAATAAATAAGAATAATTAGTGCTGTTTCTCATATTCGAGTTATCCGACTTCACGACAACGGCGTTGCCTATTTTTTGTTTAGAATTTTGCTGAAAGTTATAGATGGAGGGATTCAGAATGCGCGAAAGGCTTCAATTATTATAGTGTTTCTTACAATTTCGTACAATTTGCTTAGCTTTTCAAAGCCCTTTCAAAGAACAGATTTTATTTTGTCAAGTGAAACAAATAAATGTTAATGGATGGACTTTAGAATGCAATTATGCAATTGTCCCCTACTTTTGTGCTCATTCTTGTTAGCTTTGCAGCCTTTGCTTTAAGCTTTCGAATCAGGACTTTGAGGTTTCTGGTCCTGTTTGCCGCTATGAGATTGGGGCGGCGAAGACACTTGGCCCTTTGCTGGTTCGGGAGAGCCTGAAGGCACCGAAACACGAGGAGGCGAAGCCACTGGAGCCTTTATTGGCTCAGGAGAGCTTGAAGTAGCTGAAGCTTTAGGCGACGAAGATTTGGTACCCGAAGTTGGCGCATTTCCAGAGGGACTCTTGTCCTTGGACTGCTTTTGCTCGTCAGCCAGTTCGTTGCCAGTTGGAGTTTGCTCGTG
This sequence comes from Rhizoglyphus robini, assembly GCA_023373905.1. Lineage (NCBI taxonomy): Eukaryota > Metazoa > Arthropoda > Arachnida > Sarcoptiformes > Acaridae > Rhizoglyphus > Rhizoglyphus robini. Next base: position 2,435,741 of record JAKIJQ010000012.1, on the reverse strand, counting down.
TGATGAAGCAACCTCGGAAGTGACGAGAGCACCTGGTGGACCTTGAGCCTCTGGCAACTTTTCCATGTCCAAGGTGTTGGATCCAATGGATGGATTGTTCGATTCGTTCTTTTCCTAAAAGCAAAAATAAAATCAATCCACAATTTTCAAACAGATTTACAGACCTTGGCCACATTGAGGTTAGATTTGTTTACAGGCAAGTCAACTCGAAGAATGTCATTCGGGTTGTACTTGTAGAGATCGTGCTCATCGACTGGCTCGTACTCTTTCTTGCCTGAAATCTCCACCTCTTCCCAATAGTATTCCCACTCATTGTCATCAACATCGGGAGTATCATTGGAAGTGAATACTTTCTGTTCTGGAGAATGCTTCTCAGCTTTCGGCGAGTCTTTCTCCTTATCCTGTTCTGGTTGCACTTCAATAACTTGTTTCTCCTTGTTACGAGACTCCTCAGCTTCTTTGGCATCCCCATTCTCTGGCTCCTTGTTGTGAGACTCCTCAGCCTTCTTGGCATTCTCTTTCTCAATCTCCTCTGAGTCTTTTTCTTTCTCTTTTTCGGGGTCCTTGTCAAGGTGCTCCTTGGTTACCTCAATGACAACTTTCTCGTTCTCTGATATCTCATTTTCGTTGTCCTCCTTGATACTCTTTGGTCCTTCTTTTGGTGGCACCAAGGACGGTTTCTCTTCGGTAATTTCACCGATTGGAAGAGACTTTTCTTTCGCATCGAGTTGTTTGGACTTAATTTCATTCGTGGTAGGCATCTTCTTTTTCTTGGTCTTCATCATCTTAATCTTCTTGCCAACCATGTCACTGTGCAAAGATGATTTGATGCTAGACTTAGCATCAGACTTGGTTTTCAAGGAAGACTTGACCTTTGAGCCACTACCCTTTACGTTTGATTTGCTCTTCAAAGTGGAGACTTTGACAGTGGACTTGGTTTTCACCGAAGACTTAGTCTTGATTGAAGGTTTGCCCTTGAGAGATGACTTGGCCTTCAACGATGATTTGACTTTCATCGAAGATTTAGTCTTGATTGAAGGCTTGCCCTTGAGAGATGACTTGGCCTTCAACGATGATTTGACTTTCATCGAAGATTTAGTCTTAGCCGACGAATTGGTCTTGATAGAGTGCATCTTCTCTAACGACTTGTGCTTCGAAGCATGGCTTGAAGTCTTGTGCACATGCGAGTGCCCGGCAGCTTTGATCTTTGCGTGGTCGCCCTTAGTCTTGACATGAGACTTGGCTTCCTTTTTGTCGGCTTCTTTCGACGACATGACAGCAAGACAAAAACCTAGTTGTGGACGAAACAAGCAGAAATAGGATAAGGAGCAAAAAAGGAAAAGACTCAAAACACTATAGCACTGATCAAGCCACAAAGATTCAAATAATGCAGTGACTCCATTGTTGATTTGTTCGATTCATTTGAACTGGTTACATTACTGTTGTAATTCATGGCTATCATCGATGCGCAATTAGAAGCCTTTCAATTAGAAGAATTTTTAAGACAAAGTTCCAAAGTTTTTTTCTTCGAAAGAACGAGCATAGATTACTAGTTTTATTTTGCTTTAACCAAGACCTATGGCATGAACAGTGTACACTGAAGGCAATGAACTTATTCAATGCAACAACGACACACGTGTACTGGACAGTGTTCAGACTCAGAGTCAGTTCAGGTTGCAACATTCAAACTGTCTCGGGACAATGCTGCATTAATGCATTTTTGAAATGAAATTGAGTAAATATAGCATGTATGATTTGAGAGATTAACGATCTTTATTAGTCATAAACCAAACAAAGAAGGAGCTGCTCACCTATCAGTGAGTTGCCTTACGACACAGCATAGTGATCAATCCGATAAGACAATAGTTACAAAAATGAAATTAAATGTTACAAAAAGATAAATACTGTAATACATTGTGAATACTGTAAGTGGATATTGTAAATATAAAAGTGATGATAATGTCTAAGCATAAATGTGAAAATGTATCATTCGAACGGAACATGACAAAACTGTCTCGGCAATTTCAGGTAGAGCTTTCTTGTCCAAATGGAAACGATCAAAGAACTCGACCATTTGGGCACTCACAGTCCCTCTTGCTCCCATCCACAATCCAATGACCTCGCAATCACGATTCTGGATTATCGGATACTTCACACACAGGTCGTCGTAACAGCTCCTGTAGATTCGATCCTTCTCCTCTTGAACCTCCTTCCCAACATCATTGTTCGACTCCCAACGGACAGTAGGATCGATGATGTAAACCTTGTCCGAGTTTTCCTCCCATGCCAAGATGTCCACAAATCGATTAGCACCATCGCCATCCTTGCAGTGAGGCTCGACCACACATCTGAAGCCTTTAGCACGAAGTAGAGCAGCCAGCGACTCCTTGACCTTGTTGTGGCGTTGAGTGCGTCGTTCGTCGTTAAAGCTGCAAGCACCGAGGACGTGTCCAGGGGTTTCAATCTCTTTGCGGGTTGCAGTAGTGCAACGGCGGCAAAGGTTCGATGCCTGAGCCAAATTTTGAACTACGCCGGGAACTCCCAACAGGTTGGCGTAACCAACGCTCAGCTTGATGGCCGCTGTCCATTCGGATCCGGACAGGGTGTTCTTGTCGTATACGAAAGCATTGCCTTTAGGATATTCTTTGAAATGTTCGACTCCGCAACCTTGCCACTGTTGGGAGCACCATTTAGCGAATGCTTGATCGCGCATTGCATTTCGTAGTTGTCGTGCAGTGTGACCATCGATTTGGAGAGAGAGAGAGAGAGAGAGAGAGAGAGAGAGAGAGAGAGAGAGAGAGAGAGAGAGAGAGAGAGAGAGAGAGAGAGAGAGAGAGAGAGAGAGAGAGAGAGAGAGAGAGAGAGAGAGAGAGAGAGAGAGAGAGAGAGGGGGGGGGATTGTGATCGTCGATCAATCCAAAGTGAAAGTGAACTCTCTAAAGCCCAAGGGGGAGGACGATTCAATATTGCCCGATTTTCGAGTTCAAATCGGTTTGAAAAAAAACTAAACTTTTCAAGTGAATTAATTTTATTAAATGTATTCCATTTGAATTCGATAAGTTCTGAGTTTGTATGGCAAAGGTGGACTAGTTCACTGAATCAACTGCAAATAGCGAATGAGCCAACCGAATGTAATTTGAGTACCGCATAGAATCTTTTAGCATTTTATACTTTCCACAAAAGCTAACTTTCGAACTTGAACGTTCGAAAGGAATCGAAAAACTCATTTTAAAAATATTTCTGGAAATGAAATATTAATATTACACGTGACCAATGATCACTAATCAATTGAATGATGTTGTTCAATAGACTATTTCAAAACCACTCAACTTAATTTAACTTAATTAAACAAACAGAATTTATGTTTAATAATGATAAAGATAACAATAACATGTGGTGGGCGCATGCCATAGGCATGTCGCCACGTTCACCAACTTTTTCCCCCGTTTAGCAGGTACCTACTGTTTTAGAAAACGGGAGAAAACGGAGTTATGTGGTCGCCTTACACCACAGCCATTCTAGATCGACTTGTCATCTCATCATAACTCTCCGCACTAGAGAACAACTATCAAACTGTGTCATGACATCAATCAGTCAGACTCTGGTCACCACATTGGCCGGATGCATCAGTCTCCTTTGTACTTGCTCATGACCAACCAATAAAATGCATTGAAACATCTAGGGCCTAACGAGTCCGCAGTCCAATCAATTTCTCAGTGAGACACCACCGCGGTCAAGTGTTCTCCACAAACAATTAAATAATTAGGGCTAAACAATTACTTAGATTGTGGAAAATTCTTTGTTTAATTCGCTAACTTTACTTACTTGTTAGTTGGCTATAGCCAATTATAATTGAAGCTACGTCAAAATGGCCAAAGTGCTACCTGGTGCAATGTATCATTTAGCCATTGACGTGATCGTCTTCCGTAAAAGGAGGAGAACAGAGCTGCGTTGAGAGAAAGCGATCGTGTGGATGCATTCTTTGAACGAGCCTGAATCGTCCAATGCGCACGTTTCGTGCAGTGCATTGCAATGGGCTCTGTGTATCTGACGGTGGTCGGTAAGGCACGGTTTATTCACTTCTGTTGCGCGTCTCGTTTCACTTCATTCGGCCACCAAACGTCGAGCAGAAAACGTCCTGTCTCTTCTAGTGCAACTGTGCAGCTTCAACACTTTCAAACACTTAGCTAATCGCGCCAAACTGCTTATAGATTGTGTGTGCTGTATCTACGTTTCGCAAGGGCCAAATCCAAACACACTCGACCCGCGAATTCATAATTAAACTGTTACCAAACATTAATGTGTACCCGGCTGTGTCTGTTGTGACTGTGTGCACTGAAATATGTGCTCATAATGTCTAAAGCAATTATAAAAATTAGAATTCTCACTAGCCTAATTGGACGGTGCAATTGAAGTGTGTAAATTGATTGTGATTGCTTCACTTTGTTCGCTCGGGCGTGTGTGTCTGTGTGTGTGTCAATTGAAAAATGGCGCAGTGAATCGTCAACATAAAAGAGAAAGAATCACGAAATGAATCGAATAACCAAATCGTGTATTTTGTGTATGCACAGTGAATGCAATCATAACAGTGAATTCATGAACCAACAGTGACAGTGGCACGGCAATCACGGCGTCATATATCGTGGTACGTGCATCATCACTTGCACCATATCGTTTACCGCACTGTGAAGCATTCAACTCAATTCAGACATCATCGACCGCCACACACCGGTCATGCCCATCCACAATAATAATAATAACAATAATAGTAAGAGTAATAATCGACATCAACACCACAGAAGGCAACATTGAACCCTAACCGAGAGGTAAATATTGTTCAATCTGTCAGACCAAAGCTAAACAAAAACAAGTCCATAAAAGCGGTAATCGGAGTATGTTCAACGTTTGCGTCTGATCTATACAAACCGAACATCATATAAAAATCATTTGAATGCTCAAGAGGAAACGTTGAAAGTGTTTAATTTTGGACACTTTTGTTGGACATTGACTCCAACGACTTGACATTAATCCTTGATATAATAATATTAAGAATGCACTGCAGTGCAGTCCACATTATTCGAATGATCGTGATTTCTCATTTTGTCCAAATAGAGCTCGGTTGTCCAATGTTATGTTTTCATTACTCATTTCGAAAGATTGCATTTCGATTACTTAGAAAGGGGAGACTTTGAGGGTAGATGGTAAACAAACAACGCCACCTACACTACCTGCACTATTAATAGCAAACAAAATTAAAAGTGATAGTCAGAATCGAGTTGTATTTCTTAAGTCTATTTGCCTTTCCAATAAAATTCAGTACAGACGAACTCACAAATTCACTTGGAATTGTCAAATTAGTTGTCTGTCCTTGGTGGATTTATGAATTGCCTCTACACTCGGCACCTCGTAATTATAATTATAAAAATGCATGCGAGCATTCTTCCATCTGCCTAACCTCATTAAAGCAGTCAGTGGCAGTGTCACCATTTTTAAGTGAATTTATCCATTCTTTCGGTCTTAATTTGACTAATTTTATTGCACAACCGACAAAAGTGAAAAACAATAATCACGGCAGTGTGATGGCTGCGAACAAAGTGAGTGAGAAATAATTAATTTCCCAGTCCAGTCGGAGTCCAGAGACCGAGCCAAGCCAATTAAAGTGAAGAATTTGTTTACTGGCACAGCGCGGCCAGATTGGCGTAAGGCAGAGTCGAGTGGTGGTGTGTTCGCATGGAAGCGTTCGATGGCACAGCCTGTCAGTGGTGGTTCATCCCGTCGCTTGTGTGGCCAGTGGCGCCATTTGTCAGCCTGACTTGGTTTGTTTGCCAACACCAAAGCCTGGCCAGATCGAGTCTGTCCGACTGATGATTATTAATTTGCAGCGCCAAACAGTGTACTGTAATCAATTGTGCCCAAGTGCCAATATGGCAGTGCATCGCGTTTTGCTTGTCTCCATTTACATGTGTCTCGAATGTATCGAGAGTATATCGGCAGTGTATGGCAACAATGTAAACATTATAACAAACAATAATTACTGCCTTTAAGATTTGTTAGCACACAAACAGAATTGGCAGTTTATCGAGTCGATTTTTGCCTGCAAGCATATTCTCATTAATTTATTGCCGTACGGCACTTTTGACTAAGCAAGTTGTGCTCAAGTTTGGCCTGACAATTTGATTGTTTCGATAGTATTCACGATGGATCGATCAATTGTCCCTGCAGGGTCATAGAGCAAATACGATTGCCGCACTTGATATTTGTTTTATTTATCTAAATCGGCACTGCGTCTGTAAAACAGACGCCAAACGGTGTGAGGACAAATAGATCGGTGCTCGTTAGTTAACAACCAAGTGCGGACGCGAGCAAATAAACAAGCAAACAAGTGTGTTCCCCTTTCGCTTCACTGACCAATCCAAATTGAATTTGTAAACACCTCAATTCGTAATTCGATTAACTCCAACTTTTACCCCACAGGTCTTGTGGCAAGTCTCGCTCTGTGACAGTGATCGGCAGTTTGGATCATCGTGGTTTGGATCACGCCACCAAGATGTCCCGCTTCCGGCGAGCAATCGTGAGCACTTTGTCGCTGTGCGCCTCACCGGCAAGTCAGTAATGCACGCACGTTCCCGCCATGTGTCATCGAGCGTTGTCACTGTTTGTGCTGGTCTCAGTCTTGTCAACTGCCACCTTCCCCTTCGTTTCCACGTCCCACAAACGGCATTTAGTTCATTCGGGTCGAGGGCACCTTTGGCCCAATTCATCTCAGCACCGGTCCGAGCTCCAGTCCGGCCCCATCTCTGCCCCAACCTCGTCCACGTCGAGTCCTCATTCATCGAATCAACTATTTCCTTATTTGGCTTCCTTCGACCAGATGATCAATGTAACTCACGTGTCCAATGCGAATTTGTGCTCGTCGTGTTCACCACTGCCAAGTGTGATCTCCTTCCCCTCCGGATCTCATCACCAGTGGAGCACCGAGCAGGCAACGACATTGTCACAATGGCGGTGGTCTTCTTCTCCTCAGACGTCCACTTCGTTTTCACCTTCATGGCCTTCTTCATCCTCCTTGAGTGCCATTCTAAGCACGCATCCGACCGAACTGCATCGGACAGTGCCAATCGAGGGCAGCAGTCTTGGTTTGTCTGTTTCGATGAACCCTGTCAACTTGTCGTCAGAAAGGAGCCCCACCAGTGTCAACAACTCGGACCAGCACATCAGAGATGTAGCCCCCTATCCAGATCTCACTCAGATTGCATTTGTACGGCTAATATTTCTGTTACTGTACGTGTTGGTAATGTTAAGTGCAATGATAGGCAATTTGTTAGTTTGCTACACTGTCCTGTCAAACCGCAAGATGCAAACCGTGGTCAACTGTTACATCGTCAACTTAGCCTTCTGTGACTTTCTCATTGGCGCTTTTGTGTTGCCTTCCAAACTGCTTGAGCTGTTGGCGCCAGCAAGCTGGACACTGATGACCGACTCAATGTGCACTGTCATGTACTTCTCGCAAACGATCGTCGTATTTGCCAGTGTTCTCACCTTGATGGCAACGTGCTTTGAAAGGTAAATAATAGTTTGGCATGCCGTGTCTGCAGACGGTGTCATTTGTTACTTGCTAGATAGGTCCAGATTGGGCTCGCAATCGATTCGCACACGAACACTTCTAGCTGGGAGCGAATCTGGTTTATCTATAATTATGTCCATTGACCATGAATAATTCACTCAATTGAATTGCACTTTGCAATACGATCACGCCAATCAGCGCATTAATGTTTAATGGCTTGTCAAATTGAACAAATGTGATTGACGCTAGTAGCCCGGCTAATTGTTGGCTCTGGTGGCACTTCATTAATAGATACTTTAAAAGTGCTCACTTGCGCACAAACACAGACAAACCATATGCGGAGATCTGTAAAGGTGTGTGCCTGTGTGATATCAAGTTGAGTTAGGATAGATGCCTAAAATGCCTCAAGTGAGTGTCATTGTTTCGTGTCGATTGTCTGTGCCACTGGGGCTAATCGCGATTGAACAGATTCTGGTCAATGAACAAGGCCGTAATGCAACTGGACAATGTCCAGTGGACATTGCGAGTGGCCACTGGCAGTGTCATTGACAGCACAATTAGCCAAAATGGCAGACGTGCCGCATGCGGCAGGGAGGTCAAGTCAAAGTCGTAGTCCAACTTCGCACCCCCCTTTGCCCATAATCTCGGTCTGTAGTCGATGTCCGCTAGATCAGATGTTGCCAGGCGCACGGTAACTCACTACCAACCCGAATGCTAATTCTCACTCTTGTACAAGCACGACACACAATACAGATGGAACTCATTACGTTCGATCGACAGTAAATAAGTCAATAGGTCCAAATGGTCTCATTTGTGAGCGATAATTGAATTAGTGCACAGGGACAGCACTCGTCAAGTGTAATAAATTTTAATAATTCATCGCAAAAGCAATCACTAGCAGACCAAATCCAGACCAACACACAATCGCTCCACTTGGCTCGTTCCTTCTCCAATTCGTTCGGTCCTCAAACGACAAACAAAAAAGTTTTGACGCAAATTGAGAAGACCAAATTATCGTTCAGTAAGGCTCAGTCAGTTGGTCTGCTCTGGCTCGCTTTTGGGGCTTGCCCAATTAGTGGCCAGTGAACTGTCAGCCTGACCATATAGCTTTCCTTGTAATCGCATCTTTTTAGCAATTCACCAGAAAAGTCTTTGTTGAATGCACTAAACCAAACCAAAGTTTGTCGCCACTTTAAACAGTCGAACCGAGTGCAAACAGTATTTCACTGTCCGATAAACCAATTGAGACAAATCGATTCGACCTAGGTGGACATTGCTTGCAATTGGTTTGTGTCAGGCAAGGTGTCCTCAGCACCGAAACGGCAGAATTGTTGTTCGCTCTAATCACTAATTAGCCTCAATCTGGTGGAAATCGATTTCTCTGCTCAGCCAATCGGTTTGGTCAACTGTGATTTAGTGAAGTGTGGTCTAGTCATAACAACAGGAAAGCAAGTCAAGGAAACTGGCCAAGACAAGCAATAATTATAATTTCTAATTGAACACTTGCCACATAGCACACTTGGCAAAAGGCAACCAAACGGGGCTTTGTATTGTTGCAATTGTGCTCGGAATGTGAAGAATAAGATCTGTGTTTATATTAGCCAGCTTGTGTACAAAGTGCAATGCGAACTTTTAGGCCACAGCTCTCTGCACTCAATTGCACCATAGATAGTGCGAGCCAGCTAATTGTGCCAAATCGATCTGTTCGGCGGTGGCTTCACTCAACACAGTTCCGGCACAGGCACCGAGATTTTTTTGTGCTTTCATTGCCTTAATTGAGTGGCACTAATTAATAGATCGTCATTGATCGGTCCAGTGGCGGTCCATTCGTGCAAGTGGTACTATTTCTTATCTCGAATGCAACCTAACAGATAAACAGTGACCAAGTAGGATCGATTGCCGCGGTGCGATCAATCGATTTGACTCGATACTCAAATGGCGATCGATGCGAAGTGATTTACTGCTCGTATGGCATTGATGCGGTGCGGCGTGACACCTTGTCTTGTTGCCTTCACTAAACAGTTGCCCGGTTGGTACAGTAATCGTACGGCTCCCGATTTCATTGTGCTAATTATCTTGTCCATCACTTTGATTTCGTTCTAACTCGGCATGATTATCACCATCAACTTGGTTGGCCACCGAAATGCGTGCCATTTGGTGGTAGCTCGTGGCTCGATCAAAGTGTAAGCAAAGTGTGGCGAGTGGCAAACATAAACAAAAGCACATTACAATGAAAGCACTGCAAACGGTAATGCCTCATATGCATTTATTACGTAACGTGGTTCAGAATTATTTAAGGAAAAGTGTTAGGCCAAGTTATGGTTGCATTGTCATCGTTTCGGATTCAATCAACCGATCTCTACCCAAAGTTGCTTCTCTCGCCCGACGACTAATTGGCTCAAAGGAATGTTGCCCCGACAAGGCTTTCGTCACATAGACTTGACACACCGCCGAGCGTGTATGAGAAAAGCCGTGCAGTGAAGTGAGTCTATCGGTGTCAACGTGACACTGCACAATAACGAGTGGCAAGTGGCACTCCATACTCTAATCTCGATTGGACTCGATTGTGGCCGATCAGACTTAGGCACTGGGAGACTGGTCTATCTTGGAGACCTTGTCTCAGCGGACCAATTACAAGCATTGGCCCACGTCTCAATGTGCTCATGTGTCTGTGTCCCTCTTCCCTCGCACGCACATTTGTGCATTTCCGCCGGTCCACGTCTGCAAATGTCATCTCCATAAGTGCGATATCATCTCAACTACAACTTAATTCTACTTTTAAATCGTAATTCTTTCCGGCTAACCAACAAGAATGAAGTATATTTCGAGTCGTGACCAAGTTGCATTGACTTGCCATCGGGCAATGCGATTGGCATTATATGACAGCGAGGCAATGAGACAGGACTCGATTAGCATAATGCAGTGACTGTGACACTAGGATAGTGTTGGACGATGCCGACCGAGCAGAAACAAAACCAAATGTCGATTTCGAACAATACCGAGTAGCTTCGTTTTCAACTTGATCGGGCTGAACTAGTGAAGTGGCAAGAGACAATTCACTGGTGCAGTCAACTGGCCTACCGACTCTATCGAGCAGTGAATTGCTGAGTGGACAGGCCCAACTGATAACAAAGTGACGCGTCTTGTGCCACCAGTCGTGTCCTCTCTGCATTGCTTCATTAAGGCCATTGCTGGCAAGTGAGCTCTTAATTGAAACATGACCACACTGATCGACACTGTCCTGCCACCACCACCTTGATTGATCGATTCCACGACTTAACCTACAAAAACTTTTACCTACAAAAAAAAGTTGTCTTGCTGGATTTTACCTACAAATTTAACCTACAAAACTTTTACCTACAAAAAATGCACTGTTGATGAAAGCAGTGCTTCCATCTACCGGAATAAGTTTGTCGAATTTTACCTACAAAAAGTTTTCTTTTAGATTTTCAAAAATAACTGGTTTATCCTTATTTTATTTTAATTGATGATAATAAATGATTATATATAAATGAGTATATAATTATATAAATGATATAATTAGAATGTAAATGCAATGGCAAAAAAATTCAAATGACAATTGGCTGAAAATTCTGATAATCCCACATGGAATGGTCCATAACAGTTTGGCTCTGACTTCGAAATGGCTATAATAAATTCTGTCAGAACAGAATTTCCTGATGCAAAACTTGAAGGGTGTTTGTTTCATCACGGTGAATGCATTTACCGGCAAATTCAAAGTGTTGGATTGCAAACGTTATACCAACATGATAAAACGTTCTCACATAAAATGCACGTTTTAGTAGCTTTGGTATTTCTTCAGGAGAATGAGGTTCAGTATGCTTTTGCTATGCTTCGCAACGAACAATATTTTTATCTTGGCAAAAATAATTTATTGTGTGAATTTTGTACTTTTCAGGTGTTGCGACATTTAAATAACGACATTTGGGTTGGTGTCTTTATTGATGAAGAAACTGGTGAACTATTTTCATTTGAGCCCTTGTATCCGGTTAGCACATTGAACGCTTATGAAAGAGCGAAGAAGGGAGAAGACAAAACTATCAACAAACTTGAAGGTTGGCACAACGGTTTCTAAATGCTGCTTCCTCGAAATGCCAAAATTAATTTGGGGTTTCACATCACATCACGATAACAATATTGTCAGATTGTACAATAACTCCGAAGGCGACACGATCGTGAAACAAAGAAGAGGTTATCGTATTCAAAAGGAAGCAATTCAGAAGGCAGCGCAACATTATGACAATGGTTCGACATTTAAAAGTGTTCGCGATTATTTGGAAAAATTTGCTTATCGAGTTCAATTTAAGGCTTCCAAGAATATGGATTTTACTAAAGAAACTCCGGATGAAAATGTGTATGAAGAAAATCTAGATGAGAATGCGAATAAAGAAACCCACATTGAGAATAACTAGAATATTCTAAATATAATATTTTCAAATTTGTAATTGCATAATTAAACTTTTCAGTTCGACACTTTACTTTTCCAATTCCTCGAATTTTAATGTGTCAATTATCAAGTTTAGTAGGTAAAATTCGACAATTACATTCCGGTAGATGGAAGCACTGCTTTCATCAACAGTGCATTTTTTGTAGGTAAAAGTTTTGTAGGTTAAATTTGTAGGTAAAATACAGCAAGACAACTTTTTTGTAGGTAAATGTTTTTGTAGGTTAACTCGTGTCACGGATTGATCATTGCGAGGATTTATGAATCACTTTGGCAAGGTATCGAGCGAGAACAAGCTTTGCTTCACTCTATGCACACACACACATACACAAACATGTAACCTTTGCTCGACCGATGAGGTGATAATCGTTCGACAGACGGCCAATGACTTTGATCGATTCGTTCGATGTTGGTGCAAAGTTGCCACTGTGTAGCAGCAAGGCTTGTGTCCATATATAGCGAATGTCTCGACTGGGAACAATGTTTATTGATTACGTTGTAATAAGTGGCACGCATTACTTGGTAATTCAATTAGTGGCAACACATTCCACTACTAAGATAGGCTCGAGTGGCCACTAGAGCAGACATATCTGATTCTTCTGATTGAGACCTGCACGTCGGTTGTAGTGCTTCACCAACAGACCGCCAATTCCGCAGATGGCGAACTGCTCCGAGTTGGTCATGACGCGATTAATGCTAAATTTGCTATTCTGGATTGAACAATTCTTCTGGTTTGAATCTATAGCATTGTTATAGTCCTGGTTATGTTGGGGTTGAGAGTTAATGCTTCTTCCATTCGACGTCACATGACTCAACATCTCGATGTCTTGTCGGACCTGACTCATCTCACCGGTATCACTGATGTGACCGCTTTGCTGGCGAGATCGACTTTTGAGTTTGTTAGCCACAAACAAATGTCCAGACTTATTCAGAATGATGCACACGCTGGCCAGCTGAAGGCTCAAACTGTTGTTATTGCGATGTACACTCAGGTACATCTCGGACTTGTCGTTATGCACATACAGACTGCCGTTTGGCTGTTCGATGATGTTTAAGCTCTCTGAGAAAACAATTAAAATTATTGGCGTATGTTAAGCAAGTTTGTTCGTCAAAAAATTACCGTCAATGGTCCAGGCCAGATTATTTTCGCTTGGATTTGACTTGAATTGACACTTTCGCAAAAGCTCCATCGGATTGATCTTGCAATTTCTTAGCAAAGGTTTGTTGTATCGTTCGTAATGTCTCTTGTCCCTGTTTCGGTTGGGCCCGGTATGATACTGAAACTGTCTGGTGACAAAGTCATTTTGACCTATGCCTTTGTTCTTGCATATTTTTGTTTTGCAACCACTCTTGTCAATCGAATAAGTCAGCAGATTGGAGTCCGAAGTGAAGCTAGCCGAGCCTGATCGAAAGGTGACTGAGTACTGTTTGGAGATAATGTCCACACCTCGTTGCATAGTACGCTTTGGATTGCTGCCATAGTGTCGGACAAATACTCGGATGTTGTTGTGGAAAATGATGGCCACGGTAGGAGCTAAATTCTTAGACTCGTCCAAAGAAATGAATAAACTCAGCGAGTTTCCACTGAGACGAAGGCTGTTTCGACCCAGAACGTCCACCTTGATTCCACTGTATGGCAGTCGAATTGTGATGAACAGCGGACTGGCCATCCACTTACCACATGGCAGACACTCCACACATTGACACTTGTGGAACCGAGTGTCCAAGTGTACCAATTTGTTCTTTGACTGTTTATCCACGGTTTGGTTAGTTGTCGCTTCAGCTTGGTTGTTGATTTCCTCCTGCAGATTGTCGATAAATTGTTCGAAATAAGTCTCATCTTGTGCATTGAGTAATTCCTCTGCTGTAAGAACAAACCAAATGTAAACAGACACCCATTGAGGAAACCTTACCGAAATGAGCCTGATCGAGGGGCGCGTGGGACTCGCCACCGAGCTGGTGGTCTACGTTAGCAGAGGGGTCTGCTTGGGGCACCACTGGCCATGGAGTCAATCCATCTTCGAAGAGCATCGCGGCACAGACTCTCACTGACACTGTGGATGGCTGGTGTCACTCACCGCTTTCAATTTATTGCTGCCGACACAGCATACGACTTGCCAGTTGCTTGCTAGTTCGAACTGCATGCACTCGTGTTCGACTGCATTGTTCGAACTTATCGGTGCTGTATCAGTTCTATTTGGTTCTACTCAGTGCGTTTCACTCGGCCTTGCCATAAACTTTCTTAATTTCCTCTCATTTAAACTAACTGCCAGTTGTTCCTCACTTGGCCCTCTCCTCCCTCTGATATAGAATTACAGTGTGCCGTCGTAAATATTGCCTGGCCAGTGTGACAGCTCGATAGTGACACCAATTAGCATCACGCCGATCATAATACTAATGATTGATTGGACAGGCAAATGGATTACTCGCTTCTTGCTTTATGACTAATCTTGGCGGTCAGGCAGTCGGCTCGATTGCATCCATCTAGGTTCTCGGCATCATTCACTAATTGTACCATCTTCATTGGCCTCGATGCCATACCATTTACAATCTCTGGTGGGCCATCTCTCAGCGTGTAAGGTAATTCGTCACCGGACCGGGTCTGGTCAAACTGACCCGACACTCCAGACAAATGTCACCACAAACGACAATCGATTTAATCAGTCGGCAATAAAAGTAATTGCACTGAACGGCGCCAAATCCAATCTCGAAACAATGTTCCACTGCACCAGATCGGTAACATTTGTCAGTTTGGTTTCATTGGCGTGATTGCACTGTCTCAGTGGCATAAATGCTTGTAGGTCAATTCTCTAAAGAATTTGCATAAATTCCTCTGCTTGACTAACCATTGCACTGTGGCAAATCTGTCAGTGCAATTACACTGGCTGCTGTCGGACGGACCACGCACTGCTCCACACTTTGCTGATAACTTGCCAGGTAGAGGGTGCGGGGAACTACTGGAAAAAGTTGCCCAAATGGAGCAGATCAAGACAAATCCACCGATTTGCAATTGAGTGGTCCAGACAAAATAAGACTGACGTTTGTCGTTTGTCCTAAGTCTTGAATCCTCACAGTTTGGTGTTTGTTCGGTGTTGGAAAAGTGCAAACGGAATCGATTGTTCTATTGCAATTTGTTCGGTTCCTTTGCTCGATGGCCTTTTCCTTTGTGACCGGCAATTGATTTGCACGCACGTTTGCCGATCAGCGCTGGAACCAATGGCACACTAGCACCATGCTCCAGTGCCATTGCCATAGTGTTGCCATTGCATTGGCACTTTTGTGCACGCATTGTAAAGGAAACGCTGACTGTGGCTTTCTGGTCAGCATCGGAAGCGTGATGCGAACTACACAGGCTTAGTGCTTTCCACATGGACAAATATGTAAGCCCTCATTGTGATGTCCTCTCGGGAGCCATCAATTGATTGCTCCAATGGCGTTATTTAGCAAATGGATGTCACCGGCAATAAGGTCACCTCCACGCCGATTGACGTGTCCAGGGCGTGGAAGGACTGGCGAGCAGTTCGACCTGACTGGGTCTGCAGACCGTCGGGAATTGCACAAGACAACCATGCATCAAGTCAACATTGAATTGCAATTTGCACTAGTAAGGCTCACAAGTCAGGCAAGTTTTCGGCCAATTTGGGATCGAACACAAATTTGCCGACACGACACTACCGACAAGGCCAATGCCGGTAATTAATCAAAAAAGCATTAGACTGGCACACTAAGTCGCACCGAGACATCTCTAGTGCGTTCGATTAGCTCGCAACTGCCGCAAAGGCCAACTTTGCCAACTTCCCCCGCGCTCCTAATTTGAATCGTTAACGGTGGCCTAATTGTCAATTAATTCTCAAAGTCAAACATTAGTACACCAATTCAGAATCAAATTGAGCTATACAAATCATTCTGACTTGGTTGAGTACGACCATTAAGCCTTTATTGAGATAGACGGCATGAATAGGTCACAAGCTAGCGTCACCGTCATTATTCATTGATCACGTGTCCAAGCACCTTTTAGGTACTTTGCCATAGTGCACCCTCTGCAGAGTCGAATGCAACAGAGTAAACGTCGAACATGCCGCATTCTGATTGCCGTTTGGCTGTTGTCCGGTTTGGCTTCGTTGCCCAACTTCTTCAGTGCAGCCACAGCAGAAATTAACGAATTGATCAGCGAGTACGGCACCATCCAGCGGCAGACATGCATTTCCAACTTCAACGTCAATTTCCGGGTCGTTTACTTCACCATTCTTTTCTTTACCTTCTATCTGATTCCGTTGCTTCTGATTGGCTTCACCTCCTTTTGCATCGCTCGTTCCCTTTTGCGTACTTCGGTACTTCGCCGACAAGGCAGTCTTCTAAGGCAAGAAGTCAACAGACGCAAGGTATTTCATTCCTACATTCTCAATAGCTAATTTATTCTACTACCTAAGATCGGCAAGATGATCCTCATTGTGGTGCTGAGCTTCACGGTGTCCTGGACGCCATACTTCTTAGTGTCGATAGTGACGCAGTACCAAAAGGAGAATTATCTACAGAAGCATGACTACTATTTCACCATGTTGTGCATCAATCTGTTCGCCTTTTTGCACTCCTCAGTCAATCCGCTGATCTATGCCACCATGAGCACTCGTTTCCGCAAAGGCTTCATGAGCATATTGCGACTGGTGTTGTGCTGCCAAGACACATCCTCCAGTAGCATCACGGGACAAACCTCGTTCAACGAGCCAGCCACAAGTTCCAGGGGAAGCATAGTCAATGGTACGATGTAAGTTGTTATGCTCCATTCTCCCGTAGTTGCTAACCAGTCGGCTCATCTTTTGCAGTAAACGTTACAGTCAGTCACAATAGACACGGTCTGGATAGCATCAAACTGAGCGCGATCCAGTGGAGGAGGTCGATCCCGTGCACCGAACCTCAACTGGCTCATAGCCTTTTAACCTTCCATATGGACCAGCCAAACCACAGACTGAATGGCTCCAAGACAAGAAGATCACTCGCCTGATCAAGCGCCAATGGTCATACGGCCTCCATCTTGCACCCTTACAAAGGCAATGTCCGCCGAATGTGATATATTCCAATGCACACGCACACTATGTACCATTCTTATCGCTTATTTTTAATAAATTGATCTATTTTGCCATTTTATTGAACCACTTTTCGAATGAAAACAAATGATATAAGGGTCTTGGCATAAAAATGAGGCAACTAAAAAGGCACATGCAAAATCAAAGGAAAATAAATCCGTATGATTCGACTTTGAATGTTTGATTAAATTGGTGAATGTTGTCGTTGAGCAGTCGATGGCGAGTGTGATCGGATTGGTCCATCCACAATATCCACAGTATCGTGCCGTATCGGTAACGTTAATATATCTGTCAAGTGGACAAACAAACAGTGAAGTGACAAATGCATTTGCAGTGCTCATATGTATAGTCAGCCAATCTTCTTATTGTCACAGGCCAGTTGGGCGATTTATATTTCCGCAATAGATTAGTGCTCGAATGTGCATTAGTTCAGGAACAAGATAAATAAACTACTTCCGTTCGAGGACGCAAGCCAGAAATTCAATGCCGAGAAAGTGTAAAGCGATAAGCAACAAATTGGGTCAGTAAGAAATTTCATTAAGAGATATCGAGATAAAACGCAATTCCAATTGCCGCCAACTAATGAACTGAACCGAACGCCATTAATCAAGGTCATAATAAAGATATTGCCGATTGGTGTGAGACAGTTATTGCTTCTGGCTAGTTGGTCACTCTTGCAAATGGTCGATTGGTCACTATTTTCGTGATCGATTGCGAAGCTTCAGCTTTTGGCTGTTAATGTGAGTCTTGCGATTGGTAGATTCAAAGGCACGCACTAAGAATCGATCGTCTGGAGATGTCTCCCTGGCACTGACCTTGTCTGCCAACAAGCTGCATGGAATGACATCTTTGTCGCATTGGCCATAAATCAAGAGTTTTCGATTGCCATTTTGGAAGACAAAATCAAGGAGATTGCGAAACAACTTCAATGGCACAAATTTTTGTCGTCCCAAGAGCTCTTCCAAATGTAATAGTGGTTTTGGCCGAGAACACAAATCACAAGTTAGATTGTAGAGAAAAGTGCCTTTTAGACCGCAAATGTATCGATCAGCATTAAACAAAGAGGACAAATCCAAGACTTGAGCCAAAAAGGCAATGTTGACCAGACAATTCTGAAAAGAGTTGTAGAAATGCACCACTCGAGGCATGAAAACTTTAACATTGGTAAAGGAGGGCACTTTGTTAAAAGAGTACAGATTGCAGTTCAATAACTGGCGTTGAATGGGATCAATCTTGAGAAAAACAGGAACATCTTCAGCACAGAAGTGGCCAACCAGCATAATGTTGATAAATAAAGCAAATACGAATTCGATCCATAAATCAGAAGAAAAATGACGACAAAAATAGATCATGACTAGAATCATTACAACAAATTGATTGAGAAGAGTTTGGTCCACCGAGTATGCCTCGGTCAAGTTTTCGGAGATCACAGCTCGAAGTTGTCCAACCAAAGATGGCTCAATTGCGAGTATTCGGTAGAATAAAGCAAAACGATCCTGTCCCGTTAAGGATTCGAGGTCTTTAAGCATGGGAAGCAGATGATCGTCGATGTAGAGGTGAGGTGGAACTTTGTCGACCACCAAATTGGTGTCTCGGCGGGAGTATCGTTTTATATTAGCAACACTTTCATTGGAGGTTCGTAGCAGACCATAGATGTATTGACATAGTTCATAAATGCACTCGTATGACGATTCAGGAAAAGAAAAGTCTTCAACCAATGGACTGAACCATTCAATGTGAGCTTCACGAATGCACAGTATTCGATTGTGGATTTTGTTCTCAACGAATCTTTGATGTACCCAAAGAGGAATGTCCAACTTTTTAAAAAAGAACAGTTTTTCCAGATTCTGGACAAAATAATCATCGATTGAATTCACTTTCGATCGTTCTTGGTTGTCATTGAATATGAAATGTGACTCAATGTAACGAATCAATGTATGATTTGAATCTTGAAGATACTTCTTCAGATCTTCAAGAATGTCTTCATAAGAATCATATCGCGAAATCCATTGCAGTACGCTGTTGATTTGTTTTTGACGATTACTGCCGATACAGGAAAACTTTGGAATCCTAGACAGAATGCAATTTGCCACATTAACATCAATGTAATCATTGCCTAGAATTGCACTGCACAACTGAATCAAATCAAGGTTTATTCTCGGAAATTTTTGCTTCATATTTTGCAACCGAAAAATAGAACACTTCAAGTACTTGTAAGAGATATTGTTCTGCTCAAAAGTAAACACTCGAAAGTTATCCAGCAAAAAGTCAATTGGAATGACCCCTCCGGGAATTGAATCGATCAAAAAGTCGCTATCGTTGGAAAGTATAGGACAATTCAAGTCTTTGGCAATTTGCGGAATAATGTCGTCCGCTTCGTAAATACTTTGATAATTATAAATACCCTGTATCTTCATCACCTGTCGAAAAACATATGAATTGAGCAGCGGATTGATTCCCTCGTTTAAACAATTGTTCTTAAAAATCTTGAAAGCGGTGCTCAGATTTGACTTGAATCGTTTTAGTTTGGTCTTCAACTTTTCCAGTGACGGATCAAACGATCCATCCAACACCACAATTGGTATCACTCCACAGGTTTTGAGTGAATTAAAAAAGTTACGAACATAAACACTCCACAGTGTGTAATCACCACCAAACATGTGATCATTTCGATTGTCGCGTTGAAATTTGAAATACAACGTGTTCACCAGATTGAGACCATCAATTACCAGTGGCGTGTCGTGCAGATTATGATCCTCCAACAGTTGCTGGTTACGAACAAAGGTTGAAAGACCGCGGATTCCCATAGCGATCACGTTTGAAATGAGTAAAACAATTCAATTGACAAAACGTAAGCAAAAATATAAACACAACCACATGGCAGCTGCAGCCTGCAGGAAACCTTCATTTCGCGAATTGTCGGAAACTTTCTCAGCGGGAAACCACAATTCTTTTTAATCGACAACTTTTGCGTTTTACAGATTACAGGTTTTGCTTTGTCCATAAATGTTTTTGCTATAATTATTAGCCAAAATTATTCTATTTTGTAATTTTGAAAGTTTATCCATAAAAAAGAATCAGACTAAACACAACTTGGCTCACATAAATAAAAATATAAAATAAAGTCGACAAATTCGCAAGCGGTGAGTTCGTGTAATGTTAATTCTAAATAAAGTTCTTTCATCGTATCAAAATTCTTGATTTTTTGTACAAATAAATCAGATTATCAAAATTTTTGTGGATTTGAAGATTAGCTTACGGATCTAGACGTCACCTATAAACAATCAGCGAAATTTAGTCATGATTGAAATCGAATAAATTGTGCGATTAGATTCTATTATGTATTTACTAATTCAATATGTAAAGGTATACGCTTGAGATGTACATAATACATCAAATTGTGAGAAAATGTACATTTAAGAATGAGGCTTAGAGAGTGTGAAGGCGTAACTAAAGCAAATTATACAGATGAGTAGAAAAAAATCATTTTGATCACTCAATATCGGCATCGTCAATGAACTGTTTGTTGCCAGGCGCAGAAGCAATCTTGGTAATATTGCTCAAAGCTTGATCTTGGAGAACCTTCTTAATGTATTTCTAATAAAATTAAGCAATTAGTTTATTGTGTAAACATAGGAAAACTTACTTCATTAGCAATTTGATAGTATTGAATCAGAAGTTGAAACACGGATGGTGGAAGTGTCTTTTGCATAACACCCAAAAATTCGGTCTTCTGAGAGCACACAACAGCGGCATTAGCCAAGTGCAAAACAGCTTCCTCAAATTTGCCTAAAGTATTCAAATTGTCATTACATTGAGAATAACGGTAATTATGTTACCAGTCTGCATTAGGTCGTCGCTAAGTTGAACTTCCTTCAAAAAGTAAGCTTGCATATCAGCTGCATCCTTGAAGATGGGAATATCGCATTCGCCTTTACCTTCTGAAGTTTTCTTGGCCTTCAATCGTTCTAAAGAAAAGATAAATAAAAATAATAAGTTAATAATATACAGATCTTAAATTACAATTGGTAGCCAACTAGTTACTTACTTGCTTTTAGTTTCTCTTTGAAATCTGGATCACTGCGTCGTTTGCGATCAAAGTAAACACAATAAGCCGCAAAACCAACCAAAACTCCAGCTGTTAGGGAAAGCTTACCCAACGACATTGTGAGATGAGATTCACAAGGAAACTAAGAAAAAAGAACGATATTTGTATTTAAAAAACAGTAACAAATACAAATTATAACTAGAAGAATATGAACAATAATAACTATTTAGTAAACTCACACAGAGATTGTTTTTAAATTGCAAAACAATTAGCCTTTCAGATGACACGAATCATAAAACCACTCGTTGGGATTCGAGTACCTAGTCTGTTAATGCAAATGCGGCAAAACACAGCAACAAGCCAAAGAAAGTCAAAACGTGCTCAATTAAGCTAAAGTCGTATTCAGAAAATAACTCAATGTGGTAGCATTGCACTCAAGTAAATAATTCATAAATAGAGTTACTTTGAGATCTTCGAAGACATTACGATTCTTTTTGGTCTGTACTCTCCATGCCAATTGCATATTGCACGCAACTGACATTGGTGTCATTGTGGTGCCTCTCACACAAGACATGATTTCGTAAAGTTGTCATTTTGACGATACCACTTTGTGTTACTTTAGATTTATAGTGTCATGTCATTCGCGGAATTTGTCCAATTAATTTGAATTTGCTTTGTGGATTGACAAGCACAACATGGAGACTAACAAAGTGAACAAATTCAAACTGAAAGACCCAAACAAAAACAATAACCAGGACAACAAAGTGGTAAGTGTAATTGATTGCATCACATGTACAGCTAATTTGTATTATATAATTTAGTCGAAATATTTCAAACCTGGTTTTATATACAATCAAGTCAAACAAGCCAAAGCAAATGATGACAACCTGAATCTTGATTTGAGTGATGATGATGATGACTTGAACGAGATAATAAGTCAGGCAAGTGCTAAATTCTGTCGACCTACCAGCACTTTTAGTTCCACTACTGACGAGGGGCCCTCATCAAAAAGAAACAAACTGTTAAAACCTGAGACAGTGCAGAGAATGAACCAAATTGAATCGCAATCAGTTGATTTCACCACAAAAAGTACTTCTACAACTATTCCTTCGCTAAAAGGCACTAACACTATTCTAGGTAAGTTTTTGTTTTTTAGTGATTTTTAAAATATTTACTTTTAATGTTTAGTCAATTCGAACCAAAAGCAAAATCCTTTATTGCAAAATTTACGGGCAACGCGATATGTGATAACCGATTCAATTGCACCGGCTCATTATCTTTTATTTGACTCATGTTGTGCCTTATTTTTAAGCCTCAAATACCATGTAATCAATCCAAATTATATTTACGAACGTATTGCCGAATTACACAACAAATATCAACTAAAGATTCTACTAGTGATGATAGATCATATCATCTATGAGCAAAGTCTTAAGGAATTGTCGATTATGGCGGTGAGAACCAATTTTACGTTAATACTCGCATGGACATATGAAGAAGCAGCACGACATATTGAGAATTATCGACTCTATTCTGACAAGCCGCCTGATTTGATCATGGGCCGAACCGAAGACAATTCTAAATCATCATCCACAACGCATCAACAAAGTCTGATGGATGCTTTGACAACTGTGAAAGCAGTGAACCGAACAGATGCAATGACTTTGTTGTCCACTTTTGAAAATTTCGAAAATATAATTAAAGCCAACACAGACGAACTCACTGTTTGCCCTGGCATTTCAATGGTCAAAGCTCGAAGACTGCACTCTTTATTTAACAAACCATTTATCAAAACCAATAGAGATCAGTTGTAATATAGAATGTTTTTATAATTTTATTGTTTTATTAGAAGCATCAATTTGAAGCAATAGTTTAAGTTCAGCATTTTCCTTTTCCAATTGTTCTAATTTGTTCTTACATAAATCAATCTCACTTTGATTGCTTTTCACTTGTTGGTCATGATCGTTCAATTCATTCTTCACATCTTTCACTGAATGATTCCATTCACTAGTCTCTAAGCCATACTTGCGCAGCAACAATTGTAAATAGTGCTCATAGCCTTGAGGTGTTAAGTCTCCATTGTGAAAGATAGTTTCCAAAACGTCCCATTCCATTTTTCCTTCTTCATCCATGCGTGAATAAACACTTCCGAGTTCTAAATGAAATGATTCAGTCAGCTATCAAATATACAATCTAATGAAAACTTACCACAAAAGAGTGATGAGGACAATTCCACTTTGTAGAAGCATTTCTCAATTTCGGTTACATTCTTCACATATGCCAAATCAGTCATGGTCCAATCGTTAGAGCATTGGAAATAAACGCGCACTTTTCTTGCGGTTGTTTGGTCACTGAATCGAAATATGAACAATTCGTTCATCAATAGATATCACAATACTCACCATTGGTCACCATGCATGTAAAGCAACGAATCGAAAGTGTTGTTCGTAATGTACCATTCGCGCCAAATTCCCAAAATTGCATGGAAAGAAGTGGTCAGAAAATTAAAGGCGTACTGTGACTTTTCATGTTGGGTCACATTTGCAAATGGACACACTCGGAAAACATATTTGTTGTCTTCGTATAGGAAACAGCTATTCAACAAGGGTCTCAACAGTTCGGGTCCGGTAAATTCTGCCGGTAAAATACTACTGTTGGCACGCTGTTCGAGTAGTCGATTGGAAATTGGCATGAAATCAATTGAATTTCTGTTTAAAAGGGAAACATTCCATGTTTTGGTAAGTTAAATCGCATAAATGCAACTTACATGTTCATTTGGTGGTCTGCGGTTTTCTTGACAACACGCACCAGAATCGGTTCTGCATTGACACCTAAGAAAACTTGATTCATGAAAATCAAACTTGGTACAACTAGATAGCTACAGAAAAACATTTCTGCTTGTTAGATGAATCGTTTTGTTGAGGTGTGTGAGTTCAATTCGAGCAGACTGTCAACAGACTGCGATTATCAATAAGCATTATCAGCGAGAGCATTTATTGCGATATCACGATCTGTACATGCACACTTCACAGTCTTGCCTTCAAGAGTGCCTTGTTCACCAGTGCAGTGGCATCTTTAGCAGTCCCCCAAGACAAGGTCACTCCATGACCTCCGTGTCCATAGTTATGAACAATATTTGCCTTGGTTCGGTTGGTCAACTCAATCTGTTCAAACTCAACCCGAACTGGTTGACGTTGAGGTCGAAGGCCAACCCATTCAAAGGCGATCTCTGCTTTCTGAAGGCTCGGAACCAGTTCGATGCATCGAGTCCAAATAGAGTTACGGTCAAGTTCGCTCACTGCCATATTGCTGTTACCGTAGTCTTTAATTCCACCCAAAGTAACATAATCACGACCGGGTAGAATGTATGCACCATCTGCAAAGTAAAAGTGCCGAATCCAAGGAGCTTTCACCTTAAAGGCCTGACCACGAATGGGTGTGAGACGATAGTCCCCGGTTAACTTGGCTGCTTGCAATCCAGTGCAGTTGACCACCAAATCAAAGTGATTCAACTCGAACAGAGAATCGAATGATTCCACATGTTGCTGTTGAAGAACTCCTCCTCGTTGAGTGATCTGTTCATGCAGATAAGGCAGGTAGTAACGTGGGTCGGTGATGATGGTAGTCCAGAAAATGCCATGCCTGAATCTCTCAGGAAACATTGACTTCAGTTCTCTTTCGGTTAGTGGACGAACAGAAGATGCCACGATCGATTCGACCAACTCATTACGGAGGCTATTTTCAGAGTATGAACTCAGTTGGTAGCCTGACACAAATTGATTGCCAGACAAGACAGGGTCAGAGACTGCCAACGAGGAAAAACGATCGTAGCTGGTCTGGGCCCATCTCGTGATGCTTTCCCTGTCAGGCCCAACGTTGATCTCAGGTCGGAAGTAGCCACCCGCACCGAAACTAAGCGTTTGTGAAAGGAACTTGTCCGCAACCACGGTGACATTCACTGATGGAACATCTTCCAGTATGGACAGGGCCGTGGACAAACCCACAACACCAGCTCCAAGAACACAAACTTCTGCTTTTCCACCGCGCATTTCTTAAGTTGCAAACAAACAAGCCTATTTGCTAAGAACAAATTCGAGTGCTAACTGACTGAGTTTGGTCACAAATGAAATAAGAAAGCAAATCTAGTGTCGTATCATATCGAGTTTGGCTACAAACTTCGAGTAAACACCATTCAAGTTGTATTTGCATTCGACTAACTCATGCTCGTTTGTAGTTGCATGCCTGCGCAAAGACGATTTGTCGGATGCGTAAAAAAATATTCAAAATAAGATATCTTTATTTTCCAAACAAATTCAATAAAATTCAATGTTTAATTTAATTTGTTTGAGTCAAAAATTAGCTTAATAATTTCCACGTTAATGTAGTCAGCA
The DNA here is from genome assembly GCA_023373905.1 of Rhizoglyphus robini. Taxonomy (NCBI): domain Eukaryota; kingdom Metazoa; phylum Arthropoda; class Arachnida; order Sarcoptiformes; family Acaridae; genus Rhizoglyphus; species Rhizoglyphus robini. Next base: position 2,410,189 of record JAKIJQ010000012.1, on the reverse strand, counting down.
ATAGAGCCAGAATAGGAGGCAGCGTCCTTCAGAGGATCAATCATAATTCTAGCAATAGAGTTCTTAGCTACTTTTCCTGGATTGATTACAATAGTGTTGTCGACGTTCTAAATTTGTTCAAGCAATTATTAAAAACAGTCATGAGAAATTATATACGTACGTATATAAAAGGTCGAAGAATGGAAGGTACAAAGAGGAGATGAGGGGTTGTGGTCATGCTCAAGTAGTTGTACATTGAACATTCGAGATTGACACTTCGGTCTGGAGGTAGTAAAGGGTAAAAGCTTTTATGTTCTAACATGTGAGCACAAAGCCTTTTTAGTCTATCAGATTTTTTGCTAGGCACTTGTTCCGAATCTTTCGGAATGCTTTGTAAAAAATAAAATTAGCCAAATGGACATTGAATAGAAAATTAAAAACGTACTTGGAAATTTCATGTCGACTCATGTGCAACAGAATGTCTGTAGAAATTGTGCCAATTGAAATTCCGCCGAGGCTAAGGAATGATGGATTGGAAAATGACTGAATTGGTAGTACTTGTTTGATTTCTGTTGGATAAGTAGGAAAAATGTTGGCAAAGCCAAATTCGCTTGCAGAAGGAATAAAGATAATTTGGGTGTGAACAGTCAATCCTTCAAGTTCTTTGCTTAGAGCACGAAATTGGTGATTAAATAGTTTTTCAATTGTCCATTGATAGGGCAGTGTCGAACTTTCAAGTAATGATTCTTTTAGAGACCACTGGGCAATGATATCGGATTGCGACTCGTCTAAAAATGGTCCAAAAATAAAAAGAACATCTGGATTGTATTTTTTGAGATAGTCTGCCAGTGCTTTCATGTATGTAGTGTCTGTTAAGTCAATTTCTTTTGAATTGTCAAATGAAATAAAAGGTCCACTTGCACAAACGATATTGACTGGTTCTTGGTCAAGTAAAACCTTTGGACATTTCAGACAAAAATTGGCTTCCAAGATTTCAGCCAATTCAACAAATCGAGTGACACGCATAAAATTTCCAGTTGGATTTTGTGCTTTAATCACAACAATTTGACCAGGAAACAAAGACATTAAATGTCGTCGGTTCGATTCTTCAGAATGGTCCTTAGATAAGAACAAAGATAGATCCAAAGGAACTACATCGCCAAAGCAGTAAGATGTGCTTGATTCCAAGTAGATATTTCGACTATTCGATCGTTTGTTAGTGTAGCTATACCTAATTCGGCCAATATAATATGTCTCAACGGCTGTCTTTAATGTAAATCTGGTCATTAAAGTCTCTTCATCAGCCAAATCGTTTACAATATTTTTTAGCTCTTCGTTTTGAATATCTTTCTCACAAAGTTGACGACATCGTGCTTTGACATCATAAACAAACTCATCCAAATAATCGTTTAGTGTCTCATTAGATTCGGTAATCTTAGCAGACATATATTTGAAAGGTTGCTTTAATGCAAGAGATTTACTGTAATAATCAACCCGAATGCCAGTCTTGATTCGTTGACGCATCCAATCACTGTCCGATAGTGAATTTCCATGATACAAAATAATACGAGACGCCTTTGGTATTTCGTATCTGAAATGAAAATATTTTTATTTGCTATTTTTTAGATTTGCAACTTGTTCCACCTACACTAGGTCGTCGTCCTTTATGTTGTCGTCCAAAAAGTTGTTTGATTCGTTGGGGCAATCATCGCCAACCTCAATATCGATGTCGTTCTCTTCGAATTCCATTGTCCCAGGCAAGTGCAACAGTTCAGGAGCAAAGCGCAAACAACGAAATAGGACACAGGCAAACACAAAAACAAGCAAAAGGCGCGATTTTCACTTCTCTCCCCAAGTGTGCTTTGTTTTGCACTTGGGGCGATTCACAGATGACGTTCATTCACATTGAATTGCTGCTCTGTGACAATATTGACCGACAAGTTGCATTTGTTTGCCTGGATCGAGTGGCAAATGGCAATTCGTGCCATCTCTTCGACACTGATCGATTCGTCACTCCAATTTGGCTTGGCACTGACTGTTCCGCCCATTTTTCAATAGTCGACAACTTCAGACTTTATTTACCTCAAATAATCCTTGGTGGTTAATGAATATCTCTAATCTAATCACATTTTGAGTTGTCTTAATTAACCACACAGAAAGTCGTTATGTTATGTTGCATTAGTGAAATGAAATTGTCCCATCGCAATTGTCCTTACCGTTGGTCAGTGCGATTGGCCGGACTCGGTCTGTCTCGTAATGTTTGTTTGCGATGGCACACAATTCCGAGTTGAATTCGTGACAGTTGACAAGTTGGGAGCAAACGGACAAATGAACAAATGGGCACACCAAGACAGATTCGACCGAGACATGCAACCTCGATTAATTGTGCTTAATTGAGCTCTCATTTAATTAACTTTGCTATGGCAGGTCGAGTTACTGTTTGCGGTGCAACCGTGCCCCAATGCTCCACTTATCGAACGACCGAATGGCCATTTTCACTTTCACTTTGTCAGACAACTTATGTCACATAAGGCATAAATGTAAAGGTGAGTTATAACTTAGAAAAATATAAATTTATTATTTATATTCGCATATATTAAAATAGACAAGTTTGATTTGTTCATTACAGACATAATAGTAAAGCAAAATAGACATTCGTCAGTTGATATTAGAGATAACAGTAGTGGTACTCGTGAGTCAGCACAGTATTACCAACAAAATTCAGATCATTGAGATGGCCAATTTGTTAGAATTTAGGGCAAAAGACTTTGACACTAGACTTAATTAGATCTCCTATGATGAGAATATATAATGCGTTATGAATACAGTATGTGTGCAATGTACAGTTGGTGTTGTATGTAATGTATTTTACAATGCTGGTGATGGATGGAACGATATGTGACTCAGTGGGACCGGTCCGATCGAGGTGAGAATGCAATGCGAGATGATCAAAGCGAGTGGCACGAGCAGGAATAGGAAAGTGGCAGACTTCGAGGATCACTTCTCGGTCCGGAGGGCTAAGATCCAGTGTGGTGTGAAGTGGTGTGTTTGTGGGCTATGAGTGTGGAGAGGTGTGGACAGTGTGCCAAGGACAGATCGCTGGCTGACTGTTGACCGATGCTACTTTTTGCGATTCTCAAATGGGCCGGACTTCCAAGACGAATGTCTCGAGGATGAGTTGGACGAGGAAAAGGGCGATGATGAAGACGATGAAGATGAAGATGACAGTGAGGTGCTAGAGGATGAGTCGCGAGTGGAAGAGGTAAAACGATTTGAGGAAGTATCTGATGAACGATCTAGATTGGGAGACCCACGGAGAAGGCGATCGAACTGACTGGAGGGAAATTCGATACGCGGAAGTAGTGGCGAATCGTCATGGTAGTGGTCATGGTAGGGATAGTGGTGACGATTGCTGTAATGGTGGTGGTGCCCGATTGTCATGGTTCCTGGCTTGCCTGGGCTCGATCCGTGCTTGGACTGGTGCTCAGAGTGGGCAGGATGGCGCGACTGCTGATGGTGAAGGTTTCGGTGATGCGAGGGCGCTTCGTTGATCAACAGCTTGCCTATATACGAACAGCATTCGTCCACTTCGTCGATGTCCTCTGTGGGCCGAGACAATGGTTAGTTCATTGGGATGGATCAAAATGATACAACAAAACACGATCGTGCGGCAGAATCAATCGGTTCGCCCTGTCACACACGAGCACACTATTGGCACTGCACTGTCAGTGTGGAGCACAGTCACACCTAACCAAGTTAGTATCCAAGCATACCACGAGTGAGTCCAATCTGATGGATCAAATGCACAAGCGTTTCTTTCGTCTCTCTCCCATCGTCAACGGGTTAACTCGAATAAGGCTGCAAACACTAAGGTGAGATGTGCGGCCAGGCAGTGGCCAGTGACGACAAGACGTGTTAATTACAATTCTAATTAGATAGGTGTTCAGTGCCCTCACTAATGTGCCACTCAGTCAGTGGAAAGCGCGTGATTGCAATTGCCAATAGTGGCAATTGGTCATCGAGCAGGGAGGCCACTGACTGGAGGCTGTCAAAAGGCCATTCGTTCGATTGTCGATGGAACATGAAGGGAGGATGATTTACACTGAACAACTATGGCCAGTGATGCCTTTAGGTGCATTATGGCTTTCTAGTGCGAGTCCACTTTGCTGCTGCATGTCATCTGCAATGGCCTTTGTGGCCTCAGTGGGCGACACATTGTCGGACACAGCAGTGAACGATCAATGAGGGGCCATCAGACTGGCCACTGGCCACACGCCCACCACCGCATCGTGCTAATTGTGATGCGTGGCGCGTGCTGCCAACGACTCAATTAGAGAGATTAGCCACCAATTAGCCATTCTCATTGAAATGTCATTTGCCACTTCAAGCGGACACGTAGTGCCGTCGGCCAGGCAAATAAGGTCACTGCGTGCTGCACTGCATACATCGAACAGTGCGTCATTCGAGTCATTCCACGGTTTCGCTGTTATACTCGACTCACTTCACTCTTTGACTCGTTTCACGTGCATTCACTTTCACTTTCACTTTCGATTGTTCGCCTGTGGTCATCGCATCGCTGCTCTACACCTCGCAGGGCCACATCGAACAGTAAATCAAAGTGCCAGTCGAGTGTCAATCGCTGTCACTGTTCTGTTCACCGTTGACTCCGTCCCCTTGCCATTGTCCATTGCAGTGCACACGGTGGCGCATACCAAATCATGCAAGCAGTGAGATTGAGCGTGCAAATGCAAATTTGCTGCCTGTTGGTTTGTGCATGCAGCAAGATGAGGAGGACGATTACTGGCTGGCTGTAAATCAAATTAATTGACATAATAATCTCAATAATGATGTCGCCTTGTTGTCTGCTAGTGTTCGTCAGTTAGGGGACAGTGGGCGATGGGCAAAAACGAACGCTTCATAGACAATGCCGTTCTGTAATGTTCGGTGCGGGCGCCCATGCCACTTACTCTCTCAATTCTGCACGAGCAGAGTGGCAGCACCAAATTGAACGCGATCCACCACACTGTTGCACTAATTAATCGGTGACTGGGCAGCAGTGTCCGGCACTGCCAACCAAGGAATAGGCTCGACCACACGGTGACCGTTCCGAATGGAGACCACGCTACGAAGCTCAGCTCGTCTAGGCACGTGCCTGTGTGCGCAAAGTCGGCCAGACAGTGGCCAATGCAATTGCAGTAGTATTGAGTGTATCACTTCCTTGATTTCACAATGCACACTCCCTTGGTCGTGCTCTGTCTGCTCGTGTTCGAACGTTCACTTCTCTTGTGCTGTATTTTACCTGGCAAAGAGATAAAAGGAAGCCGAGAAGAGAAGGAAAGAGCAACACTGACAATGCTAGGTGTTTGGCTAATTGGACGAACATTAGCGATGAAGGAGATTTGCACAAAAAAAGACAAAGTAAATGCTCACTGAGACAACCATTGAAAAGAGGAAGCACAACACTAGAAAGGACTAGAAAAGACATTGAGCACTAGATGAGACCACAGGGCGACACACTTCCTCATCGATTGGGACTCACACCAGCTGGTCAGTTGATCAACAACCAGCGACCACGTGTACAGTGACAGAATCGACAGATTCGAGCATGCCCAGGACATAGGCTGGCTGGCAGTGGAAATTGAATGGAGAACTTTAATTAGGACGATTTGCTGCTTCTCGGGCAGATTGTTCGCACCGTGGTTTAGCGTGAAGTGCTCTCACACACATGAACACATCATCAGTCCTAGACCTACATTTTCCTTTTCCTATGGCAAATTTACATTACTTTACAGGCATTAAAGGTAATCTTGGCCCAGGGCATTGTTTTCATCGAAAGTGAAAGTGCTTCGAGCGCATAAATGTGAATGTAGAAGTGCACCTTATCGACAGAGGGGAGAGTGCAGTTCGGCCTTACCTGCAGAGGAGGGAAACGAGGAGAATGGTGCCGAGCGAGGGTCGTGACTGCTCGGATTCGTGTTGCCAAATGGGGAGACGAAGGACGAGTTCGATTGATGATTCCGGTGAAAATATGTGCTGCTCGGGCTGTGGTGCGAATGATGCTGCTTGCGGCTAGACCAATCACTCATAGTATAGTGCACAAGTTGGCCTGGTGCGTGTGCGAGATCTTCTCTACGACCCACTGACACTTGTCTGGAGACCACTGGCTGTAATCATCGACTGCACAACGGACAACAATGCGATCGATGGTTTTGTGGTGCACTAACAGCTAGACTTGACCTAGCCGTTAATGATTTTCTTGAGATACATTGCTGGCTGGTGATTTAGCTTGCACTGATGACACCGAAAACATTTTGTGCGAAAACAAATTGGTAAGGTACGAAGATACGGAGATCAGTCGGTTGCTGGTCAGCTGATGGCAATTGGTTATCACAAGTGTAGTGGATTAATACTTTTTCGGATTGGATCAGGTAACCAATCGAAATCGAACGTTCACACTGGTAAAAACTGGTACCGACTGGCCTGGTGGCGCACAATGCGAAACGACGAGCATGTGGAGTTGGGTTTTGTGTAAAGCAGCAAGTGGAGACACACCGAGAGAGTGCACAACAGACCGAGTGCCACGCCGAAATAGTCAAGGAAGACCAAGTGAATTGGGAGGTAAACACCAAACACAAGTGGACAACTAACCTAGATCAAATGGAGCAAATGGCCAACTAGCCAGGATGAAGACAGGTTCTGGAGAATGGTTAGATAACTGCCTAACTGCACTGCTGCGGGTAATGACAAAGTTGGGAATCTCAATCTGAACTGGGCACAAATGGAAACTCGGCTGGCGCGCCACTCGACGCTGCTCGAGGATTGTTGGCCGCCCGTGCGATGTTGGAGCTGACCGAAACGAAAGTGATAGTGCCGATCGTGGTGGCCGTCTCTGTAGTGGTGGTGGTCGCGGTCCACGCTCTCTGACGCCGATGCAGTGGAGTCGCCGCGAGGTGTGGCCAACTGGCAAAGAGAAAGTTGGCGCGCTGTTACGTCAACTAAGTGGCGATGCAGAGACCCGAGACTTGACTCAGGCAAGGGTGCGATCGGATGTGATCGATCAGAGGTGATGGATGACTCACCTAGTGACGAGTCCCGCCAGGACTAGCAGAACTAGAGCACTAGGCCAGTGGAACAGATTGATCTCAATATGTGAACGATTAGCCAACCAGGACCGGTCTACACGAGTGGGTCACTGGCGATTGGCGATTGGCGATTGGCGATTGGCGATTGGCGATTGGCGTTAGTACGGGAGTGGGGACCGAGGTGGCGAGGCACCGAGACACCACTTGTGAGATGCACAGACAAATTGCCTCCGATGACGAGTGAGCAGTGAGGAATGAGGAAGAGAGCGAAAGTGGAGGAAATCGATCGGTGGAGGTGACCTAGTTTGCGAAAGAGTGCGCCATGGAGGCGGCGATGGCGGCTTAGGAGGTCCACTGAGGTGCTAGTGGCACACAGCAACCAGCACTAGGTCAGACATGCGCACTGGTCTGTTCCACTAACCTTGACACCAATCGTGGCGCGAGGGTGAGGCGAGTGAGCGAGGACCAGATTGCGGCAGGCAATCCGCCGTGCAGACGAGACTGGACTGCACCAGTCAGTGGCCCTGGGAGCACGTGCTGCCTGTCAGCCAACGAACACTGGCAACGAGTTACTCGGCGTAGTGCCTTCACTGGATTGTCTCTCGACCTCGCTGCCTGTCTGTCGCTCGTTGCCGATTTCGCACTTCCGAACATGCTCAGTGGCCACCGAGGCCTTCATAGCTGTGCAAGAATGGCTCGATTCCAAGGAAGTGTTCCGGTGACCGGATTCGGGCGAATACAGCACTAGTGGCAAGTGTGCCAATGTCTAATGTCGAATGTCTCGCACTAATGCAACCGTTTCTATTTTGAGCAGTTGCCGTGGAGGTTTCAATGTCGAGCCATGGCCTATTTAGCTTGCCGACTTGTGTTCGATCCGATTCCTTTCACAGCACTAACAAGAGAGGGTTAACGGTTACCACTGGCCAACCACTGGCTGTCATCAACGGGTTTGTATGGGCCGTGCCTTGGATCCTAACTAGGTCATCTTGATTCCATTCAAGCCATGGTGCACTCAGGCACTAATGACTCTCTGGCCCGGGCACACCAAAGTATGACTCAACGGCTATGCGTGCCAATCACTCATTGGCTCATTTGCAAAGGCTGTTCCGATGAATGAACTGAACAATCCACTTGGTCGCGATGAGGCAATCGAGAGTTATTCGGCAACATTTCCACATGGCACAGTTGTCAACGGCAAAGGGTAGACCCTGATGAGATGGTGGTGCCAGGGCTATCATGGTGTTACTACTATATACGCACTTATATATCAAACAGCTTGTGGTTCCGCAACTGAATGCTTATCGCGGAATTGGCCAGTTGGCCTAATTCCTAATAACTGCGCCACTGAAGCGAGCTGTTCGTGTAAGGCGACCTTAACCCAGAATGACGATCTAACCGAGTGGCCTGTCTGGTGGCATCAATAATTCATATTGGCAAACATCGAAACAGCGAATCAACACCCAAAGCCACCAAAATCCACAATCAACGATGCCACCTCGTGGTGACATGTGCCTGGTCAGACCGAATGTCCCATTCTGCATCTATGGGTATGCATTTGTGATGCAATTGCTTCTCTGTTTACAGCCTTGCCTTGCACTACAACAGACTGCAACAGTTGCACTCAACAGCACAACTGGAACAAGGGAAGAGCAACAAAAACTGTATGCCGCATCGCTGTGAAGGGTGTGCACAATCAATAGGTAAATACTCGAGCCATTGAGTGAGAGAAGAGCGAGATTAGACAAAACATTGAGTCTGTATTGAGTGGGCGTTAAGAGTAAAGTGCTGAATGGAAACTGTACTAGCAGTGGACCTACTTCTGCAAGGACGAGTTCTGCTGCACGCTGGATGGATTTTGGTTCTGGTCGGATTGTCTGTTTGCCGACTGCTTCCTGCCGTGCTTGTTATGCTTGTTATGCTTGAGTCTCTTTTTGGCCTTGCGCGAGGTGAGATAAGTGATGACACCAACGGTAGTCAAAATGACCAAAGCAAGAACCACGCAGAGAATTATAATCATGATCATTGACTAATGAAAAGGCAATAAACAAATGGTTAGATACTAAAGTTACTTTGAACGATAACAGATAACGAACCGATGAGCTTTCGGTTGTTGAACTTGAATTGGGAATGGTTGGTGTCAAGTTTTTGCTTGGATTGGTGATGGTCGTAGGCTTTTGACAAATGAATAATGAAGAAAAATTGAGCGTGGACACTCCGATTTCATTGGCTGAATTTATCAGCGAATACGAAAAGTTGTGTATGTGTTTTGATGAGAACAAAATAAAGAATTGTTGCTTCAAAAGACCGCTCAAAATGGGCCACTCGATGCTTGTCAAGTTTTCGAAGTCTTCGGAGTGTGTCGAGTTTAAGGTGACTTTGTTTTGCTTCTTCGAATAGTACATTGGAGATGAGTATCTCTCAGTGTAGTTAAATACATCGTTTGTGTTATTACTTTTGAAAAAGTCCCAAAAAGTGAGGTTTATCGCGCCATTTTTCTCGTAATCGATGGTGAAGAATTGATCACCCATGATAGGCGCCCGAACTTTGTTGACATTTGTTACATTGTAGAACAATCCATCTTCTAGTGTATTTTCTGGCAAATTATAGTTCAGTCCCCTCTAAAGTAAAGGCTAGAAAATCATTTTGGTCAACGTCAAATGACAACGACTTACTTCGTTGGGAACGTTTATAATGAAAGAATCATCGGAGATGTTCATTGGGGTAGAATAAATTAATAAATTAGACTTGTTTCTGATCTCATTGAATCGTAAATTGTTTGCAAAGGCAGACCATTGCTTTTCGATATCCACTGGGGTGATATTCATCAAATTAATTCCGTACTTCTGAATATCATCAAGTGATTGATTGATAGTATAAACCTGCCACTGCTGGCTGATAATATACAGAATGTCCGGAAAGGTTAACATTACGCGAATTTCTGGATCTTTGTTGTTCTTCATATCCGAACAAATTGTCTGTGATAATGAGATTTTTGTTAAATTAGTTTCTCTTCTTAGTAGTACTTACGTATTTCATTACGGATCGCTTCACGATCGAATGCTGTTGAGAGTGCATCACTGTCCGAATGCAACAGAAAAGGGTTACATAGATGACGATCATCTGCAAGG